>OX438886.1:11170844-13570844 GCA_949316265.1 Diarsia mendica | reverse complement strand
CTAAATTGAAACGACCGTAAGGGACCATCTATTAATTACGTCACACTGTCAGGGAGTTTATAAAGGGTGATACGAGGATGCGGGTAGGCAGCCAGCTTAATAAAAATACAAAGGTGAAATTATATTTACTGACCTGGCTCGCAAATGTCTTATTATATCGCAGGCATACCTAACGTTATGACAGTTATTGCCGTAAATCTTGAGAAGGCAACATATTTGCAAAGACGCTGGTTTATCCCCGCAGTACATTATCTACTATTAAATGCTTGAGTATTCAACTTGGTTGAATGAATAATACGAACAACGTAGTTCGAGCTTTTATGAGTGAGATTATAAATATTATAGTGATGGTATTTAATTGTGCTACTAGTATTAGTACAACACCTCTATCAACATCCTTACAAACTATCACATTTTTAATATTGTAAGTGCGAATGTTCGTGAAGATATTTGTCTTTCACAAAACAAAAACACACATTTTCTAAATACATTACAAATCTTGAATAGATTTGGATGAAATTTAACACACAGATAGTTTATAACCTGGATTAAGGCGTGGATATACGTGAATTGGCCTTTTTTTATAATACATTAGAATCTTTTTTCCGCAACCATCACAGGTTTTTTTTTTTTTCAAAAAAATATATCTTAGTCTACACAATCTAGAGCATGTCCGCGGGTGCGCCAAAAGTTCACCTAAATTTTCAAGTCCGATAATTGGAAATCCGAAAATGTTCTTCCTAACATTTTTCATCCTAACAATCACAATTCCTAACTACTCTGTCTCTAATGTTCATATTCCGAAGCATTCAACTTCATAGTGTCAGTAGCGTAGCAGTAAACATCTATTATACTTTTATTTGTTTCCTATATTTTCTCAACATAACCATCTTTTACACTATTTTTCAAAGTCATATATTTTTTGTTTAGATTTCTTTTTATTCATAATCAGTATTATAAAGGGTGTAAAAGTACCCTTAACGCAAACGAAGGGCACTTGTTCTCCCCACCACTGCGATCACTTTTTTGTTCTAGACCATACCTGGGAACCCCCTAGTTTCGTCGATATTTTTTTTTTAAACTTTGACACTAGGAATTTTTCCTGTATCGTGGGTGCGTTTACAAACATTTAAACTCACATACACAAATACTCAAATACCCATATTGGGGGCCAAAGTTCCAAATTTTTAACAGGTGTTTTTGTAAATACTAGTTTTTCAGGTCATAACTTTACTTTAATTACCTCTATGAACCATTTACTATTCAAAGCGTAAAATGTGATTTTTGACCCAAAAAAAAAAGTCATTTCCTAGCAAAAAATTTTGCGTAGGGCTACTTAGTTTGATGTACAGAATGCTTGGTTGACGGCTGTGTAAAGGCAATGCAAAGATAACCATAGGTTAGGTTAGAACTGTGACCAACCACGCGCGAGCTGAGCGAGCGAAGCGAGCGGTGCCGCGGCAGACACTCTGACCTGAGTTTAATTCATTTAAGACAAAAATCAGTGAAACGACCTTTAATCATTCTAAACAGATAAATGAGTGAAAATATGATGGTAATTATGTTTAGGAATAAAAGCGTTAGGATAAAAAACAGTAGGAGTTTAAATATATTTACAATACTTTTTTATTTTTTTTTATTTATTTCAACAAAGTTACATGAGTGGATAAAATACAAATTTTCTGCCAAACTGCAGGACAGTTTGTCGGCAGTATGTAATGATATTATGAATTACAATTTTCGGAAACATTAGTGTTATGAACATTGCCGGTAGCACTACAAATAGTATGAATGAAAACTTTAGGATGAAAAATTTTAGGAAGAGTGATCATTCGGATTACAAATCATTAGGAAGAACAATTTCGGGTAAAGAACTTTAAGTGACCCAATACCCGGACCCCATGTCCGCTCTTCGCTTCAAAAAAGTTAAAAATTAAAAAACATCATAAATAAATATGCAATGTAGCATCTGTTTTTGTAACTTACTACCATTTTTCTCCTAAACTATCAATCATAGGATCTTTTTATTGCCATCAATCTATACTAATACCTATTATAAAGAAGTAAAGTTTGTATATTTGTTAAATTGTAAGGGATAATCTCGGGATCTACTGAACCGATTTTAAAAATTCTTTCACCAATAGAAAGCCACATTATTGCTGAGTGTCATAGGCTACTTTTTATCCCTGTATTCCCACGGGAACGGGATCTACGCGGGTGAAACCGCGGGACGTCCGCTAGTAAATATATAAAGTTATGCCGCTTAAAGATATTGGCAAAAATAAGCCGAAGGTCCCATACCTTCGACTTACTTTTGCCAATATCTTTCTTAATTCTTTATACTTAAAGATTTTTTAACGTAATCGCTACTCGCTAATCGCGTAGCTACTACCCCTCTGACGTGCAGTAAATCGTTTGCGGGAGGGTGAAATGTCAGTGGCGTATATCCAGCTCTTAATATGTATATAGGATACTTTCTCTCTCGCTGAAGCATGATTCCGCGGGACAATAGGGTATTTCACCAAAAAATACAATTAGTCCGTCTGTTAGATTAGGTATCGAAAAATATTGGCTACGTGTTTTTTGTTATAACCAATTAATAAACATTGACGAAAATAAAATGTGCCAAATATCATGAGTGGGGGGCTTGTGACGTCACTAGCTGGGTAATAAAAAAAACTAACCTTGTGACGTCACAAGACTTGACACGAATTATTGAAGCACTATATTTTATCATCTGCATCTTTTGTTTACGTGAAAATATGCATCCATTATTTTTTGGAAATGTATCTGACAGACTAATTAGATTTTTTTGGTGAAAAACCAATACCATATAATCAAGCTCCACGCGGGAGAAGCTGCTGGCATAAGCTAGTATGCTGATCAAGGCTACGTAAACTCAGTGAAATAACATTAGTTTATACGTATGTTTTACTTTTCAGTAATATGTCTTATTTGCAATAAATATCTCATACTTTTAACCAAGACATTGTTAAATTGTTTGTTTTAATAAAATCATTAATCTCAAACTCATCATATGTTTTCAGGGTAATATATGGCAACAAGTGTTATCATTTCACTTCATTTTGGAAATGGTGAATACAATACCATTTGCATTGACGGTAAGTTTCTAAGCATTATTAATTTTGTAATATAAATAAAAAAGAAGTCTGTGACACCGATTAAAAATTAAGTTTGATCATGGTATGAACCAATGTTCTACTCCCTCAAGTACCTAACCAAGTCGAAGCAGGCTATTGACGCGAATACATAGGGGTATTAAAATCAATCGGTACTTAGCCATTATTATTATTCTCAATATTAATGCAGAAAACTAAACAAATAACTAACTAAATCAACCAAATAAAAAAGGAAGGGAAAATTGAAATTTAAAAATAGCGAATTGTTGCTAAATTATTTAAAGAACACAAAACCTGTAGTAAAAGCATTAAAAATATGGGTTGTATCTATAGTTGGTGTTAACACGGCTTGCAGTCGAACCTGAGTTATTACATGGTGGCGTCTGGACGAACACTACCCCGCTATTTATAGTCCGATTTGGCTCGATCTCGAACCCTCCTTTTGTTTTGACTTCTCGTTACTTCGACACTGTTGCCTTCTTTTCAGCTCATAATTGATGTGTTCTTATCTTAAATTAGTGCAGGACAGTCGATCAACGTACATGCCCGTCTCGAGCTCCTTGGATATTAAACTGAGCGCTGTTTTTCCCTCTAAAGATAATTACCATGCAGGAGCCGCTGCCGTATGCAACCGTTTTACCTAAACGACACTGCACAAATCGCTGCCCTGGATGCCTGTAGACTCAGGCCAATTATCAGTCATATTGACTCGCATTGCGTGACCCTTCACTTGAAATGGTCTTGAGCAAACAATGGTGTCTCAGGCCGTTTCGGAGTACGATTGACTTCTCAAGCGTCTTCTAATTATCCACTCGCTGATGCTTCACAATGTGTCAATTTCACCGCAAAGTTTAGAAAATAAACAGTTATCTCTCTCCGAAATAAAATGTAGACACCTGATTCTTGATCTCTGATTCAAGGCATCTGTGAATTCGCATAGGTACTGAGAGCCTGTTGTAATGTTATTTCTACATTTTCATGCGAGGTCATCACCCTACTGTGTGTATTAAGGAGGTGTACTGCCTAAGGAGAGCCTCGAAAGTTTTTGTTGAGGCTCTTGGTCAAAAAGCCATTGGCCGTTGCGACAATTGAGTCGAAAACCTCGTATTCCAAATCGAGGTTTTTTTTTTCTATTTTTCAGCTTTCACGAGGTTTTCCTCATGCGGGATGTTAACCCCCCTTTTTGGATGGTAGGAATTCATGACATGACTCCTGCCACTCTAGGAGCCTCCTCCTCAGGTGTTGGTCGAGGCTCTTAAGTCACTAGCCGACACGACTAGTATTCCCTAAGACTTTAGGTATACCTCACGGTTGCGCTTGGTCTTAGCATTTAAGAACCCGAGACCTCACAGTTTCTTGGGATATACAGTCTCATCACCGACGACCGTGGACGATGCATCCGATTTGCGGTCAGTAAAGCGCGGACCCTTCTATCTAAGGCATCAAAACCGGCATGACCCAGCCGTTGAAGGCACGCTACTTGTTGCCACCTGGCAAAAGACTGTTTTGTACCTTATTCAGGCCAGAGAATTGCGAGAACTAATATCAGTTTCTGAGAACACCCGCTTCACTAAGCGCATCCAGGAGGAGTATTGCTATTCCTGAAGAAGACTGACTTACTTGTCGATAAGTGCTGTAGCCTGTCCGATAGCCCGCTCAATTCTGCACTGCCTAGCTGGAACAGATAATTTTTCTCTATCGTTGATGTTTTGACGTCAAAATGTGACGTGAGATACAAAAAATTCTACCACAGCTGCACAGTACAGTATTGAGTGGATATTTTTTTTTGAAGTAGTTGATATGAATAACTGATCAACATAATTAACATAGAAATTATGGTAAACATCGTTTTGCTATTTGAGAAACCAACCTATCATTAACTTCGGAATACTATCCATACAAAAAGTATATAAATTTGATTTTATCCTTCAAGAAAGATTTTATTTTTTAATGAACTGGAATTAAAACTAAGCAAATTCTGGTTTCAGTTGCCGTTTCCACCGCTCAGAAACCTTTTCATTCCAGTGTTTCTAAACTGTTGGCTGGCAAAGAGGTCGCTCGAGAATATGTTTGTAAGTAATCATTCGATATCTATTAACACCACCTGCTTGTTAGTGCCAAAATAAATGCATATCAGCATAACCCGTTATTCACTGAAGTGATTTGAATTTTAAATATCGCTGAAAACGACTCAAGAATTGTTTCGATAAAGTTGAGTCGAGTTTTAGTTGTTGTCAACAAACAATCAATTGAATGACACTACTTAATAGTGATTTTAAAGTGGGAGTCACTAGTAGTAGTGTGTAATGTTGGTGATTACCGCAGAGGCGCCACCGAGTCGATTAGGTGAGGGTCTTAAGAGAGCCGAGGACGGGAATCATCAATACACACGTGTAAATAAAAAAAAATACTAAAAAATAATTTTCAACAGTTAAAACGAGTTGTCAATTTTTTATCGCAATGGCGGGAAAAAATATTCAGTTCTCCTATGCGCGCGCATCTAACAATGGTGATCGACCATAGACTAAAAGAATGAGGTTCTTTTTTTTTGGCTTTTCGTGGATAGCGTTTTAGCGACTTGGGCTCAGTACAGTCGCGTTACACTCGGCTGTACTCAGCTCGGGAGGGATTACCCGTGATTAGCGGTACCCTCCTGGCGTAGTTTCTCTTTCAAAGCTTCCAAACTCGCATGGCAGGGACTCGTTGCCATAGGGGTAGGCAAGGTTCTGTTGAAGTCGTGTTGTTTCCAGGTTCTATGTGTTGATTGGGGAAACTTTCTAATGAGTTGGACCTCTGCCTGTTGATAAGAGGCCAGGGTGAAAAGCCTGCTGGGCCAGCTTTATTGTGTGGACGATGTTTGTGTGGTGGTTATGCATTTCCTGTATTTAGCAAAGATATCCCCCCCTCCCCCAAGAATACGAAGGGCGGCCTGGGCTCAGTACAGTCGGGTTACACTCGGCTGTGCTCAGCCCAGAGAGGGATTCTTCGTGATTAGCGGTAGTCTCCTGGTGTAGTTTATCATTCAAAGGGTAATGTCATGTTGCCCTAGAAGACTCGGCCAGAACCGACAAAGATGAACTTATAATAATATATCTTTATGAAAGGATAGTAATTATTTAATTTGATAGTATGATTAAGTTAACCAACACACCAAAAAAGTTAACCAACATTCCCCTTTTCTTTTATAAAATGCTAGGACTTTTATTGATGTTATCAAAACTTTTCAATTTGGTTAATTTCAGAACGATCTCCACAGAGCTATGCAGAGGTCCCAATCCGCCCTATCGCAACAATTGATGATATTGTGCGTCACTCTACTATGCTTGGTGTTTACAAGGTACCTTAAGAATACATATTATTACTCGTATACTTAATATAATACAAGGTGTAAGGGACCACTGTCCGCAGACGGATGGGTTGAATTCAGTATGTCTTATTAAGATGACCGGAAAAGAAAAAGAAACGTTGAAAAAAAGGAAAAACATAAAAAAAAATCTGTGGATTCCAATTAAATTGTTTTGTTTTGTTTTCCCAAACGCAGTGTATCGTTAATGTGGTTAAACGCACGAAGCGAACGGCAAGCGCGACAACGAGTGCGACAATTTCACGAGTCGTTCGTTAGAGTACTTATATATTTCAAAATTCATGTTGGTTATTTGATTTTACCAAAGCGTATTATTTACATAAATAAGGATTGGCTACAGTGAATGTAATTTCAAATTGAAATAAAGATATAATAAGGGGAAAAAACCTGTTGAGAAGAAAAAGCCGGTGGAGAATCACTATGATTTAGAATATGGAGCTTAAGTCATTGTCAGTTTGCGGGAGGGTTGTCCCTTACACCCTGTATTAAGTTTATCTGTTTGGTTAACATTGACTTTTTAAATAATACAGATTTATACAGCCAATCAATATTTATGGCATTATAGTTGACATTTCACTTAAAGATCTAGTTTTTTTTTTAAATAGAATATTATCTGTGCAGTTACACTTTTGGCTTGACATTTAACATTGTTTAGTCAGTCTCATTTTATAAATGGGCTTCGGTTTTATTTGTTTTTCATTTATAATACCGACACTACCATACACACGTTTCATACTACAGTCAGTAGCGAACATTATGGGAACCCCCTTGAGTAATAGCGAATTAAACCTTATCGCAGAAATACTCCTTCGAACATTCGAATAGTCACGTTGTTAAGCGATTATAATTTTTTATTCTTGTCTTGTTGACGTTAAGGTTGAAAATCCAATAGAGTTTTAATAAGCAACTTGACTATCTTACTGTTGGGAAAAGGCTTCTCCCCATGACTTCCGGTTATTTCCATCCAGGGCTAGTGTGGGCTTGAAAATTCGTATACAGTAGGGCCAATTTATTAAGCCACATTTGACATTATTTTGTCAGTTTTAGCTTCATAGTGAAATGACCTGCTTAAAAAGAATTGATTAAAGAGAATGAATCGATACGGACTTCAGACATAATAATAATTATGATTATCTCAAATTTTTGTTGGACTCAAGTGTAGTTACCTGAACCACCTACACGGGTTGTGTTAAGGCGTGTGAAAAAAATCATGGTAGTAGTTTAGATAACGAAAATAAAAGGAACACTATCACAGCTAAGTAGGCTTAACAAGTTTACGAGTAATAGTCGACCAACTTTTAACTTTATACTTGATAAAATATTTTAAGTGCTAATTAAACCGGCTTCTTTTTAATAGAATTATTCGCCTTTAAAAATCTACATTGCCTTCTAAATTACTAAGTCAGCTACAATTAACGAGCGTCTAAATATCTTAGCCACTAGTTTTGAAGTGAAGAGGACATGCACCAGATTGTGTAGATACATACATATATTTTTTTGAAAAAAATCCGGAGATGATTGCGGAAAAAAACGGTTCAAATGTATCCCAAAAAAGGCCAATTCACGTATATCCACGCCTTAAACGTTAATATATTAATCTAAAGTGTATTAAAAGTTGACATTTTGAACTTGGGTATAACAATTTTAGGTATTTTCATGTACCCGAAACAATTACAATAAGAACGCGCGAACGACAAAAATAAATACACGTGACTAACTCGTCAGTACATGAATCGAATGGCGCTCTCTGATTGGTGCAAATGGCCGGTCGGTGTAGTCTCGCGCATTTGCGCCAAATCTTGCAGTAGCTATTTTAACGATATAAAAGAATATGATGAATTATTTTACATGCAAAGTTATAATAAATGATGTTGTTTATGGTCGCTTGAATTGTATTTTTTGAAGACCTAATGTTGAAGCTATAAAACGTAAAATGGTAATGAGATACCTATAAATTCCGAGGCTGAGTTAATAAATTAGGTGGCTATGAATAAATAAGAAGGATAACTTACGATAAATGATGATCTATATTTGACGGTTTCTGTAAGATATTTAGATGGCATTGTAAAAAAGACGAATTAGTTTATTAGTGGCTATGTCATTTTTCCGTGGTTTAGTTATAAAATTAGAAGTTTGATCACGTTGCCAATAAAAAAATATGTGGTTTGACTTATTATTTCCCAAATATTTATATGTATTGATGTGTAATGCATTGAGCGCAAGTCTTAAAACTGCAAATGTAAGTTTGTGTTATTTTTACAATAAAAGTCAACATATTATTTTGATGGGCAACTACGGAACCCTACATTGTGCGTAGTCCGACATGCACTTGGCCGGTTTTTATTTATGACTAGCACTTTGCCCACGGCTTCGCCCGCGTGGATGTCGGTTCAACTACAAAAGTGTCGATTTTCCATACAAACTTTCATCCCCCTTTTCACCCCCTTAAAGATTAAATTTCCAAAAACCCCTTCTTAGTGCTCCCCTACATTATAATAGAAAGCCGTGTGCAAAATTTCACATTCCTAGCCTCAGTAGTTTCGGCTGTACGTTGATATGTCAGTCAGTCAGTTCTCCTTTTATATATATAGATAGATTTTGAATTTCGCGCGGAAACGCTTGCCGCCATTTTGTTTCGGCTCATGGCGTCACTCCGTTAGTAAACAATACGACGCCACGTACCGGGTGGACAGAGTATAGTCATCGACTCGAAAAGAAGAAAGAAGAACAATACGACATCGTATTGTTCTAAGTACAAAGCAATTCCATGTACATGGTCCCCGTTACAAAAAACAACGTGATAATAATAATTAATTCCTCCATATCAATGCCCATCTCTGCCCTTAGGACAAGATTGAGATCAAGAGCAGGACCGTCTCATATATAAAAAAATATATATATGTCGCAGATTCAACACCGAGGCACAATATTTAGAGTTGACAATTTAGAATAACGCCATCTATCATCGTTTTTCGGAACTATCATCGTTTTTCGGAAACGTCAAGCAGTGAGCTTGGGTGAGGTCGATACAGAGCGTGGCAGCACTGGTTTGACAGCTGTCAGTTGTGATATGTCAGACGTCAGTGGTCAGTGGTCGGTTGACGTTGACGTTAGACGCATTTGACTTGAGGGACGTTACTTTTTGGTGAGACACGAGCGCGAACGGTTGTTCTGCCCGCCTGTATCGAACTGACCGCGTTTCCGTACTTTAATCCATTTCCATCAGGTTGATCGTTTGAGATTTTGTTAATTTGTTATCGGAAGTAAATAAATAGGCGGTTGTAATCAGTGTTGAGACTATTATTTCGTACCTCCGCCATGCCGAACTTGGACTCTGACAACGATGAACCCGAAATAGTTGAGCTACCTTCGTCATATATAAAAAATATAAATACATTCTTAACAAAGTAAACAATTTCTTTTGAATAAAAAACTAAATAGAGATATTTAGTTTTATATGCTAAAGAAATTGTTTGGCATTGGCATTTTCAATTGCATTATTATAACTTATAAGCAAACGTTACTTTTCCAGTGTCTGTGGCTTCCAGCACTTTCAACGCGCGGGTCATCGCCATCTCAACTTGTTCCAAGCTACGTACTTCGTAGTGGTGACTTTCTCTACAGTGGGCTACGGCGACCTTGTACCTGACATTTGGCCATCACAACTATTTATGGTTATCATGATCGGGGTGGCGTTGGTGGTCTTACCCACACAGGTAAAATTACTACATTATTATAACCCAGTTAGAAACATTACTTAAGATGATGACAACTGCTATTGAGCTCTGGCGTTTCAGTATGTTTGGTCACGCCCACAATTTTTCCGATACCCTAGCGCCATACTACCAAGTAAGAAACAAATAGTCCAGGATCCACAGTCCATTTTTGCACTTGATTACTATCAAGCTAATTTTCCGTTAGCAGCTTCATTTTGATGAGACGGCGAGACGCCCAACAATTTCCTGCACGAAAACTTTCGAATTCTCGATTGTGGTAGGTAATAGGGGTAGCAGGGATAAAATAATTATGTTGCTTTGATGATTCTCAAAAGTGTTTGTACTAGCTGGGTTTTTTTTTTTTTGTTAAATCCGATGATAATTATCTAATTTATCATCAGATTTAACAAAAACAAAATTATTTGAAAAAATATTTGTCCTACAAAATGTATGGTTTAATCAATTTAATCAAAGAGTCCCGAACGAGAGATAACGAAGTCAATAAAAATGATTACTAACTGGGTTTTGGGGATTGGATATTTTCTATTAAACCCACTCTTTACAAGTTACCTACAAGATTCTAAAAAATATAATAAGTGTTTGGCACTTACTCCACGCATCATCAATACTCCTGTACATCATAAACAACAGGCTTTCAGGCACTTTCTGGAGCCACAGATTCCAGAAGAGCAAGCAGGTTTTGTTAAAGGTAAAGGCACGCGGGAACAAATCCTGAACGTTCGCCAAATTATAGAGAAAAGCCGGGAATTTAACAGCCCTGTATTGATATGTTTCATAGATTACACCAAAGCATTTGAAAAGCGTGGAGTGGGGCAAGCTGTGGGAGGTTCTAAAAGACATGGGAACGCCTCAACATCTTATTGACCTAGTGCGATGCCTCTACATCAACAACCACTCTTTCGTCAAAATAGACACCGACTGTTCAAATGTGTTAGGCAGGGATGCATCCTCTCACCTCTGCTCTTCAATGTGTATGAAGAGTATATCATTCACAAGACTCTTGAGGGCTGGGACAAGGGGTTTCGAAATGTGGTGCTTTAAGCGGATTCTCCGAATTCCATGGACGACCAAACGCACAAATGTGTATATCCTTTACCAACTCGATATCAAGACTTGATTGTCAACAGTTTGCCTACAGCGTATTTTGTCTTATTTCGGCCACTTAATGCAAAGAGGAGATAGCAGCCTTGAAAAGTTGGTCATTGTTGGCAATACCGAAGGCAAGCGACCGCGAGGCCGGTCGCCATTTTTTACCAATTTGGAAGTGTCTGTCTTCCAAACGATTAACTTTAAGAAAAAATTGTTTGTGGAACCTCAATGTCATTTTTAAAGACCGGTCTAATGTCTATAGACACCCCACACGGGTATAGGTAAAAACTTCTTTTAGTTTCAGTTCCATGTATGGGGAGACCCCCCTAAATCCTATTTTTTTATTTTTGTATAAAAATTCTAAAGCGGTTCACAGAATACATCTACCTACCGAGTTTCAACTGTGTAGTCTCAATAGTTTCCGAATAAAGTGGCTGTGACATACGGGCGGAATAATTTTTGATGAGCTCGTTATCAAATATATCAATACATGTAGGAAGGAGAGTTGATCAAACCATACATTTTGTAGGACAAAATTTTTTCGAATAATAAAATTTAGATAATGATCATCAGATTTAACAAAAAAAAAATAGTTAGTAATAGATTTTTGAAATTCATCAAATCAACGTAATTATTTTATCCCTGCCTCCCGGCAATACCTACCACAATCGAGAGTTTTCGTATAGGAAAATGTTGGCGTCTCGTCAAAAAGCAGCTGCTCACGGAAAATTAGCTTGATAGTAATCAAGTGCAAAAATGTGCCGTGGATCCTGGACTAACAGTGTGACGCGGTCAATAATAATTTATAGATGAACGGATAGCTGTCAGTGGGGCGCAAAGTGACATACGTCCGTCTAGCACCGCGCCTAAGCGATCACTGTCGCATTGCATACGTAAGAAAGAGAATGCGATGACGCAACGCTCGAACTTCTTACAAACCATATAATGATTAATTACATAAAAATAATTTATTAAATAATCAAAAATTAAAAACAACCAAATTTTGTATTTAAATATGATACGTTATTGTTATAAATTTTACCAACGTACGTTGATAAGTAATACAGATATTTTTGTTGGAAGATCATTTTACGAGGTTAGTTTACCACTTTTTTGTATCGAGAAAAAGTTCAAAAACATGTTTTGAATACAACGAAATTATCAGAAATATGTTCAAGATTAACATATATTTTTCCGCCATGTCCAAACTGTATAGATTTGGCTAAAAAATTGTTCAATACAAGCTTAATTTGGCTCATATAAGCCTCTTAATGCTTGCTCCGTAGAAAATGACAAATTGTCTAGTAGTGGAGTGCCGTAAGATTTATACCTCGGAATCCAGGGCCGGTCAATGAATCTTCTTAAAACTTTTTAACTGCATTGTTAAAAGCCCAAAAAAAAATGCGTGTTCGTCATTTTTTTTTATTACCTACCACAACGTACTGAAAAACTAGCATGTGCCAGCGGCTTAAACCCGCTACAACTCGAAAATTATCCCACGAGAAGATAAAATCGGGATAAAAACTATCCTTTGTGTTAATCCAGGTTATAAACTTTCTGTAAACCAAATTTTATCCAAATCCGTTCAGTAGTTTTTGTGTGAAAGAGTAACAAACATACACCCTCACAAACTTTATTTTATAGTATTAGAGTGAAGTGTGATGTGATCAGGGCAAGCCATGACAGTGGCGGTAAGTCCCCTCTTTGAGGAGTGGCTGGAAAGGCGCCGCGGCGCCCTCACCATCCGTTTGACGCAGGTCCTCACCTGACACGTTGCTTCGGGAGGTACATGCACCGAATCAGGCGGGAGGAGACGACCGGATGTCGCCATTGTGAGGATCGGCCGGAGGACACGGTGGAGCACACTGTGGAGGTCTGCCCCGCTTGGGCGGAGCCCCGCCGTGTCCTCGTAGCGGCGATCGGCGGCGGCGACCTCTCGCGTCCGGCCCTGGTGCAAGCCATGGTCCGAGGCGAGGAGTAATGGAACGCCGTCGCCTCCTTCTGCGAAGCAGTGATGCTAGCGAAGGAGGTGGCGGAATGTGTGAGGGAGAGAACCTTTCGATCTGCGCTCGCGGGAGACGCTCCGGGCTTCGGGGGCCACGTGATGGCTTCCGGCCACCGTAGACGCGGGCCTGTAGACGGTGAGTAATGGGCTAGCTCGCCGTCTGTTGACGACAGGCCGTGTCGACGGCGCGTTCGTGTTCCACGCGCGCCTCGAAGAGATGTCAACAACATGGGAGGGGCCCGCCAGGGCTGGAAATTGGACACAAAGATACCGCGGCCTCGACATAAAAGGCTAAGAAGGGACATGGGTGGTTTTTTGTCAGTAGAAGTCTGACACTCCCTTTCGCTCTGCCCAAGAGCTGGAGGGGTTATTTGATGACTTTCCAACCACCCAAAAAAAAAAGTGTGATGTGATGAGAGGGACAAGAGAAAAAAATGTTTAAAGCTAATAAATAATTTTTAATACAGTTGCTCAAAAAGTGGCGTATTGCAGGGACGTATAGCGTTCGGGATGGGGGCTATTACGTACTCGTGCTTTTTCTTTACCTTTCCCGAACTCGTGCGTTCTCTTTCCCAACTGTCAAAATATGAAAATAATGTCCATTAAAAAAAACCAACCACGAAGTATTTACTAAATAAAATCATAGATGTTTTTATGATTCATGCAAATATTTCTAAAGAAGCTACTAATTTGTTTCAATATCAGATTTAATTACATATTTGATTCAATGAGATCTCATTAAATTTCATTTTTATTTCATCAATAAAAAAAATCTACTGAAGACTTGGCTGTATGGGCATAGTTCCCTTTGCCTACCCAGAATGGGTGAAGAAAACAAAAAAAATCTCTGCTTATATTCTTTTACGGTTGGCGCCATTTTCAAAAATGTTCTTTGCGAGTTTAATTACGATTTTATTATTTTATTAAATTGCTTCATTTTTTCGCAACTGTATTAAAAATAGTTGTTCAGTACACGTGCGGAACCGTCATTGCAACTTGTTCCGACTGTCAACCCTCGCCGTCGGCTGTGCCTCGGCTCGGCTAGACATTTGTCGGAACTCGTTGCAATGACAGGCTTTCCGCACTTAAAATGAAATATACTATTTTGCATAGTAACTTTAATGGGGAGGCCTATGTCCAGCAGTGGACGTCTTTTGGCTGACATGATGATGATGATGATGAACTTTAATGTTAATTTATTAATATTTCGCAAAAAATAACGAGATAAATATAAAAAAAATGTTTAAAAAATGCGAAAGTTTGTGAGTGTGTATGTTTGTTACTTCTTCACGTCTGAACGGCGGGAGCGATTTTAATAAAATTTGGTATGGAGTTAGCTGACACCTTGTATTAACACACAGGATAGTTTTTATCCCGATTTTATCTTCCCGTGGGATAATTTTCGAGTTGTAGCGGATGAAGCCTCTGGCAACAGCTAGTAATATTATAGAGGCGAAAGTTTGTGAGGTTGTATGTTTGTTACTCTTACACGCAGAAACTTCTGAACGGATTTGGATAAAATTTGGTGTACAGATAGTTCATAGTTTTGTAGTGTATATTATGTTTTCTTTTGTTATGTATTTTTGTGGTGTACAATAAAGTATATATAAATAAATAAATAACCTGGATTAACACATAGGATAGTTTTTATCCCGATTTCATCTTCCCGTGTATTCCACGGGAAGATTTTCGAGTTGTAGTGGGTTAAGCCGCTGGCACGAGCTAGTTTTTCAATAAATTGTGGTAATAAAAAATAAAAAAATACGAGCACGCAATTTTTTTTTTTTACCTTTTTATTTGGGCTTTTAACAATGCAGTCCAAAAGTTTTTATGAAGATTCATTGACCGGCCCTGGATTCCGAGGTTTTACAATATTTAAGTCTTACGGCACTCCACTATAGATGTTGGTAAATGTAAGTTTCAAGCTCGGCCGGCACGAAACACATGGAATAGAATTATATGCACTGGCAGAATGCTAAAAAAACAACCCTGTCTAATCCGAAAGGGGCGGGCATATAGGTATAACAATGACATTGCAAAATTAAATAATAAATTCGCCATCTGCCCAGCCTTTTCCCAACTATAACAGACGATTGTATACTTGAGTAAAATCGAAAACAAAAACAAACAGTACTTGCACAATACAATTTTCTTAGTAACCTTGGTTTTATTTTTCATCAATACTATTTTATGGCTAAAATATTTAAAAAAAAAACATTTCAAAATCTATTACAGTATTTATTAAGTCGTCATTCGACGCATGCGCAATGTTTTTAAAGTGTCACACAGCTGGCTATCGCTATCCTTGTCTGACTAGTGATGTTACGCGCTCACTCTCTTTCACTGGAACTTTAATATATACCATCTTTAACAGCCCGCAACCATTACTTGCGGCTAGATTTAATTTAAGAACCGTATATCATAATAAACAGAAAAAAATGCTTTAATTTGATATTTATAAATAATAAATGTACGTTATGAACGTAATTCTATTTCAAAATCGTACCTGGTTTATATACCTGGCTGCTAGCTGCTAAAAGGTGCGGCAAGTGCGCAATGGCAACCGTGATTTTTCAGAGTCTTTATAAACTCTTTTGCAAAAAAAACGGGCACTTCATATTTTTTTCTCTACTTCAATGAAGAAGGACAAGTAAGAGGTTTTATTAATTTGACGATGTATTGGCATGTTATTTGAAGAATCCTGGCATGATTCTGTACGTTCCAAATTTAAATTTTGAAATTAACAAAAGGAAAATAATGATTATTGTAGATTATTGTAAAATTGCTTTACTAATGGCGCGAATTGCTGAAACGATTTTATTACTGATTACTAAAATTTTAAAACTTTTTGGATATTTTCTGCAAATTAAACAATTTTATCTTTCTTTTTACATTAATAGTCTAGTCAACAAGTGCTTTTTTGATCAACTTTTTTCAGCAGTCTCCGAAAATTATGATTGAGGTGTCATTCGATTCGGAATGGCATCCAGATGATTTTTGAAAAAATTGAAGTTCCGCTTGCAAAAATTGCAAAAGTTATTAACAATTAACTAAAAAAATTAAAATGGGTTTAGTTTTTTGCAAATATCTCAAAACCTAATTAAAATTTTTCAAATTTGAAAAAATATTAAAAAAGAGGACGAAATTTCCCAAAGAATGTTCTAACTTTCGGAATTATAGGACCAATATTAATAACTTTTCCATCAGGTTGAAAATACGCCCGAAAACTGGTACTCCGTCTTGCGCAAGCTTTGCTCCATTCGAACCTTTCATGAATAAATATAAACTTATTAAATATGAAAATAAAAAGTTGAAAAAATTCAGGCGCCTGCAGAATAGATCAATAAACAATAATCCGTGGTTTAAAAGTTTTTATCGCGAATTTTCAATAAGTTATCCATTAGTTAATGAACAGTTTTTTGTAGCACGAACATTAACATTGCAAGTGCGATAATTGTTAAACTATTAATCTAAGATTTGTTTCTTCTCGTTTCTAAGCAATAAATTTATTTTTTTAAGCAACGATTTTTTTACAAAGAATCATAATTATCATCATATGTTATGAAAGAAATAATTAAATTATCTCATAAACAACGCATTTGTTTATAAAAATTGTTTAAGCAATAAAAGATAAAAAATATTAAAAATCATTTTTAAGTAGCTTCTGATCATACAAAAACGGTTCAATAATAATATAAACAAAAAAAAGAATTTTTGAATGTCAAATGAAGCTTTGAAATTTTTCACCTCAGTAAATTGTTAATAAAAAAACGAAAAAAAAACATTTTTTAAATTTTTTCAACTAGAGCCTATTTAAGACCTTTGAAAAATAGCTCCACGAGAGGAAAAAAATCTTAGATTAATAGTTTAACAATTATCGCACTTTCCATGTTTATGTTCGTGCTACAAAAAACTGTTCATTATCTAATAGATAACTTATTGAAATTTCGCGATAAAAACTTTTAAACCACGGATTATTGTTTATTGATCTATTCTGCAGGCGCCTGAATTTTTTCAACTTTTTATTTTCATATTTAATAAGTTTAAATAATATTTATTCATGAAAGGTCCGAATGAAGCGTAGCTTGCGCAAGACGGAGTACCAGTTTTCGGGCGTATTTTCAACCCGATGGAAAAGTTATTAATATTAGTCCTATAATTCCAAAAGTTACACACCATTTTTTAGGAAATTTCCTCCTCTTTTTGAATCTTTTTTCAAATTTGAAAAATCTTAATTAGGTTTTGAGATATTTGCGAAAAACTAAACCCATTTTAAATTTTTTTGTTAATTGTTAATAACTTTTGCCATTTTTGCAAGCGGAACTTCAATTTTTTCAAAAATCATCTGGATGCCATTCCGAATCGAATGACACCTCAATCATAATTTTCGGAGACTGCTGAAAAAAGTTCATCAAAAAGGCACTTGTTGCCTAGACTATAAATACCACTTTTTGACATGAGTGATAAAGCGATAAGGGCCCGTAAAATTATAGCCCTACTTGAAGAAGATTGTTCGCAAACTTACGTGTCTCAGCGGCTAATTAATGTGAGTCGTTCAACTGTCCAGAGGACTTGGCAACGGTATCAAGAGACCGGTTCGGTCAAAAGAAGACCCGGTTCGGGAAGAAAACGACGCACAGAACCAAGAGATGACCGCTTTTTGGTGAGTCAGGCCTTGCGGAATCGTAAGGCGTCAAGTGTGGACCTGAAGAAGAGCCTTGAAGAAGTAAGAGGAGTAGAAGTTAGCTTGTGGACCGTCAGGAGGAGGCTTTTGGCTGCCAATATCAGGAGTTACCGCCCGGCTCGGGGACCTAAATTACTCCGTGAGCACCGTGTTGCTCGACTTCAGTTTGCTCGAAACTGTGCTTCATGGACTCTGGAGGACTGGAATAAAGTATTGTTTTCTGATGAAGCTAGAATCTCTTTGTGTGGAGAGGACCGACGCCGGCGAGTGCTACGAAGACCACGGGAACGCTATGCGGAAGTGTGTTTCGAAGAAATCACTCCTTATGGCGGAGGCTCCGTTATGTTTTGGGCAGCAATTAATTCGACGGGGCGTACGGAGTTAGTTCTCATAGAAAATGGAACATTAAATGCACACCGGTACATAATGGAAGTCCTAATTCCATATGCACAACCCGCATTGACTGCACTTGGGGAAGATTCCATTTTTATGGACGACAATGCTCGCCCGCACCGTTCTGGCGACGTGGAAGCGTACATGCAAGAAGTTGGGATCCGTCGTTTAGATTGGCCAGCTCGAAGTCCTGACCTCAATCCAATTGAGCATGTTTGGGATGTTCTAAAGAGACGGGTAAGATCAGTGCAACATGCTCCACAAAACATCAGGGAGCTAAAAAGAGTCATTACAGAAGAGTGGGAACGTATTCCTCAAAACGTCATTAAAAACATCGTGGAAAGCATGCCCAGAAGGATTCAAGCTGTGATTTTGGTAAGAGGAGGTCACACTCGTTATTAGGTTATTACATTTGTAACTTTATTTATTTAAACAAAGTAAAAAAATCTTCTTGTCTTTATTGCCGACCACTTCTTATTGTTTGGCCGTGTACATCGGTTTTAAAGAATTCATAGTTTTTTTTTTTAATTGCCACAGTTCACTTCACGCGTATTAATTTACACGATTATAAGTATACAGACTACGTCAAACAATTAAATTTCATTGAATTAACTCAAATCGACCTTAGAACGTAAATTCCTAAGGTGCCCGTTTTTTTTGCAAAGGAGTGTATATACGAGAGTCTTTATGTATTGCCGTGCAGAGGAATGACATGTTATTTAAAAAACAAGTGAACGAAATATGTTCCCAAAAATCAATAATTATCAATATTTTAAATAAAAATACTACCGGCCACATTTTGATAGGCAACCTGGTAAATGAATATTCTCCTAATCCTAAATATGCTTAAAAAATTGACAATTATATTATCATTATCTACTCGATGAACGTAGTAATTTTGCAGTGGGATCTCGTACTATAATCTACACCAGCTTAAAAGTATAACTTTCAGATGATTCAACCACAGATATTTCCTCTTGATTACTAACATACACTTTGATTTAATTTATTTGTTTAGAAAATTATAAGTAATAATGAACCGATAACTTTTCAGTTCGAACAACTTGCATTTACATGGATGGAGAGACAAAAACTTGGAGGTTCATACTCGTCGCATCGCGCGCAGTCTGAAAAACACGTCGTCGTCTGTTCAACGACTCTACATGCTGATACTATTATGGATTTTCTAAATGAGTTCTACGCCCATCCTCTACTTCAAGACTACTATGTAGTGTTGCTGTCACCAATGGAACTAGACACGACTATGAGAATGATATTACAGGTAACTTTCATAAAATAGTTTTATTTTTCCTAAATACACACATCAAGTGTTATGGATCAAGTACATTTTTAAGCGACTTCCAAAAAGGAGGAGGTTTGATTTCTCGAAGACGCCTGAACCGATTTAGAAAATTCTTTTTTTATTTAAAAGGTAGGTTTTTTGTTTATACTTCTTAGCCATTAAAATTTCATCGATCTCGAATGATCGGTTTTTTGAAAAATCAACAAAAATTTAATAATTGTTGGGGAAAACCACAAGTATTGGTATCAATGTAAAATAAATGCAAAGCAAATATTTGTATAGGATATTACAATTAAAACTAAAACTGAAAACTACAAACTACAAACAAACTTCAAAAACACAAAAATAAATAAAAATAACGGTGGCAAATAAAACAAAATCAAACAAATTAAAGTTACTGACTTTAGAAGCTTGAAGATTTTACTTCTGAATTTTATTTTTCACGTTTTTCCCTTTTATAATTACAAAAACAAATAAAACTAAGTAGTAAGATTTAGTAAATATTAACTGGATAAGTTAATAATACTACTCATACTTTCCAGACTGGCTTTTCAATTTAATCCCTATGTTTAAGTTAATTGAGCATGGGATACGCTTCAAAGAATTGAGTTTTGCCCAATATGGATGCCGTGCACACCCCACGATTTTTCTTTTTAAGTACACAAAATGGTTTTGTGGACGAGTTATAAACTCTGCTTTTCACTTCGAATGCGAGGAAATAAAACAGTAGTACTTATAACATATTTCTTTAATTAATATTCAAAGTAAAATTTGTACAGTTTTGAATACTGAAGGAAATTGTATTTTTTTTTAATCTTACGAAATTGATTAATATCAATTTGGTAAGATATTTAATTAATTAATAGCCATTAGGCTTGCAGACCTATACAGCCTACTATTAAATTAATTTTGTAACAATAATTTTCATTAATTAATTAAATAACTTACCGTACTTGAATTTAAATTTTAATATCTTTTAAGTCTTAAAAAACACTTTAGGCAAATAAATTAAAGTAAATATTATAAAAACACAAATTCTATCTATGAACTTCTTATTGTGTTTGGCTGTATGGCTCATTTTCTTTGCCTTAATAAAGATACATTTATGAGTAGATACGTTAATGCCCTTGTGCACAAAATTCGATTTTGTGCAGCCTATATCCTGCACAAATAAGCACTTTCAGAGCATGAGAAGTGAAAAAAAGCTTTTTGATTTCTAACTAATTATAAGCATGCGAAACACAGATCATACATGTTTTCTTAATTTATACTAAAAGTTGTTAAGTATGGCACGGCAGAACGTTGATGTGAGCAGAGTAGAGTAAGAGTGCTTGTTACGACTCTAGTCGTGTGTTGACGTGCACTAGACGACACGAGTCACCCAACCGGTTTCGCAAGGAGATGATTGCGTCTGAAATAATTCAGGTGCCTCCTGATTCAAATGAGATCGGTTCTTCCACCGAACCAAATACCAACCCAACCCGTAATTGAAACCTACTCGGAACTTACTGGAAGATACTTGGTACTCAACTTTGGACATTTCCTCCATAGTCGATTACGTCTTGTATCCGGTCTCATAAGGAAAAGAAATTCATAGGAAAAGGAAACATAACGCCATTCTTCTTCATCCCGTTTTCTGTGTTCCCGACCCCATTGTAAACTGGCCCTACGATTGCGGGGTGGGTGCAACTGGGTGGAAATCTAAGCGGCCTTCGGCAACGCAAACTCACTTGCCTTAAGCAATTTCTGGTGGTTTGGTCGCTTATCAGCAAGCCTGGAGAGCTGTGGAGCTCTCGTAGCCAACATCATGGCAGTCATGGTACGAATCCGTCGAGCAGTATTTTGGTTGCACCGGTTCTGACTCATATCAATGCATTTTTTTCTGTTTCGATGCAGAAATTGATATACTTTTATAGGAATCCTGATTGACGAGTCGATTAAGTCGAATTTATATTTTTAGTCATAATTTCAAATAGAAGATTTACACCAATTTTGGTCATTGTGTTCATGACACTGTCGCGCGTCGCAACTATGGGTTTTTGGTAAACGCTTTAATGTGTATTTGTAATTTTTCAGGTCCCTATTTGGGCTCAAAGAGTGATTTACATCCAGGGATCCTGCTTAAAGGATACCGATCTAATAAGGGCACGAATGAGCGAAGCTGAAGCCTGTTTTATTCTGGCTGCCAGAAATTATGCAGACAAGACAGCAGCCGATGAACACACCATACTGAGGTAAAAGTTTAGGGGGTTAATTCTTAGTACGATCAATCGTTTGTGAAAAAGCTCGTAGCTAAATAGTGACACCCACACGGTGCGATCTTTTAGCTAGGTTAAGCAGCCCGTGCCATGGTCGGTCTGTGGACGAATGACCATTCATTACATATAGAAAACCCAATAACACTGCCATCCGGGTATCAAACCACGAACAGCGCTAGAGAAGTCTAGACCTAAGAAGTAGTTAACTTTATAATTAATCCTTATTTTCAGATCGTGGGCTGTGAAAGACTTTGCACCAGCAGTGCCACAATACGTGCAAATTTTTCGCCCTGAAAATAAACTGCACGTTAAATTTGCCGAGTTTGTAGTTTGTGAAGATGAATTTAAGTATGCCCTTTTAGCAAACAACTGCACTTGCCCAGGAGCTTCTACACTTGTAACTCTCCTTCTCCACACTAGCCGGGGCCAGTAAGTTAAATAACTAAATCAATAAACGAAATGTAGCAGTACCTTTTTTAAGAACATTAATATTAGCAACATTTCGTCGATTTATGCGAAAATAAAAGGAATAATTTCAGTTTAAATATTATCGGTACTTTTTAATTTTGTACAGCCCAAAAGTGCCACAAATCGCATCTACATTTTTTCTCCATACGACCCGTTGTTTTTTTTTTTTTCAATTTTATTATTCATGCGCAGGTTTTGGGAAGAACCTCTGTAATAATATTGAATCTGATCTTCTTTTAAGTTTAAAATACAAATATTCTGGTTAAGGATTATTTCGCCATGCGCGGTACCACAAGTACGGCTCGAATATTGCACGCTGACCAAGCAAAAAGATAGTCTGTAAATTTGATGATTATTTAGAAAGTACTGACTTTCTTACAGGGAAGGCCAGCAATCACCTGAAGAATGGCATCGACTATATGGTAAATGTTCGGGAAATGAAATTTACCACATTGTTTTAGGTGATAGTCGATTTTTTGGTGAATATGAAGGAAAAAGTTTCACCTATGCTAGTTTTCATTCACACCGGAAGTAAGTTCAGTCTGGATTAGTAGACATTTGTTTATTGGAATAGAAATATAAGGTACAAGTAACGTGATTTTTGTCAAGGTATGGCGTTGCTTTAGTTGGAGTGCGACCAGCTGAGTTGCCCGAGTTCTATGAAGAAACTATCCTGTTAAATCCTGGGCCTCGTCATATAATGAAAAGTAGCGATACTTGTTATTATATGAGCATTACAAAGGAAGAGAATTCCGCTTTTGTTGTGGCTGAAAAACAAACAGAACAGAAACCTACAATACCGAAAGACCAAACTGCATGTAGTCTACTTTCTAATGAGAAGAAACCAGGTGACGCAGAGGAGGTTTCTGAGCAGCAGAAAAAACCAGACGGTAGTAGCGTCGCTCAATACGACCTTCCACAAGTGATTCTCCAAGCTCCCGCGAGTACCACACCAAAAGCATCGCCATCACGCATCAACCAAGCTAATACTGTATCATCCGCTAATTTTACTGTCACTAGCTGTGAGTGTCACAGTTGGTAAACAACTAAAGTAGACCGAATGTACTTTCCCTGCAAATATCTTTAATAACATGCATTCGGCCTACTTTCTTTTTTTAGTCTGCTTATTGCTCGTTGTCTTTATTGGCGCAAATATAATCATACGGTTGATAACTCTGATTATTACGTTAAAGGCAAATAGCAACACACTCATTTCAAAAACAAAAGTACTATGATAACGAGGCAATTAAGCAATTAAATCCTTTATTAGTTACTTCAAACAATAACACCCAAAAAGGTGTTTACAGTTTAAAGTAACCTTCCTTGTTATCGTGTACCTCTTCATAATCTGTGTAATGCAAGTAAATTCACAACCGGTCATCCGGGTCACCGGCTTGGATGTGCTTCGTGTCAAGTAAAATCATCTCAATATATTTTCGGACATAGAGCCCTCAAATTAAGTTTCATAATAACACCCAAAAAGGTGTTTACAGTTTAAAGTAACCTTCCTTGTTATCGTGTACCTCTTCATAATCTGTGTAATGCAAGTAAATTCACAACCGGTCATCCGGGTCACCGGCTTGGATGTGCTTCGTGTCAAGTAAAATCATCTCAATATATTTTCGGACATAGAGCCCTCAAATTAAGTTTCATAATAACACCCAAAAAGGTGTTTACAGTTTAAAGTAACCTTCCTTGTTATCGTGTACCTCTTCATAATCTGTGTAATGCAAGTAAATTCACAACCGGTCATCCGGGTCACCGGCTTGGATGTGCTTCGTGTCAAGTAAAATCATCTCAATATATTTTCGGACATAGAGCCCTCAAATTAAGTTTCATAATAACACCCAAAAAGGTGTTTACAGTTTAAAGTAACCTTCCTTGTTATCGTGTACCTCTTCATAATCTGTGTAATGCAAGTAAATTCACAACCGGTCATCCGGGTCACCGGCTTGGATGTGCTTCGTGTCAAGTAAAATCATCTCAATATATTTTCGGACATAGAGCCCTCAAATTAAGTTTCATCAAAAAGTAAAAGTTTTTGCATGTCTCGTTTGTAAGATAACATTGCATTTAGTTAAATGGATTTAGGAGCGTGGGTTGATTTCAAAGATGATAAATGAACCATGTCAAAATATCGCCGGATGCATTTTTGTTTACACATAATTCAAGTACCAAAAACTATGTTCTAATTATCGTCACTGCATATTCATTATGCCATATAGCAAAATATTGAATATAAAGTTGCCATACCTACGTACGTTGCGATACAATAATGTTGGTATGCTCTGTCACCACTAAATTTGAACTGACTTGAACTAAATCACTAACGGTCCTCGTCATGAACTGTTTGGCAATAGGTGTATAATCCTTTCCCCTACCACCTCCCCCCCCCCTTACCCCCCCCCCTTTCCCCTTTTTTTCTTTTACCTTTCTTCCGTACCACAGGAAATAGGGATCTGTGTACATTCAGGTTGGATTGAATTTAGTACCGCGTGTGTGCACCATGTTTCCGTTGCTCCAACGACGACGACGTTCAATTTCTCACTAAACTCCGATTTGCTCATCTCATACTTATTGAGTGTTTTTTGCTGAGAGTAAACTTTAGTGTTTAAAGTAGTCTTGGCGGTGAAAAGGAGCACATAATTACTATTTCTTAAAAAAAAAACGCCGCAGAAGTCGGTGGCAAAAAAACGAATCAAACGAACAAATGTCACCATTTTTTTCTTAATTTTTAATTTTTTTTTTTTTGTTTTGAAGTCGTCGTCGTGTTTATTGGCACACTTCAACTAAAGTTAACTTTTGTAAAGGAACTACAAACTACGAGTATACTGAACTACATATATTTATTGTCACCAAGTTTTCAAAGCTATTATGAATCAATTCATAAATAATAAATATTATAATAATAGTTCACTGCAGAACGATATTTTATAATTCCATTAAGCAATTTACCTTTATTTTATGCAAAATAGTGAAATATTAACAGACATTTGAGACGATCCCAACTATCAGAATACATCTTTTTGATGTCCAACAGGCTTGCTTTCAACGACTTCTTTGATCAATGTTCTAAATTTTAATATTCTCCTCATGTTTGTAAACAAACTCAATCAACATCTTCCTGTTCCCGCTCTTATCGCGTTCTATTTGTGGTCGCCGCAACCGCACAACCAGTTTTCTTATTCCATTTTCAGACGTTGTGAGACGTCACGGCGTCATTTACTCCGTTCTCCGTTGTGAGACGTCACGGCGTCATTTACTCCGTTCTCCGTTGTGAGACGTCACGGCGTCATTTACTCCGTTGTCCGTTGTGAGACGTCACGGCGTCATTTACTCCGTTCTCTTTCATATCATTCCTCATACAATCCATACATTTTTTCTTTATTTTTTTAAAAAACGTTGCTGCTCACCAGGTGTGTCTCTATTATCGTAGGTGCGTTTACAAACATTAAAACTCACAAACATAAACCGAGCACCATACGTTGGCCTTCCTCTCCCTCTTCATCCCTTAATATTATATCCATCACTTTTTTAGTCAAATGCGTTTCATCCCTCGTCATTACATGCCCGTACCAAGATAGATGACTTCCTTTATGTTTTTCTGTACCTAGTAGTAGTATGGTGTAATGGGCTGGTGTCTGCAACACCACGTTAAATGCACATATTTTGCGTTTTTTTTTGTAACATGAGCGCCTGTTATATAGTTCGAAAGTAGTAACTTTCACTCTTTCTCTAGTATTGAGTATACTAGAGGAAGTTTCTTGTCACTCCGACACACATCTCGACATACTCATCTCTAATCACGGAATTGTATATTTTCCTCTTTAATTTGAGGGGCATCCGTGGGTCACAAGGTGTTTCAGTTACCTGTCGCCATTTCATTCATTCTGAGTTGATCCAATGCTTTACGTCCCGGTCTGCTTCGCCGTTGCCTTGGACAAGCGCCACAGGGTACCGCAAGTTGGAGCAGATCGTCATGGGAGTTCCGGCAAGAGTTATAGGCGCAGGACTGGAGACCGCCGAAATTGCAAAACAAGTATTCCATTTTGGTTCTACTCAATTGCAGGCCAACAGTCTTTGCCACAACACCTCCAATCTGCTCTGGACCTTTTGGCCGGTCTCAGCCACGAGCATACACCATAGTGCCTCTTTCTGGATTTCTGACGTGAGAGCGTCTATTATCACCATCAAAAGGAAGGGCTGAGGGCCGATCCTTGGTGCAAGCCGACGGCCACTTTGTAGTGACCGCTGTAGACACTGCTTGGGTGCTGCATCGACTGTACACCGCACACATCCATACCTCCAAGAGTTCTAGGGACACCTATCTCCTTAAGACCCCGCCACAGAACCTTTTTTCAAGTTCGACGAACACCATGTGTGAGTTTTTATGGGCACCTCTGCATTTCACGCACAGATAATTTAAAAAATAATAGGGTAGCGAAAATGGCATTCGTAAATGAACTCAATATCTGTATACTATGAAATATCGAACATTCATGCATCTGGTGTTTTTGAATTTTATGGATGTTTACATTTTTATTAATTTTAAATATTATTTTATATTCTAGATAATTCACGGGTACAGATTTTCATATATCAGCGTTAAATAATTTCAACTTTGTAGTCAAACCCTTTAACACAGAAATTTGTTTAAAACGCTCCCTGAAAATTAGTACTCTTTTGATACAAATGAATTAACTTATTAGATCTCATCTATTTTAAACTATATTTTTTTTAATTAGGAATTTTCTTTATCTATACAGCTAAGTATGGCGAGGGTCCATCGGGTTCAGAGTCTAGAACTTGTTTAAAAGATTCTCCAGGTACAGACAGTGCTACCGATAGTCATCTATTATTACCTAGGCCCGATACCAACTTTCTTAGCCCTGACGCCTTAAATTATCGCCGAGGTAAGAACAAATAATAAACTTTAATAAATATGCCTTATAAGAATATTAGGTCTATAATATGAAAATTATTGCAATTCAGGAAGCCGAAGACCATCCATTCTTCCCGTCCCTGATATGGTAACGAGCAGTTTAAATATTGCGTCTGATAATCAAGACGAAGAAGCGGAAGTGGATGAGAGCGAAGACGAGCTGGAGGATGATGTTCCATGGCGCTCGCCATCGGAAAAGATCGCGTAAGTACACTTGTGTATTGATCGCCTTCAATGCATCCACATGCACGCAACATTCTATGGTTATCGTAGAAAAAAAATTCAGTACTTTCTAAAAAGAAATATTATGATTTATTCTTATTTACATATTTTGTATGTAGTAAAGTTTTTTTCTTTTTTTTTCATTAAGTATTATGTCATTCTAATACTTTTTCTTAGTTTTTTATTATTATTTTATAACGTTAACTGACTTATTTCAAACTGTTGACGGCAGTATGTTTTATTTTTTCACTGTTTTAGCGTGTATTCACTTCTGTAGATAGCGGCACCAGGATCACTCAAGCTGCATGAATATCGCACAGTACGTACTACATAGACCCATATACATACACGTCAGCATCGATATTTAAAATACTTCACCTTTTTTCGACTTGCTAAAATAATTCAGCCCTATTTTTTCACATTACTTTTGAAAATATAGCAATGATGCAGATGAACGGACATACTTTTCGAAGATAGTGCATATCAAAAAAGTTCAGTAGAATTATTTCTGAATACCCGCATTATTCGAGATTTATCTCGATTGAAATAATTGGTGATTGTGCAAACTGATGGCTTAATGATAATGAGATATGAGGAATGTTATTGAACTCTGAGCTGACGCATTTGAATTTTTTTTTTTACTGATTAATAAGAATGAAACTATCAGCGTTATACATCGAACGACAGCTGTTCATGGTTTCGGAGAGATTTAAAACTGACCAATAATTGGATAAGTGTTTGTTTGTAACAGGAGACGACGCGACTACTTCAAAGAGCGTTATAATAAATTTCAAAATATTCAGAAAACAACGCTTTGACATGAAACATTTTTTCGTTTCTTCGCAATTCATCATTAAACGATTTCTCTGTCAAAAAACGTTGTAATGACGAACGAACATACTGAGTGTAAGCGGACCCTTCACGAAGTAGTAAACCAATCATTATTCATTATTAGTTTTTGCGTAGCACTTAGTTTGTGTTCATCAAACTAAGTGTGACGCTACGCAAACAATATTGCTGAGAAACGATTTTTTTGGGTTATAAAAACTCAACGAAGCGCTCTCATCACGTAATGAAAGTTACCTGAAAAACAAGTATTTAAAACTACTTGTCAAAATATTGGATCTTGGACCTGTAACATCTTAGTAACTAGAAAGTTCTAGAGTTATGGTCCAGAGTAAAAAAAAATCGGAATGACAGGTAGTATAAGTACCTTTCAGCTTCGTTAAGGCTATTTTAACACCCTTTATAATATCAACCTTCATTAGTTACATCTTTTTATTTTGGCTTTATAATGTTGCTATTGTGTCTGCCGTTCACTTGAAGTGTAATCGAATGAACGAATTGGCGGACTTAGCAAATCGCGCCCTGAGCGATGGCAACATTGGCAACACCAAGCTATGGTCGGCCGGAGCACTATCCATAGCATTATTACCTATATGCTGATGAAGTTAGACTTTAACTTATTCAATCTTATCTTCAAAATGAATAAAAGGAAACACCTAGGTACCTCCACAAAGACTATCTATCATTATTAACTACCGAAATAAAAATCGCTGGTTCTTGGTAGTGAGAACAAAAGTGTAATATGTCAATCAGGAATACATAAACAATAAGTATCAAAAAATAGACAAAAGGTATAAAAAAGAGTGACCGACCCATAGTCACACTAAACTACCACACCAGTGTGACTATGGTTAATTTTATTTATCTGTAGTCACACTGGTGTGACTACGGATAATTTAACCTGATCCGTAGTCACACCCGGATGAATAACCACATTATAGGCTGTTGCTAGTCGTCCGCTAAGTGGATGAATCACCGTCTCGCGACAGTATCCTTTATGGGCGGCATGGGCACCGGGCTGTAGGCCGACGAAGGAGGCCGGCGGAGGCCCGGCACTTCGGGGACAGAAGATATTAGTGTTATTTAATATGCGAGCGAAGCGAGCGCGCGTCATGGAGTACATGCGTTGCATGTATGAGTGACGTGACAAAAAGCTACGATACTGGTGTGACTACGGTTCAGCCGTAGTCACACCAGTGTGACTACGGATCAGGTTAAATTATCCATAGTCATACTAGTGTGACTACGGATCAGCCGTAGTCACACCAGTGTGACTACGGATAAATATAATTAACCATAGTCACACTGGTGTGGTAGTTTAGTGTGACTATGGGTCGGTCATGTAAAAAAGAGGCTTCAAAACATAAAGCCTAGGGCAGACTTGCACAATCATCATTCACCAAAATTGCATTTTTTTTTAATTAAACGTTGTTTTTTCAACTGCATCATTTTAAGTATGACTTAGCTAACACATATTTTACTTTAATTATTATCTGCTGCAACCACAAGCACCACAAGCATTAATTCCAATTGATAAAATAGGTTATATTATGTAGTAAACTGTATTTGACATACAGATACTTTAAAACTATTATTGTTGTGTGCATTGTGTATCTGTATAATCCCCTGAGCGTAAACCCCCAACCGCACGGCCCGTACCCTTGCTCCAGTGATGACGTCACCACCAGCAGCTTCTCGTCGCTGGCAGCCAGTGACATCGGGCACAGCGCCTGGCGAAATGATTATACAAGGTAAGCTATCATGAAACTTCAGACACCTCGGCCTTACACTTACAACTCAGCATTTCACTTTACTGCATCATTTGGGGGGAAGAAAGTGACTAAGGGTATATTCTGCCAAGACACGTTAATTAATTAGCCCGCCTTTATTTTGCTCAGCTGTTGAGAGTCGTAGCGTGATTTTAAATACCTTGTAACCTCCTTTAAAAACAAGGCTATAAAAATATACAAAACAAAAACAAAACCATTTGCGCAGTCAAACAAAAAAAAAATAGCAATCTTACTCAGCCTTATTTTAGTTCCATATAGGGGTTTGAACTTTTTTGTAATGAAACTGGCATATCGACCCACCGCCATTTAGAAATCACGGCCCACGATGAAATTGGTACGTATGGGTGGGGCACACCTAGAACAAAAAAATACGTGTAACATGGTACTCCAAAGTGTCACGTTATCGAGATATTTGAAGGTAAAGATCGACATGAGTACAACGACAATCATTTAATATAGACTAATAATCAACGCCTATAGACATGTAAAAGGTATATTTTTAAGTGGTCATTGTACTCATATTATGTCGATCTTTACCTTCAAATATCTCGATAACGTGACTCTTTCGGGACCATGTTTCATGACATTTTTTGTTGGTCTAGGTGTCCTGAAAATCTCACGAAATCACGGCGCACGACGAAATTGATATGTATGGGACATACCAATTTCATCGTGTGCCGTGTTTTCTAAAAAAAAAGCAAAATGGCGGTGGGTCGATATTCCATACAAAAAAGTTCAAACCCCTTTCCTTTCCGTATTTCATTCACCCATTCATAATATAACTATCAGTGAGGTTCTTCATCTTGTCGTTCATTTCTTCAACCTTCACATTTACATTTAATTATTATTATTCCTTTCTCCTTGTTTTAATTTTTTTATCTGTAAATACCTATACTTTAACGGTTTTTTTTTTTAAATCACTAAAGAATATAATAAAATATAGTAGTCCACCGGATTTTGGAACACCTACCGATGGTAAGCGCTCTTGAAAGAGGAACCTCCTAACAACACGCGCCGTGTCCAGAAGTACCTACTGCTATTTATTAATCTATCTGTATTATTATCTTAACATAATATAAAATAAAGTCGCTTCCGCGGTTGGACACCTCCTGTTTAGCCATACCATTCTTAACACAGTCCATCCATCGTTTCTTTGGTATTCCTCTACTCTTATATCCAAAACTTTTCTCACGACAACCGATTTATTTTTTACAAGTATACTGAACCATACATACATAATTGGGTAGTTAACTAGCTAGTTATCTTGAAACAGTAAATAAAAAGATAGGTAAAAGTAAAAAAACTAGTGTAATAATATCATAAAAATTGGATTAGTTTTAACCAAATTAAAATGACTGGCTAGACAAAGACAGCGCCATGAAGATGTGACGTCATAACTCATACCACCATAGTTACGTAGTACAAATAGCCGTATTGCGCAACAACGATAGAAAGTGCCCCCATCAAAAACTTCTAAAGCTAGTTGTAGCTACTCCATTTTTTGATCGATTTTATTGCTTATTATATACATCTTATTATTTCTGTTAGTTCTCTGAAATAACATAGGTAACATTTTTGTACATTTTTAACAGTATTCAAGTACTCAATTATACATATTCATTTGTTATGATTACTTTGTTGATTTTTAAATCTAAGAACATGATAATAATCATAAAATAGTAATCATATAGAGTCTAATTCAAAAATAATTAAGAAAAAAATATTGTTTGGCACACTCATACATACATCCTTTCATAATTTCTATCAGCAATTTGTTATTCAGAATAACATCTGTTTTTTCACACATGTCCCATGTGGCTGTTTTCTCGTGGCCGTACTATTTTGTCTGGAATTTAGTGAACGGCTTGTTCATCAACTGGCGAGTTTTAAACTCGCGCGTGCGCACGAGTTTACCTTCTGATTTTAACATTTTTTTTTGCAAGAGGTGCAAAAATGGTAGTATGACCACGAGGATATACATGAGCTCGTTGTCAAATTGGTATGTCTAAATAGTATGACCATGAGGAAACAGCTGCCCATTGTGCTACTCTGCTAAGGACGGAATCTATAAAAATAAAAACATTTTTCTTTTTGTATCGGCTTGTTCATCATCTGGCGAGAGTGAAACTCGTGCGTCTTCAGATAAAGTAATAATAAAAATTGTTAAAAGTGGTGGTTATTACTTGGAATAATATTATTACGTTGTGTCACTGCTTGTCACTAGTGTTTGACATTGGGCCATCAGTGATGGCCAGGTGACGATAGTTTCATTGGTGGACACCAGGAAGCATCGTACAGTCAGTACAGTCAAATAATCTGAATGTATCAACTCGAGCGAACGCGCGTGTGTATACACTCTCGGCAGTTGATGAACAAGTCTTTGTTGAAACGTAGCAGAAATTATTTCAAAAAGTCTGGACAGTTTTTTGCGGTAAGATAGGGTTTTAAGAAACTTTTTAAAACTAAAACATGTTTCATCGCAATAAGTGCAAGTAGTTCTCGAGATGCGGTTTTTTCAGTTTAAGGCCTTGAATTCGATTTATATGTGCAAAATCTTTACTTAAGCAATAACTGATCATGGTTTCATAAACCTCTTTAATCATAGATTTCTACTTACGTTTTATAAGTTAATTGAACAGTACTACTCCGGATGTTAATTCCTCTTTTATTTGATTTGTCGTAACTGATTCATCATGAACATATTTTGACTTAGTAACTGGGAAACGGCTCATTTCCATGAAACAGTCGCATAACACTTACGCATTAGGTTTTTGATAAAACTCCCTAGTTCGGTGCAAATATCAACACATTACCACTTATAAACCAATTCTACGCCTTACTCTTCTAGAATGGTGGTCACCTAAAGGTAGGTAAAACGATATTAGAGATGTTTCGATTGCTGATTATACCGATTATGTCAATGATTATATCACCTGTATTGGAACTCTCCTTTAAAACATTAAGTATTAGTGTAGCTATAGATTACTTAAAAATTACATTTTGAAAAGCAATTAACATTACTATTTAACTATGACGAACAAAATCGACACATGCCTAATTAATTCATATAACGTTATAGAGTTTAGGTATAATTTAGTCTTAATGTTAGTTGTTCCTACAATATCACATTATTACCATGTTACATGAACAGAACTTACGGCTAACGGCAACTTGGTACAGGCACAATTATTTTATCTATAGTCCAGAACGAAATACAAGGGCATTGTTGTGTAGTGTGAAGCTACTTTGTGAACTTGCCCCTACAAGCCTGCCCAACCACCATTTCTACTTTGTCTGTGGCGGTGCGCGTTATGGGTACATGTACAGTACAGTTGAAACTCATGTGCTATAGGCTGATCGTTGAATAGTGGATGTGTCCTTAGACTGAAGCCTCGGAATGCATTTTTGCTCAATATTTATTAAGTTCATTTGAACTACAAATTCATATAATATTTTTTTCTGGATATAAAAGCGGGTTAAATTTAATACAAAAAAAAGACGACGTTCAAAAATTATACAGCACGCGGTTTTTTCTTCCTGCATCGATATAATTTTTTGATGGGTTCCTTTGTAACCTGGGCCACAATTATTCCAGGCACACAACTTAAGGCTTGGTCTCAAGGCAAAGACTTCGTCTTGGGGACATTAGAGGAGCAAACGACTGCATGGGCTATGTGCATTAACGGGTATGACTTTGAAATAGTCTAACCCGTCCATCCAATAGCACCCAACCCTCGTCGAAGAAATGATGATGTGATTTGTGGCGTACCCGTACATTAGACTGACCCAAGACTTAAGCATTCAACACGATAATACGACGATACTTCTTCCAATCCCTTCCGAATGGTAGCACTCTTAGGATAATTTTAAAAAAAAACGATACTACTCGACCTTCCTTAGTAAATAACAACACAAATAGACGTTACTGGTTCGGTGCTGGTAGAACAGCTACACGCATCGCACTATTGACTAATGTCAATAGATTGACACTTTGATTCGCAACACGGCCTTTAAGAGCTGGATATACGCCATTGACAATTCACCCTCCCGCACTGATTTATTGGGCTCCAGAGGGGTAGTAGCTACGCGATTTGCGAGTAGCGATTACGTAAAAAACATCCAAATATTACGTTATCGATACAGACAACTACAGATGATCCGTCTAAGGGTTTCAAGGATTGTGCACCATGACACTAAGGTAGAATCTATGCGTGCAGAGCATGTAAAGACATTCCTTTACCTGTATGGAAAAACTATCAAGGCACGCCTTGATGAAGACTAGACATCCTATGGTCAGACTATAGGAATTAATGGTGAGGAGATAATTCCCTGGTCAGTAGACAAAATCCAGGAAAGCCAACTAGCACTGGATGGAACAGCAGATCTGGTAACACCTAAGATAGAGATGCAAACACAGAGTATAATACTGCTGTAATGGAACGCCTGAACAACCAATTACTACCAACCGCGAATAACGAGTTCAAAATCAATGAGACATTCCCAACCTATTCCGGTTGGCAAGGGGACAGAATCTTTAATAAGCTCGTTGCAGGCTTTGACATGTTCTGTATGCGGTTTCCAGATCATTAATGTAGTGTGCTCCGCATGGGAACGATTGAATCAAGACTTCAGACTGCGCTGCCCTCCTATTTACCTTATTCACGCAAATCCCCATTTCTTCTACTTTGGACATGCAGTAGGATAACTCTTATTGTCTGATCGATCGAAGAATGCAATGAATCATCACTCATTCAAATGAAAATCTACACAATCTCTAGATTGTGTAGATTAATATATATTTGTTCGAAAAAAAAAACCGGTAATGTTGCGGGGAAAAAAGGATCTAATGTATCCTATAAGAGGTCAATTCACGTATATCCACACCTTATCCATGACTGTAACAATACACAATAAATACTCATCTGTCGTTATCAGTTTATGACCTTTACACAATATAAAGCTAAAAGTTCAGCTTACCTATGGCCACTAGAATGAAAGCCAGAAGAAAGCAAAAAGGCCGATATTCTCAGTGTTACCTTAGAATTGAACTCAGTAAAAGTATACCATTATGTATTATTTTGGTAACGCACCTATCTGTATCCTTGCATGCAAAATTTTTGTGTGATATCGTCAATAGGTCCTCCAATCGCAATTCTTAATAATGGGTGTCTTCAAATATTCCGACGCTTTCCATTAAATACCACGTCATTCATTCCGAAGTCGTGGGTGTAGTGTTTGTAAACAACCATAGATTACGACACAACAGAGGCACAGCCTCTACCGCCTGGGCTATTACCAGAGGTGCAGACCCAACTAACGCCAAATTAGATCAAATTTACCTTTAACTAGCTAGACGCTTACACTACCTATCGACTCTAGAACACAAGTTACTTTTAGTAGATACTGCGGTACTGGCATTGGTTGTCGTAATGACCAATATTTGAAAACACTCACAACTTAAATCGGAATGTCATACGTAGGACCGTCCTAATAAATTATACTTTACAATATACACACTTGTAATAAATTCAGAGAAAAAATATATAGTGCAATTTATGTGATATTATAAGAACGACATTATATTAGTTTCACACTGGCGTTTCAGCAGGTGCCGACATCGCAATTTCGTATTTCAATAGCAAGCAGAATTAAATACAACTAGTCAATGTTTTCACGTGCGATTGATAGCACTTGCTAAACGTAGGTGGATCTAGCGGATCTTCTTTAGATACTAAGGACTAGCTTATTTATGCACATTATGTCCCTTTGCGTTTTCGAGCATGATAATTTCGTAAATTTGATGTTTAATGTTAAACACCATTATATAATAAATAGACTAATACACAGTCACAGTCCTAAAATTAATGTTATATTAGATGTCTCTATAAATCTTTCTTGTAAGTATGTAAGATTTTCAGTTATACTTTTTGTAATTTTTAATATTAAAAATATTTTAATTAAAAGCTTTGCTTCGCCTTACTTTATTGACGGAAATTAAGTTATTTTTATTTTTTAAGTTTTAAAACATCTGCTCATGTAACCACAAATAACGATAACGAAATGAGATATTTCAGGATCGTGAAAGGATTCCCACCGGTGTCTCCATTCATTGGAGTGAGTCCAACTCTCTGTTACTTACTAAAAGAGAAGAAGCCGTTATGCTGCTTGCAGTTGGCACAAGTTTGCGAACATTGTGCTTATAGAAACGCTAAGGAATACCAATGGCAAAACAAAACTATAATTCTTGCTGCTGATTATGCATCAAATGGAATATATAATTTCATCATACCTCTGCGAGCCCATTTTAGATCGAAGACTTCGCTGAACCCTATCATTCTGCTTCTGGAACGCAGACCAGATGTAGCATTTTTAGATGCAATATCATACTTTCCTTTAGTTTACTGGATGCTGGGTACTATCGATTGGTAAGTACTCAGAGTGAATTCACAAATAATATATAGTAAACAAATGAATAAAGTAAAAGTATTAGTAATTACTTTTCTTTCCAGCTTAGATGACTTGTTGCGTGCTGGAATTACATTGGCCGAAAATGTGGTTGTTGTAAACAAGGAATTATCAAACTCTGCGGAAGAAGACAGTTTGGCAGATTGCAATACAATAGTTGCTGTTCAAACTATGTTCAAGTAATGGTTTTTAATCATTTAACGGCGCTGCGCCATGGCGAATAGTAAAATTGAAATGTTTTAGTAAATTTAGGATTGATAGTTATAAATCAATCTCTGGTCTATGTTTTGCGCAGCGAACATAAACGACTTTCATGATACTTCTACACAGTGCTAGTTACGCACAAGGTACTAGAGATGCTAGACCTACACTCACTTTGACCTCGCAGTCGTCTTCGCGATCCATGTCACTTGGGCAGGTGCATGTCGCACTGAGTAGAAGCACCATAAGTCTTATTTAAATATATATTAGAGTATCAAATCAAAAATGTGCTTTTGTTTACAGATTTTTTCCATCAATTAAGTCAATAACTGAGCTGTCACAATCATCAAATATGCGCTTTATGCAATTTCGTGCTAATGACAAGTACGCCTTACATCTTTCTAAAATGGAAAAGGTATCTATGGGCTCTAAATTATAATTTCTAATACTACAAGTTTGAATTATTACGAAACATTTTCTGCTTCCATAATACTTTTGTTTCTTTCATATTTTTTTTAGCGGGAGAAGGAACGTGGCTCGCACATCTCTTACATGTTTCGCCTACCGTTTGCTGCGGGCTCGGTATTCTCAGCTTCTATGCTTGATACATTACTCTATCAAGCATTTGTAAAGGATTATGTCATTACATTTGTGCGACTATTACTGGGAGTAGATCAAGCTCCAGGATCAGGGTTTCTTACATCAGTAAGTTTTAAAGTACTAATACATACATGTATGCCTGTGCACCACATTACTAAATTCTAGCGAATTTTCTGGTAAAGAACAATCTTATTACATTTGATTTTATTGTTTTATTGCGCTGTAATTATACAAGCGAAATACTGCGAACGATTATACAAATTAATTAAAAAAGCTGTGATTTAAATCAAACATAAACAGGCTTTATTATATTCATCTTGGACTTCTAACAGATGAAAATCTCAAAAGAAGATATGTGGATACGGACATACGGTCGATTGTACCAAAAATTATGTTCGACTACATGTGAAATTCCGATCGGAATTTATCGAACACAGGACACGACATTAGCCGATGCATCTCACCACGTGAGTATGTCGCCAAGGACACCATCAAAGTGGTTTTGGTCACGCCTCGCGAGAATGCGACCATCGCGTGCATCGGTGAGTCGGTTAACTCCCTACTCTCAAATATTTGTCTCCTTAAATACAGTCCTTTACTGCAGTTTACGCCTGAAAGCTATTGAACACACACCATTTCAAAACTTCTATTTTCCAAATTAATTTAGTACATCACAAAGTTGCATCTCAGTAGTCCGAGTCTTTGGACTGTATTTCGGGTACATTTTTTAAATCTTATTTTTTTTATTCTCGCGTTAACGCTACACTTTTTCCATTATTGTAACCTATCTACATACATTCTGAGCCTTACACTTGTGGAGTGTCTGTAATTAGTACCTAGCAATTTTTATATAACTTTCTACCTCTCACGCGATACTGTCTTATGGACAACACGTGCTTCAATTTTATGATTTATACGCAAACTGCTACGGCCGGATGGGTTAGGTAATTTAAGTTTAGCTTCATTGTGGACACGACAAAAAATGCATAATTCCAAAAGCTGAAGTGTCAAATGATAATTAAGAAGCTAACCTGAAAGGTATTAGCTGACCTGGACCAGTATAAAATTTCGCTATTGAACTCGATGATCGCAATCCCGCCTATTTGTTATACTTTTAGTTTGTGTTTTGCATGATGTTATAGAAACCTAGAATTTAACAATATGAATGAATGATGTAAATTTTCTGCATTATAACAAAGGTGTACTCCAGCATGGAGTTTATATTGGTATAACTTTATAAAACAGTATATCTAAGAAAGCAAAAAGGTGATCGCTGCATGTGCATATCCGAAGACATCTGTACCAACAAGTTCAAATAAATCACACTTTTCCACAGCAGTACAGAGGACGAAAAAACACAAACATAACGCTACTGCTTTATGCATGCTTTTAGCAAGAAAGAGTAGAACCATAAAAAAATCATCATTCATAATTTAAACGACAGTTACTGCATTGAACTGAATCCGATTACAATGCTCAAATCTCACTTACAATGTTAAATAAAGTTGGTTTAGTTTAAATGTCGAAAGAACCAAATTGTGGCCGATGTGTTGTATAGTTAGGTTGTTGTGTTGGAAAACTGTGACACGATAGTTGCAGCAGGAGGAGGGAGAAGGCGGAGGCTCTTGCACTTGCGGGCGCCGGGAGGCTTCAAGCTGCCTCCGTGGCTGCTACGGACAACGCACGCCAGCGGTAAGGTCACTGTCAGAGACCTTTCACATGGATTTTTCAAAATAATAATATGATGATAATGGGTCAGGTAGCAAGGGTATCATCGTATTACCCAGCACTAACTGGTTTCTGCAGGTCAGATAAGCAGTCGCTCCTTGTAAAATACTGGTATTCAGCTGCATCCGTAGACTGGAAGCCAACCCCAACATTGTTGGACAAAGGCTACACAGATGTTAGCCGGGGTCTGTTTGAGAAATGCATAAAAAAAGTACAATGGTCCCTGACAACGGAACGTTTTGGCCAATGCTATGGCAATGTATGCAGAAAACGAAATTGTCGTATCCCAAAAATGTTTACTATTTGAGGTCGTAAAATTAGTAAATAAATATAATATACACCCATCAACAGAATCTAGGGATATGTCATATTTCATCAAATATCTATAAATCTATTAGAAATTTTCTGATATAGTACCAGTAATGGTCTTTAATAAAAAAATATCGTGATTCTCTTTTGTTTTAAATAAAATGATAACTTTTTTGATCGCCGTAGAAAATTAGTATGGTAAAAAAACTTCATTTCATCTTTTAAAACTGCAAATTTTAATTAAAAGTGAAAAAAATGTTATAAAATCTACTTATTAATAAATCAGTGTTGCCACCTCTTACATTATAGAGTAAGATCCCAGGGCCGCCAGACGTCACGTATTTTCTGACGAAGGAAATGTGGACGATTGAGTAGTGTTAGTATGAACTAAGAACACACTACTACCAGCTAGCTTGCTTGGACGGCCAATTTTCAGGTATCAGCTGGTCATCAAGGTACACAAAAAAATTACTTACTTCACGTATTTTCTCCAAGCTGATTTTTACGTATATTGTAGGCAATATCCTTAAAAATAAGTTACCAATACTCCCAGGCACTTCCTAGCGGCCGTTTTGCTTAACAGTGTTTTTTTTAAAGGAGAAAATACTGCACCTGAAAGAATCTTTGGAGCAATTTCTAAGTATGATAGCCAGTAAGGATTACAATCGGAAGTATGCAATTTATCATTACTCATTTAAATGGTTTTTAGATATTTTTCTCAGCTGTCGGACGTGGGGTAATTTTCTATGGAAGCTGTAACTTCTCTCAAAGCTTTTCGTTGTAACATGTCCCAGGCTTGCTCGATAAGATTTAAGTCAAGTTTTGGATTGGCCTGCACAGTCGCCCGTGCAGGCCAATCTAAAACTTGAATATTGTGGTCTCGGAGAGCGGCCGACACAGCCACGCCGTATTAGCTAGGGTGCTGGCGAGCATTTAAGTATATGATTTTCTCGTACGACATAATATACGACAAAATTTTCTTAAGGAATTAAGGTCGTATGTTGCGGCGTTTTTTAAATGTATCAAAAAAAAAATCGGTACTAAATCATTTGCTCGTGTCTGCCTCTGGGTTAATGGTCACTATAACGAAGAAAATCGATGAGGCAGACATCCAGGGCTCTGCAATATCACAGGAGGTAGACGTGAATTTGTAATAAAAAAAACTCTACTAAATCATTTGCTCGTAGCTTTATTTAGGTATATTCGATTTATTACCAGTGATTTATGAACCGATTTACAAAATTCTTTTTATATTCAAACTAGTGACCCGCCCGGCTTCGCACGGGTGCAAAAAAGCAGGTATTAAAACCTTCCTCTTGAATCACTCTATCTATTTAAAAAAACCGCATCAAAATCCGTTGCGTAGTTTTAAAGATTTAGGCATACAAAGGGACATAGGGACAGAGAAAGCGACATTGTTTATACTATGTAGTGATGAGTATACTCCCAAAATAGTATCATTGTCACCAAGTCAGGATCTGATGATGAGATCCCAGGGAAATCGAGGACAATTTTCAAATTTGATAGGCACTTGTTGAGTTTTCCATATATTTTCTAAGGCTGTTTAGCATTGGGCATTGTACACAAAGCAAAATGCGCGTTAGCAAAAAGTGCGAAGCAAAGTGCAAAGTAACAGGGTACTTTGAATCGCACTTTTTGCTAACGCGCATTACATACCAGCGCTTACACACTGGAATCTTTAAAAAATAAATGATTCAGATAAAATAAAAATTCAAATGGTCTGCCTTCGGAATATCAGTGGCCTGGGTGTCTGCCTCATTTATATTCTTTTTTTTATAAACTAGGGCTTGGAACCGGTTTAAGATGAGCGGTTAATTTCGGTTAAATACCGGTAAATATATCGTTCCTCCATTTACCTGTTAAACAAGTGAACTGTTTTTTGTAACCCAAATGATAAAGGTTACCGGTTCCTCACTGCCGTTGAGATACGACAGCGCCTACAAACGGCAAGAGGGGTCAACGTAAGTGAGCAAACAATAAGCAAGAGGATGGAGGAACGTAATTTACGTGCTCAAAGACCAGCCCGAAGCCCAGAACTGCTCCGTCACCATTGCGGACTCACGAGCAGTGGAACAAAGTTTTACGAACTGATGAATGCAGAGTAGGCTTAACAGCTCCTGATGGCCGGGAACATGTGTAGAGAAGGCGTGGAGTGGTTTCTTCTAACCACTACAAGGCAAACGGAGTTTTAATCCTCTACAGGCCCTTCGTGAATCAAAAAACACTCTGGTGGCTGCCTGGCAAGAAATTCCACAAGAGGACATAAACAACATCATCCACAGCATGCAAGCCGTCATCAGGGCCAGAGGTGGTAACACCCGTTATATTTTTTTGTAAAAGTGCTTAATTAGCGTGATTTTCTCTTTGTTTCGTGTTTAAGGTATTTTTTTTATAAAATGTCATTAAATTCTAATGTTTTTTAGTCTTAATCAGTCATTGGTATTTGAGACAAAAACAACATTTCATGTTTTATTTTGATTACAAACCCTAAATTGCACTTGGGCCACATTCCGTGTCGGTGAGTGTAGTATACCTGTGTTTTTAAACATTTTTAAAGGGCTGTCAATTGACAACGCAGAGCTACCATGGTGGCAGACGTGGTTCTTAATATTTCTTATCGTAAAATTATCGCTATTAATAGAGTCTGCCACACCAGGAAATCATATAAATTTTTTGTTCGCCAGCACCCTAGCTATATAGAAAGGAGCATTATCGCGCATGAGCAGAAATTCCTGATCCATTTGGATTCTGTGCCGGACAATTACAGGCTCTACTACCTACTCGTGGTATTTTTATGCAGTCATGTTGCCTTGGATCCAAACGAGCTGTGTTCGTCCACCAAGACAAATTCCTACCCACACAATGACTGCCCCGCCTTGGTATGAGTGAACCTCCTGTGGGTGTCGTAGACGGTTATCTCTCCCTGGATTTCTCCAAACGCGTTTTCTTCATGAATCGAGATGAAACCCAAACCGGGACTCATCGGTGAACAGCACCAAAGACCATTGTTCGTCACTCCATGGGAAATGCTCCCGAGCCCACGAAAGCTGGTGACCGCGATTGCCACTTTGCAACGTCCTTGTCTTCTGGTGGTCATTTGGAGAAATCGATCTTGCCTCGTAATAAGATATCTACGCGTGTGCCGTTCAGCCACATCCCCAATACTACGATAAGGTGACCACAACCTTGATATCACGTTATGGCGGGTGTCTACGTATTTAAATAAAATTGCTGGTAATTTTAAGTGTAAACAATCGATGTCGATGTGTAATTAATGTTAGAGGTGGCATCACTGATACTCGTATAGTTAAATTATATAAGATTTTTCTATTATAATTAAAAAGTAGTAGTTATAAAAGAAGAAATGAAGTTTTTTATCACACTAATTTTCTACGGCGATTAAAAAAAAATACATTTATATTTAAAACAAACAAAATAATCACGGTTTTTTTAAACCTTTTTTGTTAAAGTGTTTAAAATAACCTATCATTCTTTCATTTAATAAATCAGAAAATTCTTCATAGATATGTAGATATTTGATGAAATATAAAATATCCCTAGATTCTGTTGATGCGTGTGTATACTGCCGAAGTTTTATATAAATTCTACTTCGCACGTGTCTTACACTTTTCTCGAGCCGTTCTGGATCATCATCATCAACTTACAACAGTCCACTGCTAGGACATATATACCCCTCCATTTGGACGCCTTGCAGCTCGATTCGTTGCAACTCTCATGCAGTTTCTACCAGTCACCCTTAGAAGATCGTCGCGCAACTTAGGCAAAGGCCTATTCTACCTTACGTTATTCGAGTCATGGTTTCCACTCAAGAATACGTCTACGCCATCGATCGTTGATTCATCGGCTTCTTAAGGGGAACACCTCGTGCTGCTGGTTGTTTCTAAGAGATACCGCAACCTTGGGCTCAGAAAGAACATGTGTGATTTATAGTCAGTAGAAGTCTGACACTCCCTTCCGCTCCGCCAAGAGCGGGACCCAAAAAAAAGGGGAACACCTCGTTCCGCATTCGGTCCCTCAGAGATTTCAAGCTTAGCTCGTTCCATAGCTCATGTCCATCCATTTCTCGTCCTAGCAAGTCCCACTGACTCTGACAACCCGTTTACAGCTTAGTTAAGGTGGTTAACGCTGGTTCGCCGTAAGCGGGCCGCAAGCCCGCCGTAACCAGGATGATGCCACCGAGAAGAATGTAACTGGATTTTAAGTAAAACGTCGAATTCGAAAAACGATGTTTTTAAAAATTAAGTCCAATACGCAAACGATTTGTAAACTGTAGTATACTAGCTTTTCCCAAGCTAGATGCCGTGCCATACTATGCTTGTAAGTGTGCAGTATGAAGTTTCCGAAAATAATCCCGAACGGCTCGACCTTCTGTGTTTTGGGTTTACTTCAGCTGACGACGAGCTAGTATGGTGAGCCGGTGTACCGGTCCCATGTAGTGCAAGCGTACACGTAGGTAGGTAGGGTAGCAGGTAGGTAGGGTGGTAGGTAGGTAGGGTAGTAAGTAGGTAGGGTAGTAGGTAGGTTGGGTAGGAAAGAGAGCATTGCAACGCATGCCGGGAACAGCTAGTATTCTATAAAACTGAACACAATATCGTGATAACAGGCCAGTCCGAAAGAGTGCCTTTGTAATACGAGTAGTGTTGCCTGAAATTCCTCAATTTTAATATGCCAACTTTTAAGTTTCTTTAAAATCGCAACATCATTCTGATCATCTAAATCTAAAATATAGAAATCGAAAATACGGTAACTAGTTGACAAGTTATGAATTGATTACAATCTTTTTGGTGGTAATTTCCTCGTTTCGAAATACGACAAAATCGCTATCCTCCACGGTAGTTTACTATTTTTCTTTGTATACTGCGTCAAGTTTTATTCCAAGTATATATTTAAAAGCTTTATATATATTTAAATAAGGATAGTTTTGCAAAACTATAATAGGTCGGTTATAATCTCCTCTTCCCACGAACGACAAAGAAAATAATAGTAGTTTATGCGACTGTGCATAATGAAGGGCATTACAACACAGGTGGGGCATCACACGAGTACAACACTCGTGCCTAATTATTTATAGTTGCATACACTAATTTTATGATATTTGGGTAGATATTACAACAAGTGCACAAAACGAACCATTTTTATCCGAGACTTTTAGCAGCCCGCAGCCGAAGGCGAGGGCTGATAGTAATGTCGAGGATAAAAATGGTTTTGTGGACGAGTTTTAAACTCTGCTTTTCACTTCGAATGCCAGGAAATTAAACAGTAGTATAACTACTACTAACAGTTACTACTGTTAAACCCACGATGGTTTGTGTGGTATGTTTAAGTCTATAAAAAACTGTTTGAAATTCTGTGTAAATGAATAATAAAAGCAAAAAAAAAAAAAAACATATTTATTTAATTCAAATTCAAAGAAAAATTTGTACAGTTTTGAATACTGAAGGAAATTGTTTTTTTTTTAAATCTTACGAAATTGATATTAGGCTTGCAGACCTATACAGCCTACTATTAAATTAATTTTGTAACAATAATCTTCATTAATTAATTAAATAACTTACCGTACTTGAATTTAAATTTTAATATCTTTAAGTCTTAAAAAACACATAAGGCAAATAAAAATTTTTATCTATGAACTTCTTATTGTGTTTGGCTGTATGGCTCATTTTCTTTGCCTTAATAAAGATACATTTATGAGTAGATACGTTAATGCCCTTGTGCACAAAATTCGATTTTGTGCAGCCTATATCCTGCACAAATAAGCACTTTCAGAGCATGAGAAGTGAAAAATAATTTTATCTACCCAAATATCATAAACCCTCTCTAATGCGTTCAAAAACCATAGGCAATGACCAGCATTACCAACCAGCAGAAATTAACAGAACTGTAATGAGCTCATAACCTACTGAAAACAGTAGGTTATGAGTTTAAATTTGGAACAGGTGTCAAATTCAAGTGAGTGTGCTATTCTAGTATCTACATTAAAACAGATACCTATCGATACGAAACCCCAATTCAGTATGATTTTAATTATAAATCGCACGACATTTTGATCTCGAGTGACACAAGAATAGTGACTTTGTTCGTTTGCCTATGATTTAAAAAAAATGACAGATATCCGAAAGGCCGCCATTTCGAGCTGTCATTTGTTCGTTAGCTTTTTATTCCCTTTCATTGAGTAGACAAATTTTCTGATAAGTTCTTTATTTCTGTCGAAAATGAGTGATAGTGACTCAGAAATTAACATGAACACTCCGCCAGATATCGTAAATGCAGCGACGAATGCAACTAATAACCTGTTTATTTTTTATTGCATTACACTGGTAACAATGCTGGTCATTTCCCTATGGTTCCTGAGCCCATCATAGAGCCCTTATGATATTCGGGTAGATAAATTAGTGTATGCAACTATACATAATTAGGCATTACAACACTCGTGTGATGCTATTAAGAAACTCGCCTTCGGCTCGTTTCTTAAACCCACACTTGTGTTGTAATGCCCTTCATTATGCACAGTCGCATAAACTACTATTACAACACTAAGTGCCGCAGCTTGGTTACGGAGATGCACTGATTTTTCAATTTACTTTCGCCAAGCGGATATCGATGGCGCAATGCGGTATCATCAGTCTCCTCGACCTTTAGTCGGGTTGGTCAAATAAATGAAACTAGAAAAAACACAAAATTTATCCGGCAATCAGCTTAAATCACTCGAGTAAAATAAATAGTTTTCACACCTCATGCCACTTTTCAATCCTTTTCAATCATTTTTATTTTTGTATTAAGACACCATTTGTAAGACCATAGCGCGATAAACTTTAACGCGTTCGTTCGACCAACTTATCTGTGCATGCGGGAAAACACGGAACTAAAATAAATGTACTAAGTTTGACGTAGCGATGCATTTTTTCTTGACCAGCGCCACCATGAATACTGTAACAATGGTGATCGGCCGTAGACTAAAAGATGATTTTTGACTTTTCGCGGATACAGTTTTAGCCACGGAGAAAATGGGGAATTCAAAGTTTTCTTTATTACAGAAAAAACAAAAGTTATATTATGTTAATGAAAGTTTCATTTATTAAAAAAATTCAAAGTTGCATGAAATGAGCAAGCACTAGGTACATTAATTTATTTTTACTATTGAACACGATCTTTTTTGTATCGAAAGTTTTTTAAGAACATAGGAACGCAACCAATAAAATTTAAAAAAGAACCCCTATAACTCACTAGTGAATAATAGCAATGAAAAAGTCACAGTTTGATTATAGGTGTCATTATGTGCCTAATTGCAGTGAAATTATAGCCACTTTATGAGCAAGTGTGTTGAAATAGTAGATTAGTAGCCAAGGGCTGTAAGGCATTTTATTTTTTGAAAAAAAAAAAGGGCTGCAAGGCATCAATTGCAGCCCGAGATATTTAGGCGCACGAGCGCAGCGAGGGCGCCAATAGTTCGAGGGTGCAATTGATGCTTACACCCGAGCTAACTACTCTGCTTTACATCTCGATTATGAGGTAAGAAGAAAAAAACCGGCATTACAAGAATAATGTTTTCAAAAATATCTCTCTTTAGAACTTTCAGGCAAAATATTGTTAATTGCTGCTTCAGCTTCCATTTTCATTGAATCGGGAGTGCAGCTTATATCTTCATCACTTGCAGAACTCGATGTTTTTTCCTAATTAGCACGTAATTATAAACAAATCCCAAAAGAAACAATATTTAAAAGTTTTGTATTACCGCCTTTTTTTCATCTTTTTTTAATTTTTTTTTTTCAAGAACGAAATTTAGCTTCATCTTTTGATATTTAAAATTGATGACTATTAAGCCTTTCCACAACATTTGGTATTGGGACGCAGAAACGCGAAAACGCAAAAGCGCTCCTGTGTGGGGGAAGCGTTATACTCATACGAAGACAAGGCTGAATAGCGAAGCGACCTCTTTTGTCATTTGGCTGAATGCATGATGTCTATTGCCAGTATGATGGTTAGATGTACGCAAACTTTTTGAAAGAGTAAAGTATTTTTTTTTAATTACTTACCGCCCTAGGGCTTTTCTTGCTACATTATTACCCTAGAGCGCTAATTGGTCACCTACAAGCCCCATTTGGGGGTAATAAGGACCTACTTACCAAATATGAGAGATGTAAACGAATTTTATAGTTTACTATTCTATGTGAAAGGACTCGGCTTGGTGTCTAATACTATGTGTACTTATAGGATTAAAAATTAAATTACTTTTTCAACACATTTGCTCGAAAAATGCATTTACGGAGCCAAAATAATGATAAAATATATACAAGTAGCAAAAAGAGAAGAATTACAGGGCGTCAAAAAATTCGTCCACATTGCTGTCAACAGGAAAAGTGCCCAGAAGGCTGGCAGCATTACCACGTTGGATGGCAATGCTGATTCTTTGGCCAAAGAATAGGCCAGCCCTCTGGTCACGTGAAGAGTCGACCAACCGCTTGGCAATTTCTTTAAAAATTTGGTGAGCACTCGGACCCCAAGGCCCCAGTGTTTCAACCCCAAACGGCTCAAACACATAACTGCCAATTAAGTTGTTGTATTTGCGCCGCTTGAGGTTTTCAGCACCTGCAGCAGCCGCCCCAGCACAGCTCACCGTGCTAGGAAGATGGGATGGCGCAAGGGTGTCGACGCAAGTTGCGTCCCACACCAAAGGCCTACCCAACTTCCACGGCATTATGGTCATACCATCTGGTCTCTTCCCATCGACGCGTGCCAACCCATTGGGTTCCAAAACAGCAGGCACACCGGCGGTGGCCAGAGCACGTCGGATGAGATCATTAATGCTGGCGTGCCGCGCAATTCGACCTGCGCTCTTACTGCAGGAAAGGCCATGGTGTCCGAGGCTGTCGACTACTTCACCACATTGACAGCGATGTGGAGCCCCACACGGAGCACCCAAACGCAAACATGTAGCGAGCCGGAAGGTTGTGTCACCTAGCATAGTGCCTATATTAGGTGACGGTAGTGCCTGAAGCCAGAAGCCCGACTCCCACTCACCCACAGCCAGCAGGCGGGCACGCTCAGCAGTATTGGTAGACGTATTAATTAGGTTATTCCGTACCAACCTGCAGAGCGGCTCATCCCACTGTCTCTGGGAAAATGGGTTCTCGGGCCGATCCGTGTTCGGGCAAGCCATTCTCCAGGCGCTCTCTGCATCGGTCAAGCACGGCACTTCCGAGTCAACCAGGGAGAGGGTTAAAATTTTCCTGGTTAGCTTTTCAGTGCTGTGGACAGACGACAGGAACGCCGGTAAGCTTACACTAGAAATTTTGCGGACGCCGAGGCCACCAAAACGAATTGGAAGGGTGGCTTGCTGCCACGCTCGGTCGTCCAAGGCCACATTAAGAATGGAAGTTAAAGTCTGGTGAATAATTTGGTCAATTTTGTCCAAAAGTTGTGGTTTCTTCCAAAGAGGAGAAGACCGCAGAAAATACATAAAATTTGGACCGAAACAACAGTATCTGATGAGGGTGAAAGCCGAATGTAAGTTAATATTGGAGAGTCTATCCGAAATATCATGAAAATGTTTAATTTTGTCATCGATGAAAAATGAAAAACTTTCTTCTAAAATAGGGGAACCTAGGAGGTACAAGGAACTTTTTTCTAAAATTTTTATTTGTGGGGCTATTGAATCAAATTTGTCTATTGTCGATTGTCTGTCGGTGATATCAGGGAGGTAAATTTCGCATTTAGAGGGGTTAAGGTCTAGGCCAATAGATTTGAACTGTTTTTTCAGGAGTTGTAGGTCATTTAGAACCGTGTCAATATCACCTCCTAGCGTTCCATCATCTAAATACCATACATTAAATTTTGAATTTAGTTGTTGAATAATGGGATGAATAGCCAAACTGAAAATGACAGGCCCGAGAGGATCACCTTGTTGGCAACCAACTGCAGATTCCAAAAACTTGTCCTTATATAATAATTTTGTAGGATGCCTATAACATTGCCACATAAAACCATAAATTTCGGGTAGTACTTTTTTGACTTCGGCCAACAAAGTGTCCCTGTTCACGGAGTTGAAGGCATTTTTGACGTCAACCTTGAGAATGACCTCACCTTTCTTTTCATTTAAAAAAGAGGATAAGGCATGTACGGCAGCTTCACAGCCCCCTCTGGAACCAAACCCAAGTTGAAGGGGCTGGAACTTGGCTGCAAGCGGTTCACTGTACAGCTTGCAGCAAATTTTGGCTGCCATACGCCTGTAGGTGCAACCGACGGCAATGGGACGAATGCCGCCGTCTTTCTTGCGGAGGGCACACAGGTTAGCCCCATACAAGACATCGACGACGGCATCGTTCACACCGCCGGAGAGCATTAGGTTGATCATAGCCGCAAGCTCCCTCAAGAGCGACTCACCAGCTGCCCCGGCGCCTGAGCTCAACAAATCTTTCAAATGCTGTGGTGTCAGGCCGTCGAGGCCACCAGCAGAACCACTTCGGAAAGAGCTCACGGCTGCGATCAACTGCGGAGCTGTAATATGAAAAAGTGAATCCTGAACGGGGGGGTCGGGGTGTACGGGCGGGTCGGGAAAGGTGAGACCATCCGCAGGCGCCGGATGTTTACTCTCCAGGGCTGAAAATGTCTCCGGAGAGTAAGGCGCCACCACATCACTGCTGAACAGAATTCTGGCTGCCCCCTTATATCACCCTCACTTAACTTGGATTCTACATGAGCGCAAATGCCTTTCTGAGAAAAATTATATAAAAATGGTAATTTTGGATCCAAAATATGAGCCGAATTGTTGCAGTTGTCTTTAATTTGGTTAGTTAAAGATTTTTGAGTAGCCAAATTTTTTTGAACATGCAGAATCCTGTAAGGGAAGGTGAGTAACTGCTCCCAGGCATGTTCTGAGTTCTCCTGGGTTGCGAGACGCACACATCGCGCTAAACTTTGAGCAACAGAGTGTCTCGCACCCCGGGGAACCCTTTTTAAAACAGGAGTGGAGTTTTTGAATTTTGACAACGTTTTCCACAAACTTTGATCCAAAATTGTTGATGTCGGGGATGTGGCTGGGGGGCACGAAGGTACACTATGAGGTTTGTGGACCTTGCCATAGTGTATCTTAAGCCCCCGTTCGCCTTTAAAAAAACGAGCCTGGGAGCAGTGAGGGCATCTTACCAGCTGCTGCACATCCAGTGACGTGACAGGTTGACTGGCACTAATTCCGGCGACGCTACAGCCGGCGCTGAGCATAAAAAAATAAAGGTAAAAAAAAATAGATTAAAAAAAAACACGAGAACTTACCAATATCACAAAAGAAAAATAAAATTAACACTACTTATAAAATACACTTTAAAACACAAAATAAATAAACTAAAAGTCAAATTCGTTGCTTAGTGACACGTAGAGCGGCGCAGTCGCGCTGGCGGCCTAGGGCAACGCGCCGACCACGACGTCATTTTGGCGCAGCCCTGGCAACCGAAGCTGCGTCACGACGCACGACGTGTTCTAAGTTCCCCTTCTAAACGGCGCTCTGGGGCGGTCGAAGAATATTTTTATTTGGTGGTATGGCTTATTTTTCTTGTCAAAATTGGTTGTTAGGTGTAAATAAAGTGACATAAGCAAAGTAAGCAAATGGAAAAATATTATTGCTTTCAGAAGAGTAGAGGCGGCCTTCCACAGCCTACTAACACTGATATCGAAAAAACACACCGTAAATAACAATTTCACCCATTATTAGGTTTTTCTACGGTATTTAACCAATTAAAATTAATTAATTTGTGAATTTATGTGACAACCAACTGTCGTCAGCAAGTTTGGTATCAAACTCGTGACTATGGTAACCCCTCGACTTCGTCTCGGGCTTATATTCGTCTACTCGTTTGTAAAAACCAACTTACCGCACTAGTATCATAAATAACTATTCAACACACTTGCTCATAAAGTGGCTATATTTTAACCGCAATTAGGCACATAATGACACCTATTATCAAACTGTGACTTTTTCATTACTATTATCACAGATATTATAATACTTCGTACAGATACCCAATCCCATACAAAGAAATGACACCTCCCTAAGTCATCTTATTGCTCGATTTATATTCTTTCCTCCATTATTTAAACAGATGGCAGCACCAGCGTCGCACTAATTGCCACAGACTGGAGTTTTACAACGCCATCTAGGAGTTCACGTTTCGTGTTATGTAGTTCCGGAACTTTCGGGTTCAGTAAAATGAGAAAAATATGTAATTATTTCGCTTAGAAATGTAAGATGTGTTATATTTCTATAAACAGTAATACATATGCTTTTTAATGTTTAAATTTTATTTAAAATTATACAACAGTTACGATTATTGTATGTGGCAAATTGAGTAAAACGCCATCTATTGCAAACAGCTCTAGAGAAAATGATTTACAGATGGCTTACTTTTGACAACTTTATCAATCTATGGGTACGAATTGAAGTAAAAGTCCTCCTTTAACCTTTTTTGTTGAAATAACGTGATAAATGAGTGTACATAGATAAATAAGCGTTAAACATGGAACTTTTGTTTTTTGCAAATCTTATTTCGGCCGAAATCTACCGTATAACGCATTTAAAAGATTGTTAATTTCATTACTGCTACCTATGCTGCCATCTGTTGTTTTTTCAAGACTAATAATAATTTATTCGAGTTGAGACCCCATGCTATTATTCACTAGTGAGTTATAAGTTTAAAAAAAAAAATTATTAGTTGAGTTGCTACGGTCATAAAAAAGTTTCGATACAAAAAAGATCGTGTTCAATAGTAAAAATAAATTAATGTAGTGCTTGCTCATTTCATGCAAATTTGAATTTAAATAGATAATTTCAACTTGTACGTTTTTATTAAATGAAACTTTCACTCAAATAATATAACTTTTATTTTCTCTGTAATAAAGAAAACTTTTTCCTCATTTTATACGTGGCTAAAACTCCATCACCAATGCGCTGGGCCGACCAAATCAAAAATGCACTAAATGGTCCGCTCCACGAATGCACGAGGCAAGCAACAGTGCGAGAGGAATGGCGTCGAATTGTTAAGCTTGCCACCCACCCCTGTCATGACGACCACGACCACTCTGCCAAGAGTGTGACGACAGAGAAGAAAACTCTATCGCGCTCATTCATTAATTTAGTCTATGGCCGATCGCCATTGTTAGAGTATGACCATTTTATGTGTGAATTTCATGAATTTCACTGGTCAATAAAAAAATCATCGCTACGTCAAACTTAGTACATTTATTTTAGTTCCGTGTTGTCCCGCCTGCACATATAAGTTGGTCGAATTGTAGATGCGCGCGCATCGGTAAACCGATTAGTTTTTCCCGCTATTGTGAAAAAAAAACAGAATTCGTTTTAGCTGTTGAAGATGACTTTTTAGTATTATTTCTTCACAAGTGTGTTGAAAAACGTCGTATGATACACGTGTGTGTGTATTGATGATTACCGTCCTCGGCTTTCTTAAGACCCTCACCTGACGGCTCGGGTCTCAATGGCGCTTCAGCGGTAATCACCAACGTTACACACTTGTACCATAATGTACTATTGTAGTGACATCAAGATGGCTGGTTGGCTACCTCACTCACTACTAAACTTGATACTCGTATTATGTTGAATTTGTTCTTGGTTTGGGCGCCACGTGTCGTTTTTTAAAAGAGATGTAATAAATAGGTTGACTTCTGACAGGAAAATGGAAGAAGAAACATCTAGCGTCGCCGCCAAGTAATATAGGGCAAGGGCAGGACGACGATGATTGAACCACATGGTCATTTACAGAGACGATATTCTCAAATACTACTTAGGAGGCTAACGCGCACTCGAGGTACTATTCCTTTAGCCAATCCGATTTCATGTTCGCCTCGGTGTACTTTGTCGACGCAACTGTAAATATATCAAGAGTTTTTTTTTTTGGATAATCCCACCATTGCCATCATCCCATAAAAAAAAAGAGAATGTGGCACTCGGAGACTGCCGCGGTAAAGCTATTGCATAGCATTTTCTATCAATTATTTAATTTGACAACCTCAGTTGACAACCTTGTTATTTTCCGTAACCATAGCAACCTGGTTGAAAATTTTCGTTACGGAATTTCTGGATTCGCTCTCCACGCTAAGGCCCGCGATAGAATCTATGCAATAAGCTTAGATAGGTATGACAAAACGCTTGAACGCACGGAAAATTGTTCTAGTTATTTACTATACCGACCTTGTAGTAAATAATCCGTATAGTAAATAACTCCGGATTAATCCGGATGTAACTTGTACACAATCCAACATAATAATTACGTTCATTCTGCCAAAGAATCAAAGGTTTCTTGAATGCCTTTTTCATCAAATAGTCACTCAAGAAACCTTTATGAACTGAGACCACCACCAATCACCAATACAACCCGTATTGGTGATTTTAATCATTATTAGGAACTCAGTAAAGTCACATTTGTTACGGCCGCGAATCCTATTTTATTTAACATACAACCTGACACTGACCAGCAAATTGCAAAATGTAAGAAAATTTGAATTCCGCGGGCTGCATTGTCGCATTCACCATAAGCAACTACTAGCAACGGAATTCAGTGGCATCGTTTGTTTTTCTTTATCTGACATCCAAACAGACTTTTTTTTGGAAAAATTATAACTTTGCGACGGGGACTCTAATGCCAGTTAGCATGCAGTAATATAATATTACTAGCTTTTGCCAGCGGCTTCGCCCGCGTGAAAATGACGATTTTCCATACAAACTTTCGTCCCCTATTTAAATCCCTTAGGGGTTGAATTTCGAAAAATCCTTCCTTATTCCTTGTCTACATTAAAAGGGAACCTCTGTGCAAAATTTCAGCTTTCTAGGTCGAAGGGTTTGGGCTGGGCGTTGATGAGTCAGTCAGTCAGTCAGTCAGGACTTCTCTTTTTATTTATATAGATAATGAATTTATTGTTTTGCGAGTCGAATTGGGCTAGCTACCGTTTTTTTGTCGCGTTGATTTATTTCAGGTACATTACCATACATTTAGTTCAGTTGTCTTCGTTCCCTTCATCTATTTTTAGTACATAGGTACGTACGGTGTGATTGCTAATTCGGAGAATTTCTCGAAATATAGCTCATTAAAACAAGGATTTTTTCTAAAAGTCAATCTATCAAAAAAGTACCCACGCCTTTGGGCATTAAGCGACCCTACGTTCATACTATGAAAACTTTTCGCCGAAATATTAAAAAAATTGTACCTATCGCCCGTTTCAAGGAAGGCACCGAATTGCCAATCAAGCTGCTTAGTGACTTAGAACACCAGTATCACTACGATGTCCATAAACGAATGCCTTACTCCATGCTGTTGGAGTATAATATTAATATAGTAGGTAATGTAGAAATGAAGTAGGTTTGCATTAAATCGATTTTACTGTAAAATTATCGCATTATCCGCGAATCGTTTCACTCGGAAAGCGTGTAAAACAACAGATCATGCATGTTTGTCTTAGAGCACAGGCACCAACAATAATTTGTATGTTAGTGTACATAAAAATAAAGTTTGTAACTTTTTCATTTATGTATAAAATCGACTTTTATAATAATATGTTATTGTTAATGACCATAATTTCGGGCCATGAGCTGGATTTTGTACAAACAACTATGTATCGTCTTAATTACTTATAACATTCGCAGTATTCTACAAGCCTGGCGGATGAAGCCCGTGACAACCACGCTCAAAAAATTGAAAGAGCTGAAATAGCCAATCTAGTACGCTCGAGAATGGAATCGTTAAACCTTACTGGAATTGACTATGATGATGTGAGTGAGAAAAGAAACAGTCTCTCCTATGTCATCATAAATCCTAGTTGTGATCTGAACCTGCAAGAAGGCGACATAATGTAAGTATACAGAAGTCAGTCGGTCATTCTTTAGATAAAGTAAATAATGTCTAATAATAAACTTATTGCATTTCAGATACTTAGTTCGACCGTCACCATTTTCAGCACAAAAAACGTTTGAACGCCATAACAGCCGCCGTAAATCAAATATAAGCTTTTGTTCACAAGCGTTAATTCAACAAGCTCAGGGAGTTTCAAGCAGGAGAGGATCCACTATCGGCACAAGTTACGCCCCACCTCGGGCACCTCCCCTTTCTACTACTAAAGCTAATTCTTTATCCCTGCCTGATAGTCCTACTATCGTGACAGATTTCAGAGGCAGATCAAATTCACTCCGGGTAGTAGACGATACATTATTACGACGATCTAATTCCCTACGTCAGGGCCTAAGTGGTGTTGGATCACGTCGCCGTAAAAGCAGTCTCGAAGAAATTGGTATATCTCATTTCAATTCATTATTACAACATCAACAACAACAGCAGCAGCAGAATGCTTTTAAAATTGCTTTGAATGGCAGTATTGGTTTGGAAGTAACCCCACCTGAAGAACATTCAATGGAACGTTTTCCTGGACCGAGCGTAACACTCGGTGGATATCATGAGGTTGCGGCAGCTTTGCCGACCTCGTCTCTAGGTCCCACGCTTCCGATTGCCAACTCATCTCCGGATCCCCAACATTTACAAGGGACTATTGTGTGATACCACCTCATGTGGGGACGACGACTGAGATCCGTAATCAGAAACAGCCACCGTAGAAATTAGTCCGGTAAAATTATAATCGAGCTATTTCTCCTGTAGATGCCGGCTAATTTTATTGTTGTGTAATGTTTACTTGAACGCGGAACTTTACTTCTCATCTTGCAGCGTCTCTACTTCCTCGTAGTATCTATCAACTGTACATGTTTTAAGTTCATTTTAGTGATTTAGACTGGTGGTGAAAGAGCTGTGTAATGTAAGCGGGATCAATTAGTTACTAGGAAATGGGGATTTATAAGTCAGCACATCGCTGTCAATATATATCAGAATTTTACGTGATTTTATTTCAAATTGTAAATTTTAATCGTAAATAAATTTTACAAAATGTTAACTATTGTAAATATATTTACATAGAAAAACTATTTAACTTAAAATGTAACTAATCACTTAGTACTCATTTTTCTAGATTTACTGACCAAAATTTAAAACTCAACTTTGAAAATAGATTCCGATTCCGACAGGTCAAGACCTGTGCAGATTTAGATTTATCTATCACTAGTTTCTAACCATCTGGATGTGAAAATAGGTTCTGTACTTTATGTATGCAGATTTAGATTTATTTAACACTAGTTTCAAACCATCACCTTACAAGTTCAGATAATGATATAATAAACTACATGTAATCACACAGAATGATGGTTTTATTTTCAACTCTTCTTAACCTAGCTTTTCAACGACAACACTTATGTTTGTTGTGTATATAATTGGAAAAGCTACACGTTAGGTACTTTAAGTACCTAGCAGCTTTGTTAGATATCATAGTCTACATCAGAGATTTACAACTGAAATTATAACGAATCGCTATCATCTTCGCGACGGTGCACTGGAGTTGGATTTATCTTTGAGGCGGGAAGTACTACAGATTTAGGCAAATTAATATAATAATAATAATATTCCACAACTATCACACAACGCCATCTAGTTCCAAGCTAAGCAGAGCTTGTGTTATGGGTACTAGACAACTGATAAACATACTTATATATTTCTAAATACATACATATTATAGATAAATTACACCCAGACACAGAACAAATGATCGTGCTCATCACACAAACATTTGTCCTGGGTGGGAAACTGGGAATCGAACCCACGACCTCCGGCATAGCAGTTAGGGTCACTAACCACTAGACCAACAGGCCAGTCAAAATATGGCGTTCAGTATATCCCATAGGAGAGAAACCTTTATATACATAGCCGTGACATTAAAAATGACGTAAGAGATCTCAGTGCTAGTGCGATCAATTGCTTAGGAAATCGTTCAAACATACAACTGGTCTTGGTTTCTTTAATACTTAGCCTTAGGAAGATCTCAGAGATATTTTTTTCACCATTAATGTAACATCACCTATATTATTAATTTAATCGAGATCTCTATACGTTGCCTTCTTCTAAACAATCTTAAGTTCGTTGCCAATTTTGAAGCAAGATAACCAAGGTGCTATTGTATTGTCCAGTTTTCTGGGAAAAATCAAACGGTGCCACTCATTATAGTGAGCAAATAACAACAAATAACTGTTCCTTGAATAAAAATCTATTTAACATAGGTGTAACTGATAGCCCACTGTGCAGAGGATGCATGGAGGCGGAAGAAACGCCACGGCACGTACTCCTAGAGTGCAGGAGCGTGGCAGAGCACCGGGCGCGACCTCTACAATCCCCATTGACCCTCATGGAAGCCTGCAGCAGTCTGGGAAGGCTGCTGCAGTTCTGGGACGACCTATGTTGGTTGGAGTAGGTAATACTTAAACATCACACACTGTGCGCAACGCACCTTTTTTATAGTTTTATACTTTTTGGTATATTGTACATTGTTTATTTATGTTAGAAATAACTAATAAGAGATAAAGTTTAACAACGGTTTACTATCTAATTATCAATTTATTATCAATTATTTATTTATTATCAACAATTTATATTTCGAATTTGATTTTATTTTGATACTTTTATTGTTTTACGCATCAAATATATGAAGTCTACCATCATCGTTCATGGCGTTTTGCTTTGTACCTAGAAAATTAGGAAAAGTCTAGCAAAGTCTTTAAATCCCAGCCGTGGTGATAAAGACCAGTCCGCTAAACACACAATGGCCCAATCAAGAGGCTATTAGTGCGGATAAAAGCCCAGTTAAACTTAACTAAACTAAATAGTGAGCCAACCTTATTCGTGCGAAAAACGAGAGGCACTTAGGTAGGTAGGTATAGTCGACCAAGAAATTGGTTTACCACTTTTGATGACATCTCCCAGTAACATAATTATTCGCTAAGGATGACAGATTGACAGATTCTGACGTGAAAATAGCACTTGATGTTTTGTACGTGCAAATGATATTCAACCTTAGAGTGGTAAACCAATTTCTTGGTCGACTATACCTTGGTAGAAAGGTACACATCACAGTTTATACTGCGTCGTGTGTGAACTGCATATCGATTTGTAGGCAATAACTTCGACGTATTTTTGTATACAACAATCAAACTAATCGAAAAGGAACGACGTGCAACCACACCAGGGCGACGATGCGCATGCTTCAGTTCAGCGTTGCCACCTTAACCCTTTTCAGGTTAGACCAGCTATTTTACAAACTTTTGCCCGGATAGGGCAATCTAGTCCCAATTGATAAATAGATAAGAATGATACATAACCACAGGAACAGAAAAAATAAATAAAGAATAAGTGAATTTAAACAGTGACAAAGACAGCTCTACGAGTATAAGAAAGCACATGCAACTAGAGGTCTATATCTTGCAGTGAGCAACAGTTCAACTTCACGGCTGTGAATAATGATGATGATGATAATAAAGAACGTGTAGTTCAGTAGTAGTAGTTCCAGTTCATGCAGTTTTCGTCGCGTTATGCAGTTTTCGTTGGCATAAAGAAATAAAGCATATTTCGTTATATTTGCTGAAAGTAATCCTTAGCCACATACTTTAAAGATTAATTAATCAAAATGAATAGTTTCTTGAGAGAGAAAATTTCAACGAAGAATAGAGAAAAGGAACTACTATATAATTTGATTTATGGGTAGTTAATATTAAATACTAGCTGAACCCGCGCATGCGTTGCAATGCGTTTTTCCTACCTACCTATCTACTACCCTCCGTACTACCCTACCTAAAAAAAATTAGGTGGTTTTTTTTTTCGGGATATTGATTTATTAATAGTTCATTATACTCAATTTAATTGAGGTGGCGCGGCCAGAGAGCACTGCCTGGCAGCTGGACCACATAAATTGTTAATTAAAAGATTTTTTCTTGAGGTGCTAAAAATCCTAATCCTAACTAATATTATAATAGCGAAAGTAACTCTGTCTTTCTGTCTGTCTGTCTGTCTTTGCTTCACGCCTAAACTACTGAACCGATTTGTGTGAAATTTGGTACAGACATAGTTTGGAACTTGAGAAAGGACATAGGATAGTTTTTTTTTTTTTTTTTCGCGAGATCGGGAACTATGTGGGTAAAACCAAAAATCTGCCGGAAGTCACTATGCCACGCGAACGAAGTCGCGGGCAAAAGCTAGTACATATATATATTCCGATGAAAGTAGACTTTAGGTAGGTTTTATTTCGAACTATAGCATCTGAGTACTAAACTGTGGTCCGGCCACAGAGGAACACACCAAGTCCGTAGCCTGGCTACGTTCCGGGGATCTATTCGGAGTAACCGAAGGTTTTCTCTTTGCAATTATGGATGAAGATAAGATGACAAATGCCTGGGGATTATTGTGAAAGAAGGCACGGTTGACATGTCGGGCATTCCTTCCGTCCGGGAGAATCAATCCGTCACATTATCTCCGGTGTTCTCGTCTGGTTAACGGAGAGTACTTTTATAGACAAAACCTTGTAGCTAGGATTATCCATCAGCAACTTGCTCTAAAATAGCATTGTGAAATCGGAAGTGACCTACTACAGGCTGCGGCAGGTGCGTGTTGACGCGCAATATGCGTCCGAGCAAACGTGAGCGCGCTCAGAGCATATGCGGGCTAATACTGTGTGTGGCCCCATCCATTCGCTACGTCACTACATTCGTAAATCTATACTAATATTATAAAGCTGAAGAGTTTGTTTGTTTGTTTGTTTGAACGCAATAAACTCTGGAACTACTGGTTGGATTTGAAAAATTCTTTTTGTGTTGGATAGTTCATTTATCGAGGAAGGTTATAGGCTATATAACATTACGCTACTACCAATAGGAGCGGAGCATAAATGAGAAATGTTGCAAAAACGGGAAAAGAAAATTCCTTTCTGAGAGCTTACGTTGCGTGCGGTGCGAAAACGGTTTAAGTTACGAGAATATCATGTATGAAGTAATTATTCGTCATTAAAAGTTCTAAAAAAAAGTCCCCGACAGCATCTGTCTATCTTTTAAGATTGACTCACTGTAACCATTTTTTATTATTAAAATGTTAGGTTAAAAAGAATTATTTTTTGCGTAGCTTATTTAACCCATATGGTATTAATCTATATCTAAATAAATGTTTTCGTTAGAACGGAAATTTAATATAGAATATTTGTGCTCTTTACTCTATACAGTTTAAACAAATATCTTAGAAGATATCGCAATGTAAAAATACCCGCGCGGAAAAATAATTACGCGGGTTGCGTCGCAATGTAGGTACGGGGGATTCTGGGTGGCCTCCGGGAAATTCAAATTCAAAATATTTACTGCATCATAATGTTTACAAGTACAGAGTGTTATAGTATATTTAACAGTAAGAGATAGATTTTATAGTAATTCACACTTTAATATAATCTAAGCTAATCTAAGCCATCTAAACTATTGTAATAAAGAGGAAAGATAAGATTTTTTGTTTGTTACGATTTAGCTTAATTGTCGGATAGTCGATATATCGAGAAAGGTTATAGCTATATTTATGTGACGCAGACGAAGTTGCGCGGGTCAGCTAGTAATAATAATAATAATAATCAATTTATTTTCAGGCATCTATGGCCCATAGATAAATACCTTACAGACTAACATAAATATAATAAAATACAATTTGTGTTAGTTAATAGAGCCTTAAAACTATGTTAGTAAAAAAACAAGTAAAAAAAAACAAGCAACAACAACCTAAAACTAATTTATTTATAAATAGACTGAGATTTATTAGTTATGGAACAGCTATGGCGCGAACTTACGCGTAGCAGCGTGTAGCGTGGGCATCAACAACTTTACCGAGCTACGACTCACCAGCATATGACCTGCGCTCTGTCGGCTCAAAATAAACTAGCTGTTAGTAGAAGACAATTCCAGTTTCAGTGGTTCGTTTCATTCAGATAAGCAACTTAATTAATTACGATTACAGCCAGTTTAATTAAATGGATTTTCGCAATCAGAACCGGTAGGTTGTATAAAGGAGATACGAATAGCACTTGTTATTTGAAAATGTATCGATATGTGTATCTTGCACTTTTACTTCAATATTTGTTTATTGTAGGTATTCATTTTCAGGGATTCTAAAAATATTAATATTACTCTAAAAAAAACATTTTTTTAAGTCATTCTAATCTTGACGTTGTAGGTGCCGCCTGTGGTTCTTGTTGATAAAATAAGTATTATAGATGGAATGGCACTTCGGGTGAGTTTTGTCCAAAAATTATGAAATAATATACTATATTATCACAGAATCGCGACTATTGGAAGGAATGGAGGAAGGCCTTTGCTCAGCAGTGGGACGGTATGGGCTAGCTATAATAAGGGCGCCTTCAAATTATAACAAGGCGCTTTGCACATGGAGCAACTTAAGTTGAGGCAACTATCAACTTTTTAAAAGTTTCCTGTAAGTAGTTGATAGTTGCTACAACGTTTACGGTTGCCGCAATTTTATGGCAATTTGTGAGCAACTTTCAACCGAGTTTTTCAATCTACGCAGCGAACAGCGTTCAGTGTGACGATGAATAAGGAAGAAGCAGCAATTGCTTTAATTTTATTACGACGTCGCCGTCGACGTTAACTTTAAAAAACCGGCCAAGAGCGTGTCGGGCCACGCTCAGTGTAGGGTTCCGTAGTTTCCCGTCCGTCACAATAAGTGTTCCCACTTAAGAGTTTAAAGGTTTTGTTGTTTTTTTTTTTATTTTGTTATATATATATATTTTTTTCACTTTCAAAATGATTTTCCTACAAAGTCTACAAAGTCTTTACAAAGTTCTACTTTTCCGATTTTTTTCATATTTTCTAAACTACGGTTCAAAAGTTAGAGGCCCCGGGACACATTGTTTTTTACTTCTGGAGCGATTATTTCCGAAATTATTGACATTATCAAAAAATGATTTTAGTAAACCCCTATTCATTTTTAAATACCTTTTTAACAATATATCACACGTTAGGGATAAAATTAAAAAAAAGACTTCCCACTTTACATAGGGGGCTACCCTAATAAAATATTTTTTTCCAATTTTTATTATACCACTTTGTCGGCGTGATTGATACACATATTGGTACCAAATTTCAGCTTTCTAGTGCTAACGGTCACAGAGATTAAGCGAGGAGTCCGTCCGGACGGACGGACGGACGGACGGACAGACAGACATGGCGAAACTATAAGGGTTCCTAGTTCACTACGGAACCCTAAAAATCGGTACATATTTAACAGTTGCTAGTTGCGGCAATTAGGAAATAACTTAGTCATCGATTACAGCAACTGAAAACTGTTGACGACCACCGGAACTCGAAACTCAAATTGCTATGTGTGCGCAGTCCAATTGAAATATATGTAAACAGCTAGTTGCCCGCTAGTTGCCAGTTGCTGCAATAGTTGCTCCATGTGCAAAGCGCCTAAGTGTTCAAGTCGATCATATAGTTGAAAATGTGAGCAGATAATTTGCAACCGTAGTTCTTAAGAGGCACGATAGACAGAGTGAAAGAATACGTTTGTTCGTTCATCGGGGTTTCTGCTGGATGTTATATTCTACCTTTTTAGGGTTCCGTAGCTGAATGGCAATAAAACGGAACCCTTGTAGATTCGTAATGTCTGTCGGTTTGTCCGTCCGTATGCCACAGCCAGTTTATTCAGAAACTTTTAAGACTACACAGTTGAAACTTAGTAGGTAGATGTATTCTGAAAACCGCTTTCCCATTTTCCACAAAAATTTTAAGTCGAACTCTTATTTTTCTATACTATTAAAAACATTTCATTTTAATTAACAAAGTCGGCTCCACAAAAACTGCGCATAAGGGAATGGACGTCTAATACATCAAACACTAAAACCAAAACTCGTAAATTTTTCAGCAATCGGCTATCAACTGTACGGCAAAGGTACTAAACGTAACCATTTATATCGGACAGAATTTTCTAACTTTTTCTGAGATCTATCATAATAGGTACATAATATACAGTCACAATCTTCCTGTAACTATTTCCACACAGTGAGGTATATAGCTATTTTATTTAATTATTTTTATTTAATTATTGGATCCAATAATTTGCAAAATAGTGTTGGTGCTACCCCGCAGTCTTTGAAATGACCCCACTTACTTACGCATTACAGCGTGGAAACTCGCGTATTTGTGAACATTTGTGACGCACTACAATGGCGTGGCAACCCCAATAGCATTCTGAAACCATCAATATCATACTGAATACGTAGGACGTTGGACGACTGATACCGTAGGCCTCTCGAGTAAAAAGACTGGCCAATCTGCCCTGAAAGTGTTAACTTAACTTCTCTAGTATATCAAGCGAACCTACGGGATAGCATATTACTCCTTACCGTCCGTTGACGGTACGCCCCTACGTCCCTACGTTCTTTTTTATATCGGTTCTTTTCTTTTTAAAGTTTTTCCCAAACGGTTAGTTCTGTGATAAAATAACTCAAACCAAAATTGTCGATTATGCAAATATCTAAAAAATTGCTTTTTGCTTATCTTCTTGTATTTGCATTCGGAACTACTTTTATAGGCTGAAAAGACTACTCAATTAATAATACATTTCCTGTTGTAGTGCAAAGGATCGGACTGCCATGCAAATGTGAGATTTTATTATTAACAGTTTACTGTAAAGCGTTTCATATTCTCCTCTTAGCGATATCGATGGCAAAATGATCAAATATGTCCTTCTCAAAATTCAGCTACATGAACTCATTACGGAACTGAATTAAGGTTTCACTGATGCTGTTAACGGTCATCATCAGGTGGGTAACTGCGCACATTACACCATGCATAGAAGAACATTATGAGGGCCTAGACAAGTGGTAATTCTTTTATAAATACGAAACAATTACCACTTGTATACATATAAGGGTAGCTTATGTGCGACAGATCTATATTTCCTATTCGTTATCGTTGATAGTGTCACTTCGTCTAAACCCTCCGGACTTACCAACACATAACCTACGTAACCAGTGGTAGACGGTGTGTAAATCAAAATGTACTTTTTATTTTTATTAGTGCACGGGCATGATGGCAACAGCATCGGTAAGAATAAATCTAAGAAACAATGGAAAAAAACGACCTAACCGGAGTGGTTAGGTCGCTTTTTTCCATTATTCTTAAATTAAATGAAAGAACGTAAAAAATACATAATTATGTTGTGTGGCAGTAAATGTGTGAATAATAAGGGAAAAAAGTTAATCATCCATACAGAAATATATATTTTGGATTTTGTTTTTTACAATGCAGGCAGTTGTTGTTGCACTTCATGATTAGCATCCAATTTTTTGACCCAATGAGGAAATTAAAACGTGGACAGGACAGGACACGGACGCTAGAAAATCTACATCGGGTCCATGAAGAGCGCTACCTAGTATACTTCCTTGTAGTGAAGAACACTCGGTATTTAAAAATATTTCCTGAGATGGCAAACCTCGCGGTTGTGGAGGGTCTTCGCTTTTAAAAAGCCTCGACCCACAAGGAATATTATAGTCTCATCACCGATGATCGTGGGTGATGTATCTGGTTTGCTGTTTGCAATGTACGAACTCTCTTATCTAGGGCGTCGAGTAAGGCCTGAGTTCATTAGAGTATGCCTAAATTCCAACCAGGGTCACCGACATAGCTCTCAGAGTATGTAAGTTGAAGTGGCAATAACCGATGGGGAAGAAAGGTTCTCGAGTTCGAGTGGTCGATCACAAAACGGAAGACACAGCGTTGGTAGGCCTTCCACTAGGTTGACTGACGACTTTGTGAGAGTCGCGCGTGGGCAACCAGTGGATGCAAACGGCAGGTTGCCGTTCGTTATGGCGTTTTATGGGGGAGGCCTTTGTCTAGCAGTGGACGTCTTATGGCTGATGATGATGTTGATGATGACCTTTTAAAACAGGAACTGATCTTGAAGTGAAACACAAACTTTTATTTACCATGTTTGATGGGAAAATATGAAACCCGGCTACTAGCACAGCATCTACAATGCGGTGCTACTTGTGTGGGCTGGCTTCGAAAAGTTTTAATTACCTATCAAAGAAAAAAAATGTGAACCCAGAATCGCTATTATTGGCGCTATCCGTTCTCCATGCGAAAATACGGTTATTCGAGTCAATCCTTCACTTGTCATACAAGATTCCAACTGGAAAATGGCAAACTAGATCTGAAGAACATAAAAAAACTATAGCCAAGACCACAAAAATAATTCAAGACAAATTCTGTCTGAATTTGTCTTGAATTATTTTTTTAGTCTTCAATTCAGACAGGAAAGGTTTTGGTAGGAAAATTGATGCTAGTATTTTTACAGCTGAAGCTGTTGCGATTTTGAGTGCGTTGAAACATATCAAAAAAAGCAATTATGGACATAGTAAATGGGTTTTAGTAAGTGACAGTATGAGAGTTCTCAAAAAATTACATTAGCCATTTGATTAAACAACACAACAACAACCCACAGGGTTGAATTAGTCCAGTCAAATATTGAAGTTCGTTTTGTGTGGGTACCATCACATATCGGTGTTAGAGGAAATGAAAAGGCAGATTTTCTAGTCAATAAAATTGTTGAGTTGGAAGATTTAATACCTAGCACTGATATGAGTGTAACCATGCTATACACAGACGTAGTTAGTCTTTTAACACGGCGCATGTGTGAGGCATGGGGAAAATATTCATACCACTGCACACATATCGAAAATAAAGGTTCTTGGTTTGATAGTCTTGATGTTGAAATTAACTTTGTGCCTTGGTTTTGTGAAAAAAAAAATATATATGTAAAAAAATCTATTCCATTATTTGTCGTATGCACTTTGGTGATTGTAGATTAAATTATCATCTTAATCGTCTCAAAATGGTCAACTCATCGTATTGTGAATAGGTACGGCAATCAGGCCAAGTTCAATCGCTACATCATATCTTCTTTGAGTGTTCATTTCAACATTCAGCGCCTTGTGTTCTCGGATGAGCTATTAAATAATTATAAAACACCTGATAGAGTCCCGCTGTGCATACAGGAGTTGCTTAGGAACGCTTCAACTTATATAATTATATTTGTATAGATACATATTAGAGACTGTAATAGTACATTATGGTACAAGTTGGTGATTACCGCTAAGGCGCCATTGAGACCCGAGCCGTCAGGTGAGGGTCTTAAGAGAGCCGAGGACGGCAATCATCAATACACACGTGTATTATACGACGTTTTTCAACACACTTGTGAAGACAATAATACTAAAAAGTCATCTTCAACAGTTAAAACGAGTTCTGATTTTTTTTTCACAATAGCGGGAAAAGTTAATCGGTTTTCCTATGCGTGCGCCATCTACAGTTCGACCAACTTATCTGTGCAGGCGGGAAAACACGGAACTAAAATAAATGTTACTAAGTTTGACGTAGCGATGCATTTTTCTTGACCAGTGGCGCCACCATGAAATTCACACCTAAAATGGTCATACTGTAACAATGGCGATGGGCCATAGACTAAAAGAATGAGGTTTCTTTATTTAAAAAAAAAGTTGAATTTATTACAAAAGTAGTATTAGTATTTGAGTGAAAGTTTCATGTATTAAAAACGTACAAGTTGCTACTATCTATTTATATTCAAAGTTGCATGAAATGAAATAAATGAAATGAGCATGCAATAGGTACATTAATTTATTTTTACTATTGAACACGATCATTTTTATACGGAAACTTTTTTAAGAACATAGCAACTCAACCAATAACATTAATGAAAAAGTCAGTTTGATTATAGGTGTCATTATGTGCCTAATTGCGGTGAAATTATAACCACTTTATGAGCATACGTGTGTTGAAAATGAGATTTAAATGGTTCTGGTTTTTAACCGACTTCCCAAAAAGGAGGGGGGTTCTCAATTCGATCGTTTTTTTTTTATGTATGTACACCGATTACGCTGCGATTTATAATCCGATTTACGTGATTCTTTTTTAATTTGACGCGGAATAGTTGCCATTTGGTCCCATTATGAAGATTTTTCGTTTATGTGTGTTCGCGAATAACTTCGTCGTTTATGAACCAATTTTGATGATTCTTGTTTTATTGTGAAGGAGATATTTCAAGGGTGGTACCATGGTATGGATACCAGGACCTGGTGATGAAATCCCGGAGAAATCGAGGGCAACCCTCAAATTTCATAGTCACGTATTACGTGTTTCGTGTTTTTCTGACGCTATTCAAGTATTCGCATCTAGCAGTCATCACGTCATGTTGATGAGCTGATGATGGAAGGTACTACTCCTCAAAGGTTAGGAGTTAAAAGCAATAATAAGGGTATCTTGAAGGATTAGGGGTAGGTTTTCTTAGTCGAATGTTATATGTATCTATCTATATAAATAAAAAGAGAAGTCCTGACTGACTTACTGACTCATCAACACACCCAGCCCAAACCCTTGGACCTAGAAAGCTGAAATTTTGCACAGAGGTTTCCCTTATAATGTAGACAAGGAATAAGGAAGGATTTTTCAAAATTAAGGGACTTAAATAGGGGATGAAAGTTTGTATGGAAAATCGACATTTTCACGCGGGCGAAGCCGCTGGCATAAGCTAGTAGTAAATATTTCTATAGGATAAAGACCGAAAAAGTGCCGAAAAAAGTTCGCGAGTGGACACAGTGAGTTTTGTGTGTCGGGAACAGAATCGTGTAGTGAGTGACAATGGTAGTGGTGCCGAACGCAAAAAACGAACGAGAAAGAGGGTAGACCGTTTTGTCTGCTCATAAACATCCACCCGCAATGACTTCAGTTTATCCGTGATCATGGTGCTTGTAACAGCGCCGAAATATCGGGAACTCGAAACAAAAATCAAACATGGTAAATATCCCGTTTATGATATTAATAGTAGTGTCAGTGACCATGTCAGTTTAAAAACTTATATTTCTATAGGATATTACAACTAAAAATTAAAAAATTAAAAAACTTTTTTACAAAAAAACAACCGACTTCAAAAACACCAAAAAGTTAAAAATAAACTTCAGAAGAAAAATCAGCTTCTGAAGTCGTTGGCAAATAAACGAAATGAAACAAACAAAATGTCACCGACTTCAGAAGCAGATTTTTCTTCTGAAGTTTATTTTTAACTTTTTGGTGTTTTTGAAGTCGGTTGTTTTTTTTTGTAAAAAAGTTTTTTAATTTCTTCATTTTTTTGTTCCTATAACAAAGTTATTACTGTTTTATTATTATAAAGTTTGTATGTATATATTTAATTGTAGCATAGGAATGTTTATATAATGGTCATACAATGGTGATGACATAAGAAGGAAATGACGCTTACCCTGGCATTAACATACAAAAAAATAAAAATAAACGGAATCTTATAAAAACATGATTAAAGACAAACTTGAAATGGCTAGAACATGATTTAAAAAAAACGAAAGACATGATTTCTAAACCAATTACGTAAAAAAAAAATACGAAAGACTAGGCAGTGTGGTTGAAAGACTGCCCGAAAGGCGAAAAAAAAAGACCTAATATGTCAGTCATATCATAATGATGTCAATCATATACAATCCCAACAGAAAAACGGTTTTTCAAATGGTGTTTGTGTAGTATAATATTATAAACATTGATTGCTGTTGTGCGCGCGTTCTACCCGAGGTTCGTGTATTAAATGTGGCGCCCGTTCGTGTATCAAATAATAACGCAGGGCGGTTCGTGCATTAATCGAGAGTGAGTTTATTTTTTTTAAAGTCGGCGTGGCGTGGAAAAGTATTATTATGGTAGGGCTACAGATTCTTTAAGCATGTTCTTTACAAAAAACGTACTAGTCTCTGGCGTTGTGAAAATTACCAAAACCTCAAAATCAAAATGTACTGGATCAGTAACATTAAATTCAGTGAGTGATTTCTTTGTCTATAGGATATCTTCTTCTAGGTAAAAAAAAGGGTGCTAATTAAACCGGCTTCTTTTTAATAGCATTATTTGCATCTAAAAATCTAACTTGCCTTCTACATTACTAAGTCAGCCACAATTACCGAGCATCTAAATAATACTATCTTAGCCACAAGTTATCTTTTTTAAAGCCACTCTAAATATAACTCAGCATCGTGATTATTTTTTAGCATCTAAATTTGTAACATGAATTCAAACAGTAAACTTCTAAAATATTAATATATGGCATCAAAAAAATATTCAATTAGCTTCTAATTTATTAACTCAGTACGTTTAAATTATAACTCATGCCACATTAACTGAGCATCAAAATTTAATTAAAATTGTCATCAAATATTATATTATAGCCACTAAACACAGCACACATCAACACGGTCTAGGGATATTTTAAAAAAAGCGAATTACTATCAATGTGTTAATTATTTTTCATTACTCATACTCTGAAAGTAGGTTAGAACATGCCTGAGGAGCGGGTTGAAAGTACTACTTTTCAGCCCTAGGGAGAATCGCTTTCTACTGACAGCTATCAAATTATTTGTTGTAATTAGGAGCAAGCCTATTGCCACCAACCGATGTGATTAGGAGCAAGCCTATTACCATCAACAAATGTAATTAGGAGCAAGCCTATTGCCATTAACTGATGTATAATTGGGGGCAAGCCTATTGCCATCAACCGATGTAATTAGGAGCAAGCCTATTGCCATCGACCGATGTAATTAGGAGCTAGCCTATTGCCATCAACTGATGTAATTGGGGGCAAGCCTATTGCCATCAACCAATCTAATTAGGAGCAAGCCTATTGCCATCAACCGATGTAATTAAGTGTAAGCCTATTGCCATCAACTAATCTAATTAGGATCAAGCCTATTGCCATCAACTAATCTAATTAGGATCAAGCCTATTACCATCAACTAATCTAATTAGGATCAAGCCTATTGCTATCAACTAATCTAATTAGGAGCAAGCCTATTGCCATCAACCGATGTAGGTAATTAGAAGCAAAGTCTATTCACCGATTTAGGTTATTGGGGGCAAGCCTATTCCCATCAACTTTCCTTGTATTCGTAATGAAAAGCACAGTGTTTACCTCGGGTTAAAGACTTATTTAGTCCCTCGAACTATTAGCGCCCTCGCTGCGCTCAGGCGCCAAACCCCGACTCGGGACTAAATAAGTTCCTTTCATCCCTAAGGTAACAATGTACTATATATGACATGTATATATTTAAAATATACGTTATTTAATATTCTACCATTTTTTAATAATGGTTAAGGTACTGATTAAAATTTCAGGATTTTATGGAAAAAAAATGAAGCATAGACGGAAACCGTATATGAATTAACTTTTAATTTGTGAGTAAAAACTGAAAAAAATAGAAAAATCATTTAATTTGTGTTTATAAACTTGAAGTTAGTAGTCTGAGAAAGCGCCCATGATATTCATAACACATCGGCAACGATTCGGCATGCTCAGAACAAGGTTGTCAATGTCTTGCTGCGGAATATTGTCCCATGTCCTTCTGAGGTGCGCAAAAAGTTGATCTTCTGTAGCCAAATTTTCGGGAACTTCCTTCAGAGCTCTTCTTTGCAGCATATCCCACGCATGCTCAATGGGATTTAGATCTGGCGATTGAGCAGGCCAGTCTAAGGCCCTAACATTATGTGTATGTAACCAAGCTGCTACCGTTCTCGCCGTGTGTGCCCGGGCATTGTCGTGCATGAGCAGGAAATCTTGCCCCATTTGTGTTCTGTGAGGCAAGATTACGGGCCCCAGCAACTGTTGGACGTATCGTTCTTCCGTCATATTGCCCCGCACCCAAACGTGATCCGTCCGTCCTCCAAGACGAATTCCTGCCCAAACCATAATTGTTCCTCCTTGGTATGGGTGAACTTCCTGAGGGTTCTGGAGACGGCTCCATCGTCCAGGAACTCGCCAAACACGCGTCCTTCGTGAATCTGGATGGAAGCCGAACCTGGATTCATCCGTGAACAGCACATTGGACCATTGCTCACGGCCCTAGTCCACGTGGTTCCGAACCCATTCTAATCGTCGTCCACGATTGCCTCTCCGTAAAGGTGGGACCCGGAGTGGTCTACGAGAGCGTAGATTGCTTTCATGCAGTCGCCTTCTTACAGTTTGGTCACTCACAAGCACTTGGTGTTCCACTCGCAGGCCTTTGGACCAATTGAGTCGCCGTTGCATTTGGTTGAACTCGCGCAGAAATTTGCAAAAATCGGTCTTGTCTGGGGGTAGTGATGCGACTTGGCCCCCGCTGCCTCTCCGCTACTTCACCTGTGGCACGATAGCGTGTCCACAATCTTGAAATTACATTTTGATGGGTCCCTATGGCCTCAGCAACATTACGCTGAACAGATCCAGCTTCCAGCATTCCCACAGCTCGTAACATCTCCGCCCTCGTCAAATGTCGGCGTTGCATGGCTACAATACATCAATTCTAACTTTATCTTACGTTTAAAAATGAAAAAAAAACTGTAACTAAACGTAATTCGTATTGTTCTTTAAATTTCGCACAAATGAAAATTCCCTCTCCTATACATCAAGACATTTTTATGCCACCGAAACAAAAGAATTTTCAAAAATTTGAATTTGGAATTAGTCTGAGATAAATTACAAACAAATCGGTGTATTAAAGATTCCAATGCGGCCAGTACTTTTCGAGTTATTTAATTGAGTATGAAATATCCCTAGACCGTGTTGATGTGTGTAGTATGTATAAACTCCTGTCGTGTCATCGAAAGGCTTAAATATAGAAGTTCAGAGTACTTAATGACCTAAATATTGAAGTTCAGAGTATCGAATATCCTAAAGATCGATTTCATTTACATGTTGTGCTACAAAAGTTATCGACAGAATCACTTCAGAATTTCATTTTTATCGGAAAACTAGACAATAAATTGTGAAAACATTTCTGCAAGCAACTCGGAAGTAGCGCTCGCCGGCCGCTGCCGCGGCACCGCTCGCTCCGCTCGCTCGGCTCGCTTCGCTCGCTCGGCTCGCGCGCGTTTGGTCACAGTTTTGACCTAACCTAACGTATTTCCCTCAGTTTGCAATAACGAATCATAATCTAAAGTGTATCAAAAGTTGACATTTCATATATAATATACGTTGGCGCTCTCTGATTGGTGCAAATGGCCGGTCGCTGTCGTCTCGCGCGCTCGCGCCAAATCTTTCTGTTGCTATTTTCACGATAAAAGAATGTGATGTATTATTTTACATGCGAAGTTATAATAAATGATGTTGACTACGGTCGCTTCATTTATATTTTTTTGAGGGCCTTATGTTGAAGCTGTAAAATGTAAAATGGTGGTGAGATATAAATTCCGTGGCTGAGTTAGTAAATTAGGTGCCTATGTATAAATAACAAGGACAAGTTAATATAAATGTTGATCTTCACTTGATGCTTTCTATAGAATATTTAGTGGGCGTTGTAAAGAAGACGAATTAGTATATTAGAGGCTATATAATTTTCCCGTGGCTTAGTTATAAAATTAGATGTTTGATCCGGTGGCCAATTAAAAAAACTGTGGCTCGATTAATTATTTCTCAAAAAAAAACATTATTTTACAACTTTTTGTGCTACATTTTACCCACATATTTATTGTTTTAGGACAATATAATTAAAAACCGGAAACCATATTGCAACGCCTGTGTACCTGATGTAGCTCATAATTTGATAGAAGGCGCATTAATAGTCCGGGTGCCACGGTACATTTTTTTAATTTGATTACTATCAAGCTAGTTTTTCGTGAGTAGCTTCATTTTGATGAGACGCCCAACTTTTCCAGAACAAAACCTCTCGATTGTGGTAGCTAGCAGAGGTAGTTTTACCGGTAGTTACTGAAGCGGCCACTACGATGTACTCATTCCTATACGTGGCGCCCGTTCGTGTATCAAATAATAACGCAGGGCGGTTCGTGCATTAATCGAGAGTTTACACACTGTTTGGTTGTGTGTTCAGAGTTTAAATTTTAAAAGTCGGCGTGGAAAAGTATTATTATGGTAGGGCTACAGATTCTTTAAGCATGTTCTTTACAAAAAACCTGGCGTTGTGAAAATTACCAAAACCTCAAAATCAAAATGTACTGGATCAGTAACATTAAATTCGGTGAGTGATTTCTTTGTCTATAGGATATCTTCTTCTAGGTAAAAAAAAAACATTATTTTACAACTTTTTGTGCTACATTTTACCCACATATTTATTGTTTTAGGACAATATAATTAAAAACCGGAAACCATATTGCAACGCCTGTGTACCTGATGTAGCTCATAATTTGATAGAAGGCGCATTAATAGTCCGGGTGCCACGGTACATTTTTTTAATTTGATTACTATCATGCTAGTTTTTCGTGTGTAGCTTCATTTTGATGAGACGCCCAACTTTTCCAGAACAAAAACTCTCGATTGTGGTAGCTAGCAGAGGTAGTTTTACCGGTAGTTACTGAAGCGGCCACTACGATGTACTCATTCCTATACGAGATGAGACCTAAGGAATCCGAACTGTCACGATCTGAACAACTTCGAGAAGCTGCGGCTCGTTACCGTTACCGACAAAAACACCCTGAAAAACGTCGAGAAACCATAGAACTTTATAATTCTTTACATCCAGGCGCCAACCGGGCATCTGTAGCACAGTACAGTGCTTCACACCCTGAAGTAAACCGGGCCAGGTGTAGCACGTTACAGTGCTTCACATCCTAAAGTAAATCAAGCTGCTGTATCTCGCTACTGTGCTTCACATCCGGAAGTAAATAGACAAAACTTAGCGCGAAAGAAATCGACTGACAAACTAAAGTTTAAGGGAAACACAGAAACAATCACTCCAATAACAACACACTACACTACACACACACTACACTTCTTACAACTAAATTTAAAGATAGATTAGAATCAGAAAAATAGTTAAGTGGACTCTCCATAATAGGCAAAGAACTTTAGAAGATTTGAATAAGACTGCAAATAAATTAAAAGAAAAAATAATAGCGGCATTCGAGAAATTAAAAATATGTCCTGAAAGCACGGATATTAAAGACAAATTTGTAGCATTTCTTGGTAAATCAGAACATCGTAGTAATCAGGAGCCATTTTATTCTGAACAAGCTTATAAGGTTTATGAAGATAAAGAAAAACCTACTTACATGGTATTAAATGATGGAATCTTACTAAAATTGAAAAACATATTCGAATATTGAGCCTCCAACTACTACGCAAATTTACTCGATGTCTGTAGAAACAAGAAAATATCAACTTTATTAATAACGTTAAATCGCATTTTCCACATCTTCGGACTATTATAAGAGAGATTTATCAAATACAGAGCGACTGTAAGTTATTGCTTGATATTGGCGATTCTTTGTTGAGTGGTAAGTGGTAATGTGGATAAGCTTATGGAGCTAGGAAAGCAAACGACGCGGCGACGGTAGGAAGTGCTGTTGTAGAGCTTACACCTGATAATGAAATCGTGGAAGATGAAATAATAAAAAGTAATAAGTTTGCTTTTAAATTAATTTCCAAAAAAAGTGTATACACGCCGAAACTGGATTGTATGTCGTGAAATAAACTTTGTTATTCTAGGGATCATAGTTCCGTAGAACGATTAAGAAAGCCCATATCAACAGATGTTTGGAATCAGCTCTTGAACTACTATAATTCTAGCCTAATAACTCACAGTCCGTACATATGCCACACATGCCTTGCTAAGATTCGTGCTAACCGAATGCCTGCTGTCTGTATTCTCAATGACATGCACGTAAGCACTGTTCCACCAGAACTAACTCAGCTGAACGACTATGAAAACATTTTAATCCAACGCGCTAAAGCGTTTCAGGTGGTTGTCACAATGAATCCTGTGGCTAATAAACGTCTACCCAATCGTCAGATGGTTAAAAAGGTAAAGGGCAGGACTTTTCAATTACCGCTTCCGATGGAAGAAACCCTAAAAAAAACTCCCAAAACCTGAAGACGCAATAATTGAAAACCCAGAACTTTTTATTATAGTCCGAAGTACGCCAAACAAAGCAAATATTATATGGCAAGACATTGTTGACGTTAATAAAGTGTATAAAGCATTACAATAATTAACAAATGTAATCGAACATTATGCTCATATTATCAAATTACTAGATTTTCCTCACCAGCTCATAAACATACATGAAAATATTCAACATAACGTTACAAATACATCAGATAATGCTGAAGGTAGTTTAGAACATGGTACAGCAGCACTGTTGACCCAAATCACAAGACAAAAGAAAACTGATTATGACCATTACACCATTTGTATATTATCATTTGAATGAACGGAGATGCCAAATGCTCAAAGTAAACACAGCACCGATTGATGCCCGAGATAAAGACCTCGATGTTAAATGTTTTCCACATTTAATGTAGAAGGAAAATACGGCCAATTTCATAATAGGCAGCAGAAAGTAACTTCTAGTGAATTTATTAAAGCCCGGCTTATGTCAAAACATCCTCAATTTAGACGAAACCAACAGTATCTATTTTTCTTATTGAATGATGCTAATATCCGCCAATTAAACTCCGGAATCTTTTATAAAATGAATTGTGCTAATCAGAGAGATAAAATTACGGCAGAACAGTATCTCCAAATGCTTAACAATGATGAGCTGGAAGGTGATTTTTGTTTTTTTGGTGATGTTTTTTTTTTTGTTTTTTTAATATTTTTATTGTTTGTTGTGTGCACTTGTGGCACGTACTAAATAAATATGTTTTCTTTCTTTCTTTTTTTCTTTCAATATTTGGCCGACGAGGAACACCGAACAGCTCTGGAAGACACCAAGAAACGATGTAAATTGTATGACTTAAAATTACGGTCCAGCAACTTGGTTTCTTACCATGAGTCTTTGAGTGGGTGTGGGAGGATTTGGGAGATACATCAGGCAAGTAAATGGCGTTTACATGGTGTTGAAAGTTATTAGTTATAAAGTTACTTTTTTCTTGGGTTCCGTTTCCTTTTTTGTATTATTGTTATGTGCTATAAGGCAGCTAGCGGTGGCCTCTTGGCCCTTAGAATCAGTTTGAGCCAGATTTCTGGTTAATTCAACTCTTTGCGAGCTCTCTATCTCCGCTTTTAAAAAATTCATAAGGCTAACAAGGACTTCCTCTGGGTTCTTGGTCTTTAAATACCCCTTCTGTCGTTCCCAAATCTTTAAAATATCAATGGGTAAGGGAGACTCTATAAGAGGAAGGATTAAAGCTTGGTATTTACTGATGCCGAGACTTTCCAAGGCTCTTAAGTTCGCATTCAGTTTATCGTATAGCTCCACAAGGTTGAATTTTCCTTTTAAAACTAATGCAAGTAGTTCTCCAACGTAAACCTCTATTAATAATTCTTCTCGCGCATACCTCTGTTTGAGCTCCTCTATGCACTTTTTGTATGTGTTCCCTGATGGAGGATGTTGAAAGTTGTTACTAAACGTAAGTTTAGAGTTTGTGAACGAAACGTCACTTGTCAAGTGTGTGAGAATAAACGAAGACTTGGGCGATAAATGCTAAAAAACGACAACAAAGAAACGACATCTTTTATTTAACCATTCCTAAATAAGTACAATAAAAAGCATCGAGGGATTCGGCGACGGTCGTTGGGTCGGGTGGTTGGTCGGTCGCCCAACGACCGGCTAAAAACAATTTTGGTGTAAAATATATTTTTTTACTCTTGAATTATTTTCCGCTAGAGGGCGTGACTTTAAATTTGAGCAATATTTTGGAAATGTACAAGTGAGGCCCTTTCAAATGATACCAAACACGGCGTATTTATCTCAATTTTTATTTTTTAAGCCTTACTTTTTGTCCGCTAGAGGGCGCCAAATCGCTTTTTGTGACACGTCACGTAGCCTATGTTCAGCGGAAAATTAAGACGGTTCTAACGATACCTCATATGTCGAGTTCCGATAAGTAGATTAGAAGCTATGAGGGAACAGATGAAGATACACACATACATACATACATACAAACATACATACATACATAGCCAGTCAAAATCATAACCCTCCTTTGGCTTTGCCGTAGTCGGGTAATAAAACAATCAGTGAATTGGTTGCTCTTGACCCCGTACCTACTTCACGTTTTATACTACGCATGCTTTTTAAGTTCTGTCGTTTCCATATTTCCCGGCAATTTTGAATTTGGAACTGTTCTATATTCGAATGTGTTTAAATTTTGAAACTCAAAACAGTTGAAAGTATTAGGATTAATGCTATTTTTTAGTCACAGTGGCGATTGGAATCTGTCAGGTTACGTACGAAAATGAATCTTTCTAAGGAAAATGTTCGTGCAATAATTTTCTACAACTTTAGAAGAGGCCTGACACGGCTTCAGTATTTCGAAGAGCTAACATCTGTGTTCAGTGATGAAGCCCCATGTCTGCAGACTGTCGAACGCTGGTATTTATAATTCCAGCGTGGCTATACTAGTATTAGTGACAAATCTTGCGAAGGACGCCCAAAATCAATGGATATTATAGAAGAATTCGAAATCTAGAACACGCCGACAATTCAATGGATATTATAGAAGAATTCGAAATCTACGACTTGCCATCAGAAACACAAACGCAAAACCAACTCTGCGAAGCTGCTGGGTGCAATAAAGAGGTTAATAGTTCCTGTTTTAGATGCAGAATTCTATTGTGCTGGGATCACTTCAGTGATGTGAATTATGATGACCATCGTCAGTTATTATCGCCTAGTATATTACAACCAATAGATGACACTGAGTGTGTTATTTCTAGCAATACTCATGTATTTCCCGAACATTTTGAAGTTGAGGGGTCGCCACAAGAGATTGAAAGAACGAAAACAAAAAAAAACGGATGTAAGAAAAATAAAAAAAAATCCTTTTCATTATACCTAATATTACGAAGTATTCGAGAAAAAAATATTTTAGGCCATTTCAAATTTTACGCATATTCCCTATTACACTAAGAACCAAAAGAGTGTTTGTAAAGAAATCATCACCACCCTTTTCTTCCGTAGCAAAAGGTATAAAGGCTCCCACACATAGACGCGTTTCTGCGATATTGCAATAATGCGTCCTACTTCTATTGCGGCGTTATTATAGCGGCAGTGTGTGGGATTGCATACGTCCCAATACATAATGTAGGTACTAAAAACAAATATCGCAGAAACGCAAAAACGCAGAAACGCCAAAACGCGCCTGTGTTCGAGCCTTAAATGTATAATATAGGAAGGTTTATTAAGGTATTTAAAGAAAATAGCAAGGGTTTTATTTAATGTATCTCTGCCCTTAGGGCAAGATTGAGGTCAAGAGTAAGCCAATTTTGAATTAAAAAAAAAAAAAATATGTAGGTATACTTGGTTGGTAGTAAAGTATCCCACAGGAACATTTTAAATATACACTCGAGAATAATGTAGCTTTTCCATTAGTGAACGAAATTTCAGAATCGGATCAGCAGTTTCGTAAATTTTTCCCTGTAGGGGGGGGAAGTTTGTGGGTGTGGGTTTGTAAGTTTGGATACATCCTACAAACCCACACCCACAAACTTTACCTATTTATAATAACTATTATATTATATATCGTATTACACACTAATTTAATAAATGCAAAAGTTTGTATGTGTGTATATTTTTTACTCTTACACGCAAAATTACTTAATTGATTTGAATGAATTTTTGCACACAGATAGTTTATAACCTGGATTAACACATAGAATATTTGTTATCCCAGTAGTATGATCCCGTGGGACAATTATCGAACTCGACGCGGGCGTAGCCGCGGGTATAAGCAAGTATTCAATAACAGTAGCAAAGTCCTAAATAATTAAAATAGCAGGTAATTTTGTTTCTAGAAAACTTCAAAGTAATAATAATGGACCTCGTTAAAATATTTAACATATTGGAAGGCGATCATAATGAAGAGTGCATCGACGAGAAAAAAAGTAATTTGACGGAGGAAAACAGTTTAAATAAAACATTACCTCTTGAATTAAATTCTCACAATGATTACGAAGAAAATCGTGTTAGTGTTTACTTAGACCTTGATACACACCAACCAACCCACCAGCAGTCAGACAATCATCTAATAAGTACATTTGTAGAACCAAGCACATCAAACATCGGCAAAATAGATTTTATTAAAAGTAAAAACGGCGGTAGAATAATATTAAGAGATGGCTATCGATACAGAATAAATCAAAAAAATAAATCTGGGTCATCTGTATGGAACTGCGTAGCGAAGAATTGTAAAGCTTCGTTAACACTTAACGATAAAGAAACTGAAATTCTTCGTCTCACAGACTCAGCTCATGTTTGTGCCCCGGACTATTTAAGGCGACATCACCTGCCCGCGACCTTGAGCGCGCGCTTAACTCATCGCCTAAACAAATAAGGTTGAAAATGGCGACGCGTTTGATGCTCGTGACTGCCAAAATGAACGATAGTTCGCAGATTTAATTTATTAAAAAAAAAAATACGCTGTAATGTTAAAATATTTTTACATATGTCTTTAGTTGGTTAAATTTCCTTTCTAATAGTAAAAAAAAAAATAACAGTTGTCACTCAAAATATTGAGCATTTCGAGACGAAAAAGTTTTTTCGTGTGATTTTTTTGTGATTTTGTGTTTTTTTTTTTTCGAGGTTCTTGATTACTTTTAGAAAATATTTTTGCATAAGTCTTTTACCTATACATTTGACTATACACTGTATTTTTTTTGGAATTGTAATAAGTAGCAATACGGCTAACTCTGCGACGAAAAACAGGTCGTTTTTACGGTTCCCCCGTTGACTGCGTCTTAAGAGAAGAATTTGATAAAGTTCTGGATAAATGTATAAATATGATGTACAGATGAGTATGATGCCGATTCCTACAATTTATGAAGATGCAATTAAAGGAATGAAAAGGAATGAGTACACGGATCACGTGAGAAAATTTCAATCCGTAAAAAGCACTTTATATAGATCAAGGAATCGTTTTTTTTAAAGTAAAAGGAACTAGTTTTAAGAATTTGGAAGATGTGACAATTTCTCCAGAAATAGGTAAAGATTTTTTAGTTGTAAATAGTGAAGGAAAAGACAAAATTTTACTTTTTATGTTACATGAATGCAGAGAAAGTCTTAAGTACGTTAGCGTTTTTCTTGTGGATGGGACATTTTTTTCAGCTTCCCCTCCGTTTTATCAACTTTATTCAATTCATGCCGACATTGGGAGTACCGAAGATGCAACACTGATTGTTCCCATAATTTTCGCGTTGCTACCAAACAAAGCTCAATCGACATATACCAAAATGTTTGAGCTGATACATGAGCAAATCCCAGAATTTCAACCACAAAAAATTAAAATAGATTTTGAAATAGCAGCCATTAATTCCATCAAAATAGTATTCCCAGGGTCACAGATAAGTGGGTGTTTCTTTCACTTTTACAAAGCCCTCTGGAAAAAAGGAAAAGAGGTAGGGCTTGTTAAAACAACGCATGGAAAAAAACACATAGCAATGGTTGCAGCAACGGCACATCTCCCCATTGAACGAATACCCGAAGCATGGCGTCTGTTACTAGAAATTTCACCAGAAGGGGAGGAAGCGCGACAATTTAATGAGTATGTTTCCTCACAGTGGATGAGTTCGAATATAGATCTTTTCTGTTGTTACAAGGAACGCCACAGAACCACCAATCCGGTGGAAGGTTGGCTCAACCGAATAAACAAAAAGCTCAGCAAAAGACCTCCACTATACACTTTGATTAGTACATTAAAAGAAGAAGCTAAAGACAGTAAATTCAAGATAGAGCAGGTAAGCTCATATATTGAAAGGGAACAAAACAAAAGAAGAAAAATAGAGCTCGCGGTTGATAAACGTATTAACAAAATTGTCGAGGACCTCATTCTCCACCAAATTACTGTAACACAATATTTAAGAAGGTTGTCGGTAGTAAAATTTCAACAATAATTTATACAAACACGCTATATTATCGTTTTTTTTTATTTTTTTTAGTAATAGGTTCCTAAACATAGTTTTACCTATTCGTTTAATTCCGAAATGTAAATAGTTTAATTCCGAAATGTAAATAGTTTAATTTCTGTGCTATTGATAGCAACAATAAAGTGTAAACAATAAGAAGAAATAGACAGTACACAAGCGATTTTTTTTAAAAGTTACTGTTTTGGTATCTAAACATGCTGCGCCGACCCCAAATGAATTGGGATAAGGGCAAGATAATAATGATGATGATGGTATTCTATTCATGCCACGTTGTACTTATGTACATGTCGTGGCCAGTTGATAATTTCATGATTATGTCTCTGGTGTGATCAATTCCAGTAACATAAAAATCTTTATTTTTATCTATGGCAAAAATCCATAAAAAATGCCATTGCCGGTCATCTGATTATACTTTCTGATGATGTGTAAAAAATATACATTGCAATGGTAAATTTTCTCAGAAAAAGCAAAATCTCTGTGAAATACCTTTTGATAGGCCAAAATTTTCCGTAGGTCTCCACGATATATAAATTATCTTAAAATAACAATAAATAGGCATAAAACAGCAATAAATACGCTTATAATTTCTTGTCTAGGCCATTATTTGGTAGTGGGTATTATGTCGCAGCAGCTGACTTTGCATTTTCTGAGAAAATTTACCATTGCAATGTATATTTTTATACATCATCAGAAAGTAGAAATTATAAGGAACACAACGCCCAACGACTTTTTTAAAAAAAGCAGATATTTTGACGTCAGAATTTTCGATTGAAAATATGTCTGATTTTTCGATATTAAGTCAATAATAAGGTGAAAAATAAATATTTTTTATCATAAAAATTACAGTGTATTAAGGGCATAAAAATGTAAGTTTTCACTAAATTTCGTGAAAAAAAAAAGTTTTTTGTAAAAGATAAAAATTAAAAACCAAAAACTTGGTTTTTTGAATTTTTCACCTAAATTTTGAGGTTATGTGAAAAAATTGCAAATACAAAAGTTGTAGATCTTTTTATTACCTACAACTTTGCCATTTAACTTTTTTCCATAGGACTTGTAGTTTTGCCGGAAATCGAGATAAACCGCTTTCCCCCCTTAAACCCCCCCCCCCCACCCCCACTTCCCCGAACTCGGATCGACCGTAATTTATTTTTCCTTTCATTTTGATCATATTCCCCTCCTTTTCTAATGGGTTTCATCCTACTGTAATTTTTTTTGGTTTCAAAAATTATCGACCCTGGTCTAACTGTCCAGTAAGTAAGTATGTAATTTACTTACTGGACACTAGGCCATCCTCTTTAGATCTGCTTAGAAAAAAAAACATAGTACCAGACACAGATTGGAGTTTAGCCATTATAACATGGTTATAGAAGGGAGGTTCCAAATATATATCTATCTCTCTTTTTGGTATGACATTTTATGAGATACATATATTTTTGAAACCTTAAACAGCCATTTTATACGTTGCGTTTTGTACTTAGTATTACTAAGTACAAAACGCAACGTATAAAATGACTGTTTAAGGTTAGCTTCTACAACATTACTAAGTTAGTAATGTTGTAGAAGTATAGTGTGGGATTTTATGATTGTATTTAGTAATTTCAGTTTATAAATCATGTTGGATTAAAACTTTCCTTTCTAAAATTAACATGGAGTTTCAAAAATAACAATTTACATTTTTTTACTAAAACATTCATGTAATGTAAAAATAGAACAATGATCAAAACTAAACGCAAACTTTGTATTAAAAAAAAACAACGACTGGCGGGATTTCACATTCAATTGCGACAATTGTGTTTTAGTTTACCGCGTAAACATAAATAATCCCAAAAAATGAGTTCAAGCGAATCTGATTCGGAAATAGATGGCACTCCTCCTGATTTAAGAGCTGAGGCCAACTTAGCAAAAAACAATTTACTTCCGCCAAAATCCAAGGAGCGATATATGAAAACTTATGAAAAATTTATGAAGTGGAAGGCAGAAAAACAAGCCAACAGTTGGTCTGAAAATGTATTCTTGGCATATTTCAGCTTTCTTTGCCAAACAATGCAGCCGAAAAGTTTATGGGCTGTGTATTCTATGCTTCGATGTGTAGTGCAAAATAAACACGATGTAAACATTAAGAATTATTCCAATTTAATCACTTGGTTGAAAAGACAATCGACTGGCTACAAAGGAAAAAAATCGAATGTATTTACCAGCCAAAACATACAGAAGTTTATAAATGAAGCACCCGATGAAGTTTATTTAGCAGTGAAGGTAATATTTATTTTATTTACTTATTTAATTTAACTTTGTGTGATGTAAGTTGTCTGTTTGTCGGTTGCAATAATATAAACATGCTATTTAATCTGGTTCCAAATAACAGAAACTTATTTTTATATTCTCGATTTAAAATAGTTTTTTTTTGTTTTTAGGTTATTACTATTATGGGAATTAATGGCGCCTGCCGAAGTATGGAGCTCTGTAATATTAAAAACAGTGACGTGGAATACCATAATGAAATAATTTTGGTAAAAGTACGAGAAACAAAAACAAAAATTGATCGCTCTTTTGATATACACAAGGAGTCAGCTCATATTGTAAGGAAATACCATGACCTGCGCCCTGAAAATATGAAAAGTGATCATTTTTTTATCAATTATAGAAACGGGACATGCTTGCGGCAAAACATCGGTCGTCATAAGATTGCCGCAATACCTAAACAAATAGCAGAATATTTGAATTTACCAAATCCAGAGAGCTATACTGGCCATTGTTTCCGGAGGTCGTCTGCTACCCTTCTTGCTGACTCTGGAGCCAATCTCACGACAATAAAACGACACGGGGGGTGGAAATCGGACCGAGTTGCAGAAGGATACATAGAAGAGTCATTAGAAAATAAAAGTGAAATTACAAGCAATATAAATAAAAAAATAAAATTGAATACCCAAAACACATCATCTTCCACCTCCCCGCAGCCGTCTACATCGCGTCAACAGCAGCTAAGCCTGACTCCGCAGCCATCTACCTCTCGCCAAGAACCGAAAACTATTCCCCTGCCCGTAACATCATCGCAACCATCCACCTTCCCAAACAACCAAATTAATGTTTCACAGACATTTACTGCCAGCCAAGAGTCCGTTAATCAAGATGTACAACAAACAAATATAAATGCCCCCGGTAAATCGATCACAATATCTATCAGTAATTGCCCTAATATGAATGTAACCTTCAATATTAATTAAACGAATTTGTTGTTAAACTTTCTTTAATTTTTGAGAAAAGCATTATACAAACCTCAACCAGTAAGAAAGCCATCCTGGCCTCGTATATAACCAGACCTCACCTGCGGTTCGGTCCGGTTAACTCATACTTGGCCAGGAAGGCTTACTTACTGGATTCTGCAGTAATGTACTAATGATTTCATTTTATCTAATTCGTGTTACAATTACCTACTATATTTTGTTATATCTTGAAATGGATGTAAATGACCAATACCTGAAGAAAAACAATTTACTGTTTCTTATTATAGTTAAAAAGGACTTCATGAATTTTTAAGACATTTTTCTCAAACATGCTTGGAAATTTGAGCATTATTTTGACAACCTTCTTCGAGATAAATCGAAATTGCTGTACTGGCCAGATACATGCGACCAGCGGCCGGCAAAAGTTGTATGAAAATCCATATCTGTCGTGTTTAGCGGCCAAATAAATTACATACTAAACTCATATCTGTCGTGTTATTTAAAAATGGAACGATCTTTTACTCTGAACCATAGCAACCAAGGAGGTGACTTATTAAAGGTTTTATTTAAATTTCGAATTGGCTGAACTCTTCAACGCGTGAAAAATTATTGTTGTATGTGATTTTGAAAAGTAAATTGTATTTAATTTCCTCGCATTATTTGAGAAAAGTACTATACAAGCCTTGGCCACAGCTAGGCATTGATGGACTTACGTATGTGTGCCTCGGCTTCGCCTCGGCCCACATTTACACGTTCGTCCATCAATGCCTCTGTTGCTGGCCGCTGCAGTAATGTACTATTTTTTTCTTTTCCGCGCTAGTTTTGCACAAGATCTGTGCAGTAAACAGACAAGAATTTCTAAGCTTGCATGAATGGGGTTGGCAAGTGAAAGCTGATTGTAGATGGCGTGTCCATAGCTTGTCCCAATCCGACCAATGAGGTCAAGCTATTTTGAAATATAAAATGACATTGACAGATATTCAACCAATGAAGAGCTTAGGTTCATGCGGTGCTAGCGCTATTAGTTCCACCAGTTGCCCGTCCCATTGAACATGATAGGTATTTCAATAATTACATTGTAGCTTAACCATTATTTCAATTATGGTGACTGTAAGTACTAGGCTTGCATACATTCAAGGGAGTCTTCCCGAATCCGAATGTATGCAAGCCTAGTACTTTCAGTCACCAAAAAGATGATTTTAGTCAATATTTTCGAGAATAGCCTTGTTGTCTCTATAAGTGCTTGGCCAGACTGGCAGCGCGGTGCGGGGAGCGGCGCGGGTGCGGGAACGCGCGCGATTTGCCTGTCCGCACTGGACCGCGATTTCGTTCCGAGCGTTGTCGCGTTCAACTGTTCGTCCAGTGTTTGTCAAAATATAATATGGATGACGAAGACTTGTTTTTATTGGAAAATTCTTACTTTAAATGGCAAATGCTAAAAGTGAAAAATGGAGTTAATAAAATTAATTTAACCAGAGAAAATGAAGGAGAATTTTACACACTGTATGAAAGATTGCGAGAACTACCTCGAAAGTTTTTTTGAATATACAAGAATGTCAATGGATACGTTTGACTACATATTACAAAATATAGAAAATTATATTTAAAAAAAAATAACAACTTTCGCCGAAGCTAAAAAAAAAGCAAAAAATTATTTGGTAAGAATTTTAAAATTCGGTTATTTTAATTAATTGGATACTTCTATAAATAATTATAAATAATTGGATTAATTTCTTAAGCTTTAACTTATAAAAGTTAAAGCTAAATAAATAAATCCAATTTATCTGGTTATCTGGCGCAGACTAAAGTTTGAGATACGCCGCTCCCGCGCGGTTTATCGCTTGCCGCCCCGCGCACTCACTGCGGCCACTTGTATGAACGAGCTATGGCACGAGTTGCCCGCGCGCGCCCCGCGGAAAGTAACCCGCGCCGCTTCCCGCGCCCGCGTGCCCACTACGGACACTCAAATGAAGCTCCATACGTTTAAGTTTGTCGCGCCGCGCCCGCCCCGCGCCCGCGTTTGCAGTCTGGCCAAGCACTTAGAATAATAAATTTATAATTTGTGTAAAATAAATATAATTTTAATTGCAAACTAGCTGACCCGACAGACGTTATCCTGTCTTAACTATTAATATGTTATACCCTACCGGCCCTACCTACCCTACCTTCAGAAACAAATTCAAAATATTAACAAAAAGTTAAAACCACAGAACAGACAAAGGAGGACCCTGCAACATTGGCGTGTGTGAGTGCACGTCAAGCACAGTTTTGCGTTAGTGTGACAATCAATAGCAAGCTCGCGATCTAAGTGTGAGTAGTTTATTTCTGTGCGTAAGCGGCGACACGCGTTCTAATACAAATCAGGAACTATTCCCATTCTAACCTCTTTTATCTGTTCTGTGGTTAAAACCATTGTCATGCATGCGGTAAACAAAATTAAATGAAGAATATGGACATACTGAGGTACTTTTTTTTTAATATCAAAATTTTCTTGCATAAGAACCTTCTCCTGACAATATTACGAACACAACAAAAAAAGAATTAGCGAAATCGGTCCAGCCTTTCACGCGTGATGCCGTGACCGATACATAGACTAGTATTTGCGTTGTGCGCGAGCTGCGTGCAGCTCCCGGTTTCGGTTTCGTGTTTTAGAGAAGTATTCCTTACCCTTATAAAATTTTGAGAATCCATAGGATCCATTAAATGAATTTGAAAATCCGTTAGAAGTTTTATAAATTTTTTATTGAACTTTTGAAACATTTTGAAAACCTTTATGAGCAGCAAACCTTTAACAGCAGTACAAAAACTCTTAGGAACCCCTAATTGGGGGTATACAAATTTCAACGCCCCTCAATAGTTTTGGATACAAATCAGAAATATTTTCAGTAGTAAAAATCAAAAAGCCGCTACTTGTAGGGGGGGTGAAGGGGGGGAGAGGGGGGAGTTTTAAAAAATAATTTTGACTAACTCAGGGTTCCTTCTTAGGAATCTGATAAAAGAAATGTTTCAAGTCTCTTAACTTCCGAGATCCGCCTAAAGGGGGGGAGAAGGGGGCAAGGGTAGCAACTTTGAAAAATGGTTTTTACTTCCCCAAGCCTCCTCTATACGAATCCGTAAAAAAACAGAACACGGGTCTCTTAGTTTCCGAGATACGATAGGGAGGGGGGGAAGGGGGGCAAAAAAGGGGGGTTTGGCACATTTCCCCAATATAACCCCTCCCCCTCCACCATCTGGGAGAACAATTATGTCCGTGAGTCCGTCAGGGAGCGAGTGAGTGGTATTCGAGCTTTATATACTATAAAAATAAAATATAAAAATAAATAAAAGAGTTTCACTTTTTGTTTTAAGTGTACTTTTCCAACCTCGAGGTCAAGCGTAAACTTTTTAAAACAGATGTCATTTGTTTCACGAATCGACGTAATGGGACTCGACGTAGAGGGAATGATTCTTTTAAACATATTTAGTACCTACTCAGCTAAATTGCCAAAAATGTTAAAACATTATTTTTTGTAACTCCTACGTAACTTGTAACTTTTTAAGCTTACAAATACAAACAAAATTTATTATTACTTTTCATCATCATCATCATTTCAGCCAAAAGACGTCCACTGCTGAACATAGGCCTCCCCCAGGCGTCGCCACATTGACCGACCATTGATTATTACTTTTAATAAATAAATATCATATTAATAGACTTCTATTTATATTTTATACCAAACTAGCTGATGCCCGCGGCTTCACCCGCGTGGATGTCGTTCAAATTATATACTAAAACCTTCCTCTTGAATCACTCTATCTATTAAAAAGAACCCGCATCAAAATCCGTTGGTTGCCGGAAGACGGACGGCGCCGCCGAGGCCGGCCCAGAAAGAGGTGGCGAGACGATTTGGACGCGCACCATGAGGGCTGGTTCGAGGTGGCTCAGGAAAAGAGCAGTTGGAAGGAATTGGGGGAGGCCTTTGCCCTGCAGTGGGACAGTACAGGCTATTAAAAAAAAAAAAATCCGTTGCGTAGTTTTAAAGATTTAAGCATACAGACAAACAGACAAAAATAGCGACTTTGTTTTATACTATGTAAGGAAGGATAACCACGTCGTAACAGACACAAGTTGTGAAACAAAGTTCTCACAGAAAGACGTATCTGCTTCAAATTAATATAAATAGATACCTTAGGGCTTTAGGGCCACTACTAACTTAAAGAATAAGCCAAGAGCTATATAAAAAACTTTTTAATTCATTGATAAAGCCACAACAAATGCAACTACAGTAATTTGGCTGTAACGCCCGATCGAAAAACGGTTGCCCTGGAAAAACATCAATTGCTAGTTAGGACAGTTAGCCGGGAGGGTGACGACGTGTGGGGCAAGCCATGACCAGTTCTGAGACCGAAATAAAGAAGGGGCCCTAAGTGAACTTCGGCAAGAAGCTGCAGCCATTGATGCTCCTCTGTCAACTTTATACAAAAGCACAGTTAACAAAATACTCGACCAAGGACACAACTTTGCTGGTGATTGTCCAAATTTAAAAAATATTAAATCCAGCCTTTATAATAAAAGAAATAGATCCTGTGGAGTTGACCGGTTATGTGCAAAATCTCCGGGAGACGTACAAGTGAGTATCTAAGTATTTGTTAATATTAAAAGGTTTTCAGTATGGGTAACTACTTTGCCGTAACCCCACACTTGTCTGGGACCTGCACCATGCGCTCGTGTTTTAGCGTACGCCTTAAGAGAGAAAACCTCATAAGTTCTTGTTATATAACACATTTGGATCCAAAGCAGAAGCCTGGACTGCGGCCTGGAAGCGGCCACTGCTGAACCTAGGCCGCCCCCATGACGAATGTTGTCGGCTGCCCGCGACCTTCAGATGTAATACAAATAACATGTGTAATTTATTTTCAGGTACCCAAACAATATTTAGACTTCCTATCGGCTGATAAAGATGGAAGATCACGAATTCTACTATTCGCTACGAAAAGAGGCAGAGAAGAACACGCCATTTGTACTGTGACGGTACATTTTGTTTTTTGTTTTTTTTTTAAACATTGCCCCGCACTAGGAATTTCTCCTGTATCGTGGGTGCGTTCACAAACATATAAACTCACATACACAAATACCCAGACACGGAACAACATTCAAAAGTGCGCCGAAACCTTTTCGCCAGATTTACACAGTCCATGGTGAAATCGATGGTGTCGTTAAACCATTGGCATTTGCTATGCTTTTGGACAAAAGATAGGCTACATAGAGAACATTATTTCAAATTTTATTTATTACAATACCTGACATGCATGTGGTTTTTTTTACAAGCGACTTTGAGGAAGCGGCTGTAAAAGGTATTCTGTCTGTTTTTCCCAACATGACAGTGAACGGATGTTACTTTCACTTCAAAAAAGCTTTAAAAAAAAAGGAAAGGAACTTCGGCTCAATGAAAACAGCGTTTATAGAAAACACGTTGCTTTGTGTACTGTGCTACCACACTTGCCACCAGATACTTTGGACGAAGCATGGCTTTATACATATTATGAGTGAGAGTCCACATGATACAAACGTAACACGTTTTAATGATTACATGATAACACAGTGGATTGACCACAGATTCTGGTCAAACAAATGGTGTTGTTACGGCCAGGCTCACAAGACAAACAATTATCCTGAGTCATACTACTCAGTAATAAAGCCATAAATAAAAATAATTATGTAATAGCAAAAATCTGGCAAATATTTTAAGGGTTTTTCGAGAAAATAGCAAGAATTACGCTGAAATCCGCGGAAAAATTGAAAAGTCCAAATCACAAAAATATGCAGAACGTAGAAACCAAATAGTAAAAAATATAGTGGAAGAGTACAAAAGTGGCTTTATTTCTCTTGGTCACTATATGGAAAAGGTGCGTTTTTAATAAAATAGCCATTAACAATATTTAGCCATATGTACAGTGTCGACCAAAAGTCCATAGGCAATAGCAAGAGTTCGACTTACGACCTTCTACTTTCAATACATTGTCAATTGTGGCAAAATTTTGATTTATTTGTTAGGGTGGAGTAAACGCACACTATGTAAGCAAGCATATTACAAGTTGAGCGATTATATCGCTGATAAAAATACTTGGCTCAGTGCTGGTCCTGCTCCACAAGGACAGGGACGCATAAATTGATAGCATTAAATGGTATTGTTGGAGCTGCTTATGATTGTACTTACTATCTTTGCTTTGTATAGATTCAATCTCATTAGTATTACATAATCGCATGGCCCGTATTGTGTGAGTACTATGTACAGCTGATTTGAATTTGTCCATGTAATTTTAATTTTAAATATTGTATTTCCTTATTAATAAGGCCTATTTACTATCAAATAAGTTGTATAGAACAAACACATTGTGAGTTATAGTGTATAAGTGGTGAATTAACGAAAATAAAGTGAAAAAAAAACCAATTGTGAAACTGACAGTTACCGGTTCGAAGGAATCTTGCATTGTCATCTTATTATCAGGTACAATACAACTTATTATACTTGGTAGTATATTGTTTACGTGCTCATAATATACTTTCAATTAACTGGATCAATTTTATTATTACTGCTACTTGATGCCGATGACTTTTGAAAAGTAAACATAACCTGTTTGGCTGAGTGACAGAACTTCTTTGTTTAACTAAATTTCATTTTCTTTTCAATTAACCGTTTCTCATACAATTTCACTGCACACTCAAATGTCACGCTGATGTTGTCGCGTGTGTCGGATCATTTAGTTCCCTTCAAAATGGTTGAGTTGAATGGTGCTGATCCATGCATCATGTTCGTGAACGGGCGCTGTCAGTCGTGACTGGTCATGTCTTAGTTGAATTGTATTTTTTGTTTTACTATGGACACTTTTACGTGCACGTCTTGCTACATTGTTCTCACATAATATACTATCTCAACATGAATGATGATGGTAACCAAGATTTTGTAAAAATATTTTGTTTTTTTTTATCTCTTATTAGATTTTTATTTTATTTTCGTGAACGTGTACATGGGCAACTACAGTACTTTCACAGTTGTTATGTCTTGTGACTGGGACTGAAGCTTCATTTAATTTTCATCTTGTTTCGCCAATTCAAAAGTAGGCGTAACTGGCTCAAATAAATGCTTTGATTTTATTTTTTCGACATACTCGCCACGGTACGTAACAAGCCGGCTGGTCTCGCGGTACAGCGTCGGGTTGAAATCTCGTGACCTCGAGTTCGATCCCAGACAATTTGGATTTTATTTTTTGTATTCCGTCATTTTTGCGTTTTTGTTGTCTTTTTTCTTTTTGTTTGTGTTATGCTTTTTACCTTTATTCCCTTCCGTATTTAGTTATTAAGGTGTTAGTGTCTAAATAGTTGTGAGTGTTTGTTTGGAAAATTCGTATAGTAAATTCATTAATTTTAATAAAAATTTCATTTCACTTGGAACTACGGTCATCACATTGGCGTGAAAAAAATAATTTAAGCTCTAAAACTTATTTTGTGTAACGTTATTGGATATAACGTTTATTTAATCGAAAATCATTAGGCCTATTGTTTAAAATATATAATACTAGCTGATGCCCGCGGCTTCACCCGCGTGGATGTCGTTCAAAGTATATACTAAAATCTTCCTCTTGAATCACTCTATCTATTAAAAAAAACCGCATCAAAATCCGTTGCGTAGTTTTAAAGATTTAAGCATACAAACAAACAGACAAAAATAGCGACTTTGTTTTATACTATGTAAGGATTAGCGGACGTCACGCGGTTTCACCCGCGTAGTTCCCCGTTCCTGTGGGAGTACGGGGATAAAATATAAGCCTATGTTACTCGCGGATAATGTAGCTATCCATTGCTGAAAGAATTTCAATTCGGTACAGTAGTTTTTAAGTTTATTCGTTACAAACATACACACACAAAAATACAAATTTTTCCTCTTTATAATAATAGTGTAGATTGATACCATCTTTATGGTTAACGCCCCGATTCAAAGCAATCCGACTCGGATGGGTTATAGGTTAGAAGGTTAAGGCGGGAGATATTATAGTGGTTTCAGTCACGCTGCGGGGCTCCGGCGTTCCCATGCGAGCTTCGCCCCTCCGGGTATACGCGATTTTAAATAACACTCTAGGGGTAGGGCAGACAAGACAATATTAGGGTCATCATTATGGCCTGTGAACGGTGAGCTATGGGCTAGCTCGCCGTCCCTTCGTCTTATGACGACAGGCTGTGTCGACGGCGCGCTCGTGTTCCACGCGCGCCTCAAAGAGATGTCAGCATAGGGAAGGGGCCCGCAAGGGCCGAAGGGCCTGCCGGGGCTGCGGGACTGTTCGAAAGAAATACCCCGGCCCCGGAACACAATGGGCGAAGAAGGAACATGGATGGGTTTTAGTCAGTAGAAGTCTGACACTCCCTCCCACTCCGCCCACACCGGGAAAAATCATTTGATGATTTCCCATCCGAAAAAAGGGTCACCATTATATCAAATAAAATTATAGATTCAGTTCATCTTGTAAATATTAGAGATTTTGTAATTATATCATACAGGGTTGAACTCCAAAAAATCCTTCCTTATTCCTTGTCTACATTATAAAGGGAACCTCTGTGCAAAATTTCAGCTTTCTAGGTCCAAGGGTTTGGGCTGGGCGTTGATGAGTCAGTCAGTCAGCCAGGACTTCTCTTTTTATTTATATAGAAGATAGATAGACTAGCTGACCCACGCAACTTCGTCTGCGTCACATAAATATAGCTATAACCTTTCTCGATATACCTATCGACTATCCGACATTAATTAAGCTAAATCGTAACAAACAAAAAATCTTATCATTCCTCTTTATTAAAATAGTTTAGATTAGCTTCGATTATATTAAAGTGTGAATTACTATAGGTATCTCTTACTGTTAAATATACTATAACACTCTGTACTTGTAAACATTATGATGCAGTAAATATTTTGAATTTGAATTTCCCGGAGGCCAGCCAGAATCCCCCGTACCTACATTGCGACGCGCGAATTATTTTGCCGCGCGGATATTTTTTTTTACATTGCGTTTGCGATATCTTCTAAGATATTTGTTTAAACTGATAGAGTAACGGGCACAAATATTCTATATTAAATTTCCGTTCTAACAAACACATTTTATTAGATATAGATTAATACCATATGGGTTATAAATAAGCTTCGCAAAAAATAATTATTTTTAACCTAACAGTTTTACAGTAAAAAAAGGTTACAGTGAGTCAATCTTAAAAGAACAGATTTCTGCGCGCCGAGACACTTGCTCGAATGGACTTTTGCGCGCCAGGACACTTCTTATCTTGCGCGGATAGATTTTTGCAAGAAAGGACACTTGCTCGACTGAAATAGCATGGATTGCAGCAATGGATTTTTTATTTTGGATTTTCCATCATGGGTGTCGTTTTCATGGTTTTTGGGGTCCCTGATAACTAATGAGGTCAAAATTTAAATCCAAGATGGTGCAACGAAATTTTATGGTTTTTCCATCATGGGAGCATGGCTAGGCGTCACTACCACTCGGAAAGATGTGAAAGCGCGGATTGTGCGCGAGGGTCCTAGATAGACATCTAGGACCCGCGCGCACAATCCGCGCTTTCATGTAATTATATGTACGACTACATGACTTTGTCTGCGTCGACACGTGAGAGGACACATTTTTTACCAAGAATTACAATATTTCATTCACATTTCAGGCCATAGGCTTCAACGCGACAGCAGTAGTAAGTACAAAAATGTATACAGCAGATGACGAAAATACGACTTACAGCAACGAAGATACTTGGCAAACAAAAAATCTATTGGAGGCACCATTGCAACTCCAGCCACTCCTTCATAACATGCCTAACTAACGCTATTTTCCGTGTCATATATGACAACTCGATTACCCAAATCGATACCTTTGGGTCCAAAAGGCGTATACCACAACTCATAGGTTTTCAGAAGAAACAAAAAACATAAAAAAAACAAAGATTTTTTGTTATATTATTATATTTCTCATTTTTAGAGTTAAATAAAAGTAACCAAGGAAAGGAACAAAGTTCAACAAAATAATTTCTTATACACCCCATAAAAATGCACCCTGAACAGGTTAACAAAGGCGCAAGCCTTTGTGAACCTGTGACAAAATCACTTCCCACTTTACGTATAGGGGGGCTACCCTAATAAAACTTTTTTTTCCAATTTTTATTTTACCACTTTGTTGGCGTGATTGATACACATATTGGTACCAAATTTCTGCTTTCTAGGAGATTAAGCGAGGACAGACAGACGGACGGACGGACGGACGGACGGGCAGACAGACATGGCGAAACTATAAGAAGGTAAGGTTCCTAGTTGACTACGGAACCCTAAACAGAACCCTTTAGGATCACTCGTGCGTCTGTCCATCTGTCACAGCCAATTTGGTACACATACGTATTTCTACGACCGAAACACGGACGTATAACGTTAATATAAAGGAATTTTGAAAATGGGTGTCACTTTTGGGGAGCGTAACAGTTTTTTTTTAAGTTTTGAAATCTTTATCATTATTTTGAGGATCTCAAATGTATTTGTTTTATCATTTACTAGCGACCTGCCCGCACGGGTGCAAATGGATGTTATTATACATATAAAACTTCCTCTTGAATCACTCTATCTATTAAAAAAAAACCGCATCAAAATCCGTTGCGTAGTTTTAAAGATTTAAGTATACAAAGGGCCCATCCCCCCCCCCCCTTATCTCTGAAATGACTGAGCCTAAAATTTTGAAAATAATACAGAAAATAAGTTTAACACTTTAGAATATTCACCTATAAAAAGTCTATGGTTCTAAAATAACATGGAAAATCTCTCATATCTACTACTACAATGGTACGGAACCCTTCATGTACAAGTCCGATTTGACCTTGGCCGTCCGATTTAAGCTCTGCGATTTTTTGTACCTTTGCAACTCAGGACTAGAAATGTGACGTCGATTTAGATAAATTCATTCATATGATTTCAGACCATTGGCGATCTCTCTACAGTGGAGGTAAGGCGTGTTGATAAGAAATCTGTAACTAAATATTTTTTCTCTGAATACAACTAACTTTCGAAGAGCTCGTGGGTAAATAATTACAGCCGCACGTGTCATGTTCAACAGCTCTTTCCAAGCTCAGTCTGTGTCAGACCTTTCATTGCACGGAATTTGCGGCCTTTCCGAGGCACGGAATTTGCTCCGTGCCTCGGAAAGTTAATCCTCGTTAATCCATTAGTATCGGTTGTCTAGATCCTTGATACTCGTATCAGGAAACAGCGGCTCAATAGTTTGAATAGCCAAAGGTGTATAGAATTGCCTAGTACCAACTTTTTGGGGAACCAAATAACATTGTGGCCGACCCGGGAACCGAAGCCAATAAATGCTTGTTTTACTTCAAAGTTAATATGCTCGAGATATACATGTATGCAATAGAAAGTAGTAGATTAAGTAAATTAAAACACTTCGGTACATTTATTGAGAAACTGGACATATCTAAAATTATATTTATAGTTAAGAATTGTACCTTGCACATCTATCTACAATAAGCAGCAAAAACATTTTAAAAATACAAAGCATTGTATTTAATAAACATACTTTTGTTTAAAAAAGTAATGATTTGACTTATCAATCGGGAATGCGTCCTTAATCACTGAGTGAATAAAGACATTTTGAATTAGGAACAAACACGAATTACGTACAAAAAAATCGCTGCTGCTGAAAATACGTAGGTACTGGGTGGCTGAATGGAGCTATTCCATTCCAAATAAAAAAAATATCCAATGCACGCGGAACTAGTTGGCCGCGCCTTAGGCATGAACTGTCGCCACCTAAGGGCGGGGGCACACGATGCGTTGCGGCGGCGGTGCGGCGCGATTTCGACCAATCGGCGGGCACACGACCAGTGAAATTGAAGGCCGATTCGTCGGAATCTTTGCGGTGCGGCGCCGCAACGCATCGTGTGCCCCCGCCCTAAGGCGCGGCCAACTAGTTCCGCGCGGACTATATTTACGTTCTTTTCTGAGAATTATTGTTGTTTATTTTATTATAAAAATTATAATAAAATGAGTTCTTCCGATGACGAAAATGAGAGACTGACTCCGGAATCATTTCGTTCTAAAGCAGCAGTTATAGTAGATGATTTGTTGCCGCCAAAATCTCGGGAGTTGTACCTGAAAACATACAATTTGTTCTGCGACTGAAAAACCACGAATGGCGCCAATTCCTTCTCTGAGTGCATAATTCTTAACTATTTCAATGAATTAACCAAGACTAAGAAGCCGTCGACACTTCGGAGCGTATATTCTATGATAAAAGCCACAGTGAGAATCAAACACAACATTGATATTTCAAAATACTCAAAGTTAGTGACATACTTAAAACGTCTATCCGTGGGTAATAAGCCAAAGAAATCTAGAGTGCTTAGCTCCGAAAACATTGAACGTTTTCTAAATGATGCGCCTGACCACAGTTTTCTGGCCGTAAAAGTAAGTACCTACTTAATATATATATGTGAGTATTAACTTTTAGTTTACATTTTTAGCATCTATTGTACATAATTTAAAAAATTAGGAACTGTATTTCTACTATATATTATGTATTTACAAACCTACTGTGCTTTTAGGGTTTTCCAGTCAATACATATTTTTTAAATTATTGTTCACAGGTTGTGCTAATTTTCGGCGTGAATGGAGCCTGTCGCAGTAATGAATTATTACAAATAACTATGAAAGACATTCAAAAACACTCGGATAATTTATTACTTATCGTTCTAACTGATACGAAAACTAAAATTGATAGAAATAATAATAATAAAGATAGTTAATAATACGCCAAGAATACGTAAAAATCGTCGAAAAATATCAAGCTTTACGGCCCACTAATACAAAAACCGACAGGTTTTTCTTACAATACCATGGCGGAAAATGTACTCGCCAACCTATTGGAATCAACAAAATAGGTGCGATGCCAAAAGAGATTGCCAGTTTCTTAAATCTATCGAATCCCGAAAAGTACACAGGACATTGCTTCCGTAGAAGCTCTGCCACCCTTTTAGAAAATTCAGGTGCTGATCTTATAGAACTAAAACGCCACGGAGGGTGGAGGTCCAGCACAGTAGCAGAAAGTTATATCGAGGATTCAATCGAAAAGATGCAGCCGGATAGTTGAAAGTATAAATCTAAAACCGTCTGCTGTTGAGCCTTCTGCACCACTATCTCCGGCGCGCCCTTCTACATCGAAAGGTTGTGAAACGACTACATTACATTACAGCTGTCTCAGCAACAGCAACCACAAAATACGGCGACTTTGCCAAATACACAAGTGTTGTCTGATACAACAGTTTCACACCCAAACAAGCCTATAACATTAAATTTTGAAAATTGTTCTTATTTTACTATTTTTAATTTTGATTTTAATTTAATATTTAATCCTTTGTTGTTTTAATACTGACTAGCACTTTGCCCACGGCTTCGCCCGCGTGGATGTCGGTTCAAATACAAAAGTGACGATTTTCCATACAAACTTTCATCCCCCTTTTCACCCCCTTAAAGGTTAAATTTCAAAAAACCCCTTCTTAGTGCTCCCCTACATTATAATAGGAAGCCGTGTGCAAAATTTCACATTCCTAGCCCCAGTAGTTTCGGCTGTACGTTGATATGTCACCCAGTCAGTTCTCCTTTTATATATATAGATATCCTTCCTTACATAGTATTAAACAAAGTCGCTATTTTTGTCTGTTTGTTTGTCTGTATGCTTAAATCTTTAAAACTACGCAACGGATTTTGATGCGGGTTTTTTTAATAGATAGAGTGATTCAAGAGGAAGGTTTTAGTATATACTTTGAACGACATCCACGCGGGTGAAGCCGCGGGCATCGGCCAGTAGATTATATAATAAAATGTGATAAATATAAATACCATGCTCCTATTTATTTTCTCACAGTTAATGGTATCAGGATTCAACTCTAGAATCCTTCGCTGCTCTCGGGATCCAATTTCGTATCTCGAATTAAATTCCCTTTTTATTCACTTGTTGTATAATCTACTATTATTAATTATTAAAGTACACAATTTGGGAATTTATTTCTTCCAAATGTCCCTCGCGTTTGCGGCACTCATTTAATCGAACAGTAAAATTACTTATCACGGCTGGGCAGGTGGATTCAGTAAAGACTGATTAACGCTCTCCACGTTTTCTACCGTTCTTGATGACCTTTGTCGCCCGGATTTTGGTTTTTCCAGCGTTGTACCGGTCTCTTCAAACTTTTTGACCCATTTTCGAATAAGAGGAATGCTTGGCGCATTATTTAAATGGAATAAACTCGAACACTGCAGAATCTTCTACACGCTTCAGTCGCGGAATCACGTTTTTGTAAAACTCTCGCACGCACAACGCACGGTCTGCTCTCAAAAAACGTTCCATAGCGACTGAATTCCCAAGAGCCAAGCTACCAATTGACATCCACAACCTTCGCCCCTTGGACTCGTCGCGTTCATGCAGTAAGCTAAATAAATATAAACTTTCTCTTGAGACACCGTTTCCCAACCTTTGTCTCCTGCACTAAAATTTAAATATAACTTGACATGGCTAAATGCACAAACCGTGCGAAGCCAGAAAAAAAAAAATACCAACCCGAACCGTGCACATTTGAATGTGGGCCATGCAAGGCATATGTGAATTAAAACATTTGGATTTAGAAAATAGTACATTTAATTTTATTATATTTTATATACTTGCTCTAACATACTGTAATAATAATTAGGTATGTATCACGGTATTTAGAGTTCGTTTGTTGATTACTTCATTGTTTGCGTTTACGTGTTTTATGTTAATTAATACAAACGGATTATAAACAAACATACATTAAAAACATACGTTTCGTCTTATTGAAGCTGTTCCATTTTTCCAAGGCGAAAATGAGTACTAGAGTTGACTTTTTGAAAACCAAACATTTATTCCGATTGCCTTGTTCACAGTGTTATGGTCCCTTATGCAAATCTGCGGTAAGTAAAGATAATTTGTATAAGACTGTTACGTTATTTTAACTGAACAGGGCTACAGTTTATGACAACAAACAGAGCTCAGTATAACAACAATATGGAAGGTGTAATTGAAATAACTGATGTAGCGAACCTAATGCGATTGAGTTATTGAATTTAAAATCGAGTTCAAAACAGGAGAAGGTTCTAAATTCGGAGTCCCGTCTACAGAATTACGCTTTTTTTTGGTGGGTGGGAAATCATCAAGTGACTCCTCCCGCTCTGGGAGAAGCGGAAGGGAGTGTCAGTGTTCCATTTGTGTTCCGGAGCCGCGGTATCTCTTTCTAACAACCTGCATAGGCCCGGCAGGCGTCGCTGTGATCAATTTTAAAAAGTTAGCGTCCTTACTTTTTTTTGTTCAATGTGTCGGAAGTTCGACAAATATTTATTTTCGGACTTGAAACAACATACCCTGTTGTTTACATTATAAAATAGTTAAATAGATATTTAAAGTGATCCCGAAAGCTAAATTTTCTTAACAAGACTGAATCGTCGTTGTTTTGCACTCCTATTCAAGTTAAGTTAGCTAAGTTATCTATGTAAACTGTGAATTTAAAAAGGCGAGCGTGGAACCCAAATGCTACGTCGAAAGGGCTGTCGTCAAAAGACGGACGGACAGTGAGCTAGCCCATTACTCACCGTCGACAGACCTGCGCCTACGGTGGCTGGAAGCCATCACGTGGCCGCCGACGCCCGGAGCGTCTCCCACGGTGGTTTCTCTTCCTCTCACGATCTGCCACCTCCTTCGCTAGCATGATTGCTTTGCAGAAGAAGGTGGTGGTTTCCCATTCCGTCACGGTCCGGACCATGGCTTGAACCTAGGGCCGGACACGAGAGGTCGCCGCCGCCCATCGCCGCTACGAGGATACGGCGGCGCTCCGCCCAAGCGGAGCAGACCTCCACGGTGTGCTCCACCTTGTTCTTCGGCCGATCCTCGCAATTGAAGCATCCGGGCATTTCCTCCCGCCTAGTTCGCCCGTTTCGGTGCGAACTAGTTGGATATTTTCTGCAAATTAAACAATTAAATTTGTCTTTTTACATTAAATACCATTTTTTGATATGAGTGATAAAGCGATGGCAACAAGGGCAAAGAAGGAACATGGGTTCGGTTTTTAGTCAGTAGAAGTCTGACACTCCCCTTCGCTCTGCCCAAGAGCGGGGGGGGGGGGTCATTTGATGATTTTCCACATACATTTCCGTATCTCACATACATTTGAATGCAGGCTCGCACACTACGCAACTGGTATCCTATGCGTCCGCGACTAGTATCGCGCGACTCGCCGGCGCCGTGTCGGTCGCTTGGGCGTCGCGTCTTTTCCGCGTATCGACATAATGGCGGCGGAGCAAGATATTAATATTAAATTTGTACAATAAGTTGAAAAAAATGCTTGTTTATATAACTACAAATTACCAGAATAGATGTAAAGTGTGGTTTTTAATTTGAGAGAGTAAAATGACATTCCGTGGGTTGGCAGTTTTTTGCAATTCTTAAATAGTCATGTGCCACTACCGTAAATTTCCGTTAGTAAAATCAAGTAATATCATTTTTTTATTTATAATAAGTTATCCTGAGTAAAAGTTGTAGGTAGTTATTTAAAACGAAATAACACACAAGTAATAAGGTGCATATTATATATTTATTTAAGTATAAGGTAAATATGAAACATTTTTAACGAATGAATTACAGGTATTCACTAATTATGTATGCATGTCATTTTACTTTAAATCTATGTCTATTTTAGACTTTTAGGGTGAGGCCAAACGAGCGTAATTTTGCGAGTCGTGAGTCGCAGAATTTCGTGTTCTGGTACAGTGCAGACTCATTCGTTTTACGTCGCGAAATACTTTTTCAACCGACTTCTAAAAAAGGAAGGAGGAATGGAGGGCAATTCGGATGTTTATATATTTTTTTTTCTATGAAAGCGACCGAAATTTTGCGGTTTTTTTTTGCGTTTATGCACGAGTTACCAACGAACGTAATGGCAGATACTAAGAAATGCATACTTATAGGTGATAGGGCTATGGTCTTACGAATTATTAAGGTTTTTTTTGGCGAGGGCGGCAAAATGCTCATAGCGCGCCCACTCTAGGGTTAAGGGTTCTGCTGCAATCGGTTTTATACAAAAGTCCTATTTGATTCACACGGCGACGCAAAATGAGTTTTCTGCCGACTCACACAACACACACAATTTCTGCGACCGAAATTCTGCGACTCACATCACCTTTAATGGATGAAATTAAAGGCTTCTTTTTTATTATTCGCTGTGGTGTCTCTAGCCCATGTAGCGCCCGTGTGCAAACATTACTCTACCGGCCCGTAGTAAGCGCGTGGTCAAAATGGGATGGGTACAAACTACAAGTAACAGCAGTCAGCACAGAGGCGTCTTTACCTATAGTACAGGGTGTGCCATAGCACCCGGGTGCAGGGTCCAAGGGGGCGCCGATAACTACTTGCTACGGAGCCCTTAGGAGAAAATTTGAAGACTTGTGACATCTGCCAACCCCTATGGGCCCGCGTGGTGGATTCTTATTTTATTTATTCCATGGCGGCGCGTTTCAGGGGGCTATGTTGTAAAAATAAGGAAAACGCTGCCCTAGGGCGGTTTTTCGAACTAGCCTTACGTATATTCCGGTCTGCCGCCCCACAAATCTAGAAAGTATATATTACTATATTTCTTCTAACCTGCCACCCGCTGCTTGACTTGTCAGTTAGTTTGTTTCGGTTAAATCTTGCAACGTTGCAACTGAACTCAAACCACTTCCCCTCATCCGATTGAGCTGAAACGTTGCTCACAGTTACGCATACCTTTGGTTCTCTACATTGACAAGATTGTTTTTTAAATCATTATTTTATTTATATCTGTATTCACTGCTCAAATTTTCACGGTTGGTAGCTGTCACATGTCTTCGAATTTCCTCCTAGGGGGCTCCGTAGCGAGTGGTGATCGGCGCCCCCTTAGACCCTGCGCCCGGGTGGTACGCACATCCTGCACTATAGGTAAAGACGCCTCTGTTTTATTCGTCAGATTCCGATAATGACTCCATGTCTGAATCATCAGAGTCGCCACCTACTTCTATGATAAATCGATCAGTAATGTCGTCGACTATATGGCCCAGGTGACACATTTTATCCTCAATATTAATAACGTGAGCCACACAGTCTTTCCACCGCTGCGGGGTCACTTGACGAAGCCCTTCTTCAAGAAGGCTTCGTACGTCATTTAATTTGAAGCTTTTATTATTTTTGGCAACATGCCCCTTTACTTGAGCCCAGACCAACTCAATCGGGTTTAGCTCGCAGTGGTAAGGGGGCAGTCGCAAAATAGTGACACCCTGTTCAGCAGCCATCTCGTCGACGACATACTTTTCATAGGCTTTTTTATGGATTCGGGCAATTTCAATTAATTCAGGGCTTTAACATTGTCTATTCATAACGAATATTTTTTGATTTCAGTCAATCTTGAATTTGCCCTTTTCGCCAGCTAGAAGTAGGTAACGATTCCAGTTTCCTGGTGTGATATGGATCATTATCAGTCTATTATAAGAACTGCGTTGTCTTTAAATTTTGGGAGAATATTTTTTAACCAGTTTTCATATTTATCGGAATTCATCTCCTTGTGGTTAATCATCTAGCCCCTTTTTCGCTTCGAAAGTCAGTAGACCGTCATCCACAAAACCATCTTCGCTTCCAACATGGGACACCACTAATCTGAAGGTCCTTTTAGTCCAGTGTTTAGGCCTTCTAAGAAATCCTGCCGTGTCGATTGCACACTGGTATCCACCCAGTGCTTTTTCTCAGTATGGGCTAAAATGATTATTATTATGTATGTGAGCAAAAAGCCGCCGGAAAGTTCTTTAGTGGCGACCGCGAACTGGAAGACGTTGCGTTGGAAGGCCTCCCACTAGGTGGACCGATGACCTGGTGAAGGTTGCTATTAATGATATTTAAAATTAAATGAAAAAAATAACAAAATTAGCATTACCTTGTTCAAGGATGGTGATTCGTTTCCATAAAAGAATTGATGAACTTTTCGACGTATAGCCGAAAGAGTGAAATCGTCCAATTTGTCTTTAAAATTTAATTAAGGGCCACGTATTTTCGGAGAGCTAAAATTTTCATTCACTTTGTGCTCTTTCAGGACCCTGTAGATTGAAGTTTTGAGATTGTAACGTATTTGATTACGTTTTCGTCGCATGTGTGTAGCAAATTATCGCCGTACAATACACTACACGCTACAATACACATACACTGTTCGCGGCGATTCCGTTGCGTGACCGCAACGAATTCGCTGCGCATGCGCGGCCTGTTCGTTGTGTGTCCGTAACGAATTCGTTGCGCGCCCGCTCCGCTTTGAAGACGTTCGCAATCCGCTAGTATGATAAAGCCCTTAGGCAAATTAGAAAGGAAAACCATACCACTGTCACAATTTTTTAATAAAGTGTTTTTTTACAATTGTTAAAATAAACATTAGATTTTTTAAATAGTAAACTAATGACTATTTTACTAACTGACTTTGAAAAAGAAGGAGGTTCAATGTTAGACAGTTTTTTTTTTATGTATGTCCACCGATATCTCCGACAATTTTTTTAAAAAGTTTTTTGTTTCCTTATATTTTATTTCGCAATTTGTAAGACACCAAGAAAATGTGCGTAAAACTCTTCTGTTTGCCATTATTTATACATTTATTCGGTGGACACACGAGTAAAAATAAATGATTTAGTTCGACTTTGTGTAAGATTTGATTATAAATACAATTAACAATCCCTTATTTGCATTTTCATTAGCTGCAGCACTGTAAGAGTTAATGTAGAAAGCGAAAGGTGCAATATGAGAAAGGTGCATTTTGAGAATGGTACGTTTTGCGACTGAACGCTCGTAGGTGGTGAGGAAACGAGTGCTAGTCGCTTTCTCGCAGCGCTCTACTCCGAAAACGGTTGATTTTACAGAAAAATGCCAGATGCATTTTTTGTAGATAATTTTACTAGGAACAATATTATAATGACCGCTGTTGACCGTTGACCAATAGGTCAACAGGCCATACCATGATGGTTCCACCACTATAAGGATGGACTTCCTGGCAGGATTTTAATCGCTGTTGGCGTCCAGGGGTTCTCCAGTGTCGTATACGTCTTGTATCCGGTCTCATACCAAAACGAGACTCATCAGAAAAGCACACGAAACGCCACGAAAAGCAAACGAACCATCATGGTATGGGCGGGTATTTGGATCGGCGGAAGAACTGAGTTGATTTGGATCAGAGGCAACCTCAACGCTCAAAATGCTGAGACGATTGTATCAGACGTCATCGTTCCTCTACAAGTGCAAATCGGTCCCTTATTTCAGTTTATGCATGATAATGCACGACCGCACACCGCAAGAGTTGTAAGACAGACTCTCGCCGCAGCTAACATCAATGTCCTGCCCTGGCCTGCTCAGTCGCCAGACTTGAACCCGATTGAGCATGCATGGGATATGCTACAGAGAAGAGCTCTGCCGAATATGGAGGGTATCCAGTCGCAAGAAGACCTTTTTTTGTTGTTGCAACGAACATGGGCGGCCATTCCACAGCGTGATTTGGATGAACTCATTTTGAGTATGCCAAACCGATGTTCTTGTGTTGTTCGTGTTCGCGGTAGAAACACGGATTATTAATTGTTTAAGTTACCCAATAAAATTTTAAAGAAAACTGTTATTTCAGTCTTTTTTTCGAACTTTAATGTTAGTGGTTCAAATGTCAAAAATCCCTTTATTAGGAAAATGGCAAATTTCTTTATTAATGCAAAGGTGACTTGGTTTATCGTTACTGTGACAAACGAAAACACTTTATTTGATGAATCCTTAAAGAAAATTTTAATTAATATCAATCAGGAGAAAAGTTATTGCAAAAATATATGTTGATCCCTAGACACTTTTGATGTGTGTATTTCGTCCATTTTAAAATCAATGCACAAAGCATCTATATAAATCAATGACCACAATAAGACAAGTTTGAAATAAACTAGGTATCATAATGACAAGTGTCATAAAGTGGCCAGTACTGGTATCATAATGAGAGAAGTGGGCGAGGGTGTTCATGGGGTCGAAAAATGCAATAACAAATTCCCACGTGTATCAAACGACGTTTTTCAATACACTTTCAAAGAAATTAACTAAAAACGTTATGTGTTTTTGTCAACAAATTTGATGAGACTATGATTTAATTTACTTTTCACTTCTCATGCTCTGAAAGTGCTTATTTGTGCAGGATATAGGCTGCACAAAATCGAATTTTTTGCACAAGGGCATTAACGTATCTACTCATAAATGTATCTTTATTAAGGCAAAGAAAATGAGCCATACAGCCAAACACAATAAGAAGTTCATGGATAGAATTTGTTATTTTATAATATTTACTTTAATTTATTTGCCTTGTGTTTTTTAAGACTTAAAAGAAATTTAAATTCAAGTACGGTAAGTATTAATTAATTAATGAAAATTATTGTCAAGTACAAAATTAATTTAATAGTAGGCTGTATAGGTCTGCAACAAAGAGTATGTAACTTTAAGAGACCGCACTACGTACTTCGGGTTTAGCTACAGTAGAGACCGGAACTCAATACCAACCTAAAGAAAGAAAGTATACATTTTAGGTTTGTTATGTTGGCTCTACTGAATTCGATAAACGTCAAAGGGTAGTGATGGGAGTAAGTCGATACTATTTCACGATGGTTAATAGTGCTGTGAATTTGTCGATATTTATATCGATGGTCTGGCCGCCTGGCTACACCAAACCAATATTTTAACTTTTGATTATTTATAGGGAAATAAGGAAAGACAAACAAACAAGATAGTCATTTTTATTATTCAAGCCTTACTTGCAGTTTGTGCTATTTTGTATTTTACTTGTTTCACTTTCTGTTAAAGAGAAACTTTCATTTTTCATTTTACAATATTTCCTCAAATATAAAATGCATATTTTTTTTAACAATTTGTCACTCAGGTCTAAATGTTTTGTGCATGTAAGCCATGTCTGGTTACAGTGGACAGTAAATTCTAAATTGTCACTTACGGGATATCTTCCGTGATTATTATTGGTTCCACCCGCATTTCTCCAGTCAACCCGCGATCATGGCGCTTGCAACAGCGTCGAAATATCGGGAACTCGTCGATAGTAATCCAATAATAATCACGGAAGATATCCCGTAAGTGACATTTTAAATATAGTTATGAACCGTGAAAGCTTAAAACAGTGTTTAGTAAATTCTAATATACAAACTTGACTTATATTATTTACGTGTAGATCTTGCATTTTTTCAAACATAGTTTGCACTTTAAATAGATGATGATGATGACATAATTCAACGCTGGGGTATGTCAGTGATTTCTTTTCTCCCCACCACTCTCGAAAACTTATGTAATTATACATATCGTTATTAATATTTTCAGTTGTTAATAACTTTTTGCAATCAATGCAATCGCCTATTAATTGCGATGCCAAATAACCACTGACATAAACCACAGGCTGATCCTCAAAAGAAGTTAAATCAGGAAAGATATCCTCTACTTCGTCAGGCAACGACAACACGGGTACATTTTCAGTGCCTTCAGCAAATGTTGTTGGTCCTTCCTCTTCATGAAATACTTTCTGTATGTTTTCATAATCGAAAAAGAACCTATTTGAATCCGCTTCACAATTGGAACCTCGACTATGTGGAGCGGTTAATCCCGACAATATTGCAGTCTTTAAGGCAGCAGTAAAATGCATACTTGTTGGATTTTTATTAGTACTTCCGTGTTGCCGTATCATGCCGAATAAATTCTCTAACGAGTCTTGGTTAAGCTGGCGTAAATTTAAATACTTGAAGCCTTGATTTTTAAGAACTCTCCATAGGTCTCCCAACGATTTCAAAGATATTTGAAAGCCTTTTACACAGCGTACATTTTTTAATTATAATTTTGTGTCGGATTTCAGAAATTTACATGATTCAATTTTTTTGAAAAAATATTGCCACTTCTCTATGTGGTTTGTTTTTTGGCTAACATTTTCTCTAATCCCCTTTTTAATGTCTTTTGGACCGGATAGCCCATTACAAACATCAAACAATGTATCCAATTCTTTAATTATGTCTGCTGTATCCAATATTTCTTTACATTTTGTAGTATATGTCCAAGCTAACATCTTTAAAATTGCTGACATCGTGTTACTTAATGCGTGTGCTGCATATTTCACACGCATTTTATTTTGAATGTTGGATTTACAATATTCTTGGTTAGCTTTGTGAAATTCAGAATATTGCTGTTTTTTCCTCAGCTTCTAATAAGTGACTCCACTTTCCCATTTTGTCTCCCCATACAATTACGCCAGCATTATAAAAATTAGTCCTGATTGACTTAAACAAATGAGGTATGTCAAACATTATATAAACTTTTGCAGACTGTTTGAATATAAAATAATTGTCATCTGGAGTCTGACCACCAAATTTTTTTAATAATTTTAATGCACCAACATTAGTAGGACCTTGGTCACACACAGTAGTTAAAATGATAAAACCTACTTCTTCAAGCGAAGTTATTACATTTTTTATCAACACACTTAGTTTAGAAGATGATATTGTACCTTGTACAAAGAAATATGCTACGGGCAACTTGAATTTTTTTTTTTTAGTCCTTGAACCATGAAGACAAGTGCATGGTCGGCAATTTTTGAACTGCGTTCATCTCCGAAATCTTCATACCCTTCTATTTTGTCACTGGCTTCATTATATATTAATCTCTTTTTTAAAGACATTTCGTCAAACAAAAGGGCACAAAATTTATCTTCCTCAGATAAGCCTGATAACATTTCAGAACATTTTAATATATTTTTTTTTGTTTATGCCTGGTTGTAATGGAACACTTTGCAGTAACCTTTGTAGGGTTTTTACACTGGGTACAGCCATAGCCCACCCAAGATAGCGATAAGCTTTAGGAGAACGCTTGAAAATTGCCAAAGCCCACTGCTTTGTTTTCATGGTCCAACGCTTTCCAGGTGGTTTCTTTTTGTAGATTTTCGCTACATCACGAACTAAATCCTTTAAAATTGTATTTTCTAGTTTGTCCAAATCTAGTGACGTATTAGCCAATTTCTTAATAGTCAGTTTTTGGGCCTTCAACTTCAGCAACAATTTTTCTTCTCGAGCACCGAGACCTGAAAAATATAAATTGTTTGTAAATAAACCAAGAAAAAAATTATGTATCTCTATTTTTTTTTAACTTTGCCCCACACTAGGAATTTCTGCTGTGTCGTGGGTGCGTTTATAAGCTTTTAAACTCACATATACAAACACAGACCCGGAACAACTACTTGTAGGTCATACAAATATTTGTTTCATGCGGGAATCGAACCCGCGACACGCAGCTCAGCTGTCAATCGTTCAGCAACTGCGCCAATAGTGCCGTCGCACACATATTACACTAGTTGTTCCTGGCACATGTATTTTTTAAACTTATACAAACTCTTACGGGATTTCTTCCATGATTATTATTTATTTTGAGCGCCCGATATTTCTATGCTGTTGCAAGCGCCATTATCGCGGGTTGGCCACACGGAAGATATCCCGTAACTCGTTAAGAGTTAGTATAAGTTTAGTTTTAAACCGTGAAAGCTTAAAACAATGTAGGTATTTATTAATTGTAATTTTCAATAAAAATCTTTTCTCTTGTGTGGATATTACAGGCAAAACTCTATCTGTCAAAACTACTTTTGAATGGTTTCAGTCCAAACCCTTATTGCGATAAAACGCGTTTATTTTAATGAAATAAATGTTAGCTATCGTACAAAGTTATCCAAAACGTCAAAAAAAAAGCCTAACAAACCTAAAAAGTTTCCTAACGACATTTAGGTTATTATAATTTAGTAGAGAAATAAAACAGAAACCACCTGATAATTTTTTATGATAGTTTTGACCGGTCAAAAGTAGTTTTGACTGTGACATGGATTTTACTACCAAAGTCACTTGATACTTTTTTTTTTTTTTTTTAAAAACGTTGCCCCACACTAGGAATTTCTCCTGTATCGTGGGTGCGTTCACAAACATAGAAAGTCACATACACAAATACCCAGACCCGAAACAACTATCTGCAGGCCATACAAATATTTGTTCCGTGCGGGGATCGAACCCGCGACACGCAGCGCAGCAGTCCAATCGCTTAGCCACTGCGCCAACCGTGTCGTCAATTCCATATATCACTTCCGTAGATTATTTCCAAGAGTATGACTAATCATGAATACACACCTTTGGCTTCATGGCTCCTTCTCTGTCTCGTAAAGCCTTGTACACTGATCTCAGCACATGAAGGTCCTGGTTCTACCGATGGATCTGAAAATTGGAAAATTAATTGGGATATTTATTTATTTCTTTACACGGAACCAGCAATTACTTAATCAATATTATAAAGCAGAAGTGTTTCTTTGCTGAAATTGGCAATCGAATTTAAAAATCTTTTTGAGTATAATAGCCAGATTCATGAGGAATAATATAGGCTCTACATTTAATAGTACAGTAATATAACAGTGGTTGCGGACCCGACTTACGAACAATTGGTCGTGGGTCCAAGACAGGCGCATTACTTTGTGTAATACTCAGATCAAATAACAGCCAGATAGAACATGCGCAAAAAACAATGTGAAGTTACCTAATATTTATGTGTGCGTGACAGCTAGGAGCGACAGTGTAGGGACATGGGCATTTGCGTGTGCGTAATGTTGCTAGGTATTGGTAAAAACTCCCACATTTTTTTCAATTATTGTAGGTACTAATGTATAAAATTGGAATTAATGCACTTTAGCATATAGGTGCTTAAATAATATTAATTGAACAGAATAATAATTATTAAATAAATAAAGGTGGAATAAAAGTTATTTAAGGTTTAAGTTAGCTTGTGCCCGCCGCCGTGCTAAATATTTTTTATTGAATAGTATTGAATGTTGTGTAATGAATGTTGTAATATTACTGTATGAATGTATTATTATTTTATAATTACTAACACTTCATTGAGTTTACTTTTCAGTCCTAAGGAGAATCGCTTTCAACTGACAACTGTCATATTTAAAAAAAAAACTAGGTCTATTTCACATTTATTTATTTATTTCATTTCACATCTTTGGCAGTCATTAGGTAGTCAGTGACCTGAAAGTCTGACAACCAGTCTTACCAAAGGATATCGTATTAATACCCAGTATTAACTGGGTTGTGGAGGTCCGATAGGCAATCGCTCCATGTAAAATACTGGTACTTATTCAGCTGCATCCAGTTGAACTGGAAGCCGACCCCAACATAGTTGGGAAAAAGGCTAGGCAGAAATGATGAACAATATTTAGCGGTTGCTAAAAACTCAAAATTGAAAATAAAGCACCTTTTGGTTGGTTAAAATAAAGAACAGTTTTATCAAAAAAAAATATTTATATGAATAATATGCTAGCTGTTCCCCGCGGTGTCACCAACAGCTCAGCCCCTAAGGGTCGTAGCATGATATTGTATAGTTTATAGTCTTCCTCGATAAATGTGCTATCGAACACAAAAGTATTTTTCGAACCAGTAGTTCCTGAGATTAGCACGTTCAACCAAACAAACTCTTCAGCTCTAAACTATTATTAGTATAGATTATACAAAATTATTTCTGCATAAACATGTATAAATTCATCGATCTTCCTACACACAATGCAAATTCCCCTAATTCAAGGAGACCTATTTCGATGTAAACTGACAACACAGACGAATAACTGTCAATATTTTTCGTTCTGAGTGGGTTGAAAATAATATAAGGAAAATAAATAACAAAACAATAAAATAAACAATAGTAACCTATGGAAAGATATTCCATCTTCTTTTCTTTGTTTTTGGGAACAACTTTTACAATGTTTAAATACACAAGACGGCATGATTTGACAAAAAATAATAAGTCACTTGTGACGTTTAATCAGTACGACGCGTAGCTTAGTACTGACGCGAGGTTGTATTCACTTTTGAATTTGTATTTGCCTTGGTGACAGCAATCTCGTGTTCTACGCGCTCTATCTGTCTGCTATTTGATCTGAGGTGTAATATATTTCATCACCACTGCTCTCATAACGGTGAAGGAAAACATCGTGAGGAAACCGGCATATCTTACAACAAAAAAATCGAAGATATGTGACATCTACCAATCCGCACTGGGCCCTCGTGGTGGATTATAATAGCCCATCCCTCTCCTAGAGAGGAGGCCTGAGTCCCTGCAGTGGGAACATTATAGGCTGATGATGATGATGATACATATAACATCAGCTAGGATCTTTCGCTGAACAATGAGTGACCAGCAGGGAACAGCTACTTTTAAATCTTACTTAAGGTAGCCAACATATTATAGTTTATTAACTTTGTTTGTATGATGTCATGATATTATGTGATTAAATATTATAGAAAGCTTGGGCAGGTCAAATGAATACATACCAAGAATATTTTCATTTCTTTTTAAAGCTATTCCAGTCTCTAATACTTCGGATTCCAAATTGGTCACATCTTGTAAAACATCTGAAAAAATTATAATGATTTAGCTTCGGCTGCAAAACTAACTTTATATGCCATGTAATGTCCTAAAAAGGGACCGAGTAAAGACTTAAAGTTAATATATTTATTAAACTAGCTCTTTTGTCTTTGGATTCACTCCCATTAAAAGAGGGCATTATTCTATGTTAAAGGTATATTATGTCCTTTTCCTCAGGCTCCAAAACATGTCAAATGTCAATAACAAACATCACAATTGGACCATCTGTTGACCATAGTAGCATAACAGATGGACAACAGAGTAACATTTATAGTTTTATTATGAACTTCAGTTTAGCATATGAATAAGGACTAATGTTTCCATCACTATATCGTTAAGCTGAATTATAAATATGGCTTTGGAAAGTAATGTCAAACTGTCATATTTATTCCATGAACTAGCTTTTGCCAGCGGCTTCGCCCGCGTGAAAATGTCGATTTTCCATACAAACTTTCATTCCCTATTTAACTACCTTAGGGGTTGAATTTCGAAAAATCCTTCCTTATTCCTTGTCTACATTTTAAAGGGAACCTCTGTGCAAAATTTCAGCTTTCTAGGTCCAAGCGTTTGGGCTGGGCGTTGATGAGTCAGTCAGTCAGTCAGGACTTCTCTCTTTATTTATATAGATTAAAAGTAATCTGAATCATGAATTAACAAGGAAATATTTATTTTCTTACTTATGTTCTCCTGCTGTTGAGAAGTTTGAACAAAGCAAATAGATTGGGTACTAGTACTTGGTACTGGTTGAGCTGCATTCTCATCTTGTTCGACTTTATTTCCTAGAAGTTCGGTGGCACATTCTGAAATGAGAAAAATGTATGAATTTAGGGATCTAGTTTAGATTTATCAGAGGTATACCAGAATAAAAAAAGGAAACAACATTTTCATATATTCTCTGGCAAAAGAATAAGGTCCACCAGTTCCTCTTAAAGATTCAGATAGGTGTCTGCCTTATTACTTCATACAAATTTGTTTTGTACCTGGCAGATAAGTTCCCAATTGGCATTATCAGCAAATGGTGAAACTGGCCCAGAGACTGATAACAATGAAAAAGGAAAACACAGACATGTCATTGTCAAAGTGTAATTGGAGGTGTGATCTTTAGTTTTGAAAGTTGAACTATCTCCAAAAAGAATGCAAATGATTTCTAAAAAATGACAAAATGTCAAGTATGTTTCAGTTTCAAGTTCATAATATGTCATGTAAATGTAATAAATGTTAATATTTATCAAAAATAGGAAACTACCATTTAAAACATATTTTTGCTCGGTAATCCACTTTCTTTACATTTTACTCATTTAATTACAAAATGGAGTCTAATTTTGACCATTGTTAGAAATAGCATATTAACAATCAATAGGATAATTAAATGAATAAGTACATACGTTTTGGATACTGTCCAATATGCAGTGGGAAATCTTGAAACATTTTATCTTTTAAAGGCTTTAAAGGTAGATTTAATGTAGGCACTGCATGAGATAATAATCTACTTCTTGATTTATTGAAATCCTCTGGTTGAAAATGCTCATTGCATACAAACTTGAGAATGTTATGCTTCTCTATTGGTAAATACAAAAGATCTTCTTGACCAATAGCTTTTATCCACTTCTGACACCTAAAAGAAAGCAATATTTGGATCAGTATAACAATACATTTAAAATAACATAAAACTTATCTATCTGCCCGTGATTCACATAGATTATTATGTATTTTATACAAGGAAATGGATTTAAACTGCTTTTAACGCAGGCTTTTAAAGTAATCTTTTCTACCAAGCCTTTTTGTGTATATCTTTGTGTGTAATGTATTTCGTGTTTTTAAAGACTTGAGGCAGTTTAAATTGATACGAGTTCCATGTCTTATGAACAAGGTGTGTCCTTTATAAACATTGGACGTTGGAGTTTAAATAAAGTTCATGTAAAACTTTTGATGGACTCAACGATTTTCATAGAATAATATTAGATATTTTAACTTTACGTACCTATCTGGGTCAATTGGCATTCAAGACAATATCACATTGGAACCCGGTGTACGTCTTCGGTTACATATAACACACTTTTTATAGTTTCGTGACACTTGTTGAAGTATATCCATGGTGTTATTGGAAAACAAAACTTAGTAGGTACAACAATTACACGAAAAAGTCACAAAAGAGTTCAATATTAACAGAAAAACAGTAGCGGCGTTAAAACGTCCAACTAACAAAAATAACAACAGTAACGGCGTTATAACGTCCAACTAATACACAAAAATGAAAATACGGAGGAACTATGGCTCACTTCTACGTATTTTCAGCACAATTTCACGGTTTCAGCACGAAAATAGCCGGTTGTGAAACACATTATTTATCACACAAGCAACAAACGCCATTTTTATTTTTGACAAAAGTATGTGTCACAAATACGAATGACCAACTTAAAAAAAATAAAAATTTATTGGGTCATGTTGGCTGCACAGCGCGGTCAGCACAAATTTACCATTTACGTTTAGAATGGCCTTTATTTCAATGGCATAGGGTTGAAATTTGAAAATTCAAATAATACATAATTTTGTGAATTTATTTCAACGGCAGTGACCACCCCCTGGTCTGCAAGCCTAATATCAATTTCGTAAGATTAAAAAAAAAAAACAATTTCCTTCAGTATTCAAAACTGTACAAATTTTACTTTGAATTTTAATTAAAGAAATATGTTATATTACTGTTTTATTTCCTCGCATTCGAAGTGAAAAGCAGAGTTTATAATTCGTCCACAAAACCATTTTTATCCTCGACATTACTATCAGCCCTCGCCTTCGGCTGCGGGCTGCTAAAAGTCTCGGATAAAAATGGTTCGTTTTGTGCACTTGTTTTAAAATCTACTATTTTTCCCGCGGTTTGATTTCGACAGGTTGAAAAACAAGCAAAGGTATAATAATAATAATAATTTATTTATTGAGAGAGATAACAATGATCCATAGTGGTTAGTAACAATTGGAACTTATAAACTATGTTAGTATGCACAGTAAGTAATCACAAAATAAACATTACAAAATTAAAATTAAAATACAATAAAATAGAAATTTAGATTAAAATAAAATAGTAACACTAGTCTGTAGGTGAACCATACAGCAGTGGTTCACGTACTGACAGTCGTAACGTTCAGAAAAAGCGTTCAGAATACTATTGCGGCTGCCCCGCAACCTACGCACCAGGGATGTGCACCGCTTGCGCATGATTGTGTGGAAACAATCAACACGCGCCTCGGCAAACATCCCCGACGCGCTACAGAAGCGAGGCAGCCTCAAGAGCACCCTGAACGCGTTGTTATATTGGACACGTAGGGCTCTGTACTGTTTCTGCGTGTAATCCAACCACAGACTGCCAGTATAAAAGGACGTACAGAATGCCCTAAATAGGGCTATTTTGACGTCCCTCGAGCACCGAGCAAATCTGCGGGCGATCATATTCGCACGAACAGACAGCGCCCTACGTTCCCTTTCGATGTCTGCATCATCTTTCAGGTCAGAGGTTAATAAATGTCCAAGATATTCAAACGTGTCAACTCTTTTAAGTGGGCATCCGTTTAACTTAATTGCCGGTAAATAATTTGGGCTCCCCCTGGCCTGAAAGACCATGCATTCACTCTTGCTCGTATTATAAAGCAAACCATGTTCTCTCGCATACTCTTCACAAGTGCAAATCAGTTTAGCCACTCCACAGACAGAGGCGCTCAGCAGCACCATGCCGTCTGCGTAGCTGATATTGTTAAGGCACACACCTCCAATATGGCAACCGACATGCATGCTGCTGAGCCTCTCTATCAGTGCATTAATATATAAATTGAAGAGCTTCGGTGAGGTTAACCCCCCCTGCCTCACACCGCACTCCAATCTATACGGGGCCGAGTAAGCCCCCGACCATCGAACAACATTGACCTGATTGCTGTACCAGTATTGGAAAACACGGATCAGTTCGTCTGGCACTGCCGCTTGCTGCAGCTTTTGCCACAGCAGGTCATAACAAACCAGGTCAAATGCCTTCGACAAGTCGAGGAAGCAAGCAAACACCGGTGTACTTCTATCAGTGTAGTACCTGACAGTCTGCTTTAAACACAATATGGCTGTTTCTGTAGAGAGACCGGCTTTGAATCCAAACTGGTTATATGGTGTATAAAGCCGCAAAACAGCCTCACAGGAAAAATATAAAATTCAAATATTTTTTAATTAAGAACACAAAAAAATGTTTACTTGTTCATAAAAGTAAATAATTGTTTAAAATATTTTATTTGATATTTACGTTTGTTAGTAGTATTCTTTTTACAAACACAATTTAAATATTCAAAAAATATTTACGCTGTAAAGACGCAGATCAAAATGACGAGATTAAAAAAAAAACACGCCTGCTCTATAATAGTCAATGGTGTTTTTTTTTTAATTTCTTATGTTTTAATCGAATTACCGCTGCTTTAAGATTACAGCGTAGGGTAATAAGATTACAGCACGCTGTAATTTTATTACCGCACGCGTGCGAAATATGTTGCATGTCGAACCTAATCGTAGTGCAATAAGAGCTAGTTTTCGAGGAAGTGTATTGAAAAAGATTATTATTACGATACGTCGTCAGCAGGTCGACGAATATTTGCACTAAGAAGTGCAAATATTATTTACAATGTTTTCTTTTCTGCATTGCATTACACCAATTGAATCGATAAAATACATGATATACCACCTGAACATTACATCAAATGAACATTATACCTTTTGACCAATAGCGCAAATGTTGTTATCGCAAATAAATATTCGATGAAATGAAAATTATGTTAATCGATATTATACAAAATGATTATTTTCTTAAACGTTGTTCGAATTAGTAACATTACATCAAAAGTTGTTCGGCGAAACACGGGTGAACCATCAAAGAACCGGTTCGGTAAAAAAAATCATTTTTATATATTACACTCCTTTGCAAAAAAACGGGCACCTTAGGAAATTTACGTTCTAAGGTCGATTTGAGTTAATTCAATGAAATTTAATTGTTTGACGTAGTCTGTATACTTATAATCGTGTAAATTAATAAGCGTGAAGTGAACTGTGGCAATTTAAAAAAAAAATCTATGAATTCTTTAAAACCGATGTACACACGGCCAAACAATAAGAAGTGGTCGGCAATAAAGACAAGAAGATTTTTTTACTTTGTTTAATTAAATAAAGTTACAAATGTAATAGCCTAATAACGAGTGTGACCTCCTCTTGCCAAAATCACAGATTGAATCCTTCTGGGCATGCTTTCCACGATGTTTTTAATGACGTTTTGAGGAATACGTTCCCACTCTTCTGCAATGACTCTTTTTAGCTCCCTGATGTTTTGTGGAGCATGTTGCACTGATCTTACCCGTCTCTTTAGAACATCCCAGACATGCTCAATTGGATTGAGGTCAGGACTTCGAGCTAGCCAATCTAAACGACGGATCCCAACTTCTTGCATGTACGCTTCCACGTCGCCAGAACGGTGCGGGCGAGCATTGTCGTCCATAAAAATGGAATCTTTCCCAAGTGCAGTCAATGTGGGTTGTGCATATGGAATTAGGACTTCCATTATGTACCGGTGTGCATTTAATGTTCCATTTTCTATGAGAACTAACTCCGTACGCCCCGTCGAATTAATTGCTGCCCAAAACATAACGGAGCCTCCGCCATAAGGAGTGATTTCTTCGAAAAACACTTCCGCATAGCGTTCCCGTGGTCTTCGTAGCACTCGCCGGCGTCGGTCCTCTCCACACAAAGAGATTCTAGCTTCATCAGAAAACAATACTTTATTCCAGTCCTCCAGAGTCCATGAAGCACAGTTTCGAGCAAACTGAAGTCGAGCAACACGGTGCTCACGGAGTAATTTAGGTCCCCGAGCCGGGCGGTAACTCCTGATATTGGCAGCCAAAAGCCTCCTCCTGACGGTCCACAAGCTAACTTCTACTCCTCTTACTTCTTCAAGGCCCTTCTTCAGGTCCACACTTGACGCCTTACGATTCCGCAAGGCCTGACTCACCAAAAAGCGGTCATCTCTTGGTTCTGTGCGTCGTTTTCTTCCCGAACCGGCAGTGCAAGTACGAACTTTGCATCGATAAGACATCGAGATCGTTATCGTTGTCAGTTTTATCGAGCTTGTTATCGAATTTGAAAGTACGTAACACGCGTCCACAAGATTTCGTTCGACACCTGTCAAAATGTCGTTTCGTACTTGCATTTTCGATAAAATCGTTTTCAACACACTTGCTCATAAAGTGGCTAAAATTTCACCGCAATTAGGCACATAATGACACCTATAATCAAACTGTGAATTTTTCATTACTATTATTCACTAGTGAGTTATAGGTTTTTTTTTAAATTTAATTGGTTGAGTTGCTATGTTCTTAAAAAAGTTTCGATACAAAAAAGATCGTGTTCAATAGTAAAAATTAATTAATGTACCTAGTGCTTGCTCATTTCATGAAACTTTGTATTTAAATAGATAATTTAAACTTACTGTTACTGTTAGCCTGTGTCATCCCACTGCAGGGCAAAGGCCTGCAGTGGGATGATTAAAATTAAACTTAGTACGTTTTTAATAAATAAAACTTTCACTCAAATATAACTTTTATTTTCTCTGTGATAAATAAAAAATTGAATTCCCCATTTTGTACGTGGCTCCAAACACTATCCACGACAAGCAAAAAAAAAACCTCTTTTAGTCTATGGCTGATCGCTTATAAAAAAACATAATATTTTCCCGCTACTGCGAAAAAAATACACAACTCGTTCTCACTGTTATCATAGTTATTTTATTAGTTAAAATGTCTAGTTTTGAAGAAAATGATTCATGTTGTACACCGCCCGATGTAAGATTTGAAGCCCTAAGCGTTATGGAAAATTTGCTACCCGAAAACTCCAAGGAGAAATATCTATTAGCGTACCAAAATTTCAAGCAGTGGCAAAACACCAAGAAATTGCAGTCATTTTCTGAAAATGTGTTCTTGGCGTACTTTAAAGAATTATCTTCTAATTACAAACCTAGCTCTTTGTGGTGTATATGTTATGGACCAGGTGATTAATGCGGGCATTATTAATAATGCACGAGCATTATGAATAATGTCTAGCTTTATCGGGCTAAGTGATTAATTACTATCTTAACGTCATTATTTATCACATTGCACGGTCATTATTATATTGCTACATGACAATTGGGCAATTTGATAATAAAGCTATATTTGACGCGGTGCGAGGGCGGGGAGGGAAGTACGCGTGGCGTGACACGCTTTGAACAATCAGAGACCGCCATTCAGCGTGCGGCTCGTGCGGCGGACTTCAAGCGCTATTGTTTTTGTGATTTAAAAAAAAAATAACCACGAAGGGGATGGCGGGGTCTATTCGCTCGCTTCGCTCGCTCAATCGACCCCGCCATCCCCTTCTAACCTAACCTGTCCGTGTCGGGGTGCCCCAAGTCCCGAGCTCGCTTCGCTCGCTCTTGCATCCAAGTTTTCCTAGTTACGTGTTCGGTACCCTACAAACCGATTATTTAAGTTGTTTAATATTTAGTTTATTTTAAGTTAAATGACAATAACAATAAAAAAATAGTAATTAAATGTGTTTGTATTACTCTGCCCAAAAGGTGATGGGCAATATGTATAATGCCCAGTCAATTTGATTATTTGAATAATTATTATCAAATTGCACTTTCATATTGGGCATTTTTCATAATGACCGGGCATTATGTATACTGCCCAATTTATCACTTGGTCCATAACATATATACTCAATGTTAAAAAGTACAGTCCAAACGAAGAATGGAGTGGACTTAATTATCTAAAAAGACTGTCAGATGGATTTAGAAGCAAGAAATCAAAGGTTTTATCGTCTAACGATGTTGAAAAATTTATAAAAGATGCTCCAGATAACCAATATCTGGTTACTAAGGTTAGTTAAACTAATTTTAAATATCTATCTACGTGACTTCAGCTTCAGCGTGTTGTGTGTTAAACTTAATAATCATTTTTTTCTTTTTTTTCAGGTTGCTTTAATATTTGGTGTAACTGTAGGATACAAGAATTAACAAATATAACTGTAAAAGACATACAGAACCATGGCCAGTAATCTATCTGAAGAGACCGCTACGCCATCAAAAACAATTAATTATAATTTTACTAACTGCACATTTACTAATTGTTTCTATAAATAAACTTTTTATCTACTAAATAAAATGTTTTTTCTTGTATTAATAAGCTATTGCATAGCTTCTATCGCGGGCCTTGAGCGTAGAGAGCGAATCCTGCAGAAATTCCGAAACGAAAATATTTCAACCACGTTGCTATGGTTACGGAAAATAACAAGGTTGTCAACTGAGGTTGTCTAATTAAATAATTGATAAAAAATGCTATGCAATAGCTTTACCGCGGCAGTTTCCAAGTGCCACACGTTTTTTTTTTATTCGCAAGTGTGTTGAAAAACGTCGTATGATACACGTGTGTATTGATGATTACCGTCCTCGGCTTTCTTGGTAATCACCAACGTTACACACTTATACCATAATGTACTATTAAATTTTAGAGTTATCTACCGATCGTTAAAATATTATTTACGTACTTGCGACATCGATTCGATTCGATAAAAGCTTATTTTATCGAGAATAACTGTCAGATTTATCGAATCGAAGCGAATCGAGTGCTACGTACTTGCACTGCGGGTCTTCTTTTGACCGATCCGGTCTCTTGATACCGTTGCCAAGTCCTCTGGACAGTTGAACGACTCACATTTAGCCGCTGAGACACGTAAGTTTGCGAACAACCTTCTTCAAGTAGGGCTATAATTTTACCGGCCCTTATCGCTTTATCACTCATGTCAAAAAGTGGTATTTAATGTAAAAAGAAAGATAAAATTGTTTAATTTGCAGAAAATATCCAAAAAGTTTTAAAATTTTAGTAATCAGTAATAAAATCGTTTCAGCAATGGGGAAGAAAACTGTCAAATAGTTCCACGTAGAGGGCGCTGTACGTTGGCTACAAACAAACTGTCTAACTCCATAGAAATTGAACAATATCTTAATATTTTGTGACTTTTTTCAATATTATGGGTCGTTGTGTAGCCTTTGGATGCAAAGAAATAGGCGTTGTCAGATTTCCAAGAAATTTGGGCATGCAGAGAAAGTGGGAAAAGGCACTGAAACTAAAAAAAAAACAAAACAAGTAATGTTTCGAGGATAAGTGGGAAACATTTCAACGAAACAGACTAAAGACCACTTCTAAGGCGACAGGTTAGTACGATACCTATTATTAATTCGGACTTTTATTAATAATTTGAATGTGTGGGAGAAAAAAGGGTCGAACGTTGACTCGGTTTCTCCCACTTCAAGTCAACGTTCGCTCATGGGGGATTTAAGCCGCACTGATATATGCCAAGTATTAACATCACCCAATATTGTTTCAGGCTTTCCACTCCAACGCAAAATTTTGAAGAAATCTGCTGTGCCCTCTACATTTTGTTGGAATGAATCACAGAGTGTCACCTCAGCTCGAACTGAGCGATTGCAACAGAGAAATGCAAGGCGTTGCTTATTATCAAGCCCTTTATTATCAAACGAACCACTGCCATCTACCAGCTTTGATCTTATTCCAGACATGAACATAGAAGAATTGGTACTTTTCAAATAACTATACATTTTGTAACATTTAAACAAATGATGTATTACCTTTGTTTGTTTAGTATTAGATCATTAAAAAGCAAAAAGTTAGTGAGTGAAGTTTATTTTACAACTTGTAGAACCATAATATTGCCCAGAAAACAGCTAAAAGTCAATAAAATGTTAAATCTATTGTAGCTTTCGACAAGCTCCGCTTTCTTTACTTGTTGCGTTGCTCCTCGTTTTTTCAATTCCTCCTTCAACTGGGTGATACGCTAGGTAGCATACATTGTGCAGCGACAAATTGAGTTAAAAAACCCGCGCAAATACTTAAAAAATCGTCCACACAATGCAAACGTTTATTTCAAAAAAAATTACATGTGTAGCCAAACACCAGCGCCATCTCGCGGCGAAGTTTCCAGGAAACAACCCCATTCGCGCCATTAGTAAAGCAATTTTACAATAATCTACAATAATCATTATTTTCCTTTTGTTAATTTCAAAATTTAAATTTGGAACGTACAGAATCATGCCAGGATTCTTCAAATAACATGCCAAGACATCGTCAAATTAATAAAAACCTCTTACTTGTCCTTCTTCATTGAAGTAGAGAAAAAAATATGAAGTGCCCGTTTTTTTTGCAAAAGAGTTTAGATATTAAACGCGTTTTAAAACGCGTTTAATATCTAAACTCTTTTGCTTTTGCTCTTTTGCTCTTTTGTTACAGTCAAAATACTTATTATGTTAACATAATAAGTATTTTGACTGTAACATTTACATGTAGGATGTAAAGTAGAGATGCTCCCGATACTTACTCGAAAACCGTTACTTTTTATGGAACAATATATTGTGTTCTATTTATTTTTATTGTTAAAATTAAACTGTAATTATTATTATATTTCAGTGCGATGGAATGATGAACGTCTGCATGGGTAAAGTAAGCGACTCCTTCTAATTTTGGGCTCAATTTAGGGCACGTCTACAGTTAAACTTATGCGGAGGTTGAAATGACCAGAGAGAAGTCATCGAAGCACGATGGTCTGGATTTAACTTACTTTGTCAGCTAATGAGTACAGTTAGGAGTGTGGAGTGAGGCTTAACTTCAACTACTCTATCTAATTTATATGTGAATGGACTGATTGAGTAGCTCAGCAGTGTCGGTTGTTCAGTGAATGGTGTTTTTACGAATAATATTAGCTATGCTGATGACATGGTGCTGCTCGCCCCTCAATCAGTTCCGTGAGGTCACTTTTGATTACATATGAAAGAAATGCAATGGCCGATAGGCTCAAGTACAGTGTTCAGAAGAGCGAGCTGCGAAATTTCAAGGCCGGGTCTAAGACTTACCATGTTCCTCTGATCACACTAAATGGAACCGTCTTGCAACAGGTGTAAAAATTTAAGTACATGGGTCACAGTGAAAGAACAGAGAAAAAATATTTATTTGTCGCAGAAACAAGAACATCCCTGTGGTCTCAGGTCAGAAGACGTACTTCTCCAACACGCTTCTGAACGTGGTGTCGGGCAGAGTGGACAGCCAAATCTTAAGACATTGGTCGCTGTCATGTCCAAAATAATAAATTGTTTTAAATTTTACTAACATAGCTATAAGTACCTACTTTTTTTTTGTTCTCGGGGGGAAACCTTCAAAAGGCTACCGGTCTTTGGGGATAAGACCGGGGCTAACTTAATAAAGGGACCTGTGTCTAAAATAAATATTTTCATTTAATTTCATCGGCACGGTTTTGTAATATTGATTCCAAATAAAAATGTTTGTTCATTTTGTTGTATAAAAATTATCAAAATTATAACTTGCGTTAATATCAGGGACGTAATGGTTGACATAAACTGCGAAAAAATCCTGACTACCAAAAATTACTTTACTTTGAATTAATTTCAGTGCATTGGACGTGGATGTGAAGCACTTGTAAGACTTGTTTTACTTATTACTTTATATGACCATCCGTCATAATATGTGTAAACAACGTTATAGAGTAAGATCCCAGAGCAATCAGACATAACTTATTTTCACACGGATGAAACCTGAAGTTTTCAGTAGCGTATCGTGTGCCTTGAATACCTACGCGCTTTGTGGAACTTGCCGAGTGACACCTGGGCAGGTACCAGGTGAGAAAGGTAACTAAAAATAAGAATTATTTAACTCAAATTCACATGGCTGATTTTTATATATGTCATGTAGAATATTATTTTAAAGTAATGTCATAAGTGTCAGACACTTTTGATGGACCAGAGGTTTTGTCAAAAGCTTTTAAGCTACCCAAAAAATAAATGAACTTTACTTATTTTTACATGTCTGATTTTTTAATATGTTATTGAAGTATTTATTTAAAAGTTATATTCAATCAGTCAGACAAATCAGAGTGACCAAACATCCCCTAAGACAAAAATTATTCAGTCAGAAGTATGAGGGCGAGAGCACTATGCATGCGCTTCAGAGTGAGTGAGACGTCCATAATAACTCGGTTCCCCTTCTTAAACTCACCATCTGTTTCAATCTACTGTGTATGTGCTGTTTGCGTGTAATATAACTTATAGTATAGGTACCAATGATATTTTATAGGTAGATACGTTTTACCGACATCTGCGCGGCAATACAAAAATAAGCTAATCCGCTTGATTGAACTCAGTCCGTCCTACGTCTGGCCGCGATGCGAACGTACGTTTAAGCGGGAGATTGGTGTATGAAAATAAACAAAAATGCCTAGTTTTGTGTTCAGAAAGTGCAATACTTATACTGAGCCGGCTGTAAAAAGCAAGAAAGATGTGTTTTTTCATTGTATTTTCCGTTCCGATTATGTATTATATAAAATTTATGTTCCGTTCCGAAACATAAATTTTATTTTACTCAAAATTGTTTTTCATGTTTGTAATGTTGATGCTCAAGCAAATTTTGTTATAAGATGTTCTGATACTGATAAAGCAATAATTATTTTAGGACATATGGTCTGTGGTATGGTTAAACACAGGCACCGGAAATAATCAAAGATACATTCATTTGACAAAGGTTTACGAGCACTTGGGACCATGTATTCTTTGTGTAGGAGTTTGCCAGGATTTCACGCATTGACTGGATGTGACTTTAATTTTTTAAGAAAGGTAAACAAAGACCTTTTAATATACTGATGAAAAAACATGAATATCAGAGATCTTTTATGCAGTTTGGTGATCCAGCTTTGTTTACCGATGAGCACACACAACAACATATTTTCAAAAACATCCAAAAATGTATCTGTGAAATTTATAGTATTCCTGGTATACTCGACGTTGATACTGCCCGGCTTCAGTTGTTTTTAAATAACTACAGCGTATCAAATGTCAATGAAGATTTTAATCCCAAATCTTTGAAAAATTTTGATGCAAGTAATTCACCACCATGTAAAACTGACTTATTTCAACAATTTCTGCGAGCTAATTACATCTCAAGCATATAGAATCATGCTAATGAAAAAAAACCAACCATTTTTACTCCTGAACACAATGGTTGGAGAATTGAAGCTGGAGAATTGGAGAATTGAAGCTGCCAGCAACAACATATCTGACGACGATGAAGATGATGACTTGGATGGACAGTAGGTACCGTGATTGGATGAACGATGAAATCTCAAATGATTGTGTCGATAATTATGATGAATAAAAAATGATAACCTAATATATGCTATAAACTTATTTACTTTAATATTTATTAATTATTTCCTTGTTAAAATTTATTTTGTTGAAATAAAGATGCAAAAATCTCAGATTAAAAACAGTAAGGCTGAGTTGCACCAAAAAAGTCGTTAAAGTTAAGGTTTTTGTCAAATTTGACAGTACTTTAAGGGGTATAGAAAAATTATATATACAAACCTTTTTGCAAACATTCAAACAAAGTAAGTACCTATTATATTTATTGCTTTGTCTATAGCACGTATTATTTTTTGGTTGAACAATTACCTACGATGAATATCCTTGTTACGCCTTAAGCAATGCAATCGTATAGTCAGCCACCAAGCTACGTTTTTAGAGACTCGAAATCTTGGCATGAAACATTCGTCGTTCCATGTGGAAAAACGATCGGCTCTAGGTAATCACACTTTTCTTTTCATCGCTTTCGTCATCAGAACTGGTTTCTGCGAGTATTTCTTGGAGCAGGGACATGATGTCTAAAGGTTATATTCAACGCGTTTGACAATAAAATTGACAGATAATTTAACACAAACTATAACACTAACCAGCGGAAAGTGAGCGGTTGTAGTTACCGTTAAAGTTATGACGTCATTTAACTATTTGTCAAATGGCGCAACTCTTTGTTGGCAAAACCGATACAAAACTGAAGTTTTGATGTTTGTTTGACGTGCCATTTGACACAAACTTTAACTTTAACTACTTTTTTGGTGCAACTCAGCCTAAGTATTCTTAGGCTGAGTTGCATCAAAAAAGTAGTTAAAGTTTGTGTCAAATGGCACGTCAAACAAACATCAAAACTTCAGTTTTGTATCGGTTATGCCAACAATGAGTTGCGCGATTTGACAAATAGTTAAATGACGTCATAACTTTAACGGTAACTGCAACCGCTCGAAAGTTCTTGCTAAGGGTGATCTCAACCTTTTGGGCTCCCTTAAAAAAGACGACGGCACCTATACAACCTCGGACGAGGAAACCAGCGCAGTACTGCTGGAGACCCATTTTCCCGGATGCCAAATCACATCCGACTTAGAGTGGCCCACTGACCACCACAGCGCACCAACAACCAGCGAATGGGATGTGGCCAAAAAGCTCGTAACCGCGGATAGAATAGAATGGGCTCTAAGGAGTTTCAAGCCTTTCAAATCCGCAGGGCTGGACGGAATATTCCCGGCCCTACTACAATGGCAACTAAAACAGGTAACCAAGCACCTAATACCAATCTACCGGGCCTGTATAGCTTTCAAATATATCCCCACACTTTGGAGAGAGGCAAAAGTAGTCTTCCTACCTAAACCAGGAAAAGAGGACTACACACAAGCCAAATCTTTCAGGCCCATCAGTCTAACATCTTTTCTTCTGAAAACACTGGAAAGACTGGTAGATCGACACTTACGGGATGGAGCTTTAAAAAGCAAACCACTGCATCCCCAACAACATGCGTACAGGAAAGGCAGATCAACAGAGTCGGCATTACACATGGTAGTGCACAAAATAGAAACGGCTATAACCAATAAAAACTCAACACTTGCTGCCTTCATAGACATCGAAGGAGCTTTTGATAAAACAATACACAACAGCATTAACCACGCCCTGCAAAAATTTAGTGTAAAACCAGTAATAAGAAACTGGATCACTGAACTGGTCAGCAAAAGGGCGGTTCAGATAGTGGGAAATACTACCACAAGAGCCAAGGTAGTAAGAGGATGCCCCCAAGGAGGCGTTCTATCTCCACTTCTCTGGAACATAGTAGTGGACAGCCTCATAAAGAAACTGAATGACAGAGGATACACTACTATTGGTTATGCAGACGACCTGGCTATACTGATAAACGGGAATGCTGAAGATATGCTATGCAAAGTGATGCGCTCTGCTCTGCAGATAGTAGAGGAATGGTGTGAAGAACACGAACTTTCAGTAAACCCCAAGAAAACAGAACTTATCCTTTTTACCAACAAAAGGAAGTTACCAGAATTACAACTACCAAAGCTTTTCAACACAAGACTCTCCCTATCAACGCAAGTGAAATATCTGGGCATAATTCTTGATAACAAATTGAACTGGGCGAGTCACCTAGAGGCTAAAACAAAGAAGGCCTGTATAGCTTTTAATCAGTGTAGAAGACTAGTTGGTAAGAGATGGGGTCTTAACCCAAAGATCACACTCTGGCTATACACATCAGTTATCAGACCTTCTATTACCTACGGATCAGTTGTATGGTGGCCCAGAACTCAGCTGACCACGGTGAAAACGAAACTCCAGAGTCTGCAACGCTTAGCTAGTGTAGCAGCTACTGGATGCATGAGAACAACTCCATCAGCAGCGTTAGAGTATCTTTTAAATTTAAGACCTCTGGATCTGGTCATACAGGAGGAAGCTCAGGCAACCGCTTTAAGACTAAGATCAAACGGACTGTGGAAAGTAAATACAGAAACAACACACTCAAAAGTTTTGCATGGGATTCTGAAGGAAATACCACTCCTTGAGGCGCCCATGGATAAAGCTTCATGCCACCATGTGTTCGATAGAAGTTACGACATCCAACTCACTGCAGAAGCAGTAGATAGCTCTGGCATCAATGAAGTTAGGATATATACGGACGGCTCCAAGACCTCACACGGTACTGGAGCCGGCGTCTTCTCGAATGATCTAAACATTTCAATATCAAATACCCTAGATAAATTAAACACAATCTTCCAAGCCGAATGTATCGGTATCACCAGAGCGGCACAAGCAGTTGCAGCCAGAGACGTCAGTGATCTTAAAATAAAGATCATCTCAGACAGTGCATCGGTGCTTCAAGCCCTAAAAAACAACACAATTACCTCTGTCCTAATACTGGAATGCCACAATGCACTCCAATCCATTGCAACCACAAATAGTGTAACCCTGCAATGGATAAAAGGACATAGCAACTCGCTGGGTAATGACGCAGCAGATAAGCTGGCCAAGAGAGGCTCAAGCAATATAGTATTTGGACCGGAACCACTACTGCCCATACCTCAGGCCCAAATAAAAACATGGCTGCGTTCAAGAACCACAGAAAAACACCTCACCGAATGGAGAAACAGTGAAGGATGCAGGCAAACAAAAGATGCAGTTCCGGAGGCATCAATGAAGTTTAGTCGCAATCTCATCAAACTTAAAAGGGACAAACTCCGTAAAATCATAGGAATTTTAACGGGTCACTGTTCCCTAAACAAACATCTACATAACATAGGTGTAACAGATTTTTCATTTGTGCGTTCTATTCTGGACTTTTGTAGTACTGTATGGAGCCCATGTTTTAATATACATATAAATAGGATAGAAAGGATCCAAAAAAAGTTTTTAAAATCACTTAACTACCGCAATAATACTTACGACGCTGCGTATGAAGACGCAATGCGTAGGCATAAACTGATAAGTCTACGTAACAGACGTAATATGTTCGACATCATTCAACTGTTCAAGATTTTAAACTCATTTACTGATTCACCATCACTACTTGGTAAAATATCAGTAAGAGCACACGCTCGCCTACCCGTACGCCCCTCACGTACAATACCACTTTTTGTTCCTCCTCGACTGCATAAAACATACACTCGTAACTCATTTATATACCGTTCCACTAACAATTATAATAGAGAATTTACAGACATAGATCTTTTTAACATTTCTCTTAATAGCCTTAAACAGAAACTTAAAAGTAGATATGTCACAAAATTTTAACTCATTCTATTTTTTTACTTTGTCTACCTTCAGTTTACTTTGTAAATTAAGTTGCATTGAACATTAGTTCTGACACAAAAATTAATATTATGTATTTCTTGCACGTCTTTCCTTGTTAAGAGTTTATTGTACATATTTTTAGAACTATACCACATTGTCGGCACTATAGGTCTTTTGTAAGGAACCAATTCTTTCTTAGATAATATTGTTTGTAAGTACATGACTGTTTGTTGCCAAAAAAAAAAAAAAAATAAAATAAAATAAAATAAAATAAAAAGTAACAGACAGCCCACTGTGCAGAGGATGCATGGAAGCGGAAGAAACGCCACGGCACGTACTCCTAGAGTGCAGGAGCGTAGCAGATCACCGGGCACAAACTCTACGATCCCCATTAACTCTCCCGGAAGCCTGCAGCAGTCTGGCAAGGCTGCTGCAATTCTGGGACGACCTATGTTGGTTGGAGTAGGTATTTTTAAAACATCACGCACAATGGCCCAATCAAGAGGCTAAGTGCGGATAAAAGCCCCGTTAAACTAAACTAAACTAACTGCAACCGCTCACTTTCCGCTGGTTAGGGTTATAGTTTGTGTTAAATTGTCTGTCAATTTTATTGTCAAACGCGTTGAATATAACCTTTAGACATCATGTCCCTGCTCCAAGAAATACTCGCAGAAACCAGTTCTGATGACAAAAGCGATGAAAAGAAAAGTGTGATTACCAGAGCCGATAGTTTTTCCATATGGAACGATGAATGTTTCTTGCCAAGATTTCGAGTCTCTAAAAACGTAGCTTGGTGGCTGACTATACGATTGCATTGCTTAAGACGTAACAAGGATATTCATCGTAGGTAATTGTTCGACCAAAAAATAATACGTGATAAAGACAAAGCAATAAATATAATAGGTACTTACTTTGTTTGAATGTTTGCAAAAAAAAATTGTATATATAATTTTTCTATACCCCTTAAAGTACTGTCAAATTTGACAAAAACCTTAACTTTAACGACTTTTTTGGTGCAACTCAGCCTTAGTACATTAAAATTTCCATACTTCTGGCTGAATAATTTTTGTCTTAGGGGATGATTGGTCACTCTAATTTGTCTGACTGATTGAATATAACTTTTAAATAAATACTTCAATAACATATTAAAAAATCAGACATGTAAAAATAAGTAAAGTTAATTAATTTTTTGGGTAGCTTATAAGCGTCTGACAAAAACTCTGGTCCATCAAAAGTGTCTGACACTTATGATATTACTTTAAAATAATATTCTACATGACATATATAAAAATCAGCCATGTGAATTTAAGTTAAATAATTCTTATTTTTAGTTACCTTTCTCACCTGGTACCTGCCCAGGTGTCACTCGGCAAGTTCCACAAAGCGCGTAGGTATTCAAGGCACACGAGACGCTACTGAAAACTTCAGGTTTCATTTGTGTGAAAATAAGTTATGTCTGATTGCTCTGGGATCTTGGACTATTAATATTGTAATAACATTATTTTACAGTGTCGTTCAGGTTCCTGTCTAACTTTCGTAAGTAAAGGCTTTAATTTTTAACTCAAATCTTCATCTGTTCAAATTCACCGGTCCACTAAACTTGACTGGTTGAATTACTGGCGTATGTTTAATAGTATATTTCATTACGAGTGCGGAAAGCCTGTCATTGCAAAGAGTTCCGACAAATGTCTATCCGAGCCGAGGCGCAGCCGAAGGTAAGGGTTGAGAGTCGGAACAAGTTGCAATGACGGTTCCGCACGTGTACTGAACAACTATTTTTATACAGTTGCTCAAAAAGTGGCGTATTGCAGGGACGTATAGCGTTCGGGATGTGGGCTATTACATACTCGAGCTTTTTCTTTACCATTTCCGACCTCGTGCGTTCTCTTTCCCAACTGTCAATATAATGTCTAATAAAAAAAAAACAACCACGAAGTTTTTACTATAAAAAAATCATAGAAGTTTTTACTAAAAAAAATCATAGAAGTTTTTATGATTCATGCAAATATTTATAAAAATAAGCTACTAATTTGTTTCAATAACAGATTTAATTATTAGATTCAATGAGTTAGGTTAGGTTTCATTTAATTTCATCTCATTAAATTTCATTTTCATTTCATATCAATAAAAAAAATCTACTGAAGACTTGGCTGTATGGGCATAGTTCCCTTTGCCTACCCAGAATGGGTGTAGAAAACCAAAAAAATCTCTGCTTGTAAATATTCTTTTACGGTTGGCGTCATTTTCCCAAAAATGTTCTTTGCGAGTTTAGTTGTTTGTTGCACAAAATGCATATTTTATTTGAATTAACACCACTGGAACTCAGTATAATTACACAAAATGCTTCGGAGAACGTTTTACCGGAAGTCAATAAGTCGCTACATATCTACATACAACGAATTTATTGAGTGGAGAAAAGAGAAAAAAGCAAATAGTTTTTCAGAAAATATTATGTTGGCATACTTCTCCGAACTCTCAGCAAAATTAAAACCTTCTACGTCATGGTCGAGGTTTTCGTTGACCAAAAGTATGCTGAAAATAAGGAACAACGTGGATATAAGTGAGTACCCAAAACTAAATGATTTCTTTTATCGACAATCAGACGGTTTCACAACTAAAAAAAAAAAAAGCTTTGTTGTTGAAGGTGATTTTCTTAGAATAGTGCAAAAATATATGAATCAGCGGTCCCAAATAGAAAAAACCGACCGTTTTTTTTCCAAAATTATCAAAAAGGGAAGTGTACAGCTCAAGCAATCGGGATAAACAAATTTGGTAATATGCCAAAAGAAATAGCTACGTTTCTTGGTCTGCCGGATGCTGAGTATTATACTAGGCACAGCTTCAGGATGACCTCTGCTACATTACTGGCAGATTCAGGAGCCAATTTGACGTCCTTAAAGCGACTAGGAGGTTGGAAGTCAGACAACATTATACAACAAACTAGAAACTGGGAAAAAAATCACACAATCCATTAATTTAAAGTCCAGTCCGTATCAAGATTTTGGTTCAGGATCGAATTAAGCTCTAAAGGCTCTCGCAAGTTTGTATGTAAGTTTAATTTTTGTACTACCGGCCTGAAATTTAGCAAGTCTATTAGCTAACAATTTTTTTTGTGACGATCTGGACTAAGGGCTAGGGCAAGTATATAAATGAAATCCTTGGCGTTTTGAAGCCGAAAATTGGTAGAGAGATAGCATATAGTTAAGACATATATATTTGTATGTGTGGGAACAGATTTTATGACGGCCAGTTTAAGGGAATATAATCGTTTCGATTGGCATTTGTCATTCGCTTTGGCATAATACATCCAGAGGCAGTACCACACATACATACACGTCAAAATTTCCTCGCGAACGAAGTCGCGGGCAACGGGGCAACGGCTAGTTACCCATATATTTTTAAGGGAAAATAGGTATCCACCAACTTGCAATCCTATTAACATTGACGATGACAAATAACGTCATGGTGCAACCGTAATTATTGAAATACTACTGTCAGCGTTATTGGACAAAAACTATAACCAAGCCTACGGTGCAACTCACCCTTAGTCTTAATAATTATACCAATCAGGAGCATCGTGACCTAGACTACATGTCATACGTCTTTACAACAATTAAACTATACATATACCTAAAAAAACTGCCTTGATGGCATAATATAAAAACTGAAAATAGTAATTAAAATAATGGCATATAATATAAGCATGGTAAATAGGTAACCTAACAACGGTAACCTACATTACTACGGGACGGACTTAAATTAAAACTTATTTTCGCACTAGTTATTAAATTGAAAAAAGCATAATTCAAACAACCAGCCTTCATATTAATATTATTATCAATCACTTAACTAGTCTCACATCGCAGTGGGCTCTGGAAGTTGAAACGATGGTTCGGAAATCATACCGGTCTGCCCCTGCACTCATCGATGGAAATTTGGTACGGGTGTTCGTCGACGGAATACGCGACTTGGAAGTGAGAGCCGCTGTGAGACTTGGACATCATGAGACGCTGAAGAACGCCTTAGCACATGCTCTGGAAGTAGACAAGACCATCGGACACACTACGTCAGAGAAGTTGTGACATTATCTACAGACGACCGTCCGCAAAGGGACAGTCCTAGCTGCTACACTGGTAAAGAAAGAGATCATCTCCGCTCAAGCTGTCCAAAGCAAGTTGTGGTAACACCTGTACATCAGCTTCCGCAAAAGTACAGCCCTAGGTGTTACGTTTGTGGAGAAAGTGGTCACCTACGGCCAAATTGTAAAAAGCGACGCACACCGAGGGAAGACCGATCGATCACAGCGGGAAAAGGCGACTGATATGACTGACCAGCAACAGTGGAGAACTCGCGGTAACAATGATGAACTTTCTAGACCTTGGCGTGAAGACTGTATGCAGAGTTCCAGACAAGAGATTAACAAAGTGGTGTCTGTGAGGAGGCTAAGAACAGACCTCATCGACGAATGGAAGGAAACCATACAGCAGGCTCAGCAAAATGACTCGGACATCAAACCGATCTTCGAGTGGATCAAAACTGGTGGTCCGAAGCCCAAGTGGAGTGATGTGGCTGCGATGAGTTCCATCACGAAGAGTTATTAGGCACAATGGAACAGATTGGTGATCCAGGACTCCATCCTGGATCACCAATCTGTTCCGTAAAAGGGAAACCGCTCGAAGGGACAGCTGTCATCTACAAATGGTTGTCCCTAAAGCTAAGGTACCGGATGTTTTACGCATCTACCATGATGGATGCTCAGGAGGACATCATCATCTGCCTAGCCTTTTCCCAACTATATTGGGGTCGGCTTCCAGTCTAACCGGATGTAGCTGAATACCAGTATTTTACATGGAGCGACTGCCTATCTCACCTCCACAACCCAGTTAATACTAGGTAATACAATACCCTTTGGTAAGACTGGATGTCAGAATTTCAGGTCACTCGACTACCTGTAACGACTGCCAAAGATATATGGCAGCCGGAACCAACAGCTTAACGTGCTTTTCGAGGCACGGAGGAAACTCGGTATGTCGGGCGGTCACCCATCTACAGACCGACCTAGGCAAGCACAGCTTTACCTAAAGATCGACCTGAGTGGCAGTTCTTATTAAGCCACGAGCTCAGGAGGGGGGTAAAAAGGACTCTACTGAAGATCACAGAACGCTTTTACTGGATCCACTGCCGAGATGATGTAGAGGGCTGGTGCCGCAAATGTACCAGCTGTGCGGCTGTGAAAGGACCCCACACACGAAGCAGAGGTGCCTTAAAAGTTTACAACGTTGGAGCCCCCTGGGAGCGGATAGCACTGGACGTTGCAGGGTCATTTCCAGAAAGTGATAGCGGAAATAAGTACTTCATGGTTGACATGGACTACTTCACAAAGTAGCCAGAAGTCTTCGCCATTCCTAACCAAGAAGCAACAACAGTCGCGGATAAACTGGTTCAGGAAGTCTTCTGTCGTTTTGGAGTACCCTTAGAAACTCACAGCGATCAAAGAAGGAATTTTGAATCGCAAGTTTTTCAGGAGACTTGTCGATTGATGGGTACACACAACACCAGGACCACCTCTTACCACCCACAACCTGATGCGAATGGTGGAGCGATTCAACCAGGCGTTGGAGAGATATCTGGCTAAAGTCGTGGAAAGCAGGCAAAGGGATTGGGACAAGCACATACAGCCGTTTCTTCTGTGCTATCGGAGTGCAGTTCACGAAAGTACGACTGTGACTCCAGCCTTCGCAAACTTTGGAAGGGAATTACGATTGCCTGCAGACTTAATTACCCGAACCCCCCCGGATGTCCCACGTAGTGTAACGGATTACGCGAATGACCTGCGTAACAAGTTAAATGATGTGTATGAGCATATCAGGCAATCGGGGCAACAGATGTCTGAAAAGATGAAGACTCATTATGACCGGAAGGCAAACAGTAGTGGTTCCGACGAAAGTTCGCTGGTGTGGTTGCATAACCCAGTGCGGAGCAAGGGAAAGTCTCGGAAATTGCAAGCAAAATGGGATGACCCATACCGAGTTTAGACCAGGATCAACGATTTCACCTACCGAATACAGAAGGGTCCGCAAGGTGCGCCTAAGATTGTGCATGTAGACCGAGTGGCGCGATATTACGGGACTAATGATGCTCGGGACGAGCATGTCTAAGGAGGGGGCAGTGTTACGACGGTCATCTAGAATCTTCGAGAAACCTCGCTAATAACTGTGAAGTACCTAAAGACTCACGTAAGTTCTAGTAAAGCAAGATCCCAGAGCCGCCAGACATTACTTATTTTCTCAGAAATAAAACTTGTGAAATAACGTAGGGTTAGAATGTACTTTGTGTGTATGCATACCTACTAGCTTTGCAGAGTGACCAGTTGTCAGGTAAAAGGTGCTAAAGGACGGTAAAAGTAATACTGACTCGACTAACATTCTCAGTCTTGATTTATATACTTATATGATATTCAGGGGACTATTTCAAGACGTTTTGTTTGCAGCCAGACCATTCGGAGAGGCCAATCATCGCCCCAGACACACATAAGTGTCGCTATAAGTATGGGTACAAGCGTGATAACAAGCTCATAACTCCGTCATAGACGAACCTATGTTCAAAATTACTTATTTATCCGAAAGAATATGAGATTGTTTTTCTGTGCTCATTACACACCTCTCAAATTGTCATCAATGCAATTTGGATAGACAAACCGACGAAAATGACGAAATCATAAAAGCAATTCAGTAAAAAAACCCAAATGACGCTTCATTTTGCATTATATCATCGTGCGAAGTCGGAGTTATGTGCCGACATTGGCGTTGTGTCAGACAAGGAACCGAACCACTTCGATGCTCATTTAAATAATTATGTACTTTATTAACTTGTGATTTTTCAGGCCATGGGTGTGGTCGCTACCTCAAGTGTAAGTCTGAAATTATTTAAGCCAAGTCCACCGGGCCGCGTCTGTCTGCCTAAACGCGATATACTAAAAATCTAGGCTTAGTCGATAAATGCCTAATTCTTAAAATGACTAGCATTCTAAAAATGCCTAATTCTTAAAAGGACTAATTCTGGAAATGACTGATTCTTAAAATACCTTAAAAAAATTACTTGAATATGAAGAGCGCGTCACGGATTTTCGGCACCGCTAAATGAATGAAAAATCTGTGATAATCGCAGGAGAACGTATTCTTACCCAAAAAGGGTTGGGTTGCTACTGTGTTTGGGTGTCTTAATAATTTATCGATCGCCCCGCCGGTTTATTTTATACCATTTTTTAATAAATAATACTGCTCTGAATCTTGTATACATTTCTGTATTTGTTAGGAAAACCATTGTTGAACTTTATTGACTACTTATCTTTGACAAGGGCCGGGCTTTAAACTAATGAATTAGCGCCAGTACTATCAGTAAGCTTCCCGACCCTTGCTAAATTCCCTATAAATATTATTTCGTTTCGTAAGGGTTCAAAAAATGGGCCCTCGATCCAGATGCACATATTTATAGGCACTGCATTAAAATTTTGCTACAAGTGAACACCCTGACACAGTAGGCAACTATATCGCGGATTGGGCCGGAGTTAGCCTACTTCTCCTCTTTGTACTATGGTCCGACTGTCCATCTGTCCGTCCCTATGTCACACCAAATTTATTTAATCACCTTCAAAATATGCTCCTTCAGAAACGATACACTTACGCCAACGAAAAATCCAATCATTCATTTCCGGAACTGAGTTCAGTTTTCGTCGCGAATTCTTCTTTGGCGTTGTTTTTTTTAAGCTTGTTGACTAGTTTGCATGTCAAACTCGTAAACCCACGTCTCGTCACCAGTAACAATACGTTTCATGAATGTTGGTTCGGAATTGACTCGATCTAGCATGTCCTCAGCGACTCTCATGCGATTGAGTTTTTGGAGAAAATTCAGGTCTTTTGGGACTAGCCGAACGGTAACGTGTTTCATACCCAAATTATTAGTTGAAATGGTACGGATCGACTCGTGAGATACAGAAAGTTCGGCGGCTATCTCTCTTAAAGTTGAATGAGGATTTTCAGTCATTATTTCCTTCACTTTTGCGATGCTAACTTCAGTTGCAGACGTTGTTGGCCTACCAGAGCGAGGAAAATTTTCCATCATATCTCGACCGCTTTTAAACGCTTTGTACCACTCATAAGCACGTGTTTTTTATAAATTCGATTCACCGTAAGCCTTCTGTAACATTTACAGTACCGAACACGAAATTCCATCGGCGATGCAAAATTTAAGAGAAACTCTTTATTCGATGTTTTGTCCATTATGAACTTCGCTATACACACTAGATATGATAAAATCATAAAAGTATCATTTATTCAAACTAGGTTGATAAATCAGCACTTTTCGAACGTCAAAATTTACTTTACTTTACTTATTTACAAGAGACAGTCCCCGAAAACGCCCACCCTTCGACACTTCATGTTTTAGTTGGAAAGAAGAAGTGGCGGAACAAACTCCCCAGCAACACATCTGTCTGTTAGGTTGGTTAGAAGAACCAGACCAGAGTTATAAATAAAAACAGCATTGTATTTAATATAAATAACAGATGCAACTCAATCTCAACGCCAAAATGGAAAACAGTTGTAGGTATCTAACAACAACAAAAAAAAAATTAATTTGGAACCATAAACAAATCATATATTCCCGATACTTTTTTGACTGAATGTGTGTTTAACGCGATTCTGGCGGGAACTTTAAAAAAGAGCGCATCAGAAAATTTTCATTCTCCTTTTTAAATGGGGGGAGGGGGGGATAAAACGGCCTCGGCCTGACGCCGAAGGCGGAGGAACAGACATGGATTATGAGATTAATATTCTCCGTAAGTATATTAAACCACAACTTAAGAGACTTTACCCAGAAACTGCTAATCATTTTGATTTTATAGTATTTGACGAAAATACCAACAACAAGAATAGATTAGGCAATAAGAGCCCTATTTATCTCACTCAACCACATTTTTTCGAGTGGAATAAAAGGGGTGACGGCTATACAAAACGTATAAACGCAAATAAAACAGCAGTAATATTCAAACAATATAATACGGCCAATAACTTCATTAACAACAGCGCTTTTCTAGACAAACATGGATTGAAAGCTTTTATTCCGGCTGCGCAAATTGAAAAAAAAACTTAATTAACTAATTAACTTAATTTTATTAAACAATTAAGTTAAATAAAATTTTAGAAAAGAAAAATAAGATAACTTATGCAAGTGCTACATTAACAAAACAAACAAATGACAATACACAATTCCCACCTCTGATACCTCCAAAAATGAAACCAATTGACACTGTAAATAAGCCTGTATATACATCTGTAAATAAACCTATATCTGTAAATAATCCTGTACTAAGTGTTAATGAATCTAAAGATGTCCCTCCTAAGGTGATCATCAAAGCCCAATTAGTTGCCAACAACGACCAAACGACGTTCTTATGGCCCTAGTACGGACGTTGGTGGAACTGGATAATAAGGGAGATAATACGCCTACCACCGTAAATAGTATTAAAGAAATACTTCTCAAAAATCTAAAATAATGGATCCAAGTCACACACTGTCGAAGCTACGTATTGCTCAGTGTAACATTCAAAGTGCTAATTACTACATATTAGCACTTTGAATGAAAAACCCTTAAATTCAATTCTTTAAAAAAAGTATTGACATTTGCTTACTTAACGAAACATGGTTTAAAGACAATAGTTTTAGAATATATGGAAATAATATTTATAGAAAAAATTCCAAAAATATTCATAATGGTGTAGCAATATTGATTAAACCGTATATAAAGTACAAAGGTTTAAACACTATATTTATAAAAAGAGAAGAAAATTGATAAAAAGAATCTGGGTCCACTATGGCCAAATGGGAACGAGATAGCTCAGGCAAAGCTGGATGACATCAAGTCTATGATGCATTTGATCCCAGATGACTTTAAAAAATACTACAAAAATTTAAAAGGGAGCAAAAAGGTAACCGTTGACGGATTTGGGACCCTTGATTTCGAGATTGAAGAGGATTAGTTCTGTTAAGACAGTACAAATTTTGATTTCGTTTTTTTTTTCCACAAATATTTATTATGTATAGTCGACCAAGAAATTGGTTTACCACTCTAAGGTTGAATATCATTTGCACGTACAAAACATCAAGTGCTATTTTCACGTCAGAATCTGTCAATCTGTCATCCTTAGCGAATAATTATGTTACTGGGAGATGTCATCAAAAGTGGTAAACCAATTTCTTGGTCGACTATACCTTAAAGGGAATAAAGGGAATAATAAAAAAATAATAAATATTCCTAAAGGAGCTTCACGGACGCTTTTTCCGGGCCTTACACGGGCCCGATGTAGACTTCTTGGCGTCGGTAGCCTGGCTACGTTGCTACGTTCCGAGAAACTCTTCGGAGAAACCGAAGGTTTTGTCTGTGCATTTATGGACGAAGTTATGATAACGAATAACTACCGGAGATTTATTGTGAAGGACCGTACGGTTGACATAATTATGTCGGGCATGCCACCGTCCTCCGGGCGAATCAATCCGTCACATTATCTCCGGGTGTTCTCGTCTGGCTAACGGAGAATACTTGCATAGACACAACCTTGTAGCCAGGATTATCCATCAGCAACTTGCTATGAAATACAACCTTGTGGAATCGGAAGTGCCGTACTACAGGTATGTGCCCGACCCAGTTCTTGATAATGGCAATATCACACTGTACTGGGATCAATCCATCATCACTGACAGGACTATTGTAGCCAATAAACCTGACATAGTGATAGTGGATCGATCGGAGAGACGCGCAATGATTGTTGACATAACGGTCCCACATGACGAGAACCTCGTGAAAGCTGAGAAAGATAAGCAAATTAAATATCTTGACTTGGCTCGCGAGGTTGTCAACATGTGGGGTGTGGACTCAGCGATCATTGTGCCGATAGTCGTTACAGCTAATGGCTTAATTGCCAAGAGCCTCGACCAACACCAGAGGAGGCTCTCATTAGGCAGCTGGATCAAGGGCTTGATACATAGTGCGGTACTCCTGGACACGGCTCGCATTGTTAGGAGGTTCCTTTCTCTGGAGCCCTGACCGCCGCTAGCTTGGACCCTGTTCCCGATACCAGTGGGCTACAATTTTTATTTATTTAGTAATGCTTTTTTTTTATTATTAATTTTTGGAAGAAATATTTTAAAATGTATCTAAATTTGTTAAAAAATAAATAAAGGGAATAATAATATATTATATAATATATAATGATTATTATCTGTGGTCGCTCTTGTTGTCAGTACCACGTCATCTAACATGGAGCGACTGCGTATCTGACCTTCACAACCCAGTTAATACTGGGTAATACGATTCCTTTTGGTAAGACTGGACTTTCAATCGCCTAAAAATTATTTAATAACATATTTATGAATAGAAATAGAGCAAGTTATCGCGATAAGTAGGTAAAGGGAATTGTGTTTGACCAGAATATCCCGTTTGGATTCGCAGATTTAGCTTTATTTATTTTAAGGTTTTACTGCAACGGTTACGAGAAAAAGGGACACGATATTCGAGATGAGAAGTATAGAGCGTCTTTAATCCAATATTATGACTGAGTTCTCCTTTTTTTTGTTTGCAGTGTCTAGGCGTTAAATGTTTTGCGAATGTAAGTATGCAAGGCAAAGACATATCAATACAACTAGTCAGCTCGTATAGTGGTGTTCTCAAGAAGGTGCTGCTCTTATACGAGTAGGGCCTTAAGTGATGCCATGGGCAGATACGAATAAAAATATGTATTAAAAACTAAAGTGTACGAACGAAAATAGCGATGTATAATATATACGAATATAGGAAGATCCGTTAGGTGAATACAACGCCAACAAAAACATTAAGTACAAAAGTAAAAATCTTACATACAAACCGAAAAGTATTTTTAATATGGGAAATAATTAATTGCTTTAGCAATCAGGCAGCAATCTTGTTTCGCAAATAATTTTGACAATGGTCAAAAATTAAATCATAAATAGGCTTAAAATAACATGAGTTTGCATAATAAACATTCAGTTCGCAAAATAACTACTTGGTCGGCAAAATAACTACTTGGTCAGCAAGATTTCATGATCGATCAGCAGAGAAAACATTCTATAAGCAGTTTGTTTGATCGGTATGCATATTTAAAACATGGTGAGCAAAATATAATTGGATTACGAAAATCGACAATGTGCGTTAAAAGTGGTCGGTTAGGTTAGAACTGTGACCAGCTACGTTGGTTGGTTTGATTCCGGTAGTTATATGCAGCTCAATATGTTTTTTTTTTGCTTACCCTCCGAGTGCTTACCAAAATTTTATTAAACAGGAGCAGCTCATTGCAGCTTATTTAAATAATATGCTGTACAAAAATAATTACAGCCATCCAGAATGACATAAATTGCTGATTGATTTTGAAATGTTTGCTGGCCATGAGTTGCTGACCAATTAGCTATTTCTGATGGCAGATTATAATTTTCTGCTGACCAAAATACGAATACTATGCTAACCAGTTAAATAACACCCTTTTAATATTACTGTTAAGTATTGTTATTTCGCCGGTTAACAACGCTCTTGTATTTTTGATGTATCTTTACCGCATTAAATAATCTTAAGTGCATTTCATTATGATTGATTTAGACTCATAATAAACTTTACCTCCAATATGCTTTGTATTTTTAGTGCACAGGGGATGGCTGTATATCATTGGTAATTAATAAAAATATTTAAGACAATCAGGTATCTAGGACTAAACTTTACTTCTTTAATTTCTACTACAACTCGAGAAATGGAGAGGACTATGTTCGGAGTTTCCTTGCGTGATCGAATCAGAAATGAGGACATACGCATGAGAACCAAGGTTACCGACGTAGCCCGAAGAATCGCCAGACTTAAGCGGCAATGGGCAGGGTACATTGCTCGCAGAACGGATGGCCGATTGGGCCGAAAAGTTCGGGAATGGCGACCGCGAACCGGAAGACGTTGCGTTGAAAGGCCTCCCACTAGGTGGATCGATGACCTGGTCAAGGTTGCGGGAACCTGCTGGATGCGAGGCGCACGGGACCGGTCAATGTGGCGACACCTGGGGGAGGCCTATGTCCAGCAGTGGACGTTTTTGGCTGAAATGATGATGATGACCACTCGAGCTTCTTTCAACAAACCAATAGGTTTTGTTTTGCATTACATTTAAATCTACATTCGGGAGCAGGTGATGTGAAAATATTTTACATCTCTCATATTCGGTAAGTAGGTCCTTATTACCCCCAAATGGGGCTTGTAGGTGACCAATTAGCGCTCTACGGTAACAATGTAGCTAGAAAAGCCCTAGGGCGGTAAGTAATTAAAAAAAACACTTTACTCTTTCAAAAAGTTCGCGTACATCTAACCATCATACCTACTGGCAATAGACATCATGCATTCAACCCAATGACAAAAGAGGTCGCTTCGCTATTCAGCCTTGTCTTCGTATGAGTATAACGCCTCCCCCACACAGGAGCGTTTTTGCATTTCTGCGTTTTCGCGTTTCTGGTCCCAATACCAAATATTCTAAGAACTCATATCAACAATATGAGAACGCAGAAACGCGAAAACGCAGAAACGCAAAAACGCGCCTGTGTGGGGGAGGCTTAATAGTCATCAATTTTAAATATCGAACGGCGACATACCCAAAAAACACCTGTCCCTAAAATATGAAAATTGTTCGTATTTCACTATAAATTTTAACTAATAAAATGTTTTATTCTTGTAATGCCGGTTTTTTTCTACTTACCTCACACAATCGAGATGTAAAGCAGAGTAGTTAGCTCGGGTGTAAGCATCAATTGCACCCTCGAACTACTGCAATTGATGCCTTACAGCCCTTGGCTACTAATCTACTATAATTAGCTGCCTTTTTACGCCACATTTGTTTTAAACTGCCTCAGGATTACTTTTCTCATTTTATTGTATTTTGTTTCAACAGTGCGAAGGACCACAATGTACAGCGGAGGTAAATAATAAGAGTAGATAGGTCGAAACACATTACTTTCTATGTATGCTGATAGACACAAAAACAATACGGGAAGAAACAAGCATTAAAACCAACAATTTAGAAACCGGTTGCTAGAGCGAGCTAAGTAAACTTGAGACCCGCCTCAGACACGCTTTGATTCTAAAAATTCTAATACAACTTGAGTCAATTCGTTTAATTACAGTGTCGAGCAAAAGGTTGTCAATCACATGTGAGTATTAATAACTCCAAGCTTTTAAGTTTTCTATGATAGGTAAAAGTCACGGTTACCCCCCAGATGAACGTCATTTTATAAAGTTAACAATTTGAGGAAAGGTAATCCAATACCTAGTGGAAAACGTATACGTACTTTGTGGTTTTAAAGTAAGAGCCTTAAATTCTACCTAAGTATCTAAGTACGTAAAAACCTTGCTCACCTATGGTTAAAAGTATGATAGCTGTTTTTTTTTTACATTTTATTATGTTTGAGGTTAGTTGTAGCCGATGCAGTAGCGAATAACGATGCAAACACAAAACGCTCTGAACAAAGCCGAGAGATATGTTTTCTTTTATGACGGTTTATATCTCAGAAACTTAGTTTTTCGATTCTGGTCAACACTAGTCATGCCACACGAACCGACATAATCCTCAATAATAAATTGCAATCGTTTTGTTTCGCTTGGCCTCAGGTTTTTTGTGATGTGTTGATAAACAATCTGTACTATGGCAATAAACGCAAGTAAACGGTCGCGAATACAAGGAAAACCACATGGTCAGTTACTCTTTACATTAAAACATCAGTACTTCATAGTGACAATTAGCTTATACCAGTTATGCCTGCGGCTGTTGATATTCAAGATTCACAACAACCTTCCATGTCAAGCCAGTCGCGGCACAAGACATAAACTTAAACCATTAGCCAAGCTATGTGGCTTCGACGATGGAGCAGCCTTACCTAGACTACTACACGGTCACATTAACTTGACGCATCACTGGAATGCGCGTGTCGATAATTTGGCTAGTTTTCTGTTGTTTTTGGACATCATTGTGACAACGCCAAGCGTCAAGTTAATGTGACCGAGTAGTAATGTGGATGCGCCCGACGAACCAAGAAGACGTCGATTGTAATATATTGCGATAGATAAATGAGCTTGTTTTATAGTTTTACTGTATTTATGAAGATAAAATAATCTACTTCCTTCATTATTAAAGAGAAAATCAACACTCAATTAGAATTTCAAAAAAATGCATATTGGCGTTTTAACAAAATCATTACAAAATCTACTCCGTAACAAAATGACATTGACGTAAACGACGACGTCATTTAACCCGAAAAGAGAGCTATGGCTAATAACGCATTTTTAAGCCGCCGCAGACTATAATTATCACGGGTATCGTGATCTCCACTCGCTGACAGGACCGATTAATTCAAAATACAGCTCGATGGGATCGTAACGTCTCCGCCATGATGTTGGTTACGAGGCTTCACACAGCTGTGAAGTGATATTTAATTAACAAGTATTCGATTTTGCCGAAATATCCCTTTACTTCTCAGTAGGAGACATCTGGCCCGTTCTACTAAACTGGTCCGGGCGAATCTACCCATGCATATTTCAAAAAGTAGACATCTGCCATCGGGCCAGATTTTTCATGGGCGAGATGTCTCATAACCCTCACAGCTCCGTAGTCTTGTTAATAAGCGATGTACATGTACCTAACTTTCTGAAATCGTATACGTGAAATGGGTCTGAGTTCCCATAGACCGCTGAAAGTCTCACGTATGAGATAGCACCCTGCAATCGTAGACCCCGTTGATATTAAAATATGTATGGCGTAATTAATACATACATTCTTAAAAATGTTGATTGAGTGTTTTACCAGTAAGTTTAAAAATGACCATTTTTTATCTTTTTTAAAATTAAAAACTTTCCAATGTAAGGTAAACTGTAATTTCATAGAAAGTTCGACGCTATAAAACGTTTTATGTAACAAGTTTCCAAGGCCAGTGTAGATAAGTTTTTTTTTGGTAAGTTTAGTTAGGTACTCTTGTAACCGATGCCAGACCACTTGCCACATCACTTCATATTCAGCTGATGAGATGTACCCACTTCTCTCAGACTCGCTATTTTAAACGCGACCGGGGTCTTAGTATACACTATGGCAAGGTTCACATGCCTCAGTAATAATAATATAATAATAATATTCCACAACTATCACACAACGCCATCTAGTCCCAAGCTAAGCAGAGCTTGTGTTATGGGTACTAGACAACTGATAAACATACTTATATATTTCTAAATACATACATATTATAGATAAATTACACCCAGACACAGAACAAATGATCGTGCTCATCACACAAACATTTGTCCTGGGTGGGAATCGAACCCACGACCTCCGGCATAGCAGTTAGGGTCACTAACCACTAGACCAACAGGCCAGTCAGTGTACCTACTTTTGTACCCCTACCTCACCAAGGACCTTAATATCTTAAGATTAATAATTAATTACTAAAATCTACTCCAAACAACTTGAAAGCTACCTAATGTATAAGTATGCGTTATTTACTACGTCTTCCAAAGTATATTCTCAAAATCGGCTTGGTCTATTTATTTATAGCATAACACAAATATTATTTTGTTTTAAGTGCGTAGGCGAGGGGTGTGATTCTGTGGTAAGATTATTTTTAATAATTTTAGTATTTCACAGGACTAGAGCGCAATTGCTATTCAGAGTCATAATTTAACAATTATTTATTTCATACACACTAGAAACAATCATAGTTACACGCTAGGCTTAAAACTAATGAGTAAGTTTTTAAACTGACATGGTCACTAACACAAACAAACATAAGAAACAGAAAAACACAACATAAACAAACAACACGTACGTAACAAGGTAAATATTCCGTTTTCAGTTTAAATAATAGAGTACACACGGCTACACATCAAGCTATACAAAACCAGTTAATCTTGGCCTCACTTTACTAGATCTTTTCGCACAATAAACGATCAGATTATACTGGTTTTGTATAGCTTGATGTGTAGCCGTGTGTACATGAGTCTGTTAGGGCGCAGCAAAATAGTTTAAAACTAATAACTATCTTAATCACGCAGATTTACTACTTTATTTTCTACTTTTTACTATTTATTTACTTTCACAAATAAAATTTATTATAAAATCATCCATACATTTTTGGATACTATAGTAACATTTAACAAAGAGCAACTTACTTTAAATACACTAACTGCGGTACTCAGAGATATTTAATCATTACTTAAGCCATCACTTAGTAAAGATTTGTTTGCCATACTTTTGTTTGACAAAACTGTTAAAAATTTTACTAAGTGATGGCCTAGTAATCATTAAAGCTCTCTGAGTGCGGCAGTAACTGCCACTCAGAGACGTTTTAAAGGTTTTTTTTTATGTCAAATCTTTACTAAGTGACGGCTCAAGTAATTATTAAAAATCTCTGAGTATGGCATTGGCAGATAGTGTTCTCGTGGACCGTTTAATTTCAGATGTTTTGTTGTAAAGAAGTTTGTTCTAATTGGCCCTGTAGACCAGGGCCGAAGCCTTCAAAAAATGTAAAAAGGAAAAAATTAGTAGTAGAATGAAACCCAATGGAAAAAGTAAGAAAATGACAAAAATTAATGGAAAAATAAATTACGGTCGATCTGAGATCGGAAAATGCGTGATGAATGAGATCGGGAATGAGCGGTGGTTGAAGGGTGAAACAACTTTAATTGCAAAGTTGTAGGTAATAAGATGTATAACTATGGATTTTCACTTTTTTCACATAACCTCAAAATGTATGTGAAAAATGCAAATAACCAAGTTTATGATTTTTAATTTGTATTTTTATACAAACATTTTTTTTTCACGTGATGATGATGATGTGATTTTAGAGTAAAAAAATGAAATGTGGGTGGCGGTAATTTCGATGCTGTTAGCGCCTTAACACACGAAGTTCCTTTTAATCCATTTGCAAGTCACTTCACTCAAAATACGCTATAATTCACAAACTAATAGTACGATAGCTGCCTTACATGTGTCTTTTGAATGTCAGGGCTAACTAAACATTATATGGATTTTATACTAGTAGCGCCGTCTATGTGTCAGCGTACGAACTTTTCAACCCATAGATTCCTATTTATTCCTCCACCCTCTCCATCTATCCACACCATATTCACCACTTTTTTTTATCACATGCGATTCATCCCTTCTCATCACATGCCTCTAGTGATGGTAAATTCCCGTCTCCCGAGAACATTGTCCTTGCGAGAACTTTGCTGTTACGTTCTCGAGAATATTCTTTTCGAAGGAAATTTACGAAAATGTATAAATTTAATGACTCTTTTTGTATTTGTCTATTTTTAACCGACTTCCAAAAACGAGATTCTCTTTTCGTGTATATGTATTTATTTTTATGTATGTCCGATATCCCTGTCTATTGTAGACCTTATTTCAAAATTCTTTTTGTATTCGAAAGGGTATACTGTCGAGGTGGTCCCATTATTATCACGTTAGGATCTGATGATGAGATCCCAGGGAAATCCAGGGCAACCCTCATTATTTAGAGGCACACATTACGTTTTCCATATATTTTCTAAAGCTATTCAAGTATTTGCGTCTAATACTACCCTATTCACTCACACTACTAACATTAAATATTTTCAGTGCCACGGGCGTCTTTGCAAACGATCTACTACAGATATGAGACCATGATCAAAATGAATGATGACTTCCAACAACAATAGAGAATGATCCCAAATGAAAGACTTATCTGAAACCTTTTTCATAGGAAAAAAAAGGAATTGGACCATGATGTAAAATAGTTATTCGAGATTCGAATAAATGTCTTAAATGAAACCACAAACATCTTATCTTATTACAAATCCAAATAAAACTGTAAGAATTGCATAATATCAGCGTTGATAACCAGCTCGCCGTCCAAAATATGAGAAACAACAATGCAGGCATTGTTGGTTCTGATATTTTTATCAGGATAAAGAACCATCGCAACAATAGAGGACGACGAGCCGACTAAAAGAGGGGTTGATCGTACCCAACGAGCTGTCACTTCGGTGGATTCATACTTCGCAACGGGTCCCCTATGTTGTTTCGAACGCCGCTGTTGCGACGCACGCTGTTGCGAATAAATTTTCCACCGCCTCACAGGTTCGAAAGCTCATGAACTCGAATGAAGTAGTTGCGAATGACGCTGTTTCGAAAAATATTCTCACTGCCTCATACGCTCGAATGCTTGTGATTTCGATATTAGAAAGGGGTAAGCAGTAATTAAGTAAAATCAACAAATTCGGTGTCAACATCATCATTTAATATTATTATTAACAAAGTAACAATCAAAAATATTAGAACCTCAACTGTACATTTTTTTCCATAAGTACGGTACTTAACACAAAATCTAAGACTGATCTTTATAAAAAAAAAATTGTCTAGGTACCTAAGTGGTAGGTATTAAAGTCCCACAAACTACCAGGGAGAACAGAAGTAGGAAGGAGGTATTGAAAACTGGAATGTTTTTTTTTAAATAACTTATTTAGTAAAGTCCCGTAAATTACCAGGAGAACAGAAGTAGGCCGGAGGTACTAGAATCTTTAAATCAAATCTATAATGTGCCTTTCACCCATTTCTAATATCGAAATCACGAGCATTCGAGCGTATGAGGCAGTGAAAATGTTTTTCGAAACAGCGTCTTTCGCGACTACTTCATTCGAGTCCATGAGCTTTCGAACCTGTGAGGCAGTGGAAAATTAATTCGCAACAGCGTGCGTCGCAACAGCGGCGTTCGAAACAACATAGGGGACCCCTTCGCAACGCCTACCTACAAGTATACTGAAAATAAATCACATCACACTTCACACTATTATGGCGAAAGTTTGTGAGTGTGTATGTTCGTTACTCTTTCACGCAAAAACTACTGACCAGATTTGGATATAATTTGGTACACAGATAGTTTATAACCTGGATTAACACATAGAACAGTTTTTATCCCGATTTTATCTTCCCGTGGGATAATTTTCAAGTTGTAACGGGCGAAGCCGCTGGCAACAGCTAGTGTATAATAAGTCTAGATAGAACTCCTATGTGATATTTTGACATGTTAAAAAAAACATAAAAACAATTAACAATAACAATGTGGTTCGGCTGTCAATGTGAAGCAAACCGACGACAACAGTCCGCTGCCTAACTGGAAATTTCCAGGACTCAGGATCAGACGAACTGCACAACTTCTGGATCAAGTGGTTCCAAAAATCGCACGCTCACTTGGCGTCCCAGTTTTTGACGATAGGGATTACCACAGATGACAGAAACAACAGGAGATATGGCAAGGAGGCGTGGTACATGCGAACTCATGTGGCCACGACGGGGCCTTATGCCACTTTCAATAGTAAGTCGAATGTCAACTTGCGACGTCTTCACTGCTCGTGATTTTTTACAAAATGCCGCGTTGTTCAGTGAATGTTTGTAAAAATAATAGCTGTATTGTGAATTACACGAAAGATGGTATCTCATTTCACACGTAAGTACTACAAAAATAATGTTTTTCATATTAAATTCATTAAAACATGACTTCGTGGTACGAGAAACATGATGAAAAACCAAATCAATTGTTTTCATTAGGAACAAAAACCATTGCTTGTTTAGTACAAATCGACCAGTGAATCGGCTGATCTAATAGCGCAATGGATAGGTGTTTTACTGATGCTCTCACTCACACAATATTTTCGAAAAGCTGCTGCTGTCAGTCTTTGTGAGCTAGAGAGGTCTAATTGTGATGTTTGTAGTTGTCGATATTTTATACGATGATTCTGCGTATACGTACGAATGATTATACATATTAATAATAATAATATAATAATATTCCACAACTATCACACAACGCCATCTAGTCCCAAGCTAAGCAGAGCTTGTGTTATGGGTACTAGACAACTGATAAACATACTTATATATTTCTAAATACATACATATTATAGACTAGCTGACCCGCGCAACTTCGTCTGCGTCACATAAATATAGCTATAACCTTTCTCGATATATCGACTATCCGACATTAATTAAGCTAAATCGTAACAAACAAAAAATCTTATCTTTCCTCTTTATTACAATAGTTTAGATGGTTTAGATTAGCTTAGATTATATTAAAGTGTGAATTACTATAAAATCTATCTCTTACTGTTAAATATACTTTATCACTCTGTACTTGTAAACATTATGATGCAGTAAATATTTTGAATTTGAATTTCCCGGAGGCCAGCCAGAATCCCCCGTAGGTACCTACATTGCGACGCAACCCGCGTAATTATTTTTCCGCGCGCGTATTTTTACATTGCGATATCTTCTAAGATATTTGTTTAAACTGTATAGAGTAAAGAGCACAAATATTCTATATTAAATTTCCGTTCTAACGAACACATTTATTTACATATAGATTAATACCATATGGGTTAAATAAGCTTCGCAAAAAATAATTCTTTTTAACCTAACATTTTAATAGTAAAAAATGGTTACAGTGAGTCAATCTTAAAAGATAGACAGATGCTGTCGCGGACTTTTTTTTAGAACTTTTAAAGACGAATAATTACTTCATACATGATATTCTCGTAACTTAAACCGTTTTCGCAGCGCACGCAACGGAAGCTCTCAGAAAGGAATTTTCTTTTCCCGTTTTTGCAACATTTCTCATTTATGCTCCGCTCCTATTGGTAGTAGCGTGATGTTATATAGCCTATAACCTTCCTCGATAAATGAACTATCCAACACAAAAAGAATTTTTCAAATCCAACCAGTAGTTCCAGAGTTTATCGCGTTCAAACAAACAAACAAACAAACAAACAAACAAACTCTTCAGCTTTATAATATTAGTATAGATAAATTACACCCAGACACAGAACAAATGATCGTGCTCATCACACAAACATTTGTCCTGGGTGGGAATCGAACCCACGACCTCCGGCATAGCAGTTAGGGTCACTAACCACTAGACCAACAGGCCAGGCATATTATGCATTATACAATTAATTACTCTACACAATTGTTACTGCAGTATAAGGCGTATTTTATGGCGTTACTGAGCGTTGCCGTAAATGGAGACAAGAAAAACCAATATTCTGTACTATGTATTTACTAATAAAATATAAATTTATTTTTAGTTTAAACAACAAATTATAAATATAGGTAGGTACTAATAACAACGTTTATATTATATCACGCTTTCTTATTTTTGCAAGCAATACTGAAAATAGAAAGTGCTTTTTATTGCTTAATATTGACTGAATAAATAGTATTCATTGGTTGCTCGAGTTATCTATCTATCTATATACTTAAATAAAAAGAGAAGTCCTGACTGACTGACTCATCAACAACGCCCAGCCCTTGGACCTAGAAAGCTGAAATTTTGCACAGAGGTTCCCTTTATAATGTAGACAAGGAATAAAGAAGGATTTATTTTTTGAAATTCAACCCATAAGGGACTTAAACTAACAGACAGACAAAAGTGCTGCTTATAATCAGCACTTTTCGAACGTCAAAATCTGTTGCAACACATCTGTGGTGTAAGTTAATATTACGATTTACTACAGACACAAATCAATATATATTTTTTTTAATCAACCTGTTTTGAATAAATGACTTTTTTTTTATTTTGAATGATTTCTGGACATATTGTTTTTTATTTATAATATATTATTTTCAGGACCCCAAAAGAACTTTATTACAATATAATAATAAATAGAAGAATCGATAACTTTTCGATTTAGTCAATCACTAGCGTCGAAGTAAAACAAGGTTTATAATTGATTGTGTAGTACGTAATGTTTTAAGAAATGCGGATGTGTTTGCGAATGCGTATATCTATTGTTTTTACTGCTCTGCGTGTGTGAACTGACGACACAGGTCCCCATACATTTTCGGCTAAAGGGCATATCTCCTGTTGTTTCTGTCATCTGTGGGGATTACCTACCTGCTCCATAAATCAGATAGTACTGCGAAATCCAAAATTATAGACCAATCACATGTTTACCAACGGTCTATAAAGTTCATACATCCATTTTAAGAGTTAAAATCAACCAGCATATTGAAAGTAACTATCATATCTGTCTCTCAGAATGGATGTAGGAACGGGTACCGTGGTACTAAGGAGCAGCTCCTCATTGATATTACCATTAGCTAACAGGTTCGCCGCTCCCAAAGAGATCTGTCTATGTTGGATAGATAGAAGGAAAAAAGAAGGCCTATGACTCGGTGCCTCATACATGGCTCATGAGGGTACGAGTTGTACAAAGTAGATGCAACTCTGCGTACCTTTCTGATGCCATGTATGGGGAACTGGAGAACGGTCCTTCGCTATCCAGCATGTCGACCGATTGTGGGGAACAGTGAACCGATAAGGATCGAGCGTGGTATATTCCAGGATGATAATCTGAGTCCATTGTGGTTTTGTCTAGCTTTGAATCCTCTTGGCGCATTGCTGGAGGGTACAGGTCTAGACTATCGGTTGAGGAGACCTCTTCTAAAAGCAGGTGAGGTATGACCTGAACACCTGTTCAGGTCATATCTCACCTGCTTTACGTGGATGATTTTGCTACTGATGAAGCTACTGATAATATAAACATTTAGTAGTAGCATCAGAATGGAATTTGGTGTGGACAAATGTGCAGTCATGCATGTGAAGCAAAGGGAGATTATGGAATCTGTGGGAACTCAACTCTCGGATTCCATACAACTTAGATCCCTCTCGTCAACAGAAAACGACAAGTATTTAGGTAGGTCGGAAGCATTACGTATATCAATATTGCCGTTGTACCGTACCAATACTCATGTTTGCGGGATTTACATAGCCAGAGATCGCACATGATAGAGAGGTATGGAAAGAGAAAGGGGAGGCCTTTGCTCAGCAGTGGCACACAAAGAAGGCTAGTTAAAAAAATAAATATTAATAATTCTTTTTCAGGATGAGTTTCAGTCAACTTTAAGTTCACCAAATCATCCTCGCCCTCAATCTCAGCAATCTACACAATCTGACTTTGATCTCCCTTTTTCATATTCTGAACAACCAACTCCACCTAATCCGGACATCTGCTCATTATCACCTCGCCGAAAAAAAAACGGACTAAAGATGATGAAAAAATAACGTAAATGAAGTAATAAGTAATGTGGGAGATTGTATATCGAAGTGGTCACAGTGAAAGCCACAGCTACAGGACAGACACGATAGTTTTGGCCAAAATGTTGCACATAAACTAAGTATTATGTCAAATGAACAGCGTACTTATACTGAAAAATTAATAAACAAAGCAATTTTTGAAGGGGAGTTAGGAACCTTAAATCGACACTGTTCTATTTACATTCCATCTGATAACATAAACATCCCTTTAGAATCTTTAGATAGTTTAGAAGTATCTGGAAATAATAGTAATACACAAACAAGAAATAGAAGCAGTTTTCAGAATGAAGATCCGAGTTGCACGACACACAGAGCCTACAGCTAACTTTTGGCACTGCCAAAAACTTCTTATTAAGTTACGTGCAATTACTCTCAAGCTTCGTTCGAAGATATTAGCATTAACACACATGTAGTTTCACCTACAGACTCCCCATTTCGCATTGAATTTATGAGAAAAATAATAATAATAATAATCTAATGTAAAGTAGATTCAAAACTTTGCTCCTGACAATGTCACCTAGCCAGCTCATTCACGTATCAGTGCTTCGCTGTTTCGCATCATTTCTTTGTTTATTAAGTAATTCAAGTGCGTTTTTATAATTTAGCTATAGAATGCCGAAAAGAAAGAGTGATAAGCGCGATAATTATAGTTATTTGACCAAAAAACTAAAAAAGTTACGTGAAATAAAACATGTGAGACGCACTCGATATGATAGTGCATCGTCGTCGGATGGTGATTGTTCTACGCCCTATAACCTGCAGGGTGAGTCATTGACCTACTTATTTCGTGTTTATATTTCAATTGGTTACTTTTAGTACCGCCTGGCTTCTCACAAAGAAAATAAAATAAAACCGTTACGTACAATTGAAACGTTGTGGTTTTGAATTTGATAACGGTTTATAAGTATAATTATAATACGGAAAATCGGATTGTCCTGTGGGGGCCTTCCGCTTCCAAAATTAAGTACTTGCTGCTCGGATCTATCTGTGGGGTTTTTCTACCTAGCATGTACCTACGTTTGTTCCTTGAGAAATAAATACTATAAACCTTACTGGTTCAACACTCAGAAGCAAGGACTTTGAATAAAAAACTCTCTTTACGAAACTCAAAAAGACTTAGCTGAAGCGACTTAGAAGCTTTATTGCTTAAATAGTTACAGCAGTACATTATACAGTATGATCTAGCTATACAATACAATGCATGTGGCCAGTGCTGATGTCGCAAGACGAATGCCTTAGATGAGATGATACGTGAGATGTTCGTGGTGCTAAGGCATCTAAATAAATCTGAAATTCAATTACTTTACAATAGATTTACATGACCATAAAAATGTTAATAACCTTTAAGGATATCGGTTACTTGACATCCCTTACACAAAGTACTTTGAAATCACATTAACTAAGTCAATATAGTAGTGCCTACATTACAATTTTTTTTTCTACATAAAGCTCAAAAACGGTAATACTAAAAGCAACTCAAAAACATCTCAACAGCAGAACATAGGTTTACATACTTGCTCCTAAATTAATTCATTCATCGAAGACCTTGATTAACGAAATGCTTATAAACTGTAAAAGTGTCGGTTACCTGACACTATAACCTAATCTATAGGTATCTTACATTGGCAGTATACTTATTGGTCCACCTTAACCAGTAAGTATACCGATGCACCAATTGCTAAAATGAGAGGCATTCGTTACCTAATACCCCTCACCAACTCATCAGTATATGACTCTAACCAATGAATCGGTATTTACTAGTCCATGACGTTGACTAGCAAATATTTCAGCCATTAATTAGTACATGGAATAATTCATTAATCGACGACCTTGATTAACGAAATGCTTATAAACTGTAAAAGTGTCGGTTACCTGACACTATAACCTAATCTATAGGTATCTTACATTGGCAGTATACTTATTGGTCCACCTTAACCAGTAAGTATACCTATGCACCAATTGCTAAAATGAGAGGCATTCGTTACCTAATACCCCTCACCAACTCATCAGTATATGACGTATAGATTACCTATTCGTATTAATAGTATCACTTCTCCTACCTTCCAGTTCAATCCTAAACGCTGAGCTTCACTGAGACGGACCAAAGTACCCTCGCTTCCCAAATCAACGAGACATTGAAAGCAATCCATTAATTTTAATAGGCATTTTATATTTGGCACTGGAATTACCTGTGTTTTCTACTTTCAATATTGCTTTTTATTTATTATTGGTACTTTGCTTTGTCCCAGGGCACTCAGTGTCCTTATGTCCTATTAAATTACATTTAGAGCATTGAATCTTCGGTTTCGTGCATCGATAGAATGGGTGACCGTTTTCTTTACAGTTGTAGCAGACCATGTTGGGCCCGGTTGACTTATGAGAACTGGGACCTACTTTATTATCAGCAAAAGTATTATTTTGAGATTGCCTATCTCTTTCATTAACCTTCTGCTGACCGTTTGAAGACCTATCTTGACCTACTTTTACTGTCTTCAAAAATCTAAATACACACATCAACACGGTCTAGGGATATTTCATACTCAATTAAATGACTCGAAAAGTACTGGCCGCATTGGAATCTTTTATACACCGATTTGTTTGTAATTTATCTCAGACTAATTCCAAATTCAAATTTTTGAAAATTCTTTTGTTTCGGTGGCATAAAAATGTCTTGATGTATAGGAGAGGGAATTTTCATTTGTGCGAAATTTAAAAAACAATACGAATTACGTTTAGTTACAGTTTTTTTTTTCATTTTTAAACGTAAGATAAAGTTAAAATTGAGGTATTGTAGCCATGCAACGCCGACATTTGACGAGGGCGGAGATGTTACGAGCTGTGGGAATGCTGGAAGCTGGATCTGTTCAGCGTAATGTTGCTGAGGCCATAGGGACCCATCAAAATGTAATTTCAAGATTGTGGACACGCTATCGTGCCACAGGTGAAGTAGCGGAGAGGCACCGGGGGCCAAGTCGCATCACTACCCCCAGACAAGACCGATTTTTGCAAATTACTGCGCGAGCTCAACCAAATGCAACGGCGACTCAATTGGTCCAAAGGCTGCGAGTGGAACACCAAGTGCTTGTGAGTGACCAAACTGTAAGAAGGCGACTGCATGAAAGCAATCTACGCTCTCGTAGACCACTCCGGGTCCCACCTTTACGGAGAGGCAATCGTGGACGACGATTAGAATGGGTTCGGAACCACGTGGACTAGGGCCGTGAGCAATGGTCCAATGTGCTGTTCACGGATGAATCCAGGTTCGGCTTCCATCCAGATTCACGAAGGACGCGTGTTTGGCGAGTTCCTGGACGATGGAGCCGTCTCCAGAACCCTCAGGAAGTTCACCCATACCAAGGAGGAACAATTATGGTTTGGGCAGGAATTCGTCTTGGAGGACGGACGGATCACGTTTGGGTGCGGGGCAATATAACGGCAGAACGATACGTCCAACAGGTGCTGGGGCCCGTAATCTTGCCTCACAGAACACAAATGGGGCAAGATTTCCTGCTCATGCACGACAATGCCCAGGCACACACGGCGAGAACGGTAGCAGCTTGGTTACATACACATAATGTTAGGGCCTTAGACTGGCCTGCTCAATCGCCAGATCTAAATCCCATTGAGCATGCGTGGGATATGCTGCAAAGAAGAGCTCTGAAGGAAGTTCCTGAAAATTTGGCTACAGAAGATCAAGTTTTTGCGCACCTCAGAAGGACATGGGACAATATTCCGCAGCAAGACATTGACAACCTTGTTTTGAGCATGCCGAATCGTTGCCGATGTGTTATGAACATCATGGGCGCTTTCTCAGACTACTAACTTCAAGTTTATAAACACAAATTAAATGATTTTTCTATTTTTTTCAATTTTTACTCACAAATTAAAAGTTAATTCATATACGGTTTCCGTCTATGCTTCATTTTTTTTCCATAAAATCCTGAAATTTTAATCAGTACCTTAACCATTATTAAAAAATGGTAGAATATTAAATAACGTATATTTTAAATATATACATGTCATATAAATAATTAACACATTGATAGTAATTCGCTTTTCTAAAAATATCCCTAGACCGTGTTGATGTGTGTAGTAATTCCGGTTCTGAAAATTCTGCTCCTTGTGCTCCCAACCTAACACTACGATCTTCTATACCTGCTATGATAGTCAACTGCACGTTTCTCTGATATTTCACAACGATTAATAAGATTCAATTTAGTATAATAATAAATCTCCAATGACTCCCCATAGGCGTACCTTTTTATTCAGCATTTCCGTTAGTAAATCCGAATAATTATCCCTAGTTGGAAAAGATTCCTTCAGTTTTAACTTCCAGTCTGACCAAGACAATAGTAGTGAGTGAGTGTAAACCCTGATACCAGGTTTTAGCTAACCCTGTTAATTTCGGTAGGGCACCACCAACTAGAAAACAATTGTGCGAAGAAATTTTCCAGTGAAGAATTTTATAAACTAGCTACCGAAATTGTGGAAATATTCTACAAGGAACGCGTTGTGGTGTATTATTCTGCATATTATTATTTATTTATTTAGTACATGGAGGACTTACAGCTAACAAAAACAAACAAAAAAGAAACCATAGTCACCAGAGAGCCAATTACAAATCCTCACGTATAGATATGTAATAAAATTATTTATAGTGTGAGCACAAAACAAAAACGCCTTATTGAAATTAATAAATAGGTACAATGTAAAAACTAAGTTTGCAATTTAAAATATGAAGAAAGAAATAAAAACAAATAAAATAACCTTACGCTATTAAAAAAATTTGAGGCTTAAGCACCTTCTGGCCGAATTCACACTAGTTATGAATGGATCCATATCATACTCCTTGCATATATCATTAAAATGTCTGCTTGCACGCACAACATAACTATTCTGCCTATAATTTGAAGATGAATGAGGTACACGTATTGGTGGATTATTATTGTGTGTAAGTTCTTTAAACGTAAGAAACCATTGTCTGGGTGGAACAGATTTGTAAGCGACGCTCACAGGAACGCTAAGATTAAATTTAATACTTGGCTGTGGTACGGTAGACCTTCTTGTGGCACCTTATTTGATGCAATGGTTGAATCTCGGAAGATCTTCAAGGGCAAACTTAAATGGTGCCAGAACAACCAGGATCAGATTCGAATGGATTTGTTAGCAAAACGCCATTCGAATTCTGATTTTGGGGGTTTTTGGAAGAGCACTAAGCAGTTCAATTCTAGACCAGCGGTACCTGTGAGTGTTAATAATGTGTCTGACTCAAAAGATGTTGCTGATCTATTTAGGATGCATTTCGATGTCAAGTCGCAGTTGGGACCGCCATGTAGGGAGCTTGATGCTGGGGTCAGTGATACAGAAATTTCGACAGTCATTCTGTCAAAGGACGTCAGAACAAAAATTAGTAGTATGAAGAGGGGTAAATCCCCTGGACACGATGGGCTCAGCATTGAGCACCTGCAGCATGGTGGGATCCATTTGCCACGTGCGCTCGCTCTTCTGTTCAATCTGTGCCTAGGTCACTCGTACCTTCCTCCGGATATGGTGCGGGCTCTGGTGGTACCAGTGGTCAAGAGCCGGACCGGAGACATTGCGGACAAGTTTTTTTTTTTTATTATTGTTCACAAATTTAGGGTACACATTTTTGTTAATTAACAATTTACTCGCCAAACTTAACAGTCAAACTACAGGCCAATTTCTTTAGCGACCATCGTGGCAAAAATACTTGACAGTGTGCTTAACTCTCACTTGAGTACCCACGTCAAACTGCATGATGCCCAGTTTGGCTTTCGGCAGGGTTTGTCGACAGAAACCGCTATTCTGAGTTTGAAGCATGCTGTCAAGTATTACACAGACAGGAAAATACCTATCTACGCATGTTTCCTAGACCTGTCCAAGGCGTTTGATCTTGTCTCGTTCGATGTTCTCTGGCAAAAACTGTCAGATGCCGCGATGCCGCCGGAGCTCGTCTCACTTCTGCGGTTCTGGTACCTGAAGCAGGAGAGTTGAGTGCGCTGGGCGGGTGAGCTCTCGGAGCCGAGTAGGCCAGAGTGTGGCGTGAGGCAGGGCGGATTGACCTCCTCCTTGCTATTTAGTCAGTACGTGAATGAACTGATCGAGAGGCTCAGCAGCACACATGTCGGTTTTATTGATGGCGTGTGCTTTAATAATTTAAGCTATGCAGATGACATGGTGCTGCTGGCCCCCTCGGTCGGTGCGCTCCGTAAGCTTCTCGGTATCTGCGAGTCGTATGCGACTTCTCATGGCCTTGTTTACAACGAAGGGAAGTCTAAATATATGGTCTTTAAGTCCGGTACCAGGTGTCCCTCCACCGTCCCTCCTGTGTTACTGAACGGTGTGGAGCTGCAAAGGGTGTACTCTTTTAAATACCTGGGTCACCTGGTGACGGACGATTTGAGGGACGACGCAGATATGGAGAGGGAACGCAGAGCATTGTCGGTTCGGGCTAATATGCTGGCACGCCGGTTCTTCCGTTGTACAGCCGCAGTAAAATTAACGCTGTTTAAAGCATATTGTATGTCACTGTACTCGGGGAGCCTGTGGTTCAGCTACACCCAAAAGGCCTACAATGCTCTGCGGATCCAGTACAACAACGCGTTTAGGGTGCTGTTGCGTCTGCCTCGGTTCTATTAGTATAAGATCCCGTTAAGAACGACCTTCACCGAGATGCTTATTTAATTAAACGTATTTTATATTTAATTTAACATGTCAATAAATATAATGCATATGGGTTGCCTAGCAAATTTCAGTCCAGAGTATGTTTAATTAATAATTAAAAAAAAATTTTTTTTAAACATTTCACCGATATGATTATAAGATGAATTCTATACCAATCGAAAGTATGAAGCCCATAGAATATGCAAACGTTAGGTTGCCTATTCTTTTCCGGTCACAACTATCGGGTTGCCAGGTATAAACAGGTAAATCTATATTACTAGCATTTTGCAACGATCTATTTATTGAATGAAAATTAAATTATATTAAAGATTATTTTATTCTGAACACGGTCGTACCTATAGGGTTGCCTGCGAAAAATCAGTCCAGAATTGCGGTTGTCGAAATTTAAAAAGTAAAATATTGCTCCGAGTGAATGTGTGCGACTGAGAGGTCCCAACCAACCATCCCATGCGATAGAAGAGGACACAGCATAGCAGCTGTTTAAAGTCCGCCCATTTAAAGAAAGAGTGTTCAAAAAAAATTAAAATTTTAAAATTCGACAACCGCAATTCTTGGCAGATTTTTCGCTGAAGTTGCGAGAAAGTGGACAGTTGCCGAGAACTAGCCGTTCATCCTCGAAGTCGTCCAGATCATCGCTCAGATCCACGCCAACTATCACAGATGATGACATTTATAGCCTGGAATTTCTGGAAAGTGGTAAGCAAATAATCGCTAGTCACCTTTTTCGTGATTTAAATGTACCACGGGCGACTGTACTATGGTGCCCTTCCTCTTGTTGACTCATCACACCATACACATATAAATTACAGGTGTTGTAAAATGTATTGATCGCAATACTTATCAAGTTGACATAAATAATACACTATCGGACATAATTAATTGGCTTGACAAAAATAATTTAGTTATTAACTTAAAGAAAACGAAAATCATGCACTTTCACCAAAGAACTGAAGTACCAAAAGTAAATATTAGACATAGTAACTGTGACATTGAAGAAGTTAAAGTAGCAAAATTCTTAGGTTTACTCCTTGATAGTCAACTTAACTGGAAGGCCCATATAGATGACCTAAGTAAAAAAATAAATAAATCAGCTTACGCACTTTTCCAAATTGCTAGAAAAATAAATATGGATGCGCTACTAGTTGCATATCACGGCCTAGTAGCCTCAATACTGCGATATGGTATTGTTTTTGGGGCAATTCTACTGATAGAGATATTGTTTTTAAGGCACAAAAAAGATGCATAAGATCGATGTGTGGTCTTAAAACTGATGATAGCTGTGTACCATTCTTTAGATCGCTCAAAATACTCACCTTGCCATCATTATATATATTTGAAATTAGTGTTTTCGTCAAAACAAACATGAGCTTGTTCGAAAAAGTGTCAACTTTAAGACATGTTGCTTTAGCGTGTGACCTTGGGTGTAGATTCAATGAAAGACTGGCAACGACTGACTCGTGTATTGTTTCTTCATAAACGACAAGTACAAAGAGCGTGCTAGGACATACTGCACAATGCTTATATATTACGTACGGAATACAAACTTAGCTTACGCTACACAGGATACACATTTAGTATACGCTATGCCGTTACACTACTCCCCCCCTTTTTAAAAGAAACACTTCTTTGACAAAATAACCCGAAAAAGAAAAAAAATATATTAACCATCACTTAACACAATATTACAGCTGAAATTGATACAATACATTTATTATTAAGTACACATTCGTTTCACAGTGGTTGGAAATTAGGTAGGTTTTACACAAATACACTCACTTATACTTTGACACACTCACTGTTAGACCTTGACTTTAAACATCTTCATTATGGGAAGTTTCAACGGTTTGCTTCCGTCTAAAACTTTTACGAGCCGCTTCGAAAGCGGTCGACTGCAGAGATTGCATCTGCTTGGTCAACCAACTTTTCCATGTACCGATGCATCGACGGAAAATTAGACATAAACACACTATGCCGCCATTCGAGATGATACTGGTGTTAAGATACAATACGAAGATACAACAAAAATATAGACATCTTTTGTTTTAAAACTTTCTCATTTTTAGTTGTTTCTGCGTGTTGAAGGTGACACATTCCCACAAAAACCTAAGTAAACAATGGCCGTGCATATGCGAGGATGGGTTGACACGAAAGAGGCGATCGCTGCAACTTTCCGAGAGGACCCATTGGTTAGACAACTAGTGACGAGGAATATGACCTTGGGCATTGACAAGTCGGACATAGAAGTGGCTGACAATAGTAAGCTCGCATTACTCATCACATATGCGAGATACCACCTCTTAGATGGTCCAATGCCAAGCATGGACCATATACTGGCGGTTTCTGTAGGAGAACTTTCTGTAGCTCCAGTGTTGCCTCAGGAGTACTTTGTGAGCGAAGATGATGCAAACGATGTAATGAAACAATGTCTTATATATTATATGAAACATGAAACTCCGCTGACCAGAGGCAAGACTCTTGCCCAATTCATAGATGTCCATAACGGGTTAGATGATGATGAGAAAGAAGATGATTGGGTCCGTGTTGCAGTTAATGCACAACCGGAAGATGTTGTCGAAACACATGATCAATCTTATGCTGCTTTCTTGGTGGCAGAATCTAATGGAGATCAGCATCTAAAACCTGTAGAGCTGTTTACAACAGTTTTCATCTCAGTCGCCAAGAGGGGTAATGTGTCCGATGACTTTATCAATAAGGTTGAACGAGGGCTTAACGACGATATGCAGATTGTCGCCAATCTGAAGTCTGAAGTGATATCGCTAGTCTATAAGTACTACGGTGCGAATATTACTGCATCTAATGCTAAAACTGTACTCGACACATGGTTGGCTGATCTACCGGAAATTGCATTAAGGGTAAGACTGACACTGACCCAGGCAACGAACTCTGGCTTAACTGCCTTTGTAACTGTAGGAAGGGCTATGAAGAAGTACCCAGACTTCCCCTGGGAAAGACTAAACGCCCTCACTGGAGGCGAATTGGTGAGTTATAAGACTGCTCTAGTAGCTGTTGGTGGGAACCCATATTATGGATTCAACAAGTCTTTGGGAGCTGCTAGATCAACCCTGTACAGTTCCATAGCTTATGTGGCGAAAGAACTACTGATCCAACTGAATGGGGAGATGTCTTTAAAGAGGTATGGCCGGGTGGATTCGAGCTCCAAAGAGTGTCTCAGTTGTCAAATCTCTGATAGACACTTACAAATCCGAATACACCAATAGGCTGGAATCAGCAGAGCTATCAGCAGCAGAGACTGCCTTGGGTGTAGATCTAAAGGCAGCGATCAACTCAGCTGTGAATGCAGATATTTTTGCCTGAAGCTGTCACCAGAGGTGATATATGCATAAACAGTTAATTATTAATGTAGATGTAGTTAGTATTAGTAAGTATACAATGATAAGAATGTGATTAATCGTGATACAACAAATTATGAAGATACACATTTAGTATACGCTATGCCGTTACATTGCGATTCGTAGCCAATACGCAAACTCTTTAAGCAATCAGCGTTGTAAGACAGCCTTATTGAGAAAGAGCGTTTTAGGCATGGCGCCGCGCATTTACAACAAGATACCGGATGTAATAAAACATTTAAATGTTACTCAATTTTAAAAAAAAGTTAAAAGTGTTATTAATTGAAAAATGTTATTACACTATTGATGAATTTCTGAATGATAAATTAATGTAGACTTATTTATTTATTTTGACTGTAGAATACACACAATAGACGATTTCTAGCTGAATTTGACATTTGTAATTATTATTATTTTTATTTCTTTTTGGCTGTAGAATTTACTTGATACTATGACATTTTATAATATTTGTTTTTAGCATGATTTTATTAATTTTGACATACCTACCAAATAATTTGAGTTTACCTCTCGCATGATACATTTTTCTTTTATTATTTCGCATGCTATGCAACCATAAATATTTGTACGCCTTTTGGCATAACATAGCGATCTAACATTAATTTAAGAACTGTATTCACTACCTATGTTACACAAATAAAATTGACATTGACTTTGACTTTGTCTATGAAGAAACATTACTATTAACTACCGAAATAAAAATCGCTGGTTCTTGGTAGTGAGAACAAAAGTGTAATAAGTCAATCAGAAATCCATAAACAATATAAGAAAAATAAACAAAAAAAAAAAAGACAAAAGGTATAAAAAGGAGGCTTCAAAACATAAAGCCTAAGGCAGACTTGCACATTCTCCCCTTTTTTATGAAATGGGCAGCTTAATCAGCTTTTGGAGGGGCCTCCTGAATGTGCCGGCCTCAGTGGCAACAACGGCCACTCGTACTATTCCGTCTCTGCCGGGGAACAAACTCGCGACTCGGCCTTTGGGCCATGAACCACGCGGTAAATTTGAGTCACATATTACGACCACATCTCCTTCCGCAATTGACGGCGCGCTGCCTCCACCCCTTCTTGGTGACAGCGAAGGCAGGTATTCTCGAACCCATCGCTGCCAGAAATGATCGGCTAGTCTGAGTGCCCTCCGCCAATGACTTCTGCTCGAGAGGTCCGACTCCTGAAGCGTGGCTGGAACGGGACGTCCTGGTGATCCATTTAGGAGAAAGTGAGCTGGGGTTAGTGCTTCTTCAGCATTAGGTTCGAGTGAAATAATTGTTAGGGGCCGTGAATTTATCAAGGCTTCAGCTTCAGACAGCACAGTTCTGAGTACCTTATCAGAGGGAGTCCGCTCATGGAGTGTCACTTTCAGTGCTCCCTTGACACTTCGGACAAGGCGCTCCCAAGCTCCACCCATAAATGGTGCCGAGGGCGGGATGAAACGCCAGTTTATAGACTCGTTGGCAGCGTATTCTTCAACCGCGTCACCGTATAACTCTCGCAGTTCCCGGCTGGCCCCAACAAAGGCAGTGCCGTTATCGGACCAAATCTCCAATGGGGTTCCTCGGAGTGACACGAAGCGGCGTAGGCACATGATCGCTGAGTCAGTCGATAAGCTGTGCACCAGATCCAGATGTACGGCGCAGACGACCAAGCATGTGAATAAGGCTACGTAGCGCTTCTCCTTTCTTCTGCCAACCGTGACATAAACGGGCCCAAAATAATCGAGACCGGTGAATGAGAAGGCTCTTTGATGATGAGCTAAGCGCGCTTCTGGCATATTTCCCATAGGTGGTTGGAACGGTCTAGCACGGCGCAATTTGCACAGCTGATAGGTATGGGCTACGAATCGAGCAGCGTTTCTGAGTCCAATAATCCAGTAACGTTGGTGAAGCTCGTTGATTACCAAATCTAGGTGTGAATGCGCGGCCTTCTGATGATATCTATGAATCAAAAGACGAACTGCCGGGTGTTTTCCACACAAAATTATTGGACGCTTAACGTCGTCTGATACGGCTGAGGCGGCAACAATGCGGCTTGACATTCGCAGCTGATTATCATCATCAATGAATGGCGACAGCTTGAACAGGCGGCTATTACGAGGCAACGGCTGTTGATTCTTTATTTGCAAATAATCTTCTTTAAAGGAATCGAGCTGAGACTGCCATAAGATGTGGGTTTCAGCCAGGCGTAAATCATTTGCTGTTATTCTTGCTGATACATTGAGGTTATTGGGAACATTAGGAGAGGATGTGCAAGAGAGAATAAATGTACATAAACTTCCTTCAAGACGAGTTAAATTGGCGACATCACCTCGTCTTTGTAGACTACGCATACGCAATAAAAAAATGAATTGTTGCGCTTTTGCTGTTGCTCGCACCATTCTCATCCATGAGCTGAAACGCAGCGGATCCGCGGAGACTGGTGCGGGCAGGTCAGTATCAGTGATAAGATGAACATGATGTTTAAATTCTTCACGGCCTAGACCACTGACATCGATCAAGGGTTCAGTGGGCCAGTTCGAGGAGAGCAAGAAAGCAGGACCTGAGATCCAACGAGATTCTGGAGTTAACTCAAAACGTTTGACCCGAGTTGCATCATCTGCCACGTTTAAATCACTCGGAATCCAACGCCATTCACTGACGTCCGTTAGCTCCAGTATCTCACCTACTCTATGAGACACGAAAGGCTTAAAAGTGCGAGCGTCGCTGCGAATCCAACCTAAGGTCGTCATTGAGTCACACCAGAAAACTCGTCTCGTCGGTTTTAGTCGGTGGGCTTCGCATATAGACGTAGCAAGACGAGCAGCCATCAGAGCACCTTGGAGCTCTAAACGGGGTATTGAGACAGGCTTGAGGGGTGACACGCGAGCTTTGCTACATATAAGAGAGAGTCTAACTTCACCGCTACCGTACAGAAACCGCCAATAAGCGACAGCGGCAAAGGCAGACTCACTGGCGTCTGAAAACACATGAAGTTCGCAGCTTGCTAACTCAAAATCATACAAATTATAGCGACGTGGAATTCGTAAAACAGAAACAGAGGATAAATCCTGAAACCACGACTTCCACGCAGTGTTGTCATCTTGAGAGAGCTCCTCATCCCAATCCAAACCCTTACGCCAAGCGTCTTGAAACATGATGCGGCCTCGAACAACGATTGGCGCAATGATTCCAAGAGGGTCATAGACTCGCATCACCTGGGCTAACACCTCTCGCTTGGTGAGCTTCTGTGGCAACACACCCTTATGGACTCCCGTATTTAAACCAATCACGTCACAGGGGGGTTGCCAGATAAGGCCAAGCGTGCGGACATGACTAGCCAGGTGACCTAAATTTACGTCATTCACAACGGGCGCCTCCAACAAGGACTCTTTTGGTAACAACGAGAGCGCCATGAGATCGTTTGATATCCAGCCTCGCATCTCAAAGCCAGCATGAGAATGTACGTTGTAAATGTCCGCAGCCAGCTTGGCTGCTTCATGAACGTTGTCTAAACTAGTGATGCAGTCATCCATGTAGTGATCGTGTAGAATTACTCGAGCTGCATCGGGGTATGTATCCTGCCACTCTAATGCATTTTTATTTTTGATATGGATAGCAGTTAATGGGCTGGACGCAGCGCCAAAAATCATGGATGACATGCGGTATGTACGTATAGGCTCATTCGGATCGTCGCGCCACAGAAATCTTTGGGCATCCCTATCATTTTCAATAATTTTGATCTGAGGGAACATTTCACGAATGTCAGCTGTTAGAGCTACTTTGCCCTCACGGAAGCGCATGAGAATACCTAGTAGAGGTTGCAAAAGGTCTGGACCGGTTAATAACATTGAATTTAATGACACACCGTGGGACCTGGCGGCTGCGTCGTGTACCGTTCTCAACTTGTCAGGTTTATTTGCATAAATTACTCCAAAGTGAGGAAGGTACCACAACGGAGACCCCAAGTTAGGAGGAGCTAAACACTTTTCAGCATATCCCTTTGACAGCATATCATGGATATTCCGACGATAGCGTTCAGCATAGTCGGGATCTCTCACCATTTTCTTTTCTAAACTAAGGAATCTAGACACAGCTAATTTGTAATTATCGGGAATATCCAGTTTATCAGCCTTCCACAATAAGCCTACTTCAAAGCGGCCACTGGGCAGACGGCGCGCGGTGCGCTCGAGAACTTGCACGGCGCGTTCGTCATTGGCACTACGAGCTTCTTGTTTAGAGATGCCGATTGAATCAATTTTAAACTGCTCCCTAATAAGACCTTCCAGAATCAACTGATCGTTCGCTATATCAGGTTCGCTAACCGTGGCGTGGTTGATAACATCGACCAGTTTAGTTTTGCTGCAACCGAAACCATACAAAACCCAACCTAAAGCAGTTAAAATAGCTACGGGTTGCGTCTTGGTTCCTTTGCGCGTAGCTTTAGCGAAAGATAAGTGCCAGTTGTCGATGCCTATAATCAACATGGGCTTAACGTCTTCGTAGCAAAATTCATTAGAAATGTCTGCCAGGTACGGATACTTACGCACGCTCTCAAGATGCGCTGACTGTCGCGCAGCGCCCAAGCCGCTCATCGACCTGGCTCGCTTAACGGAATGAATTTCATTCGAATGACGGCCTTTTATTCTGAAATCGACGTACTGAATTTTAACATCCATACCTAGACCACCGACACAGTCTAAATGAATGAGTTTTTCTTGGCCCATGCAACCAATTTGAGCCGCCAGCTTAGAATCTATAAAGGTGCCTGTGGAACCGTCGTCCAGCAAAGCGTACGTATCAACGCTACCAGAAGGTCCCGTAACGGTCACGCCAACTATTTTCAACAACGGCCGAAAAGCAGGTTCCGCGGCTGATAAGGAGGATGTGTGAGCCAAGACATCGTGATCCGAATCGTCAGACGATGGCGCGCCGGTCTCGTCACAGGCTGCGGGCGCGCTACATTGCATCGGCGCGCTGCACGTCGGGGGTGCGGCCGCGCTGGATGTCGATGGCTCAGCGTCGCATGGCATAGTTCGACCCGTGTAATAAAGCATGGTGACGCATGTCACAACCTTCTACTGAACAAACTCTTTTAATACAAGAAGTTTTATTTTTGTGCCAACCTTTCTTTAAACATCTGTGACATATTTTTTTTTTTTAATAAATTGCCAACGATCATTTATTGTCATTTTGACAAACCTATCACAAAACTTCAATTCATGTTTTTGTTGACACAATGGACAAATATTATTTGTCGATGATATTTTTTCAGTTGAAATCCTACAATTTTGATGATCAGTTTCAGCTAAAACGTTCACCCTATCCCTGAAGCCTCTGTTATCTGTGTTAGGACGTGCTACAGTAGGCAACGAGCAGTCAATGGCGCCGCCGAACCTACACTGCAAGTCAGCTTCACGAGAGAGGAAGTTGGCAAACATTTTGATTTTAGACAAGCTGCCATCGCTCAAATGAGCGTAATCCAACCACCGTGGTCGTAATAGCGGTGGCAGCTTGCTCCACAGTGCCTGAAACAGCTCGGGCGAGCGTAAGTAGTCCGGCTGATTTAACAGGCGGATTACTGCCACACAGTTTTGTACTCGGCTGGCAAAAATAAGGACATCTTTGCTGTCGTAGCTTACCTTAGGCAGCGCACGTATGACAGATACTTCATGCATCACGACGAGTTCGGGGCGGCCGTAGCGCGCGTCGAGCGCAGCGAGCACCACACCGGGGGCGCGCGCCGCCGCCAGGAGGCCTGCCACTACAACTACTACTATGCGAAAGCCTCGCTAAATTATCGGTAGCCGAAACATTTTGAGCTGTATTTTCGTACGCACGTTTTAAAGCTAGCCAATCTAAATAGGACTTGCCGTCGAACGTAGGCAAGTCAGTCTTCGTAGGAGTTTGCTTGTTAACTTTGTTTATTAATGTTCCGAGCGAGTTGATTAAGCGAGTCACTCCTCCATCTTCATTACGATCTTGGTTGAGAGCGTGTGTGGTAGCGACAGCGTCTTTGCTGTGGGACGCTCCCATGCCCGGTGCCTCACACTGGGCTGTATCGTCGTACCTGAAATGTGGGTTGGCACTCTAAAAATCTCGCTCATCGGGATTTGGCACTACATTTTTTACCCAATCTTGAATACTAGCACAGCTACGCATGCCGTGGCTGCCGCGCTGGCTGGCGTCCGCCTCTATGGCGGCGAGCTCAGCTTGTAATTGAAGCTCAGCGACCTGACGTTCTCGCTCCAGAGCTTTTTGCTCTGCAGCTTTTTGCATATCAGCCAAGTGGCGCGCGTGTTGCGCCTGTGCCGCCAGCTGACGCGCCACGATGGTGGCGGATGAGCGTGAGGTAGCGGTGCTGGCCGGGCGGGAAGGCGCCGGAGCCGCGGCTTGAGGGGGCACGTCCGCGCTCTGTGGCGTGGTCAGGGCAGTCTCCCTCGCCGCAACTTGGGTGCCGTCTCCTGCACACTGCGCGGCCGCTTTTGCGCGTTTAGAACTTGCTGAACGTGTTTCCATTTTCCGTAGAAGGACCAATATTAACTACCGAAATAAAAATCGCTGGTTCTTGGTAGTGAGAACAAAAGTGTAATAAGTCAATCAGAAATCCATAAACAATATAAGTATCAAAAAATAGACAAAAGGTATAAAAAGGAGGCTTCAAAACATAAAGCCTAAGGCAGACTTGCACAATTACTATGGCTGAAAAACAATGTTGATCCATGGAAATCTGTTGAAAGAAAAGTGGGCAGAAACTGCAGATTACCGCCTAAATCGCATCCAATGTGGAAAAGGTGATATAGCGGATTACTTCAAGGATTTCCCAGCCTTAAAACAATCGCAAGGCTATAACCTTGGAGTATGTAAAAAAAAAACTTGTAGAATACTTGTCAAAACTGTCTCCAACATTACTTCGTTCAACTGTGTAGCCAACAAGTATTTTTACAAGTATAAAACACATTTGCGTTTACACTGAAGTCTGTGACATGTATTAACTCGTCTGATACATTAACAGCGTCAAAATACAAACGTGGTTTAGACAATTATTGCTTATTTTATACATGAGTAGGCGACTAGAAGTTTTCAATCAACAAGTTTCATACAAGTTTTGTATACTTACAACAAGTTTTATACATGTAATATAGTTTCATAACATGTTTTGTATACAACATATTTAATATGTACTTGGATTTAGAAACCATTGTTTACCTCACAAATTCAAAATTTCGACTTTCTGTGAGCTATATTTCAGAAGATATTTTTTGGATAGAAACATGGCAAATTGTAGCAGTTTATTATGAAAGCACATGTTGCCTTTTCCACAGCAAGAAGGAGCCCAGCCGGAAGTCACCAGCTGTGGTCCTTGCGCCCCCAGTGGCTGCAGTGGCGGACGTGGCCGCCATGCGCGCTTACGTGAGCGCCTACTTACCGCACGAGCTGAGCCGCTACGACGGTGACGAGCGCTATAAGCGCCGGCTGCTCAATTCCTTCAACCCGCAGGTGACGCTGGAGCGGAGCCCCCCCGTCGACCGCATGCTTGCTCCGAAGACCGCGCGTGGGGCCAGCGCCGCGTCCGAGTGCACATTTAAGGCAACGACAACAACGCCTGACACACATGTTGTCAGCAAGCGGTAGGTTTACACAAATACCGCATTTCGCTAACTGAGCACTAGACATCGGATTATACGCGGTGTAAACGGACCCTTCACGAAGCCGTCAACCAAGCTTTATAACATATTTATGTACATGCAAAAACGAAAACAATGCATTCAATTTGTAAAATACATGTATTATACCTTGGTGAAAACGACGGGTTATAAGCAGGGTTGGAAAAAAAACAGTTTTTTTTACATTTTATAAAACAAACAGTTAAAAATGTTTTAAACAGTTGTCTTTTTTGTTTTTTTTTCCTAAGTTAGTTAGCATACATTTTTAATTGATTAAGCCTGATATAATTCACTTTTATACTATTTTAAAAACTGCATGACCAAAATTGATCTTAATTCAATAAAAAATGAACGTCGAAACATACCGCATATGTTTCGACGTTCATTTTTAGTAGGGAAATCACCTAAACTTCTCTTAAAATAAGGGGAATACCCAAATTGAATATAATCACATTCACGAATTACGGAAGTTCTGGGAATTCCCCGGGGGTCTTTACCGATGGAGTGTATAAATAGAGCGGACTTTCTTTCTGATTTTTCATTTCACAATAACACAAAAACATTTGGATTTATTCATTCCGATACGAAACAAACTTGAGAACGAGAAAGCTGCAAAACTTGTCACAGTTTTTAAACACCTTAGGTGTTTGACACCTAATAAAAAACGATGTTTTATTTGAAACTGTTTTTAACACTGTTTAAAACACATGTTTTAAACAACTTGTTTTAAACATGCCAACCCTGGTTATAAGACAAGTGTCTGAATTTCGATTGCCATGTAAAATTCATAATGTTAGTTCCCGTATCTGCCACGATTCTTCTCTTTTCGCACAGACTCTAGTCACTTGCAACACTCGCGCGCTGCCGACATAGCAGAACGAGATATTGTGCAGGCACTAAAAGATACAAGCTATTCTAGTTCTCGCTCAACAACCCAATAACCTCTGTGGTAGCGATCCGGACCTTTCTCACCAGTGGAAATAACATACCGTAGGTACTATTATTGTATTCTTTTTTTTCAGCTAATTAACGATTTCAGTCGTCTGTATCCGGAAAAGGAAAACAAATTATTTTCCTCCATCACCCTCAAAAAAGAAGAAATTATAAAATATGCTTCATTAAAATTACGAAAAATTAGAGACCAAGATACGAGAACAAAAATAGCAAATATAGTTGCACTGATTAGCGGTAAGAAGTTTTGCTCAAATATTAGTTCTTATTATTAACCTTTAAATAGAGTGGAGTCTCGGAGGCCCCCCGCCCATTCTAGAAATCGCACAGATTTGTGACTTCCCCCTTCCCCTCAGCACCGAGCCGATCAGTTAGTGTATTGAAAACATGACGTCCATAGTGTTTTTTTTATTTTATTTTAGTTGAAGGTCCTAAGGACCTTCATAAACTTAAGTCTCGAAAATTAACCGAATCTTTTTTTTTTCTTTGCATACAGAAGATGAACCAGAGACATCTAGCAATGTTGCTTTGATGTTGCTGGCTTATGTCATCAACATTTCACCTGCACGGAAAATGAAAGGAAAGCCAGCGTGGAAACCATCCAGAGCAGAGGTATGCGACGGCTATATATCGCAAGCTGCTTCTGAAGCCGACGACGTTACCAACAAGATCATTCAAAAAAAGGAGAACCTGCAGAGGCTAGCAATTTTACGATTGACGGCACGGTTGGCGCAGTGGCTCAAGCAATGGACTGCTGCGCTGCGTGTCGCGGGTTCGATCCCCGCACGGAACAAATATTTTTCATCCCCCCATCTCGGAAAGAGTCTTTTTGCTCTTCGATATCTGAGTGCAAAAGCCGTTTTTATCCTCTAGAGTGATAAAGTAATTTGAATTTAGAACATCGTGTGCAAGCTAAGTCTGTAAATTCAAAACATCATACCGAACATTCACACTTATCACCGATCATTCATTCATTCGATTATTCTCTATGGTGCCGAATTTATCATACACCCTATTTTTTTTTAATTTGTTAAAAACTCAGACTCGGAACTTTCTTGGTGTACTTTTTTTTTAATTTGCTTTGCGCGCGCCATTTTCTTTTCAGGTCATATTGTTAAAACGTTAGGAACAAGTGATAAACCTAAAATGAGTGATTCTAGCGACGAAGAAGTTTATTTGACGCCAACAGAATTGACTGAAACTGTTAATAATGCGCAAATGAGCTTTCTTCCTCAACAATCAAGCGAAAAATATTTGCAACAATACGACATGTTCAACACGTGGCGACTAGCTAAAGGAGCCAAAACTTTCTCAGAAAACGTTTTGCTGGCTTATTTTTTATAGTGTAGTCAAATTAGCAAAAAGGTTGGACGGAATTCGTGTAGTTGTAATTTTTTGTGGAATCATTAGAAGACATGAATATAAGTTTCCTCTAAGTTTGCACCATTCTTGTTATGTACGGAACATCGTTTAATATTAGGTGTTAACACAAGTCCCATTTTTTTTGATTTTTTTTTAATAACTAATTGTGGTAAGTTTAGATATAATATGTAGATTTTACCCTTTGGTGTATAATTACTTTTCACCAAAACAGTGTGAGGTGTATGAATAACTAATTAATTATTATTTTTAATTTGCGGCTCAAGGGAAATTCAGCCTGTTGGTGCAAACTCGTAATATGCTTTTTAAAGCATCATGAACACACAGTTATTTTAGCACCCTTTTGCACCCCTAGGAAACCAGGATTTTACAATATTTGTAAATTGTACTTCGGGGCAAATTAGTGTACTCATAGATTTTTTAATATGTAATTTATTCTAAGTATACTACATTCGCACCCCATAAAAATAAGAAATAGATAGCCGGAAGTTTATACAGAGCTAGCGTACGATGTTTGTATTTATAATGATGTCGAAGCAGACGCGGGCGGGCGGCGAGAGGAGTGCTATGATTGATATAGATCATTGTTGTGGCAAAAAGCGATCCGTGCGCTACGCAAAATAATTATCATTTCCTCTTATTTTATTAACTGTGTTTGTTCAATAAATGTGAAAAATGGATTATGAACTGTATTGCATTTTTTTTTATTATAAATGGGCTTGCTCTTGACTTCAATCTTGCCCTAAGGGCAGAGATGATGTCGACGATGGAACGAGCTTACCCAGTAGAAGCCTGTTTACTCGCGATCTAAACAGATTAGGGTTAAGTATATGAACTCGGAAAAACCGACGCGCGTAATAAAGGACCCAGCAAAGTGCTTCGTTCGAATGTGTGGAATGTCGACTAGGTATCGGTGATACCCTGCAGTACGTCTAGTCTCCCGATGGAAGAAGGGAGATGGTGGGATCAGCTCGTGGAGCTCTTGCGCACACTCTCCGAAGTACAGTCTGTAGAAGACCGACAGACATGCGACTTTGCGACGGTGGGCCAGGCTATGTAGCTTGATAACAAGCTTATCGTCACCAATTAGCCTCCTGGCTCTGCGCTCTACAGAGTCAAGTGTGGCAAGCTGGTATTTGGCTGAGCCATCCCAAAGGTGACAGCAATACTCCATGCCAGACCGGACTTGAGCTTTATATAATACTGAAAGCTGACCAGGCTTGAAGTACCGCTTAACCTTGTTTAGGATGCCCAGCTTTTTCGCCGCAGTTTGAGCTTTCGACTCGATGTAGGCGCCGAAGTTCAGATTCGCGCTCAACTTCGTGCCAAGAAGCTCGAGACTGTCAGTAACTTGTACAGACGCACTCCGGAAAGTAGGGGCCAGATTAAACGGACTCCTTTTGGCAATGAACAGACACACTTGCGTTTTGGTGGCGTTGAAATCTACCAGATTCTCGTCACCCCACTCGGAGACAAGTCTTAAGGCTGAATTCGTTCGCTCTACCATGACCTCTCTTAATGAACGTACTTCATCACCACTGGCTTTTGCGCTGGATGTATAACTCTCCATGACAGTGCTGTCATCTGCGTACCCAACAATACCAGGAACAAGGAGGTCATTGATGTGCTGCAGGAAAAGTGTCGCGGAGAGAACAGACCCCTGAGGAACTCCGGCATCGATAGCCATAAGGTCAGAGGAGCAGCCATCAATGACCACTCGGATCAACCGTTCACTCAGGAAGTCAGATATCCAGCAGCAAAAGTCAGCGGGAATGCCGTATGCCGGAAGTTTGCTCAACAAACTTGCGTGCCAAACCCTGTCGAAAGCCTTCGAGATGTCCAGCGAAACGGCAAGGGCCTCGCCGTGTTTCTCGATGGCCTCGCCCCAGCAGTGCGTAGCTAACACCAGAAGATCCCCAGTTGACCGTCCCCGGCGAAAACCATACTGACGGTCGCTGAGTAGGTCGTTCGCTTCAAGGTGCGCCAGCAGCTTACCGTTGAGTACCCTTCCCATTACTTTACACAGTACGGAGGTGATGGCGATTGGTCGATAATTACAGGGGTCGGCACGACTACCCTTCTTGGGCACTGGTTGTACACTAGCAACCTTCCAGGAGTTCGGCACCGTTCTGGTTTTGAGAGAGAGGCGGTACAAGCGTGTCAACACAGGAGACAACTCAGGCGCACAGTTCCTTAAGACCCTTGCTGGTATGCCGTCCGGACCGCTAGCCTTATTCACGTCTAGGCTCTGAACTACTCTACGAACCTCTTCTGGTATTGGTCGGAGTGGAAGAAGGGTTTTTCAAATAAAAGACGAACCTAAACATGACGTACCGAAGACAAGCTAGTTTTAATAGATTTATCATTATAACAGTGATCGGAATAGGCTGAATATATTTACCTAAACTTAAACGAAGAACAAAGTCAAGCAGTGGAGACTAATTATAAAAACATTTTTTTAACGAGACATATTTTTCGCTTTACTTACGGCCTTAAAATATTTGATATTTATCAAAATATTAGGCATACTAATTATATGTTGCAGCAATATAATAAAATTTGTAAGGCAAAGTATACGGGTGTATAACACTACAAAACTCGGTAGGTAGGTATTGTCAATAAGTTATCCCACACGTTTCCAGAAAACAAACAATACGTAACTAATCTTGAGCAAGTACCTAGGTAAAACAAAGCAAGCTGCTTCCTTTGTAATTTCTTAGTAGTTTTGTAACATCTTAATAACATTTTTTATTCTATTTTACTATAAAGGTCTCAAGACTATCAAAGATTGCAGTATCAAGAAGTGCGATGGTTTACATAAACTTTTAGATGGAGTGAAAAGTATAAGAATTCATTCTAAATGTAGAAAACAGTACATCAAGAAAAGACCGCTGAGTACTTACAATCTTGCACTAACGCTGAACATTCTATTAGATGATTTAGAATAAGGTGTAGCTTAAGCTAACAGCTATAAAACAAACAAATTAATAAATATTTTTTTATATAAAAACCTTTTATTTATCTTTAATATGGCCAGATATTTCTTTTGTCATTTATAAGTTAAAAAACGAAAATTATATAATTTCTACTTAGTAATCTCATCTAAATATATAAAAGAAGAAGCTGACTGACTGGCTGACTCATGTATCAACGCACAGCCCAAACGGCTGGGTCTAGAGATTCCAAAGAACAATGTCCAAAACGTCCCCACCCTTGTAGCACTTTAAAACCTATGTCAATCGAAGGGTTATAGTCAACTTATCATTTTATTGTATGACAGCGAAACTGAAATCCGCATCCGAAAAAAGTTATATCGTTATGAAGAAACCGAAATCAGTCACAATAATAATTATGTTACCGACCACGATACTTTTCTTTTTGTAATTATTACTGTGAAATGATGTCGTTCGGAGTTTTCAAACCTCGGAACTTAACCTTCTGTAGCGAGGTGTGAGACAGGGAGACGTCATATCTCCGAAGCTGTTCATTGCTGTACTGGAGGATGTTTTCACGGTTCTGAATCGGGAAGGACTAGGCATCAATGTAAATGGTGACTACATCAGTCCCCTTCTGTTTGCTGACTATATAGTGGCTGATACCATGGAGGACTTCAGAACAATGCTCGATGACCTCAGTAGAGTTTCCGAAAGAGTGGATCTTAAAATGAACATGAACATAACCATGATCATGTTGAATAGCCATGTAACACCCACTCCTATCAAGATCGGAACCTCTATACTCGAAGTTGCGGACGATTATGTCTACCTGGGACAAACGGTCTAGTTAAGTAGGTTTTAATTCGAGAAAGAGGTCACCACTTCACCAGTCCCATGCATTGCATCTCGCATCCAGCGGGTCCCCGCAATCTTCACCAGGTCATCTTCATCATCACCTTTTTATTTTTGTTGAGTGGTGAAAAATACCTAACGCATACAGCCGCGTCCCGGGAGGCGGCGCGGCTTGCAACCACTAAAACACTGGCGTGAACCTACTGTCACTTTGTTGGATGAGCCACAAGAACTGCTACGCATGACGTTCGCGACCCATCCAGCGATGTCCGGGCTCACCTGAGACATCGCAACCACTCATGAGGGCCGTGCGATGTGACAACGATAGACTCCCCTATCTATCGCACGCTGGCACCTCCTAGGGTGGCATCAGGTCACCATGGCGCCTCCTCCACCGACCAGTCCTCCTTCGACGGATCGCGTCAGTGAGGGAGTCTTCCTCCGCCACCTCCTTCTGTGAGATGACATCCTCACAGAAGGACGCCACTGCCTTCCATGCCTCCCTACTGTCGACCATGGCCTTGGTCACAGCCGGCGAAGAGCGGTCTGCCTCAATTGTTGCTACGAGAGCATGGCGCTGCACCACCCAAGCAGGGCAATGCTCGAGGGTGTGACGCGCCGTAGTCTCGCTGCAGTCGCACTGGTACCACACGGGAGTCGCCTCCTGTCTAGCCACTTTGTGCAGGTATTTGCCAAAGCAGCCATGCCCTGACAACACCTGCACTAGATGGAAGGTCAACGTCGGGTCAGGTCATTTGTCCACCTAGTGGAAGTCCTTCTAACGCAACGTTTTCGGCTTCGCGGTCGCCACTCCCTTACTTTTTGGCCCCATCGGTTATTCGTTCTGCGAGCGATGTGCCGTGCCCTGCTCATTGCCACCACTTGAGTCTGGCAATTCCCGGTCTAAGTCGGTAACCTCGGTAACCTCAGAAGCTCCGAGCATAGCCCTCTCCATTGCCCTCTGACTTTAAGCCTTCTGATGAGACTGATTGTGAGCGATCACATTCAGGTCTCGTATGTAATCAATGACAGCACACACTGATCATAGACTTTCGTCTTGAGATACTGCGGTAAGTTGGACGAAAAGATCTAACTCAACTTCCGTAACGCTGCCCAGCCGAGTCGAATTCAACGATGAACCTCTTTCTTGAAGTTAGACCTACCTAACTTGACCGTTTGTCCAAGGTAGTATAATCGCCATTGACAATCATTGATGCCTAGTTCTCCCTAGTCCAGAACCTTGAAGACATCCTACAGTACAGCGGTGAACAGCTTCGGAGGTATGACGTCTCGCTGTCTCACACCTAGCTGCCGATGGGTAGGTTTAGAGGTTTGAAAACTCCGAACGATAGGTATCATTCTACAGTAATAATTACAAAAAGAAAAGTATCGTGGTGGGTAACATAGTCATTATTGTGACCGATTTCGGTTTCTTCATATCGATATAACTTTTTTCGGATGCGGATTTCAGTTTCGCTGTCATACAATAAAATGATAAGATGACTATGGCCCTTCGATTGACATAGGTTTTAAAGTGCTACAAGGGTGGGGACGGTGTCCATACATTTTTGTGCATTGTTCTTTGGCAAGTAGGTTTCTTATGTGGTCTAGGGGTGCACTAAGAAAGGATTTTTGGAAATTCCACCCCTAGGGGGTTGAAATAGGGGATGAAAGTTTGTATGAAACTTTTTATTCCTTGGACATATTTGCATGAAATTTCGTATGAATTGAGTACCTACGGCAAAAATAATGAGTTACGTAGTATTTCAGCGTTTTCGCGGTTGATTTGCTTCAATTTCTCCAAGATCCCGTGATCAGATCCAGGCCATTTTTCTATGGGACCATCTGTGACCCTTTCAAGCAAAAAAAGATTTTTCCAAATCGGTCTAGATTGCGACGAATTGAGAACCTTCTTTTCGAAGTCGGTTAATAAATAAAGGACATGCTTGGAGGACACTGCCATTTTATTTTTCGTTTAAACACAAGCTGCTTTAGCATTAAAAATATAATCTTTAGGTGCGTACACTATTACTTACTAACAGAGCATTCACAATTGGAAAGTACTCCTTCCTCGTAAAATACATCAAACAACGCCACCGGCTACCGGCTGCGCCAATTACGTTCGGCTGCAGACGAGGATGCAAATGAAACCGATATAATTTACTTAAGAAATTTAATTAATGTATAAATTACATTTAAATCGGTAATTCTAAGTTGCGTGACAGTTGTTCGATGTGAGAAACAAGAGTGAAGCACTAAACCTAAAATTAACACTTGTCACTGGCATTGCCCAATCTTCGATCCCACGGTCGGATTGCTGAGACGGCGGGTCTCACGGTGCATCGCACAGCGCGGTGTTAGTCATCTTCTTAACAATAAAGGGTGTCGCAAGTAGCAACATAACATGATGACGACGCTTATCTCTTCTTGTTAGTTTATTATTCCGTGTCGCGCGCTTGTCACTTCCATGGCGTATTTATTCAGTGGCAATTACTACAATACTAAAAAAATGTATGTTCCATATAAAAATGGAAATTTTTTAAAGGGTGCAAATTTAAAGGAGACCAAATTAATGTGATTGTGATGATTTTCAAAACAATCAAAATTTTCCCCGAAGTACAGCGGCAGACATGCGTGAAAAACTAATTTCCATATGTCACACTAGGGTGCAAAATCAATAATGTATTTAGGTCAAAATGTCTAACCGTTTCCTCAGTTTACAAAACTACACAATTTTCCCCACAGCCGCAATGACCAAAAAACATTTTATTTTTATTTTATTTTTTTACTGTTTCTGCGTTGGTCTGATTAAAATAAATAAAATGTAATAATGTAGACTGAGGTGTAATAAAGCGTACAAAAAATTACGCTGAGTACATCTGTGTTCTCTGGTTAGTTATGACTAATTAATAGTTTTCACCCCCTTCCGTAGGGGTGGTAAAAGCATTTGTTTTTTATACTCGATCTTTAACTCATACAAATCTATCACAAACGTTTTTGCCTCTCCGGAGAATTTAATCCAATCTTTATTAAAAAATGGCCTAATTAACCGACTTCCCAAAAAGGAGGAGGTTCTCAATTCGATCGGTATATTTATTTATTTTTATGTATGTACACCGATTACGCTGCGATTTATGATCCGATTTACGTGATTCTTTTTTAGTTTGATGCGGAATGGTTGCCATTTGGTCCCATAAAAATTTAGTATAGTTTGGCCCAGTACTTTTCATTTTATAAAGATTTTTCTTAATTTCTGAACATTTTTCGTTTATGTGTGTTCGCGAATAACTTCGTCGTTTATGAACCAATTTTGATGATTCTTTTTTTATTGTGAAGGAGATATTTCAAGTGTGGTACCATGATATGGAAACCAGGACCTGGTGATGAAACCCCAGAGAAATCGAGGGCAACCCTTAAATTTCATAGGCACATAATATTATGTGTCGTGTTTTTCTGACGCCATACAAGTATTCGCATCTAGCAGTCATCACTTCATGTTGATAAGCTGATGATGGAAGGTACTACTCCTCAAAGGTTAGGAGTTGAAAGCAATAATAAGGGTATCTTGAAGGATTAGGGGTAGGTTTCTTAGTCGAATGTTATTATGTATAGTAAATATATTTCTATGATATTACAACTAAAAATGAAAAAATAAAAAAACTTTTTTACAAAAAAAAACAACCGACTTCAAAAACACCAAAAAGTTAAAAATAAACTTCAGAAGAAAAATCAGCTTCTGAAGTCGGTGGCAAAAAAACGAAATGAAACAAACAAAATGTCACCGACTTCAGAAGGTGATTTTTCTTCTGAAGTTTATTTTTAACTTTTTGGTGTTTTTGAAGTCGGTTGTTTTTTTTTTGTAAAAAAGTTTTTTTATTTGACTACACTATTATTGAACTATCCGAGACCAAGAAATCAAGCACTCTATGGAGTACGTATTCAATGTTAAAAGCAACAATAAAGATGAAAAAAGACATACATATCGACACCTATCCTAAATTAGTGGCATTTTTAAAAAGAGTCTCATCTGGTCATCAACCAAAAATATCGAAGGTTTTTACAGCATCTGAAATTGAAAAGTTTCTTAACGAAGCACCTGATTCCGTATATTTGGCGGCAAAAGTAAGTCAGTTGCGCATTCAGTATCTACTCAACTACTTAACATAATCTAATAAGTACTTAGTAGATATTGATAGGCATACCTAATTATGCATGAATATCAATTTCCTTTTACGTTACAGGTTGTTCTCATTATTGGTATAAACGGAGCATGTCGAACTAACGAACTAACACAACACACAAACCACAAACCTTGAGAAACATTCAGATGAATTAAGTGCTATTAATTAATTTACATAATAGAAAGACAAAAAGAGACCGTAACTTCGTCATTCGCAAGGAATACGTAAAAATTGTTGAGAAATATCAAACCTTACGCCCGCCTAACACTCCAATCAAGCGATTTTTTCTACAATATCGCAACGGAAAGTGTGTAAGACAACCTATGGGTGCTAATAAAATTGGCAGTATCCCGCGAGAAATAGCAACATTTCTTGAAATTCCAGAACCCCTGTTGTACACGGGCCATGGTTTCCGACGAACTTCAGCCACACTTTTGGCCGATTCAAGAGCTGATCTCCTGTCCCTTAAGCGCCATGGAGGCTGGAAGTCTAATGCGGTTGTAGAGGGATATATAGAGGATTCCATTCAAAATAAGTCTAAAATATGTAAAGGCATTGTAGGTGCCATAACACTGACAGAGCCTCAGTCAGATCCTTGGACTGGCCCTTCTACATCAAAAATGAGCCGTTACGAAATACGTAGCCATTGCCCTCTCTCGCCAACATTTACGCCAAGGGAATCAGATGAATCGGTAGAACTATAAGGTATGACCATTGATATAATAAAATTTATTATATCAATGGGTATGACAGATAGTTTACCAAAAAATAGTACACAAGTCACTAACACCAACATTACAGTACCTAACAAAAATATTACACTTAACTTAAGTAACTGTAGCAACGTTACTCTAAATATTTCTTAATTATACCTAAGTATTTTTGTTATAACTTAAAGATTTTTCTGTAATACTTAGCTATCATAATGTAGTAGATAATACTTAAACTGAAATAAAAGTATCTTGTGATTGTAAATGCTTTTTTTTTTGCATTTAGTCATTTCCTCGCTGAGGTGGGATGAAAAGTTACGTGTTGCACTCGAGTGCAAAGATTTTTCACCTCGTGCTCTTTTCATTCCCTCGCTTCCTCGGTCATCAAAATTGAGCACGCGGTTAAAAAGCAGCTTTGCACTCTTGTATAACAAATAACTATGAACGGCCTACGGATAGTTGTTTCGGGTCTGGGTATTTGTGTATGTGAGTTTAAAGGCGCGGGCCCACCGCGGCGCATGCTGTGCACGGGCACGCGGCGCATTTTAGCTGCGTGTATTAATTTGTTTGGCAACGTGGGTCAACGTTTCCACTGGAATACACGTATATGACCAACGACTATGTATAGCGTGGCACAGCGCACGGAGAGGCTACGATATAACACAATAAGCGATTGTACATCGATAAGCGAGCTGTGCATAGTCGTGGGTCATATGCGTGTACTTCAGTGGAAACGTAGACCCACGTCGACAGCGTTGAGCTATGTAACCGCCTATTCGAGCAAGCCACGCATGTATCAATGACGTCAATTCATGCGTAGCCTCTCCGTGGGTTGCAGTGGACACAACCACATACATTTTCTTACAAAGCGAAGCATACTACACGTGCGTAGCCTCTCCGTGCACCGCGGTGGGGCCGCGCCTTTAATGTTTGTGAACGCACCCACGATACAGGAGAAATTCCTAGTGTGGGGCAACGTTTAAAAAAAAAATGAATATTTTATGTCTATTTACTTTTAAGCATGTAAAGCTATTTTTTTTTTGGTTTATTGACTGCCCATAGAGCCCCGAAAGCTATATACTCCAACTGGACCATTTACTCATTCATTTATCAATTTGTTCAACAACTTATTGTGTTTGTGTTTTACAAACAGGAAAGTTTAGACGGCAGAGCAATACTCAAAGAGGGAAAAGGAGGCTTACTCACGGAGGGTTCCCGAAGAAAATTGAGCCAGCTGCTAATACACCCGCAACAAGAAAACAATTGTGCGAAGAAAATTTCCAGTGAAGAATTGTATAAACTAGCTACCGAAATTGTGGAAATATTCCACAAGGAACGCGTTGTGGTGTATTAATCTGCATATTTATCAGCTACAAATAAAATAGCTAAAAAAAATGCTAGCGGAAAGCTCTACGAGAGCTATATAGCTCGAAGGAGAAAGTTGCGAGAAAGTGGACAGTTGCCGAGAACTAGCCGTTCATCCTCGAAGTCCTCCAGATCATCGCTCAGATCCACGCCAACTATCACAGGTGATGACATTTATAGCCTGGAATTTCTGGAAAGTGGTAAGCAAATAATCGCTAGTCACCTTTTTCGTGATTTAAATGTACCACCGGCGACTGTACTATGGTGCCCTTCCTCTTGTTGACTTATCACACCATACACATATAAATTACAGGTGTTGTCTATGAAGAAACATTACTATGGCTGAAAAACAATGTTGATCCATGGAAATCTGTTGAAAGAAAAGTGGGCAGAAACTGCAGATTACCGCCTAAATCGCATCCAATGTGGAAAAGGTGATATAGCGGATTACTTCAAGGATTTCCCAGCCTTAAAACAATCGCAAGGCCTTACCTTACCTTACCTTGGTAAGCAATCCTTGTGGTTTTTCTATAAAAAACCACAAGGATTATGTAAAAAAAAAAACTTGTAGAATACTTGTCAAAACTGTCTCGAACATTACTTCGTTCAACTGTGTAGCCAACAAGTATTTTTACAAGTATAAAACACATTTGCGTTTACACCGAAGTCTGTGACATGTATTAACTCGTCTGATACATTGACAGCGTTCTCACAACAAAATACAAACGTGGTTTAGACAATTATTGTTTATTTTATACATAAAATTAAGTTACATTTTATCAGTGTAAGCAATCCTCAGTCAAATGGAGCTGTCGAAAGATTCCATTCTACTATATTAGAACACATCCGCGTGTTGTCCGTTACTCAATCAACCTTATCCACTAACCAGCTAATGCTATATGCTGTTATAGGATATAATAATAGTATTCACTCAGTTATTACACAAAAACCTATTGATGTTATTAATGGGCATTCAAATAGTCGTTACCCTATTGATATAAATTTAGAAGCTACTTATCTTCAAAACTATGTAGTTAAGCACAAGGAAATTACCAAACAATTATACAATGAAATAAACAAAAAATTACTCTGTAACCGGACTAAAACTATTCAGAATGCTAATAAAGACCGGGAAGAACCCATTTCTTACGAAGAAGGAAAGGCGTTTTATATATAAAAAACCCGTTAGCCGTTAGGCATAAGACAAAACCTCGTTACTTAGGTCGTAGAGTTAAGAAAAAATTAGGTTTAAAAGTCAAAGACGATAATAACATTGTCCGCCACAAACGTATCGTGAGGAAACCTCTGAGATATCAAAATGTCTTGTTGCAGGATTCCGATATTAATCCGGGCTGAACAAATCGTGACCACGAAGTTAGTGGACAATCCTGGGATACTCCCCTTTAAGGCGACATTAGCTGCCCGCGACCTTGAGCGCGCGTTTAACTCATCGCCTAAACAAATAAGGTTGAAAATGGCGACGCGTTTGATGCTCGTGACTGCCAAAATGAACGATAGTACGCAGATTTAATTTATTAAAAAAAAATACGCTGTAATGTTAAAATATTTTTACATATGTCTTTAGTTGGTTAAATTTCCTTTCTGATAGTAAAAAAATAAATAACAGTTGTCACTCAAAATATTGAGCATTTCGAGACGAAAAAGTTTTTTCGTGTGATTTTGTGATTTTTTTTTTCGAAGTTCTTGATTACTTTTAGAAAATATTTTTGCATAAGTCTTTTACCTATACATTTGACTATACACTGTATTTTTTTTGGAATTGTAATAAGTAGCAATACGGCTAACTCTGCGACGAAGAACAGGTCGTTTTTACGGTTCCCCCGTTGACTGCGTCTTAAGTTAGGTAATGCTAAGTTTATTAAAACTGAACATGCGTTTATTACGATTTAGATAGGATTAAAGATAGTATTAGAAATATAGCTATATATATACTTATATAGAGTACATAAAATCGGCCGATCCAATTTATTTTAGCGATACTTCATTAGTTATTAATCAGATCCTTATTAGCATGTTAGAATCAATTAATGATAAGTTCAGCACTATGTATAAACACCCGAGAAATAAACGTGGGCTTATCAATGGTTTGGGTTCCATCATAAAAGGTATCACCGGTAATCTCGATCACGAAGACGCATTATTTTATAGTAAAGCCATAAACATTTTGCAAAATAATCAGAATAGTTTGAAAGATAAATATAATGCTGGTATTACCTTGAATAAAGAAATTTTGCAAACTTTCAATAAGACCTTGTCTACTATTGTATCAAATGAGTTCAAAATACATATTAAACTAAATGAGATCATGTCTAATGTTAATATGACTAATTTTAGGTTAAGAGATTTTTAAAATTAACAGTTTGTTTAATTTGTTAAAAATCAATTAACAAAATATTTTGAATTGTATTACATCACTTGAAAATGCTTTGAGTTTTTCCAAATTATCAGTAACTCATCACAGTGTAATCAGTTCTCAAAATATTAACTTCATGTTTAATATTCTAAGAAACCAATATGAACCTTCTGAATTGCTTGTACATGAGAACACTGAGATAAGAGACTATTATGATATTATTGAGTGTGGATCTTACTATGTTGATAATGGAATTGTATTCGATCTGAAGTTCCCTATTATGCATTTAGATACTTTCGCTTATTATCATTTATTTTCTACTCCAACATTTAGTAATACAATATTAATTCCACCTAAACCATATCTGGCAATGAATAGTAATAATTATCACTATATGGATGGAGAATGTAAAAGGTTCCAGGAAATATATTATTGCCCAGAAGTCTTATAGCCATTTCGAAGCCAAACGATTGCATTTACCAACTGATATTGAAACAAGAAATATGCAGCTGCTGCAACTTGGTACAATTTAAAGCCGGAACAGAAATAATTCAAAAGCTGGACGATTTTCATTATATTCTGTCATATAAAAAAGAAACAAGGATCGAGTATAGGTGCGATCGGGAAGAGTACCAATCTTTACTCGGCACCTACTTATTTGAGGTGCCTGAGGGATGCACTGTCTCTACAAAGTTAAACCACATAAGAAATTACAAAAATCTGATAAAAGGTACACCTATAAAGCTTTTGTCATTTCCTGTTTATAAAATCAATATTGAAAATAAAGATAAGCCGTTGTTATTGGAAAATGTCCCACTGGAACAAATCAATAAATTACAGAATTTAATTGAAAAGGAGAAAACTCTAAACCTAGATGACCTGCAAGATAAGTTATCACTATTGTACCGTACCTATAATTATAATTATATGGTACTATGTATTATTGGATTGGTTGCTGGAATATTATCTATACTAATATTATAAAGCTGAAGAGTTTGTTTGTTTGTTTGAACGCGATAAACTCTGGAACTACTGGTTGGATTTGAAAAATTCTTTTTGTGTTGGATAGTTCATTTATCGAGGAAGGTTATAGGCTATATAACATCACGCTACTACCAATAGGAGCGGAGCATAAATGAGAAATGTTGCAAAAACGGGAAAAGAAAATTCCTTTCTGAGAGCTTCCGTGGCGTGCGCAGCGAAAACGGTTTAAGTTACGAGAATATCATGTATGAAGTAATTATTCGTCTTTAAAAGTTCAAAAAAAAGTCCGCGACAGCATCTGTCTATCTTTTAAGATTGACTCACTGTAACCATTTTTTACTATTAAAATGTTAGGTTAAAAAGAATTATTTTTTGCGAAGCTTATTTAACCCATATGGTATTAATCTATATCTAAATAAATGTGTTCGTTAGAACGGAAATTTGATATAGAATATTTGTGCTCTTTACTCTATACAGTTTAAACAAATATCTTAGAAGATATCGCAATGTAAAAATACCCGCGCGGAAAAATAATTACGCGGGTGGTCCGCGCAATGTAGGTACGGGGGATTCTGGCTGGCCTCCGGGAAATTCAAATTCAAAATATTTACTGCATCATAATGTTTACAAGTACAGAGTGTTATAGTATATTTAACAGTAAGAGATAGATTTTATAGTCCCATCTAAACTATTGTAATAAAGAGGAAAGATAAGATTTTTTGTTTGTTACGATTTAGCTTAATTAATGTCGGATAGTCGATATATCGAGAAAGGTTATAGCTATATTTATGTGACGCAGACGAAGTTGCGCGGGTCAGCTAGTATTTAATAAAAAGACATAAGAGGAACCAGGAAATGTCAGCAACCCAAGCAACAGACGGAGGTCGCACTCAACCCTTTTTCTTGGGAGAAGAAAGGGCTTCGAACTAGTGCGGGGTGTGTTATAGTGTGTGTCAGTAGTGCCATTTATGTGTAAGTGTGTGCGTGTACGTAAGCGTTGCTCCGGCCGCGTAGCTTGTAAGATAGTTTTAAGCAGACTCTCCTAACATGTTCGTACAATAACATGTCATGTACTAAAAGTTTTATTATATTTTTAATTATCTAAAAAGTTGTTTCAATAAGACTAATTAGTTGTAAATATGTATTTAATTTATGTGGTTTACTAACATAGTTCTTAAGTTATTACTAACATATATGGATCTGTGTCTATTACCTGTGTGATGATTGTGGTCTGAAATAAAGTTATTATTATTATATTATTATTATTATTATAATAAGAAAGCTCGCCGAATGCCCCAACAACTATAATTTGCGCAACAGCATTACCCTGGTGGCAGGGATCTTATCCGCGAGGCGATGATAAGAAGAAAGAGGTATCCCACCTTCATCTATGGATATATTGCTTAATTCATTCTCGGAGAACTCTTCTAAACAATATGAAGGGTGTTCATACCAGAAGAGCGAGCTCTTCTGACAGGCTCTTGGAGGCAATACAAAGTATTAAATGAAGAAAGTGATGAAAAACAGCAAAAAACAATCATAAAAAAAAAATATGCAATCTTAAGAAAAATATGACTACTTTAGTTTTTTTTTAATTTAGAGATTAATATTGTAGGTGCAACTAAGTTTTATTTTATTTTTTATCTGTATAATTAAATTCTCAATTGAACAGTCTTCGTTTCATTATGATGGCATACGTAGTTCGGAAGATATTCGGGTTTATGTGACTGACCCGTTATTTTTGGAACCGAGTGTAGTTGTGTACTAGGGAATTCAAAATCTATAAAAATGCTACAAAAAAGTCCGCGATAGCATATCTCGATCTCATACGGTTGACTTACAATAACCACTTTTATTGTTCATTCGGTCTAGGACAGACACTCCTATCGATATACTTATGAATATGTCAGGGGTGAACTATGGAGGGGATCTGTCACGTGCATGTGGATTGAGTGATCCTCTCTTCAATCTTTACGAAAATCGAGGTAGATTTAGTTAAAAATTGTTGAAACATTATGACGAAGTTAAAAAATTTGTTAAACCCGAGATAAAAATGATATGGTCAATAAAGTGGATAACTCACTTCTACTAAAACTTTGCATATATTCTGCTTTTATAAGGGTCATACTTTAAGATATAGCATGGTTCGTTTATTCCTAAAGGAACATACTGAGTAGGATAGATATGATTTTTGATTTTGCGAGACTGTAAAAGTAAGAATTGATGAGGGTAGTTGCTCAACAACAGAACTACCCTCATGAATTGTTATTTTTAACGTTAGAAATTTATGGGTTAGATTCGTCAGACGCGACAACGAAACTGTTTGATTTACGCCTGCTGAATGAGCAAATCAACGTTATGTACTAATTAGTATGTAATTATATGAAAGGATTTTATGGACTTGCTTGTCATTTCCCTTGCTGCGATTTTAGTTCGCCATAGACATGTAATGAATGGTCGATATTTTTAACCGACTTCTAAAAAAAGAAGGAGGTTCTCAATTCGGATGTTTATACATATATATTTTTTTATGTTTGTTCGGGCATAACTCCGTCACTTGCTAACCGATTTGAAAAATTCTGAGATTAAAGCAAGAAGTTGAGAGAAAGCGGCCGGAATTAATTAACAGAAGGGGTGTGGTTTTTCATCATGATACCGCTAGACCTCACACATCTTTATCCACTCAGCAAAAATTAAGAGAGTTTGGCTGGGAGGTTCTAATGCATCCGCCGTATAGTCCTGACCTTGCACCTTTAGATTTCCACCTGTTTCGGTCTCTTCAGAATTCTTTAGGCAGTGTCAGGTTAACATCACGAGAGGACTGCCAAAACCACTTGTCGCGGTATTTTGATCAGAAGTCCCAAAATTTCTATAGCAATGGGATCATGTCCCTACCTACAAGATGGCAAGAAGTTATCGAACAAAATGGTACCTACATACTTTAGTTAAATGTAAATAAACTACACTCCTTTGCAAAAAAAAACGGGTACCTTAGGAAATTTACGTTCTAAGGTCGATTTGAGTTAATTCAATGAAATTTAATTGTTTGACGTAGTCTGTATACTTATAATCGTGTAATTTAATACGCGTGAAGTGAACTGTGGCAATTTAAAAAAAAAAACTATGAATTCTTTAAAACCGATGTACACGGCCAAACAATAAGAAGTGGTCGGCAATAAAGACAAGAAGATTTTTTTACTTTGTTTAATTAAATAAAGTTACAAATGTAATAACCTAATAACGAGTGTGACCTGCTCTTGCCAAAATCACAGCTTGAATCCTTCTGGGCATGCTTTCCACGATGTTTTTAATGACGTTTTGAGGAATACGTTCCCACTCTTCTGCAATGACTCTTTTTAGCTTCCTGATGTTTTGTGGAGCATGTTGCACTGATCTTACCCGTCTCTTTAGAACATCCCAGACATGCTCAATTGGATTGAGGTCAGGACTTCGAGCTGGCCAATCTAAACGACGGATCCCAACTTCTTGCATGTACGCTTCCACGTCGCCAGAACGGTGCGGGCGAGCATTGTCGTCCATAAAAATGGAATCTTCCCCAAGTGCAGTCAATGCGGGTTGTGCATATGGAATTAGGACTTCCATTATGTACCGGAGTGCATTTAATGTTCCATTTTCTATGAGAACTAACTCCGTACGCCCCGTCGAATTAATTGCTGCCCAAAACATAACGGAGCCTTTTTTTTTTTTTTTTTCTTTATTATAAATGGGCTTGCTCTTGACTTCAATCTTGCCCTAAGGGCATAGATGATGTCGACGATGGAACGAGCTTACCCAGTAGAAGCCTGTTTACTCGCGACTTAAACAGATTAGGGTTATATGAACTCGGAAAAACCGACGCAGGCAGGGAATTCCACTCCTTGGCTGTGCGCATAATAAAGGAACCAGCAAAGCGCTTCGTTCGAATGTGTGGAATGTCGACTAGGTATCGGTGGTACCCTGCAGTACGTCTAGTCTCCCGATGGAAGAAGGGAGATGGTGGGATCAGCTCATGGAGCTCTTGCGCACACTCCCCGAAGTACAGCCTGTAGCCTGTGTAGCCTGCCTCCGCCATAAGGAGTGATTTCTTCGAAACACACTTCCGCATAGCGTTCCCGTGGTCTTCGTAGCACTCGCCGGCGTCGGTCCTCTCCACACAAAGAGATTCTAGCTTCATCAGAAAACAATACTTTATTCCAGTCCTCCAGAGTCCATGAAGCACAGTTTCGAGCAAACTGAAGTCGAGCAACACGGTGCTCACGGAGTAATTTAGGTCCCCGAGCCGGGCGGTAACTCCTGATATTGGCAGCCAAAAGCCTCCTCCTGACGGTCCACAAGCTAACTTCTACTCCTCTTACTTCTTCAAGGCTCTTCTTCAGGTCCACACTTGACGCCTTACGATTCCGCAAGGCCTGACTCACCAAAAAGCGGTCATCTCTTGGTTCTGTGCGTCGTTTTCTTCCCGAACCGGGTCTTCTTTTGACCGAACCGGTCTCTTGATACCGTTGCCAAGTCCTCTGGACAGTTGAACGACTCACATTTAGCCGCTGAGACACGTAAGTTTGCGAACAACCTTCTTCAAGTAGGGCTATAATTTTACCGGCCCTTATCGCTTTATCACTCATGTCAAAAAGTGGTATTTAATGTAAAAAGAAAGATAAAATTGTTTAATTTGCAGAAAATATCCAAAAAGTTTTAAAATTTTAGTAATCAGTAATAAAATCGTTTCAGCAATTCGCGCCATTAGTAAAGCAATTTTACAATAATCTACAATAATCATTATTTTCCTTTTGTTAATTTCAAAATTTAAATTTGGAACGTACAGAATCATGCCAGGATTCTTCAAATAACATGCCAATACATCGTCAAATTAATAAAACCTCTTACTTGTCCTTCATCATTGAAGTAGAGAAAAAAATATGAAGTGCCCGTTTTTTTTGCAAAAGAGTTTATATTAAAATATGTTTTGAATTTTCTTAAAAAATGCGAAGAAACTTTTTCCCCAACCTATTATAACAATAATTACACATTGGAAAGATGTAGTTTGTTATGTTAATTGCATTGTGACAATGCAAAAATAAACACGGCCTACCCGAAGAAGAGGTTTGATGCACGCACGCAACGTACGAAATGAGTTTCGTGTTTCCGATGCGCAGAAAAGAAATGTTCTAATAGTAAGTGTATTTAGATATTATTAATCTATGCAATAATTGTTGAGGTTGCATACCACTAGACAAACAATCTATGGGTAATTCTGTCCACTGATAAAAAAATTGGTGTGTGCCAAATGTCGTTCATAAAATAACTAAATGTGTATATAAAAATAATATAAACAATATTACGTGCGTGAGGTGTGTACACACAAAAAACTAAACGGATTATTAACTATATTTTGTGTTGTGTAACTACTTCCGATTCCACTGCTGCTGTTCGGTACTCCCTTACTTCTCCTAAAATTGTTTGTCCGAAAATCATTATCCATAACACGTTTACCATAAACTTCATTAACCATAATGTTCAAATTGCCGAAATTTTCCAGAACAGTTTACCTACAGAGTCGTCAGGTGCCGCTGCTGTGAGCTTCAAGGGAGGTCAACAGCATGAAAGTGATCGAACGCTAGGGCTCATCTGGTATCCTGCTGAGGATAATTTAAGCTTTGACGTTTCTTTTAAAAAACTTCCCTTAGACGTCATTCAGGGTAAAATACGGCCTACAAAACGTCTAATGTTAAACGTAATTATGTCCATTTTTGATGTTTTAGGTTTTCTATCTCCTTTCACAATCCAAGGTAAAATAATGTTGCAAGATACCTGGCAACAAAAAATCGGATTGGATGATCAGATTCCTGATACAATTTTTTACAAATGGCATAAATGGATTGACCTACTAAAAGAAATAGGTAAGGTTCGCGTTCCTAGATGGTATTCTAGTGGGAGCTCTACAGCTGCCGCCACTACAGGCGGGAACTTTGTAGATGGTTCTCTCACTGCTATGAACGTACCAGGTTATACCAGCTTACAATTACACGTTTTTAGCGGCGCTTCTACAAAAGCTATGGCAGCCGTAGCGTACTGATGATGGCTTGAAAATGGTAAAGTTCACGTTTCTTTTATAGCTAGTAAAAGCAGAGTGATGCCAGTTAAACCATTAACAGTGCCGCGAGCTGAATTACAAGCTTCTTTGACGACTTGATTTTTGTAGTGGATCCCGAGTCTCCTCGGAATACGTGGCCAAAGGGTATCATTACCCCATCATTACCCACGTATTCCCAGGATCTGACGGTCGCATTCGAATGGTGGAACTCAAAACACAAACAGGGACATGGCGGAGGTCTGCGGCACGTGTAGCTCCTATTCTGACTGGCCTGTTGGTCTAGTGGTTAGTGACCCTAACTGCTATGCCGGAGGTCGTGGGTTCGATTCCCACCCAGGACAAATGTTTGTGTGATGAGCACGATCATTTGTTCTGTGTCTGGGTGTAATTTATCTATAATATGTATGTATTTAGAAATATATAAGTATGTTTATCAGATGTCTAGTACCCATAACACAAGCTCTGCTTAGCTTGGGACTAGATGGCGTTGTGTGATAGTTGTGGAATATAAAAAAAAAAATATTAAAAAAAAAAATCTAGTAGGTAATGAGTGCTGTACCAGCACTAGGGTGGGAAGTGTTGGCGACGCATAACAACCTCATTGTATCTCCATAGTTTTAACTATTTTATATATTTTTTTTGTTATCGTCATGTCATCTGGTTCCTTTTGTTTTCTATGTCAGTCTGTGTGTTCCATTAAAAATATTGCTAATATTTTTGCTATTTTTCTTGGTTGAGCTCAAAAGCAATCCACCGTCCACAAGACCGTTACTTTAAAATTCGGACAAATTTGAAACTGGTAAATGATCTTGAGGTGGATGAAGCATCCAAGCAAAATAAATTCTTTTCCCTTTAATTAAAACTGTGAGAAAAGCTTGCCTAGAAACTCTCAGATCTCAACATATTAGTGTACACGAGCAAATGATACCCTTTTGGGGTCAAGTATCAATGCGGCGGTTCATAAGAGGAAAACCAAACCCCTGTGGTTTGAAAAAATTCGTGTGCACTACTCCAGATGGTGTGCCTTTAGACTTCTTCATGTATGAGGGCAAAGGAGATACAATACTCACAACCAATGAAGCTGAAGGTCTTGATATTGGCGGAAAAGTTGTGCTGAAGTTATCTGAAAGTTTGCCTGAAGGAGTCAAGTTATACATGGACAGATACTTTACATCATTGGATTTACTGGACAAATCACTAGTTACGTGCAAAGAAGATGCAGGCAACAGGCACTCTTAGAAAGGCGACCATACCTAAAAACTGCAATTTCAAAACTGACAATGATTTGAGGAAACAAGGTTGTGGTTCCTCAGATCAACTCGTTCGCAGTGACGGTAATGTGGCATGTCTAAAGTGGTTTGATAACAAACCCGTAATAACCCCCATTATCTGTTGATTCCAAAGAACCCATCAACAAATGCAGACGTTGGTGTAAAAAAAACTAAACAGTATATCCAAATTGACAGACCATTTGCAATAGAGCAATATAATACCATGATGGGAGGTGTAGATATGTTGGATAGGGTCATCAGTTTTTACAGAATTAGAGCACGTTCCAAAAAATGGACTGTTCGTCTGATTTTCCACTTCTTTGATTTTGCGGCAGCTGCTGGATGGCTTGTATACAGGAATGAAGCTAAATTGTTAGAATGCCCTAAAAAAAACATTTTGGACTACTTGGAGTTCAAAGTGCAAATTGCAAATTCATTACTTTATTTTACACCAGGAGCCACACTCTACGACAGGAGTCACTTGTCTTTTTGCTGAAGGATTTTTGGCTAAGCCAACGGTCAACCATCAGTCGCGATCTCAACAACTGAAGCAGAGATTGTAGCAGCAAGCGAAGGCGCACGCGAGCTAGTCTGGCTCCAAAGAATCTATTGTCAGCTTACGAGTTTGGAAGGCATACCAACGTTACGAGTGGACAATGAAGCAGCCATACGCCTTGCCAATAATCCTGAATTTCATAAACGGACAAAGCACATTCGAGTACGACACTTTTTCGTTCGTGAAACCGTGCAAGAGGGTCTTGTTGATGTCTGGAAGACAAGTTCTGTTGAACAGTTGGCCGATATACTTACCAAGGCAGTCCCGAAGCCCAGGCAAGTCAAGATTAGAGCCGACTTGGGACTACAAAACTTTTCTTGCTAGTGAGGGAAAGTGTTGAGGTTGCATATCACTAGACAAAAAGTCTATGGGTAATTCTGTCAACTGATAAAAAAAAATTGGTGTGTCAAAGTGTCGTTTTTTCAATGTCGTTCAGAAAAAAAAAACAAATTTATTTTATTTTAACACTTTCATATTTCATAACTACTTAATTGTAGTTTGTTGTGATGGGGAGGGTTAAGAAGAGGAAGAAAAGTGGAACGGATCCCCCTGGGGAGCTCCTCGATGATGATGCTGATACTGGGTCGTTGCGCTCCATGCAGTCGACCACATCAGATGAAAAGAAAAGGATACGGATAAGTACCTTGAATTTAGAATAAGTGATTACACCCGGTCTTATCCAGAGTCTGGTGGAAATTACGAATATATTGTTTTCATCGAAAGTCAAAACCAAGTCCCGATCGGTGACCGCGATATGATGTCGTTAGCAACCAACTTCAAGAGATACAATAAAGGGGCTAAGCAACTTATTAGAATAAATCGGCACAAAGTTGGCGTTATTTTCGAGCGTCCGACATTTGCCAATGCTGCGCTCATAAATAAAAAGTTTTTGGATAATTTTAAACCCAAAGCCAGTATTCCAGTCTCAGCTACAGAAATTACTGGAGTTATACAGCATGTCCCTATTGATCTTTCGAATGAGCAAATGTATTCAGCTATATCCAGCTCCAAAAATATAATTTCAGTAAAACGATTTATGCGTCGGATTATTAAAGAAAATAAAGTCACTTTTGACCAAATGAAGACAGTGAGCATCACCTTTTCGTGCGTCTCCTTGCCCGACAGCGTGGACCTGAACAGTTGGCGGTTTGAGGTACGGCCGTACATCCCGCCGGTAAAGCAGTGCCTGCAGTGTCTGAGGTATGGACATATTGCCAAATTTTGCAAAAATAGCATGAGGTGTTCCATATGCGGAAAAGATCATAGCTATAAAGAATGTATGATTGCCCCAACAGAAGCTACATGCTGCCAATGTAAAGGAAACCATATTGCTATTTCTGCAGAATGTCCTGTCAAAAAAGCTAAGATAGAAGAAAATAAAGTTCAAAAAAGATCATATGCTGACGTATTAAACGAAAAGTCATTCCCTCCTTTAAACAACAAAAACCCTGCTGAACAACTTAAATATTCTCTCTAATAAAATCGCAGATACCCCAGTGGAACCCAACTAAAGTCATGATCGATTTTGAAGTAGCCACAATAAAGGCTCTTTTAACATTCAATGTTGCTATAGATGTTAAAGGTTGTCATTATCATTTTACTAACAGCCTTTTTCGAAAAGAAAACAAACTGGGTCTTAAATCGAAAAGTTCAGTAGCAGAAAAAACAAAAGAATAATTATTTCTCTTTGTTGCAATTTAGCGTTTCTCCCGCCAAAATAAAATCGAAGAAAGTTGGAAATATATCCAACAGGAAATACCCGAAAACGAAGCTTTTAATAAATTTAAAATATATATCTTCACATTCTGGATGAAACCAGATGTACAAAAATTATGGTGTGATTATGGTGAGATCCATAGGACAAACAATGTCTTTGAAGGCTGGCATCATAATATAAATACAAATGTCAATAAAAATGAATCAAATTTATTGCAGCTCTTACATATTCTTTACGATAATGCCCTGCTAATGAAGTATCAGTAAGTATAATTAATGATTGTCCTTGTACTCAATTGTCGATCTTTACGTACGTACCACGTTACTGGACATTTTTGTTCGTCTTTAAGTCCTTTATCCATACATTACCACTTTCATTGCGGGCCGTGATTTCGAAAAAAAATTAAAATGGCGGCCAGGTTGATATTATTATGCCACTTCGTCGGTTCAATCCCCTTTCACAAGTGCCTAAAATAATAATGTGGAACTACTGATAATAAAATCCAACATTACCTAGTTCCATTATTTTCAGATACTTTTAAAATGGAACTAATGATAACAAATTCAACATTAGTTCCATTATTTTCTGATTCGTTTGTAATGAAACTAATGATAAAAAATTCAACATTAGTTCCATTATTTTCAGATTCGTTTATAATGGAACTAATGATAACAAATTCAACATTAGTTCCACAATTTCAGATTTTTTTTAAATGGAACTAGTGATAAAAAAACAATCAGTAGTTCCATCATGGAACTGTTAATAATGGTACTAGTGACAACGAAGCCCGGTGACTCATGTCTCTTTGTAAGCATTATACAGAGTAGGAAAATCTACAATATCGCAATTTGTTCCTGAAGTTTATGCGGCTATATCTACATGTTTAACAGATTTTACGAAGGTATGCAGAAAATACATACATAGGTACCTACTATTCAATTTGAAGTCAGGATAAGAAATACTTATTACTTCAATCATCATTTATTCATAAGAGGTAATTTCGCTAAAAGATACAGATATGAACACTTTAAAGAAATAGGATTTATCACAAGCTTCTTGTTTAGCACTTTGCGATATTTATAGTACATTATGGTACAAGTGTGTAACGTTGATGATTACCGCTGAGGCGCCATTGAGACCCGAGCCGTCAGGTGAGGGTTTAAAGAAAGCCGAGGACGGTAATCATCAATACACACGTGTATTATACGACGTTTTTCAACACACTTGTGAAGAAAATAATACTAAAAAGTCATCTAAACAGTTAAAACGAGTTCTGATTTTTTTTCACAATAGCGGGAAAAATTAATCGGTTTTCCTATGCGCGCGCATCTACAGTTCTACCAACTTATCTGTGCATGCGGGAAAACACGGAACTAAAATAAATGTACTAAGTTTGACGTAGGGATGCATTTTTTCTTGACCAGTGGCGCCACCATGAAATTCACACTTAAAATGGTCATACTGTAACAATATGGCGATCTACCATAGACTAAATGAATGAGCGCGAAAGAGTTTTAGCCACGTATAAAATGAGGAAAAAGTTTTTTTTATTACAGAAAAAATAAAAGTTATATTATTTGAGTGAAAGTTTCATTTAATAAAAACGTACAAGTTGAAATTATCTATTTAAATTCAAATTTGCATGAAATGAGCAAGTACTAAGTACATTGACTTATTTTTACTATTAAACACGATCTTTTTTGTATCGAAACTTTTTTATGAACGTAGCAACTCAACGAATAAAATTAAAAAAAAAACTTATAACTCACTAGTGAATAATAGCAATGAAAAAGTCACAGTTTGATTATAGGTGTCATTATGTGCCTAATTGCGGTGAAATTATAGCCACTTTATGAGCGTGTTGAAAAACATATTACGCATTTGTTGTGTCTTGAGCTTCTGGCACGATATACGATGATTGGTCACTTATTACAGAATCGTAATTATATGCAGACGACGGAGATGGTGGATTTGAAATTGAAATAATTATGTATATATATTAATATAATTATACAATATATATATATATATATATATTTGTATCTTCATTTAAAGTCATATGTGGAAACGTCGTGGATTGTACACTAACCTATTTTGAATATTCTGTATTATTTACTGTAACATATATTGTACAATTGTTTGTTTTCCCCAAATAAATAAATACAACCAGGAAAAATACCATTTCGTTCTAAAACCCATTTCAATTTATTTCCACTCATCTCTGGAAGGAATCTGAAACACAAACATTTTATATATTTAATAAAAATTAATTTTGTTTCAGGAAACGCAAGTATCGTTAGTAGCTAATAACGAACAATCATCATCAGCAAATCCGAACCACCAAACCACCGAATCACCGAACCTACTGGATTCATCAATATTTAGCAACAATTCACAACAGGGCGATCAGCAATATACCTACGAGACCAAAACTTGTTCGTAAAAAAAACAAAATGACGATAATTCAATTGTAAATGCTTTACAACGCTTAGAAAACATAGCTGAAGTTACAAACACAATTAACAGCACCCACGCAAGATGAATTATATATTTTTGGCCAAAGCGTTGCAGCACAGTTAAGAAGTCTGCCCTTAGACATTGCACACAGAACAAAATACAATACAAAACACTTTATCCATAGCTAGATTATCATCCTACTGAACTTCAAGAACTTGTTGCGCAGTTCCCAGCGTCTACATCTGCTGATTCGGCTGCGAAGGTTGCATCGTCACCTATTAGCAACCCTGCTTTTGTAAATGCTATTCATGGTGGATCTTTAATTTTAGTCCATAATCAGATTAAATTTAAGGACCGAAAGGACATTGTGAGCCTATCTGTTGAACGTATTATTGAAATAGCCTGTATAGAATTGGAGCAGTTCATTATATTAAGTGTGTACAGGCCACCTTCGGGATTGTATGACTGCTTTGAAAAGGTAATGGATGAAGTTTTACACAAGATCTGTAACACAAATAAGTCCATTATCACTTGCGGTGATTTTAATATAAATTTATTAGAAAAGTCTAGTTTATGCAGTAAAATTATGAGTTTGTTTCAGTCCTACAATCTCGTAAACCTATTTTCGGAGCCTACAAGAATAACGCCTACTTGTGCCACTTGTCTTGACAATATTTATACTGATGTTATTCCAATTCATAAGGAAATCATAAATGCTCTAGACTCTGATCATTGCGGACAAATGATCACCATTGAAAACCAAAAAATTAAAATGGCTAAAAATGATATCACTGTTAACCCTAAAACTGCAAGACGCTTGGAAACATTTAAATGTAAAATCATAAATAATTTACCATTATTGTCTACTGACAATTCTCATCATCAATATGATAATTTTTTTAATATGTATTGTAAGCTATTTAATTCCACATTCATTCCCAAGACTATCTCGGTAAATTGTAACGTATCTTTCAGTGACTGGGCTACCATTGGTATTCATAAGAGTAGAAAACGACTTTATGAGTTGTACAATGAAAGAGTGTTTGTAAATACTGCCGAATTTAATTTATATGTTAAAAATTACTCAAAACTATTCAAAAAAGTATGTTGTATAGCAAAGTCACATTATTTGAGCTCAAAAATTAAAAACAGCAATAATATTGTTAAAACTACATGGAATATTATTAATAATGAAACGGGAAAGTCTAGTAAACGTAATAGTGACTACAGCTTAACTATTAATGATACTGTAATTAAATCAGACTCGGACGTCGCCGCGGCTTTCGAAAGTTTCTTTTCTGACATTCCCGTTTCAACGACGAAATCTCTAAACTCGTCACCTACTGTTGCCGAATCTTTGCTAAAGGAAAATGTTAAAGCTTGCGACTCGGAATTTCATTTTGAGTATGTCACAAGTAGAGATATAGTCAAAACCTTTCACACCTTAAATGTTAAGAAGACGGCAGATCTGTGGGGTAATTCTGTAGAAGTTGTCAAGTCTATTATTGAGATTGTGGCACCTACCTTAGCTTCTATTTTTAATAATTGTATTGATTGTGGGGAGTTTCCTGACCTTATGAAAAGTAGTAAAGTTATTCCTTTGTTCAAAGCGGGTAGTACTTCAGACCCCACAAATTATAGACCTATTTCAGTGCTGCCTACTTTTAGTAAAGTTTTTGAGAAATTAATACTAGACCAATTGCAAAGATTTTTTAGTAAACATAAATTATTACATAGTAAACAGTTCGGTTTTACGAAGGGTTGTTCAACGACTGATGCCGGAGTCGAACTTTTAGGACATATTTACAGTGCATGGGAAGATAAGGGCGATGCCTTGGGCATTTTTTGCGATTTGTCCAAGGCATTTGATTGTGTTCTTCATGACACGTTAATCAGGAAACTCCGCCACTACGGAATCCGGAACGGCGCTCTGGATCTTCTTATCTCATACCTGAGTAATAGGATCCAAAGAGTTGATGTCAACGGGGAAAGATCTCCCGGTTCTATTGTAACAATGGGAGTCCCACAGGGCTCGATTCTTGGTCCTTTCTTGTTTCTTATTTATATTAATGATTTGCCTTACCTCATAAAGGATAACCATGACATAGTGTTATTTGCGGATGACACTTCGCTTTTGTTTAAAGTCAAACGTCAGCAGCTAGTTATTGACGACGTAAATATCGCGATTTCGAAAGTAGTACATTGGTTTAACGCTAATAATTTGCTTCTCAATGAAAAGAAAACCAAATGCATTAGGTTTACACTACCTAACGTTAGGCAGCTGAAAACTTGTGTGTTGGTAAAGGGCGAAGAGTTGAATCCTGATGATAGCACGGTGTTCTTGGGCTTAACTTTAGACGCTAAGCTTCAGTGGGGACCTCATATAGATAAATTATCGAAAAAGCTGAGTTCCGCAGCATACGCAGTTAGAAAGATTCGTAACTTAACCGATGTAGAGACAGCCCGATTAGTGTACTTCAGTTATTTTCATAGCGTAATGTCGTACGGCATTTTGTTGTGGGGGAATGCCGCCGACATTCAGACTATCTTTGTTTTGCAGAAACGGGCGGTTAGATCAATTTATAAATTGAGCCCCCGACACTCACTCAGAGAAAAGTTTAAGGAAATTAATGTAATGACTGTTCCTTCTCAGTATATTTATGAAAATCTTATGTATGCTCACAAAAATATAAAGATGTTTAAGAAATATAGTGATATTCACAATATAAATACTAGAAATAAGCATAAATTTATTGTACCCACAACAAGGCTCAAGAAAATAGGTGGATCATTTAAATGCCAATGTATTCGTTTTTATAACAAACTACCAAGCCACGTTCAAAATTTAAGCCTAAATAAATTCAAATCCTTCATAAAACGAAAACTTTGCCAGAAAGCTTTTTATGCTGTTAAAGATTATATAGAGGACAAAAAAGCTTGGGATTGAACTGCTCCAATCTGAATTGACTTTATACCTATTTTATTTTTTATTTTTACTTTTACAATTTGACATTTTATTAATTTTCTTTATACAAATTGACATTATTTACTTTTTCAAGTATGATATTATTTTTTGATGAATATTTACATTGTTAAATATTTTTATTATTTTTGCGTATTTTTGACATGTTTTAATAGTTTGACATTATAATTTCATATGCTTAATATTTAATTATTTAATATTGTGAATGTGAGGATCATGTGGGTCTTTCTTTAATTTTAACGACTGTCTGGCAGTTTGAGTACTATAAGCGACCCACCCAAATGTCCTTTCTTTGGTACTGTTCGTCGTGACGTTGAGCTCCTTGCGTTATAAGTTGAGCTCCACGATAACTGACAAATGCTTGCACTGACTGGACGGGTCCACTCAAATCTGTGTGGTGATTTCTTCAAAAGACCATCTCAGACACTAATCTGCATAGTCTTCATGTATTTTATTATTTTTATATTGTGAATGTGAGGACCGTGTGGGTTTTTATGTAATTTTAACGATTGTCTGGCAGTTTGAGTATTCTATGCGACCCACCCAAATGTCCTTTCTTTGGTATTGTTCGTCGTGACGTTGAGCTCCTTGAGTTATAAGTCGAGCTCCACGATAACTGACAAAAGCTTGCACTGACTGGACGGGTCCACTCAAATCTGTGTGGTGCTTTCTTCAAAAGACCATCTCAGACGCTAATTTGCATAGTCTTCATGTGTGTATTATACCAAGATTATGTCTGTACCTTCAACATATTGTAAACCCAAACGATTTTAAAAGAGTGTCCATGAAGTTTCTTGCCATTCTTCTCATGAGACCAACGCTTTGGAATGGGCAACTACAGTACAATCACGTGTTATTATGCCTTGTGACTGGGACTGTAGCTTAGTTTATTTAGCTTCAGTAGTTTACTGCCGCACTCGGAGAGCTTCAGTGGTTGCTTGGGACGTCGCTTGGTAAAGGTTTTTGGCAGTTTTGTCATACAAAAGTATGTCAAGCCTTTGCTGGGTGGCGGCTTGAGTAATCGTTGGATATCTCTGAGTGCCGCAGTTAGTTTAATTCGACTATTCAAAAGTGCCTGTAACGGCCTACTTGAAATAAATGCTTTGAATTTTGAATTGAATTTTTTTTTGAATTTCTGCTATGGACAAGAGGTCGCGGAGGCAGGCCAAATGATCGCACACAACATGTATGGATTGTAGCTTGTAGCATCCTTTTTAATTTTCTCTTTGTGTCGGTCACTGTAATATTTTATTTTAGTGATTGACATGATTTTGTTTTGACAGTTTCACAGCGATGATTGTAACTTGCTCGTTCGGAAACTTTAATATTTTCTTCCCTTTTATTTTTTTATTGACATGGATACGAGCATTTTAATCTTTGATTAACGGCAAGGTGCATCGAGGATTAATTATTTTAGTCTTTTATTTATTTGTTTTTTTTTTAGAGATAGTTTTGAATAATTTAGTATAATATAAATGTCGCCGCAAGAATGTCTATCTGCTAAGATCATTGTTTAATCTCATTACCAGCTTCTAATATTGATGAACCTGCCATCTCTGAGATCTTAGTACAATCATTACAAAGGTCGAAAGTGAGCGACAGTGCCATCTATTGACTCACCATTGAACAACCATCATTGAACCACCACATAGGTGGAATGGAATGTAATTAAATGCTCCATAACTCGAATAGTAATTTATTAAACAGAAGTAGTCTTTAACTAAGAAAAGAACTATAGTTAAAATTAAGATAAGTAATGTTTTATGAGTATTGGGATTTTAATGATTACCACACTTGAAATCAGGCTGTCTATGAGACGTCAGTGCACAATGTTGTAAAGATGGCAGCGAATACGATTGTAATGGTCAATAACTCAATTTATAATGTGAAACTACAACTAAATCAATGTAAATAATTCTATATGTAATTATAAACTTAAAAGTCATAAGATCATTTTATAGAGACATTCGTGTTAGGCAATTAGTAGAAAGCCCATTGTCTGTTTTAAATCCTTAATCAACCGGAAATGGTTTAGTAACATTTTGTTGTAAAAAAAACTAAAAAACCCGACTGAAAAAACTGAAAAGCAAAAAAAAAAGCACATTTTAAATCTATACTAATATTATAAAGCTGAAGAGTTTGTTTGTTTGTTTGTTTGTTTGAACGCGATAAACTCTGGAACTACTGGTTGGATTTGAAAAATTATTTTTGTGTTGGATAGTTCATTTATCGAGGAAGGTTATAGGCTATATAACATCACGCTACTACCAATAGGAGCGGAGCATAAATGAGAAATGTTGCAAAAACGGGAAAAGAAAATTCCTTTCTGAGAGCTTCCGTTGCGTGCGCTGCGAAAACGGTTTAAGTTACGAGAATATCATGTATGAAGTAATTATTCGTCTTTAAAAGTTCTAAAAAAAAGTCTGCGACAGCATCTGTCTATCTTTTAAGATTGACTCACTGTAACCATTTTTTATTATTAAAATGTTAGGTTAAAAAGAATTATTTTTTGCGAAGCTTAAATTTAACCCATGTGGTATTAATCTATATCTAAATAAATGTGTTCGTTAGAACGGAAATTTAATATAGAATATTTGTGCTCTTTACTCTATACAGTTTAAACAAATATCTTAGAAGATATCGCAATGTAAAAATACCCGCGCGGAAAAATAATTACGCGGGTTGCGTCGCAATGTAGGTACGGGGGATTCTGGCTGGCCTCCGGGAAATTCAAATTCAAAATATTTACTGCATCATAATGTTTACAAGTACAGAGTGTTATAGTATATTTAACAGTAAGAGATAGATTTTATAGTAATTCACACTTTAATATAATCTAAGCTAATCTAAACCATCTAAACTATTGTAATAAAGAGGAAAGATAAGATTTTTTGTTTGTTACGATTTAGCTTAAATGTCGGATAGTCGATACATCGAGAAAGGTTATAGCTATATTTATGTGACGCAGACGAAGTTGCGCGGGTCAGCTAGTTAAACATAACTTGGAACCAGGCGGGGTTCTATTTTAGTTTAGTTCTATGTTTTTCATTTCATAATTTAATATTCAAATGAACCCCGCCTGGTTCCAAGTTTTGTTTAATTTAAAATGTGCTTGTTTTTTGCTTTTCAGTTTTTTCAGTCGGGTTTTTTAGTTTTTTAACTACTTTTTTTTATTTCCAACTTTTTAGTTCTTTTGTGTTTGTTCTTTCGTTGGTCGTGTAAAATTCTTCGCAAATGATTTAACTTTTGTGCTTGTTTATAGGATTTGTCACTTAAAATTTCTTTTAAACATATAAGTGTTATATATTTTTGTAATCTCCCTTTAAAACCCTTTATTTTGATAACCTACTCGATGGTATAGGAAAAAAATTTTTTTTTGGACTCCGCTATTTGGCCCCCAAAATCCGCAATTTTTCTGTTTTTTAATTTTAATGTAGCCTATAACACTCGCGCCATCAAAACGAATCTAACGATGTATATTTCATTCAAATCCCTTCATCCGTTTAGGAGTTATGAGGGAACAAAGAAACGGACATACATACATACATACATACACGTCAAACACATAACCCTCCTTTTGGGCTTCGCCGCAGTCGGGTAAAAAGGAATGAACCTATTAATTAGACATTAACGTTTAATTACGCCTTTACATTAATATTGGTATTGTTTTATTGTTAAATAATTAATAGAATCAATTGTGAAGTAATTTAGTAATGATTGTTAGTTTTAACTAATTAAGTCATTAATACTATACTGGTTTTGTGGTACTTCCGCTAGACGCTACAGACGCATGCGACAAAAAGTTGAGATGCTAGAACAAGTTATGTCGCGTTTAGCGAATAATTGCAATTCAAGTAAATGAAAGTGGTTTGTGATGTGATTAATGTTAATTAGTGCAAATGATAATTGTAACATGATTTAAAACAGTGTATAAGGAGTTTCTTTGCCTATTCTTCTCCTAAAAGATCAACCATGTATTCGAATCGGCGATTCAAACCGCAAAGTTTATAAGTGCCTGTAAATGAAGCAATGTAAATAAACGTTTGGTGTGTGATTTCAAATACCCATTTATCTATCTGCCACGAAAAGGAATTTAGGGCGACGACAATAATAATAATAATAATATTCCACAACTATCACACAACGCCATCTAGTCCCAAGCTAAGCAGAGCTTGTGTTATGGGTACTAGACAACTGATAAACATACTTATATATTTCTAAATACATACATATTATAGATAAATTACACCCAGACACACAACAAATGATCGTGCTCATCACACAAACATTTGTCCTGGGTGGGAATCGAACCCACGACCTCCGGCATAGCAGTTAGGGTCACTAACCACTAGACCAACAGGCCAGTCAAATATGGCGGAGCCCATTGATATTTAAGAACAGCGTTCCTCCAGAGGGTTTCCCGCCGTTTCATATATATTTATTTTATTATATATTTATTTATCTGTTATGTTAGACACGTTCGATGACAGTTTTGTTTCCTGCTCTTCCTCTTGTTCGTCTGACGAGAGCTATGCCAGTGCGTTCACTGATGATTCTGTGCACATACGCGACCAGCTTTCTTTTTACCTTTTCATGCCACAACAAGTTTTTCAACGCCGTCCATATTAATGCTCAAAGTGTTCCAGCCCATCACACTGATTTGTTATCCTCATTTGACTCCGATCTTATTACATCAGTTGATGGCAATAGGCTTGCTTGTAATTACATTGGTTGATGGCAATAGGCTTGCTCAAAATGTTTTTATAACTGAGCAGTATGAGTAAGTCAGGTGTTATGTCAAGTTTCGTAATGAAAAAAAATAAAAAATTTAATTGGCGGGACCCATAATTATTTTTACAATATTTACAAGTTGCTGTTTCATTTCCTCGCAATCGAAGTGAAAAGTAGAGTGTACAACTCGTCCATAAAACCCATTTTACTCTCTACTTTATATCCATCCTCGCTCGCAAGCTCGCTCGGATTGATAAACGTCTCGCGTAAAATGGTGCGTTTTATGCACTTGGTGTACAATCTACTATTATTATATAGGAGACATCAGCAAAAAAGCAAGGGCTTATTATGACTCGGATACAACAAGTATTGCATCAACCAACTCTGCGGCCACATTTTTTGGAAGTCAAAGCTGTAAGTAGATGCATTAACTTTTCTACATTTAGTTTTAATAAGTAGGTGAGTAGGTATTTCTTATTATTATTTTTTCAGAGAATCGATGACCTTCTGAAAAGTATGGCTGGCACAATGATTTCATCATATTATAAGACAGAGAATAAACTGAACGACTTTTACCGACAAAAACTGGCAGATATAATAATACGTGAAGAACTGCAAAATGATATCAATAAAAGGTTAGTTTTGCGGCTACATTTTTAAGGTTTCGTAATTAATTATACAGACATACAAAACATTTTGTTTTGGCAGCGGACAGCGGGCAGCGGGGCGGCGGCGCGGCGGCGCGGCTTGACTGGAGTGCACCGCTCGTTGCCCGCCCCCGCACCGCTGTTTTCGAGAACCGGTCCATTTGATTTTACGCATAAGATCCTGCCGCTCCCGCGCCGCCGCCGCCGCCGCCCCGCTGCCCGCAAAATTCGAGGCAGAGGCCTAAAATGTCGTCAAGGAGGGGCCCGCAAGGGCCGACGCCCGTCGGGGCTGTGGCTTGTCGAAAGGATAACGCGGCTTCGACACAAGGGTGAAGAAGGAACATGGGTTTGGTTTTTAGTCAGTAGAAGTCTGACACTCCCCTTCGCTCTGCCCAAGAGCGGGGGGGGTTATTCGATGATTTTCCACCCACCAAAAAAAAAAAGGCCTAAAATGTAGTTTTGTATGTGTGTGTGAGTGTGGCGTGTTTCATACTACATTTACATAAATAAATATTGCGGACAATCTACACTGCTCTATCTAGGCCCAAACTAAGCAGAGCTTGTACGATGGGAACCATATATTTTATTTATTTATTAAAACTTTATGCACAACAAAATTGTACAAAGGCGGACTTAATGCCTTGGGCATTTTCTACCAGTCTACCTTAGGGTGATGCAGAGACAATACATAGTAGGTGCAAAACAGATAAAAAAACATAATAGAAAAGATATATACCGTAAAATGGGGTGTCTTTTGAATAGCGGGGTGTCTTTGATGATTACTTTTTTTCGTTGATTTTTTTATAAAATCTCAGAGTCTATGGACCGCAGTAGTTTTTTTTTATTTTGTGTTGGCAAATTTGACAGTTTGGGCATATTTCTTAAAAATTACTGCGGTTTTGGCTGTGACATTCCATGACAAAAATGATTTAAAATTAATAGTGCGACAACTAGCAAAATAGTGTGCTGGAGAACTTCAGTGGTACAAGGGTGAGTATTATTATTGTAGTTTCTGAATTTATATTTCATAATTATACGGTTTCTTTAGAGTAATATAAATCTGATAAAGTTTCCGATTGATGACGACCATTTTGTTTATATGTTGAGTTTTATTCCTTGGGGTTAAATTGATAAACGGTACGAGGCGACATTGATAGCTGTTATCAAAGCCTCCCCAAGGGACAAAATTTGCGTGTATTCATATTATAAGTACTGGTTATCAAAGTCATCCTTTTTAAAGGTAAAATGGTGAGAAACTACAAGAAGACGCCGGGTACCCGCCACTACAGGAACTACACGGATGAAACCTGATTAAAGGAATAATGAAGGAATATAATAATAATATATTATATATAATAAAATAATATACCTAATAATAATAATATAATATAATAATATATTATACATAATATAATATATTATATATATATAAACGGGATATCTATTCCAAAACCGACGTAAGGTCGAGTATCGGAAAGCCGAAAAAGAGAGTCATTAATAAACTCTTTTGCAAAAAAAAACGGGCACTTCATATTTTTTTCTCTACTTCAATGAAGAAGGACAAGTAAGAGGTTTTATTAATTTGACGATGTATTGGCATGTTATTTGAAGAATCCTGGCATGATTCTGTACGTTCCAAATTTAAATTTTGAAATTAACAAAAGGAAAATAATGATTATTGTAAAATTGCTTTACTAATGGCGCGAATTGCTGAAACGATTTTATTACTGATTACTAAAATTTTAAAACTTTTTGGATATTTTCTGCAAATTAAACAATTTTATCTTTCTTTTTACATTAAATACTACTTTTTGACATGAGTGATAAAGCGATAAGGGCCGGTAAAATTATAGCCCTACTTGAAGAAGGTTGTTCGCAAACTTACGTGTCTCAACGGCTAAATGTGAGTCGTTCAACTGTCCAGAGGACTTGGCAACGGTATCAAGAGACCGGTTCGGTCAAAAGAAGACCCGGTTCGGGATGAAAACGACGCACAGAACCAAGAGATGACCGCTTTTTGGTGAGTCAGGCCTTGCGGAATCGTAAGGCGTCAAGTGTGGACCTGAAGAAGAGCCTTGAAGAAGTAAGAGGAGTAGAAGTTAGCTTGTGGACCGTCAGGAGGAGGCTTTTGGCTGCCAATATCAGGAGTTACCGCCCGGCTCGGGGACCTAAATTACTCCGTGAGCACCGTGTTGCTCGACTTCAGTTTGCTCGAAACTGTGCTTCATGGACTCTGGAGGACTGGAATAAAGTATTGTTTTCTGATGAAGCTAGAATCTCTTTGTGTGGAGAGGACCGACGCCGGCGAGTGCTACGAAGACCACGGGAACGCTATGCGGAAGTGTGTTTCGAAGAAATCACTCCTTATGGCGGAGGCTCCGTTATGTTTTGGGCAGCAATTAATTCGACGGGGCGTACGGAGTTAGTTCTCATAGAAAATGGAACATTAAATGCACACCGGTACATAATGGAAGTCCTAATTCCATATGCACAACCCGCATTGACTGCACTTGGGGAAGATTCCATTTTTATGGACGACAATGCTCGCCCGCACCGTTCTGGCGACGTGGAAGCGTACATGCAAGAAGTTGGGATCCGTCGTTTAGATTGGCCAGCTCGAAGTCCTGACCTCAATCCAATTGAGCATGTCTGGGATGTTCTAAAGAGACGGGTAAGATCAGTGCAACATGCTCCACAAAACATCAGGGAGCTAAAAAGAGTCATTGCAGAAGAGTGGGAACGTATTCCTCAAAACGTCATTAAAAACATCGTGGAAAGCATGCCCAGAAGGATTCAAGCTGTGATTTTGGCAAGAGGAGGTCACACTCGTTATTAGGTTATTACATTTGTAACTTTATTTAATTAAACAAAGTAAAAAAATCTTCTCGTCTTTATTGCCGACCACTTCTTATTGTTTGGCCGTGTACATCGGTTTTAAAGAATACATAGATTTTTTTTTTAAATTGCCACAGTTCACTTCACGCGTATTAATTTACACGATTATAAGTATACAGACTACGTCAAACAATTAAATTTCATTGAATTAACTCAAATCGACCTTAGAACGTAAATTTCCTAAGGTGCCCGTTTTTTTTGCAAAGGAGTGTATATAAAGGCTGATTATTCGTAAGGAATCTGTTGTTTTGTTAGAAGGCTGATTATTTGTAATAAATCTGTTGTTTTGTTACTTAGATTTTGTGTTTAATTCACTACATTTTGTCTACTTACTTTATAATAATATATTTGATTATACTACAAAACGTGTTTTTTACCTTAATATAGCTCTAAAATCAATTCTCAATGTTACCCCTGTAATCAAACTTTGAAGTGTTTTAATTCAAAAACTAATGAGTGAACAATATTTTTATTTTTTGTTTTTATTTCCTGTTAGGGGCTACTTTCTTATTACATACAAAAAACGGGGGCAATCAAAGCGACCCCATATCAAGTATTAAGATGATAAGCCACTTAATATTTTTTTTCTCGGAAACTAAAAGGCGTAAAAAATAAATAAATAATTTTATCAATAAAACACCATGAGTCGCCATTACAGTATTTTTTTTGTATTTTTTTTTAAATAACTGAAGAAGTTACAGTCAGTTTTATTTTAAAATTAATCAGTGTAACCCCATTTTACGGTACCTAAATTATAAGAATAAAATATATATAGCTTCACCTTTAAAAAGATAAAAAGATACCGGGCTGGTGTCCGCAACTCCACGTCAAAGCGCGTATTTTGCGTATGGGCTATAATCTACCACGCGGGCCCAGTGCGGATTGGTAGATGTCACATGTCTTCGAATTTTTGGTTCTAGGATATGCCGGTTTCCTCACGATGTTTTCCTTCACCGTTTTTGAGAGCAGTGGTGATGAAATAAAATACACAAAGTAATGCGCCTGTCTGGGTTCGAACCCACGACTTACTGTTCGTAAGTCGGGGCCGCCACCTCTGGGCCACCGCTGCTCCACAGCTTCACCTTTTTATCTATATACACACATCAAAAGTGGCTTTGTAATAAAGGGAATTGCCCATCAGCCACACAAAAAAATGCTTGAAATGGACAACAATGAAATATACGCCAAATTGCACTATAAATCGTAGGGAATCCATTACAAATTCAATCATTATCAAAAAACTAGGTAGAAGCCAGTTCCAATATTTTTTTCTAAAATATAGGTTAAGTCAAGGTTAAGGATTAATATGCAATAATTATACAACAAAACAGCATTCAATCTAAGTCCGTGTTCAAAAATGGGTAACGTGTACAGAAATAAAATCAAAATCCTTAAAAAATGGCCAAAGTCGTCGTTAAATATCCTAAAAAGCAATATACTAGTAACTCAAGTCGCAAACGCAAAACCATGAATCGATCAAATCAACAATCGAAAAAATTAAATGCAGTAATGTCAAAGTGTCAGTAAGGCAAAGGACATTATGATGCATACAGCCTACGATACGTTTTCTATTTTGAAAATAATTTGATTTTAATTAATTGACATGCATATATTATTTTGATTAGATTTACGGTATAAATAGGACGAATTATATTAAATGAATGATAACTGTGCAATAATTCTATAAAATAGTTCGTTATAGATCATTTAACGATTCCTGTTTGGCTGAATGTCGATTACTCATGTCAAATAAACACTGACCTCCATGATAAAATAAGAAGGAATGGGACGGATATCAAGTTAAATATTTTAAAGATCGTTATATTTTCTCCCTATGTATACAAACTTGAGAATTATTTCATTATACATAATTTATTCTAAATAGAATTAAGAGCGTATGCTACCTCAGATTAGCAACCCTATTTGTGGTGGTTCAAACTTCGCTTGAAATACTGTTAGAATAAAGTTCTAATCAGCTTGCACTATAAAGCGGTTGTTACGTCTTTCGCTGCGGCCGAATAGTGCGAAATTAGTGGTATTTTGCGATTTACAAGAAAACTATTGATTGGACTAAAAAAGTAAAACACTATGACTTTAGTATGTTTCTTGTAGAATTATTTGGCAAAAAAATCAGAACGATGACATGTATTTTAGTATAGTTTTTACTCGTTAAAAGAAATTTTTAGAGGTATGTTCGCGATTTTTTTCTATCGAGCAAAGTTAGTTGTATTATGTTTTCACAACACTATGGCACTAGCATATATCCTGAAGAATATCATATATTTTTCTGATGTTGATTACTGCAGTAAATCTTATACTTTTACGCATTATAAAACTTGCGTTTGAGGTACCATACGCTCTTAAGGACTGTTAGTAGTTTCTGTCTATTTCAAGCATTTTTCAGGCATTCCCCTTTATGATTTTATAAATTTATATGGATCCTTTTTGGTGCATTTCATAATTTGAATCAGGAACTGTCAATCAAATTCGAGTAAAAGATGAAAATCAGCTGTCAATATTTTCCCTATAAAAACATACAATGCATTGAAGACATTATTAGTGCTACTGTTTCCCTACTACTGATTAAAACCAACGTTATTATGGAGCGGCGACGTCATTTAAGCAGGGAAGAAATGCTCAGAGCCGTGGGAATGATAGAAGCTGGTTCCCGGCAACGTACTTTGGCTTTAGCTCTGAATACAAGTCAGAGTGTTATCAGTCGACTTTGGACACGTTACCGAAGCACTGGTACCGTGACTGAGCGCCATGGAGGACGGTATCGCTGCACCACACGGAGACAAGACCGATACATTCAAATCTTAACTCGAAGAGCTCCAACAATAACCGCCATGATGTTAGCCGTGAGGCTTCATCACTCTTCAGGGAACTTAATTAGCGGTCAGAAACAGACAGAAAGAAACAAACAGTCAGAAACCGCTTGCATGAAGTGAACCTTCATTCCCGAAGACCGCTACGGGTACCACCTATAGCAATGCACAATCGTAGGATTCGATATCAATGGGCTCTTGAACACAGAAATTGGGCAGAAGAACAATGGCGTTTCGTGTGCTTTTCTGATGAGTCTCGTTTTGGTATGAGACCGGATACAAGACGTATACGACACTGGAGAACCCCTGGACGCCAACAGCGATTAAAATCCTGCCAGGAAGTCCATCCTTATAGTGGTGGAACCATCATGGTATGGGCGGGTATTTGGATCGGCGGAAGAACTGAGTTGATTTGGATCAGAGGCAACCTCAACGCTCAAATTTATGCTGAGACGATTGTATCAGACGTCATCGTTCCTCTACAAGTGCAAATCGGTCCCTTATTTCAGTTAATGCATGATAATGCACGACCGCACACCGCAAGAGTTGTAAGACAGACTCTCGCCGCAGCTAACATCAATGTCCTGCCCTGGCCTGCTCAGTCGCCAGACTTGAACCCGATTGAGCATGCATGGGATATGCTACAGAGAAGAGCTCTGCCGAATATGGAGGGTATCCAGTCGCAAGAAGACCTTTTTTTGTTGTTGCAACGAACATGGGCGGCCATTCCACAGCGTGATTTGGATGAACTCATTTTGAGTATGCCACACCGATGTTCTTGTGTTGTTAGTGTTCGCGGTAGAAACACGGATTATTAATTGTTTAGGTTACCCAATAAAATGTTAAAGAAAACTGTTATTTCAGTCTTTTTTTCGAACTTTAATGTTAGTGGTTCAAATGTCAAAAATCCCTTTATCAGGAAAATGGCAAATTGCTTTATTAATGCAAAGGTGACTTGGTTTATCGTTACTGTGACAAACGAAAACACTTTATTTGATGAATCCTTAAAGAAAATTTTAATTAATATCAATCAGGAGAAAAGTTATTGCAAAAATATATGTTGATCCCTAGACACTTTTGATGTGTGTAATTTTAAGATTATTTGTTTTTCAGTTTCCCAAACAATATCATACAATATTGGTCTAATAGTTCACCCAATAAATCACCCATAAGGAGTTGTAGAGTGCGTGAGCAAGGCCCTAAGCAATTACTTCAGAAAATTGTTCAGGGTGCTTAGAGAGTTAACATACTATAAGTCCTGACGTCTAGGGAATGAGGCGGAGTGGGGGGAGGGGGTTAAAGTTCCCATATTTCAGTTTTTCTCTAATATCTTTTAAACGGTGCGTCATGGAGATATGAAGTCTTCTACGCAATGAAAGCTTATAAAATTATGTACAACTTTTATCTCAAACACTTTTTCACATTCCTACCTATTTTCGAACTACACATTCTGGAAAAGTGAAAATTGAAAAAAAATCTACTTGAATTGAACAATACCTTTTGTATACTACTTCCTTCACGTTTTTGGCACGGTAGCCTACCCGGTAACGCAGGGGAGCAGCCAGAACAGTTATTTGCTTTGTAATCGTCATTAGTTACGCAATTGGATTATCCATCATGAGTGCTAATAATAATAAGTGTCTGTTGAACTTTCTGAAATGGACAAAGTGGTGGACGGTGGATTCCTACCGCACAGAGTAATTTGGCAAAAAAAAATGCCTGTGTTGCCACGATTTGTGATGGATATATCACCTACATCAACCGCCACTATCCTGGGATGAGTCGTACTGTAGTATTCTATGGGTACTTAAACGCAGCTAACTCTACAAAGTCACAAGAACAGAGGCGACGATATAAATTGAGGAGGTCGGCTGATATGAATTTGTCTTTGAACACAGCAATACCAATGAAGCAAGATTTTTTGTCTAATCCTACCAACAAAAGTCAGCTCATTTCTTTACTACAGACAAAGCTTCAGGAAAATGGTATAAAAACTCTCCAAGCCACTGATGACGTTCTTATCGTGAAGACTGCTGTGGAACTATCGACTCATAGTTTTGTCGCTGTCGTTGGTGAGGATGTGGACCTTGCTGTCCTTTTGATAGCTTTAACTCCTTCCACCCAAGACATTATTCTGCTGAAACCCGGCCGAGGAAAAACCAAAACAGTTGCACTGTCCACCCAAGAGATGCAGCAACATGGATTTGAGCACATCCTTTTCCTTCATTCATGTACAGGTTGTGACACAACATCTGCAACTTTCAGAAGAAGCAAAGTGGGTTTCTTAAAACTGTACTGTACAGTGATTACCAGTACACTGGTGAAAATTTGGAAAAAGTGTATAAGACAAGTGTAGATAAAAGTTTTGATATCCCAACGGCTGTACAGATTTGGATAAAATTAAGTAAATTGATAAAGTAGGAGTTGATTTAAGATACTTTTTATCCCCAAATAACGTGAAGGAAGAAGTATACAAAAGGTAGAGTTCAATTCAAGTAGTTTTTTTTTAAATTTTCACTTTTCCGGAATGTGTAGTTCGTAAATAGGAGGAATGTGAAAAAGTGTTTGAGATAAAAGTTGTAAGTATATAATTTTATAAGCTTTAATTGCGTAGAAGACTTCTTATCTCCATGACGCACCGTTTAAAAGATATTAGCGAAAAACTAAAAAATGGGAACTTTAACCCTTTCACGCATATGGGACACACTTGTCCCCGCATATTTTTTACGATTTACAGATAGACTGGGCAAGTTGAAACGTTTTTCAATTTTTTATGTTAAAATTTATGGTACGTTTTCATGTTTGTGCATTGGCAACACTGGAAAAAAACATTAGTTGTCAGAAAAAAATACGGCGCGAAAAGTCAAAACTATTTTTGAGCCACATCGACGTTGAAAATAAACTCTTTTGCAAAAAAAACGGGCACATCATATTTTTTTCTCTACTTCAATGAAGAAGGACAAGTAAGAGGTTTTATTAATTTGACGATGTATTGGCATGTTATTTGAAGAATCCTGGCATGATTCTGTACGTTCCAAATTTAAATTTTGAAATTAACAAAAGGAAAATAATGATTATTGTAGATTATTGTAAAATTGCTTTACTAATGGCGCGAATTGCTGAAACGATTTTATTACTGATTACTAAAATTTTAAAACTTTTTGGATATTTTCTGCAAATTAAACAATTTTATCTTTCTTTTTACATTAAATACCACTTTTTGACATGAGTGATAAAGCGATAAGGGCCGGTAAAATTATAGCCCTACTTGAAGAAGGTTGTTCGCAAACTTACGTGTCTCAGCGGCTAAATGTGAGTCGTTCAACTGTCCAGAGGACTTGGCAACGGTATCAAGAGACCGGTTCGGTCAAAAGAAGACCCGGTTCGGGAAGAAAACGACGCACAGAACCAAGAGATGACCGCTTTTTGGTGAGTCAGGCCTTGCGGAATCGTAAGGCGTCAAGTGTGGACCTGAAGAAGAGCCTTGAAGAAGTAAGAGGAGTAGAAGTTAGCTTGTGGACCGTCAGGAGGAGGCTTTTGGCTGCCAATATCAGGAGTTACCGCCCGGCTCGGGGACCTAAATTCTCCGTGAGCACCGTGTTGCTCGACTTCAGTTTGCTCGAAACTGTGCTTCATGGACTCTGGGAGGACTGGAATAAAGTATTGTTTTCTGATGAAGCTAGAATCTCTTTGTGTGGAGAGGACCGACGCCGGCGAGTGCTACGAAGACCACGGGAACGCTATGCGGAAGTGTGTTTCGAAGAAATCACTCCTTATGGCGGAGGCTCCGTTATGTTTTGGGCAGCAATTAATTCGACAGGGCGTACGGAGTTAGTTCTCATAGAAAATGGAACATTAAATGCACACCGGTACATAATGGAAGTCCTAATTCCATATGCACAACCCGCATTGACTGCACTTGGGGAAGATTCCATTTTTATGGACGACAATGCTCGCCCGCACCGTTCTGGCGACGTGGAAGCGTACATGCAAGAAGTTGGGATCCGTCGTTTAGATTGGCCAGCTCGAAGTCCTGACCTCAATCCAATTGAGCATGTCTGGGATGTTCTAAAGAGACGGGTAAGATCAGTGCAACATGCTCCACAAAACATCAGGGAGCTAAAAGAGTCATTGCAGAAGAGTGGGAACGTATTCCCCAAAACGTCATTAAAAACATCGTGGAAAGCATGCCCAGAAGGATTCAAGCTGTGATTTTGGCAAGAGGAGGTCACACTCGTTATTAGGTTATTACATTTGTAACTTTATTTAATTAAACTAAGTAAAAAAATCTTCTTGTCTTTATTGCCGACCACTTCTTATTGTTTGGCCGTGTACATCGGTTTTAAAGAATTCATAGATTTTTTTTTAAATTGCCACAGTTCACTTCACGCGTATTAATTTACACGATTTTATCATTTTAAGTATACAGACTACGTCAAACAATTAAATTTCATTGAATTAACTCAAATCGGCCTTAGAACGTAAATTTCCTAAGGTGCCAGTTTTTTTTGCAAAGGAGTGTATTATAGTAATTAAATAAAAACCTTTCTCGACTGTTTTTCTTGTGAATTACATTCGACGGTAAGTACAATTACGTATTTATTATGAATTATGTGTTTCCTTTGTAAAAATGATACATTTTATTTGAAAAACATGAATGGGACGCGGCTGTCCCTGTATGCATCAAAGGAAACATTTTGCCATAACTATTGATATTATTTGCTTTGTTATTATTTTCAGTTTCTAATTATTTTCTTTGTATATTTCATTGTAGAAAATGTCATCAAATCGGTATCGAGAGTTTTCACTGCGGCAAGAAGATATTTTCCAAGTGTTGATGGCTGACAACAGCGACGACGAGGATGGCCTGCTCCTCGATGAAGAAGACCTAACTTTTATAGCGCAAGATATGGATGCAGGTGTTTCGACTGTGGAAATAGAACCCATCTCTACGCCTTTAGAAGAGAACTCGGTTGAAGATCAAAATACTACTACCAATGTTCCTACATTCAACTGGCGAAAAAATTCATACTCGCCCCGTAATTTTAATGAGATCCAAGGGTACAACTTCGGTGAGGTGAAAATTTTTGATTACATGCCCGATACGGAACTGACTCCTATAAAAATATTCACTGCAGTTTCTGGTTTCGAAAAATTGTTAGATGACATTATTGTACCTGAATCTATACGTTATGCTGAACAAACTGGGCGATGTTTTACCGTGACCAATGAGGAAGCCAAAGCGTTTCTCGGCATGAACTATGTGATGGGTTACCATTGCTTACCGACATTTAGGAATTATTGGTCTACAGATCCGGACATGGGGGTCCCTTACATTGCTAATGTGATGCCTATAAACCGCTTTGAAGATATCCGAAGGAACTTACATTTTAGTGACAATACAAAGGAACCTAATAGATCCGATCCTTCTTATGATAGGGCATTCAAAATTCGATCTCTTATTGATCACTTCAACCAAGCTTTTCAAAGCGCTATGACCAATACCAAAACACAAGCAATAGATGAACATATGATCAAGTTCAAAGGTCATAATATAATGAGACAATATGTCAAAAACAAGCCGATAAAGTGGGGCTTCAAAATATGGTGTAGAGCAGACTCTACTTCCGGCTATTTATTTCAATTCGACATATATTTCTTCCGAGAAGCCTGTGCCTGAAAGGGCACCGATCCAGGCTGATGATGGTTTCGTGACGGTGCTGAGGAGGAGGCGCCGTCAGCGGACCATCAAGAACCGCTGCGGCACGGCTCCATCGAAGCCCAATGTGCATATTCGTGCCGCAAAGCCGAACACTCCGGTGTACATCTCCCGTCTACATTACACCACTACGACGGAGGACATCGTGGAGTACGTGCGCCAGAAGACCAAGTAAGTGGCGAGAGTGCAGCTGCTTGAGTCGCGCCGCAACGTCAACTTTAAGGCGTTTGTGGTGCGAGTACCAACATGCTACCTGCACCTCGTCTTGGAAGAGGACTTTTGGCCGCAGGGGGTGGTGTTTCGACGCTTCCGCGGGCAAGTGCCACATGATCGCACAGTGACGTAGTGCAAGTGCAGTGTTACTAATATAGTTTTAAGGTTTTATTTACTAACACAAGCTGTATAATAATATCGTATGTATGTTAGTCTGTAAGGTATTTATCTATGGGCCAAAGTAGCCTGAAAATAAATAAATATTATTATTATTATTATATATACCGGCAGAAAAAAAGGGGGCACAGAAACTGGATTGGGCGAATCAGTTGTATTACAACTGACAAAGGATTTAGAGGGTATAGGGTGTGAAATATATTTTGAATTTTTTTTTAATTCGCATAATCTTCAATATACATTATCTAACATAAACATAAAGGCCTGTGGAACGGTACGGTCCAATAGAAATTGCGACCAGCAGCAATGGTATATCATTTATCAAATGGATGGACAACAAAGCTGTTTTTCTTTTGACTAACTTCTTGTCACCCATACCAACGACGACAGTCAAGAGACGTGTACAAGGTAGTGGTGACAAAATAAATGTCACCTGCCCTGAAATTGTTGTAAAGTACAACAAATATATGGGAGGGGTGGATCTAATGGATCAAAAAAAGTGTGCTACGAAGTTGATCTTTTTTTTTTTTATTATTATCAATGGGCTTGCTCTTGACTTCAATCTTGCCCAAAGGGCAGAGATGATGTCGACGATGGAACGAGCTTACCCAATAGAAGCCTGTTTACTCGCGACTTAAACAGATTAGGGTTATATGAACTCGGAAAAACCGACGCAGGCAGGGAATTCCACTCCTTGGCTGTGCGCATAATAAAGGACCCAATCGAAATGATCAATGATACAATGATCGAAAGGAAAAAATAAAATACTACCTAAGACTTTTTTTCGATTTACTGGATATTGCAATGAATAACTCGTACATAATACACTTCTGGACACATCTATTGGCCCACCTTAGAGTTTAGGTTTCGATGGCCCCTACCGAAATATGATTGCTAGATTGAACAAAAACTGTTGATGCAGTTTTAAACCTGATACATTTTACCATCTTTTTCGATCGTATTGTTTTAAATTTGAATTCAGAATACCATACGACATGGAGCTACGCCTAACAAGTCGGATATGCGCCTTGTTAAAGGCAATTGATTTTTGAATAAAAAACATGTTTTATCAATTAAAGGTTTAATTTAATAACGCGTGTTGCCTCCATGGGCATCTACCACAGCTCTCATACGATCAGGCATAGAGTTTATCAACCGCTCTATGAAATTTAGAGGGATCATCTCCCATTCCTCTTCTATGGCAGTTTTCAACTCCTGCATCGTCTGGGCAACTGGCTGACGAGCCCTAACACGTCTTTTTAGCTCGTCCCACATGTGCTCAATGGAGTTTATGTCTGGGCTTCTGGCTGGCCAGTCCATAACTGTGATGTTCACATCCCGAAGATATTCCCTGACGATGCCGGCCGCATGGGCTCTTGCATTATCATGCATAAAAAGGAAATTTGGGCCCACATAGTCCGCGTATGGTATCACGTGAGGTTCTAAGCACTCACGAATGTACCTTTCAGCATTTAATGTTGGCAGCCGTGGTCCTGTAACAACCTCAAGTTGAGTTTTGCCGCTCGCGGATATACCGCCCCAGACAGTCCATGAGCCACCGCCATAAGCAACCCTCTCTTCAAAGCAGCATTGTGCGAAACGCTCTCACTTACGTCGGTAGACCTTTCTTCCTTCCATCATTGCCATGTAAAACAATTTTAGACTCATCAGAAAAGAGTACACGGCTCCAATCTTGCTGTGTCCAATTTAAATGACTGCGTGCGAAATGAAGGCGCGCTGTTCGGTGGGCTCGCGTTAGTTTGGGCCCATTAGCTGGCTTGTGTGGTACCATATCGCGTTCTTTTAACCTTCTCCGAACAGTTCGAGCGCTCACAGATACTCCGTGGAAGTCGCGAAGTTGGTTTTGTATCTCAATGGAGGTAAGGTGACGATTTCTCAAGCTGGTCGTCACGATGAATCGATCCTGCCTTTCAGTTGTGACCCGAGATCGTGACCTTCCTTCGGCGACGAACAAAGCCGCCAGTCTCTAGGTACCTCCGATAAACATTTCGGACCGCAGATCGACTTAAATTAAGTTGAGCACTCACGTTTCTTTGGCTGTGTCCGGCCTGAATAAGTGCCACAGCTTGGACAGCGACTTCAGGTGAAGTATCCATAGATTATTGATAGAACTTCACCTTAATGTTAAGAATAAGTAATGTTTGTTGCAAAACCAAAGATATCAATCACTTTTTCAAGAATTAAATCCAAGTAAACCAATAAAACCAAGTTTTCTTAGTATTCGATTGTTTGATATCAACAAACAGGCTCCAAATTGTCTTTTGTTTCTTTAAATTCTGTGTTCGAAATTCAAAAAAAGACTATTGAATGAAATTGTGAATGTGCCAGGTTCAAAACTGCATAAAAACTTTTTGCTCGACCTAATATAAAATTTTAGCTAGGACCAAACGAAACTGAAAATACAAGGTGGGCCAATAGATGTGTCCAGAAGTGTATATTGCAAGTTACATGAAGCAAAACGCGTTGAGGGAACTTTACTGTCCTGTCTAGAGTTTCGTCAGGTAGTGGCTCGTTCACTCATTGGAAGTTTTTCTTCTCGTCAAAGAGCTTTGTGCTCGATGGTCATGACGAAGAAACGAATCACTCTCGCTCAAAAACGCGGAACTCCTTCCCACGTCATGATAAAAGTGGGCAACAGAAAAAGATGCGTACAATGTGCAAAACATCGCATTGAAAACCGAACAAATAACACTAAACTTGCAGTACATGTAATGTACACTTATGTTATACTTCAGAACGTAATTGTTTCACAGAATACCATTAAATGTTATATTTTATATTTTAAACGTGGTTCTATATTAAATTATTCATTTTTATTTACAATATAATAGTGTTTTATTTACAATATAATATTTAATGCCTTACATCAAAAAATGTATACCTTAACGCATACAGGGACATATTATCCCCATCCTGAAAACACATAAATATGTATATATAATTGATATTTTTTGGATTACTTTTATTTTAAACTAGACCAATATCAATAAATATAACTAAAAAAAATATGTTCCTTTTCGTTAGATTACTTATAAACGTGTAAGGGTTAACCCCCTCCCCCCACTCCGCCTCACCCCCTAGACGTCAGGACTTTTAGTATGTTAACTCTCTAAGCACCCTGAACAATTTTCTGAAGTAATTGCTTAGGGCCTTGCTCACGCACTCTACAATCTCTTTGTTGGATGGACTATAACCAGATAGGTAGTTAACTGCTTCAAGGAAGAATCTTACGTAAGATGGAAATAATATCTTAGTAGAGTTTTTGGTAATTTAGGATGTCTGGGAGTTAATAGCATTAAGTACCTGGGGATGTGGTTGGATCGGTCTTAAAGGTGGGGGAAACACATTAATGAATCTGTGGAAAAGGTTTTAAAATTTATCAATATTTTAAAACTTTTAGCAGGTCCTGGTTGGGGTGTTCATCTTATGCATTTGCGTCGACTATATATATCTATAATTCGCAGCAGGTTAGACTATGGTAGCTTCCTGTATGATTGTAGTTATAACTGTCATTTATCAAAATCAGACAAAGTACAAAATAAAGCTCTTCGTATAATTGGGGGCTTTATAAGAAGCACTCCCATTCACGTAATGGAGAGTGAATTGAATTGGCCTCCATTAAACATTCGTAGGAAATATCTAGGAAGTAAATATTGTCTAAAATTTATGTCATTTCAGGGGAACATTTCGATTGATTTGATTGAGTCTTTTAATTCTAGCATTAATAATAACCCTCAATACTGGAGACGTAGGAAACAGCCTTTATTAGTAACAATTTACAACACGCTTAAATCTTTTGCTGTTCACTCTGTTAAGTTAGTTGAAATGTTCTCTCTGGATACATGGGTTAGTAATATACTTCCCATCAAAAAAATCGAAACACTTTCGTTTTTCATGACCGACCCATAGTCACACTAAACTACCACACCAGTGTGACTATGGTTAATTTTATTTATCCGTAGTCACACTGGTGTGACAACGGCTGATCCGTAGTCACACTAGTGTGACTATGGATAATTTAACCTGATCCGTAGTCACACCAGTGTGACTACGGCTGATCCGTAGTCACACTAGTGTGACTATTGATAATTTAACCTGATCCGTAGTCACACTGGTGTGACTACGGCTGAACCGCAGTCACACTGGTATGACTACGGATAATTTAACCTGATCCCTAGTCACACTGGTGTGACAACGGCTGATCCGTAGTCACACTGGTGTGACTACGGATAATAGGCTAGTTTCCACCATCAATAAGTTGCAAATCTATTTAGTCCGTCAGTTGTCAATATAAAACGCATCAAAACTCGGAAGTGGGGGCTCGTGACGTCAGAACGCACTAAAAACCACGGCGTGACGTATTGAGAACTTTAAAAGCGTCTTAATCATCGTCAATTTTGGTTTACGTAACAAAAGAAAAAATACGGGTCAAATATTTTTTGTTAATCTAACTGACGGACTAATTAGTTTTTTTTTTGTCATCTACCCTATTTAACCTGATCCGTGTCTTTTATTTGGGTTGCTTTTTTTATTTCCACGGACCGGTATTATTTCTTAACACATTCGACTCCACCCCCATTTCATAGAACTCATGTGCCATCCCGCCATACATATTGCAAATGGGCCCTCCAGGGGGGTCACTGGCATTTAGGCTTGGAACTAAGTTATAAAACCAAAAAATAAGTGGTGCTCAACCTTTTGAGTTTTTTTTTAAATCTTGTAGAATATTTCGTTGGTCCAATGTTCACAACCGCGACTGGTGAACATGAGATCGTGGGTTCGATTCCCGGGTCGGGCAAAGTGTTATTGGGTTTTTCCATCAGGAATTTCTAGTAGCATCCACGGAGTCTGGATTTGTGGCCGATTGATGGCAATAGGGTCGCCTCCTATTATGTGGGACTTAATGTGGGTGTACCTACTATTAGGTACACCTCTGCTCAACCCTTCGGGGAATACAGGCGTGATGTTATGTTATAATCAGTTCAATTAAATTAGCTAGCGATACTCCACATAATTATGTGATGAGTATCGCTATCTGCCTATCTGACCTCCACAACCCAGTTACTACTGGGTAATGCGCCTGTCACCTGTCAAGTCCTGACCACCAGTCTTACCAAAAGTAAGACTAACCTACTACTGGCAGACCATAACCTACTAGTCTTACCTTTGGTTTACCTTTGGTAAGACTAGTTGTAGTGCTGTCTACTAGTCTTACCTTTGGTAAGACTGGTTGCAGACCAGTCTTACTAGGTCTAACCTGTGGTAAGACTGTATGCAGACCAGTCTTACTAGTCTTACCTGTGGTAAGACTGGTTGCAGACCAGTCTTACTAGTCTTACCTTTGATAAAACTGCTTGCAGACCAGTCTTCCTAGTCTTACCGTATGACTGTTTGCAGACCAGTCTTACTAGTCTTACCCGTGGTAAGACTGGTGCAGACCAGTCTTCCTAGTCTTACCGTATGACTGTTTGCAGACCAGTCTTACTAGTCTTACCTGTGGTAAGACTGGTTGCAGGGCAGTCTTACTAGTCTTACCTTTGATAAAACTGCTTGCAGACCAGTCTTTCTAGTCTTACCTTTGATGAAACTGGTAGCAGACTAGTCTTACTAGTCTTAATTTTGGTAAGACTGGTTGCAGATCAGCCTTACTAGTCTTAACTTTGATGAAACTGGTAGCAGACTATAGTCTTACTAGTCTTAATTTTGGTAAGACTGGTTGCAGATCAGTCCTACTAGTCTTATCTTTGATGAAACTGGTAGCAGACTAGTCTTACTTTTGGTAAGACTGGTTGCAGATCAGTCTTACTAGTCTTATCCTTGGTAAGACTTGTTGCTGGCCAGTTGTCAGACTTGACAGGTTGATCGTATCACCCAGTTTAAACTAACTGGATTGTGAAGGTCAGATTTTTCCGTTTTATCATTTTTTTTTTTTTCGGTTCTAGTGAAAAAAAAAACATGGAATAATATATATACTGGCCAATTTTCTTGAAACGTTGGAAAAATTCTATAAATAAATATTTTTAGAAAATGTTGAAAATCGTGCAAATGGTTTTCCACCCCTGAAAAAGAACCCCCCTGGAGGGCTCTCGGCATCTAGGAAGAGGTCAAAAATTTATTAATAATAAAAGTGCTTGCAATTTAAAACCACGGCGTATTCTTATTAATATTGTTAAAATTTACACCTGTTTTTATTTTTAAACTAGCTGACCCGCGCAACTTCGTCTGCGTCACATAAATATAGCTATAACCTTTCTCGATATATTATTATCGACTATCCGACATTAATTAAGCTAAATCGTAACAAACAAAAAATCTTATCTTTCCTCTTTATTACAATAGTTTAGATGGTTTAGATTAGCTTAGATTATATTAAAGTGTGAATTACTATAAAATCTATCTCTTACTGTTAAATATACTATAACACTCTGTACTTGTAAACATTATGATGCAGTAAATATTTTGAATTTGAATTTCCCGGAGGCCAGCCAGAATCCCCCGTACCTACATTGCGACGCAACCCGCGTAATTATTTTTCCGCGCGGGTATTTTTACATTGCGATATCTTCTAAGATATTTGTTTAAACTGTATAGAGTAAAGAGCACAAATATTCTACATTAAATTTCCGTTCTAACGAACACATTTATTTAGATATAGATTATTAATACCATATGGGTTAAATAAGCTTCGCAAAAAATAATTCTTTTTAACCTAACATTTTAATAGTAAAAAATGGTTACAGTGAGTCAATCTTAAAAGATAGACAGATGCTGTCGCGGACTTTTTTTTAGAACTTTTAAAGACGAATAATTACTTCATACATGATATTCTCGTAACTTAAACCGTTTTCGCAGCGCACGCAACGGAAGCTCTCAGAAAGGAATTTTCTTTTCCCGTTTTTGCAACATTTCTCATTTATGCTCCGCTCCTATTGGTAGTAGCGTGATGTTATATAGCCTATAACCTTCCTCGATAAATGAACTATCCAACACAAAAAGAATTTTTCAAATCCAACTAGTAGTTCCAGAGTTTATCGCGTTCAAACAAACAAACAAACAAACTCTTCAGCTTTATAATATTAGTATAGATTATTTCATGCAGTTTTCGCAAAGAAAAACCTACATTTAAAATGAGCCCTCCAGGAGGGCTCCCGGCATCGGTGATACGATTTGAGTGAGCCCTCCAGGGGGGCTCCCGGCACTGAAGGTGTTAAAATATTTATACTGATAATGGAGTCAACCTGTATCTAATAAATAATTACTTACAAAAAGAGGTTTTAATCATAAGTAGCCAGTTCAAATGTCAATGAAATATAATAATGCATTTGTTTTTACCTTGTCATTATTTTGTTGTGTGTAAAAATGTCTCCTGAGCCTGAATATAGAATTTTACAAAGAAAACGTGGTATAGTGCTTATATCCAATGGATATCAGTATTACAAACAAAAAGTATATGCAAATAATAACATTATTTGGTTTTGTAGTAAAAAGAGAAAACAGAGATGCGTCGGATCTATTACTACTCACGTAAGTTCTGTACGTTTGTTCACGTATACAGGATAAATGTATCCTATATAATGCAGAACTAGTACCATTTCAAAATCAGTTTATAAGGTAATCCCACATTATTAGGTACTTACAATCAACTCTTCCGTTACTCTTCCGTGACAAAAACTAGTACCTATTAGAGCTATTAGGTATAGAAGTGTTGATAGAGCTAATGTCGGTCCCTACTAATTGCTGATTTTCTTTTGTCAGGGTGAAGAAATACTAAAGCGTGTGGAGCATTCTTTGGATTGTAATCGTGATTATGCTGGTAATGAAATATTATGTTGTGTTGACAAAATGAAGAATGAAGCTGGTACATCGGCTGAATCGATGCCTAGTATTTTTAAAAAACTAATTAAACCCATTTACAACAATGGTCTACATTTGATTGCCAAAGTTCCATCGTTTGATAATGTGAAGCGTAGCCTATACTCGGCACGTAATAAGAAATTTCAAGTTAAAAAAACGGTCGTCACTCAATTGGATGAAATAGAAATACCAGCACAATTTTATAAGTTTCTAATAGCGGATTACCAATATGAAGGTTCTAGAATAATATTGTTTTGTTCCCCCGAAAGTAAAGAACAGCTGTCAATAGTAAAGGAATATTTTATTGATGGTACTTTCAAGAGTACACCGAAACCGTTTAGTCAGCTTTTTTCCATACATGGCGATCTGAAGAGTACTTCTGAATCAACAAACGTTATTCCGCTGGTATACGCATTAATGAGCGATAAAAAAGAAACATCATATCTCGCACTGTTTGACATTTTGACTACGATTTGTCCAGAGTGGGCTCCAACAAAGGTTCACGCTGACTTTAGAGTTTGCAGGAACTAATGCCATGAAGTTTTTTTTCCCTGATATTGCAATCAAAAGGTGTTACTACCACTTTAGCAACAGTATCTGGAGGAAAAGCAAGTCCATCGGAATAAAATCGAAACTTTACCGCCGCATCGTGGCGTTGTCTGCTTCTCTTCCTCTTTTACCAAGAGACAAAATTAGGGATGGATGGAGCTATATCCAGTCGCAGTCAGAGCAGTTCAATGATGCTAAACTAAAAAAGTTCATAAACTATATGAAAAAAACATGGATTAAAGATAGCCTTATAAATGAATGGTGTGTATATAATGACCGTCACCGTACCAATAATGTTTTAGAAAATTGGCATTCCCATTTGAATAAAAGAGTTAATAAAAATTACGTGACAATCGTAAAGTTTTTAAGTGTACTGGAAGATGAGATCTCAATAAACTTAATTAAAAGCATAATAAATATTGAATATACCACCAACCAAAAGAAAAGGCGTGCATTACAAATTGAAAAGGACAATTTTATCAAACAAACACAGATAGAATTAATTCGTAATGAAATCACTATTGGCCAGTTTTTAGAAAGAGTTCGCTAAAATAAATTTAAACAAATTAACATTTACTTGTGTTCTAAATTCAAAAATATAAAAAATATAAGCTAAAACTAAGCTTAAACTTTTTATAAACTGGGTTGTGGAGGTCTGATAGGCAGTCGCTCCATGTAAAATACTGGTTACAAGCTGCACCTTGTAAGACTGGAAGCCGAACCCAACATAGTTGGTAAAAGGCCAGGCAGATGATGATGAGTTTCCTAATAATTCATGACAAAAATATTTTGCGGTCTTTTATTTTATTTATTCAAAATTGTATTGAAAAACGAAACGAAAAGTTTATTTTTAAGTTAGTTACTTCATGTTATTTTAATTTGTAAGTGTATAAAATACTGTTATTCCTTTGTCTTTGCAAAGGCAAACACAGGAAGAACAAAGGTTGTCCCTTGTTTGTTGTTTGTAAATTTACAAGAATGCCATTATTTAATATTAAAATATATTTTTTTAAATTAAATACAATTTTGATTTTTATAGTGTCGTGACCACGACTGTCTTTCCCACTCGCACCCCCGCGCCATCCACGCCTATACTCGGCTCGCTTTGTGCGTGTCAGAACAACTCTTGCGCAAGGTGGACGTGAAATGATGGCTCAGGCGCAAAACGTCGCTTTCGCAAAATGTCTTCTGGTAGTAAAATGTATCTTTCTCATAATGTCGCTTTCGCAGAATGACCTTCTCAAAAGGTCATCATGATCATCATCATTTCAGCCGAAAGACGTCCTGGACATAGGCCTCCCCCAAGTGTCGCCACATTGACCGGTCCCGTGCGACTCGCATCCAGCAGAATGCGGATTCCCGCAACCTTCACCAGGTCATCGGGTCACCTAGTGGGAGGTCTTCCAACGCAACGTCTTCCGGTTCGCGGTCGCCACTCCAGAACTTTTCGGGGTGATGCGAATTTAATAATTAAAAAAAATATCAGTTCGCATATCAAGGTGCAATATTAAAAAGCTAGTAACAAAAGACAATGATCCTTAAGCGCTAGATTTTTACAAATTCCCTGGACTCCACACTACGATACCCTGTATCGTGTGTCATGGGGTCCAGTCTCTTCCCAAGTAAGGGTAGCATGTTAGCTTTAACTGAACTAATTATAAAGGAAATAGAAAAAAATTTAAAAATTCAAATAATTAAGTTAACAAACTAGACAATATCATAACATAAACAAAAAAATTGAATTATCATGAAATTAGTTGTAGCTTGCTGATGTGCAAACGACAAAGCGACTGCCGTGAAATGTCGTTGCGATCTTATGGGAACAGCTAGTACGATAGTCGTTTAACGATAAAAAATGTTGACGACAAACAGTCGTTCTATTGAGAACAGCTAGAGAAAATAGTCTTCCGACGATAAATTAATCGTCACGACACAGTGAGAACGGGGCCTGACTGATAAATAAAATGAACCATAGTCACGCTGGTGTCGCAATTTGGTGTGACTGGGATCCGTTGGGACAAAAAAAGCCGTGACCGACCCATAGTCACACTAAACTACCACACCAGTGTGACTAGAAACCCAAATAAAAGACACTAATTGGGTCAATGGTGTGATGGTGTGACTACGGATCAGGTTAAATTGTCCGTAGTCATACCAGTGTGACTACGGATCAGCCGTAGTCACACCAGTGTGACTAGGGATCAGGTTAAATTATCCGTAGTCATACCAGTGTGACTACGGATCAGCCCTAGTCACACCAGTGTGACTAGGGATCAGGTTAAATTATCCGTAGTCATACCAGTGTGACTACGGATCAGCCGTTGTCACACCAGTGTGACTAGGGATCAGGTAAAATTATATTAGAATTAACCATAGTCACACTGGTGTGGTAGTTTAGTGTGACTATGGGTCGGTCATGTCGTTTTTATTGTTTTTGTCCTAATTTTTTACCAAAGAGAATTAATTCCATGAAAAAAAAAACATTATTGTGTAGCTGGCAGTTTGGTCATTACAGTAAGAAGAAAAAAATCAAAATTCGAAATTAGAATTTCATTCATTCACTATTCATTATTATTTCCTATAAATGAAATTAATCACTGTTTTGAGACAAATGTGTATTTAGGGTTGGAGTACGTTTCTCGTTTAAAAACTAAAAATTAGCGCTTGTCTTTAAACTTTTTGTTTCTTATTTCATTTACTGTGACTTTGGGACGTCTGAAAAAACTTTTTTTTCTAAAACATATGGATACTTCGCCCGCAGAAGCCGCCCAAGTGGTGGCATTGCTGGATTCTGGACTTAGTCAGCGTGTTGTGGCTGCAAGATTGCATCTAAGCTTATCATCTGTTCATAGAGTCTACAAACGCTATCGGGAGACTGGTTCGTTCACGCGCCGTTCAGGATCTGGCAGGAATCGGGTCACTTCTGAGCGAGATGATCGATTTATTGTAACAACTTCTTTACGAAATCGACGCCTTAACGCTTTTCAACTGCAGCAGCAGCTTCGCGTTGTACGAAGAGTAGCTGTAAGTAACTCTACAATAAGAAGAAGGTTGAAGGAACGCGGATTGGCACCGCATAAGCCAGCGAATGGGCCGAAATTAACTGCAGACCATCGAAGAGCGCGCCTTAACTTTGCACGCGAGCACCTAACTTGATCATACCTTCAGTGGAGCAAAGTACTGTTTTCTGATGAGTGTAAAATTATGCTGTATGGTAACGACGGAAGGAACAAGGTCTACAGAAGAGATGGAGAACGCTTTGCACAATGCTGCATTGAAGAAAAGGTCAGCTATGGTGGCGGTTCGTGGACGGTTTGGGGAGGAATCAGCGCCGACGGTAAGACAGAACTTGCCTTAGTGTCTGGGCCACGGCTGCCTGCACTAAACTCTCATCGGTACATCGAACAGTGTCTTGAACCTCATGTGATGCCCTATGCACATTTTATTGGCAACGACTTCATATTCATGCACGACAATGCTAGAGCTCACACCGCGGGCGTCGTACGAGATTATCTTACCGAAGTCGGTATCTCCATTAGGGTATGGCCAGCAAGAAGCCCGGACATGAATCCCATTGAACATCTATGGGATGAATTAAAGAGACGAATTCGAGCAAGAGATCCAGCCCCAGAAACACTTAGCCAGCTGCAAAATGCAATCCAAGAGGAATGGGATAATATACCACAGTCCACAACATGTGATCGTGACTCTCATCCGATCGATGAAGAACCGTATGGAAGCAGTAATAAGAGCTCGCGGAGGGAATACAAGTTATTAAATAAACGTTTCTTACATTTTTTTTTCATTTACGCGTGTTGTTTTACCCATTTCCATGTTGGGCTGTGAAGAAGATGGATGAAAAAAGGTTGCATGTTGCGGAGATGAGAATGTTGAGGTGGATGTGTGGTGTGACCAGAATGGATAAAGTAAGGAACGAGTATATCAGAGGAAGTTTAAAAGTTGCGCCAATTACAGAAAAGTTAAAAGAGAATCGACTGTCGTGGTATGGGCATGTGATGAGGAGGGATGAATCGCATGTGACTAAAAAAGTTATGAATATAAATGTCGATGGATGGAGAGGGAGAGGAAGACCAAAGAAAAGATGGATGGAGTGTGTGAGGGGTGATATGAAGGAAAAAGGAATAAATGATAACGTGACGACTAAGGGCGCGTACACATATAGGTCCGTTTTTACTGGATCCGTTTTAACGGATCAGAATTGGACCGGAGCGACATGATTACTGAATCCGGAATACTGTTTTGTGTGTGAACTCGCTCATGCAACTCCATACGCCATCAAATAACGGACCTGTAAAACGGATCGCTATGTGTACGAGCCCTAACAGGGCAGAATGGAAGAAAACAACATGTTGCGCCGACCCTACATGACATGGGATAAGGGCAGGAAGAAGAAGAAGTTTTACCCATTTCCTTCATATTCCATACAGGGTAACAAGTTAATAAATCTAAAACCCGACTACGAATAAAATATTGGTTTTTGATCTCCAAGACCTTTCATTTGATACCAAACATGTTATGATTATCTCAATTTAATATTTTTGAGGTAAGTTTTTGACATTTAAATTCCGTCATAAAAAGAATTTATAAAATTTATATAGCCTATGTCACCCGGGCTATTCTTACGAATCTATTGACGCCTCATTTATTAAAATCCGTTCAGTATTTTAGGCGCTACGGTGGAACATACATACATACATACCTACATACATACATACATAGACTGCCAAAATCATTACCCTTCCTTTTGGCTTCGCCGTAGTCGGGTAAAAAATTACTCATTATACAAAATACGAAACCTATGAAGACTTAATTTGAATTTAGAACATTAACATTAGGATTTAAAAACCTCATACTACTCACTATTAAATGACATTTTACATTTATTCCTAAATATACACATTTTTCTGATAATCCTTATCAAATCATAAACTGCGAGGTGTTTCGATTTTTTTGATGAGAAGTGTATAAATGTTCGTAAAACCATAAAACATAATATCTCAGTTATTACTAAGCCCAAACGTGATTATGACATCAGTAGAATTAGACAAATGTGTATTCGTTTCATTGCAGAGAATTATGAAGATTACCATAAGGTTTATACAGATGGCTCTAAGACTGTTGCTGGTAGTGGTGCTGCTGTTTAGGATCCACAATTGAGTACAGATATCAAACTAGCTATAGACTCCCATATCTCTATTATGCATATCGAGTTAATTGCAATAGCAGAAGCTTTATCTTATATTAACTCTATCAATCACGACAAATGTGTCATTCTAACAGACTCTAAGAGTGCTTTGCAACATTTGACTCGGAGCACCTCGCCCGTGCGAGGAGTACCGATAGCCTACACGATACTGGAGTCTATACATAAGTTGGCCTGTAAGTCAATTGATGTGATTTTACAGTGGATTCCGTCTCACATACTGATTGAGGATAATGAAAGAGCAGATATTTTGGCGAACTAAGCCGTGACAGACGGAATTCCAATAAACGTCTCACCCACAGATGACAGAAACAACAGGAGATATGGCAAGGAGGCGTGGTACATGCGAACTCATGTGGCCACGACGGGGCCTTATGCCACTTTCAATAATAAGTCGAATGTCAACTTGCGACGTCTTCACTGCTCGTGATTTTTTACAAAATGCCGCGTTGTTCAGTGAATGTTTGTAAAAATAATAGCTGTATTGTGAATTACACGAAAGATGGTATCTCATTTCACACGTAAGTACTACAAAAATAATGTTTTTCATATTAAATTCATTAAAACATTACTTCGTGGTACGATAAACATGATGAAAAACCAAATCATTTGTTTTCATTAGGAACAAAGACCATTGCTTGTTTAGTACAAATCGACCAGTGAATCGGCTGATCTAATAGCGCAATGGATAGGTGTTTTACTGATGCTCTCACTCACACAATATTTTCGAAAAGCTGCTGCTGTCAGTCTTTGTGAGCTAGAGATGTCTAATTGTGATGTTTGTAGTTGTCGATATTTTATACGATGATTCTGCGTATACGTAGAATGATTATACATATTATGCATACAATTAATTACTCTACACAATTGTTACTGCAGTATAAGGCGTATTTTATGGCGTTACTGAGCGTTACCGTAAATGGAGATAAGAAAAACCAATATTCTGTACTATGTATTTACTAATAAAATATAAATTTATTTTTAGTTTATACAACAAATTATAAATATAGGTAGGTACTAATAACAACGTTTATATTATCACGCTTTCTTATTTTTGCAAGCAATACTGAAAATAGAAAGTGCTTTTTATTGCTTAATATTTTGAAATTCAACCCCTAAGGGACTTAAACTAACAGACAGACAAAAGTGCTGCTTATAATCAGCACTTTTCGAACGTCAAAATCTGTTGCAACACATCTGTGGTGTAAGTTAATATTAGGTCTTTACCTATGAAATTGCCGTTCTGCAGTACTGGCCATTTCAAATCAAAATAATTTTTGTTAAAGAAGCTGATGATACACAATCTACGGCTGAATTAGCAGCAGCTTTCGACGTTTTAGCGTCAAAACAATATTGGTCCATTTGCGTCAAATTGGCAAGGTAAAAAAGCTTGACAAATGGGTGCCCCACGAACTCAATGATCGCCAGCGCGAAGTACGCGTCGAGACGTGCCTTGCACTGCTCAACAGACACACAAATGAAGGAATTTTGAACCGCATTGTTACCTGCGATGAAAAATGGATCCTGTACGATAACCGTAAGCGCTCAGCAAGTTGGTTGGATCCTGGTTCAGCACCCCTAGAAAAGTGATGGTCACTGTTTGATGGTCTAGCGCCGGTGTGATTCATCACAGCTTCTTACCAAACGGGGTGAGCATTACTGCAGATGTGTACTGTGAAGAACTGAACACAATGATGGAGAAGCTGGCACATCTCCAACCAGCATTGGTCAATCGCTCGTCTCCGCTGCTCCTGCACGACAACGCGCGACCTCCAAGTTGCAAGAACGGTCTCCAAGTGGCAAGAACTGGGGTTGGAAGCTCTCCGTCATCCGCCCTACTCATCAGACCTTACGCCTACAGACTACTACTTTTTCCAGAATTTGGATAACTTCTTGGTGGGAAAAAATTCAATACCCGAGAGGCAGTACAAAATGCCTTTGAAGAATTTGTTGCCTCCCGACCAGCTGATTTCTTTAAGAAGGGCATCAATAAACTGCCACTGCGTTGGCAAAGATGCATTGATTGCATGGGTTATTACTTCGATTAATACAAATAAAAAATACATGAAGAAAATCGTTTAAATTTTTTCAAACAAAACGGCAATTTCATAGATTTACGAAAGAAAGAAAGACCTATTATTACGATTTACTACAGACACAAATCAATATATATATATTTTTAATCAACCTGTTTTGAATAAATGACTTTTTTTTATTTTGAATGATTTCTGGACATATTGTTTTTTATTTATAATATATTATTTTCAGGACCCCAAAAGAACTTTATTACAATATAATAATAAATAGAAGAATCGATAACTTTTCAATTTAGTCAATCACTAGCGTCGAAGTAAAACAAAATGTAATAAGTAAATTGTGCGGTGCATGGTAAATACACGCTGTGACTGAAGGGATAAGGTTTATAATTGATTGTGTAGTACGTAATGTTTTAAGAAATTCGGATGTGTTTGCGAATGCGTATATCTATTGTTTTTACTGCTCTGCGTGTGTGAACTGACGACACAGGTCCCCATACATTTTCGGCTAAAGGGCATATCTCCTGTTGTTTCTGTCATCTGTGGTCTCACCCCTGTACACAGATTACATCACATTAATTAAGCAGCAAGATATAGATGTGTGGAGTGAACACTTTGACCAGAGATCGACTGAAAAGGGAATATGGTACAAAACCATCCAGCCGCAACTTTCAGTGAATAGTTGGATTGATCATTTGTCTAATAGGAGTGTTATAGTTATGGCTCTAAGACTTCGTTCCGGTCATATTCCATCGATGAACCAGCTGAAATCGTACAAAAGTACATAGCGCTACGTCCCACTGATGTAAAATCAGACCGATTTTTTCTAAATTACAAAAATAACAAATGCACAAAGCAAGTAATTGGAAGACACAAAATTGCCACAATTCCAAAGGCAATTGCTACCTATTTAAACTTGCCAAACCCGGAATATTATACTGGACATTGCTTTCGTCGATCTTCAGCGACTCTTCTTGCTGATACAGGTGCGAATTTAATTACACTTAAAAGACATGGCGGATGGAAGTCTGACCGGGTAGCTGAAAACTACATAGAAGAATCGATTGAAAATAAAAGTAGCATTACACGTAAAATCAACGAAAGTATCCAATCTCGACCATCGACCTCCCATCAAAACTTTGAAATACAGAATCACACTGAAGAGACTACTATTCAACAAACTTCGACCTCGTTAGAATTATCCCAAACCAACATAATCCCCGGAAAGTCCACTTTAAATTTCAAAAATTGTACTTTTAACAACTATATTTTTTTTTTATTATTTTTTTTTTTTTTAAGTTCTGCCTAGGTAGGTACTACTTAGTTTTAATTTCCTCGCATTATTTGAGAAAAGTACTATACAAGCCTTGGCCACAACTAGGCATTGATGGACTTACGTATGTGTGCCTCGGCTTCGCCTCGGCCCACATTTACACGTTCGTCCATCAATGCCTCTGTTGCTGGCCGCTGCAGTAATGTACTATAGGTGGTTCTCAGAGAACTTATAAATACTCTCACGAGAATTTGCGCGCAGTACCCCCGTGGACATACTGGTTTGATCGAAATAGCTACTAGTCTTTTAAATTGTGAAGAGGCCGAGACGGCGTCGGAAGATGAAGGAAGTATAACTAATTCAAATCATGACAATGATAACTCTGACACCTTGACCGTAATAGTATGCTCAAACACTGTTTCCGCCGATTCGAGGACGCTCACAGCAGGCTCAGACACTCTCAGTACATGTTCAAATCCTGAGACTTGGGAAGTGTTGCACGAAACTGAAATTCATACAGAACGGGACGATTCATAGTCGTAGGTAAGTGGAGCGACCTGTAAGAATCTCTTTCCTGCCAAATAGTCAGACGAAATATGTAGTCCGAGTCAGTATCAGATTGACTTGTCTATGTGTGTTTGTTCTATGAGACGAAATATGTCGTCCGAGTCAGAGCCCTTTAAGTTGACTGACTTGTTCTGGATGTTTTGCGGATTATGGTAAGACGAATATTGTCGTCCGGGTCACATCCACCAAAGGATTGACTTGTCTAATAGTACCGATTGTGAACAGTTAACCTACATGCTGTTTAGTGACGAGGCTGTGTCATCCGGCTTAATTGTAGCGAGACACTCGCCTTTAGTCTTAAGTATCATAGCGCATTGTGATAATTGTAATTAGTCATCCGTCAGGATGCCGAACGGACTATGATGAACGACTGCAACTCGTTGTTTCAGAAAATAGCCCGAGGACGGTCGAGTGTCAGTCCGGCCGTCAGTGTTGGGCAAAATGTAATCTAACTACTGATTACTAACTACGACTACAAAAAGTAGTTAGCAATCATAACTACTAACTACATAAAGTAATCGAAAAATGTAGTTAGAAATTTTAACTACTAACTACAAATTGTAGTTGCAATCACGATTACTTGATTACTTTTTATAACTACATTTAAAATGATGTAGCGTTGAAAATGCCGAAAGTTTCAATTTGTTTTTTTCAGTATTTTTCGAGTGTTGCAGTGAAAAATTCACATAATATCTACGACTTTAATCCTTGCATTTGATTATTCATAAAAATAAACATAGGTATGTGCAATAAACTGTTTTTTTTTTATGCAGCCTTATTCTAAAACATATTTAAATTACCTACTACTCATTACATGTTAATTTCATTGCAAAATATAAATTCGTAAAACTTAAATAATCAGTAGTTATAACTACTCGATTGCAGCAATCAAACTAACAACTACTTAATGTAGTTTGATTAAAAGTAGTTAACTACATGTAGTTATGATTACATGTAACTGAACTACATGTAGTTAGCTACTTTTAATCGTAGTTAGTAACCAGATTACAAAATTGTAGTTAACTACGCCCAACACTGCCGGCCGTGACGGCGCATCCGTCAATGTCGGACATCAGGTTGACTTTTAGTTTCAAAGTCAGCCTAGCGAAGCGTCATTGTCGATGGTTGTGAGGGCGGCCATCTTGACAGACTGTTGTTCGAGACGGCGCCTGCGCACCACGCTTGTGACGAATCGCTTTGCATCCGAGTGATAATTTAATCTAATATTATAATTAAGTTGATCTGTCGTGTTGCTTAGACTGTACATTGCTCATTTAACTGTGTATTTCGATTATTAAACCCTGTGCTGATTAACCAACTGTGATTGTAACAAAGACTTGTGATATTTCTGCTCACGCCCACCTGCCTACCTACCTACCCACATACATCACGTAAGATGAGTTCTGATGAAGGCCCTCCTGCCCCTTCAGATATATTATTCGTTCAAGCACAGTGATTTGTTTATAATGTGACACTGTAGCACTTTAAATTATGTATATTGCTGTGCCCTAGCAGGGTTCATGTATGAAACCTATATACCTGTAACAACCTGTAAACTACATGAATGCAATTGATGATTATGATTATGGTATATAATTTCTAACCATCAACCAAAACCCTCAAATCAATATTTTTTTATCAAAGAGGAACAATAACGCATGCATTTTTTTAATGCTTTATATGAGACACTAAGCGAATTAAATAATACAAAAACCATTTAACCAACGGGGACATGGTATCTTTTAATGCTGTGTATGAATTGGTAACCTTATAAATATTAATAAAAATAAATTGACACGTATGACGAAACGGAACAACTCTTGAGACGGCTTGATCGATTTTACTTTTGTGTTGTTCGACTCGTCCTCATTGTCATGAAAAGGTTTGCAGGAAAGAAAATTTGTATAATTATCATGAACAACTGTGAAGAAACATGCATACTGAATTGGTGATAAAAATACAGAGCAAAATAAATAGAAATAAATATATCTATATATAAAAAGGAGAACTGACTGACTGACATATCAACATACAGCCGAAACTACTGGGGCTAGGAATGTGGAATTTTGCACACGGCTTCCTATTATAAGTAGGGGAGCACTAAGAAGGGGTTTTTGGAAATTTAACCTTTAAGGAGGTGAAAAGGGGAATGAAAGTTTGTATGGAAAATCGTCACTTTTGTTGTTGAACCGACATCCACGCGGGCGAAGCCGTGGGCAAGGTGCTAGTACTTAATAATTTACGAATGCTTTATAATTCGTTAGTTTCGATACATATTGCTATTTTATTTACGTACTAATGATGACCCTCCCTAGAGAGGAGGCCTGAGTCCCTGCAGTGGGAACATTATAGGCTGATGATGATGATGATGATGACTAATGATGAACGTCACAGACGTTGACGTTATTTTTTTTTAATCATAGGAGAATCAAAATTTGATATAACTAAGGAGGACATAAAGACGACGTAACCATAAGGATAAAAATAATACTTAGCTACAACACGAGTACATACTTCAAACAAAAAAAACACGAAGTAAAGAAATCACTAGAAAAAGTTGTCAGTCACCTGCTCGCATCGAATTTAGGTATATAATTTCTAACCATCAACCAAAACCCTCAAATCAATATTTTTCATCAAAGAGGAACAAAAAAGCATGCATTTTTTTAATGCTTTATATGAGACACTAAGCGAATTAAATATATTCAAAAACCATTTAACCAACGGGGACATAAGAGTGCCATTTCAAAAATTTAAATACAGAGCAAAATAAACAAAAATAAATAGGTATATAATTAATAATTTAAAAATCACGAAGTAGAGAAATCACTAGAAAAAGTTGCCTGTCACCTGCTCGCATTGAATAGACAGAATTTATTTATTTCCTAACCATCAACCAAAACCCTCAAATCAATATTTTTTCATCAAAGAGGAACAAAAACGCATGCATTTTTTTAATGCTTTAAATGAGACACTAAGCGAATTAAATATATTCAAAAACCATTTAACCAACGGGGACATAAGAGTGCCATTTCAAAAAATTAAATACAGAGCAAAATAAATAGAAATAAATATATTATACTTAATAATTTACGAATGCTTTATAATTCGTTAGTTTCGATACAACGACCATACAGCCACTAGACGCCTAATAACAGGCGAGCAATGTCTGTCAACACATTAGGGCTATAAATCTTATAGCCGTCGTCACTCACAAAGTTCGCATTAGTTTCGACCACTCCTGTGAGCCGTAAAAATGCAATGACTTTGAAAGGGCCAATCAGAATGCAGTACCCCGTTCCCCCGCACCTCAGCGAGTTGACAGAATTTGTTTCGTGCGTTAGGTTGAGTATTAGGCGTCTAGTGGCTTTAAGGTCGTTGTTTCGATACATATTGCTATTTTATTTACGTATTAATGATGAACGTCACAGACGTTGACGTTTTTTTTTTTTAATCATAGGAGAATCAAAATTTGATACCTATAACTAAGGAGGACATAAAGACGACGTAACCATAATGATAAAATAATACTTAGCTACAACACGAGTACAACCTTCAAACAAAAAAAAACACGAACTAAATAAATCACTAGAAAAAGTTGTCCGTCACCTGCTCGCATCGAATTTAGGTATGTAATTTCTAACCATCAACCAAAACCCTCAAATCAATATTTTTCATCAAAGAGGAACAAAAACGCATGCATTTTTTTAATGCTTTATATGAGACACTAAGCGAATTAAATATATTCAAAAACCATTTAACCAACGGGGACATAAGAGTGCCATTTCAAAAATTTAAATACAGAGCAAAAAAACAAAAATAAATATATTAAAAAAAAAAAAAAAAATCACGAAGTAAAGAAATCACTAGAAAAAGTTGTCTGTCACCTGCTTGCATTGAATAGACAGAATTTATTTATTTCCTAACCATCAACCAAAACCCTCAAATCAATATTTTTTCATCAAAGAGGAACAAAAACGCATGCATTTTTTTAATGCTTTATATGAGACACTAAGCGAATTAAATATTTTCAAAAACCATTTAACCAACGGGGACAAGAGTGCCATTTCAAAAATTTAAATACAGAGCAAAATAAATAGAAATGAATATATACTTAATAATTTACGAATGCTTTATAATTCGTTAGTTTCGATACATATTGCTATTTTATTTACGTATGAACGTCACCGACGGTAACGTTATTTTTTTTTTCCATAGGAGAATCAAAATTTGATATAACTAAGGAGGACATAAAGACGACGTAACCATAAGGATAAAAATAATACTTAGCTACAACACGAGTACATACTTCAAACAAAAAAAAACACGAAGTAAAGAAATCACGAGAAAAAGTTGTCCGTCGCCTGCTCGCATCGAATTTAGGTATATAATTTCTAACCATCAACCAAAACCCTCAAATCAATATTATTTCATCAAAGATGAACAAAAACGCATGCATTTTTTAATGCTTTATATGAGACACTAAGCGAATTAAATATATTCAAAAACCATTTAACCAACGGGGACATAAGAGTGCCATTTCAAAAATTTAAATACAGAGCAAAAAAACAACAATAAATATATAATTAATCATTTAAAAATCACGAAGTAAAGAAATCACTAGAAAAAGTTGTCTGTCACCTGCTCGCATTGAACAGACATAATTTATTTATTTCCTAACCATCAACCAAAACCCTCAAATCAATATTTTTTCATCTAAGAGGAACAAAAACGCATGCATTTTTTTAATGCTTTTTAAGAGACACTAAGCGCATTAAATATATTCAAAAACCATTTAACCAACGGTGACATAAGAGTGCCATTTCAAAAATGTAAATACAGAGCAAAACAAACAAAAATAAATATATACCTAATAATTTAAAAAACACGAAGTAAAGAAATCACTAGAAAAAGTTGTCTGTCACCTGCTCGCATTGAATAGACCGAATTTATATAATTCCTAACATCAACCAAAACCCTTAAATCAATATTTTTTCAAAGAGGAACAAACAACACGCATGCATATTTTTAATACTTTATATGAGTCACTAAGCGAATTAAATATATAAAAAACCATTTAACCAAACTGGTGCAATAGGGGATCGGACAAAAAAAATCTTATTAGTCCGATCGATCGATAGAAATATTGAACAAATATTTTTTTTTTTTTTTCTCGTAAACAAAAAATGAAGACGATACAGTGCTTCGAAAACTCGTGTGACGTCACACGTCAGTACATTTTCTACCAACAAGTGTCGTCACACGCGTTTTATCTTCGTAATTTTTTATTAATTTGACAAAACAAAAAACAGGCCAATATTTTTTGCTAACTGACGGACTAAACATAATCATATTTTTTTGAGCCAGTCCGATTCCCTAACAACCCAAAAAGAAACTATAGATATAATATAATACATGTAATATTTTAAACAGATACCTTTTCATTCGAAATTTCGACTAGACTGTTTTCACAAGAACAACAAAAAAATGGGAATCATCGAAACGAAGAACAAAAAAGCGTTGCCCTTCGACAACAACACAATAATTAAAATTTCAGCAAATGCACAAATAACTAAGTAATGTTTCTTTTTCCTATGGAGAAACTACAAATTTTACATAAATATTTTTTTAAATTGCTCAATAAATATTTTCCTGGGACCACAATCTACCATAATCATTATTAGAACCAACGCAGAAATATCACTACATAAGAGCAATTAAAAGATTAACGGCAAATAAAGGTGATGAACAGGTATCAAGCTTATAAAATCTCGAGGATCAGAATGCGTTAACGTGTGTTTGAGTGTAGGGTTGCCGGCACTTTTACCTAGCAACAATAAATTGTTAATAAGGAGTTGTTATAAAACTACACACACACGGAGATTGTTACATCCCATGAGTGTGATTGTAGAAGTTTTGGAACACCAGTTCTACAATTAATTATTGCAGCATTTGACATTGTGGCACACTGTTTGCTTATAATAACTAGTTTCCAAGTCGACTCAATTCCCGTCGGGGCTGCGGGTTTTTGGAAAGAGATACCGCGGCTTCGGCACAACCCCAAAAAAAAAGGTCGACTCAATGTAGATGTACTAAAACTCACTTTTCTGATGACGGATTTATTAGATTTAAAATGTTACTGCTATATAATACAAAGATTACTTATAATTATGTATCGATTGATGTTATATAAATAGCAGATTGCTTCCACGCTAAGTTATTAATAAATAAGTTATCTTTGTGATCTGTGTGAATTATAGACACTAGTTAGACAGTTATGTCGATAAACTCTACGAAATCTATCCGCACAGTTAATTTAAATACGTATTTAGAGATGTTTTATATGCTTTTGTTTCTTTTTTAATATTTATTATGCACAATAACAAATAAGAAAAATAAATGAAGTAAATACGTATAAATAAATGGAAAAAATACCAAGAACTCGACGGTGTCGCACAAAAATAATTTAAAAACTATAGACTGCGGATTATCAGCAACGTCTATTTTATATAACATCATTGGTATGTAATGAATCATTAATATTATACTCAGCTTCATAGAAAAGTTTAGTGACTATTATTAAGGTTTATACTCTGGACTGTAAAAGCCTGTGCTTGCAGTCCGGAAGGAGCCTCTGTGGTAGGAGTAGGAAAGTGACCATGAGCTCTTCGGTGATTCTGCAATGCTGTACCCTGAAATACAAATTTATAAGATGTCAAAATTTTCAATTATTATACGTGTAGAAAGGGTATAGTCATTTAAAATAATGTGCTAAAATTCTCCATGGGACCAACACGTCGTAATCGCGAAATAATAATAAGCTGCCCCATGCATTTGGATCGAGTAGCTATTTAAAGTTATTTTTTCTGTAAAGAAACCCAAGTGTGACGAGAGGAGGCATTTGTCCTTTGTCAAGCGCACATCAAAAAAACTTTTTATAAAAAAAATGTAGTTTGAATTTAGAATGACCTGTATAAATCTATCGCCGCACACTTCGCAGATGTAGGGCCGGTCGCCGGTGTGTCGGCGGATGTGCAGGTTGAGGTCGTTGCTCTGCGAGAACGCCTTCTCGCAGTACGTGCACTTGTACGGTCGCTGGCCGGTATGCACGCGCATGTGTCGGGACAGCTTATTGCTGCGCGAAAAACCTACAAACACCATAATAAAAGTTCTATCAAAAGATATCCGGATTGAGGAAATTTCCCGACGTAGCTCTCAGAATATGCAACTGACAACCGATGGTAAAGAAAGGTTCTCGAGTGCAAGACAGCGTTGGTAGGCCCCCAGGTGGACCGACGAAATCGTGGAAGTCACAGGCACCCTGTGGAAGCGTTGCGACAGGTGGCCGTTAGTTATGGCGTTCTATGAGAGAGGCCTTTTTCCAAATAGTGGACGTCTTCTGGCTGATGATGAAAAAGACAACGATAAGCCAGTTCTCCTGCAGTTCATCGTTTGCGTAATAATTTCTCAGCTATGTTGGCATCAGCTTCCTAACTATGCGGAAGCAGCTAAATGCCAACAATTCACACGAAGCAACTGCCTATCTGACCTCAATAAGCCACTTAACCTAGTAAGTAGTGTAAGTAAGTAGTAATACGTAATGGTAGGTACTGTTTGTCAGACTTTCGGATCTCTGTCTACGTAAAGCGTTCGAAGATCTACGAACGACAGCCGAGACCAACAGTATGACGCGGTCTCCAAATTATTTTAGTAAAGAAATAGCTGATGCATGCGGCTTTGCCCACGTGGCAATTATATACTAAAACCTTCCTCGACAACCACTCTCTCCATTGGTGAAAACAGCATGATTATCGGTGGATTTTTTTGAGTTTATCGCGAACAGACAGACAGACGCTAGACGCGGTGGAGGACTTTATTTAATAATATGTAGTGATACACTACACATTTAGTCTTATTGTAAAATTGACACACATTACATTTCCATGGTTAAATTTCATTCAAAACTTTTGTAACGACAGATTTTAAAACACTCGATGCAATAAACCATTATTATATTATTTTTATCTATATTATCAAAATGTTATAAGTACTAATAAAACATATCAAACCCTCTTTATATATTTATAAAAAAATATATTTACCTTTACCACAAACGCGGCATATGCAAGGTTTCTCGCCAGTGTGAGATCTTCTGTGACACTGAAGATCGGAAGATCTTGGAAAACCTGCAAGTAATGAGAGATAGGGATAAAAACTCACTTTTTTTACAAATCGGATATTCAGCTAAAGGCTAACCTTTGCCACAAAAATCACACTTGTAGGGCTTCTCTCCGGTGTGGCGTCGCATGTGCACGATTAAGTTCGACGAATTAGAGAAGCTGCGGCCACAGTAAAGGCATAAGCAGTTACTAGATGAAATCTTTTCGCGCTGCGACTGATGAACTCGTTTGTGAGAGCTGAAAATATTACCACACGTTGTATTTTTCATATAATGTTAATTTAGTGCATCATAAAAACCAACTAACCGGAGATTGTCGCTCCTGTGAAACTTCTTTTCACAAACATCACATTGAAAGAAACTGTCGATCGGCATGTGTATTTTAGTATGTTTAACGAGTAGCTCTCTCCTGAAAACAATAAAATAAAACTACATTGTCACTTTCCAAACTGTCCTGGAATATACGATTCCATTGCCTCGATTTATATGCATTTCTTTAAGATTCCAAATTTTGAATAGATTTTACAAAACCCCGCACACTTACTTGCAGAAAGTCCTATTGCAAATATCGCACTGAAATTGTCTCTCTTCTCTTTTGCTTTTAGAATCAATAAATTTAACCGACACGCTTTGTCCCTCATGGTATCGTAGAATATGCTTATTCAAAGATATTTCATAAGCGAATTTCAGTCCGCACGTGTTACATTTATATTTTCTTTCTATTTCCTTACAAATGCTTCTGTGACGAGCCGCTGAGCGCAATGAAGCAAAAACCTGAAAAGATAAAAAATTCGCCCTGTAGTGCAATAAGAGCCAGTTTTCGAGTGTATTGAAATAGTAGATTTTACAACAAGTGCACAAAACGAACCATTTTTATCCGAGACTTTTAGCAGCCCGCAGCCGAAGGCGAGGGCTGATAGTAATGTCGAGGATAAAAATGGTTTTGTGGACGAGTTATAAACTCTGCTTTTCACTTCGAATGCGAGGAAATAAAACAGTAGTATAACATATTTCTCTAATTAAAATTCAAAGTAAAATTTGTACAGTTTTGAATACTGAAGGAAATTGTTTCAAACTCAATCTCAAAACTCAGGCAAACTCAGGCAAATAAATTAAAGTAAATATTATAAAATAACAAATTCTATCTATGAACTTCTTATTGTGTTTGGCTGTATGGCTCATTTTCTTTGCCTTAATAAAGATACATTTATGAGTAGATACGTTAATGCCCTTGTGCACAAATTTCGATTTTGTGCAGCCTGTATCCTGCACAAATAAGCACTTTCAGAGCATGAGAAGTGAAAAATAAATTACCTTCGTGCAGAGGTTGCATCGGTGAGACAGTTCCGGATGCTCAGCATCGCGGTGGCTAATGAGATCAGTTTCTGATTGCAATATGCAGCTACAAGTACTACATACAACAAGCAAGTTGATTTGCTCCTGAAATATTAGACATCAGAATAGTACATTTTGATACAAGTGCAGAAAGTTTGTTATTGCATTCGAGGCGGATTCAACACCCGAGCCGTATGGCGAGGGTGTTCATGGGGTCGAGAAATGCAATAACAAATTCCCTCGTGTATCAAACGACGTTTTTCAATACACTTTCAAAGAAATTAACTAAAAACGTTACTTATGTGTTTTTGTTAACAAATTTGATGAGACTATGATTTAATTTACTTTTTTTCCGCGGTTTGATTTCGCCAGGTTGAAAAAGAAGCAAAGGTATAAAACCACCAAACAGCCTCACAGGAAAAATATAAAATTTGACAGTTTAGACTTTAGAGCGTTTTAGCCGGGATTTTTAAAACTATTTTTATTTACGTTTTTTCTTATTAAAATATATCGTAAATATTTTTTTTATGTATATAAAGGGTCTATCTACAAAATAAAAGCGATTCCAAAAATTAGTCAACATCCCTATTAGGAGCAAGCCTATTGCCATCCACTGATTTAGGTAATTGAGAGCAAGCCTATTGCCATCAACTGATGTAATTGGGGGCAAGCCTATTGCCAGCAACGGGTGTAATTAGGAGCAAACCTATTGCCATCAACCAATCTAATTAAGAGCAAGCCTATTGCCATCAAGCGATTTAGGTAATTGGGGGCAAGCCTATTCCCATCAACTTTCCTTGTATTCGTAATGAAAAGCACAGTGTTTACCTCGGGTTATAGACTTATTTAGTCCCTCGAACTATAATTAGCGTCATCATAATATCGTAGCGTAATCCCTTGTTCTTTGAATACTAACGAAACGAATTAAATAAAGAGGTTATTTTATGAAGTTGAAATTGTTCCTGTGGCTGTTGGGCCGATTACCTGTGCCGATTACCTTGGTCTTCGACGAAGATTTTACTTTATGCTCTAGAGCATAAAACGCGACTTTATGTCGCCTACGCACGACATAAAGACGAATTTTAGAGCGAGAGAAGTGAAATAGTAGATTGTACACCAAGTGCATAAAACGCACCATTTTGCGCGAGACGTTTACATCCGATGCGAGCTTGCGAGCGAGGATGGATATAAAGTAGAGAGTAAAATGGGTTTTATGGACGAGTTTTACACTCTACTTTTCACTTCGATTGTGAGGAAATGAAACAGCAACTTGTAAATATTGTAAAAATACCGCCAATTAAAGTTGTTTTTTTTTTTCAGTAGGAAACTTGACATAACACCTCTGACTTATGTCGTTTACTCATACTGCTCAGTTATAAAAACATTCTGAGCAAGCTTATTGCCATCAACCAATGTAATTAGGAGCAAGCCTCTGTTTTTGTAACTTACTACCATTTTTCTCCTAAACTATCAATATATTATTTAAATTCATGCCGAGAGGACCTTCAGCTTATTTTTGCCAATTACTTTCTTAATTCTTTATAAGGATTTTTTTTACGTAATCGCTACTCGCAAGTCGCGTAGCCACTACCCCTCTGGCGCCCATCGGTTGTGGGAGGGTGAAATGTCAGTGGCGTATATCCAGCTCTTAACAGTTTACGACGTATTACTGGGTTGAAGGGGTAACCGATTTGAAGAGATTTTTTTTAACTCTTTGCAGAAAACCTCCCGAAAACCCTTATTAAGAACATTTATAACTCTACCTACAAAATTGTAATCGTGCCGAGATTTATGATTATTTTACATAATATATTTGTTTGCATAGTGGACATAATGTGTACTAAGCGGATGGATTTTATTTTTATATTAGTATGTACTTACAATATCCACGTTCGGGTCTAGAATTTCTCGCAGTGTTATTTCGGACGGGAAATTTTGAGCCCTCTTTGCAGTAGTGTCTGTTTTAGTCGAATCCTGAAAGAGAATATTTTTGTCAAGAGTTACAAGGATACGCTTCAGAGAGGACTATTGTCCTTAGAGAAGGAGCGACAGTTTTTTTGTTTGTTCTATATACGTGTTTATATCTTATAAAAAAAACACGACATTTTACCCTCCACTACTTAGAAACTTATAAAACTATATGGTATCTAATAAATATTTATCTCCATTGAACTTGGCACCCTTTTAGATCTCATTTTTTTTAATGGTGTTCTTAGTCGATTTTACGCTTGACTGTAATTGAAGTTATAATATCATCATCGAAAGAATTTGCATTCCACATGAAAATCATTAAGTATCTTTAAACTGCGACCAGCCATCGATGGGATGTGGGCAGCAGCGTCCTTTAAACTTTCGGTGACCTCACTCCCCAAGCCGCCTGCCAAGCGAGCTGGGGCCCAATTCTGTAACTTAGAGTTAAGCAACACGCCATTGACACTCTATCGACACACTACAGACATTATAATGCAATAGGGAAAAGAGGTGTCGTTGTTCGATGGCTTCTCACAATGGCAGTTCGATAGCCAAACACGATAGACACAACTGTCAGATTTCACTTAAAATATATTTACAGACTACCGTAACTTTGGCCATCACAAAAAATTTAATTAAATTTCATAATTCCAAAAATTTCGCGCCAATGCCTTTTTTTATTTCTTCTGTAGCTGCAATGCAACGCACACATTCTACCAAAGAGTTCGGCATTCAGCGCGTTTAGTTCCATTTTTAAAATAAAACTTTTTTTTTACTTGAAACTAAATCACGCACCAGCTGGCTGAACAAGTTGTCGTACGAGATTTACTTTTAGCCCTAGGGCAATATAATTATGCAATTTTACGCCCGCTCTGGTATGCTATTATGACGTTCTTTTTGAGCAAGAGGAGTGAAAATTAATCTATACTAATATTATAAAGCTGAAGAGTTTGTTTGTTTGTTTGTTTGTATGTTTGTTTGTTTGTTTGAACGCGATAAACTCTGGAACTACTGGTTGGATTTGAAAAAATCTTTTTGTGTTGGAAAGTTCATTTATCGAGGAAGGTTATAGGCTATATAACATCACGCTACTACCAATAGGAGCGGAGCATAAATGGGAAATGTTGCAAAAACGGGAAAAGAAAATTTCTTTCTGAGAGCTTCCGTTGCGTGCGCTGCGAAAACGGTTTATGTTACGAGAATATCATGTATGAAGTAATTATTCGTCCTTAAAAGTTCTAAAAAAAAGTCCGCGACAGCATCTGTCTATCTTTTAAGATTGACTCACTGTAACCATATTTTATTATTAAAATGTTAGGTTAAAAAGAATTATTTTTTGCGAAGCTTATTTAACCCATATGGTATTAATCTATATCTAAATAAATGTGTTCGCTAGAACGGAAATTTAATATAGAATATTTGTGCTCTTTACTCTATACAGTTTAAACAAATATCTTAGAAGATATCGCAATGTAAAAATACCCGCGCGGAAAAATAATTACGCGGGTTGCGTCGCAATGTAGGTACGGGGGATTCTGGCTGGCCTCCGGGAAATTCAAATTCAAAATATTTACTGCATCATAATGTTTACAAGTACAGAGTGTTATAGTATATTTAACAGTAAGAGATAGATTTTATAGTAATTCACACTTTAAAATAATCTATACCAATATTATAAAGCTGAAGAGTTTGTTTGTTTGAACGCGGTAAACTCAAGAACTACTGGTTGGAATTGAAAAATTCTTTTTGTGTTAGATAGTCCATTTATCGAGGAAGGCTTTAGGCTATTTAACATCACGCTATGGCCAATAGGAGCGGAGCATTAATGAAAATTGTTACAAGAACGGGAAAAGGTATTTCCTTTTTGAGAACTTCCGCTGCGTGCGCTGCGAAAACGGTTTAAGTTACGCAAATATCATGTATGAAGGAATTGTTCCTCTTTAGAAGTTTAAAAAAAAAGTCCGCGACAGCATATGTCTATCTTTTAAGATTGTTTCACTGTAACCCTTATTTACCCGACTGCGGCGAAGCCCAAAAGGAGGGTTATGTGTTTGACGTGTATGTAAGTACAGATAGCGCGCGAGTTGAATGCAGTCGGGGTCTGAGGTAAAGAGGGGGAGCAGTGTAGTGCTTTGCTATTCACACTAGTGTAATGCGGTAGTGCTGTCACGCACTACCGCATTCCTAAGCTTTGCATTCAACTCGCGCGCTATCTGTATGTATATATCGACGGCGAAGTGACAACAACTCCTAACTTACAAAAACCAAATTTTACAGGAGGCGAAAAAAACGTTTTTTATTACCTTTTAGACCCTAACATAGGAGATGTTTCTTCGGTGCCTAGCTACGTCAATTTTGCGAATTTCAACTTAATTCATATAGACGCGCAATTTCATTCTCTATCAAACTGCATTCATAAGTCGTTTTAGTAAAAAATGTAAGTTAGGAGTTGTTGTCACTTCGCCGTCGATATGTATGTATGTCCGTTTCTTTGTTCCCTCATAACTCATAAATAGATGAACCGATTTGAATGAAATATACGTTGTTAGATTCGTCTTGATGGCGCGAGTGTTATAGGCTACATTAAAATTAAAAAAAAAAAAAAACAAAGAAAAATTGAGGATTTTGGGGGCCAAACCGCGTAGTTCAAAAAAAAATTTTTTCCAATACCATCGAGTAGGGTATCAAAATATAGGGTTTTAAAAGGAGATTACAAAAAGAAAAACCGTAGTCACACGTTATAGGTACCAACCTAAACACTTTATTACCGTGTGACTACGGCTTTTCTTTTTGTTCTATCCTGAAAATCTTGTTTCATACTTTTTCAGTGTCGTTTTTTTTTGTTGTAGTCGGGTTTTAGTTTTTTACTTTTTTTTATTTAAACAATTTTGGTGTTAATTATTTTCACTCTTGACTTTTTGTCCGCTAGAGGGCGTGATTTTAAATTTGAGCAATATTTTGGAAATGTACAAGTGAGTACCTTTCAAATGATACCAAACACGGCGTATTTATCTCCATTTTTATTTTTTAAGCCTTAATTTTTGTCCGCTAGAGGGCGCCAAATCGTGACACGTTTCCTAGCCTATGTTCAGCGGAAAATTAAGACGGTTCTAACGATACCTCATAAGTCGAGTTCCGATAAGTGGATTAGAAGCTATGAGGGAACAGATGAAGATACTCACATACATACATAGCCAGTCAAAATCATAACCCTCCTTTGGCTTTGCCGTAGTCGGGTAAAAATATATAACACATAAATGTTTAAAAGAAATCCTATAAACAAGCACAAAAGTCATCATCTGCGAAGAATTTTACGCACCAACGAAAGAACAAACAAAAGAACTAAAAAGTTGGAAATAAAAAAAGTACCTAGTTAAAAAACTAAAAAACCCGACTGAAAAAACTGAAAAGCTTGAAATAAGCTGAAAAATGTGCTTGTTCTTTAACAAGCACATTTTAAATTAAACAAAACTTGGAAGCAGGCGGGTTCATTTGATTAATAAATTATGGAAAGCAAAAATGAAAATAGAATGGACCCCGCCTGCTTCCAAGTTTTGTTTAATTTAAAATGTGCTTGTTAAAAACAAGCATATTTTTCAGCTTTTTTCAAGCTTTTCAGTTTTTTCAGTCGGGTTTTTTAGTTTTTTAACTACTTTTTTACTATTAAAATGTTAGGTTAAAATGAATTATTTTTTGCGAAGCTTATTTAACCCATAAATGGTATTAATCTATATCTAAATAAATGTGTTTGTTAGAACGGAAATTTAATATAGAATATTTGTGCCCTTTACTCTATACAGTTTAAAAAAATATCTTAGAAGATATCGCAATGTAAAAATATCCACGCGGCAAAATAATTCGCGCGTCGCAATGTAGGTACGGGGGATCTGGCTGGCCTACGGGAAATTCAAATTCAAAATATGAACTGCATCATAATGTTTACAAGTACAGGCGGTTATCGTATATTTAACAGTAAGAAGATGCAGGTGTTCATTTTAATGTAATGAACACCTGCATGTAACCCATGTATCACAAATAAACAATTTGATTTGATTATGAGATACCTATTAGTAATTCTCACTTTAATATAATCTAAGCTAATCTAAACCATCTAAACTAATATTATAAAGAGGAAAGATAAGACTTTTTTGTTTGTTACGATTTAGCTTAATTTCTGTTGGATAGTCGATTTATCGAGAAAGGTTATAAGCTATATTTATGTAACGCAGACGAAGTTGCGTGGGTCAGCTAATTTGGGATAAAGATGCTACTCTAGCTTTTAATAAAGTAGCCATCGACACGCTAAGAAGAAGATGGCAACCCCTCTCTCTCCTTTAGTGGGAGGCCTTTGTTCAGCAGTGGACGTGTTCCGGCTGATGATGATGATGGTGATGATGACGTATCAAGAATGTTTTTCGTTAAGGAATTCTTAGCATTAGTAAGATCGAAAGCTTTTAAACATATTATGATAATAATATAGTACTCACATTGTCTATATTGTTTACATCAGTTTTCTCTTCTATGCAGATATGGTGATCAAACATTATCCTATCAATGTATATTTTCTTGCACAGTACACAACGCAGCACTTTCGATTCTGAAACAATAATAAAATACACCTGATAGAGATAGGCAAATAAAGCGATTTAATATATTATTATTTCAACTGCTCCGTCACCTCAAAAATGTATCAAAATTATGTCCCTTAATATGATCCTAACTGGCAGTAGAGCTTTGTATATAAGCTTTCAGTGGTTTTTTATTTACATAATCTAATGCAGTTACAGGCAGTTTGTCAATGGGCGCAGGCAGAAACACAGAATGCAACCTTTTAGTATACGGTGTTACCTTTGTTAAAATTTAAAGAACGTTTTGTCAAATAGGTACTAACCTTTGTGAGTTATTGCATGTGATCCTAATTCTTCTTTGGTTTCAAAATGTTGCTTGCAAAATGCACACTCAATCTTTTTAGCTGGCATTGATGTTATGCAAAATCCATTTTCTGATAACTTGTTAAGAATGGTCTGAAATGTTTAAGTTACAACTTAAATATACAAAGCATTACAAACAGGCACAATGTCACAGTCCAAGGGGCTATAAGCTGGTCAAACAAAGCAACTTTGGAGTTCCAAGTTGCGGCAACCGGCAACTAGCAGTTGCATATTGTTGGGATGTATAGTAGTGGATGAGCACTTGAGGATAACTGGTAGTTCTTCTTAATAATGGAGGTATGTTTCTCAACAGCATTAACCATCAAATCAAGCAAGCAGGAGGAAATAGTAGATTGTACACCAAGTGCATAAAACGCACTCTCTACTTTATATCCATAAACGTCTCGCGCAAAATGGGTTTATGGACGAGTTTTACACTCTACTTTTCACTTCGATTGCGAGGAAATGAAACAGCAACTTGTAAATATTGTAAAAATAAAGGTTCCCGCCAATTACCTTTTTTTTTCAGTAGGAATCTTGACATAACACCTGACTTATGTCGTTACTCATACTGTTGCTCAGTTATAAAAACATTTTGAGCAAGCCTATTGCCATCAACCAATCTTATTAGGACCAAGCCTATTGCCATCAACCGATGTAATTAGGAGCAAGCCTATTGCCATCAACCAACCTAATTAAGAGCAAGCCTATTGCCATCAAGCGATTTAGGTAATTGGGGGAAGCCTATTCCCATCAACTTTCCTTGTATTCGTAATGAAAAGCAGTAATCCCTTGTTCTTAGAATACTAACGAAACGAATTAAATTAAAGACGTTATTCTATGAAGTTTAAGTTGTTCGTGTGGCTGTTGGGCCGATTACCTTGGTCTTCGACGAAGATTTTACTTTATGCTCTACGCGACTTTATGTCGCCTAGGCACGACTTAAAGACGAATTTTAGAGCGAGAGAAGTGAAAAAGTATTTAAAAAACCTTATATCGTATCATTTTTCAAGAGCTAAATAGATACACACCAGCCCCTACACAGTTACATGATATTTTTTTCCACCCTCAGTTATATTTGTATTATTTCACATCATATTTGTGTACCTGTGCATGCTGCGTCGACCCCAAATGAATTGGGACAAGGGCAAGAGAATGATGTAGATTATGATGATTTGTGTACCTACTCTCCATATTATATTAAATGTGTGGTGCCAACAGTCTCAGAGTAACATGGATGTGCCATACGGATGTGGGCAGTGGGACGGACAGAACAAATCTATAACGGTTCTGGAACCCTAAAAACCTTGCAGTCATGAGGAGCAGACTTGCAGTAGAATAACGCAGGTTATCAGTATCAGGCAAGCTATAATCTCTCAACATTAAAATAATTTGCAAGCAATTAACTAAATGTAAACTTTAAACTAAGTTACAAGACTCACACTGGTCAACATCTTCTTGGGTCTGCCTCTCTTCTTTGGTCCCATGAGGTCTGCATGATTTTCCCACATATGTTTCGTCAAGTTTTCTGCACCATTGTAGCATGTACCGCAAAGTGGGCAGTAAGTGCGGTTGGTTTCATCACACTCGACTGAAATAAGTCATGCAAGATTGTATTTCATTTTAGACACGGGATACCATGATGAGTTCGTACGTTTACAGATACCTAAAATATTTTCAATGCAAAAACACAACTTATTTCATAAAAAGTCTAAAATAACTTTACTTTCGGAAGTCGGTGACTTTGTTTGTTTCATTGCCTCCGACTTCCGAAACTTAAAGTTGTTTAGACTTTTTTGTTTTTTTTTTCGAAATCGGTTGTATTTTTTTTTGCAATAAGTTTTGTTATTTTATTCTTTTTATTTGTAGTATACTTCATTTACTCTTGTCATTTTACGCCATCTCTTGGCCAAAAAACCAAAATACGGATCTGATTTTGATGAAATTCTATGGAACCATATTATTAAAATCATAACATAACATCACGCCTGTTACCCTCAAAGGATTAGGCAGAGCTGTACCTAATAGTACACCCACACACATTTCGCCAGTTATGTTTAAGTCCCATGTAACAGGGGCGAGCCTATTACCATTTCTTAATATTCATTCTAAACCTTGACAGGTGCACTAAAGAATATTTGATTCAATTATTTTAACGGCAAAATAATAAGTCATACCAACCTTTTATGCATATCTTCTCATGTGCTTGCAATTTACAGTATGTATCAAAAGCGACCAAGCAACTTTTGCATACAAAACAGGACTTGCGTTCCAAGCTCACATGCTCCATTTTAACATCGTCTGAAAATCAAAATTTACAAAAAAATTACAAAATAAAGTAACAATATCACTACATAGTATAAAACAAAGTCGCTTTCTCTGTCCCTATGTCCTTTTGTATGCTTAAATCTTTAAAACTACGCAACGGATTTTGATGCGGTTTTTTTTAATAGATAGTGATTCAAGAGGAAGGTTTTAATACCTTTTTTGCACCCGTGCGAAGCCGGGGCGGGTCACTAGTTTACAATAAAATAAAGTAATTTATGGAAAATAATAGTGCACATTATGTGATTGGGATACAGTCGCCCGTATGTTGGTGGCAACAATTCTATCTTTAAGCTGGTCACACATAGTGTATGCTCACAATAGAATGAGACGCCAACTATTGTTTTGATAGCATAGTAGCTTCGAAAGTTGTAGGAACTTTCGATGTTCGATGCTACTATGCTATGAGCTGAGAAGAAGAGACAGAAAAGTCTGATAAAGACTCTTATTTAACTAGAATTTATTGTAAATCATACCTTCTTCATGTAAATCTGGATCATGGAAATCACTATCATCATTGTCATGTGATGAAAAATCTTCAGTCTTCACATCTGATGTATTAATCTGAAATCAAGGTTTAAACCCATTGCATGATAATACAGCCTCAAAAGTCCTTGTGCATGTGCACAAAGTCCTTGTTGAATTATCAGCATTAACCACTACTGATTTTTCTAATTTGAACCTCAAACTTACTTGACTTAAATTTTTCATTGGCATTGAGTTTTCTTTCTTTTCCTTTTTTAATAATATCCCTCCTCTAAGGGTCATATTAGCTTCTTCCGATTTTTTCTTAAACTCAAATGCCTTTGATGCTTTTTCTTTACACTCGCAGCAAATCGTTGAAGGCAAACCATCATTTTTGCTTATCTGTAGTTGCAATTTCCACAATAATTAATATTTTAAAATAAAGGCATTGTTTTTGTTAAATATCTAACGAAATATTTGATCAAGTCACACTAGTTCATATTAAGAATAATTTAATGGGTGTCTCACATATAAAAAATGACCACAAGCATTTTGTAATTTACTACTTGTACAGGTTGGTGTAGATTTCTTTGCATTGCGTGAATATAAATGTAGTTATTTACTCTTAGGTGTTTTTTCAACCTATTTATTACAAAACCATTATTAGGTGTTCACTTATGAAATACCTATTTTAGATTACAAAAAATTTAAATGCTAAACAAAACTATGTAGGTATTGGATTTTCTATACTAATATCATAAAGAAGTAAAGTTTGTGTGTTTGTATATTTGTTAAATTGTAAGGGGTAATCTCGGGATCTACTGAACCGATTTTAAAAATTCTTTCACCAATAGAAAGCCACATTATTGCTGAGTGTCATAGGCTACTTTTTATTCCTGTATTCTCACGGGAACGGGATCTACGCGGGTGAATCCGCGGGACGTCCGCTAGTACTAAATAAAAACAGGGACCAACTAGTTTACCCAGGTTTCAGGCTAAGTAAAATAAACTCATCTTACATGGGGTATCTCTATTCTTTAAAATGTTACAATAAAGTACCTCCTCACATTCTTCAACTGAACGAGACAAAATTTAACTGTTGTATAAAACGCACACTATTTAGGCAAGCATATCATTAGTTGAGGGATTACATTGATGATAAACATGTTTAGTTATCATGTGACGTTGTGGAAGCTACAGAGTATTGTAAAAACATCTTCGAATTGTATAGATTCAATCTCCTAGTATTATTATAATAGCATAGGCTGCAAAGCACATGTGTGAGATCTTTGTTGTACTATAAAGCTACGATTAACATTCACATTATCTTTCATTGAATCTCTTAGTTGACTGGTCATCTCGTATTTGGCATAGTATATTTTATTTTTGAATTGTTTATTATATCATTTGACTCTGGACATTTGTATGATCTTAACTTGAATGATGTAACCAAGATTTGTAAAAATATATTGATTAAAAAGAGTGTCAAGGGAGTTACTGCTCCATAGAGAGCTACGTTTTGGAATGGGCAAGTAGAGCTCTTTCACAAGTTATTATGTCTTGTGATTTGTGACTGTAGCTTCGTTTTCTTTGTTTTTCTGACATCTTAACTGCCTGTATTGTCCTAATTGAAAATTGAATATAGTTCTACTTAATCTTCAAGTGTAAACACGCACAGTAACATGTGGCTATTCATTCATGCTACTAGCAAATCCAAAGCAGGGTAAATGGCATTAGTGCAAGTTTTGCACAGTGTGAATGTACAAACTACCAAAAGACAGTACTATGAGAGCAAACATACTATTCATTCTAAATAGAATTTTGTAATAAGATTAGTGGAACAAATGGGAATTTATGTCCCACTAGTTCTACAATCTCATATCACCACTAGTGGGAACATAATTATCCCATAAGTGCTACTGTAGAACTGTTCAGTAGAGCTTGTGAGAATGAACCATGACCATACCAGAAGTGACTAAGGAAAGAAAATACTTAGGAGTGATCTTAAACAAAACCATGTCATACAAGACGCTTAAAAAAGAAACATGTGAGAAAGCAAAAATTGCATTACTACAATGCAGAAGAGCTATAGGTAGAACCTGGGGAATAAAACCGGCCATAGTGGCCTGGATAATTACTTATATAATGTCATCATCATCCCCAGAGTTAAACACGGAGCAATAGTATGGTGGCACAGAACACAAATAAAGACTAATAGCACAGAGTTATCAAAAGTTCAAAGAATGGCCAGGTTAATGATCTTTGGGGCAATGAAGAAGACTCCCTCAGCGGCCCTAGATGTCATACTAGGAATGATAGCAGTGGTTCAATCTGAAAAGCTTAAACCTCTGGAAAGGCAATTTTATGGACAAAGGTCACTCGGAAATAGCAAATCTGTACAAAGACAATCTATCAATGATTATGGCCAACAATGACTTAATCAAAAAAGAGAAGATCTCTGATAAAAAGTATAGAATACATATAGGCACAAGAGAAGAGTGGACAATCGTGAGTGATCCATCTATGGCTGTCTGCTATACAGATGGATCAAGGAAAGAATTAACTAAGCTATCCGGCTCTGGGATACACATACCAAAACTGGAAATAAACAGATCATTCTCACTAGGAACAGGCGCTAGTGTGTTCCAAACAGAAATACATGCCATTATGGAATGCACCAGAATAATTAGAAACACCCTTACAGGTGATTGTTCCAAAATCCTTATCCTTACATAGTATAAAACAAAGTCGCTATTTTTGTCTGTTTGTTTGTCTGTATGCTTAAATCTTTAAAACTACGCAACGGATTTTGATGCGGTTTTTTTAATAGATAGAGTGATTCAAGAGGAAGGTTTTAGTATATAATTTGAACGACATCCACGCGGGTGAAGCCGCGGGCATCAGCTAGTAGTTATATATAGCAATAGTCAAGCAGCTTTTAAAGCACTGAACAAAGTGGAAGTCACATCTGCACTGGTTAAAGAGTGTAAGGAAGCACTCAACAAACTAGCGAAAAAGGCAGAAGTAACAGTTGCATGGGTCCCTGGTCATCAAGGACACAAGGGGAATGAGATAGCATATGAATTAGCCAGAAAAGGAGCAGATGAAACCTTTGTGGGACCAGAACCCAGGTTACCGATCCCACATAATATAGCAAATGGAATCGTACATAGAATAACTATGAGAGAGTCAAATCAAAGATGGAATACAATAGAAGGTTGTCGACAATCGAAAATCTTAGTCATATTATGAAAAGAAATCCCACAAACTACTCAAAATGAGCAGGGAAAACATAAGACTAGTAGTAGGGATCGTAACAGGACACTGTGGACTCAATAGACACCTGACGATTATGAAAGTAAAAGAAGACCCCAATGTCCAGCATGTGGAGAAGCAGAAGAAACAAGTTTCCACCTTGTGGCCGAATGTACAATGTATGAGCTACTCGGAAATCCTAGGAACAGATGAGATTAATGAAGAGAAGCTTGCAGAAATCTCTACCAAACAACTGGTGAGCTTCTGCAAGGCAACTGGAAGATTCCCGATGCCAACCAACAGTAACCCATGAAGGGTGGTCCCCCTTCATGGGTTACTGTTGGTTGGCATCAAATGGGGAAATGGGCGAAATAATCCACAACAAAAGGACTGATCTCCCGCCTGGTGTCCCCGAAGACACCTCCCCCCCTAAATTGTCACCCCGGTGACAACTGGGCAGACAATTCCCAGCTGTCACCCCGGAGGACAGGGCTAGAGGGTCAGTGGGTCGTCTTAGGGGCGGTAGAGCCCTAGAGGGGACTATTGGGAATATTCTCTCTGCACATCCATCTCAACATTTTAATCTACGCTACATGCAAACGTTTTTCATCCATCTTTTTCAAAGCCCAGCATTCTGATCCATACAGTACGAGTCGTACTGTATGGATTAGGGGTACGTCTTAGGGGGTTTTAAGCACAGGACTGGAGAAACCGCCGAAATCGCAAAACAAGTACTTTTAAACAGCGAAGGCAATGTAAAATTTAAATAACATTCTGCTTAGTGCATCGTCAATTATTAAATAAATTTACCTTCAACCCAGTTGTTGCAGTTACCATGTAATCTAAAGTAATTGTGGAGTCAAGAAATACATCAAACATCGAGAATAGTTCATTATCTTTTGACAAACATGTTCTACACAAATCTTCTATTTTAATATCGGTTTCCAGAGTAGAAGCCATTTTTCTTTTTGCTTTGCCAACAGCAAGTTCGGCAGTTTCAACATTAAAATCACGTTGGCGTCATCAATTTGCCATATTTTGTTGGTTTAGAGTGCTCCATATTTATATCGGCCATGGCTAGTCTAAAATTTCCAGTAGTGATTCTATATTCACAATCACAAAAAGTTCACCAAATTTCCAAGTTACTTTGGAGTTTGGCAATTATTTCGACATGTAATTTGGATTCCGGAAGAACGGAAATAAAAACACCGCACATGAAGGAAGGAAGGAACGAACGAATCACAAATAATTCTAGTCTTTGATTATTTTCTTGTTGATCCAGGCCCCGTCGGCCACTCGTTATGATTCAAACTATTCGAATAACCTTACCATTCACTCGAATTTGAAAACGAATGAAAAGTAACTAAGAATGTATTGCGTTGTCTCGTTGTCTCGTTCCTTTCCTTCCGATTCAAATTTCATTATTACTAGTTCTTATTCGAATATTCGTAACTTTATTTAAAAGTAAACTCTTTGTACTGAGAATAATACTCAATTTGGCGTGGCAAATTGAGAATTGAATGAATATTACTAGCTTGTATTCGAATATTCATAGATTTGATTCCAAATAGAAGTAAGTAGTCTTTATTAAAAGGGGAAAAAACTCAATTTTGTATGGTAAACTGAATGAATGAACTAGCGGTTCGTTAATCAGTTACTTGTTACTACGAATATCAATTCAAATTGGACTTTATTGTATGTATATACAGCCCAATTTTGTATAGCACGGGTAAAGCAAATGAATGAACTAGTGGTTTTATTCGATTTTGAGAACTTGCGATCGATTGTTTTTGTATTCGATTGTTAATATTAGTAGTATCAAACCATTCGATTGTTGGAATCAGTAACAATCGCCCATCGCTGCGTTATGCCTCATAGATAAAGCTGTGCTAGTGCTACACACACACAGGGCATAGGTTGACACTAGAATAGAGTAGTTTAGTTAGTTACTATCTTACTAACTCGCAGGATTTTACTCGTAGTAATTATTTATGCGACAGTCTTGAAATTTTCCTCCTGATGATATAAAAAAATGCATGTTAGCATGGGGCAGCCCATATTGTTTAATCCGAAATTGTTTAATCAATTGCAAGGAATTGTTATTTACCAACCGGACAATTTTTATTAAAATAAAACTATATAATACTATTATTTTTAACCGACTTCTAAAAAACGAAGGAGGTTCTCAATTCGGTAGGGGGTCAGATATATTTTTTTATGTTTGTTCGGGCATAACTCCGTCGCTTGCTAACTGATTTGAAAAAATATTTTTTTGTTGGAAAGGAAAGGTCCCATTCAGGCACCAAGTCAGGATCTGATGATGGAAACTCTGAGAAATCGAGGGCAACCCTCGAATTTTATAGGCACACATAACGTTTTTCATATATTTTCTAAAACTGTTCAAGTATTTGCGTCTGATAATCATAATCTCATGTGGCTATGCTGATGATGGAAGGTACAACTCCTCAACGGTTAGGAGTTGAAAGAAAATGTCTCCAAAATTATACGTTCTTAAGGATCGATAGTTGTATTCTTTCAGGTTATTTGGTTGACCTGATGACAGACGGTAAAAATCAGATGCATCACCCACGATCATCGGTGATGAAACTGTACATCTCGCGGAAGTGCGGGGGTCGAAGTTTTTCAAACGTGAAGACCCTTCACAACCGCGAGGTGTGCAGTCTCAGAGAATATTTTTTAAAAGACGAGGTGGGTATGCACCGAGATGTGGTCGCAGTGTACAAGGGACTCACCCCTCTATCCATGGCTAACGAGAAATGGCGCAAACCTGTAGTATTTACTGCAGATGACCGCAAGGATGTATGACAAAGCATGGAGCTTCACGGCCGCTTTTAGATTTTCTAGCGTCCGTGTCCTAGCTACGCTTTGGCGACCTCTTTAGTGAAACTAAAGGTTTTGTCTGTGCGATTATGGGCGAAGTTATGTTGACGAATAACTACCGGAAATGTATAATGAAGGATGGGACGGGTAATGTGTGTCAGGCATGCCACCGTCTTGGTGACTCCATCAGTGCCATCAGACATATTATTTCTGGTTGTTCTCGTCTAGCTAATGCCAAGCACTTGCACAGGCACAATCAAGTAGCTAGGATTATTCACCAGAGCAACTTGCCTTGAAATATAAACTTGTGGAATCTGAGGTACCGAAAAAGACCATGTCACGTTGTACTGGGATCAGTCTCCCATCACCGACAGGACTATTGTTGCCAATAAGCCTGATATAGTGGTGATAGACCGATCAGCGCGCCGCGTAATGATAATCGATGTTCCATTCCGCATAACGAGAACCTCGTGAAAGCTGAGAAAGAAAAACAAATAAAATATCTGGACTTAGCACACGAGGTTGTCGATTTATGGCATGTGAACTCGGCTATCATCGTGCCGATAGTCGTAACGGCCAATGGCCTGATAGCCAAAAGTGTGGATCAACATCTTTCTAAACTTTCGCTTGACGGTTGGATCAAGGGCCTGATTCAGAAGGCAGTACTTTACGATACGGCCCATATTGTGAGGAGGTACCTGTCTCTGGAGCCCTAACCACCGGTAGCTTGGACCCTGCTCCTGGTATCGGTGGACCACTATTTTGTATATTTTTTAATGTTTTTTATATGCCTTTGTAATATATATTTAAAAATGTAATTTAGTGTGTAAGGAAAATGAAAAAAGGGAATAATAGTAACTTCTTCACTAGTACTACTATTGTAAAAGCGGTACTTTGGCAGAAATGGTTTATCTACCTTTGCTAACTCTAGAGCTAATTCCTTCATGGCAATGGATTCCGTAACCGCTTTTTCGCAACCAATCGACTATAAAAATCATTGCCATAGAGCTGTAAAAAAAAAACAAAATATCTGTGCAAAATATCGATAACTGTTGGGTGGGTGTAACACTACACATACTCTTTGGTATTAGTAATCTATTATTCTTTGGTGTAGACGTAATGCCAATGTCCTGTAAACAAATATAGTGATTTTAAATCTTATTCAGTTCACAAATATCGATTGAATGAACAATTCGCTTTTAATTTAATTAATGTGTTTAAAAAACGTTTCTGTGTGTCGTTAATGTTCTACTTTGTGCTAATCATAACATTGTAGATTGGGAATGTAAGTACAATAATAATTTTAATTAGGTAGTATAAATTTGATCTAATTTTGTGATTGTTCTGCTAAAACTGTTACTAAATATTATATCTTGCTTGTTACTGTATTCATAGTCATCTTCAATAATTAATATTAATTTTCTAAATAATAATTAACTGTTCTCTACTCATACGTCTTGATAATGTTAATCGATTGAGATGATAAGTGATGTAGTTATTTACTACCGCACATACTGTACATAGTAATACATAATTATACAAATGTTCCATACATTTATCTTAGGATACTGATTCTTAATAAGAGCTTCTGCCCTGTAGGAGACCATCTAACCTAGGAAAATCAGAAGTTCTAGGATCAGGGCGAATAAATATTATTCAACTTCACTTCATTATTACTCAACATTGAATACAAATATTATTTTGTTCTTGGTCTACCCTTTCTCAAAAACGTGTGAGGTAAGTACATAGGGATTCTAGAACTGGGGCATTTGTTAAGTCTGATTATGACTTGCAATGAACATGAAATAAATATTTATTGACTCAGTTATTTAAAAGTCATTATTTAACATTAAGACTAAAAAAAAAAATCTTAAGACTAAATTATTTCAAGCTCTTTTCCAAAGAAAGAAAAGAGCTGGTAACTGTGTCACAAACTTGTAATAATCAAATAAAATGAATTTATTTTTGACAAACAGGCCATAGGGCGTGGCAAGGTATAAATTTTCTAGAATTTATGATACAGACTTAATAGTTTAGTTTACCTGGGCTTTTATTCGCACTTAGCCTCTTGATTGGGCCATTGTGCATGATGTTTAAAGAATACCTACTCCAACCAACATAGGTCGTCCCAGAAATGGCGATCGTAGAGTTTGTGGTGGTGACCTGCCAAGCTCCTGCACTCTAGGAGTACGTACCGTGGCGTTTCTTCCGCCTCCATGCAGCCTCTGCACAGTGGGCTATCTGTTACACCTATGTTATGTAGATGTGACCCGTTAAAATTCCTATGATTTTACAGTCATTGTCCCTTTTAAGTTTGTTGTGATTGTGAGTATACTTCATTGATGCCGCTGGAACTGCATTTTTTGTTTGCCTATCCTTCACTGTTTATCCATTTATTGAGGAGTTTTTCTGTGGTACTTGAATGCAACTGTGTTTTTATTTGGGCCTGAGGTATGGGCAGTAGTGGTTCCGTTCCAAATACTGTATTGCTTGAGCCTCTTTTGGCCAGCTCATCTGCTGTGTCATAACCCAGCGAGTTGCCGTATCCTTTCATCCATTGCAGGGTTACACTATTTGTGGGTGCAATGGATTGGAGTGCATTGTGGCATTCCAGTATTGATGATCTTTATTTTAAAATCTCTGACGTCCTTGGCTGCAACTGCTTGTGCCGCTTTGGTGATAACGAACGATACATTCAGCTTGGAAAATTGTGTGTAATACTTTAATTTATCTATGGTATTTGGTATTGAGTTGTTGAGATCATTCGAGAAGATGCCGACTCCTGTAGGTACCACATGAGGTCTTGGGGCCGTCCGTATTATATCCCAGGGGTCGAAACTAGTCAGTAAAATCAGTAAAAGTCAGTTTTTTTTAGCATGGTCAGTAAAAGTCAGTTTTTTGAGAAAATGGTCAGTTTTATCAGTTTTTTGAGATCAACACATATATTGCTCCATAATTTTGCCTGTCTGTGTCGTTCCTTTTTACGCCTACCTTCTTCATTCTAGATTTTGCTTAAGAAATATATATCTTATAGTATACCTACTAGCAGCCAAACCCGGCGTTGCTCGGGTTTCACCTTTCAAGTCCATTCATTTCATCAGAGTTGCCATGGCTAACCTGGAAGTCTCTAAACAGACTCCGGACACAGGTAGGCCGAAGCAAAGAAAACCTGTTCAGGTGGAGATTCATAGATGACTCTGCCCTGGAGTGTAAATGTGGTCTTGCCCCACAAACTATGGGGCACTTGATATCGTGTCCAGCCTGTCCTGTTACTTGCACATCACAGGAACTGATGGAGGCTACTGAAAGTGCCGAACTCGTCGCCAAATTTTGGGCCGACTCAATTTGAATTGTCATCGACACGCTAAGAAGATCAGTTGCAACACTTTTTCACATTTTCGCCACCCACAACCGCGACCAAACTTCCTTACTTTCACCAGGAGACCAAAGGGGAGATGATTGGAGTTGGTGGTCATAGAGAAAACCCTGTCTTCCCGTCCTAACATTAGCATTTTAAATATACATTTAGATTGTGTCAACAAAAAACAAATTTCTAGTCATTTCTAATTTTCTTAGCCGGGCCCAGTGATGGTTTGAGGGCAACTAACAGCTGATGCTATTGTAGCATCATTATTTCGAGGAAAAAAGTCCAATCCTACTTTTTTTCTCGAAATAAATACATATTTTATTATTGTATGTTTAACTTTGCATATTTGTTACAGCTTCAGCTTTTTAACCTGCATTGTATGTGATTTAATTTGACTGCTGTGTGATTTGTTTGTGGCTACTAACCAACTAACTAATATGGGGAAATGTAAATTTAATGAGGACTGGCTTAATAAAAAAGATAAAAATGGACACTTTATATCTGAATGGGGAAAAAGGAATGGTGAAAATGAGGTTTTTTGTTGTGTGTGCATGAATTTTTTTCAATTCCACATTAAACTTTTATTTTAATTTAGTTCAGATGGTCAGTAAAAGTCAGTTTTTTTAGATTTCTGGTCAGTAAAATCAGTATTTTTGAACACTGAAACTGTTTCGACCCCTGATATCCTAACTTCATTGATGCCAGAACTATCAACTGCTTCTGCAGTTATTATTATTATAGGAGTGGTATTTTCTTTAGAATCGTCTTTCGGACAGCACTACCTAGCTCAATTACCTAGTATCCAAGTCCCAAAATTTCGAGTCACCTGATTGGCCAACCAGTCGGCCAATCACGCGATGTCTCCGATTAACATGCTGTACATTCTTGGGCCGGACCAGCAAGGTACCCAGCAATTGGCGACATTGTGATGTTTCCTTTTCCAATGTTGTACACTCCTGTGTTGTACATTCCAGTGTCGTGCATTGCTGTGACGTGCATTATAGGGACTCTTCTTTTGTTGGTAAAAAGGATAAGTTCTATTTTCTTGGGATTAACTGAAAGTTCGTGTTCTTCACACCAAAACTCTATCTGCAGTGCAGAGCTCATCCATAGTCCTGGAATTTTTCAAAGATTACACCTGCAGTAATAATAAAATATATTGAACCGGCAATATTGCCAAAATTGCCGGCAATTTTGGGAATTTACCGGCGCTGGCAAAATTGGGAATATTGCCGGCAATGGCAATATTGCCACCAGGCACATCACTACGGGCACCCGGACTATAATAGTGTCAGAAAAGTTATCAATTTATCAAATGCTCAAAATGAGTCCCATACTGTTGAGTACAAAGTCGCACACTTTGATCATGAAAAGGAATTCCTTTTCACAAAATTGACGAAAGGATAACGATTTTATTGGTTTCACACAGGACGAAACAAATTGAGAATAAAATAACAAAAACTTAAAATATAGATCATAAACATAAGCCGCCTTATTACAAAAGGTAATTAAACCTGGTTTAACTGAGACTTGGTTTATCTCGCATGCCGTCACTTTCTTTAGAATATTTTAGAAGTGAGACGTCATGCGAGATAAACCAAGTCTAAGTTAAACCAGGTTTAACTACTTTTTGTAATAAGGCGGTTATAGTTTCGCCATGTCTGTCTGTCCGTCCTTCCGTCCGTCCTCGCTTAATCTCTGTGACCGTTAGCACTAGAAAGCTGAAATTTGGTACCAATATGTTTAACAATTACGCCGACAAAGTGGTAAAATAAAAATTGGAAAAAATGTTTTATTAGGGTAGCCCCTCTATATGTAAGTGGGAACTGATTTCTTTTTAATTTCAACCCTAACGTGTGATATATTGTTGGAAATGTATTTAAAAATGAATAGGGGTTTACTAAAATCATTTTTTGATAATGTCAATAATTTCGGAAATAATTGCTCCAAAAGTAAAAAACAATGTGTGTCCCCCCCCCCTCTAACTTTTGAACCATAAGTTTAGAAAATATGAAAAGTATGAAAAGTAGAACTTTATAAGGACTTTCCCGGTAAGATAATTCTTGAAAAAAAATCTAAACTACACACAACACAACAAAACTACAGAGTAAATACCCTACATAGTAATAATTATTGGCCTTGTGTAGTGGATAATAATTAAACTAATTAGAAAACGCACACAAAGACGTGGCTAATGATTTTGTAGCATAAAACGGCCCTCTCATCTCATACGTATAGCAAAGCAGGCTTGAGTTACTGAGACAGTAAAGAGTGAAAGTGAGGTAGACACCAGTTGCTGACAAACTTTCACTAAAAGTTGGCACTTATGAATATAAACATATTCGTATGCCAGAAAACATATGCGCTCAATTTTTATTAGAGATGAGAAAGGCGGTTTATGATTTCAATTATTTTCATTGATTGTCTGTGTAAACTTTAAAGGGTATATAACAAGTTCCTTTTGTATTTTGTTATAGATCACAATAGTAAACTCTAGTTTTTTTTTACAAATACTCGATAAATAATGTTTAAATTGAAAGTTATTATTTTAACAATTAGTTTTGTACGAAATATTGCCCGTACGGTTACTCTTTTCGACTACATTCTAGGCCACGCAAAGTTCTCGTCACCTGCCGATCGGCTTCCAGTCTAACCGGATGCAGCAATCATACAAAAACGAAAAGGGTTCCATATTGACAACGGAACCCTAAAACTGACCTAAAATAATTTACAATGTTTATACCTGGCGTGGCATCTTGCTTGCCTATGTTGGTCTATGGATGGGTGACCACCTCTATTACATACCGAGTTTCCTTCGTGCCTTGGAAAACACGTTATAACGACTGTAAAAGATCGGCAGCCGGGACCAATCCCGGCTGCCGATCTTTTACAGTCGTTACAGGTAGTCAGTGACCTGAAAGTCTGGCAACCAGTTTTATCAAAGGGTATTGTTTTACCCAGTATTAACTGGGTTGTGGAGGTCAAATAGGCAGTCGTTCCATGTAAAATACTGATATTCATCTGCAACCGGTAAGACTGGAAGCCGACCCCAACATTGTCGGGCAAAAGCTAGGCAGATGATGATGATCAAATAGGCTTTATTCTTTTTCTAATAATTATTTAAAAAATAACCCTCCTATTGGGTTCCGTTTTTTCCTGTTAAGGCACGGAACCCTAAAAAGCATAGGATTTTTTTTTATGTATTAAATGGCAGTTAAGAGCGTATGCTACCTCAGATTAGCAACCCTATTTGTGGTGGTTCAAACTTCGCTTGAAATACTGTTAGAATAAAGTTCTAATCAGCTTGCACTACAAAGCGGTTGTTACGTCTTTCGCTGCGGCCGAATAGTGCGAAATTAGTGGTATTTTGCGATTTACAAAAAAACTATTGATTGGACTAAAAAAGTAAAACACTATGACTTTAGTTTATTGCTTGTAGAATTATTTGGCAAAAAAATCAGAACGATGACATGTATTTTAGTATGGTTTTTGTAGAAAAGAAATTTTTAGAGGTATCTTCGCGATTTTTTTCTATCGAGCAAAGTTAGTTGTATTATGTTTTCACAACACTATGGCACTAGCATATATCCCTAAGAATATCATATATTTTTCTGATGTTGATTACTGCAGTGAATCATATACTTTTACGCATTATAAAACTCGCGTTTGAGGTACCATACGCTCTTAAGGCCTCACAGCTATGATCTGCCGGGGCTGTGGGACTGCCCCGAAACACAAAGGGCTAAGAAGGAACATGGGTGGTTTTTAGTCAGTAGAAGTCTGACACTCCCATCCGCTCCGCCTAGAGCGGGAGACGTCACTTGATGATTTCCCACCTACCAAAAAAAAGAAGGCCTTACAACAACCACTTCGCTTTTCATTTCTCGCTCCATGTAAAATAGCTGCACCCAGGTTCCGGTTAGACTGGAAGCTGACCGAAAGGCTAGACAGATGATGAGGTATCTTCAAAGTAATATTTTTTTTTACAGTTACATAGTTGGCATAAGTATCTCTATTATAAGTTCAAAAGTGCATTTGTGGAGTGCACTTGTGGTATGTGAGAGATACCTCAAATTACCACGAATCAAGCAAGTTTAACTACCGTAAAATATTGTAAGTAATAATCATCATCGGTCATTCCCCTGCCCATAGCCCATTTATCGGGAACGGCACAGCATTTCTATTAACATACTTCTTTATCTCTCGTCATTTGAGCAGTCACCTAATTTCTGAATAATTTTTGAAACATTGTTGTAGATTGGAGATGGCTCTGAAGCAAGAGACGTCTCCGGCACTGAGTACGCTGCACGACCCATACCAGGTGGAGGGCACGCCGCCTCTCGCTGATGAAGTGAGTTTACACATTTACGCAATAGCTTCCTTTGAAAAAAAATACTTGTTTTGTAAAAAAATGAAACCGACATCATAAAAGTGAATAAAAGTAAGTAAGTAAGTGTGCCTTAGCTTCAGAAGTCGGGGGCAAAAACACTGAATCAAACAAACAGAAGTCACCAACTTCAGAAACTAAAGTTATTTTTTTATCTCAAGTTTCAGCCCAAACACTTACCTAGTAAGATTTTTTTTGAACTATGGATAACGTGTCATATAAGCTTTTAAAAAACTTCTTTGTTATTGTTGCAGGATGAGTTCGAAGATGCCACAGAGGAGCAACCAGCGTAAATTAAACTTTTTGCTATTATTTTGGACCTTATGTTTCCAACATCATATCATATTTTCAAAATTATTGGTATTTCATAACACGTCATTATTTTAGGAATACAATGGATTTACAAACTGCTTTCGATGACTGTGAAGTGGCCATTAGAAAATTCTTCAATAACGATTTAGTTGGTGCCAATAGCATGATGAAACCATGGTGAGATTAAAATCATCTTTATGTGTTATTAAATCCTTTCGAACCATATGTTTATAACCACTAGACTTCTTCTCCACTAGAAGACCAGTCTAGACCAGTACGTGGTCTAGACTGATTACACCCAGTGCTCAACTGCTCATTGGACGAAACACGGTATCTGTAACTATTTTTGAAGAAAGTAATAACAGACCACTATAATAATAAAATTAACAATGCTTGTGTAGGGAAAAAAGAACCTTATTTTTTGGAGGACAATGTACCTACCTATACAATTATTTATACTGAAAACGGGATATTTACCATGTTTACTCCCATAGGTTTCCATATATTTAAAAATTGATAGAAAGGGGTTTGAATATACTTATATATCTAGAACCTGGTCCTGCCCACCGTGGGTGTAATTAAATATCTAGTTAATAGCACTTTTTTCCTCCAAAAAAGTACCTCGTCCTCTAAATTACTAAGCCAGCTACTTTGTGTATGTGTATTTAAAAACAACACAAACACAATTTGTTATATTAAGTATTTGTTACAACATATAAAAGAAAAAATAGAATTTGTTTTATACATACAAGTATACTCTAGTTAGTGCTTTTGGTATACGTACCTAATTAAAATAACACACTATTTTTATGTCTAGGGAACGCACCTCGTTATATCACAGCCTTGGCACTTCCATGTTCGAGTTTATACCAGCAATGCTGACTTTCGACCACGCACAGATCAATCGGACCCTGGCAGCACTCAAAGTATCCATCTCCATTTGTAACCAATACCGGAGACATTACACTTTCGTAGAGAGCATCGGCACAATGATAAAGAAGGTAGAATACTATTATATTTTTTTTGGTTGTGTATAAGATCGCGTAACCTATTGGTCATAACATTTTGATTTAGTATTTATATTTGTGTCTCTCTATTTAGGAGGCGATTATTAAACTATACATGCGCACGAATATTATGAGTGTGAAAGAAAGTATTCTCTGTATCTGTATAAATTACTAAAACGATTTTGATGAGAAGGCAATCCGCCTGAGTCAGGAATCAATCGACACTCAAAAGAATATTCGAAACAGATCGTCTATCTCGTATTAATTAACTTGGTTTTAATGACAGTTACATTTAATTTGGTTTATGTTGTTTTAATGGGCTGGTATATTTTACGTAGTACCAACCTAACTCATCTAGTAGGTACAATAGAGTAATGATATGTGTATTTTATATAATATACAAAATGAGGCTGCAAGTGATTATTATAAAAATATTGGATGCGTGTTTTTTGTTTTATCAAATTATTAAAAAATTACGGAGATAAAACGCGTCTAAGATCATGAGTGAAGGCTTTAGACGTCACTACTTGGTAAAAAATTTAGTGCAATGTGACGTCACACGAGTTTTCGAAGCACTGTATCGTCTTTATTTTTTGTTTACGTGAAAAAAGTAAAAATTGTGTCCAATATTTTTTAGAAATCTATCTGGCGGACTAATTTGAACTTTTTGGTCAACTACCCTATTATTTACTTACGATTAAGAAATTCCTACTAACATATACATATTGTACTTGTCTGCCATATTATTATATATTATACTTTTATTTATTAACTTTTTTTCAGCCAAATTATGCCACATACACTGATATGGAAGCTCACGCTGAACTATGCTATGCAGAAGCGCTTATGCTTCATGCAGCTATGACTATAATGGACGGAGAAGACCTCACTGGGCTTATCAGGGGTACTATCAAGGTCAAAAGTTGCTTCAACAGTTACAAGTAATTATATTTTTTTATTTAATTCTTGCTTTTGCTTGCGACCCGGAATCGAGTTTCAGAATTATCAATTAGTTTAGAAACAATAATAACATTAACCCCTTATCTTTAACAAATAATAATATCCAGAACATGAAATTGTGACGTATAACTTCCAATTTCTATTGTATACCCGTTTAATAAACTAGTTTCCGTTGTAATTAACCAGGGAATGCTCAAAAATATTTGCAAAGAAGCAGTGGGACTCGGAGCAATCGCGGATACACTTCCAAAGCGGTGTGCGTCTGGGCATGGCTACCTTCAACGTGATGATATCGCTACTGCCGCCAAAGATTATAAGCGTGTTAGAGTTCGTTGGGTTTTCTGGAAACAAGGTAAGATACTTACATTATTTGATTTCGAAGAGCACAATAATATGTTGTTAACCTATCGTGTGATAGTTTATCACTTGTCACACAAATACGCACAAGACACATAACAAGACTTAGGAATAGTAATACTTATTGGTATGTTCTCTTATACTTTAAGAGAACATGGATATATTCTATACATACTTTATGCACTCATAACGTCACTTACGTTAAAACAAAGAAGTTTTAAAGGAGACAAAATCTTCTAAAGCGACACGTTTCCGAGTTATAAACTATCAGCAGCTTTCCGAGAAATAAAATCTAGACACTGACGGCACCATCAGTGTATCTTTGATTATGTAGCCTAGGCATTAAAATCAATCAATCTTTCATAATAGGTATTATTTTTATTTAAAAAACGTATGAAAAACTGAAATCCGTAGTAATTATAATTATTAAAACACGCACACGCCACGTGCCTGCTCTTGCACCTTCCATTTAAATATAAGTTTACTGGACTGTTTTAGCAACTGCATCAGGTCAAACTGCAGCCGATCTCTGACATAGTTGGAAAAAGGCTAAGCAGATGAAAATCACTATAATTATACCATAGTATAATTATATGGAAGCGGTTCCAAATGAAAAATTATTGCATGCAGCGGAAATGGGAATGTTTAGTTAGATGGATGTGTGTAAGGCAGGGAGGCCTAAGAAATGATGAATGGACCTTTGAAAATGATATGAAAGAGAAAGGAGTAAATAATATCGTTAATTCTGATAGGGGAAAATACCGCAAGAAAACGTGTTGCGCAGACCCCAAGTAGAATGAGACAAGGGCAGGAAGATTATGCCATGATGAGGCAAAAAGTTTAACCACTAGAGACATCTGGGTGTCATACAATATTCGAACTTGAAATATTAGACCATAGGAACTATATTATAATCGCATATTCTTGTAATCCTTGAGTTTTTAGGCAGGTTTAAGAATTCGGTCAAGATACTGTTTCTTGTAAACAAGTCTAGACATAATATGTGTGTCGATGTTTTCTGTTGTATCAATAACTTTATCATAAGAATAGATATCGTATAAATAAAGTAGTAATACTCAGGTGCATCGGGTTAGACTGGAAGCCGACCTAAGGGTTGGTTTCCATGGAAGGGGCCCGCAAGGGCCGACGCCCGTCGGGGCTGCGGATTATCGAAAGGCATAACGCGGCCTCGGCATAAGGGCGAAGAAGGAACATGGGTTGGGTTTTAGTCAGTAGAAGTCTGACACTCCCTACCACTCTCGCCCAGAGCGGGAGGAGTCATATGATGATTTCCCACACTCCAAAAAAAAAGGTGTTAGCTTCCAGTAGTTCGGAATGGCTAGGCAGATGATGATAGAGTCAAACCTTGTTATTTATTTTACCAAAATTTATTTGGATAATACTGTTATGTATGAGATGCCTTTCACTCACGCATTCTTTTTACATCGTGTGTGAGTTTTAATTAAAATCACCCACCACAGCCAAAACTACGAAGATCCGGAACCAACATTAGCAATGTAGGCTAGTCAAATATCAGTCAATTCCATTTTTAATACTAATTTCAATATTAAAATAACTCCATGAGTCCGCGACCTGCACTGCAATAACAAATCTCTGCGAAATTGATTGTAGGTTGTTGTGTAGCGTAGCATGTTTTGTTTTTATCATGTAATAAGCTGGGTCTTCATTATATAACCTAACATGCCACAAATATCTAGCCAAAACACGTTGCAGTACTTTATAACTTTATAAAAACCTACCTACGTACGTTAATAACTTTAAAAAAAAACCTAACCTACTACATGTATAGCTAAAGCGGTTTCGATAAAATTTTGCAAGGCTAAACTCTGGCATATTTCATCTGAATATTAAAAAGATCAAAACAACATGTCAACAATATTTTTAGTCAAAAAAGAACATTATCAAAGTGTGTGAAATACTTATACTTAATACCGTTCGAAATGATTACGGTCCAGCGGTGTCAAAACAAGAAATTGCTAAATATCCGTATAATCCGTATAATATATATCAGGCCACATGACTCGTAAGGTAGGCTGCGAGCTGCGACTGTTGCGAGGTCCCCGGCAACAGGAGTTTCTGTGGCACCTGTATTACTTAACTAATATTCAAATATCAAAATTGTATTCACAGTCTTCCTCAAGAAATGACCACTTATTTAATAATGACACAAATTAAATAACAGGTCTAAAGCAGTTATTACATAACATGTATGATTGACAGTGAGTGGTCTTTTATAAGTGTAGGTGTAAACCGTTTGTCATGACTGAACCGTGAAATTAGCTTGAAAAGACGTACAATTGCAAACCACTCCAAGGGCTTTCCGTGTCACCTCTAATGTTTGTGATGTTTAACGATTATTAATAGTTAGACACCAGGGGTTTTATTATTATTTTTGGCGCAATATCATTGTATATTCAATGTGTTTATGAAAGTATTTTTTATGAAATAAAAACGTTCGATAAAACACACTATCTGTACCTACAATTATTGAGAACCTAAACAAAGTTTAAAGAGAGAGAAAAAGGCTTGCCAGATTTATAAGCCACACAAGATCCAATAAAGAAGTGAGTATGGCAAAACCCAATAAAAAATAAATATCAGGTACATTCCAAAACATTATTAGGTAATTTGGACTTAAACATAGGTTAGGAATGCGAAAAACAATATTTTAATACGTAGTACAAAAGTATCATAATGTGTTTTCAAATGGAGTAATCTATTTTTAATGTTCTTACTACCAGTAGCTTAGAGCAGACGACCTTGTGGCCATATAATATCAACCGTTTGGGTCGATCTTCAAGCTAAGCCGCTCTGCCCTGGGTTGGTCCGTAGAAAGGTCACCACATACCGATATTCCTCCATGTCTCGCAAAGCACATGAAGACGTCCTTTATTAATTTAAGAACAGATAATTTATCGGTTCGGTACATAAACAACTACTACCTACTTGATAAAAAAATACATAAAAATCGAACGGCTCATTATCACAGACAAGAACCAAATTCGACTTTATTTTTATTAAACATTTTTATCAATAATTAGGTCATTAAGTACCATGTCACACATCCGCACGAGGCCGATCTACCAGTAGTTGACACAGAGCTCCATTTCATACCAAGCTTCTTCCGTGCCTCGGAAAGTACGTTAAACAGTAGGTCCCGGCGCGGCGGTCATTTGTAGATATTTGACAGTCGTCTTGACAGAAGCACAACAAAGTGACCCTATAAGGGTCCCATTTTTGACGTATGAGGTACGGAAGCGTAAAATGTGTAATCAAAGGTACATTTGATATGTTTCAGAGTGTTGGTCTGGCAGAGCTGGAGGCAGCTTCGCTCGCGCCCGGCATGCGCTCCGTGCTCTGCGACCTGACGCTGCTGGGGTACCACCTGGTCATATGCCACTTCATCGGTGCTCCTATGAACCTGCTTATTTGCGAGAAGATTTTACAAAAGGAGCTGGAGGTTGGCACTGCTATGAGTTTTCATATCAATATCACTACATATTATAAAATGAAATCCTCCGTCGCGTCTGTCTGTCTGTTTGCGATAAACTCAAAAACTATTGCACCTATTTTTATGCTGTTTTCACCAATGTATAGAGTAGTTCTCGAGGAAGGTTTTAGTATATAATTTGACCGACATCCACGCGGGCGAAACCGCGAGCATCAGCTACTTTTATTATATTTATAGTACAGTTACGATAAATACAGTCAGCTACTTATACAGGGTTTTGGTAATTGGGTGCACGCCTTGAAATGGGTGTTACTAGACCTTATTTTCAACAATTTTGATTCCATTAAATTGGGCTCAAACTTTTGAGTGGAACGAGTGTATGGGAAAGGACGGACTTAGGCATTTCGGAGAAAAAAAGTCTAATTTTGAAAAACGAATAATGCCATCGTGTTTAGCTATCAAATGCCTTCAAATCTTGTAGTGACGAATTTCTTTCTATCTCTCGTATTTCAGGAGTTAATTAAGAAAATGTCAAATTTTACTATCAAAATGACTGTACGAGCTCTCTGACGAGTGATTTCGGCCTCTTTTCAAGTTTTGGGATTGACTATCGTATTACGCATAGCAAAAGGTACATTTAATGCTAAGACACGTAGTGCGCCAAAAGTGCACCTTCTGACATACAGGTTAATTTATATATTTTTAACAAAACAAAATTAGACTTTTTTTCTCGGTAATACCTATGTTCAACCTCCCCCATACATCACCATATATGTCAGAAGGTGCACGTTTGGCGCACCATGTGTCTTAGCACTAAATACAGCTCTTGGTATGTTTATTATGTTAGTAAAGACTACAACTTGAAATCGGATCACATTCAGGAGGCAGAGAGCTTGATACAGTAAAAAATACATCACCCTATATGTCAGAAGGTGCACGTTTGGCGCACCATGTGTCTTGATGAAAATGTACCCTTTTGCTACACGTAATACGATAGTAAAGGCCACAACATGAAACGAGGCCGGACTCAGGCGGTAGAGAGCTCGATACAGTCATTTTGATAGTAAAATTTCACATTTTCTTAATTAACTCCTGAAATATGAGAGATAGAAAGAAATTTGTCAGTACAAGTTTTGAAGGCATTTGATAGCTAAACACGATGACATTATTCGTTTTTCAAAATTAGACTTTTTTTTCTCCGAAATGACTAAGTCCAACCTCTCCCAATCACTCGTTCCACTGTGTGACGGGGACAACAAGTGCCATTCAGCTTCGTTAATGGTACTTTTACACCCTTTAAACTATCACCGCGAATTTGTTCACAAACCTAAACACAACCGTTTAGCTGGTACTCGTAGATGGTGGGCATTGGTGGGGCACTTGTGTCTAATAAAAATTAGCACTTTAAACATTATTATTTCACAAACAAATCCCTTCCCTTCCCGGCACCCCCATTTTACGTATACAAGAGATACCCCTAAAAAATACTTGAAATACGGAACCCTAATAAAAATCCGGTGTGTGTAGTTCTTCTCATCATTCTAAAAGTGTTGCCCGATTTTTTGTCGCCGCTTCCGACAGCTAGAATAGGGATGTTTACTGACTAAAAAAATATGTTTCTAATTAGTCCGTCTGTTACATATCAAAAATTATTGGATACGTCATTTTTTGTTATATCAATTCAATAAAAATTGACGAAGATAAAACGCGTCAAAAATTGTAATGGGGCGTTGTGTGTGTGTGTATACTAATGTCTTAGAATAAGACGTCACACAAGTTTTCAAAGCACTGTCACAAGTCTGCATTGTTTGTTGAGGTGAAAAAAGAAAATAATTGTGTCCAATATTTTTTGAAAATCTATCTGACGGACTGATTAGATTTTTTTTGTTAACTACCCTTCAGCTATTAACTTTATTCTTCCATTACAATTTTCCAGATATATCCCGAGAGCGTTTGGTTTCTAATGTTCAAAGGCCGCCTCGAGCTATTGCGGGGACAGTTCGATACTGCTATCACCACGTACAACCGTGCCGTTACAAGTCAGAAGCAATGGCATCAGTTCCACCACGTATGCTACTGGGAGATCATGTGGGTGAACAGGTGAGGAAACAAACATCACTCCAAACCCATGAGTTTTTGTGTTGGCTATTTTGAAGAGGTTGTTAAATTTATGGCAATCCTGCGTTTTCTTTTATAATTTGGTACCTGGACTAACTAATTTGAAATTATTTTTCAATACATACAATAATATTGACAAAAAATTACTGGCCTTAAATTGCTTTAAGTTTACTTCAGAATCAACGTGATTGAAAAAAAAATTGATAACAAGAGTCTCACCGCATACAATCCACAAGTTATGAACCGGAAGCAGAAGGACCTTTACCAGGCCATGGCCACTATGGCCAGGCTATTTAACATACCGCAAGCGTACCATACTAATTGTTTGATTGGTTTCAGTTTAAAGATGAACTGGCGCGAATCAGCTTCGTACGCAAATAAACTGATCGAAGAGAGCTCATGGTCCAGGACTATCTACTCATACGCCCGAGCGGCAATGTTGTTGGAGCTGGATGACATCTCGACCTTGGAGAAACGGCAGTGCACCGATCTGATGAGGTGGGTGGATGCAAGGCGGCGTCTTAATTCCAAAGTTCAATAAAAGACGCTCTCACACAACTAGAATAATAGACCCGAGTTTAGTTTTTAGTGTCCGGCCGAGGCTTCGGCTACGTCCATCATTGGGCAATAAAAGTACCTTCGGCTGAAATGAAACGAACTCACAGTCACACATTTAGAAGTATTATTATTTTTGACTAGTTGCAAGGTAAATTTCACCATTAATTTGTTAGTACTTATATTCTACTACATACTGGGTGATCTTAATAAGATGCCTCAGTATGGGGTTTTCTTCATGACTTTCAACAATAGCTACAGCTCCACAATCTGGCGAGAGAGAGATCTACCTAGTGCCACTTATTAAATTTTTAAACACCTATTTAACGACGCAGGGCATAGGTTCGACATTATATCTAGTTATGGTGTGTTAATGCGAGCAATCCCACCGTATGCAGAAACGCGTCGTACTACAAGCAGCGTATCGCAGGCAAGTCGCTGCCGATGGAGAAGTTCGTGATCAAGCGGTGCGGTCGCTACGTGGCGCAGGGCCGCCGACTGCTGCTGCCCACCATTGAGCTGTTGTGTCTCTGGAACATGTTCCACATCCTCGCCAAGAACGAGCGAGGCATGCAGAAAGTTCTTAAGGTAACTTACCACTTGGCCTTTGACAAAAGATTCCCCCAATCCTTTCAAATCCTCTTTGTTTTCGGCCCTCTATGGTAAATTAGTCACGAACTCGATTGAGACCAGACCTCCAAATTGCAAAAAAAACGTAAGAAAAGGAGGACGGGCATCTTGGTCTACAGTCCAATAAGAATGAGTAGCACATTTTCAGATTGGGATAAAATAATACATTAATATTCACTATGGGAAGTTTCCCCAAATCTGTGTCCGTTTGGAGATACAGCTATGCGAAAATGAGTACTTTTTATTTCAAACAACATTTCCATGAATGTAATTGTTATTAAAAATAACGCTTTAGCGATGACTAGGCTACTATACAATGCAGTAGCAAGAACGGGACGGGGCAGGGGCGAGATATATACCTATTGATATACCTATTGACTATTGTTTTGATTTTGACAATGTTCAATGTTTGGCACTAAAAATACTATCAGATTCAATGTAGTAGAACTCAGATCCGACAATACTTAGAGACATGCGACCTAGTATACATGCAAATACATAGAATAAACCTACTATTAACTTAAGACTTATTCTTATTGCAAGGTAGACCAGCTTCCATATATTTTTGATTGTTTTGATTTTGACAATGTTCAATGTTTCGCACTAAAAATACTATCAGATTCAATGTAGTAGAACTCAGATCCGACAATACTTAGAGACATGCGACCTAGTATATATGCAAATACATAGAATAAACCTACTATTAACTTAAAGACTTATTCTTATGGCAAGGTAGACCAGCTTCCATATATTTTTGATTGTTTTGATTTTGACAATGTTCAATGTTTGGCACTAAAAATACTATCAGATTCAATGTAGTAGAACTCAGATCCGACAATACTTAGAGACATGCGACCTAGTATATATGCAAATACATAGAATAAACCTACTATTAACTTAAAGACTTATTCTTATGGCAAGGTAGACCAGCTTCCATATATTTTTGATTGTTTTGATTTTGACAATGTTCAATGTTTGGCACTAAAAATACTATCAGATTCAATGTAGTAGAACTCAGATCCGACAATACTTAGAGACATGCGACCTAGTATATATGCAAATACATAGAATAAACCTACTATTAACTTAAAGACTTATTCTTATGGCAAGGTAGACCAGCTTCCATATATTTTTGATTGTTTTGATTTTGACAATGTTCAATGTTTCGCACTAAAAATACTATCAGATTCAATGTAGTAGAACTCAGATCCGACAATACTTAGAGACATGCGACCTAGTATATATGCAAATACATAGAATAAACCTACTATTAACTTAAAGACTTATTCTTATGGCAAGGTAGACCAGCTTCCATATATTTTTGATTGTTTTGATTTTGACAATGTTCAATGTTTGGCACTAAAAATACTATCAGATTCAATGTAGTAGAACTCAGATCCGACAATACTTAGAGACATGCGACCTAGTATATATGCAAATACATAGAATAAACCTACTATTAACTTAAAGACTTATTCTTATGGCAAGGTAGACCAGCTTCCATATATTTTTGATTGTTTTGATTTTGACAATGTTCAATGTTTGGCACTAAAAATACTATCAGATTCAATGTAGTAGAACTCAGATCCGACAATACTTAGAGACATGCGACCTAGTATATATGCAAATACATAGAATAAACCTACTATTAACTTAAAGACTTATTCTTATGGCAAGGTAGACCAGCTTCCATATATTTTTGATTGTTTTGATTTTGACAATGTTCAATGTTTGGCACTTAAAATACTATCAGATTCAATGTAGTAGAACTCAGATCCGACAATACTTAGAGACATGCGACCTAGTATATATGCAAATACATAGAATAAACCTACTATTAACTTAAAGACTTATTCTTATGGCAAGGTAGACCAGCTTCCATATATTTTTGATTGTTTTGATTTTGACAATGTTCAATGTTTGGCACTAAAAATACTATCAGATTCAATGTAGTAGAACTCAGATCCGACAATACTTAGAGACATGCGACCTAGTATATATGCAAATACATAGAATAAACCTACTATTAACTTAAAGACTTATTCTTATGGCAAGGTAGACCAGCTTCCATATATTTTTGATTGTTTTGATTTTGACAATGTTCAATGTTTGGCACTAAAAATACTATCAGATTCAATGTAGTAGAACTCAGATCCGACAATACTTAGAGACATGCGACCTAGTATATATGCAAATACATAGAATAAACCTACTATTAACTTAAAGACTTATTCTTATGGCAAGGTAGACCAGCTTCCATATATTTTTGATTGTTTTGATTTTGGCAATGTTCAATGTTTGGCACTTAAAATACTATCAGATTCAATGTAGTAGAACTCAGATCCGACAATACTTAGAGACATGCGACCTAGTATACATGCAAATACATAGAATAAACCTACTATTAACATAAGACTTATTCTTATTGCAAGGTAGACCAGCTTCCATACATTTTTGCCCATCCTCCTTTGAATTTCGCGTTCTACCCTGGAGGTTTCACCTTAAGTTAAAAACCCCTTTTTGGGGGGGAGGGATCATAAAATGACTCCTCTCGCTCTGGGCAGAGCGGTAGGGAATGTCAGACTTCTACTGACTAAAAGCACCCATGTTCCTTCTTAGCCCTTTATGTCGAAGCCACGGTATCTCTTTCGAACAACCCGCAGGCCCTCGGGGATGTTAAAACTCCTAAAATCACAACAACTACTCGAAATGTCCCTAAAAAAAGTATAATTATCTATTGATGTAACATTGATAAAAAAAAAACCCAATTGACTTATTTACCCCCCAAATTGGGGGAAACCCCCAAGTTGGCAGCACTGCTCGCGAGTCTAGATGCGTTTGCATTTACGGGAGGTTCGCGCCTCACAAGCCTCTTATTATATTAGACGTATATTGGTATTTTGCACCCGCGTCAAAGGTTCCGAAAGCCTTACATGTTCGCGGCTTTCTCGGGTAATCACGCTGCGAATGTGGAGCTCGCATAATAAACGCATTCCATTTGATTTAAACAGTTGATAGAAGCAACGACCGATCGCGTGGAGACCGAGAATCGTGCTTGGATGGGTGCGCACGAAGGAGACAACCGTGCGTTATTGCGCTATCTGAAGGGATGCTGCCTGGCCGCCATGAACCTGCCCCGGTTAGCACTCGAGACCTTCGAGGGTGTGATGCAGTAAGTACTCAATATCACGCTTGCAGAGCAGAGCAGAGCGGAGACGAGATGTACTGCGATTCACCAATCACATGGCTTGAAATGCTTGTCTTGTTTGGATTTCAAGACATGTGATTGGTGAGCCGCGGCACAGCTCGTCTCCGCTCCGCCTCAGTGGTACCGCAGCCTTATGCTTGGGGTTCAAATCCGGGGAAGTGGAAGTGACCTATTCGGACAATAGCCAGTTTTCCACACTAGGATATTTTAAACGCGTTTCTACATAATTATTTTTATTTATTTACAGGCTAAAGACCGAAATAAAGGAAGATACATTCTTACTTCCATACAGTGTTGCTGAGATGGCGATGTGTCACTATCAGCTTGGCGACAGGGAGCGCGCTCTGCGAATGCTGCTGGATGCCAGGTTGGTTGCAAACATTGTATACGTTCAGTACCACGCCGTTACTATACCAGCCATCAAGCTTTTAAATGAAACTGGCAAACACATGACAGCGTGCCTTATATGCCTCTACACAGCCCATCGAAATACTTTCTTTAATATTATAAATGTAAAGTAAAGTAACTCTGTCTGTCTGTCTCGTTTTCTCGCCAAAAGTACTGAACCGATTTAAATAAAATTTGGTTGTTTGCTAGAGCCTGAGAAAGGACATACGTTACTTTTTAATGCGAATAAAATGGTTGTAAGGTTTTGAAAGGGACGGGGTTGCGGGTTGTTCGAAAGAGATACCGCGGCCTCGACACAAAGGGCTAAGACGAACATGGGTGGTTTTTAGTCAGTAGAAGTCTGACACTCCCTTTCACTCCATTTTCGCTCGAGCCATGGTGAGAGCTATGCTCGGAGTTTCTTTATGCGATAAGATCCGAAATGAAAAAATTCGCCGAAGAACCAGGCTCACTGACATAGATCTCAGAATATGCAAGTTGTAGTGGCAATGGGCAAGCCACATCGCTCGAAGAACCGACAACCGATGGGGAAGGAAGGTTTTCGAGTGGCGACCACAAACCGGAAAATGCAGCGTAGGTAGACCTCGCACCAGGTGGACCGACGACATCGTGAGAGTCGCGGATAATCGGTGGATGCAAGCAGGCAAGTTGTCCAATGGGAGGCCTTTGTCCAGCAGTAGACGTCTTATGACTGGTGCTAATGAAATGACATCAGTCGCGATAACCGACAATCACGCGGGGCAGCCGCGGGCATCAGCTAGTTATATATAAGTAAGAAGGTACTTTTCTATTGACTAAAAGAAAATAACTACATTATGCTGTCAAGACAACGTCGACAAAGTCGACACGACGACACGGTTGGCGCAGTGGCTAAGCGATTGGACTGCTGCGCTACGTGTCGCGGGTTCGATCCCCGCACGGAACAAGTATTTGTATGGCCTACAGATAGTTGTTTCGGGTCTGGGCGTGTTTGTGTATGTGAGTTTCAATGTAAACGCACCCACGATACAGGAGAAATTCCTAGTGTGGGGCAACGTTTTTTTTAAGAAAACAAAAAAAAACCCAATTCTGGGTTAAGCTCGCCTTTGTACATAAGCTTTGTAATTTATGTTTATATTTGTTATTTTATGTGTGCAATAAAGAATAAGAAAAAAAGTCACTAAACTCATTCTTTATTTATTTACAGGAGAAAATATTCGGGATATTCGTTGGAGTCACGACTACATTTCCGCCTGCACTCAAAAATAGAAATAGTCAAGAGCGGCAGCTCCAACGCGAGCCCGACTCCACGTGGAAGCACCGCTTAAAGCGACAACAAAGGATGAACCACATTGTAACATGGTACTAATTGTCTTTAAATGCTCTCTTTTATAAGTTATGAGTCTCTTAAATAGGTCACTTATCTATTTGTACTTTTATTAGTCCTGGAGTTGTAGTTTTTATAATAAGCATAATATTCCGTATTTTAAAGTTTGTGGCTCGTGGTCGAAGTTTCTAATAAGCATTAAAACTTAAGTAAAAATAGTTTTTTTGCATATCCACAATTACTCATGATAAATGTTTAAAAAAACCGTTTTCACTAACGTCATGTTTATCTACGTATCGTTAGGTGTAATCTCGTTAAAAGTACCTACAATATTTTTTTTTTAATTTTCTACGGTTCTTCAGATCAAGTAGGGTGTCCCTCGGTGATTTTAGAAATCTGATGATATGCAACCTGCAAGTATAGTCGAAAAATATTTGAGCTTTACACTGCGGCGTATCGAAATATATATTTCTTTTACATAAGTAACAGCTCAGTCTCCATAGTTAGTGAAAACGGGCGTTAGATTATTGTTTAAATCAAATATAATTATATTTCTAATCATGTGCTTTTCTATCGGAAAACTCTCTTTTTTTTATATCGGAATATAATATAAATATAAATAATCTATATCTATACTAACATTATAAAGAGGTAAAGTTTGTTTGTATATTTGTTAAATTGTAAGGGGTAATCTCGGGATCTACTGAACCGATTTTAAAAATTCATTCACCAATAGAAAGCCACATTATTGCTGAGTGTCATAGGCTATATAAAAAACCGAAAAATAAAAAGGCTTTTACGTGGTAGTCCGTTTTGCAAAGTGAATCGGAGAAAAATCCAACGCAGCGGAGGGCGCGGGATGGTTTCGGGTTTAATTCGGTTCGCGTTCGTGTTCGCTTCGAAAGAAAGGGGCGTGGCCTTTACATCTGATCTGAGAGGTAGGTACCCGCGCGGCTCAGTCGCGTGGTCGGCTCTTTACGCAGCGGACGTCCCCGAAATTGAATTTTTCGAAACGTAATTAGCTTACTTTCGACTAATTATGCCCAACGAAGTGGGCACGGGTCAGCTAGTAATATTATAAAGAAGTAAAGTTTGTGTATTTGTTCAATTGTAAGGGGTAATCTCAGGATCTACTGAACCGATTTTAAAAATTCTTTCACCAATAGAAAGCCACATTATTTCTGAGTGTCATAGTCTACTTTTTATCCCTGTATTCCCACGGGAACGGGATCTACGCGGGTGAAACCGCGGAACGTCCGCTATTATAATATAAATAAACATCGTAGATTACATGTGTAGATTGTATTTTAAAAGTAATTAAGGATTATAATCTCTTTAAGACATTATGCCTCTTTTTTCGTGTAATTGACAAAGAATATTATAAATTACACTTTCATTTGATTAAATTGTGACATATTTAATCAAATGAATTACTTTTGTAAGATTTACTGAATCAATACTGATTCTTTCGAAATTTCCAAAATTTATATCATCTTGTGTTATTTATTTTTAGAGACTTTACACTTATGTTCAAATATAATAGAATTTTGAAATACGTAACTTATTAATGGTTTATTATACTAGTATTTAGTTAAATGTAAATCAATATAAATGAATAATTGGTAGATGATCTTGTGATTATAGAGGATCTGATTTTTTTTTCGAACTTTTGGTTGTAACTTAAGCAGTAAGTTCGAGTTCGATTGTAAAAAAATATCTAGTAAAAAAGGGTATATATATTTTTGGACATGATTATTCATTAGTACGTCCATTATTTAATTTAGGTAGGTTGTAAATTTAGGCTGCGCTTCGAGAAAACATATATGGAATTGTGTGGATAAATAATTATGAGGTAATTGCCCCAATCATAGAGAATGGGAGGTAAGGATGTTTCACAACTCATAGACATACGAGTCGACAGAGAATATTTGAAGAATTGAAGATCATATTTCATATAGCGAATAGTCACTGTATATGTTTTATATGGTCGAAGTATATTGAATCTTATTGATAGCCAACACAACATATTTAGTGTGTTTTTTTCATAATGACTTCTTAAATTGAGTATTAAAATTATAAATGCATATTATATATCTCAATATATTCAAATCTTGGTGTTGTTTCATACTATAATTAATACCTAGGTTGTAATTTGCGGCAGTTAGATTATCGTCCAGCCTTAGGTTTGTATGGGATACTAATTATTTTTACTTACCCACTATATTATATGTTTTTACCCTAACTATATTATATAATTTTAGCTATCAAGCTTGATGTTTGCGATGGTAATGCTAAGAAATATGACTAAAAACTTAGACGGCCCCGTCAAGTTTTTTTTAGCTGCGTATTAACCAAGTACAATTAGCCAATAATTACTCAGTTTATAGTTAAATGTTTATAGTGATCATATTATTCTCATTGGGGCTTTTTTTATTGGGAAATAATAGTACTAATTTTTATTGAATTTATACTGTGGCCTAAGTTGAACCTGTGTGTATCTGCTAAAAGCCAATTTAGTATTTTTAACATTTTCTCCAAACCACTAGGAACGCAATAAAAAAGTCTCATGCAAATCCGACCACTATAAACTTCGTTTCTCCTTTTTGTCTAATTCCATGTGAAACTATACACTCTTGATCGTTCCTCGACCAAACATTTGAATGAATCTTCTCAAAATAAACTTGAATCTAAAATAACGGGGCTGTGAATGACTAGATGAAAAACTAAATAGATTAGGTGCAAACTTGCATACAACAAAATATTCCACACCGACGCCACGCGACGTTAGCACCGACTCACCAAGTATGGCGGGTTTTTGTTCCGTAAGCAAAGTCTTTGTTTTATTTTTTTGATTAAGGTAATAGGGTCATAGGAGGTGTTAGTAAATAAGTATTTCAACTAATGTTTGTATATAGTGCTTATAATTTATTTCTTGAAAGAAATGTACAGTAGGTACAATATTTGTATATTATGGTGAATGGTTTTCGTTTATAACATGACAATTTTTCGAAAAATCAACAACAACTTGTTGAACACTTTTAGAAATAATAAAATTTCTTACATCAACAAGGGATTTAAATATTATGGCTTGCCTAACCGCCATATTCTTGTTTATATAAATAAATATAAACTATCAAAGTTAGAATCTCTTCACTGATGGCGCAACTTGTACCTTATGTTTCGGAAACGTGACGCTTTAGATTCTTAGAAGATCCTTCATAGAATATTCGTTTAAGAAAACGGCGCATAGTTAGGTAGGCCTACTAAAATATTCGAGCTCCTTTATGAAATGTCCAATGTACAAATACACATTAAAGTACACACATATAGTACAGAAACCTACTTAAGTAGGCTTTAAACCAAATAGTTCACACTTAAACCTTACAATAAAATGTGCATTTACCACAAATAACGAAATCAGGTCTGGAGACACGTGGCTTAACACCTTATTTAATTTTGATTGCTATTGAGTATAATCGATTAGAGTGTTATACTTTCTCTCATTTGTCGTGCTCTTATTATTACTTTTAATTAATGTAGAAAATACCGATAATACCTGTTTATAAACGCAACTATATATAATTGAATATCGATGCCGATTTAATGTTTTGGCGCAAATATTTTGTTATTAAGTCAAATATAATTAAACGTAAACACGTGACATTGTACTTAATCAACATAATATTCAACAAATTCAACTACTTCTTTAAATGTATCTTATTTATCTGTAAGGAGTATTAAGCTCTGAGCATGGTTAAACAATAAAGCAAATTTTAATACTTTTTTCGTACAGTTATCAACTAACGTTTATAATAATTTAATCAATCATCATTTTTAATAACGATATAGGTGTACTTTATTTGTCTAACATGAATTAGAAATGTGTATAACCTTCGTTACTGATTGTACCTTGCAGCGACAAACTGTGATTTTTTCTATCTCGTTTTTATTTTATAATTCGTTTTTATGCAACATTTATATATTTTTTAATATCATGAAATTATGAATCGTCATTTCATGTAAGGCCTAACGCACACCGGCGAAGGCGCGGCGATGATACTGAGAATAGATCAATAAGCCTTAACTCCTATGACATGCGGTTGAAAACGGCATGCAAAGCGAGACGCGCGCGATGAGCCGTCAAGCTGCCACGAGAGCAGACAAGAAACGCGCTTCGCCGCGCGGAGTTAAGGTTTATTTTAAATTGATTTATTCTCAGTTTCTTCGTCGCGCCTCCGCTGGTGTGCGTTGGGCCAAACGCGACATTTCTACAAAATGTTAGCTAATTTTCTGTCGGAACATAACAAATTGGAATCAGTATTTATTTTATCATAACACAATGTTAATTTTTGGATTTAATGGAAATAAAGACTTTTATTTAATCTGAAGTGTTTAATTTTTAACCCACTTCAGCAAAGTGTACCTATTTTTAGTAATATTTTTTGGTAATTAATATACAAACAGGCGGGCCCAGACGGAGATGGTAGGATAAGCTAGATTCTGTCTTACAAGCAGGATTGGCCTACAATCGCAGTAGTTTTCAAAACAAACATTCGGTAGAACAGTTAAAACAAGTTCTGATTTTTTTTTTCACAATAGCGAGAAAAATTAATGCGCGCGCATCTACAGTTCGACCAACTTATCTGTGCAGGCGGGAAAACACGGAACTAAAATAAATGTATTTGGTTTGACGTAGCGATGCATTTTTTTTCTTGACCAGTGGCGCCACCTTGAAATTCACACTAACAATGGCGATCGACCATAGACTAAAAGAATGGCAAACCATTCGGCAACCTTAAAAACAGGGGTCATGACTGAATTGACTGATGCCATGTCAAGGTGTTACTGTAGATGGCGTTAGTTGGCAGCACTTAATTTTTATTAAGATTTTACTCTGTTTTTACAAGCTTTTTTTATACGAATAAAATAATGGACTTCTAAACTTCTAAGTAGGCTTTAGTTTCCCTTCGTCAAATCGCGCCTGATCTAGGCTGAACCAGATTTTCAGATCTCAAAGAACTCATTATTATAATAATTACTGACGGAATAGTCTTTATCTATTCCGGAATAGAAAAATAATACCGTCTAGTTACGTTTTAATTTCAATTTTTTTATGACCTTCCTTTTTTCTTTCTCTTTCTATTTCTCAGTCAGTGGAGTCTGGATTAGTGCCCGAATGATAACTGGTGAAATTTGGGTGTACTATTATTTATTAGGTACACCTCTGCCTAACCCATCATTTTGATTTCATAAGTACCTATCCCAAATTTTCAACTACGGTTTCACATCGAGATTTCTTAAAGCGAGAATTCTCGAGAAAGGAAATAGAACCGATGTGGTAATCAACCTGCCCGCTATTTTGTTTTTTTTTTTTAAATCGCGGCCCACCATTAAAGTGGTATGTATGGGTAGAAGACATTTAGACGACCAAAAATGTCCAGTATGGCCCAACGCACACCGGCGGGGGCTCGGCGAAGATACTGAGAATAAATCAATCTATATAAATAAAAAGAGAAGTCCTGACTGACTGACTGACTGACTGACTCATCAACGCCCAGCCCAAACCCTTGGACCTAGAAAGCTGAAATTTTGCACAGAGGTTCCCTATGAAATGTAGACAAGGAATAAGGAAGGATTTTTCGAAATTCAACCCCTAAGGGAGTTAAATAGGGGATGAAAGTTTGTATGGAAAATCGACATTTTCACGCGGGCGAAGCCGCTGGCAAAAGCTAGTTTAAAATAAACCTTAACAGGCGCGGCGAAGCGCGGTTCTTGTCTGCTCTCGTGGCAGCTTGACGGCTCACCGCGCGCGTCTCGCTTTGCATGCCGTTCTCAACCGCATGTCATAGGAGTTAAGGTTTATTTTAAATTGATTGGCAAGAAAATCAGAACGATGACATGTATTTTAGTATGGTTTTTACTCGATATAAGAAATTTTTAGAGGTATCTTTGTGATTTTTTTCTATCGAGGAGAATTCGTTTTATTATGTTTTCAACACACTAATTTACTAGCATATATATCCTGAAGAATATCATATATTTTTCTGAGTTTGTTTACTGCAGTGAATCATATACTTTTAGTCTTTTACGCATTGTAAAATTCGCGTCTAACTCCTGTTGGCCCCTTAAAATAGACTTATTACGTGTATAGAAGCTGAATTGTATCTAAATAATCGTTCCCATGTTGATTATTATTATGCGCACGAGAAAATAGCTTTGCATCGCAATGAAACGCTATGTTATGTCAAATAATAGTTTTCTCGTGCTCCTTATAGTAGAATGTCATGTCACTCTCTTTCATTAAAGTAAAGGTCTATTTTTAGGGTTCCGTACCTCAAAAGGAAAAACGGAACTCTTATAGGATCACTCGTGTGTATGTCTGTCTGTCCGACCATTCCCCCTCCCTTATCTACGAAACTACTGAGCCTAATATTCTGAAAAAAAAATACAGAAATTAGTTCAACACTTATAGATTACAGGAAAACCTATAAGAAGCCACGGTACGGAACCCTTCATGTGCAAGTCCGACTTGCACTTGGCTAGTTTTTTATGTCAAATTTATCGATAACGTGACACTTTGGGGTACCATGTTACATGTCACTTTTTGTTTGTTTATGTGTCCCCTACTGATAAATACCAATTTCATCGTGAGCCGGTGGGTTGATATGCCAGTTTCCGTACATAGAAGTTCAAACCCCTCTGGCCTTATTTGAGACGAGATAAATGTTGTCAAAATGTCGCGAAGTTGCGTCTTGATTGGCAAATGCTACTTTTACACTAGATATTTTTCGTGACAGGGGGTTATTAGTACAGTCACGGACTATAAATGATGAGCCACTTGCCACCATTCGTATTTTAGCCGTGTAATGCAAATCGGGTATAATAGGTTATATTCGTACACAGAACAAGTGACATACTGCCAAATTGGAAATCTTGAAAGTGGCTTATCAATTATAGTCCGTGACTGTACCTACTGGTAGTTCTTTTACTCACTTTATTAAGGAAAAGGAACCCTCCCGCCGAAGTCCGGCGCCAAACAGCTTGTCTGTGTTCCGTTGGTGTGCGGGAGTGCCAGTGCCATTGGGAAATAGAAGTGATGATCAGTTGCACGGCTTTGGACCAGCCTGGGTCTCTATGCAACTCTGTACCGGGTGACTCATACTGGAGGGTAGCGGGATCCGAGGCACGGTCTCTGTCGTTGGCCGACCGCAGTTAGTAGGGGGCCCAAGTACTGCGCTAGCCTCGTGGGAAAGGCTGCCCCGCCAACTCGCGAAAAATCCCGAAATGCTCCACTGTGCCAGTTGGCGACTGGGCGGGAGGACCCGGTGGCCATTTCGGGGGGGCTCGGGCGTCCCCGCAGTCTCCGGATGAGTCTCCCATAGGTCGGACGAGCTGAAGAGTCCCGTTGGGTAACCAAGTCGTGTCTCGATCATCCTTCTATTTTCCCACCAAACTACTCCTAAAATGAAAAAGTCTAAAAAGAAATTGGTTTCTAAGCGGCTGCACTTCCTCCCACTTAAAGTGCACCTCACCAACATCAGGGGGTTGCACTCAAATCTCGATCCGGTCCACCACCACCTCGAGACCGAGAAGCCGCACCTATTCTTTTTAACGGAGACGCAGATAGCGACCCCGTCAGACGTGGCGTACCTCAACTACCCAGGTTACTCGCTTGAACATAAGTTCGTAAAGCGGGCTGGGGTCTGTGTGTACGTCCGCGATGACGTTTGCTGTCGGCGTCTCCGTTGCTTTGAGGATTCAGGGTTATCTACAATTTGGATACTGGTGGACACCGGGGTCGAGAAATCTCTCTACGTCGGTGTCTACCGGTCGCACAGCGGTGACCAGGAGACGACCAGGCTTTTCGAACACCTGATGGAAAAGGCGGATTGTGCCCAGCAACGGTACCCAACGGCGGAGCTTCTTTTTCTGGGGGACTTTAATGCCCACCACGATGAGTGGTTGTTCCCGTTCCAGAAAACTGACCATGCTGGGAGAGAGGCGCGCAGATTTGCATTGTCGCTAGATCTCACTCAGCTGGTGAATGAAGCTACGCGGGTGCCGGATGTTGATGGACACACACCTAATTGCTTGGACTTGCTGCTGACTACTGACCCAGACAGGCACTCAGTATCGGTATCAGCCCCACTGGAAACATCTGACCACTGTCTGGTGAAGTCCATATCTGTCAGCTCCCCTCCAGATGATAGCCCTAAAGGCGAGCGGCGAGTTTGGCGATACGAGTCAGCAGACTGGGATGAGATGCGGCACTTCTTTGCGTCCTTCCCTTGGCAGTCAGTTTGCTTTTCTGCGCGCGACCCCACTTGCTCAGCTGAGGCGGTTGCGGCCGTGATACGGCAGGGAATGGAATACTATATTCCATTCTCCGACATACCGCTCGGTCACAACTCACAAGGCCCGTCCATGGTTTAATGCGGACTGTGCTCGTGCTGAGGCCCGAAAACAGTCTGCATACCAAGCCTGGGTGCAAGGCAAGCTCGTGACCGTAAAGTTCGAGCGCGTCGGGTTCGCGCGAAGAAAAGAGCTTTAAATACCTAGTCGACATTCCACACATTCGAACGAAGCGCTTTGCTGGGTCCTTTATTATGCGCACAGCCAAGGAGTGGAATTCCCTGCCTGCGTCGGTTTTTCCGAGTTCATATAACCCTAATCTGTTTAAGTCGCGAGTAAACAGGCTTCTACTGGGTAAGCTCGTTCCATCGTCGACATCATCTCTGCCCTTAGGGCAAGATTGAAGTCAAGAGCAAGCCCATTTATAATAAAAAAATAAAATAAAAAGTTACTACTAGCGACCCGCCCCCGCTTCGCACGGGTGGAATGTGCTACATATAAACCTTTCTCTTGAATCAGTCTATCTATTAAAAAAAAACCCGCATCAAAATCCGTTGCGTAGTTTTAAAGATTTAATCATACATAGGGACAGACAGCGGGAAGCGACTTTGTTTTATACTATGTAGTGATAGTGAAGCATATGAATTTCAGGAGCCAATTTTATTTTTCGTTTTGCGTTCTAACAAGCATCAAACTATATAACTTAACGCAAAAGTTATCATTACAGAAAAAGAACATGTTCTTGGGGTGAAAAATCACGGTTTACGGTAGGACTAGGGCATTCAAAACCGGTACCGGTTCAGTAGTAAAAACCGGGGTTTGTTATGGAACCAGAACCAGTTCTGCATTTCTTAGGTAGTAGGACCGTAGGACGCAATGCAACGCGCTCAAAAGATTGTTCTGACGATTGATGCATTGAATAACTCAGGGGTCATGGCGGTATTTAAAAAGCATTTATAATAACATTTAAAACTTGTTTTTTTTTTGTCTTTGACCTGCAATATCTCCGTAACTACAAGGTTCCCGTTGGGACAAAAAAAATCGCAATGATAGGGAGAACAAGTGCTTTCGGCTTAAGGGTCTTTATACACCCATTATTTGATGACACTTACAAAAAGCGGGGACTTTTATTTCTAAGAGGGAACAGGGGCTTCCATTTCTCCATGCAAATTCCCTTTTTTTCTTTCTGGATAATGCCTCTAAAGAAATCATTTTTTTTTCATTCACTTGATTTCTACTACAGAAACGTTCCTATCATTACGCTTTTGATCTGGTGAATTATGATATTCTCTGGGGCAAGTTGCGCGACTCAGGGGTCCACTCAGGCTTAGTAAGTATGCTTCAGTACTGGTACGGAAACCAAACTAACAGTGTTAGATGGGGCGACGTCCAGTCTAGCGAGTACAGGCTAAAATGTGGCGTACGTCAGGGCGGGTTGACTTCTCCGGACCTTTTCAATATTTATATGAATGGTCTTATTGAGGAGCTGAAGAGGGCAGGTGTCGGCTGCCACGTAGGCGGCGTGTGCTTTAATAATATCAGCTACGCCGATGACATGGTCCTCTTGAGCCCCTCAATAAGGGCCCTTAGGCAGCTTGTAGCTATCTGTGAGCGTTATGCCAGTTCGCACGGTATGGTATATAATGTCGGTAAAACAGAAATGTTAGTATTTAGAGCTGGAAAGGGACCGGAGAAAGTCCCCGAAGTCCATATTTATGGTTCACCAGTAAGGGTTGTACGAACGTTTCGATATCTGGGCCATATTCTCACTGACGATCTCTCAGATGATGCCGATATAGAGCGGGAAAGACGGGCACTCTCGGTTCGGTGCAACATGCTTGCACGCAGATTTACACTCTGTAGCACGTGCGTTAAAAAGACATTGTTCCGTGCATACTGTCTCAGTTTTTACACATGCCAGCTGTGGACGAAATTTAAAAGAGCATCTCTAAGTACTATGCGTGTACAGTACAACGATGCTTACCGCATCCTAATGAAATTTCCGCGGTACTGTAGTGCGTCGAGCATGTTTGCGGAAGCGAGAGTGCCCGACTTCCATGCCGTAATACGATCACGTATAGCTTCATTTGATAGCATTTTAAGAAAATCGACCAATCAACTGCTGGAGGTCGTGAGTGAGGATTGGAACAGTCCGATCCGCAGGTATTGGGTAGAAGTCCACCGGAGTGCCAACCGAAGGTGAAGAAGGTGTTATTTATTTTATTTTTATATTGCTGTGATAGTTGTTTTTAAAATGAATTGTATTATACCTGTTTTTAATTAATTGATTGAATTGGTTTATATTTTTAATGTGATTGATCTTTTATTTTATTTTATGAATGTACTGATAGATATGATGATCACTGATGTAAGGTAATTTTGTAATGTCTGTAGATTTAAGTAACTTTGCAGTATTTTGTATGTGTAATTTGGGATTGAATGCCTTTTTAAATAAACTATAATAATATTTACCTTCTCTCTTCCTTCAAGTCACATCCATCATCCTTTACAGACCCCCGCCATGGCCATGGCGGTCTAATCCATCCACGCAGTCTGTAACTTATGTAATTTCATACATATTTCAAAAAATATAATTTCCTTATAGCAACTAATAAATACTTAAGAAAATTAAAACCGTCCAAAAATTACAGAATTGCCCCATTTTACGGCCGCGATTTGAGGACTACCAGACAAATTCAAAAAGTTTTCAACATGAAAAAATTGATAGAAACCTAGACTTTTTCTGTCTTAAATTAATGTTCAATATAATTTAAACCGCTCAGTTTTCAAGGGAAAAATGGCAAATATGAAACTTTGTGATTTGGTCTGTGCTGGAGCTGTCTTTATCGCACACTACGGGGCCAGTAGGGCTATTGCGTATCTTTTTAATGTCAGTGGCTTTTTTTTTAAACCAACCATTTGACAGTTTTTTGATGGAAAAGATACACAATAGCCCTGCTGGTTTGACGCAGCGTGTTAGCAATAGTTTCATTATATACCTATTTTTCTGAAAAATAAAAATGGCGGTAGGCCGATATGCCAGCTCCCATACAAAAAATTTCAAACCCCTTTGTAGGTTACGACTAGGTTTTGAAATTTTATAGGCAACAGCTGTTTAAAAAATCCCGGTAATTATAGGTTGCGCCATGTAAAAGAACGCTGACAGTTAAGTCACACATGACTATTTTTTTCAAATTTCAGCTTATTCCAAAGTACTAAGGAGCTAGTGAAATCTGTATTAGGATGCTAACAATATTACAATTACACTTAACACAGTCACAGTAGCCTAGTACTTCAGAACACGACTGTATAACGTGCGCAACAGTATCCCCTCCACTGCGCTAAGCGTTCTTTTTACGTGGCGGGACGTGTACTTGATGTTAACTGTTTGTGTGTCAGTGTTCCTTCCATCCTGACAATTTAGAATTACTTGTTAACTTTTGCAGGTGTAACAACCTGATACACACTTAAATTATTTTACTGGCAACACTGAGTTGGAATTTCCGTTGGTTTAGTGGGGTTGTGCACTGGTAGTGGGGATCAGTTACGTTCAGGCAGAAACGATTCCTTTCGAAATATTCATTCTATTCTGGAGCTCATAGCGAGCAGTCACTTCTAAATAAAATCGACGTAATTATTGCTAAGAAGACTAAACTGCAAGTTTATACTGTCATTATTGTACATCGTTATTGTCAGTCCTAAATAAAACGCATATTCAACCATCCTGCTGTTTCAATTCTGGTTGTTTTTACATCTCAGAATTGGGATTGACCAATAAATACGCCTACAATATTAAGTTTCAGACACCATGGACAATGCTGATCAATACTGTACACCGGAAGCTCCGATGAGTCCCATACTCTCCCGACCAGTCATGACTGCAGAGGAGTCGAGAGAGTCGCCGGATAGACGTCACAGTAGAAGCAATAGTCTTCAGACCTCGCACTATCGATCACGACGTCAAGAGCGATCACGCAGCCGTAATGAAGTTAGGGAATTAGAGGAAAACATCAGTCTGGAGAGGCAAAGATTGGAGCTGCTGGAGAACCGACTTCAAAGAGAACGACAAACACTACGAGACTCTAATCTACGAGGAAGATCGAGACGGAGGAACAGTTCAGAAGATAGATCTCAAGATAGATCCAGGGATAGATCAAGGTATGACACAACATCAATGTTTTTTGAGGAAATGGTAAAATTGCTAAGGAATAGGTCTGGTGATAGTTTTCCCTCCATGAATAATAATGTTATCCCCGAATTTGATCCTCTTTTGAAAGAACAAACCGTTGCTGTTTGGTTAAGTAAAGTGGATGAGTGCTCGGAAATATACGGATGGAGCAGTAAACAGACTATACATTACGCTCTGCCCAGACTAGTAGGTCAGGCAAAATTATGGTATCAAGGTCTTCCTTCTCTTATGCGAACTTGGTCTGAATGGAAGCAATTATTAAAAGAATCTTTTCCGGCTTCAGAAAATTATGCTGAATTGTTAACAGAAATGCTTAATAGGAGGGTGGCCCAAGGAGAGTCACTAGAAATGTATTATTTTTCTAAAATAAATCTACTAAATCGCTGCAAACTATTTGGAAAGGAAGCTATCGATTGTATTATCCACGGCATAGATGATAGGAGTATAAGGCTGGGTGCTCAGGCCGCAAAATTTAGAAAACCGGAAGAAGTATTAGAATTTTTCAAAACTATTAAAACTCAAACCAAAGAGAATAGCGAGTTTAGAAGAGGCAGAATTTTATCTCGATCAAATAATTTTCGGACAACAAATAAAGGTAATGGGCCTCCAGATGATTCAAATAAAGCTCGTCAAAACTCTGATAACGTAATTTGCTATAATTGTAAGGAGAAGGGTCATGTTAGTTTTAAGTGCCCGAAACCTATTATTAAATGTAACTATTGCAGATTTATTGGTCATACTATTGCGGAATGCCCAATAAAGGGGAAACCCAAACCCGATTCACAAAAGTCCGTTCTTAAAGTTGCTACCAACAATACCAATGTCTTACCAGCATCTTTAGAGTTATCCCAAAATGATCCTAATAATAAATACAAAATTTTAATTAAAATAAATCAGAACCCAATATTATGTCAAGTAGATTTAGGTAGTGAGGCTACATTAATCCGTGAAAAAGAAGCTAGACAAATAGGATTAAACTGGCAAACTGGTACCGGGCCTTTATTACGAGGATTAGGTAATGCGCCTTATTTGCCAAAAGGAAAGGCGTTTATTACAATAGATGTACAGGGTGTTGTAGAGAATGATGTAGAGGTGCTTGTAGTAGAGGATTGTTTAATAAATTATCCAGTGCTTCTAGGACATAGTTTTACAGAAAGGCCCACTATTCACATAATTAAAACTCCATCAGAGCTGCAATTTCAAAGGGTAATACCGAGGGACGAGTCAAAAGTTATTTTAAAAACTAGTAGTGCGCTCTGTATTGAAAAGGGAGAAATTAAGTTAATTCCCGTAAAGTCAGATTCTGCGTTCACAGGCAATATATATGTAGGTGGTTCAGTTAGAGGGAAGATAGGTAGTGAGTATTACCTTTTACCGGGGGAATACGAGATTAAAAACGGTGAATCGAGAGTCTTAATCCAAAATATTGGACCAGCTCCTATCATATTTCCGAAAGAAATTCTTATTACTAGGGCTAGGTACATTAATGCGGAAGTCGAAATAATGAACGTGGCAATAATAAATTCAAATATAGAATTAAAACATGGCAATCAATTAACTACCATTGAAATCAAAAACTTAAAAGCCTTAATAGAGAAATATAAATCTTGTTTTTCTTACGGATTACATGACTTGGGATTCACCGCAGTTACTGAAATGGTAATACAACTGAAAGACTCGGAACCCGTAGTTTATAGACCGTATAGATTATCTTTTTCGGAGCGAGAACATGTGCGTGACATGATAGATGAAATGATGCGGGTTGGTATAGTCAGAGAGTCAAATTCACCTTATGCTAGCCCTATTGTCCTAGTACAGAAAAAGACTGGCGAAAAAAGATTGTGTGTCGACTATAGATCTCTTAATAAAAAGACAAAAAGAGATCACTACCCACTGCCTTTGATCAATGATCTTCTGGATCAGCTATCAGGTCACTCTATTTTCTCCACTCTCGACCTCGCTTCAGGCTACCATCAAATAGCGATTGCTGCCGATTCAATAGATAAGACCTCCTTCGTCACACCAGATGGACAATATGAGTTTACTCGTATGCCATTCGGTTTGGCCAATGCTCCAGCCGTTTTTCAACGGACTATGCATAAAATTTTAGACAAGGCCAAGTTAAAATATGTTATCATTTATATGGATGACATTTTGATTCCGGCTAAATCTATTGAAGAAGGGCTAGCACGTCTCGAAGAAGTATTGATAGCACTTCGCGATAGTGGTCTCACTTTGAAATTGGAGAAATGCAATTTTTTCCATGAAAAAATTAACTTTCTTGGCTTCGAAATAAGCAAAGATGGGATTAAACCTGGGGAACAGAAAATAGAAGCCGTGTCTAAATTTCCTATCCCATGTAACCAGCACGATATAAGGAGATTTATAGGCTTGGCTAGTTTTTTCAGGCGTTTCGTCAAAAACTTTGCTTTGATCGCCAGGCCATTGACTAACCTACTTAAAAAGGATACTCCTTGGAGATGGACTGAAGTTGAGGCAGATGCTTTTGGACGTCTTAAACGAGCTCTTACAGAGAGACCAGTTCTGGCACTGTACGATCATAAGGCAGAAACTCAACTGCATACAGATGCCAGTAAACTAGGTCTCGCTGGTATCTTGTTGCAAAAGATTGGTTCAGATCCTTGGCGACCGGTGGCATATTATAGTCGGCAGACTACGGCTGACGAACAAAAGCTCCATTCGTTTGAGCTCGAAACGCTAGCTGTAGTCAGCGCTCTTGCAAAATTTCGGGTATATCTGCTCGGTATTAAATTTACCATTGTTACGGATTGTAACGCACTACGTAGTACATTCATTAAACGGGACCTACTACCTCGTATATCAAGATGGTGGATCCAATTTCTTGAATATGATTGTGACGTAGAATACCGTCCTGGCGAGAAAATGTCCCACGTTGATGCGCTGAGCAGAAACCCGGTCTTAGATGAATCGGAACCAATACACACAATTGATATTCTGACTATAAATACCGATGATTGGATATCTACCGTTCAGTCCGGGGATTCTGAAATCGGACGTATAAAATCCATTTTAGAAGATCCAGAGACCGCTAAAATTGCAAGTATACGTAAAGATTTCAAAATCCTAAACGGTCGCGTATTCCGCGTCATAGACGAGAATACATTGCGATGGGTCGTACCAAAAGGCGTAAGATGGCAAGTACTAAAAACTAACCATGATGATGTTGGACATTTTGGCTTTGAAAAGACCCTAAATAGAATTCGTGGTTACTTTTGGTTCCCCAAAATGAGGAAGTTTATAAAAAAATATGTTACTGCCTGCCTTGAGTGCGCTCACCACAAGGTACCCTCGGGCGCTAAAGAAGGATTACTACATCCCATACCAAAGGTAGAAGTGCCCTTTCACACAATCCATGCGGACCACCTAGGACCATTTATTCGTACCAAAAATAAGAATTGCTATTTGCTCGTAATAGTTGATTCTTTTACCAAGTATGTCAATTTAGCTCCGGTTCGTAGTACTAAGACGAAAGAAAGCATTAAGGCGTTTAAAAATTTGTTTAGTTATTTCGGAACCCCTTCTCGACTCATAACTGACAGGGGTACGAGTTTTACTAGTAAAAAAATTTAATTCATTTGTAAAATCGTTAGGTATTAAACACATTTTAAATTCCGTGGCCACGCCTCGTGCTAACGGTCAAGTAGAAAGGTACAACCGTACGATTCTGTCAGCATTGAGCACAATGACACACGGTAAAAATTCAAATACGTGGGACGAGTATGTGCAAGACGTACAATTAGGTATTAATACCTCTGTGCATAGTGTAACGAAAAAAACCCCAACTGAATTACTGTTTGGAAGAAGGGTTACAACCCCTTCGCTAGGTGTATTAAAAGAAGTAATAGAGGATGTTGGTAGCGGTGTGATGGAAAAGACTTTGGACGAAGTTAGGGTCGAAGCCGGAGAATCTATATCTAAACATCAAAAAACAAGTAAGGAAAAATTTGATAAAAATAGGAAACAAAGCACAAAATATAAAATAGGCGACTTAGTGAGAATAATTAGAGCCATTGCGTCGGGAACAGGGCAATCGAAGAAATTAGAGAGTAAATGTCAGGGCCCGTACAGAATTAAAAAGATTTTGCCGAACGACCGATTTGTTGTCGAAGACACTCCACTTACTCGAAAGGGTAGACGATTTGAGAGCGTAGTGGCAATAGATAAAATATTTCCGTGGCTCAGTTACAATGCTCCTAGTTGTAGTTCCAGTAGTGATAGCGAGGATTTATAGCTTCACCAGACTTGTTCTAAAGTAGGTTTCTTTCTGTTGTAAATTATGTTGTGTCATAAAAATAATGATAATGGTTTAATAAAGATTAGTTTTATCATAATTATGTTGATACATTTAGTCATACAGGTAGGAGCACATGAGTGCCGCCTGAAATCGTTGACCAATACAGGTAAGAGCACATGAGTGCCGCCTGAAATTGTTGACCAATACAGGTAGGAGCACATGAGTGCCGCCTGAAATTGTTGACCAATACAGGTAGGAGCACATGAGTGCCGCCTGAAATTGTTGACCAATACAGGTAGGAGCACATGAGTGCCGCCTGAAATTGTTGACCAATACAGGTAGGAGCACATGAGTGCCGCCTGAAATTGTTGACCATTACAGCTAGGAGCACATGAGTGTCACTTTGAATTATTGATCACAGGAAGGAGCACATCAGTAGTGTCTGAAATTGTTAGTCAAAAGTTCAGGCCAGGATAATTGAATCGAAATGTATAGTACTTAGCAGTAGCAGCACTCAGTTAGTAGATTGTGATGAGAAATTGTTTATTATATTAGTGTTGATTGTGATAAGAAATTGTTTATTATATTAGTGTTGATTGTGATGTGAAATTGTTTTGTTCCATACTGTTTTTATACATTTTATATTATAATGCTAAGTAATTTTGATGAGAAATTGTTTATTATATTAGTGTTGATTGTGATGTGAAATTGTTTTGTTTCATACTGTTTTATACATTTTAATATTACAATGCTAAGTAATTTTTATCTTGCCTGTTATGTTTTTCGTTGTTTTTTTGTTTACAGTATTCTTTGTACTTCATTCAACCTCGGTTCATGATGTGATTACTTTTCTCTTACGTAGTTCACTTAGAAACGTTATATTATAATATTATATCATGTTCTTTAGTGTTCTGATGTTCTTTAATATTTTTTTCCTAGAGATTTTTGTCAACGAAGGGACTCGTTTCTTTTGGATGGCCGAATGTTAACTTTTGCAGGTGTAACAACCTGATACACACTTAAATTATTTTACTGGCAACACTGAGTTGGAATTTCCGTTGGTTTAGTGGGGTTGTGCACTGGTAGTGGGGATCAGTTACGTTCAGGCAGAAACGATTCCTTTCGAAATATTCATTCTATTCTGGAGCTCATAGCGAGCAGTCACTTCTAAATAAAATCGACGTAATTATTGCTAAGAAGACTAAACTGCAAGTTTATACTGTCATTATTGTACATCGTTATTGTCAGTCCTAAATAAAACGCATATTCAACCATCCTGCTGTTTCAATTCTGGTTGTTTTTACATACTTAAAAAAAAACCTCGAGAACTCGAGAAGTCTCGAGAAAATCTGGTCGGGAATTCCCGGGATTCAATAAAACACCAAATCAAGAAATGAAAAACCCAAATCCTAACCTACTAAGCAATGCATAGTGCATGTAGAGTTACAAAAGAATAATAGAAATACTACAAGACACCTTCTTTGTTTCTATAATTTATATACAATAATTCTGAGATTAATAAAACTTCATGAATGGGTCTCCTTTCTCGTTATACAAAAAAGGCATGGCCGTCGCGATAAAAAGCTAAAAAATATAAGTTCGATATTTAGATTAACGTCAGTCAGATTTATTCAATACAATTGAAGACAAAAGAAAACCGACTGGCCGCTGGTGTTGGACGTGACTGTCGTAATTTTGCGACTTTGTTATCGGATTCGTAAATATATCCCTGAAATACCTATTTAGTATTAAAAATGAGTGAGCCAATGAAGTCTGTTTCCGCCATGAACAAATTGTACATAGGCAACTTGCCCATAGAAGCCGATGAAGCAGCCGTGCGACAGCTATTTGCTGAACAAAATCTGACTGTTGCCGACATCTCTGTAAAGAGAGGTGGTTACGCTTTTGTCGACTTTCCTGATCAATCAGCTGCAGATCGGGCCATAGACAAACTACATGGTAAGTAAAATATCTTAGACTTAAATTGTAGATACTAAGCCCTGTCATGAAAGTTATTAATTAGTCAAGGCAAGGCGGTAATTTTTTGACATATGTATGATATTGCTGTAACCCTAAAAATTCACATTAAGATAAACAAATAATTTAATGCACAGAGCACCTTGCACCATAGGCAGGTAGTACGTACGCATCGATTCTTTGGATAGGCCTGAGGAATAGGCCATTTCAGTATATTATTGTGCTCTAACCTAAGTTTGGCAGAAGAGATCAAACGAAATTTAGGACTCCCTCCGTTTCACAAGGACCTAGGCTGTGTACCTAGGTATTTTAATCTTAAACTAGCTAGCACTTCGCCCGCGACTTAGGTACCTAGTTCTCAAAAAATTGTGATTGCAGTGATACCTAATAATAATAATTATGCATGATTTAAATATAACTTATTACCAACAGCAATCACGATAATGCGACAAAAATAAATTGATCATTCGTTTAAAGATTCCTACATTACCTACCTATTTACCTACATACTTAAACCTATTTACCTCTATAATATAAGTACCTATAGAAGTATTAAATATGAATTACTTAAGTAGGTACCTATCTTTAATATATGTAATTATGTATTTTATGTCATTTCAGGTTATTCGTATTGTGGCCTGCCCCTGATTGTTGAACCTTCAGTTGCAAACAAGAAAATGTAAGTTTATGACTAGCAACCAACTTATTACCTACTTAGTTACATCAGACAAGTGTAACCGACTGGAAGGAAGCATCTCGAATGATCTTTCCCCTGTAACTTACCAGAAATGTATGTTTACCTTTGTGTACGTGGTTTTGGATTACAGACCATTGTTCACGCTGAAACAATGGTTAAGATTCCAGAGCAAATAGAAGAATTTACCACAGGTTTTCCGGTTTTCCGATTTGTCTAGGATTAAGATTTCAGGATCCACTATCTTGTCAATAAGTTCTAACACTTTTCTTTAATCGTAATGCTATTATAATACTATTGTATTCACGAATTAGTTATAACTACCTTATAATTCTTTCAGAGTCAACGTACCTAATCTTCAAAGCGCAAGTACTACTCAGCTGAAGGAGGGCAATAATGACTCTCTCCCAGGAGGTTGGAGGTAAGTGAGCTTTTATGTACCCTGAAACCTGTTAAAATTAAGTTGTTGAAAGAGAACTGCTATGTTTCTACGGAATAATAACCGAGGGGTAGCTCGGGGTCGGGATACCGGTTTGCGAGAAGCGAGAGAAACCACTGCGCGTACGTTACCTAACTGTTTTCGTTGTGATTATGTAACAGTGTTTCTGCAAGCGTATTTACATAAGTACCCTAGGTGCAGCATTTTAACGACGCTACAATTTGGTTTGAATCTAATTTATGAACAAGCTAATTAATTTTACTACCATTTTTACAGTAAAAACACAATCCTACAGTAACAAGTTAGGTATTTGAATTTTCCCATAATACCTACTTTTACGTGCAATTCGAGTACTACAAGTTACGTTTGGTGTTACTATTAATTCTCGCGTTTTCGAGTTGATGAATATTTTTTTGATTAAGTACTTAAAAACAAAAACGTATTATTTTTTTAACTTTTACTCTACTTCCGAAGCATCGAAAGTACGTCGAAATACACCTTATGGCAAGTTGTTCAGTTGCGGGAAAACTGCCATTAAAATTTCACGGTGTACAGTCCTTTTTCCCGGCTGCACCCCAAACAGGATAGTGGATAGGTACAGGTTGTTTTGTTTACGCTACAATTGTTTTTCACAGTAACTGATCACGAACTCTATTATTCCCTTACTTCTTTCTGCCGTATAATTTAGTAATTGTATACTCCACGACGATGTTTATGTTATGTTTTTGATGTTATTTTTAGCACGCAACAAATGGCACAGACTAATTATTTTAATTACCTTTCTTAACCGCATTTACGCAAATAAACAAATTGAGCTAATTACCTATTGACAAATAATAACTAGGCATACTTTGTTAGGCTGCCAGATGTTGCATTGCATACATTATTATCATCTACGCATGTACCTAACACACTAATTTAGGATAATCCGATTAAAACATAAATCACAGTTTCGCCATGCGTAAAAGCACAAAAGTGCTTCTAAACGGGTTGTACTTTTCCGGCAATGTGTGACTGTAGGTAGGTACCTACTGTACTATTTTATACGCTCGGCCATCTCGAAATATTTGATTGCAATTTATGCACAGGGCCGGGTGATTATTTGAACATGTGCATATCACGCGGCCCTCCCCAAATAACTACTTAGTTAGATATAAAGTTATGTTTTTTTTAATTTCACGTAAAACATAGTTCGAGCACTATAAACAGATGTACATAATATATTCCTATTGTTTTAAACAACTAAGTTATGTTCATAAACGTTTCTCAAATCTCATCACCATTCGTGTCCCAATTTCCAAATGTTAGCAGTTCATGCTCTAAAAGTTATAAAAATACCCTAAAGATCGTATTTTTAAGAAGTAATTTAGATAGTACACAACATGCTTTACTAATTAGCAAAAATATACACATTAAAGAACACTTTTAGGTAATTTTTAACGACTTTGAAAATTGTCCCAACACTTTATACTCACTACCATTTGTTCACACAGTCGCAGGGAAACTTTTTTTTGCGTAGTGTATTGCTATCTGTAAGAGTAACTCGGCGGTCGCGCTCAGTTCTGCGTCTCGATTCGTGCGGGTCACACGTCAAAAAGTGTTTTGGCGTCAACTCTAGCCTACCTTAATCGCCCAGAAATCGTGTTTGGCAAACAAAAATCTCCTTACCGTTCGAGTTTCCCCTGGCTTGTCTAACATTTTTATTTATCATTTTTATGTATTGTAATAGTCGCCATAGGAGACTCTTTGGTTTGATTATGTTCCCAATTTTTTAAGTTCAACAAAGAACGTATAATGTGAAAAAGTGTACAAATACCTAATTACCATTTATATAATTACCATTTTTCCCGTTCGTATTTTGGCGAACGGTAATGAGCAATTTGAAATGGTAATTAGTACCAGTTTAAGCGGACCTCTTATTATATTGAAACTCCTTACTCCGCTAGGCCAGCCCAAGATCGAATTGTTACTACCAACGCCTGATCGATTGTTGATCGTTCGGTGTGAACTGGCACTTCCGCAACAAAATAAACCTACATACCTAGAAAAAAAAGAAAAAAAAAAAATACATATATAAAAACAGATAGAAAAAAAAAATAGAAATTTAAAAAAATATTATTATTTAAAATTTAAATTTTATAAAATTAAACTAAAATTAAGTTTAAATTAAATTTAATTGAACATAAATTTAATTTAATTTAAAAAAATAGAAATTAAAAAAAAAATATTTTTTAAATTTTATAAATTTCTTTTATCGAAACAGCAAATTTTTAGTATTTTTCTGTTTATCATTTGCCGATTAATGATTTTGCAGATCTTCTTAAGACCAAATTATTTTATGATTTAGTACCCGAAACTGTCAAATTTTCTCAATCAACTTTGAACCTAATGCTTTAGCGATAAAGTTGAAAATCTATTTTAAATTTGACAGATTGCTGTAGCTTGATGTGCTGGCCATATGTACATGAGCAGTTTCTGGTCATGAAAGTGAGACTTATAAATATTTTTTAAGTTTTTATATAAGATCTCATCGAGTTGAAGAAATATCATATATGGAACTTAAATATGGTTTAAGCTCTATTTACTGAGTTTGATTTTATTTTAATTACTATACAGATAATGTTATTGATTTTTTGGAAAACCGGTTGATTTTTGAGTTATTTTTTTTTATTCAATCACGTCGCTAAATAGCTAAGTTTGATGTCATATAATGTCACCTAAATCATTAATAAATATGTGATTCAAGTATATTGTTCATTTTATTTCTAATTACCAATCACGAAGCATAATTACCATTTTTTTAATGCTAATTACCGTACGTTTCATATCTCATCACCGTTCGACGAAAATTTTCAGCTGTAAATTCAGACCTATAGAGCAGTTCAAATACTGTGCGTTTGATTTATTTGGTTAAGCTACACTATAAACTTTAGGTTAAATCCATAAAAGTTCAAATTGGAAGCATTATTTGACCTTAATTTACGAAGCCTGAATATGCTTATCTTCAAATATTCACCCGGCCATGTATTGCAATATCTGCAACTAGATGACCCATGAGTGCCCATGACTCACACTTGCAAACGGGCTACCTACACAATCGAAAAAAACAAAATGATACTCGTCGCAGCGGCTTTAAATCATCTTCGTGATCTCCCCGTCCGCGTCATTGCGATCATTTTTTTGTTCTGGACCTTACCTGGGAACCTTCTAGTACCGGAGATATTTTAGGTCAAAGTTTGAACACCATCTTCAAACTTCATTAAATGCTTTGACGTGCTCGATGTGCCTCGCTAGTACGTAAACCAATGTACACCACTGTTTCGTAGGTCGGTATATAACAGCAAGGGTGGATCCACGGGGGGTGGCACGGTGGCCCGTGCCCCCATAGTACAATACTTATAGGCAAATCAAATTATCAGAGTTGTTAAAATATAAGTATGAAAGAAAGAACATGAGTGAAACTCTTGCGCGTTTGTGGTTTTGTTTTGCACATGACAATATAGTCTAGCCAACAAGACGTACAATTTTTTTTCTCCGCCTCCGAAAAATATGAATGAGCTGTCATTCGATTCAGAATAGCGTGATGTTACCTACATTACGTCTTAGAAAAATAATCAAGAGCCGCTGGCAAAAAATGAAATCCGCTAGATAATATAATTCCATCGTGTGGCGCACGGCTTGATTCTGATATTGTGCAAAATAAGATTAAGTGATAAACAATTAACTGATCAAAAAAAAAGGGTGTTTGGGTTTTTGCAAATGTCTCTAAAACAGTATGACATTAATTTATAAATTTGAAAAAAGATTCGAAAACAGGAAAAAATATCCCCTAAAAAAGATATAACTCTTGCAACTGTAGAACCAAATATTGTATAGTACGCGGGTAAGTCGTGCTCCCAAGAGGGTTGAAAGCACTACTGAAAACGGGGACTCTGGCTTGCGTAAGTTTTGCTCACTCTCGACTCGACCTCTCATGAATGATTACTTGAGTTTTTTATTTTTAAACCAAATTAAATTGATTATAAAAGATTGAAAAATAACAGTTTTATAATTTTTTCAACGGGAATCTCTTTTGAAAATAGTACCAATAATAAACTTTTTGTTCTAAACGAATTATCGCACTTGCAATGTTCATGTTCTAGTAGGATAAAAATGTTAATTACTAATGCATAACAAAGAAATATCGCGATAAAACATTTTTGACTCTTAATATTATCAAGATCTATTTACAAATTATTCTCTGCAGTTTCCTCCGTACCCGCACTAACCCATACAATATTATGTTCGTAATACTTTGTCCATATCTACCCTTGGCGAGTATGGAATCGAATTCCTCCTCTACTGTCTTCGACGGTCCTTCACTTTTCCCAAGATACGTTAATCGCTTTTAATTGAAAAACTAGCTTTTGCCCGCGTCTTCGCCCGCGTGAATATGTCGATTTTTTACAAAGTTTGCCCTCCTTTTTCAGCCCCTTGGGGATTTAATTAAAAAAAATCCTTGCGTATGCGAAATTTTAAGTTTTTAGGCCTAAGGGTTTAGCCTGTGCGTTGATCCTCAGTCAGTCAGCTTGCCTTTTATACAGGGCGTCCCACGGCTATGCCACATGGAGGGAAAGTACCTTGAATAATGTAGATGGAACATTTTACTGAAAGAAGACATTATTTTATTTTAAAACGCAATTTAAACTGCATTCTTCATAGATTTTTAAACAATTACGTGGTCGAACCGGGAATCGAACACGCTACACGAGAAAAAAAAATATCCAGTAGCTTTAGCATACCGATCGAAGGCGTCATAATAAGGATTTTTTTTGCTTACCTAATAACATAGTGTCAGAAATAAAAGGAAGACCATGAATTTTAACAGTACATTTCATGTTAACTGGAACATCCCCTTGCCATGCAAAGAAGTAACCAAGGAGTTACACTTACAAAACAAACAATTTCATTATAGGCATTTGCCTACTAGCGTTTGTAAGTGTCGAAGTCCGAATTGAGACTGAAATGCTGTACCCCATATTGTTTAGGCATAATAAGTAAACAACACTAGCCGTTTCTCAATAGTGCAAATTGATAACATTGGTATCACGCAGGTCACACAGGATTCTCACTCAACGGTATATTCAGCCGTTTCCTAACTTTGTGGGGGTCGGCTAAACGAATGCAGTTGAATACCAGTATTTTACATGTACGCTATCATTTACTCTTTTTAGTGTTCCGTACCTCAAAAGGAAAAACGGATCCCTTATAGGATCACTTTGTTGTCCGTCTGTCTATCAAGCAAGACCCTTTTTCTCAGGAAAGAAGCTGAAATATATCAAATACTTGAAAATACTTGGAGCTGTGAAAAAGTCAAACTTCATAGCCAACGCAATTAAAAGATACAGCCATATACTGCAAATTTTCGACACTCTCAAGGGGGAATACCTGGACATGGACCGCTATCATTTACTCTTGTTTCCTCATACTTTTGCTTTTATTTCATTACATTTCCTTGATTTTCATCTCACTCTTATAGTCCAAGATCCCAGGGCCGTCACGATTTCCTTCGTCAGAAAATACGTGACGTCTGGCGGCCCTGGGATCTTGCCGATCTTGGACTATTAGTCTTAATCTTTTTTCACCCATCTTTTTCACAGTACAGCATTCCGATCCATACAATACGATAGGTCTAATCACAGACTTGTATATTTTCCCCTTTCATCCGTGAATCGCAATTTGGTCCAGTGACCTTTCGTCATTTCATCCATCCTGTTGTTGTTGTTGTTTTTGCGTGATACGTCTATCACACCGATCTGTTCCGTTTTTCGGTATCTTGGAGTACCAGAAATCCGAACAGATCGGTATGGGCATTTCGGCAAGATTTTGGGGCTCAGGACTGGAGTGACCGCCGAGATGACAGAATAAGTACATATTCTGTTTTAGACCTACTTACCTTTTCAGGCCAAAATTCTCCAGAGTTTACCACAACTCCTCCAATCTGCCCTGGATCTCTATCCGCTCTCCGCACAACACAATTTCGCCGGAAAACAGCATACACTAGGGATTGGGGCCTCTTCCTGGATGTTCGACGTAAGTGCGTCGTTATCACCAGCCGACCCTTGGTGCAAGCTGTCAGCAACATTGATGCTGCAGATAGTGCTCGATTTGGACCGGACTTGGGTACTACATCGACTGTACTCTCGCTCGGGTCAAAAGCACATAATACTTTCCTGGCCTACCCTTCTCTTTCAGGGTATACCACAAAAAAGTACCCCGGTCGTATGCCATTTCGACGTCGGTGAGCATGATGAGCAGTTTATGTGCGCACTTCTGTATACCTCGAACAGCTGGTGGATGACAAAAATGACAACCGAATCGATTGCGTGAAATTTCGCTCACTTCATCTCAGTTGTCTTTTAATTATTTTCTCACATACTTTTGTACAACGCGCTACTAGCTTTATTTCTTTGTAGTTATTCCACTCCAGCACATCACGTGGTCTACATTAAGAAACACATGAAAATTTGTTGAACAAAGAAAGCATCTCAGCGCTTGAAAATTAAAAATAACGTTAGTTTCTCATAAAATTCTCACTTCATTCCTAATTCATCCGATTGTTATGTCTGCTAGAAGTAGGCTACCGGCCATTGATCGAAGTTTTACCTCGTCTAAACTATATTTATTTTCTAATACCAGGGCCGTCTTTTCCATGCCCAGGGCCCCGCCATCCATTGGGGCCGCTATTTGCACAATAGAGGACTCCTTGCCTGCCAGTATCAAAACTAGGGACATGCCACAGGGGCGCTGTAATGAATGGGGGTTAGGCTCAAATTAGGCCGATTACTTTATAAAAAACTATTTATCCACTTCCACAAAAAAAATAATGCAAACAATTAGAATTTAGTGCGCAAAAAATATACAGCTGAATTGGTTATTCGGTTTTATGGAACCTAATTTATGGAAACATCAGCTTGTAGAGTTTCGCGCTTGATATCTTATATCAGTCTTGCATTAGTTGCAGACGTAGACTATTACAGACGTGTTGCTGACGCGTACAATAGCGTTATCGCGGCGGCGCAAGCCGTCGCTCGTATTCTAATCGCCATGGATCAACAACTTGTGGCGAATTAGCTACTGGCGTTCCTGCAGCAGAAGTTAAATGGGATGGACTAGGTGTCCGCAGTCCAAATTTTCGCGACGAACTTCGGTGAAGAAGACATCGCTGCTGCCAAGCAGCTGCTGTACCGGTTGCTCAACAAGAGTGACCAGATGGTTTCTCGCCATCGTGAAGGGACCAAGAGAAGTATATAATATAGCATAGGACATCATTTCGCTGCTAAAGGAGACTGACCCTGACAATGTGCCAACGTTCGTGGCGAAGGACTTGAACTCCCTCCCGTCACTTTCGACCACGTCGATGTAACTAACCTTTTGAAGGACATCGTTCTTGTTAAGGCAAGTTGTGGAGGTGCAGAAGTCGGATGTATCCCAGGACGCCGTCGCCGAGTTACGCAACGAACTCCATGAGTGGCGTCAAAAGGCAACAGTATCGTGAGTCACCATCGGGTCCATCGAACGTAAACATGCGTCGTGGAGCTGCTGTCGGTTTCGTCGGCTAGTTTTGCGTCAGCAGCTTTGTCGCCACCGCGTCACCGGAGAATACTCAGTCTGCTGTGTGCGCTCCATGTGCGCCCTGCTGCCCTTCCTGCCTGCCTGACGGTTCCTCGCATCGCCGCCGCACGTCCGCACGATCCGCTGCCTGTTTCGAGAGCGTCTTCAAATTCTGGGCGTTTTCCTGTGGATTTCGCTACCGTAGTTGCGGACAAAACTGCTCCTTCTGGGAAGCCTGTGCCTAAAAAGGTGGCGATTCAGGCTGATGATGGTTTCGTGACTGTGTTGAGGAGGAAATGCCAGCGAACCATTAAGAACCGCTGCGGCACTGCTCCATCGGAGCCCAACGTGCCTATTAGTGCCGCAAAGCCGAACACTCCGGTGTACATCTCCCGTCTACACTACAGCGTCACCATTACGTACGACGGACAGGACATCGTGAAGTACGTGCGTCAGAAGATCCAGGACGTGGTGTGGCAGGTGGCTAGAGTGCAGTTGTTTGAGTCGCGCCGCAACGTCAACTCAAGCTGCTTTATATCATATGTATGTTGTCTGTAAGGTTATATATGGGCCAAAGTAGCCTGAAAATAAATAACCTAGATTCATGAATAGAATGAATACTCAATAACGTAATGCTACAGTTGTTTACGAGTTCACTTGTCTGACACTCGTCATCATTCCACCTTTCTGTTGATTTGCTAGTTTTTTTGCATACTTATTTCGTTTCTGTACGAACGGTCAAACCGAGTGCGGCCACATTATTCCCAAGTGCCGTTGGCCTCGAATAGGTTAAGGCCGACCCTGCCTAAAACATACACAATTCATAACCATGGGAGTCAGGGCATGAGTAGTGTGTATTTAACCAGCTGCAACAACCCCCTATTTAGAACTGTTCGGTATGAGATCGATCATGAGTATTGTGAGTTTTGTGAGTGTGACTATGTCTTGGTCTTCAATTCATAAGGTGCCGTAGGTACACTCAGCGGCACGGAATGCGACACCCTAAATTATAACAAACCGATAACAGGTGATTTTGGCATCGCATTTGAGAATCTCGAGTGGCTGTTTGTCCAGTGGTTACCATTTTTATTAAAGGAATATTTTATTTTAAATTTTGATGGCCTCGTTTTGGTCAAATCTACTTAAAGGTTCTGGCAAACGATTCCCAGGTCGGACAGTGTTATTGATTTTTTCCATTAGTAATTTCTTACCCCTGACCCGGTTGATGGCTATGCCACCCACCATAATATTTGGAAAATAACACATCGGGCGAAATATGGGTGTACATAAGTCAATTCTGCGTAACGTAACCCTTTTGGGAATCAGGCGTAATGTTAGCGGCCTAAGTACTGCCCTGCCCTGCTTAGAGATGACTTCGTGAGAAAGATTTATTTCTCACAGACTCATATTCCTAAATATATTTTAAATTCAGTTACAAGTATCAAATTCTAAGCAAATGAGGTTTACCCCTTTTCGGCTCTTCGGAGCACTCCCCTATATCGAAACAACCAGTTTCTTCATGCCGTTAGCGTTTTATAATATATTCTATCTCAACTATTGCAGTGAGCGTTTTATTTCTGGACCGGTCAAATTTAACGATTTTTTTTATATTTAGTCTGAAGGACATAAACCGTCATCCTTTTAAAACATACTCTTGCTTTTATTTCGGCAAAAGCCGTTGTCCGTTACACCCTGTTTTACTAAACGAAGGATGAATTCCTGAATGTTTGGAACTAGAAACTCGTGAGTGAGGGGGTACTGGTATAGCTTTAGTTCTTGTTACCTCGAATACTAACTATGTTTAATAACCCAGGCGGCCAGATGTTCCTGGAAATTTTAGATCCGGCTTAGTTAGTTTTCGTCGGCCAATGCTTGCTTGATGAGTATTTTACCCCGTATGTGTAATACTACATTTAATAGAGAAATAGAGACACACATTCGGTTTAGTAGTCACACAACACAACATTAACTATAATAATAAAGAAATCGCAGCAAAAGGAACCTTAGACTTGGCACGACTTAGATTTCATTACTTTTTAACCGACTTCAAAAAAGGAGGAGGTTCTATGTTCGTGAGTATGTATTTTTTTTATGTATATTAATTACCTGATTTCTCCCCCATCGTGGACCGATTCTCAAAATTATTTTATTATTTGAAAGAGTATACTCCTTCTTCTTCTTCTTAGCGTGTCGATGACAAGTATACTCCTGAGGTGGTCCCATTTTAATTTGGTGAAGATCTGGTGCTGATCTTCGGAGATATACAATGGAACTCTTCAAAAATAGACGGCAAATCTGTCGTTCGCTTGGATGCATTATTATGACGTAACATCACGCCTGTATGCTCTGAGGGGGTATGCAGATGTGTACAATAAATTTTTTTTTATGTATGTTCACCGATTTCTCCCCCATTTGTAGAGCGATTCTCAGTTCTTTTTTTTTATTTTAAAGTGTATACTCTTGAGGTAGTGCCATTTAAATGTGGTGAAAATCTGATGCTGATCTTCGGAGATATACAATGGAACTCTTCAAAAATAGACGGCAAATCTGTTGTGATTGCTGGAATCGCTTGGATGTTTATTGTTTAAACAACATCATGACGTATCATCACGCCTGTATGCTCTGAAGGGGTACGCAGATGTGTACAATGCATTTGTACAATTTCGATAGTAAGGTATGATAAGTTACATTTACTTATTACCATGACATTTATTGTTAACAATTAACAATATAAAAATAAATTTAAGGCAAATATTTGTATGGGAACAACTAAAAATGGAAAAATAAAACTTTTTTGCAAAAAATAAAACCGGCTTCAAAAAAAAACTAAAAGAAAAACACAAATGTGTATTGCAATGCATTTGTACAATTTCGACAGTAAGGTATGATAAGTTACATTTAGTTATTACCATGACATGTATTGTTAACAATTAACAACATAAAACTAAATTTATGGCAAATATTTGTATGGGAACACCTAAAAATCGAAAAATAAAAAAACTTTTTTGCAAAAAATAAAACCGACTTCAAAAAGAAACTAAAAGAAAAACACAAAAAAGAGAAAAATAAATAGCTTCAAAAGCCGGTGACAAAAACAACATATCAATCTTTGTTGTTTTTGTCACCGGCTTCTGAAGCTATTTATTTTTCACTTTTTGTTTGTGTATTTTTTTTTAAGTCGGTTATATTTTTTGCAAAAAAGTTTTTTTTACAGATAAACAAGCAGTTCCATCGTGTTACAGAATGTTTTTGGTGGGATTTCACTTCTTTTTGTAGAAACGTGGGTAAGGGTCACCAGGTACTCCAGATCTTCGATTACTTATCCTAGTTTTTACAGTTTTCCCTTTATGTGGCCATTAAACCCTAACTCTGTTCCAAATTTCAGCTCTCTCAGAGTTTATGGAAAGTACTAGTTCTATTCTGATGATCATGAGTGAGTGAGTGTCATAAATGCGAAACTTTGCTTTCGCTTATCTTCGTAACTAAATGACCTACTGTACTTTGACGGCACGGTTAGCGCAGTGGCTCAAGCAATGGACTGCCGCGCTGCGTGTCGCGGGTTCGATCCCCGCACGGAACAAATATTTGTAAGACCTACAGATAGTTGTTTCGGGTCTGGGTATTTGTGTATGTGAGTTTAAATGTTTGTGAACGCACCCACGATACAGGAGAAATTCCTAGTGTGGGGCAACGTTTTAAAAAAAAAAAAACAAAAAAAAAACCTACAGACTTGACATTTTTTATTTTATGCGTGTTTTTATAGCTTATTGGATGACGAAAATTTCTGCGTTCTGGTCTTATCCAGAGGTTCTCAAATAGGGGCCTGAAAATGCGGCGAAATGGTTCCAGTAAGTAAAGGATGGTACGGCAGTGTTTGCTTCGCGCTCCACTTGGCGGGAGCACTGCCGTGCCCATGATACGCAAGGCATAAGGTCATTTCAGCCCCCTGAGAAATATCCAAATGTAATATTACTAGCTGGTCCCCGCGGCTTCGCCCGCGTGGATTTCGGTTATTGCGACCAAAAGTTCTTTTCACTCCCACTCTCAACCCTTTTTTCGCTCCCAAAAGTAGCCTATGTCCTTTCTCAGGCTCAGGGTATCTGTGTACCAAATTTTATTTAAATAAGTTCAGTAGTTTTGGCGTGGAAGCGCGACAGACAGACAGGGTTACTTTCGCATTTATCATAATTAGTAAGGATAAAGAACCAACTAAAACGAATACTTCACCTTACCGTGATCACACAAAAAGTGGCAGCATGCCTCGTGTCGGGGTATAAAGCTACGTAATTGTTATAACCGGGTATACGATGTCACTCTCACTGACTCACTGATCACTGAATAAGGCTTCAATTCAACAGGTCGGCTTCCGCTCAATTTTGCCGTCGCCGCGTCGTAGTAATACAGAGGCTGAGAGTAATCGATAAACATCTCTTCGTCAGTGAAAACAATACTTTTTAGTGTTCCGTAGCCGAATGGCAAAAAACGGAATCCTTAGAGATTTGTCATGCCTGTCTGTCTGTATGGCCCGTATGTGGCCACTTAATTCTGAAACTATTATGACTACAGTCTTCACAATTGAAACTTTGGTAGGAAGATGTATTCTGGAACTAAAAAAACTTTATTCATAAAACCTATTTGTTGTGAGGGGTGTCTAATCTAAAGATAGGTACTTATTTAAAAAAATGACATTGAGGTTCCTAAATAATTTCTTCTCAAAGCAAATCGTTTGAAAGATGGACACTTCCATTGGGTAAAATGTGTGCCCCCACCTTTACTTTTTAAATAAAGATAAAAAATGATTATTAAAAAAAAAATAGGTTTGAACAAACCGCAACTTGAGTCCCGCTGGTTTTACGATTTTGTAACACCCACTATAGCGTAGAACTAGTGGGAAACTGGGAACGAAAAAATTCATTGACTTTTCGTTCCCATTAGTTCTACGATTTCGTACCATCTCGAATCGTAGAACTAGTGGGAAAAAAATTAAAAAAAGTTCCCACTAGTTCTTAGTAGAACTGTGCAGTAGAACTAGTGGGAAGTGGGAATGATCCGATTATCTAATGTGAAGTCTATTATTTGAATTACATATTTCCTTTTACTTGAATGGTGAATGGTGATAGGTACCTTACCTACATCAAAACATGACCAACATTCGTAATAGCGCTAACTGCACGATTCGTAGAATATGCAATTTAGGTAGGTATTAGGATTTCTCATTTAAATGGCAAAGGATAGTTTCACTGGAAACACAGAATTTCATTTTGAAATGGACTCTGAAAATTTCGAAATTTGAAATAAATAGTTTTTCCACAGAATTGAAATGTTGAAACGTAATAGAAACTCGTGTGAGTTGTTTGTAATTCAGTGGAAAGCAAGCTTTGAGCTGAAATTCACTTGAAAAACGGATGGACGTTGTAAAGGCTTTAACTGACGTTCCGTACCACCCCTTACCCCCCTCCTCCCCCAATCCTCCCAGTGCCCAATGAATACTCCTCTCCACAACCAGTTGCAGTAACTCTATTAATTAATGGGTAAAATGTTAACAAAAACAACCTCCATTCATGAAAATGCTGCCCCTGGGCCCCGGGGCGTTCGGTAGTCAAATCTTCAACGGACAAAATTTTTTTTTGAAGATTGAATGCTGTAGCTAAATGAAAAATAAAAAAAAACGTAAAACCATAATTAATAATATTCACTTACGATATCCTGTTTTTAATAATAATAATAGTTCAGTTATCTAGTCATACTTAAACTACCTAGGTACTTATTCCAAACACTGCGAAAGTGTTTGGAATAAGTTAAGTTTTATTTGGTTAGATTTTTTACGCTTCACCTCAAGTTTAAAACAAGAAGCGGGGGCAGGTCGCGCCGCTTCGGTGGCGGCGCGCCATTGAGGGGCAGGCAGAACAGTTGCCCTTATCTTACTACGTGATCGGTGATCTCGGTGCAAATGTGCTTTATTGCACGCGGTTGAATCAAATGATTTCCCTACAAACATGAGCGACGCCGACGCGACGTAACACGAGGTATGCCGCATTGCCGCCGCGCCTCCCTGCTACAAAAACACCGGCGTGCTTCATTTGAACTTAAAAGGGGTACCGCTAATCAAGTTGTTGCCTAAGTACACATGCCAAATAAATCTCTGCTTCAAGTGAATAGTGAATACCTACCTGGCTCACTACCTACTAACATTTAATTTACTCGTGCTAAGAAATTTTCATACGCTGGGAATACATACAGGACTAATTAGAAGTTTTGGATTAATAGGGATGTAAACAAAAAAAATCTAATTAGTCCGTCAGATAGATTTCCAAAAAATATTGGACACATATTTTTCTTTAATCACGTAAACAAACAATGAAGACGATAGAGTCCTTTGAAAACTCGTGTGACGTCATAATTCTAAGACATTACCTACTGACGTTTTATTAGTATGACATTTCTTAGCGAGCAGTGACGTCACCACCTACCACTCAAATCTTCGACGTGTTTTATCTTCGTCAATTTTTATTGATTTGATAAAACAAAAAATACGTGTCCAATATTTTTCGATAATCTAACAGACGGACTAATTAGAATCATATTTTTTTTAGTTAGTAAACATCCCTATTCGGTAGTTCGGTACAATGCCGATAAATGTACTGCCCGTACTGTTATATCCGGTTCTGAACAAAACTGCAACGGATGCAACCCTACTTCGGAGATATGCCGTGCCTACCCTACATTCAACAAGTAGTGTAATATTGATTGATACCGTGCGTATTGTGTTTGTGATGGATGATCTGGGGGTCTAAAACGGCCACTTTGGCAGATCATAATATGAATTGCGTTAAAAAGCGTAAAATGGACCTTTCATTATAATAACTGCGTCTGTAACAATTTAGTAAAATACATCATAATAGGAAAATAATATGAATTGCGTTAACATTCGTAAAATAGTCACAGACGCAGTTTTTATTAAGAAAGGTCCATTTTACGCTTTTAAACGCAATTCACATTATGATCTGCAAAAGTGGCCATTTTAGACCCCCTGATCATCCCCGGACATAATAGATCTAATATCTGTCCAGATGACATTACAATGTGTAATGCTAATTTGTATCATATCCGGAGCTAACTAAGCTTGAACCGGGAAACATGGTAACGAAAACAATGAAAGTGACAGGCTAGCAGCGGATGTAGGCGATGTAGCGCGAATGTCGTGTAGGTGTAAGACGTAGGTTGGCGGCACGTGTCGCCGGGAGTGCCCGCGGAGCGCCCACGTGCCTCCTCGCCGATCGATACACATTCGCGCACGCGCCGACTCTCCCGCCATTCAGCCGCCTACCGGCCAGGACCTACCGAAACGTCCCCTAAAAATACAGCCTCCGCAATAAATTGGCACGCACACGGCGCACATATCTTTAGAGCAAGACTTTCGAATATAAGACTGCACGCGACCAATGTAATACCTAATAATGATGTACTTACTAGGTAAGTACCTATTGGCAACTATTGTGCTGGGGCTCTTTGTGTTGAAAGATCAAGCAAAGTTCACAGGAGTCGCATAGCAACAGCATGTGCTCGATTCGATATTACATTAGAAGGTGAAGGTATATATTGTGTACAGTAGTAACAAAGACAGGAAAAACACGAAAATAAGAAAAAAAAACGTATATTCGTGTCAATTCGTGTGTCCAACAGATAAATATCTACCGGATGCCAATATTGCCAATTAGAGCGACCTAATTATTAGTAAGTTGATCAAGGCGTGATTAATTAAGTACCTACGTGTCAATAGGGGATCGGACAAAAAAAAACTAATTAGTCCGTCAGATAGATTTCCAAAAATTATTGGACACGTATTTTTTCTTTTTTCACGTAAACTTAAAATGAAGACGATACAGTGCTTCGAAAACTCGTGTGACGTCATACGATAGTACATTTTAACGACACAAGTGACGTTTCAAGCCCCACTCTAAGGCTGAGATTCAGAGACGAGTCTAAGCTTGAACTTACACTTCCATCTGTCAAAATCAACGACTTACCCTTAAATTTGTATTCAGAGACGTTCGGAACACGTCTTAAACTTAGCGTGAACTAAGATAAGCCAAGTAGTCAATATCGACTACTTAAGACGGAACTAGCGCCACCAAGTGGGCTAAGGAGTAACTAATTTAAATTTTGTGTTTGTTACCTACGGCATCATCTTGGAGGAATCTGTAACGATGCTCTAATTGGTAATTTTAAATAAATAGGTAAATAAATGTTAAGCTATTCAAAAACAATGTTGTGCTTAATTTATTCCTCCCAGTAATTCATTAATAGTTATCTAAAGAAGAACAATAAACTTACTTCTTGGCATCTCGGCGAGTTATTATGTTATTATAATGCCCTTGTTATTTCGGCCCACAGGATCGATTTCTTGCCCGTCGGGGCCGCGGATTTTTGTACTAGATTACGTGGCCTCGGCGCAAGGGCAAAGAAGGAACATGGGTTCGGTTTTTAGTCAGTAGAAGTCTGACACTCCCCTTCGCTCTGCCCAAGAGCGGGGGGGGGGGGGGGGGGGGGGGGTGGTCATTCGATGATTTTCCACACACCAAAAAAAAAAAAGGATCGATTTCTTTTTATTGTAATCTGCGTCCAGTGAACGGAAATAAACTATAAATAAATTTCAATAAATAAATTTCCGTTCACTGCCTGCGTCCGTTTTCTTCGATTCCAATATCGCGGCATGTGGACCAATTAACTCTTTTTACCCGACTGCGCAAAGCAAAGAAGGGTTATGTGTTTATCAGTCTATGTATGTATGTATGTATGTTTGTTCCTATGTGGCATTGTAGAGGCCAAACGCCTTGGCCGATTTTGATGATCCGTACGTCAATCGATTCGTCTTGACCTCGCGAGTGTCACTAAAAACATTACAGTAAACAATACTCACTATAGTAACAACTAGTCGCCATATTGTCAAAATGAAAAAAAAAAATCGACACACCACGCCAAGTGGGGTATCGTTGAATAGGTATTTGATGAATACTAGGTTTCCTTTACCATTTTTCATTTTATAAAACCGTTTAGGATATATAACGATTTAAAGTTATTAGAACAAACAATTTCGCATTTCTTACATAAAACCGGTTTTTTTTACGTGTACGGAATGAATATAAAATCGAATCAAAATCTACCGTCTTATAATAGTAATAACGAAGTAAATGAAAACTGACTAAAAAGTGTTAAATAAAAAAAAATATTATAAAAACAAAAAACCCGACTGCTTAAAAACAAAACTAAAAAGAATAAAATAAGCCTCAGAATTTAAAAGCAGAATAGAAGGATCAACAGTCGGGACCCATTTAAATGTTACGGGGAGTTCCTTGATAAGTCACAAAAATGAATGGGTCCCGACTGTTGATCCTTCTATTCTGCTTTTAAATTCTGAGGCTTATTTTATTCTTTTCATTACTCATACTCTGAAAGTAGGTCAGAACATGCCTGCGGAGCGGGTTGAAAGTACTACTTTTCAGCCCTAGGGAGAATCGCTTTCTACTGACAGCTGTCAAATTATTTGATGTAATTGGGAGCAAGCCTATTGCCACCAACTGATGTGATTAGGTGCAAGCCTATTGCCATCAACAAATGTAATTAGGAGCAAGCCCATTGCCATCAACTGATGTAATTAGGAGCAAGCCTATTGCCACCAACTGATGTGATTAGGTGCAAGCCTATTGCCATCAACAAATGTGGAGCAAGCCTATTGGCATCAACCAATCTAATTAGGAGCAAGCCTATTGCCATTCACCGATTTAGGTAGGTAATTGGGAGAAAGCCTATTGCCATATACTGATGTAATTGGGGGTAAGTCCTTTGCCATCAACCAATGTAATTAAGAGCAAGCCTATTGCCATCAACTGATGTAATTAGGAGCAAGCCAATTGCCACCAACTGATGTGATTAGGTGCAAGCCTATTGGCATCAACCAATCTAATTAGGAGCAAGCCTATTGCCATTCACCGATTTAGGTAGGTAATTGGGAGCAAGCCTATTGCCATCAACCAATTTAATTAGGAGCAAGCCTATTACCAATTAGGAGCAAGCCTATTGGCATCAACCAATCTAATTAGGAGCAATCCTATTGCCATTCACCGGTTTAGGTAGGTAATTGGGAGCAAGCCTATTGCCATACACTGATATAATTGGGGGTAAGAATATTGCCATCAACCAATGTAATTAGGAGCAAGCCTATTGCCATCAACTGATGTAATTAGAAGCAAGCCTATTGCCACCACCAACTGATGTGATTAGGTGCAAGCCTATTGGCATCAACCAATCTAATTAGGAGAAAGATTGCCATTCACCGATTTAGGTAGGTAATTGGGAGCAAGCCTATTGCCATACACTGATGTAATTGGGGGTAAGAATATTGCCATCAACCAATGTAATTAGGAGCAAGCCTATTGCCATACACTGATGTAATTGGGGGTAAGAATATTGCCATCAACCAATCTAATTAGGAGCAATCCTATTGCCATCAACCGGTGTAATTAGGAGCAAGCCTATTGCCAACCACCGATTAGATTTAATCGATTTTAAGTGTTTCTCTTATGTTTCTTACTTTTTCTTTCTTTCGATTTAGGTAATTGGGCGCAAGCCTATTCCCATCAACTTTCCTTGTATTCGTAATGAAAAGCACAGTGTTTACCTCGGGTTAAAGACTTATTTAGTCCCTCGAACTATTAGCGCCCTCGCTGCGCTCATGCGCCAAACCCCGTCTCGGGGACTAAATAAGTTACTTTCACCCCTAATGTAACAATGTACTATTTTAGTTTTGTTTTTAAGCAGTCGGGTTTTTTTAGAAATTCTTTTTCGTAAGATGAAAAGGGAGCCTTTCTAGCAGCCATGATACCGTATCTTCGCTCACTTGTCAAACTTTCATAACTCCCGCGGTTTACAAAGAGGTTGTAACATAAATAAATAGGTTTGTGTCTCAAATATTTTGTTTCACTCACTCCAATAGCATTTTGTATTTATTGCGATCCTGCTTTAATTTTTATTTACGCCTGGCTACACAGTTTCATAAAAACCGTAACTCACCGATGAACATTTTGCTTTTAAAAATGGCCATAGAGAAGAGAGTGTAAGCTTAGCTAAGACCTTGCTAAGACCGACGTAAGTTTGACGGGGACTTGTCTCTGAATACAAATTTCTAAGATGCGCTTAGCCACGACTTGGCTTAGAGCGGTCTTCGCCCGTCTTATGTTCTTGTCTCTGAATCTCAGCCTATGATCTTTGACGCGTTTTATCTTCGTCATTTTTTATTGATTTGATAAAACAAAAAACACGTATTCAATATTTTTCGATAATCTAACTTACGGACTAAACAGAATCATATTATTTTGACCCAGTCCGATCCCCTTACAATACTAGCAGTTCACAAGCTTGCGACTTCGTCCGCAAACAATGTGATCTTCTTCTTAGTCGATACACTCTTGTCAGAGTGGTCGTGGTTGCGCAGACGAGGTACACAGCGAGATGTTTGGTGGGTCGTTGACATCACCGAGGACTGCTCTTTCAGCGATGTGCTTGATAGCTCGGTTCTAAGCATGATATCATGTATAGCTTTTGCCAGCGGCTTCGCCCGCGTGGTTGTCGGAAAATATCGAAAATGACGATGTTTCAAACAAACTTTCATCCCCTATTTAACTCCCTTAGGGGTTGAATTTCGAAAAATCCTTCCTTATTCCTTGTCTACGTTATAAAGGGAACCTCTATGCAAAATTTTAGCTTTCTAGGTCCAAGGGTTTGGGCTGGGCGATGATGAGTCAGTCAGTCAGTAAGTCAGTCAGGACTTCTCTTTTTATTTATATAGATAGATCGTTGCAGTGCTAAAATTTTCGAGCTCGTTTTGACATCCTGCGTTCTTTTCAGTTTTTTTAGAAGACATAGTTTCTGTACCTACTTCGAACGGATTGAAAAATTTAAAGAGCTTGCTCTTCAATGCTGAGTTTACTCAATTGGGGTAGGTAGGCTTTTTGTAAGTCGACAAAAAAAAACTCCTTGCATGAATCGATACCGGTAGGTAAACCTAAAACAAGCTCTTTTTTGGGAAGCTGAAGATGCACCCCTATGGAATTATCCCATCAGCACCCATTATCGTTTTGTACATATTAATATAATAAAGGCGCGGGCCCACCGCGGCGCATGCTGTGCACGGGCACGCAGCGCATTTTGGCTGCGTGTATTAATTTGTTTGGCAACGTGGGTCATACGTTTCCACTGGAATACACGTATATGACCAACGACTATGTATAGCGTGGCACAGCGCACGGAGAGGCTACGATATAACACAATAGCGATTGTACATCGATAAGCGAGCTGTGCATAGTCGTGGGTCATATTCGTGTACTTCAGTGGAAACGTAGACCCACGTCGACAGCGTTGAGCTATGTAACCACCTATTCAAGCAAGCCACGCATGTATCAATGACGTCAATTCATGCGTAGCCTCTCCGTGGGTTGCAGTGGACACAACCACATACATTTTCTTACAAAGCGAAGCATACTACACGTGCGTAGCCTCTCCGTGCACCGCGGTGGGGCCGCGCCTTAAAAGTAAAACTCGTTTATGCTTATTTTGACTTCCTAAAAGTTGTCTCAAAACCTACTTAAATGGTACCTATACTTAATAGTGTCCGCGACACCGCGTCTATTAAAATTTGGCTTGTGTTTAAACGCCTTCCAGAAAAGAACCTATTTTACTACCAAAAAAATTCGAAATGCCGGCCAAAATGGATTAATGCTCACCAAATTGTGTTTCCTAAAGTATTGTAGGAATGAACCTATTTTCCTTTTTATTCTTTAGGTACCATAAAGATTTATAAACGCCTTTAAAGTTAACTGCAGACCAAATATTTTATATTATCACTAAATAGATGTCACCAATATTGTATTTCACGACTTTCAATTTATCTCCATGACGCGCGCTCGCTTCGCTCGTATAATAGATAACACTAATATCTTCTGTCCCCGAAGTGCCGGGCCTCCGCCGGCCTCCTTCGTCGGCCTACGGCCCGGTGCCCATGCCGCCCATAAAGTATACTGTCGCGAGACGATCGTATTATAATTTTGGTTAATTGATTTGGTGAGCATTTATCCATTTTGGTAGGCAAAAAGAATATAAATACAACACGTACAATTATTCTGATGGGTGTCTAATTATTTTGAAACTTAAAACGTTGTTCTTTAGGCACCTCAGTATGGAGTGGGTTTATTTTTTTGAAGTTAAAATATTTTATTTAGTACTCTACTGTACTTTAATCTAGGGTCTAAAAATCTTTTTTGGTGAGCATTTAAATTGTAGCCTTAAAATTGTTGGTCACAAAAATAGACTTTCTGCAAATATCTCGTTTTTTATGGGTTTCTCGCTATTTGTATTTATGATCAATATTGTAGAGGATTAAATTCTCTACAACTTTTGTTTCAACATTTTTTTATACGTTGAATCGTTTACGAGGATACAGGGCGGAGAGCACGCGCTTAAAGTACCTACTTACCTCCTATCATTTATGGTCAACCAGTAGGAAGATGGAATGGCGCACAAGGACGTCGACGCAAGTTGATTTCCACAGCAAAGGCCTATACAACTTCTATGGCAACTTCTTCTTCCTTATCGTCGTCTTTTGACCCCTATAGTATTTGAAAGTTCTCGTTTTTATTGCCGTTAAAAAAATTAAAACATTAGTTGTTGTACCAGCAGTAACATAATCAGTATAGGGCGTCACAATAAACAGGATACACCTAGGATACACAAATGATTTCAGTTCAAACCTTGAAAAATGAGACGAAGCAGCAATATCAATATTTTTTTTAGTTACTTAGGCTGAGTTGCACCAAAAAAGTCGTTAAAGTTAAAGTTTTTGTCAAATTTGACAGTACTTTATGGGGTAATAATAGAAAAATTATATAGGTATACAAAAAATTTTTTGCAAACATTCAAACCAAGTAATATTTATTGCTTTGTCTACCTATAGCACGTATTATTTTTTGGTTGAACAATTACCTACGATGAATATCCTTGTTACGCCTTATGCAATGCTACGTTTTTAGAGACTCGAAATCTTGGCAAGAAACATTCGTCGTTCCATGTGGAAAAACGATCGGCTCTAGGTAATCACACTTTTCTTTTCATCGCTTTCGTCATCAGAACTGGTTTCTGCGAGTATTTCTTGGAGCAGGGACATGATGTCTAAAGGTATATATTCAACGCGTTTGACAATAAAATTGACAGACAATTTAACACAAACTATAACACTAACCAGCGGAAAGTGAGCGGTTGCAGTTACTGTTAAAGTTATGACGTAATTTAACTATTTGTCAAATGGCGCATGTCATTGTTGGCCTAACCGATACTAAAATGAAGTTTCGATGTTTGTTTGACGTGTTATTTGACAGAAAATTTAACTTTAACTACTTTTTTGGTGCAACTCAGCCTTAATGCAAAATATCTAATTAACATTGACATGAGTATTAATATGTACGGTAATGTACCTTTATATACATTTTATTCAAAAGTTAAAATTGGTAGTAGACGATGCATTACATATTTTTCTTTGTATTATTTGTGTAATTTTTGGTAGAAATCACAAATTAGATAATCCTATATCTTTTGTCGTTAGACGTTTAAATTTCGTCATTGCACTTCAACTTCGCTAAGAACCGCTCCGCTCCCTCGCACAGCTGTGGTGAAAAAGCTTGCCCGTACAGGTGCGGTGCGGTTATCAGCCGACGACGCTGTGGCTGTTGGCAACAATGTGAAACATGCCTCAGTAGCTCCGATACCCACCAAGCCACGCCGCCGCCGCCCCCGCCGCCGCCGCCGCAACTGTGCGCGTCTTCGGGTGCGTCCGGTCCGTCTTATGACGACGACAGGCCGTGTCGACGGCGCGTACGTGTTGGGGCTGCGGGTTGTTCGAAAGAGATACCGCGGCCACGACACAAAAGGCTAAGAAGGAACATGGGTAGTTTTTAGAGTCAGAGCGGGAGAAGTCATTTGATGATCTACCATGATCCAAAAGAAAAAGTCGCGACAATCGGCACATTGATAGCCGAGTTTACATTCCACATGTCGACAACCTCGTGTGCCATCGGCTATCATTACGCGGCGCGCTGATTGGTCTATCACCACTATGTCAGGCTTATTGGCAACACTAGTCCTGTCAGTATTCATATACTGCCCCCCAGTACGTCTTTTTTGAGAACTGGGTCGGGCAAATCGGGCACATACTTGTAAATCTTGTAATACGGTACCTCAGATTCCAACAAGTTTATATTTCAAGGCAAGTTGCTGGTGAATAATCCTGGCTACTTGATTGTGTTTGTACAAGTAATACTCGCCGTTAGCCAGACGAGAACAACCAGAAATAATATGCCTGATGGACTCACCTGGACGGTGGTAGGGCTTTCAATCCGGAGTTCCGGAGTTTCGTAACTCCGGAGTTTCGGAGCGATTTTAAGCATTTTTCAAATCCGGAGTTGAAATAAAACACCGGAGTTGAAACCGGTTTTCAAAAACCATGAAACATTTTTTACAAAACGACGAAAACTTGCAATTTGATTGTAACTTACCAAACAAATGTTTATTTTTTATGATTGTTGATTGTTTTAATATTTTATAATGCGTATTAGTTGTCTGATACCCTGGTTCTTCAGTGAATTTCCTAATTTCGGATTTTGTTGCACAAAGAAACTCCGAGCATAGCTCTCTCCATGGCTCGTTGCGTGACTCGTAAGTTTCTCTAAGAGGCCAGCGGTTAAGGACCATGTCTCTGTGCTATATGTCATCACTGGCAACACACACTGGTTGAACACCCTTGTCTTAAGGCACTGCGGAACTTTGGACGAAAAGATGTCGTTTAGTTTCCCGAACGCGTTGTTCGATGCTTCGGGTGACCTCTTTGTCGAAGTTAGATCTACCTAGTTTAACAGTTTGTCCAAGGTAGACAATGTAGACATATCTATCGACAGCTTCAAGAGTATCGCTCCCAACAATAGGGGATCGGACAGGGTCAAAATAATATGATTCTGATTAGTCCGTAAGTTAGATTATCGAAAAATATTGAATACGTGTTTTTTGTTTTATGAAATCAATCAAAAATGACGAAGATAAAACGCGTCAAAGATCTTGGAGTGGGGCTTGAAACGTCACTTGTGTCGTCAAAATGTACTATCATATGACGTCACACGAGTTTTCGAAGCACTGTATCGTCTTCATTTTAAGTTTACGTGAAAAAAGAAAAAATACGTGTCTAATAATTTTTGGAAATCTATCTGACGGACTAATTCGTTTTTTTTTGTCCGATCCCCTATTACCGGTAAAGGGTGAACACGGACATTCGACATAACTTTCGTCTTGTCCACGTTCATTTTAAGACCAACCTTTTGAGAAACGTTACAGAGGTCCCTGAGCATTGTGTTAATATCCTCCAACGATTCAGTCATAATTACTATAATACACACATCAACACGGTCTAGGGATATTTTTAAAAAAGCGAATTACTATCAATGTGTTAATTATTTATATGACATGTATATATTTAAAATATGCGTTATTTAATATTCTACCATTTTTTAATAATGGTTAAGGTACTGATTAAAATTTCAGGATTTTATGGAAAAAAAATGAAGCATAGACGGAAACCGTATATGAATTAACTTTTAATTTGTGAGTAAAAACTGAAAAAAATAGAATAATCATTTAATTTGTGTTTATAAACTTTAAGTTAGTAGTCTGAGAAAGCGCCCATGATGTTCATAACACATCGGCAACGATTCGGCATGCTCAGAACAAGGTTGTCAATGTCTTGCTGCGGAATATTGTCCCATGTCCTTCTGAGGTGCGCAAAAAGTTGATCTTCTGTAGCCAAATTTTCAGGAACTTCCTTCAGAGCTCTTCTTTGCAGCATATCCCACGCATGCTCAATGGGATTTAGATCTGGCGATTGAGCAGGCCAGTCTAAGGCCCTAACATTATGTGTATGTAACCAAGCTGCTACCGTTCTCGCCGTGTGTGCCCGGGCATTGTCGTGCATGAACAGGAAATCTTGCCCCATTTGTGTTCTGTGGGGCAAGATTACGGGCCCCAGCACCTGTTGGACATATCGTTCTGCCGTCATATTGCCCCGCACCCAAACGTGATCCGTCCGTCCTCCAAGACGAATTCCTGCCCAAACCATAATTGTTCCTCCTTGGTATGGGTGAACTTCCTGAGGGTTCTGGAGACGGCTCCATCGTCCAGGAACTCGCCAAACACGCGTCCTTCGTGAATCTGGATGGAAGCCGAACCTGGATTCATCCGTGAACAGCACATTGGACCATTGCTCACGGCCCCAGTCCACGTGGTTCCGAACCCATTCTAATCGTCGTCCACGATTGCCTCTCCGTAAAGGTGGGACCCGGAGTGGTCTACGAGAGCGTAGATTGCTTTCATGCAGTCGCCTTCTTACAGTTTGGTCACTCACAAGCACTTGGTGTTCCACTCGCAGCCTTTGGACCAATTGAGTCGCCGTTGCATTTGGTTGAGCTCGCGCAGTAATTTGCAAAAATCGGTCTTGTCTGGGGGTAATGATGCGACTTGGCCCCCGGTGCCTCTCCGCTACTTCACCTGTGGCACGATAGCGTGTCCACAATCTTGAAATTACATTTTGATGGGTCCCTATGGCCTCAGCAACATTACGCTGAACAGATCCAGCTTCCAGCATTCCCACAGCTCGTAACATCTCCGCCCTCGTCAAATGCCGGCGTTGCATGGCTACAATACCTCAATTTTAACTTTATATTTCGTTTAAAAATGAAAAAAAACTGTAACTAAACGTAATTCGTATTGTTTTCTAAATTTCGCACAAATGAAAATTCCCTCTCCTATACATCAAGACATTTTTATGCCACCGAAACAAAAGAATTTTCAAAAATTTGAATTTGGAATTAGTCTGAGATAAGTTACAAACAAATCGGTGTATTAAAGATTCCAATGCGGCCAGTACTTTTCGAGTTATTTAATTGAGTATGAAATATCCCTAGACCGTGTTGAGGTGTGTATATCATCGGCAAAACGAAGGTGAGTGATATATTCACCATTGATGTTGATGCCAAATCCGTCCCAGTCCAAGAGCTTGAAAACATGCTCCAATGCGTACGTGAACAGTTTCGGAGAAATAACGTCTCTCTGTCTCACGAGTCACGCCTCTTTGCAATTGGATTGGTTTCGTGCTATCGTCCTGTAATTGGATCGACATACGGCATCGCTGGAGAGACTGTAACACCGCCCAGGTTTCGATTGAATCGAAGGCTTTTTCATAGTCCAAGACATAATGGCCGATTATACTCCTCAGACTTCTGTATGATCTGGCGGAGCATATGGATGTGTTCCATGGTGCTGAAGCCATTTCAGAAATCGGCTTGTTCGAGTGGCTGGAAGTCATCAAACTTGCGTTCGAGACGATTCGTAATGACCCTCGAGAACAGCTTGTACACAAGGCTCAGGAGTGAGATGGGTCTATAATTCTTTAGTAGGTTGTTGCTACTTTTTTTGAAGAAGGGCACCACCACACTCCTGTGCCATGCTTATGACGTAGTACCTTCGAGTATGACGGAAAATCCGACATAGCTCTCAGAATATGCAAGTTGAAGTGGCAATGGGCAGGCCACACCGCTCGGAGAACCGACAACTGATGGGAAAGAAAGGTTCTCGAGTGGCGACTACGAACCGGAAGACGCAGTGTTGGTAAGCCTCCTACCAGGTAGACCGACGATATCGTGAGAGTCGCGGGCAAGCGGTGGCTGTAAACGGCAGGCTGCCCTTCTTTATGGCGTTCGATGGGGGTGGCCTTTGTCCAGCAGTGGACGCCTTATGGCTGATGATGATTTTTTAAACAAAAACACGGATTCCTTAACAAATAAAACGTCTATTAATTAATATAAAGGGCCTTTTTATTAATTTCTAAAAAATCTGTCAACTCCGGAGCCAACTCCGGAGTTCCGGATTTGATTGCTCAACATCGTAACTAGCTCCGGAGTTGATAACTATCCGAGTTTGAAAGCCCTAGACGGTGGCACGCCCGATACACGTCAACCGTCCCGTCCTTCAGAATGTTTCCGGTAATTTTTCGTTAACATGACTTCGTCCATAATCGCACAGACACAAACACAAACTTCAGTTTCCCCAAAGAGATAGCTGAAACGTAGAAAATCTACATCGGGTCCATGAAGTGCTCGGTAGAACCGCCCGCGAAGCTACTTGCTTTGCCATTCTTCCTTGCGGTCATCATTTGTGCCAGTTCACGTTAGCCATGGACAGCGGGGTGAGTCCCTTGTCTACTGCGACCACATCTCGGTGCATACCACCCGCCCTCATAGGCTTTTCAAAAATATTCTCTGAGACTGCAAACCTCGCGATTGTGGAGGGTCCTGCGCGTTTAAAAAGTCTCGTACTTCCGCGGGATGTACAGTTTCATCACCGATGATCGTGGGTGATTGTGCAGTAATGATCGCTGACTGGCGCTCTGGTCGGAAAACCGGCACAACTACATGAATAAAGTAAGCTAAAAAATGTTCAATGTCATAAGTCGATAATCGATAACGTGGCTCGGCTCCTATTTATGTATGGATCGTCAAATGAAACCTAACCCATCGCAGGCGGGTTGCTAGAAACGTTTGAAGCCACTTCTCGCTCTGCATCTTATGACTAACTAGCTGATGCCCGCGGGTTCACCCGCGTGGATGTCGTTCAAATTATATACTAAAACCTTCCTCTTGAATCACTCTATCTATTAAAAAAAACCGCATCAAAATCCGTTGCGTAGTTTTAAAGATTTAAGCATACAGACAAACAAACAGACAATAATAGCGACTTTGTTTTAAACTATGTATAAGGATCATGAGTCTACAAAGTCCTTCCTTTATTTTGTTTGATAGGTCAAACTCAAAAGGAAAGTCTACCACCAAAGAGGTGCTAAAAATATTTCAATTCTCATCACTGCCTGTATCAGCTACGCTCAGGGTTAAAAAAAGCAATTTTATTACAAAGTTAAAGTTCCAGAACGGTAGCCCGTAGTAACGCCCGCCCGAACCCTGCTCTCCGGCTCGAATTACGAGGCGCAACAAGTTCAAGCTGCCTACCTACAGAGTACAGACCTACAGTTACCCTATCTATACGGTTTTATGATGGGGGTGTAAGTTGCACAACAAAACTTTTTGTGTGGCGTTTAAGCTCAAAACTCAGTCCGTACTGAGTAAAAACAGTTTACAATTGTACTGGATTTTAAGTTAGCTCAACAGAGCCAAATCAGTGCACTAAATAAAATGCTGCAATGGAATATGAACATTCGCAGTAGTCGTTTTTTAGACGTCCCATACAAATCAAGCAGGGAACCTGCGCAGAACGACGCCATTTTGTTTCAAGTTATTTGCCTAGGTAGGAGTATACACAAGCTGCTGTTTTGTAATGAACTCAGGTTGAATTCTTAGCTATACAGGAAAACTCTTTTATCTACCCAAATATCATAAACCCTCTCTAATGCGTTCAAAAACCATAGGCAATGACCAGCATTACCAACCAGCAGAAATTAACAGAACTGTAATGAGCTCATAACCTACTGAAAACAGTAGGTTATGAGTTTTAAATTTGGAACAGGTGTCAAATTCAAGTGAGTGTGCTATTCTAGTATCTACATTAAAACAGATACCTATCGATACGAAACCCCAATTCAGTATGATTTTAATTATAAATCGCACGACATTTTGATCTCGAGTGACACAAGAATAGTGACTTTGTTTGTTTGCCTATGATTTAAAAAAAATGACAGATATCCGAAACGCCGCCATTTCGAGCCATTTCATTTGTTCGTTAGCTTTTTATTCCCTTTCATTGAGAAGACAAATTTTCTGATAAGTTCTTTATTTCTGTCGAAAATGAGTGATAGTGACTCAGAAATTAACATGAACACTCCGCCAGATATCGTAAATGCAGCGACGAATGCAACTAATAACCTGTTTATTTTTTATTGCATTACACTGCTAACAATGCTGGTAATTTCCCTATGGTTCCTGAGCCCATCATAGAGCCCTTATGATATTCGGGTAGATAAATTAGTGTATGCAACTATACATAATTAGACATTACAACACTCGTGTGATGCTATTAAGAAACTCGCCTTCGGCTCGTTTCTTAAACCCACACTCGTGTTGTAATGCCCTTCATTATGCACAGTCGCATAAACTACTATTTCAATCAAACTTGAAACTGCTAATGCATCCTCCTTCCTTTGACCACTTTGTTCTACTACCGATACCGTAAAAATACCCTGTACAAGCACAAAACGAAAGGAGTAAAATCAGTTTTTCCTTACGCGCTACATTTTGGATTTCAACAAACCCACATACTGTATTATGACGTGTTCTCACAATCCAGTTTCAGTCAGTGCTCAATTTATTATGGATTATTTAATTTCTATAAGATCTCTCTTTAACGTTGACGAGAGCAGGCAGGGTGTAGGCAGGCAGCTACTTTAGTTCGAGAACAACATGTGGAAAAAGCGCGCGTTCACGTGCGAATAATATTCAAAACATTTTCTTCAATTAGCTATACTCTGTATTTAATGTCTTTTAAATAACCCTCTAACATTGCAAATTGCAATCCGCAGCAACTTCTTTTATTGAATCAACTAGAAACCAAATCCGCCCTAAACACCGCTTTATTGATAAAAATAGTTAAACCTGGTTTAACTTAGACTTGGTTTATCTCGCATGCCGTCTCACTTCAAAAATATTCAAAACAAAGTGACGGCATGCGAGATAAACCAAGTCTAAGTTAAACCAGGTTTAACTATTTTTATCAATAAAGCGGTTAGAGAGTGATTCATTTAATCCCAGGACAAATCCGGGTAATAATGCAGTTAGTTAGGGCCGCAGCGCACACACACGAGAGTCCACGCACTACGTTGAAGCGCGATCGCACGACTTCGTTCGTTCGTTCCCATTAGTTCTACGATTTCCTACCACATTGAATCGTAGAACTAGTGGGAAAATAAATTTAAAAAAGTTCCCACTAGTTCTATCGTAGGACCACGGTAGGACTGTGCAGTAGAACTAGTGGGAATGATCCCTCAGTTCATATTACTTGGAAGTAGCTTTGTTAAAATCTAGTACGACATTCGAATCGTGTTCTGTCAATGCCAAATCGATACGACCGGCGACGGCGTCCGAATGTAAATATTATAATATGCGACGTTTTCGAAATTTCGACCTCTGCGTCGAGCTTCCGGAAAGCGACTATCACGTTTGGTTTGCACGCTAAGAAGAAGAACGTTTGGTTTGTCAAAAAAGCGCCCAAATCGCCGATGCTAAAAGTAGCTAGTTTGCTGTGACCCATATATAATCTAAGGGGATGTTATGGAGCTCCGCCTCCGTAACCGTAACCAAAAGTATTGGATATCCGAAATAAAAAAATATCCGTAACCAAAACCGAAACTGACATGAAAGTTTCTGATATAAGTAGGTGAAGTCTAAATTATTTTTACAAAATGTTTTGTTAGACATTTTTTCAGATATTTTCAATTAATTGACGGGATTACAGGGTTTTTAGATATTAGTTTTTGGGATAAATATTATTTTTTTATTTTTGAGAGTGCTAACAAACACTGCTTGTTTTGTCCGGCCGGCCAAGCCCTCACGTGTCGGATGTCAGATTTGTGTTGTAAGATTTTAATATCCTTTTATACCGGAATTATCCGAAACTTGAGGATAATCTGAAATGATTTCATATCCGTAACCGTTATAATATTACTTCCCATATCCGTATCGAGATCCGAAACTACACTCAGAGTTCCGTGGAACGTGGCGCAACGGTGGCAACGGTGTTATGTGGTGTATTCGTGTATTACTGTATTGGTCAAATTGAAACGCGTTTTTGTTGTTGTTGTAAAACTAAATGTTTTTTTCGAATCTTAAACATGTCGCACCCCCGGTGCGACACTGGCACTTATGCAAAAAATGCAAAAATGAGTTAAATATCTAAAAATGATCCTAAAGCACCCCTTTACTTGCTGCGAAAACGTTACTTTTGTAGTACGCATAGTTTCCGTATGAATGCGCGAGTGTCTTTGCCGTTTTGGCGCAAATCACGCGTCGCTGGGAGCAACATCGTTTTATTGGTCAGTAGTGCCCGCCAGTGCAAGTGCGTCTTGGAGCTACACTGTTACTAAGGTAATAAGTGACATAATATTTTTTTTTTATTCTGGAGCAATAGTTTACAATATAAAGTAATTCATATTTATCCAAAAGTAAAGTTAAAAGTTGACGTTGTAGTATAAGCTGTTCATCTCATCTATATATTCTTAAGAGCGTATGGTACCTCAAACGCAAGTTTTATAATGCGTAAAAGTATAAGATTCACTGCAGTAATCAACATCAGAAAAATATATGATATTCTTCAGGATATATGCTAGTGCCATAGTGTTGTGAAAACATAATACAACTAACTTTGCTCGATAGAAAAAAATCGCGAAGATACCTCTAAAAAATTCTTTTAACGAGTAAAAACCATACTAAAATACATGTCATCGTTCTGATTTTTTTGCCAAATAATTCTACAAGCAACATACTAATGTCATAGTGTTTTACTTTTTTAGTCCAATCAATAGTTTTCTTGTAAATCGCAAAATACCACTAATTTCGCACTATTCGGCCGCAGCGAAAGACGTAACAACCGCTTTGTAGTGCAAGCTGATTAGAACTTTATTCTAACAGTATTTCAAGCGAAGTTTGAACCACCACAAATAGGGTTGCTAATCTGAGGTAGCATACGCTCTTAAGTCATTGTTTTGTGAGGTGTCAAAGTTTTAAATGCTTCTCCTGAAAAACTACATTTTTGCATAAGTGCCAGTGTCGCACCGGGGGTGCGATGTGTTTTGTGCGTTCCAGTAACAAACTAACGTTAAATGGCACAGAAATTAAACAAATCAACTTTTAGTTACACTTAAGCGCTTAAAATAACAAAAAAAAATGGACTGACTAACTGCCGCTCGAAGTTCTCAAACGCGTTACTAAAATCATCCGTGCCGCTGAGTGTACTTGTGTGTTACCCTTTATTTAATCCAGTAAAGCTCCCCTAACCCCATAATGCGCAGTAGCTACTAGCTGTATACAGGGCGGGGCAGTATTTGAATTACTTGTAATTAAAATACGTAATTGAAATACAAATACGTATTTTGTATTTGTATTTCAATTACTTCCTTAAAATGTAATTTGTAATTCGTATTTCAAATACCTGACGACGAAGTATTTTGTAATTAGTATTTCAAATACTTGAGGCTTCAAAATACATTTTAACATTAAAATACATCCTTCATTTAGCGATCGTGAGTGAGAGAGCGAACTTTTAAGCTGGTTATTTTGCTTTTAATTCATTTTTGCCACCGACTTCCGAACGAAAGTTACTTTACACTTTTTTGCGGTGGTTTTTGAAGGCGATTATTTTTATTTTGAAAAAGTTTTTGTAATTATGTAATTTGTATTTCAATTAAAAATAGCTAAAATACTGTATTTAGTATTTTATATTTCAAATACCTCACTTAAAGATATTTGGTATTTTGTATTTCAATTACTTGCGAAACTGTATTTTGTAATTTGTATTTCAATTAAAGCAAAGCATGTATTTTGCCCAGCCCTGGCTGTATATATACAGACAGAGACACACATAGTCATACACTATTATACAGTTGTTGATCGAGTTGTGGCCGTACACAACGAAATTTAAGGTTGTCCAATGAAATTGACCGCGCGTAGTTCATTCTAGTGATATAATTATTTTCTCGATAATATTTATCTACACTCGCGAGCAAAAGTATGGAATCACTTACTTGGAATTGATTCCGCGCGATCTTGAGTACTTAATAACTAGTTAAGAATAATAATAATGGTACCATTTTAAAGGTTTAACAGTTACCTTTAAATTGATACCAAATTCATGCAAATCACGCTATCAATTAAGAAGTTATCCCGGATTACGTTGAGAAGTAAGGAAAAAGATATGTTTCAATCGTTTGATACGTCGCGCGTTGCGGCTTATTGACGCCCCATAAAAGTATGTGTTATCGGATTTTCTTTATCAGTTGGCTTTCACACGTTGACTGGTACACATCTCCAATACTTTTGACCCTTGAACTTGGACGACAATGGATACTACACCTATAGAAGCAGCACAAATCGTCGCCCTATTGCATGAGGGCTCAGCCAGCGGGCTGTAGCACGTCACCTCCACATAAGCCAGTCCTGTGTTTCGAAAGTTTATCAAAGCTTTCAGGAGATTAGTGGCTTTATCCCAAGACCAAGATCTGGATGGAGCCGGTGTACATCGGAGAGGGACGACCGTTTTATCGTGTCATCCTCTCTCCGAAATCGACATTTGACTGGTGTCGACGTCCAACGGGAGCTCCGAAATGTTCGTGTGGTAGCTGCCGGCGAGTGGACAGTTTGTCGAAGACTTAAGCAAGCTAATTTGACCCAAAAAAGGCCTGCCACATGCCTGAAACTGACGGCAGGTCACCGATAAGCACGACTTCAATTTGCTCGCTACCATCTTGATTGGGAGGTTGAGCGATGGAGGCGAATCCTGGTCTCCGACGAGTGCAAAATGTGTTTTCACGACATCGACCGAAGGGGTCGGGTCTACAGGTAACCTGGGGAGTGATTTGCGCAGTGCTGTTTCGCTGAAACAGTGGCTTATGGGGTCGGTTCTTGCATGATGTGGGCCGGGATCATTTGACCATAAAACAGACCCTGTTTTCGTGCCTGGTGGGGGACGAGGAGGCTGTCCAACGTCAGACCGCTACATTTCTGATGTTTAGCTGGATCATGTCGTTCCTTAAGCGGGATATATCGGTGATGACTTCCTCCGTAGGAACGATAGCGCTCGTTGTCACACTTCCCGTGCCACAACTGAATACCACGAAGAAGTTGGTATCGCCGCATTGAACTAACCAACGCTCAACCCGGACTTGTATCCCATTGAGCACGTGTGAGATAAACTGAAGAGGAGGATTCGTTCCGGAAATCCTGCTCCTTCAAGTGTGAATGAGCTGAAATCGGCTTTTATAGAGGAGTGAGAAGGTGTCCTGCAAGAATTGATTCCGAAGCTGATTAGGTCAATGGAGAACCGTATTTGAGAAGTTATTAGGGCCAGGGGAGGGTACACAAAATATTGAAACTTAATTTTAAGGCCAAATAAAAATGTTTTAAATTAATATTTGTTGTTTTCTTCATTTATTATTTTTCCATTATCCTTATGTTTTCATAACTCCTTCACTCAATCCGGGATAACTCCTTAAATACTGGTGTGATTTACATGAATTTGGTATCAGTTTAAAGTTAACAGTATAAGCTTTAAAATGGTACTATTTTTATAATACTTACCTAGTTATTAAGTACTCAAGATCGCGCAGAATCAATTCCAAGTAAGTGATTCCATACTTTTGCTCGCGAGTGTAATTTTATTTGGAGCTTTATAAAAAAAAATAATGCTAATAAATAAGAACTATTTACACACATCAACAGAATCTATCGGGATATTTTATATTTCATCAAATATCTACAAATCTATATTCGGATACAGTAAGTAAATTAAAGAATGAATATTAAAAAAAAAACGTGACTCTTTTGAGTAGTTTTCGGAAGAGAAAGTTTGTTTGTTAAAAAGTTTTTTTTTGTTAAAAAAAAAGTCGGTGGCAAAAAAAAATTAGGTAATTAAACAAACTGAAAAAAGTCAAAGTCACCGACTTCAGAAACAGATTTTTCTTCTAAAGTTTATTTTTCACTTTTTTTAAGTCAATTTTATTTTTTGTTAAAAAGATTTTTTATTTAAGTAGTTTTAGCTCTGCCTATCCATTACTATGATGTCAAATAAGTAGGGTAGAAAGAAATAAGTAGTAAAAAAATCACTGCGTAGGTTGAGCAGTATTGAAAAGGTAAACACGTAGAGCGATAAAAGGGCGTTTCCTAGCAAAAGTAGGTAACCTAGATACGGTATAGAAACTGTACATAATTATATCAAGTTAGTTTTACTGAGTTATACCGTAGGATTATAAAAGTAGCCGGTAGAGGCGACATTTTGTTGCTAGTTCATCGATGCCGGTTGGATAAAAACCAAAGCAGTCTATAGTTAATACTTTTTGCGGGCACTAAGTACCTACCTACACCTAATGCCTTATCTGTATGCAGATCTGGGGGCACGGCAGTGCCCCCGCCAAGTCGAGCAACAATGCCGTACTATTCTTTTGTTCAGGCCATTTTCGACCTCCTTTAACTCCGTTGTAGATAAATCTGGAAGCCTGAATTTTCAGTAGGTAACCAATTAGGCATTACATAAACACGATATATTTCAAATTTCATTCAATTTGAACCAGTAGTTTTTAAGTATTGTTACTAGTCAAAGTAGGTATCTGAATAGGGGATCGGACTGGGTCAAAATAATATGATTCTGTTTAGTCCGTAAGTTAGAATATCGAAAAATATTGAATACTTACGTGTTTTTTGTTTTATCAAATCAATAAAAAATGACGAAGATAAAACGCGTCAAAGATCTTGGAGTGGGGCTTGAAACGTCACTTGTGTCGTCAAAATGTACCATCATAATATGATAGTATACATATTGACGTCATATTATGACGTCACACGAGTTTTCGAAGCACTGTATCGTCTTCATTTTAAGTTTACGTGAAAAAAGAAAAAATACGTGTCCAATAATTTTTGGAAATCTATCTGACGGACTAATTAGTTTTTTTTTGTCCGATCCCCTATTTTGTCACTCACTCACTCACTGACTGAACGATCATCAAACAAAACTGTATGTGCATGTTTACGTACAGGCGGGGCGACGCGCGGCGCGTGCTACTTTTTTACCCGACTGCGGCGAAGCCCAAAAGGAGGGTTATGTGTTTGACGTGTATGTATGTATGTAATGTATGTATGTATGTCCGTTTCTTTGTTCCCTCATAACTCCTAAACGGATGAAGGGATTTGAATAAAATATGTATACGTCGTTAGATTTGTCTTGATGGCGCGAGTGTTTTGCGATATTAAAATTAAAAAACAAAGAAAAATTGCGGATTTTGGGGGCCAAATCGTGGAGTTAAAAAAAAAAATTGTAAATAGGTACCATTAAATGGGATTGGGCGGGTCACGTCAGCCGCATGCACGATGACCGCACCGCTGCTGGGCAACAGCCGCAACACGATGGTTGCCGGAAGATGGACGGCGATGGCCGGCACCATGAGGGCTGGTTCGAGGTGGCTCAGGAAAAGAGCACTTGGAAGGAATGGGGGGAGGCCTTTGCCCAGCAGTGGGACAGTACAGGCTATTAAAAAAAATATATACCATCGAGTAGGGTATCAAAATAAAGGGTTTTAGAAGGAGATTACAAAAATATATAATAACACTTATGTTATGTTTAAAAAAAATTCAAAGTGACAAATTCTATAAGCAAGCACAAAACATAAATCATCTGCGAAGAATTTTACGCGACCAACGAAAGAACAAACACAAAAAAACTAAAAAGTTGAAAATAAAAAAGTAGTTAAAAAAATAAAAAAAACTGAAAAGCAAAAAACAAGCACATTTTAAATTAAACAAAAGTAAGCAAGGCGGGGTTCATTTGTATATTAAATTATGAAATGAAATGAAAAAAATAGAACCCCGCCTGCTTCCAAGTTTTGTTTAATTTAAAATGTGCCAGTGGTGATGAAGTACGTTCATTAAGAGAGGCCATGGTAGAGCGAACGAATTCAGCCTTAAGACTTGTCTCCGAGTGGGGTGACGAGAATCTGGTAGATTTCAACGCCACCAAAACGCAAGTGTGTCTGTTCACCGCCAAAAGGAGTCCGTTTAATCTGGCCCCTACTTTCCGGAGTGCGTCTGTACAAGTTACTGACAGTCTCGAGCTTCTTGGCACGAAGTTGAGCGCGAATCTGAACTTCGGCGCCTACATCGAGTCGAAAGCTCAAACTGCGGCGAAAAAGCTGGGCATCCTAAACAAGGTTAAGCGGTACTTCAAGCCTGGACAGCTTTCAGTATTATATAAAGCTCAAGTCCGGTCTGGCATGGAGTATTGCTGTCACCTTTGGGATGGCTCAGCCAAATACCAGCTTGCCACACTTGACTCTGTAGAGCGCAGAGCCAGGAGGCTAATTGGTGACGATAAGCTGGTTAACAAGCTACATAGCCTGGCCCACCGTCGCAAAGTCGCATGTCTGTCGGTCTTCTACAGACTGTACTTCGGAGAGTGTGCGCAAGAGCTCCACGAGCTGATCCCACCATCTCCCTTCTTCCATCGGGAGACTAGACGCACTGCAGGGTACCACCGATACCTAGTCGACATTCCACACATTCGAACGAAACGCTTTGCTGGGTCCTTTATTATGCGCACAGCCAAGGAGTGGAATTCCCTGCCTGCGTCCGTTTTTCCGAGTTCATATAACCCTAATCTGTTTAAGTCGCGAGTAAACAGGCTTCTACTGGGTAAGCTCGTTCCATCGTCGACATCATCTCTGCCCTTAGGGCAAGATTGAAGTCAAGAGCAAGCCCATTTATAATAAAAAAAAAAAAAAAAAAAAAAAAAATGTGCTTGCTTTTTGCTTTTCAGTTTTTTCAGTCGTTATTTTTTTTTAATTTCAAACACATGGCGATGTATGAAAAAGTTAACGATTTCAATCGTCGATTTTACGAGAAGCTATTTTCGCACATTAGTTTAAAATGCAGCGTTTGTTGCGGTGGACCGGTCTCTCAGTAAATTAATAAAAAAGCACGAGACGAGCCTTCTGCACGCGCCGCGCGACGCCCCGCGTCTCCGTAAACGAGCCCTAAGGCACTTCTAGCAGGCATACAAATCAAGGAAAAACTAGTTTTCTATACTCCGTCCAACGAGACGAACTAATGGGGAAATCAAGCGCTGAACGTCATTGGTTGGAGATAAGGAACTTAGGGCGCGTACACGTTGCGACCAAATATCAATCCGATTCTGTCTCTTGAGCGGTGCGGACGTATTGTTTGGTGCTTATATCAGTGTGTTCACAGTGTTCGGTTTTACGTTGACCCGGCTTGTTTACTGGACTGATTCCTACTTACTTGTTGACTTGGCGTGTTTTTTGGACTGATTCTTGCATACTTGTTGACTTGGAAAGAAAAGAAAAAAAAAGAAAATATTTTTTGTTTAATTTGTTCATATCTTAGCATATTTGTTTTATACACAACAACTCAATATTTGCTTTCAATTACAGATTGTAATTTGTAAAAAAACTATTATTTTTAGATGACAGAGTTAGTAAGCGATTTAGATCAACGATGTAAACGCAGCCTAACATTTTCATGAATTAGCCACGCCCATTAACCAATCCTGGCCATTTAAGTCGGAGCTGCGTCCTTATCACTTTCATACGATTGTGCAAGGGAGAGAGCGCCATATTAGTTCGTCTCGTTGGACGGAGTATAGATCAAATCAAATCAAATATCTTTATTAGAACAAAAACACATTTAACAAATTGATTGCGTACCTACGTAAATAGGTGCATTAGTTAAATAACTGTCTTCATGTCTCTTTGACTTCTCTGATAGGTATCTCAGTTATAATACGAATAAATCGATACCTAGACACGCGACCTTATTATGCCCGGTTCACTCTTGACCAATTTTAATTGTTTTAATTGTATCTTAATTTTGAGTTCCTGCCCCCCCTCCCCCCCCCCCCCCATCATTATACACACATCAACACGGTCTAGGGATATTTTTAAAAAAGCGAATTACTATCAATGTGTTAATTATTTATATGACATGTATATATTTAAAATATGCGTTATTTAATATTCTACCATTTTTTAATAATGGTTAAGGTACTGATTAAAATTTCAGGATTTTATGGAAAAAAAATTAAGCATAGACGGAAACCGTATATGAATTAACTTTTAATTTGTGAGTAAAAACTGAAAAAAATAGAATAATCATTTAATTTGTGTTTATAAACTTGAAGTTAGTAGTCTGAGAAAGCGCCCATGATGTTCATAACACATCGGCAACGATTCGGCATGCTCAGAACAAGGTTGTCAATGTCTTGCTTCGGAATATTGTCCCATGTCCTTCTGAGGTGCGCAAAAAGTTGATCTTCTGTAGCCAAATTTTCGGGAACTTCCTTCAGAGCTCTTCTTTGCAGCATATCCCACGCATGCTCAATGGGATTTAGATCTGGCGATTGAGCAGGCCAGTCTAAGGCCCTAACATTATGTGTATGTAACCAAGCTGCTACCGTTCTCGCCGTGTGTGCCCGGGCATTGTCGTGCATGAACAGGAAATCTTGCCCCATTTGTGTTCTGTGGGGCAAGATTACGGGCCCCAGCACCTGTTGGACATATCCTGTGGACATATCGTTCTGCCGTCATATTGCCCCGCACCCAAACGTGATCCGTCCGTCCTCCAAGACGAATTCCTGCCCAAACCATAATTGTTCCTCCTTGGTATGGGTGAACTTCCTGAGGGTTCTGGAGACGGCTCCATCGTCCAGGAACTCGCCAAACACGCGTCCTTCGTGAATCTGGATGGAAGCCGAACCTGGATTCATCCGTGAACAGCACATTGGACCATTGCTCACGGCCCCAGTCCACGTGGTTCCGAACCCATTCTAATCGTCGTCCACGATTGCCTCTCCGTAAAGGTGGGACCCGGAGTGGTCTACGAGAGCGTAGATTGCTTTCATGCAGTCGCCTTCTTACAGTTTGGTCACTCACAAGCACTTGGTGTTCCACTCGCAGCCTTTGGACCAATTGAGTCGCCGTTGCATTTGGTTGAGCTCGCGCAGTAATTTGCAAAAATCGGTCTTGTCTGGGGGTAATGATGCGACTTGGCCCCCGGTGCCTCTCCGCTACTTCACCTGTGGCACGATAGCGTGTCCACAATCTTGAAATTACATTTTGATGGGTCCCTATGGCCTCAGCAACATTACGCTGAACAGATCCAGCTTCCAGCATTCCCACAGCTCGTAACATCTCCGCCCTCGTCAAATGCCGGCGTTGCATGGCTACAATACCTCAATTTTAACTTTATCTTTCGTTTAAATGAAAAAAAACTGTAACTAAACGTAATTCGTATTGTTTTCTAAATTTCGCACAAATGAAAATTCCCTCTCCTATACATCAAGACATTTTTATGCCACCGAAACAAAAGAATTTTCAAAAATTTGAATTTGGAATTAGTCTGAGATAAATTACAAACAAATCGGTGTATTAAAGATTCCAATGCGGCCAGTACTTTTCGAGTTATTTAATTGAGTATGAAATATCCCTAGACCGTGTTGAGGTGTGTAATTAAGCCGTTTCGCACAGCGGGTAAATGTAGAATCATCGGAGCGACAATAACTGGACATATATGACAAGCATTGGTATCACAACATACGCGACGCCCCGCACGCTCCCTTGTGCTCCCAACCCTCCGCCGCCGCCTGCCGCACCACCCCTAGGTTATTATTAGTTACTTATTTTATGCTTGCTCCTGCAATCAATACTCAATCAAGACTGCTTACAAGTGAGCGAAAACTGAGCGAACAGTTCCAGGAATAACAAGGCTTCTTGAGTTTCTTGACGTGCTTAGTTGAGGGAGACAGCTCCCTGCTCTACGGAGTCGGACGGGACCACACCGAGGGGTGTGGTCCTACCTCTAACAGCCATATTGATTAATTGCGAGTCGTGATGTATAATCTTATTCATTTACCGTTGAGTGCAGGTCTTACTTTGTCTAGGGGACAGATGAAATAACTTTGGATTTTATGCAATGTCCATATTGTTCTGAGGCAAACAAAATCATCTACATTTTTTATTAACAACTATTGAAAATAAAACCTTGTATCCGGCACTCTGCCCAACTAACTAACCCTCTGTACCAACATTTTTGTTCGAAATATGTGGAATTTCGCATATTTCTCACAAAAATGTTGTCAATTCAAAGCATCGCAATTCGTAATACAACTTCAATATTGGTTGCGCGCCTTTTGAGTGTCTTTTCTTCTTTTTTTTCTGTTTTTCTCCCGTTTATTCCGATGTTTGGCGCCCAACCAAATAGTGCTTTATGTTCTTTACCTGGACCCCGAGTCTGCTATTCAATAGTGTCAGAATGGTCAATCATTGATCTCATAATTGTTGATTTTGACAAGTTTGGTGTTGTTGTCCTGTTCGCAAACACAAATACTTTAATTTCAGAGCCCATTACATAATCATCCCGCTCTTATCCCATGTTATTTGGGGTCGGCGCAGCACGTTTTTCCTTCCATTCTGCCCTGTTAGTCGTCAGTCGTCACGCTTTCATTTATTCCTTTTCCCTTCATTTCATTCCTCACACACTCCATTCATATTATTTTTTCTTTGGTCTTCCTCTCTCTCTTCATCCATCTACATTTATATTCATCATTTTAAAGCCCATTACGCTTTCTGAAATTGCTTATATCTTAATAAAGCGCTAATTCGCTAAAACGATTTACACGTTGAATTGCTAACTTTCGGCGCTTTGTCAAAAGCCAACAAAGCGTTTTTCATTTTAGTAGGAAATTGATTAGATGTCGTCCTGCGTTAAGAAAACACTAACATGAAAAAAATGAAGTTAAAATTATATTTATTTTTTTAACTATAGCACAATAATTGGGAGAAAATACAGGCGGGTAAATAAAAAAAATTATATATCTACATCCATTCCCTTGTCATTTTTTACCCGACTACGGCGAAGCCAAAAGGAAGGGTAATGATTTTGGCAGTCTATGTATGTATGTATGTATGTTCCACCGTAGCGCCTAAACTACTGAACGGATTTTAATAAATTAGGTGTCAATAAATTCGTAAGAATAGCCCGGGTGACATAGGCTATATAAATTTTATAAATTCTTTTTATGACAGAATTTAAATGTCAAAAACTTACCTAAAAAAATATTAAATTGAGATAATCATAGCAAGTATGGTATCAAATAAAAGGTCTTGGCGAGCACATTACAAATGTGTATTATATTATAGTTTAAGTACGCACAAAAATAAAATTCAAATAAAAAAATTAAAATCTAAAACCCGACTACTAACAAAATCGCGGTCTTAAAAGTAGAAAACAAGAAAATAATTCTTGTCTGATATTCTTCGTAGTCGCATGCCATATTGCTAATGGCAATTAGCAGCTGACTTCTGTATCAATGAGAACGCCATGAAGGAGCATCAGGTATCAGTGGCATGCGACTACGAAGAATATCAGACAAGAATTATTTTCTTGTTTTCTACTTTTAAGACCGCGATTTTGTTAGTAGTCGGGTTTTAGATTTTTGAACTTAATTTTTTTTTTTAAATTAACGCTTTGATTTTAATTTATTCTGGGTTAATAAGCCATATTTCGTGCAGTTTCTGTACAGTCCGTCTTATATTTTTGTGCGTAATAAAAAATAAGAAAAACATGGTAGAGATTATTAGAGATCAACCCGAGTAGATGAATATAATTCTTATCACTCCAACTCGCCTGTGGTAGCTCTGCTTCGGTCCGTATTTCGAAAGGGATGACCGTCATTTCATTTCGTGTTGGTTTCTTTGGAAGCGGGTCCGCTAGGATCTTACGGGTACGGGACGCGTAGTGTGATTTCGTAAACTTGACCTTCTCGTATAAATTAGCCACACGGAAAGAGTCTGCGACAACGTTTTTTTTCTTTGACCTATTTTAATAGATAAGTCGGTGATGGCAGGTGGAGTAATCTGAGATTTTCTCTCAACTTTATCTATGACTAGCTGAACCCGCGCATGCATTGCAATGCGTTTTTCCTACCTATCTATCTACTACCCTACCTACAACCCTACCTACTACCCTACCTACTACCCTACCTACTACCCTACCTACTACCCTACCTACTACCCTACCTACTACCCTACCTACTACCCTACCTACTACCCTACCTACTACCCTACCTACTACCCTACCTGCTACCCTACCTGCTACCCTACCTGCTACCCTACCTGCTACCCTACCTGCTACCCTACCTACTACCCTACCTACTACCCTACCTACTACCCTACCTACTACCCTACCTACTACCCTACCTACTACCCTACCTACTACCCTACCTACTACCCTACCTACTACCCTACCTACTACCCTACCTACTACCCTACCTACTACCCTACCTCCTACCATACCTGCTACCCTACCTGCTACCCTACCTGCTACCCTACCTGCTACCCTACCTGCTACCCTACCTGCTACCCTACCTGCTACCCTACCTACTACCCTACCTACTACCCTACCTACTACCCTACCTACTACCCTACCTGCTACCCTACCTGCTACCCTACCTGCTACCCTACCTACTACCCTACCTACTACCCTACCTACTACCCTACCTACTACCCTACCTACTACCCTACCTGCTACCCTACCTACTACCCTACCTACTACTACCCTACCTAAAAAAATAAAAAAAGTATCCTATGTCCTTCTCCTGGTTCTTAGAAGCTACCTCCCTACCAATTTTCAGCTAAATCCGTCCAGCATTTTTCATGCTATGTCGTGACAACGGAAAACGGGTTTCATTTTTATCTAGGTACCTAGGTATATAGATTACTAGCTGACCCGGCAAACGTTGTTTTGCCATATAAATAACTAGCTTTTGCCAGCGGCTTCGCCCGCGTGAAAAAGACGATTTTCCATACAAACTTTCATCCCCTATTTAACTCCCTTAGGGGTTGAATTTCGAAAAATCCTTCCTTATTCCTTGTCTACATTATAAAGGGAACCTCTGTGCAAAATTTCAGCTTTCTAGGTCCAAGGGTTTGGGCTGGGCGTTGATGAGTCAGTCAGTCAGTCAGTCAGTCAGTCAGGACTTCTCTCTTTATTTATTAGATTCCCTAGTAAAAAAAATATAAAAAATAAAAGATGAAAAATAGATGTTGGCCGATTCTCATAGATACCGGATAAGCACAAAAAATTTCATCAAAATCGGTCAAGCCGTTTCGGAGGAGTACATAAGGCAACGAAAACTGTGACACGAGAATTTTATACCTATATTAGAAGATTGATCTTTACTAAGTTTTTCACTACATTTTGATCGTAAACGATAAAATATCTTTTGACAATACTACTCAATCGTTTGCTGCTTACTCATTTTGTTCCTTGATTATTGTTTATTCGATGATTTTGAACATAGACGTCGAGCAAATTGGGAGGCACACTATCTTTGTAACGTAAATGTTACTTTGAAGTTTTGAACATACACGTCTTTGTCTTTTTCTACGATCTTATTTCGTAAACTTTGTAATTCCTTCTTTCTTTCGGCCTTCTTCTTCTTCTTCTTTTCGAGTCGACAACTCAAATTTTATCCATCCAGTACGTAGCAACCTGCAGCTGTTCCGTTGGCTTCGTTCAAGTCCTTGAACGTGCAGTTAGTTTTCACGACGGGCAAGAGAGGAGGTGTGGCATGCATGTCCTGTGTCGGCCGACCGATCACGTTAAAATTCACAAAATCAATGTGCCACAGTATATTAATATGGTATGGTACGGTCCATATTTATACTGTGGTACCTAGGGCAAATAGGGAAATCGGGTGCTATACCCAAAACATAACTATGGTGTTACCACAGACGTAGACGGTGTGGGACATAGAAATATCACAACTTATTCCTTAGAGTCTTAGACCCTATTATCTAGGCTTCAATAGAGCGAAAACGCGAGTAATCGTAAGTAATTTACTAATCGAGTCATGAAATGCTATTCCGGGATGCGTGAAGAAGAACTGGTTATCTATCGAGGTATTAACGCTAACTCTGGACTCATTCGGAATTGTTTGGTGAACACAATTCACGCGATAAACAACATTAGAGAGCCATGGGGGAGGCCTTTACCTAGCTGTGGGACGGAATAAATAGGCGGATAAAAGAAAACATAGACCGTAGGTTATTAATACGTATTATGTAAATACATTAGCATCAACTGAACATCTGCGTATGCACAGAACATTGTTCAATCTGGTGACTGACAAGTGACAAGCAGAAAAGGTAGGTAGGTAGGTACTTACTAAGTGGAGGGCGAGCGCAGCTAGAAAATAATTTAAAAGGCAACATTTTAAGTCTCCCTCTCGATACCCGGGCTATGCCGATGCCGTCGGCACCACCGGGTCGGGTTGCTACTTAAATTACCTATCATAAGTGGGTTAAAGTGTGGAACGCTCAACGCATGATGGTGGCGGTACCCACGACCAAACAGCCACCACGTGCGCCTTGGCGGCAACCGCGTTGCCGTGGAGACGCGCCGGGGGGAGCGGGCGGCGCGGCTCCCCCCGTCTCCACCCGCACGCGCCCCGGCCGCACCGCGCCCGCTCCGCTCGCCCGCCCGCCGATCGCGCCCGCGACGACCGCCGAACGAACGAACGGAACTAGTAACTACTCCGCTCAGTACTCGCTACACGCGCGCACCGGTTTATTCCGTGTGCCCATTTTTCATTCCGCAAAGTAAACGCCGCTAGAGGCCCGAGTTCTTGTCACCGATACCGAACGACATAACATCGCAGCATGGACGGTGACATGTCCCAGGGTGCCTCCGGCGACGTCTCACCCATTTACGAAGATAGGTAAGAGTTTAATTTTAGGATAGGAATCATATTGGCGAGGTATTATAGGTAAGTATGATGGTGCACAGCGGTTCTACTTCTAATACATTTATATAGGTACCTACATTACCATCAACAGGTGATGCTTGGACCTAACTTATTTGGTTATTACCTAAGGGTTATTATTACTTACTTACAAACCAAATGGCGAGTAGGTACATTAATTTATTATAACTTTTTAGCTACCTACTTAAGTGAAATCATGATACCTACCTATTATGAATTTTTATTTTGAATCTTGCTCACATGCTTACCTACCAATATTTCACAATAATCCCTGTCTTATAAGATTTTATTAGGCCTATGTTCAGCAGTGGACGTCTTTTTGGCTGAAATGATGATGATGAGGTTTTTTCACAAATATAGGTAGGTACCTACTCACCTAAGTACCTATATACCTACGTAGATAACCTACTTACTTACGTGTAAGGTCAATGTGGGCAAATCCGTCTACGGGGCTATTCCATACACATTCGTTTACTATTCATTCCAGAATAGTTACGCTGTTACTGGTTCGGTCGATAAAACAGGGTCAGTTTTTAGTTCTAACTATGATTCATAGATGGAACAAGGTTGTCTACAATTGTCAAAAAATGCATTTGAAGTTTACTTGTGCTACGAACTCGAAACTCAAGTGTTGCGTGCCGCCGTTTCATATAGGATAAATATTAAATTTTACAAGTTACGACTTTCTGAGTATGCCTAACATGTAGTTTAATAAGTGTTACAACGGATTTTTCTATTTGTTTTGAGTATAAACCAGTAGATACAGAAAGAATTGTTAAAAAAAATACGTAACCTCAAAATGTTCAAGTGGGAAAATCCGTCTAATTTCGAAGGGGCTAAATCGTCATATACAGGAATTACCCCATTTCAGATGTCGTCAACCTTTTCATCCTTCCTATTTTTAGTTTATACTTTGAAAGTCCACTGGTAACTAACAATTGGGTGTTTGATTATTATTATTTTTGTAATTATTTTTACAAAAACAGTTTCACAACATAAAGGAATTTACCAATTAATGAATTAATAATACTTATACATCAAGGCGTTTTACAGTTTTCGTCAAAAAAGTATTTTTAAACACTAAATTCATGTGCTTTATGAACGAGACACTACTCCTCCGGGGCAGCGACTGTGTCGTTATTAGGAAGAAGAAACTGACTCCTGATATACAGATATTTAATATCTAGCTCTGGAGTCAGGGCTTCACAAAAATTGTATAGAAATGTTTTGCAATTAAAGAATTTATTATTATTATTATACCTAACCGAATTCATTAAAAATAACCCTGTTTATTTAAGTTAATACCATAAATACCATTGTCATAATAAGATAGGATTGTTTCAATGTACCTGAAAAATTAAACTGATAAGTAAAAATATTTAGTTTTCAAACTTTTTAGAAAGGTTTAAAGTCCCTGGTTATAAAAATAGGCCGGATTAGCCCCCAAAAAAGATTTTAGGGAGTAAAACGTAAAATAAACCTTATTTTTATGATGTTAAAAAACATTTTTCTTCATCATCTGCATTTACTTGTTTACAAATTGCATACTTTGATAAAACGGCGTAACTCGAGGCAAATTTGCTACTAGACGGATTTGCCCCGAATCGTCGGGAAAATCCGTCTAACGACCGACTTTTAAAAAAACCTTGTTAGTTACATGTGGATGGCTGTTTTGTTGTTTAAAATGGATGTGTATACAAGAGAATAAAATTTTGTATCGCTTACAACCATCAAATTTATATTAAAGTAGTAAGTGTACCAGATTTAGTTAACCACATTCGACTTTCAAAAAAGTATGACGGATTTGCCCACATTGACCTTATCTACATAGTGATGTCTATTCATTACCTATCGTGTTGGGCAGGTTGCAGTTGCCTAACAATTAGGTTTAGAGATGGACCTGACAGGCCTATGACGAATTGATGATAGTACACAATTACTTAATTTAGTTAGGTACATTAGTAGGTAGGTATTAAAGCAGGTATGTAGGTACCTACCTACCTACCACAGCTAGGTGTTTCGTTCAATCTGTTGATATTTAAGTGTACCTACCTATAGATAATAATGGTAAATGAGTAAAAACGGCTTATCTACCCGTGTAGGTAAGTCGCCAGTACCGAGTCAGACCTAAATGAGGAAAACTTCAGTTGATATTATAAGTAGGTACTTACCTACCTAGGTACCTACTTCTAGGACTCCTGGGTCGAAAGTGTGCAAACGAATCATGCTAAACCCATCTCTACCACTTACGGTACCTACCTACCTACTAGGAGGTAAATTGGTGATATAAGTAGGTACCTATCAGAAATCGTTAAATTAAGAAATTATATAGGTACCTACCTAGGTACTACTCAATACAAAAGATTCTACCGATAAGTCTAGCCAATCATAAACACGCGTGGCTCTTTATGTGATAAAAAGATACTCTTATGTTATTGTAAGACGGCTGACGGCTTATAATTTTTTAAGGTGGAGGCAAGAGGAGTGAACCCGAAGCTCACATGACAGACTAGTTGTTATTTTGTGAACGACATGGTAGGTAGTTAGGTACCTACCTACCTACTCTCACACTGATTAGTCAGCTGATTGTCTGAGGTCAAATACTTGATCTCTGAGAATCTAGTAACTGAGGATCAAATACCTACTTGTTTCTTAAATGAATCATGTAAGCACGCTGCACCAATGGGTTACTTACTGCCGTAATCTAATTCGGTACCTATTTTGTAGTTCGTAACTTCGTACGTAGTACCATTTTTAAATTTTACGTAGGTACCTCTACTCTGGTAGGTACGAATTCAAATCATGGGAAATACCTACCAATATTACTATCTACATACCTACCTTACTAATAGGGGATCGGACAGGGTCAAAATAATATGATTCTGTTTAGTCCGTAAGTTAGATTATCGAAAAATATTAAATACGTGTTTTTTGTTTTATCAAATCAATAAAAAATGACGAAAATAAAACGCGTCAAAGATCTTGGAGTGGGGCTTGAAACGTCACTTGTGTCGTCAAAATGTACTATCTGACGTCACACGACTTTTCGAAGCACTGTATCGTCTTCATTTTAAGTTTACGTGAAAAAAGAAAAAATACGTGTCCAATAATTTTTGGAAATCTATCTGACGGACTAATTAGTTTTTTTTTGTCCGATCCCCTATTCTTCTTCTTAACTTGTGGGCAGTTAGGTCTAACGACCCCACACGGCTCACACCACACACCCTAGTGGCAGAGTTTCTAAACTGCCTCAAGGGAGGGCCTCTGACATGGTTTGACAACCACCGGCTTCCGAAGCACGGAATCATCTTTTTGTCAGACAATCAGGTGATTCAAGCCTGCAATGTCCTAGTCAAACTGGCACCAACTTTACAAAGTATGCTTTCCGTGGGAATCGTACTCACGACCACCGGTTCACCTTAGAGTACATACAACTTATTAATGGATTTGGTAAAAGTTCAATGAACTGTGGCATTGAACTCAATGCTTCAAATCTTGAATAGGTACTGATACTGGTTGTAGATTTGGTTATTGAACAAAAACCAACCTACCTACCTAGTATTGACTCTGAATTCCTGACGCTGCAGGGTCACCTCTCAATCTATAGGTACCTACTTCATAGTTCTAAGTAGGTTTTTAATACACCGGTTTAATACAAGAATGGGACACTATGGTGAAAACTAATACCAAATCGATTAAGTTGGCAAAAGTCGTCAAGAGCTCGTATAATCCTGAAAACGTAGACCGATTTTTCCTTTTTTTTCTGGGGTGGTTTGTCTCTAGAACCTCGGCGCTACGTGGTTTTGACTAGGAGTTGAACACGATATTTTTGGATACTTGTATCACAGATACTATAATACTAGCGTACTTGTATTAACTTTCTTGAAAACGGAGGAGCTTACTGCCTGCTGGCTGTTTAACCGGACTAAACTGTGGCGGTGTCTTCGGGTAAACGTAGCTCAGCTTAGTGCTTGGGGCAGCCCGAGACTGGCTTAATCAGATTTCCGTTGGCTGGCACGAATGAGGGTCGCGGGCGTCGCGGCATTATTGCACCAAACCTGCTATTTTAATAAACTGAATAGGTATTTGCTAAACCCCAGAAAATGGCAAACATCACAAACCGGTTTTAGTGTTAGGTACTGATCATAACGCTGCAATTTTTTTGCAGCATTATATCAGTAACCGGTTTAAAAATGTAACTGGTTTCCAGGCCTTGCCAAAAACCTGGTATTCACGGAAACAAGTTGAGAAACAAGAGCTAAACGTAGTTTCCCACGACTCCAAATGTTGCGTAGCATAGCAAGCCATAATATGAAACAACAGAGATTGCAAGTTTGCAACATTCCATGTTACCGAAGATGTCATGACGCCGGCTTTGGTCTCCATAACACGTTGCTGAAACAATGTGCTGTAACTTTTGCTGGGTAGAGAGATGAGAGCGATGAGAAGTCAGTCCACGTGTACGGCCCGTCGGTTCGATGAAAACTAACGCTGTATGTGCTGTTAACGAGATGCCGCCCCAGACCATTACAGATCCTCCTCCATAAGCAACAGTTTCCTCGATGCAACACTGAGAATAACGTTCTCCAGGGCGACGATATACTCTCTGACGTCGATCACTTCCATGTAGACTCACCCTGGTCTCATCAGTGAAGAGTACATTACTCCACTGCTCTAATGTCCAATCCCTATGCTCTCGAGCAAATTCAAGTCGTGCTCGACGGTGTGCTACCGTTAATGCTGGGCCTGTTGCAGCTCTTTTTGGGGTCAGGTTCCGTTCAGCAAGTCTCCTTTTGACGGTATCTGAACTTATGACCACTTGGCGTTCGTCACGCAGACTTTGTTGGACTTGAACTGCGTTGAGGTGGCGATTTCGCAGAACAGTAAGGTGGTTATAACGATCATCTGCTGCTGATGTAGCTCTAGGTCGATCGAATGCTCCAGTCTCTAGGTATCGTCTGTAAACTCGTTGCACCGAAGATCTGCTGATTCGAAGCCTTCGAGTGACTTCACGTTGCGCAATGCCTGCTTGAAGTAATGCTACAGCTTGAGCTGCTTCCTGAGGTGTTGTATCCATTATTAATCGAAATAAGTAGCAAAAACACACGCGTCTGAGCAAACGATGGACAAAAACTAAAGAAATGATAAGAAATATCCGACACCCTCATTGTAGAGAAAAAGAACGCTAATTTCAAAGTGAAAACAGAGCAAATCGTTAGCATTGTGTTTGTTGCTTGATTACAATGTGAGTTGACGGTACTTTCGAATTAATTTTTAGTCATTTTAATCACCATGAAACGCACTTTTTGTAGGTATAACTTTGATAGTTGTAAGTTTTATACTTTTTGAGAAAATCGAATCAGAGTTCCTAGGTAGCGGGTGGCTCGGTTTATTTGCTGACCAGTGTAGTTAATACTAGGTAATACGATACCCTTTGGTAAGACTGGATGTCATAATTTCAGGTCACTGACTACCTGTAACGACTGCCAAAGATCTATATTATGGCAGCCGGGACCAACAGCTTAACGTGCTTTCCGAGGCACGGAGGAAACTCGGTATGTCGGGCGGTCACCCATCCACAGACCGACCTAGGCAAGCACAGCTTTACCTAAAGATCGACCCGAGTGGCTGGCAGTTCTTATTAAGCCACGAGCTCCTTTTCGAAATTCCACCCTAAAGGGAGTTAAATAGGGGATGAAAGTTTGTATGGAAAATCGTCATTTTCACGCGGGCGAAGCCGCTGGCAAAAGCTAGGTCCTACTTATGGAGTTAAAAGATTTTTTTGACATTTAAAAAACCGCAAATATAAGTAACTTTGTCATTCATACAGTAAACACTATGAAAAGCAAACTAATGTATCACAAAATGTGTATTTTTGTTGCCGCTATAACAACAAATAATATTATACATGAATTATAGGGGGACTTCCCTACCACGATAGTACGGAACCCTTCATGTGCGAGTCCGACTCGCACTTGCCCAGTTTTTGCCTGTATTTGCTAATGGCTCCTTCGAGTCTGACGCGCTGTCATGAATTTATTATAACTTTGATGCAGTAGTGAACTAGTGACCGACTTACAATATTGACTTAATAGGTATTTAATAATTTTATCTAAGTATCTATTTTAAAAAGATAAAGTTCGTGAGGTTGCAGGGGGTAATCTCTGGATCTAGTATAGTAGGTACGACGGGCTGGTGTCCACAACTCCACGCAACAATCTCTTTAGTATCTATGAACTGATTTCAAGAGTTCTGTCACTAATGACATGCTTTTTATCCCCGAGTGGACTACCTGTAACGACTGCCAAAGATCTATATTATGGCAGCCGGGACCAACAGCTTAACGTGCTTTCCGAGGCACGGAGGAAACTCGGTATGTCGGGCGGTCACCCATCCACAGACCGACCTAGGCAAGCACAGCTTTACCTAAAGATCGACCCGAGTGGCAGTTCTTATTAAGCCACGAGCTCCTTTTCGAAATTCCACCCTAAAGGGAGTTAAATAGGGGATGAAAGTTTGTATGGAAAATCGTCATTTTCACGCGGGCGAAGCCGCTGGCAAAAGCTAGGTCCTACTTATGGAGTTAAAAGATTTTTTTGACATTTAAAAAACCGCAAATATAAGTAACTTTGTCATTCATACAGTAAACACTATGAAAAGCAAACTAATGTATCACAAAATGTGTATTTTTGTTGCCGCTATAACAACAAATAATATTATACATGAATTATAGGGGGACTTCCCTACCACGATAGTACGGAACCCTTCATGTGCGAGTCCGACTCGCACTTGCCCAGTTTTTGCCTGTATTTGCTAATGGCTCCTTCGAGTCTGACGCGCTGTCATGAATTTATTATAACTTTGATGCAGTAGTGAACTAGTGACCGACTTACAATATTGACTTAATAGGTATTTAATAATTTTATCTAAGTATCTATTTTAAAAAGATAAAGTTCGTGAGGTTGCAGGGGGTAATCTCTGGATCTAGTATAGTAGGTACGACGGGCTGGTGTCCACAACTCCACGCAACAATCTCTTTAGTATCTATGAACTGATTTCAAGAGTTCTGTCACTAATGACATGCTTTTTATCCCCGAGTGGATTAGGCTGTGTTTAAGGCGACATTAGCTGCCCGCGACCTTGAGCGCGCGTTTAACTCATCGTCTAAACAAATAAGGTTGAAAATGGCGATGCGTTTGATGCTCGTGACTGCCAAAATGAACGATAGTTCGCAGATTTAATTTATTAAAAGAAAAAAATACGCTGTAATGTTAAAATATTTTTACATATGTCTTTAGTTGGTTAAATTTCCTTTCTGATAGTAAAAAAATAAATAACAGTTGTCACTCAAAATATTGAGCATTTCGAGACGAAAAAGTTTTTTCGTGTGATTTTTTTGTGATTTTGTGATTTTTTTTTTCGAGGTTCTTGATTACTTTTAGAAAATATTTTTGCATAAGTCTTTTACCTATACATTTGACTATACACTGTATTTTTTTTGGAATTGTAATAAGTAGCAATACGGCTAACTCTGCGACGAAAAACAGGTCGTTTTTACGGTTCCCCCGTTAACTGCGTCTTAAGGCGACATTAGCTGCCCGCGACCTTGAGCGCGCGTCTAACTCATCGCCTAAACAAATAAGGTTGAAAATGGCGATGCGTTTGATGCTCGTGACTGCCAAAATGAACGATAGTTCGCAGATTTAATTTATTAAAAAAAAAAATACGCTGTAATGTTAAAATATTTTTACATATGTCTTTAGTTGGTTAAATTTCCTTTCTGATAGTAAAAAAAAAAATAACAGTTGTCACTCAAAATATTGAGCATTTCGAGACGAAAAAGTTTTTTCGTGTGATTTTTTTGTGATTTTGTGATTTTTTTTTTCGAGGTTCTTGATTACTTTTAGAAAATATTTTTGCATAAGTCTTTTACCTATACATTTGACTATACACTGTATTTTTTTTGGAATTGTAATAAGTAGCAATACGGCTAACTCTGCGACGAAAAACAGGTCGTTTTTACGGTGCCCCTTTGACTGCGCCTTAACTGTTTACCAACCTCAAGACAAGACTTGCATTAGCATTACTGAGTAATAAAAGGAAGAGAATACGACAATGTCAATGTCGTCAGAGAAGCGTAGCTACACACACACAGATCTCGATACCGCTTCTTTGCCTACTACCGCAAGTCCTCAACTAGCCCGTAGCTTTTAGAATAGGTATTTCTTGATAAGCGCTATTAAGAAGCTTATTGTGAAAGAAGATCTCCTTGCGTTACGCCATTTTTAATATCTTTGAAAATTATATTACCTTTGCGTTATAAATATATATATTTCGAGATGATAAATGATCTTATTGCCGCATTTCATTGATCTTTATTAAGTATCTTAAATAAACAGAATAAAATCAAGATGGATGTCATTCGCGGGATGAGTTAGGACTTAGTAGTAAGTACACATCGATACATTCTTCTTCTTACATTGAAACAAACTCTTTTACAATATTACTAATTCTATCTATGGTTACAAAGGCAGTTCTAACGCCGATAACGATATCTTCCAGACTAAGTATAGACTTTATGCTCGTACAGTCCCAACTAAAGATAAAGAGGGGTTTGTGTTGTGCTTGTGGTGTACTGCTAATTGCTACACAAACATTAAATATGTAATCAAAATAAACTAATAGCCATAGTTACCGACGACAAAGAATATAAAACCAAACTTTTAGTAAATAAAATATGTGAAACTATCAATCCAACATTATCGATTTGTAAGTTCTCCGTTTATGAACTAGGTCACCATGGGGCCATCCTCCATGCATTATTTAGTAGTCGGCTCGATCGCAAATAGAACCGTCGCGGTCGCCTAGCGTTGCTCAATGACGCACTCGAACAGTATACCTACAAGCTGCTTAGCTGATGGCTCTTTTTTAGGGTTCCGTAGCCGAATGGCAAAAAAACGAAACCCTAAAGCCTGCAATACATGTTTGTCCGAGCGCTGCTGTGCATTGGCTTCCTTCAAACTTGCCGAACGTCTAGACAGTAGCGCTTGCCTTGTGCCAATTTGACTTGTCTAGGCTCGCGTTGGTCTAATACATGTTGGCCATCTTAGACTCTAAGCTCGGCCAACATGTATTGCAGGCTTTAGCGCTTCCGCCCACGTCAGACTTTTTGTCGGGCCGATATTTTGTTCGTTATTTCTGACCAAAACAAAATCGGTCGCCGATTTTTTACGAACAAATTTTAAATGGGCCCGACATAAGTCTCGTGGGTGTTATGCCTTATACGGTTATACCTATATATATTCGTTATGTCCGTCTGCCTGACCGTAAGTCATAGCCACTTTATTCTGAAACTATTATGACTACACAGTTGAAACTTGGTAGGTACTAGGTAGATTTATTCTGTGAACCGGTTTACGAATTTTATGCAATAATAAAATAATATAATTTTTTTTCAAACATGGAATTTTTCGTTAAACCTACTTATTGGCCCACTTTGGAAAGGCATTGCATATCTCTTTCGACGTCCTAAACTTATAAGTATAGCTCCTATTGGTATTTCCAGTTTAATAAAGCTAAGTAGAATTTCTCACTGGTATTCAACTGCATCCGGTTAGACTGGAAGCCGGCCCCAACATAGTTGGAAAAAGGCTAGGCAGATGATGAGAATTTCTCAACTCAGTTTCGTCAATTTTCTTACTAGTTTTCTCAGCACTAGTTGCACGTATGATCTACTATTGTGATATTAAGGCGCGTCCCCCAGCAAAACGTAGCTCTAGCCGTTTTTTGTGCAGTTTTCTGGAGCTTATAACTCTTTAAAAAAAACATATATCAACCAACAAAAAATACATTAAATTTCTACATACTCTTGCCTTCAAAATAGTACGTTTTCTTTTTTTCTTTTTTTAGTAAAATATTTAATTAATCCCCTCACAACGAAACCACAGAAATGAGAAATAATTATTGAAAACATGCTACTTCTCTAAAACTAACAATTGTTTTTATTTTGTTTTTACACTAATGGATAAGCAATTTCATAATGAACATTATGGTACGATTTTTTTTTTTCAAAAACCCAAAATTTGATTTTATAAAGATTTTTATGCAAAATTCTGAGCGTATTCGCATCTGTATCTATTGACATTCAGTATGCCGCCAGGCCTCGAAGGGGGAACCCGTGTCGCTCGTCACCGCGCCGCGTCGGCTCATGCGCTCGCTCGCTTACGTCACATTATCAACAGATCTAAGAAGTAATTTCAAGTAATAGATATGGCATTTAATGAAATATTTTTGTATGAAATATTTATTGGTGCGTCCAAATACTTTTGGTCATTATGAATTCAGTTATTATACTCACGTCGATAAATAGGTAGCTACTTTCAACTTTTACTGTGATACAAAATAATATTGGCACGATTACGAAAATGAGCTCAAAATTAAAATCCAAGATGGCGGCTAGGAAAATTTTAAGTTTTTCCGTCATGGGTGTCGTTTTCATGGTTTTTGGGGTCGCTGATTACGAAAATTAGGTCAAAATGAAAATCCAAGATGGCGCCGACGAAGATTTTTGGTTTTTCCGTCATGGGTGTCGTTTTCATGGTTTTTGGGGACGCTGATTACGAAAATGAGGTCAAAATGAAAATCCAAGATGGCGCCGACGAAAATTTTTGGATTTTTCGTCATGGGTGTCGTTTTCATGGTTTTTGGGTCGCTGATTACGAAAATGAGGTCAAAATGAAAATACAAGATTGCGCCGACGAAAATTTTTGGATTGTCCGTCATGGGTGTCGTTTTCATGGTTTTTGGGGTCGCTGATTACGAAAATGAGGTCAAAATGAAAATCCAAGATGGCGCTGACGAAGATTTTTTGTTTTTCCGTCATTGGTGTCGTTTTCATGGTTTTTGGGGACGCTGATTACGAAAATGAGGTCAAAATTAAAATCTAAGATGGCGGCCAGGTAAATTTTTGATTTTTCCGTTATGGCTGTCGTTTTATATAATATATATACCTATATATAGTCGAAAAACCAAAATTTTCGTCGGCACCATCTTGGATTTTGATTTTGAGCTTATTTTCGTAATCAGCGACCCCAAAAACTATGAAAACGACACCCATGACGGAAAAACCAAAAATTTTCGTCGGCGCCATCTTTGATTTTTATTTTGACCTCATTTTCGTAATCAGCGACCCCAAAAACCATGAAAACGACACCCATGACGGAAAAACCAAAAATTTACATCGGCGCCATCTTGGATTTTCATTTTGACCTCATTTTCGTAATCAGCGACCCCAAAAACCATGAAAACGACACCCATGACGGAAAAACCTAAAATTTTCCTAGCCGCCATCTTGGATTTTCATATTGACCTCATTTTCGTAATCAGCGTCCCCAAAAACCATGAAAACGACACCCATGACGGAAAAACCAAAAATCTTCGTCGGCGCCATCTTGGATTTTCATTTTGACCTCATTTTCGTAATCAGCGGCCCCTAAAACCATGAAAACGACACCCATGACGGAAAAACCAAAAATTTTCATGGCCGCCATCTTGGATTTTCATTTTGACCTCATTTTCGTAATCAGCGACCCCTAAAACCATGAAAACGACACCCATGACGGAAAAACCAAAGATCTTCGTCAGCGCCATCTTGGATTTTCATTTTGAGCTCATTTTCGTAATCGTAATATTTGTATCACTGTAAAAGTTGAAAGTACCTACCTATTTATCGCCGTGAGTCTAATAACTGAATTCATAATAAAATTTCATAAAAAAATATTTCTTTGAATGCCATATCTATTACTTCTTAGATCTGTGAATTTTACTTGTATTCGTAAGAAGTTCGCCAGGTGGCGCAAGTAATAGTTAACGAAGTATTGTAGAGGTGGGGTGCGGCAAAGAGGGAGCAAATGCTCAAGGTTATTTGCTCAGGGTACCACCTTAAAATGTGTCGAATTCGTGTAAAGTTGCGTGCGTACACATTGCGTATAGTTTGTTATTTTGTTTCTGTCGCCCGGGAACCATCTTGCACGTTTACTGTGTGATCAAGCAATCTACTATTGACTATGAAGTAAGGAATAATATTCCAATCATAGACTGAAACTGAACGCTCCGCACACCGGCTGACCGGCTCATTAACTCTACGCAAACCACACACATCAAAAGTGTAGGAATCATCAAAGTAGAGGAATCAGTACATTTTAGAGTATCGCCGCAATTTAGGATTATTAGTTTTACTTTTGTAAATCAATATTCATTCTTTTTAGTGAATTTCATTATTAGAACCTCAGACCAAGAAAAAAAGGAAGACGGCGCGCCGCGAACACAAACAGTGAAGTCACAAAACCACGCGCCTATAGCAAATAAACATACAAGCTCACGCACACACCTACACTAAAACCACACGCATTTCTCCTAGTACGTCACGACTTCACGAGACATTGTCTACACACATAGATAAAAAGTTGACTCACTTTTGATGTTCGTGGCGCGCCGTCTTTCTTTTTTTGTTGGTCTGAGATTAGAATAAAGAATTTTCTTTAACTTTTATAAAAAATTAAAAAAAATCAGCTGTTACCCAGGATTCGTTTAAACGTGTGTAATAGCGTTTTTACAAACCACTACAATTTCTGCATCGATATCGGGCCGATGACTTCATTTGAGACGAGAAGAAATGATGAGAGTCGTAAAAATGCTGCAAGCTCGTTCCATGCAACGTATTGTGGCTGTCGCTCTGGGCACGCTAACGTATCATGAGCAGCGTGGCTGAGCGTCATTGGAGACGATCTCGCACCACCACTAACAGACAAGACAGGTGTATCAAAAATACCGGTCGACGGAATCGTACCCATGATGTTGGCTACGAGGGTCTGTGGACCGGAGACAGGTCGCTTGCACTTGGTCGATGAACAGCACCAAACCATTAGAAATCGTTTACGTGAAGTGGGTCGGCGTTCCCGAAGACGTGGAGGCCGCTGAGTGCTCCACCTAAAGCTTCGCGAACACTTTATTAGTCTGCGATTTTATTCGTAGTCGCCTAGTCGGGTTTTTTACCCACGACGGAACGGAGACTGTATATGCGTTTGGGGTGAGAGGTTGTTTGTGTGTTTGTGCATATACATGTTGCCATTTTTCTCCAAAACTACAAGTCCGATTTTGATGCAGTTTTCAGTTATGGGTTTAGGTTTGATTGGTGCATGTTCTTAGATAAAAAAAAAATAAAAATTAAAGTAAAAAGTTTAAAATAAAACGCAAAATTAAAAATTTTGAAAAAACCCACGACGGTTAAAAATTAATTGAAAAAAGGATAAAATAACACAAAACACCCGCCTTGAAAAATCCCAAGAATGTCCGTCGGGGGCTGCCATTAAATGAACTAGTTTTGCAATGTTCAGCTCCCGACGGACATTCTTGGGTTTACCTACCTCGATTCGCAATCATACTTGGTAAATTCATAAGCACTTGTATGCAATTTTCGTTTGTAAAGTTTTATTTGTTTGAATTAATGAACTATCAATTACAATTAGAAGATGACAAAAGCTCTTCAGTCCACAGATGTTACGGCCTCTTGCGTTTCTAGAGTTTCTACCACTTGATTTTTACAATCTTTTTTAGCTAGTTCTGGCTTCTAGTTTAGTTTAGCTTTTCTTTTTCTTCTTCTTCTAGTTTCCGTTTGTGGTTATTCTCGTTTGCCAGAATCAGGGGTGGCCAAATTAATTAAGGCTCGACATTGATAGCTATCCAGCCCTGATGACTTCACGTAAGGCGAAGGGTTAGGCTAAGTTAATCACATGTGTCACTAACGTCGCCGTCGTCGCTGGTAACTGTCAAGGTTGTCTCAAACTGTCTTTAATATGTAATTTCACTTGTAAGACCTGAAGAATTTTATAGCGAAAGTGTCTATATTAATAATACTAACTGCATAGTAAGTATCCTTTGTGCTGATTGACGTGTCCAGAATTATTGTATGGAAGAGTGGTGGCAAAAACCGGCCTGAAATTACGCAAAGCGGGGAAGACTTGATATGCGATAACAGCAGTCTCGAACTGCAGTGGCCAATGTGGAAATCTCTTAACCGATGGTGAGCCCAGGTTTAGCCGCTGTAGATACAATCTGGTTAAATGGGGTATCCTCGATCCATCCCAAACAAACTGCCAGTGCCCCCTCTGCAGGATATGCTCCACCTCCTATCCTACCCATCCTACACAACCACTTGCACTTTTCAAAATTTACTCGAAGCAAATGATAGAGCTGTGCAGGTGGCTACATGCTGGTCGAACATAATTTGAGATCATCGACACGTAAAGAAGAATAAGCTTCTAAAACCTTATTATTACTTATAAAAGCTTCTTTCACTTCTTGGACGACGTTGTTTTAAAAACGAAATAATCTTTCACAAAGATCTTGTCTCGCATTCCTGTGTTCTGAGAATTGTATAATCCCCTTTGTAGGTATAGTAGACCACAACTCGATGGTTAAGTCAAAGGCGTTTAAATATTTTGGCCTGAGCTGTCCAACATCAACATCAAAGTAAGATTCAATGCGTCTAGCATTGAATCTGTATTAATTAGCTTGGCATCAATACAAACATATTGTATTGTACGAGATAATATCTCCGGAGTCGTCATTTTCGAGATAATTAAAATCTATCAAAGTCTATTCACTAATGGTGCAGCACAACTTGGAAATCACAATCACATAGGATTGAGCGAAATGTATGCAAAACTACCGCACGGTTTAATGTTCCCATCTTTATTGGCCGGAATTGGTGAGTCACGTTGCAGATGCACTTCAGCACAGACCCGATGACAATACTAACAAACATGAGTGACTGCTAGATAGCTGTTAACTAGAGTACAATGATGTGCATATCCTCGGGGAGAGGGGCTCGCTTAACAAGCAGCATAGGGTTCGACGAATCAAGAATATTGTTTGATTGCTTCACGAACTAGGTCACAGGGCTGATCTGCGAGCCTGTTTTGTTTCACATCATAGAAATATTATTAACTAATTTATTTGGAAATGGGGGAGTACGGGAAGTAAAGGCATATATAGACTAAAGTAATATGTATGACATAAAGCGTTCTTACTGCAGTTAGATTAGCATTAACAGTTTAAATGCTTTCAGTACAACTATATTCATTTGTACATCTAAAGTGCTCATTTGCGTTGGCATCAAAATAAAATGTTTTGCTCAAGAGTGAATTTGGCGTACCATGCCAAGTTGGCAACTTACAAAATGTTTAGTCGTGTGTTCACATTGATAGGACTGTCAGTGAACAGTAAGTTGATATCGCTATAATCGTGTTTTCAATAGAGCACACTTTCCTTTCTATTTCCGAATGTAACCATATTTGATATCAGTTTTGTTTCTTTGATTCGGGTGGACCTGGCCGAAGACAGAGCTGGCTTGTTGGCCAGTATCAAGATACGTGAGTAATGGTAGAGGGAGAAACACTTAAATAATTGCAACAATCACGTAAGTGCTGTTAATTCTCGTGACATGGATTTTAACAAATATTATGCATATTGGGCGTTAAAGGTATTGAAAGGGGCGATGAGGTACACAGCTTGTGAGGGGTGACACCCCTAGTGTTTAGCAACTGTTGCTCCCAGTTAAAGGTCGTTGATTTATGTCTCACCACTAGTGGCGTCGCGTCGTAGTCAATTCGTAAATAAATATAAGTGTTCGGGTTAGGTACTAGATCAATAACTAAAACCCAACATCCTATAATTGTTATAATTAATTACTTAGTCATAATTTACCCTCGAGTCACAATACAAAGCAAAAGTTAAGAGCATGTAACATTCCTGTTTTTGTTGACTAACTAAGCGATACGGGGTGGAAATATATAAGTACGCCAAAAATATTAGTGTACTTGCTAGATTTCGATTGCTCGGCTTTTTATTTCTTGTTAGGGTATATCAATTCCCATCAAGTCTGTTAGATGCTAACTAATTAAATTGGATTGATTTTCAAATTGCGGTAAATATCACTGTTTTAGGAAAATACTTCGTTTCTTGTCTTTCTTCTTCTTCCGGGTCTTTAATCCGGGTTCCATCTTAATGACAGAATAATGCAGTTTAACCGGATAGTACCCGGCAATGGCTATCCATTTTCTGTTTATTCGTATTTAGTAAACTAGTAAAAGTACGACTGGCCTGTTGGTCTAGTGGTTAGTGACCCTAACTGCTATGCCGGAGGTCGTGGGTTCGATTCCCACCCAGGACAAATGTTTGTGTGATGAGCACGATCATTTGTTCTGTGTCTGGGTGTAATTTATCTATAATATGTATGTATTTAGAAATATTATATAAGTATGTTTATCAGTTGTCTAGTACCCATAACACAAGCTCTGCTTAGCTTGGGACTAGATGGCGTTGTGTGATAGTTGTGGAATATAAAAAAAAAAAAAAAAAAAAAAAAAAAAAAAAAAAAAAAAAAACATTCAAACTAATTTTTTAAAACGGAACAACGTCTTTATACTATTAATACAAAGTGCAGTTATGGGGTGTGAATCAGACGGGATGCGTTTTAACATAAACGGATAAGATGTGGAAAATCGGCATTGATATCGTGTCGGCTAAAGAAGTTATCCAGGTCAAAAGGTCACGAAAATCAGTTTTTCGCTAATATCTCGCGACCTATTGCTCGGAGGTCAATAGCGGCCATAATAATATTGTTCCTAGTAAAATGATCTACAAAAAATGTCTGTGGCATTTTTCTGTAAAATCAACCCTTTGACCTTGATAACTTCTTTTTCTCAAACATGCTTGGAAATTTGACCATTATTTTGACAACCTTCTTCGAGATAAATCGAAATTGCTGTACTGGCCAGATACGCGACCAGCGGCCGGCAAAAGTTGTATGAAAATCCATATAGATCTGTCGTGTTTAGCGGCCAAATAAACTCATATCTGTCGTGTTATTTAAAAACTAGCTTGTGCCAGCGGCTTCGCCCGCGTGGAAATGACGATTTTCCATACAAACTTTCATCCCCTATTTAAATCCCTTAGGGGTTGAATTTCGAAAAATCCTTCCTTATTCCTTGTCTACACTATAAAGAGAGCCTCTGTGCAAAATTTCAGCTTTCTAGGTCCAAGGGTTTGGGCTGGGCGTTGATGAGTCAGTCAATCAGTCAGTCAGTCAGTCAGTCAGGACTTCTCTTTATACTATACTAGTGACCCGCCCCGGCTTCGCACGGGTACAAAAAAGGTATTAAAACCTTCCTCTTGAATCACTCTATCTATTAAAAAAAACCGCATCAAAATCCGTTGCGTAGTTTTAAAGATTTAAGCATACAGACAAACAAACAAACAAACAGACGCGACTTTGTTTTATACTATGTAAGGATAAGGATAAAGCTTAATTACCACTGACTCACTCACTTATTGACAGAATTGTTCTCCCAGATGGTGGATGGGGAGGTGGGTATATTTTGACAGATTCGTAAACAATCAACTCTCAAACCTATGGGAAAAGTCCCAAACCCCCCCTTTTCCCCCCTCCTTCTCCCCCCTCCCTATCGTATCTCGGAAACAAAGAGACTTGAAGTGTTTTTTTTTAGGGATTCGTATAGAGGAGGCTCGGTTAAGTAAAAATCATTTTTCAAAGTGGCCCCCCTTGCCCCCCTTCTCCCCCCCTTTAGGCGGATCTCGGAAATAAAGAGAATTACGTGTTTTTTTTTTAGGGATTCGTATAGAGGAGGCTTGAGGAAGTAAAAAAACATTTTGAAAATTTGACCCCCTTGCCCCCCTCCATCCCCCCCCTTTCGGATCTCGGAAGTTAAGAGACTTGGAACGATTTTTTTTTCAGATTCATATAGAGGGGCATTGCGGTAGTCGAAACTCCCCCCCTTTTCCCCCCTTCACCCCCCCCCCCTCTTCACCCCTTTTTTCTGTTTTGTTTACAGATTCGTATAGGATAGGAGGCTCGGGGAAGTAAAATGGTGGTACCGGTAAAGCGAAGCGTAGCGTAGGGATAATGTCATGATAGCTTTCCGGTGGTAGGTAGGTCCTGAGTGGAGCGAACCTGCGAGACCGAGTGGAGCGAAGGGGGGAGGTGGCGAGCGAAGCGAGCCGGCGACCTCCTTAGCGTAACGAAGGTTGAGTGGGTGAAGCGTTACTCAGGGGCGACGACAAGCAAACTTTAGGGTAATGTTTTATTAGTGGTAGTAGGAGGTAGTAGGTAGGTAGTAGGTATGTGTAGGTATGTGTAGGTAGGTGTAGGTAGGTGTAGGTAGGTGTAGGTAGGTAGTAGGTAGGTAGTAGGTAGGTGTAGGTAGGTGTAGGTAGGTAGTAGGTAGGTGTAGGTAGGTGTAGGTAGGTAGGTAGTACCGCGAACTGCATTGAATTTTTTTTTTTTTCAGATTCATTGAGAGGTGCAATGCGTTAGTCGAAATCATTTTTCAAAGCTCCCCCTCACCCCCTCTTCACGCCTCGCGAGCTGCGCGCAGCTCGCGCACCCACGCAAATACTAGTTTTATTTATATAGATGAAACGATCTTTTACTCTGAACCATAGCAACCAAGGAGGTGACTTATTAAAGGTTTTATTTAAATTTCGAATTGGCTGAACTCTTCAACGCGAGAAAAAATATTGTTGTTTATGTGATTTTGAAAAGTAAATTGTATTTAATTTCCTCGCATTATTTGAGAAAAGTACTTTATATGTTTTTATTATTGATTTGGTTCGAGAATCATTTGATTAGTCTAGTAAGCTCCTTGAATTTGACGGAATTGCAAAACGTCAGCTTGTACGTGGTGAGTGAGACGTGGTAATGAACTTGCGAATTCAAATACAAAAAATGTGCCCTAGCTGTTGAAATGAAAATCCGACCGACGAAGTGAAGGTGACTAAAACAGTCATTTTGCACAGTCATGATTCATAATCACATGTCTCACCTGGAAGAGTGCACGGTATAATAACCCCTATGACACCTACAAAATTACCTGTTTTACTTACGGTGCCTATTTAAAAAAAACCATTTCCGAATACCTACGTGATTTAGTGCCGGCCTCGTGTATGACACGTGCATTGAACAGCTAAAAGTCTAAGTTATTATATGCATTATGCAGTTCTCATAATTCACTTACAAATAAAGGGTTCAACAAGTTTACGAGATGCATCGCCGAGAAAGTTCGCTTTCAGAAAGTCGCCCGCTGCAAGGGGAGAGATGGCCGCTGGCACGTGTGCGGCGCGTGGACAAATGAATCAAACGAGCACCTGCCAAGCTCCTTTGATAACTCTTTTTGTCATTCTAGTCCCACACTGAAATCATTCAAAACAGGACCTCTTGCCTACTCAGGCACTAAAACTAGCATAATCTAAAATTTCAAAACCGATATTTTTAACTAAACCGAGAGGGGCTCACATAGTATCTATTTACTCAAACAAATTCAAGGGGTTTAGGCGCAGAACGTCAGAAACGCAAAATGACAGATTAGCAAATGGTCAGAAACGCATAATGCCAGGTGTCGCAAAATGACAAGATCTGAAAAAGACAGATTCGCAAAATGACAGATTCGCAGAAAGACAGATTAGCAAATGGTCAGAAACGCAAAATGACAAGATCTGAAAAAGACAGTTTCGCAGAATGACAGATTCGCAGAATGCCAGATTCGCAGAATGCCAGATTTGGCGCGAGGACTTAGAAAATTTTCGTGAAAAATAGTTTTTTTTTTCGGAAATTCCTCTTTTTTTCAGTTTCAGGTTGACCTTGACCATATAAATTATTTAGGTTCTGAGAACCATGGTCCTACGACGCACCGTTTCTGAGTTATGGTCCTACGAATTTTACTTCGTTTTATCTAGAACGCTCTTATTTCCAAAATTGTAGCTCGGATGAAAATCTTATAAGGAAAAAAATGTTTGCTTTAGTCGAACACTATGAGATGGTGAAAAAAAAACCCGCAAAAAAGAGAAAAAAAAAAAACAAAAAAAATTCGTGTCGGTCGATCTTTTAACTTTTGTATCGGGCGCAGGACTTTGTAAAATTTTCAGGTTTTATTTTTTCAGATTTCAACTATTTTTATTGCAGCATCTTATTAACCTTGTCCATAGAAACAATTTAAGTTCTGAGAACCATGGTCCTACGACGCACCATTTTGGAAACAAAGAGTGTTCTAGATAAAACGAACTAAAATTCGTAGGACCATAACTCGAAAACGGTGCGTCGTAGTAGGACCATGGTTCTCAGAACCTAAATAAGTTCTATGGTCAAGTTCAACTCAAAACTGCAACAGAAAAATCAGATTTCCCAAAAAAAAAAACTGTTTTTGTTTTTTTTGTTTTTAGGTTTGTTCGGGCATAACTCCGTCACTTGCTTACCGATTTGAAAAAAAAAAATTTGATGGAAAGGGAATACTTCCAAAATGGTCCCATATTTTTTTTATCGAAATCGGACAAGCAGTTTTTGAAAAATCAACAAAACTCAAAAAAAAAACTACATTGTCCACATTATGACTCATGAACATGTGAACTTACATAATTATGAACCACTAAAAAGTGAAAAATAAAAACTTTTTAACAAAAAATAAAACCGCCTTCTTAAAATACACGAAAAAGTTCTGAAGTCGGTGGCAAAAACATGAAATCAAACAAATAAAAAGTCACCGACTTCAGAAGCTGATTTTTCTTCTTTAGTTTATTTTTCACTTTTTCGTGTTTTTATTGCAGGCGGTTTTATTTTTTGTTAAAAAGTTTTTTTTTATCAATTTTTAATTTTTGTATTTTTTGCTGCTCCTAGTGCCTCTAAGCGTATACCCCAACTCCTAAAAATCTGAAGAAGAAACATGGGTGGTTTTTAGTCAGTAGAAGTCTGACACTCCCTTTCGCACTCCCTTTTACACTTACACCACAAAACAAACTTTTCTGACGTTTTGCATATCTGTCATATAGCAAACCTGACATTTTGCGAATCTGTCTTTTTGCGAACCTGTCATTTTGCGTTTCTGTCTTTTCGCGAACCTGACATTTTGCGTTTCTGTCTTTTCGCGAACCTGACATTTTGCGTTTCTGTCATTTTGCGTTTCTGACCATTTGAGAAAAAAATCTCACACCTGACGATTTGCTAATCTGGCATTTTGCGTTTCTGACATTCTGCGCCTAAACCATTCAAGGTCTTCTTTTGGCCTTCATTTTAACCGGAATAACTATATAATAATAATAAAATTGTTCTCGTGGGCTTTTGCAGAAACGAGGCAGGCACATGGTCCGGTCTTGTTTATGTACTGAATACATAGACCCCGAAACCTGTTGCTCTATTTATCTTTAACCGATTTAAGTAACGGAGGATGCTTTAAATCCCACGTTATGCAAATTTTACCAGTTATTAAAGTTTCGGTTATACTAACGTATCGGAATGTCCTCAAAGTACGAACTTATTACGAACTTATTAACAAAATTTTAACACAGTAAGTATAATTATTTTCATTAGATTCGGAGCAAATTGGCTGTCTGTGACAGACACGAGTGATCGTATAAGGGTTCCGTATTTTCCCTAAAAAACCATCCGCGAAGTAGAAAAAAATCCGCCATTGTGAAATACATCGTATATTCAACCTAATCGTAGTGTGATAAGAGCTAGTTTTCGGGAAAGTGTATTGAAAAAGTATTGTCTGGTCACTCCGCTTATTAAGGCTTTAGGCTATGGTTGGGTGGGACTGGGACCCTTCCTCTCAGATTGTCATTCACGTGGGACTGTACAATTAGAAGGGTTCTGTCAATCGAATGTCAGCTAATAATACCTTTGTATGATATATACAATAATAATATGTAATGCGCATAGGACTTACTTCCGCGCGAGATTCATTACATTAGCAATAAATTTCTAATAACTAATCCTTACATAGTATAAAACAAAGTCGCGTCTGTTTGTTTGTTTGTCTGTATGCTTAAATCTTTAAAACTACGCAACGGATTTTGATGCGGTTTTTTTTAATAGATAGAGTGATTCAAGAGGAAGGTTTTAATACCTTTTTTGTACCCGTGCGAAGCCGGGGCGGGTCACTAGTTTCTATATAATATCACTTTTGAAATACCCAAAAGCTACAAATTATTCTGAATAAAACTTGCACACAAAACGACGTAAAATATTATAATGTTTTATTAAACTAGTTCATTTCCTTCTCTTCGCTATGCCTTTTGGCACAAGAGACAAATACGAATTTAATTGTTTTGATTAGTATTGCGATACATGTACGCGAAACCTTTTGCTAGGTTGCATCGAATGTGGGTGGACAGAGTACAGACAGCAGGTTCATCGGTGTTTATAATAATGGATCATGCAGAAGCTACATAAATACGTGTAACATTGATGACGATGTGGTATTTAAAACGGCGCCTGTCCAGCCAGTCGCGGCGCTAGCCACAACTACGTGTGCGGGCGCGCCGGCTCGGGTGTCGCAATTGTTGACATTGTGTTACCAACAAATCTTTCTGTACAACTGTATTCCTAAAACTTATCATCGTCATCAAAGGGCTTCTAGGAATGCGCTCAATTTTTCTGTCTAGACTACGGCACTTTATTTTGACATCAAATGTATTACCCATTTTATTTAAGGCAGTCTTTCTCTTCGTAACTTAATTCATCAAAGTCGAAATACATTCTACCCTCACAAAGAAGTTTGTGTTATATTTGCTAACACTATAAACAGACTTTTTCCAAACATAAACATTCTAATGCCTCTGTGTACAGATTCCCTCAGGTTTATAACAAGCGTCAAGCGTGCTAGTATGACGTTACGATATAACTGAACTGATCTTTAAATTAATTGAAGTATGTAGTCTAGACGTTCATTTCCTTTTCGCGTTCGTTGACTCTGCAAGTAATATGTAGGTATCTTAAAGAGCTAAGTCAGCAAACAAAAACACAAAAAAAAAACAAACAAAAAAAAAAAAAACACACACAAACAAACACACAAACTTGTTGGAATCGGTTCTTGTTAATAAATAAACAAGTATGCTAGCATATTCAGGCCTACTTCTGGGCAAACATGGATCGAAGGGGCAAACACTAACTTTCATTCATACATGGGGTTTGTATGACTGAAAGCGGGCTCCAGAGTTCGACCGTAGGCTTAAATTCAGTCCGTTTCCCATAGCCAGCTTAAAAGTTAAGCTTCGCTAAGAAGTACAGACGCTCCCTGGAAATTCCACTGGCTTTCCGGTGCGACCTCACTGTTCCGAGAATTTGTTCTCGTTGAGCACATTCGGCTTCCCATTCCAAAATAACGTATGACTGTTTCCTCGGCTCTAAAGCAGCCTCGATATACTGTCGACTCTCTGGGGGACGTCTAGAATTACATCATAAATAGGTTAGGGGCAGTGGCCGGTAATTGTTCCGATCATTACTGTGGTTGTTTAAGAAGTCGCTTAGATAATCTTAATCACTGCTAGACCCTTAGTGTAGCCATGTTTACCTGCCATGCCAGGCAGTATATTTACAAACCCTCACCCATTTGTCGTCTTATAGATCACTGGCATATGAATTCATGTTCGAAAATACGCGAAAAATCACCACTTCATACATCTTTCGCGTTCCCTCCTTCGTTCTAGCCTGCCATAACGTTTCCTTAATTTAATTTGAAATTCCTACTAATGCTACGGGTATTAAAATAACAACTTCTTACTATCCTTAAACCCTCGGGTCCTACTAGTAAAAGATTACTTATTACTTCATTGAAAAGACAAGGATAAGAAAGTCCTGTGCTCATTCATACGAAGTGCGAATTTAAAATGGGTGAATGTTTGTTACTTAATTACGCCAAAATGACTTAAGGAATTTGGATCAAATATGGCACACAGATAGTTCTTCTTCTTCTTTTCGAGAAGACAGCTCAAATTTTGTCCATCCAGTACGTAACAACCTGGACAGCTCTTCTTCGTTCAAGTCATTGAACTTGAACAGATAGTTTATAACTTGGATTAACACAGGGTATTTGTGTCCAGATGAAAAGATCTCGTGAGATAATTAGCATAGCCAAGCGGGGGAATCAGCTAATCAAAAATTAAGTTAAAACTAGTGTCATTTTGTTGTGTGATTATTGGAGTCTTACTATCCTGACCACGACGACCTGGGAATATTTACAGTACGAAAGGAAAGCTTAGACGAATAACGAATACTTAGTCTTTTACCGTCAATCGTCATCCTCAAGCCAGATATATTTAATTTTTCAGGAAACAATATTATAAAATTATAACCCAAAGTATTTTTCAAATAGACGCGTGACAGGCAGGCACTTTTGCCAAAAGTAAGCTACCTGTATTCCATGCATTATTATCTGTGAATGGACTGTAGTTGCTCTTTCCAAGGGAAAGACTGTTTTCAAATCATCGTTAAATAGTTTTGGTTAAAATATTGTTGATTCTATTTATAGGAAAAGACGATTAAAATCTGAAATATTAGGATAAGTCTTGATAACTGTGTTGTAGTGGTATTTAGAACAAATTGATAAGGTGCAAAAAGGCGGGATGGTACTACCATCCCGCCTTTCAATTTGTTCTAAATGGTAGTGCATAAGTATGCACTATTCAGTTTAGGGGCGCTAGAGGTGGGGGTGCAAATGCAATGTAGGGGTGCGAGGGGTGTGGCCGGCGTGCTATTGGCCCGGTCGCTGATTGTAGCATACTGTACTGCCGCTGCGGATAACTGAAAACAGCGATCATCGAGCTGGACTTTTTTGATGGTCAAACAGCAGTTTTTGAGAAAAAATATCATAACCTCTCCTTTTGGCGGCAGACATTTTTATTGGGAACTATATTTTCTATCACCAAAATTTATATTTGTCATCAAGTTGTATCACCTAATAAATAGATCTATCGCCACGAAATATTTTCGTTCTCAGATAAACAAAAATTGTTCCCAGGTATGAATTTATATGTGTAAAATAAGAGATCGATAACCAATAAAATTATATTGCATTACATACGTCTCGCGAAAGTATCCTTTATGGGCGGCATGGGCACCGGGCCGTAGGCCGACGAAGGAGGCCGGCGGAGGCCCGGCACTTCGGGGACAGAAGATATTAGTGTTATGTAATATGCGAGCGAAGCGAGCCCGCGTCATGGAGTACATGCGTTGCATGTATGAGTGACGTCATTATTATCATTTATTTGGTACTAGACCTTATATCTCAGGATTTTAGGTGATTTATTGTGGAACTGATTTTGCATTGTTTGGTGACTACATTTTGGTGACAGATCTACTATTTTGAGGACAAACCCTATTATTTAAGAAACACAAAACTAATTAAATTGGTGATAGCTTAAATGATACCCATTTTTATTATATCCTACCAATATTATAAACGTGAAAGTTTGTATGTATATATGTATGGATGGATGTTTGTTACTCTTTTACGCAAATAAACGGATTTTGATAAAATTAATTAAATAATTAATTATAATTTTGAAACACAAAAAGAATTTTTCAATTCTAACCAGTAGTTCCTGAGTTTACCGCGTTCAAACAAACAAACAAACAAACTCTTCAGCTTTATAATATTAGTATAGATATAAATAAAATAAATATCTTGGACAGTTACGTTTACAGAATATTTTTAATTTTTTTTTTCATGAAAAGTAAACCAAGCTGCATCATTTAAAAAAAAAGTATTTGAAATTGCCACGTGGATGTTTTACTCGTGCATTAGAATTGGATCCCTTGATCGATATTAGTACATTGTTATCCAAGGGGTGTTTACTTATTTAGTCCCGAGACGGGGTATAATAATAAGTAATTTACCCGAGGTAAACACTGTACTTTTCATTACGAATACCTACGCGGAAAGTAAAAATAAAAACATAAATTATTAGCTAAAGAAAAATGAGTGTTGATCGGATTGTCACCTTCCCGCTTATTTTCTTTTTTTTTTGTCCTCAGTAGGGCTATTGCGTATCTTATAATGACAGTGGCTAACATAATTATAGTGTCTATCAAATAACTGTCAAATGGTTAGTTTAAAAAAAAAACTACTTAACCATAACCAATTTCCAGTTAATTTATGGACACTTATGACTGCTGGTCGTCCATACAGCCAGTAATTTTCATGTTCATCATTAAAAAAACTGGAAAAGCTTTTGCCGAAATCTATGTTATTTTAGAGAAATAGTTAAAACTAAATTATATTGAAGTCATAATATAATTATATTCTTAAGTTAACTTTGTTCTTTAATTTTAAATTGCGCAGTAATTTAGTGGATGTATAAAAAGTTGGAACATGGTTCAATAAAAATATGTACTTAAATAATGTTTTTTTATATAAATAATTTAACAGCTGTCAGTTGAAAGCGATTCTCCTTAGGGCTGAAAAGTAATACTTTCAACCCGCTCCGCAGGCATGTTATGACCTACTTTCAGAATATGAGTAATGAAAAATACTATGGTATTTTTCAGCAGCAACAGCAGAGGGAATTTATTTGATCAATTAGAACACTGCAATCTGTTGAACTATAATTTTCGATTCCGACATTCGGGATTCAAACTAGGTACTAGAGCATTTTTTGTGAACACATCGTTCTTCATTATAATTTATTAACTAATCAAAACGAAATAAAAAGTAAGTCCTTCTTTTAAAGTTCACGTATGCAGTAGGTATGCTACGTGGGGGGTTGTAAGTTAACTCTCGTCCTCTATAGCCTCTACGCAATCAGCTGTAATACTGATCCCGCTTCTCTGTCGAGAACTTCGAAGAAACTTGTTCGGAAACTATACAAAAGATGTAATATAGCAAATTAGCAATTATCAGCGATCGGCTAGGCAAATATGCGATACCCGCGGTAATAAGTTTAATGACTTACAATTAGTACCTATGACTAATTAGTACTTAATGACTTTTTGATACTTGTATTTATTTTATTAAGTATAATTTTAGTTCTATAAATTGTAGTTTGTAAATATTGTAATGACTTAAATGACTTATAATTAGTAATGACTTATTAGTCATTAGTTCATTACTTACTAGTAATTACTTATAATTAGTAATTATTTGTACTTACCTACAATGCCAAACGAATTGTGTGCTGTATTGTACACTGTATGAATGTAAGAGCACGGTTTCAACAGGTTGCATGGCGTTCCCGAACATTCCGAGTTCTCAGTTGTGTAACTCTTTTATGACGGAATAACTAAAGAAAAGTACAATAACCCAAACGGCACACGGTCAGATATAAAGGGGGGTGTCCTTGCACAAGGTCGGCTAGTTCGTTTGGCATGTGGAGGGGTTCTTCTAGACATTGTCACGTTTTTACCCGATTAGGGCAGGAGGGTTGTGACTAAATTGACTCGACGTGACTACTTGCTAATCTCGCTGAAAAATATTAAATAACATAGCGTCGCTGCGCCTGCAAAAACGCTATGTATTTTTTTTTTTTGGAATATCGGTTTTTGATGCTATTTTATAGAGTACCTACTTCTCAACCACGTGCGCCTGTAAAATCCGTTTTCTAATAACTCATTTGGTTAGGTTCCTTTTGAATTGCGCTTCAGTGAGTGAGACACTAACTACAGTTTTTTTTTTTCGTAAATTCCGCTATGTGCCCAAATCCACTTGAAAAATATTTTTTTTCGTAAATTCCGCTATGTGCTTGGGCACATGGCGGAATTTACTATTCCAGGTGCTAGAATTTTTTCAAGTGGATTTGGATCCACTTGGAAAAATTCTAGCACCTGGAATATCGTAGTAAAGAGCAAAAAATATATATCTAGATGTCCCAATCCCAACATAAAGTCAAATTTTCTGCATACAAAGTTTTAAAATGTTATTAACAGTTAAGGACAGAAACAGTTTTTTGCTTCCCCTGAATAGTTGAGATTTGATCCATAGCGGATTTTGCAGGCTCAACGACGATAGGCCTCTATTACCTCATGGTGTTCGTCAGCAAGAATAAAACACCACGTGCTGCGATAATTACGATATCGGCGATACACGCGCACAGGTTGCGTGTACTATACACTCTTGACCTTTTTGAAAGACGTTTTCAATCAGTATGGACTATGATCACTTTGGGGTGTTGATGCCTTTTCTGGAACACCATCTTAATCAGTTGTCTTCCCGTAAGATAGCATAACATTGCAGACATTCTCATTTCCACATTCGGCTTCTGTGAACAAACAAATAAAAAATAAAATAAAAAAAAACCTATAATAATTTCACTATCATTATTCTCTTGCCCTTATCCCAATTCATTCGTCCTTGCGTAGGACTTGCTCAGGAATGTTTGTTTTTAAAGTCGAAAATGAGTTTATCGACACGCAAAGCAGAAGTCGAAAAACTACACGGACTGCAGTTATCCTCCAACCAGCCCGCGAAATTCAATTTTTCTTAAGTTTTTTTCAATTTGCAGGCAAGTGATAGGTTGTATGTTGATGAACATTTGATTCGCTGCTGTAAAACATATGTAGTTACAGAATTATAATCATCAAAATCATTAATACAACTCTCCGAGCTCATAAAGGTTCCGGAATGAATTTTTCAAGGTCAAAGTCATTCCGGAACCTTTATGAGCTCGGAGAATCGGCAAATGTTCATCAACATACAACCTATCACTGGCCTGCAAATTGCAAAAAAACTTAAGAAAATTTGAATTTCGCGGACTACCCTGGAACATCAACATTAAATCAAATTATTATTATTTATTCCGGTCGATCTTTAAGCCGCACTTGGTCTGTGGACAGTGGATACCCTGACCACCTTATGCGGGCGCCACACTATGCTCCTCGCGCTGCTCATCGCCATGCTCCTCGCGCTGCCGCTATTTGCTGCGATGTTCTACTCGCGCAATTAATCGCGACGCTCCTCACTTGTTATTTGCCTTTGGTGGACGATGAAACTGTGGCAGCGTGCGCGCTATGCATTTTTAGTATAGTTAATTATATCAATGTCACAAAAAAAAATATACATCGTCGTCATCGTCCTCGCCAACGGAGATGGTGGATCACATGTATTCATCGCGCTCACATCGCGGAGCGGTGGGCAGGACGAGGAGCATGACGTGCGGCATGACGAGTAACGTTGCCACACTATGTCTCTGCCTCCTTTCCTCGCTACTTCCCATGCGACTCGTCGAGTGTGTGGCGCCCGCATTACATTATACCGAGTTTCCTCCGTCCCTCGGAAAGCACGTGTTAAGCTGTTATCCCGACTGCCATATAATAAATAGATCTTTGGCAGTCGTTACAGGTAGTCAGTGACCTGAAAGTCTGATAACCAGTATTACCCAGAATTAACTGGGTTGTGGAGGTCAGATAGGTAGTCACTCCATGTAAAATTAAAATACTGGTATTCAGCTGTATCCGGTTTGACTGGAGGCCGACCCCAACGTCCCCAACACAGTTGGGAAAAGACCAGGCACATGATTCATGACTAAAAAAATATTATTTTTTTGGGCATCTTGTTAAGCCCACTATATGGCGGTTAAACAGCCGTTAGTATTCTAATATTGCAAACATTTAGCAACCGGTGATAGTATTAATTTAACCCTTCGCGATTGAATAACAATGTCGGACAAAAGTCTGCTCCCGCTTAAAACCTGATCGTCAATTAATTCATATTTCGGAGGGGTGGCCACTGAAAGCGGATGCCATCTAACGTTCGTAACGATCTTGCGGTCAAGCGCGGATCCAGGGGGGGGGTCAGGGGGGTCATGACCCCCCCCTGGGCTGGGTCCAGGACCTAGGTGGACCACTAATTAAAAATTTTAAACGTATTGTTTTTATTATATGTATATTTTACACAACAGCCTAAAAAATAGTGTTTTTAGGGTTCATGAATGTTTATTTGTGAGTTTCTATAATCCACCATAACTTCTAAACTCCTGAACCGATTTTAGATTATTATTCCGATCCTTAGATTGTTTGCATTATCCCTAGTGTTATAGGCTGGTGAAAAATTTACGTTAAAAGATCCACATACGTTATCCCAACTACGAGTATGTTGTAGTCGGCTTTCAGTCTAACTGGATGCAGGTAAAAACCGGAATTTTAGGTACATGGAACGACTGCTGTCTTGGCCTGCACACAGTGCATACTGCACAACCCAGTATGACTGGTTGTCAGACTTTCGGGCTTTGGCTGTTTCCGAGGCAATGAAAAAACTGAGTACATACTAACATATTTTACGTTATAAAGTTAAGTAATTCTTTACGTATCGTAGTGTTAATCGATTTATCCCTTACAAGGTTGGGTCAGAATGGTGTAACACTTTTAATAGACCACAAAAACTCAGTAGCCAACAACAAAGTACACACCAATACATTTTTTCGTAAGAATAATCGTTTATCATTGTCGAGTCAGTCACATCTTCCGAACCTCTGTCTTAGGCGCTTGGTTCAGGAAGTGGAGGATTGATGTCTGTCTACCAAGATAAGAGTAAGCGGATCTCTTCTCGAATCAAGTAAAACAGTATTTTATACTCTTTCCTCCCAACGACAATATCTTTGCCACCCCCCAAAATCTTAAAAAATTTCGCGCTCGCTTCGCTCGCGCCTACTTCCTGCTCTTCCACCTTTCTATCTCGCTTGCGACGCTCATCTACTTCAATTCTCATTTCTGATTCTAAGTCGTCCATCAACCGAAAATTGTTCAACGCTTTATCCCCCTGGATCACTTCGAAGAATCAAGTCGTGGCTAAGAGCTTCAATGGTTGAAGAACGTCTAACCAGACTGGCACTTCTCCACACTAAAAAAAACGTACCCGTATTTGAAGTAGGTAGACGAAGTGGTAACGCGTTTCGGGAGAAGACGTTTTACATTTATCTCGTAGACATATGACATTTAAATATAAGTAATTTTAAGTACATAAATTAATAAAACATCTATCTTTACTTGTATCCATGATTATAAAAATTTAATTATAACTTCTTGTGACTTGACCACGACTCTTTGTGACCCCCCCCTGGCACCATAGCTGGATCCGCCCTTGCTTGCGGTATTATTACTTATTAGTATGTGCGTTATTTATAAAAAGTAATGCATCTTGTAAGTAAGTAATCATCAATGGTCTTCATTTTCAACTTCATCTGAACTAATTGTAATTCTACTTCTTACTCCTATTAGTTTGTGAGGATGTTTGTTTGTGTTTCTCTGACACGCAAAAACGGTTGGACGGGTTTGGGCTAACATAAATGTACCTATAACCTGGATTAACATTTATATCCCGATAGTACGATCCCTTGGGATAATTACCGATCTAGGCGCCGGCGAGGCTGCGGACATAAGCTAAGTTACAAAATGCCAAACCAAAATTACCCTTAAATACCACGCGTGCGTTTTTTTTTATTTTTCCACCAAGGGCGGAAATAGTAGATTGTATCATAAGAGAGCAAAATAATATTTATACGGCGAGGGCGCTTTTTTGAATCCAGAGCGAAGTGAGGGATTCTAAAGTAGAATCCCGAACGTAGCGAGGGATTCTTTAGTAGAATCTGAATGTAGCGAGGTGTTCAAAGTACGTCGCCCGAGCCAAAAATATATTTTACACCCAAATGATACACTCTACTTTTCATCACTCTCTATGTGAAAATAAAAGGCGCCTCATCTCATATAATATTGTAATATTATTATTTAATAAAAAAGAGTAAGACACGTTTAAATCCATCAGACATCCTCTTCAGATACGCAATTAATTACAAATATGTGTCCAGTTTTACGTCCTTATTAAGACGTCGTCGACGACGTCGTCGTTTTGGCTATATACTGGAAGTAGGCAAAAAACGCAGATTCTGAAAAATTCTTGGCGCCTCTTGCATTTCTCCATTTAATAAAATTACCATAGGCTTTCATATATTTCTCCCGCGATTTTGCAGGTCAGTTCACATTCTATACTGTCGACATTACTAATTTAAATTAATTAATAAAAATTAATTAAATTAATTATTAAATTAATTTATTATTAATTAATTTAATTTATTTAATTCTATACTGTCGACATTACTAATTTACTAGGTATTACATTTCTATTCTATCCTCGACATTACAATCAGTAAAAAAAGTCTCGGATGAAAATGGTTTTGTGGACGAGTTATAAACTCTGCTTTTCACTTCGAATGCGAGGAAATAAAACAGTAGGTAGTGTATCATATTTCTTTAATTAAAATTCAAAGTAAAATTTGTACAGTTTTGAATACTGAAGGAAATTGTTTTTATCGCTTTGCCTTACCGTACTTACTTGAATTTAAATTTTAATATCTTTAAGTCTTAAAAAACACGTAAGGCAAATAAATTAAAGTAAATATTATAAAATAACAAATTCTATCTATGAACTTCTTATTGTGTTTGGCTGGCTGTATGGCTCATTTTCTTTGCCTTAATAAAGATACATTTATGAGTAGATCATACGTTATTACCCTTGTGCACAAAATTCGATTTTTTGCAGCCTTTAACCTGCACAAATAAGCACTTTCAGAGATTCAGAGCATGAGAAGTGAAAAAAGAATTGTGAGATTTCTTCGAAAGTGTATTGAAAAACGTCGTTTGATCCACGTGGTAATTTGTTATTGAACTTCTCGGCCGAACTCGGCCCCATAACACCCTCGCCATTCGGCTCGGCTGTTCATTCCGCCTCGAATAAAATGACAATCGTTTCGCACTTGTACCAAAATGTACTATTTTAAGGGTTCCGTAGCCAACTAGGTACCCTTACCCTGTCTGTCCGTCCGTCCGGGTAGCCCCCCTATACGTAAAGTGGGAAGTGATTTTCGTCCTCGCTTAATCTCTGTGACAGTTAGCACTAGAAAGCTGAAATTTGGTACCAATATGTGTACCTATCAATCACGCCGACAAAGTGGTAAAATAAAAATTGAAAAAAAAATGTTTTATTAGGGTCTTATTCTTAACATTAAGGTGAGGTTCTATCAATAATCTATGGATACTTCACCCCCTATTTATGTAAAGTGACAAGTGTTTTTTTTTTAATTTCAACCCTAACGTGTGATATATTGTTGGAAAGGTATTTAAAAATGAATAGAGGTTTACTAAAATCATTTTTTGATAATGTCAATAATTTCGGAAATTATAGCTCTAAAAGAAAAAACAATGTGTCTCCCCCTCTAACTTTTGAACCATAAGTTTAGAAAATATGAAAAAAATCTGAAAAGTAGAACTTTATAAGGACTTTCTAGGAAAATCATTTTGAAAGTGAAAAAAAAAAATTAAAAATATAATATAAAAAAAATAAAAAAAAACATAATGAATACCCACCTTTAAACTCATAAGTGGGGGAACACTTATTGCGACGGACGGGAAACTACGGAACCCTACACTGAGCGTGGCCCGACACGCTCTTGGCCGGTTTTTTTACCTATAGAAAACCGCGAAAACGAACCCAATGTCGGACAATATCGATTAATCACAAGCGTCTCGTCGCTAACTCGTCGTCTGAATCTATTTGTCCTAATGAAATTAACGCAAATAATTGGAGAACAGAAAAATTGATCGTTTATAACTTTTCGTAAAATAATATTTTATGTTACCGTTGCCCCACCCCAACAACAAATCCTATAAGCGATGGACCTGTATTGATTTTTGTTACGTCTACTGTGATTTCATTTTCAAAACACATTTGTTCGTAAAGCGGCTCTTATTACTTCGCAGTTAGGTTCAAGATTCAGCAAATTTGACACGTGTGCTTTTACATTCCCTCCACGCATTAGTGCGCGAAATTAATATGGATCTATTATTAATTCGTAATATTATTTATTTTTGTTATCTTTATTTAATGTAGGTGTAATATGTAAATATTCGGTTTTTTAATAATATTTAGCGGACTCGAGTTTAGTGCCTCTTCTCCAGAATGCGAAGGCATTGCACACAAAAAAGAAACCGGTTTATCTTCCCAAATATTTTGAAAACGTCGTCCGATAGTTTTCGTGGGCATTTTGTCATAGTTTTACTCACGGCTCTATAACGCTCGCCCGAGCCCGAACGATGATGGAATTTAACATTCTTCAGTCACTTGTATAATATTTACCTACTCTGAAAATTTAGTTGCATACTACACTTCTGGACACATCTATTGGCCCACCTTGTATTTTCAGTTTCGTTTGGCCCTAGCTAAAATTTTATATTAGGTCGAGCAAAAAGTTTTTATGCAGTTTTGAACCTGGCACATTCACAATTTCATTCAATAGTCTTTTTTTGAATTTCGAACACAGAATTTAAAGAAACAAAAGACAATTTGGAGCCTGTTTGTTGATATCAAACAATCGAATACTAAGAAAACTTGGTTTTATTGGTTTACTTGGATTTAATTCTTGAAAAAGTGATTGATATCTTTGGTTTTGCAACAAACATTACTTATTCTTAACATTAAGGTGAGGTTCTATCAATAATCTATGGATACTTCACTTGAAGTCGCTGCCCAAGCTGTGGCACTTATTCAGGCCGGACACAGCCAAAGAAACGTGAGTGCTCAACTTAATTTAAGTCGATCTGCGGTCCGAAATGTTTATCGGAGGTACCTAGAGACTGGCGGCTTTGTTCGTCGCCAAGGAAGGCCACGATCTCGGGTCACAACTGAAAGGCAGGATCGATTCATCGTGACGACCAGCTTGAGAAATCGTCACCTTACCTCGATTGAGATACAAAACCAACTTCGCGACTTCCACGGAGTATCTGTGAGCGCTCGAACTGTTCGGAGAAGGTTAAAAGAACGCGATATGGTACCACACAAGCCAGCTAATGGGCCCAAACTAACGCGAGCCCACCGAACAGCGCGCCTTCATTTCGCACGCAGTCATTTAAATTGAACACAACAAGATTGGAGCCGTGTACTCTTTTCTGATGAGTCTAAAATTGTGTTACATGGCAATGATGGAAGGAAGAAGGTCTACCGACGTAAGGGAGAGCGTTTCGCACAATGCTGCTTTGAAGAGAGGGTTGCTTATGGCGGTGGCTCATGGACTGTCTGGGGCGGTATATCCGCGAGCGGCAAAACTCAACTTGAGGTTGTTACAGGACCACGGCTGCCAACATTAAATGCTGAAAGGTACATTCGTGAGTGTTTAGAACCTCACGTGATACCATACGCGGACTATGTGGGCCCAAATTTCCTTTTTATGCATGATAATGCAAGAGCCCATGCGGCCGGCATCGTCAGGGAATATCTTCGGGATGTGAACATCACAGTTATGGACTGGCCAGCCAGAAGCCCAGACATGAACCCCATTGAGCACATGTGGGACGAGCTAAAAAGACGTGTTAGGGCTCGTCAGCCAGTTGCCCAGACGATGCAGGAGTTGAAAACTGCCATAGAAGAGGAATGGGAGATGATCCCTCAAAATTTCATAGAGCGGTTGATAAACTCTATGCCTGATCGTATGAGAGCTGTGGTAGATGCCCATGGAGGCAACACGCGTTATTAAATTAAACCTTTATTTGATAAAACATGTTTTTTATTCAAAATTCAATTGCCTTTAACAAGGCGCATATCCGACTTGTTAGGCGTAGCTCCATGTCGTATGGTATTCTGAATTCAAATTTAAAACAATACGATCGAAAAAGATGGTAAAATGTATCAGGTTTAAAACTGCATCAACAGTTTTTGTTCAATCTAGCAATCATATTTCGGTAGGGGCCATCGAAACCTAAACTCTAAGGTGGGCCAATAGATGTGTCCAGAAGTGTAATTATATTTTTTTTCAGTAAGTACAATATAGGTAAGAAGAGGAAGTACTTAAAAAAAAGTTGAAATCTAAAGAAAATACCAGTGGTCAGGGCTTGAGAGAGGCATCTCCTAACATTAAGCGAGAAGTGTAAATACACCACATTTACAAGACAAGATTAAATTAGACCCGTTCAGTTGTCAGATTTTGGGTTAGATATCTTAAATTTGAATCGAGAGATGCCGTAACAATGGGCCTGGATAAGCTTTAGTGTCAGTTGGATGCCAGGTTTATGAATGAATCGCTTGAATTCGCATTTAATGTCATTTCCTTTCCTTAACAGTTTGTTAAAACAATCATGAATTAGTATTGGAGGGTTTGTATCAGAATTAAAATAAAAAAACAACGGGTTGCACTCCGGGAGTGCCGGCAGAAGTGAAAACTTGAACATTAACGTTGTGCATTTTGGTATATTTTGGAATAATTTCGCACATGTAATATTCCTTTATTTATCAGCGTATAAGTACTATTAGTCCAGTCAATAAAGGGGTTGACCTCGGAAAATCGACATACCCAGTATATTACCACATACAAATTTATATTTTGGCATCCTAAAACTGTTCTCAAAATTCACATATAATTGGATGGTCGCAAGTTTTAAATTCAGGGGTCAAAGGTCTCAAAAATCGTTTCTTTTTTACATTTTTTGCAAATATCTCGTTTTCTATGGGTTTTACGCTATTTGTATTTATGATCAATATTGTACTTAGAGAATTAAATTTTCTACAACTTTTACATTTAACATTTTTTTATACCTTGAACTGTTTTCGAGATAGAAGGCGTAGAACGCGCGGTCAGAGAATTAATTATCTTAGGTCAACTGGTAGCCTCGATCAAAAACTCGTAATATAAAGGTTATAATTTATTGCTTAACATATAATTATCATTTTTATTAATTTTTAGATTAAATTCATTTTTTTTGGGTAATTTTCTATTTTTAATTAAGTTTAAAATTTAATAACACTTACCTGGCCATGTAATTAAGAAATTGTTGAGGAAAATACTTGATGATGGATGAGGTGACGATGATGATATTTTATTTGATTTGTTAAGCAAATATCGGGGTATCTTGCTTCAGCAGCAATCAAATCTTGGGGAAGAATGATACGATTTTTCACCAATTCTCCGAAATAATCACAAAAATGATAATTATATGTTAACCCTTTATAAGGCAGAGCGATCTGGCAATCGGAAAATAAGGGCAAATTGGCATAAGTATATTTGGTAGAAAATATAAGTTTTTTTTTACTTTTTTTTGTTTTTTGAATATTTAGTGAGTGTCTGATAAGTTTTTAAATATTCTCTGTACAACGATAGAGTACCTACACACATCAAAAGTGTCTAGGGATCAACATATATTTTTGCAATAACTTTTCTCCTGATTGATATTAATTAAAAATTTCTTTAAGGATTCATCAAATAAAGTGGTTTCGTTTGTCACAGTAACGATAAACCAAGTCACCTTTGCATTAATAAAGAAATTTGCCATTTTCCTAATAAAGGGATTTTTGACATTTGAACCACTAACATTAAAGTTCGAAAAAAAGACTGAAATAACAGTTTTCTTTAAAATTTTATTGGGTAACTTAAACAATTAATAATCCGTGTTTCTACCGCGAACACTAACAACACAAGAACATCGGTTTGGCATACTCAAAATGAGTTCATCCAAATCACGCTGTGGAATGGCCGCCCATGTTCGTTGCAACAACAAAAAAAGGTCTTCTTGCGACTGGATACCCTCCATATTCGGCAGAGCTCTTCTCTGTAGCATATCCCATGCATGCTCAATCGGGTTCAAGTCTGGCGACTGAGCAGGCCAGGGCAGGACATTGATGTTAGCTGCGGCGAGAGTCTGTCTTACAACTCTTGCGGTGTGCGGTCGTGCATTATCATGCATTAACTGAAATAAGGGACCGATTTGCACTTGTAGAGGAACGATGACGTCTGATACAATCGTCTCAGCATAAATTTGAGCGTTGAGGTTGCCTCTGATCCAAATCAACTCAGTTCTTCCGCCGATCCAAATACCCGCCCATACCATGATGGTTCGTTTGCTTTTCGTGGCGTTTCGTGTGCTTTTCTGATGAGTCTCGTTTTGGTATGAGACCGGATACAAGACGTATACGACACTGGAGAACCCCTGGACGCCAACAGCGATTAAAATCCTGCCAGGAAGTCCATCCTTATAGTGGTGGAACCATCATGGTATGGGCGGGTATTTGGATCGGCGGAAGAACTGAGTTGATTTGGATCAGAGGCAACCTCAACGCTCAAATTTATGCTGAGACGATTGTATCAGACGTCATCGTTCCTCTACAAGTGCAAATCGGTCCCTTATTTCAGTTAATGCATGATAATGCACGACCGCACACCGCAAGAGTTGTAAGACAGACTCTCGCCGCAGCTAACATCAATGTCCTGCCCTGGCCTGCTCAGTCGCCAGACTTGAACCCGATTGAGCATGCATGGGATATGCTACAGAGAAGAGCTCTGCCGAATATGGAGGGTATCCAGTCGCAAGAAGACCTTTTTTTGTTGTTGCAACGAACATGGGCGGCCATTCCACAGCGTGATTTGGATGAACTCATTTTGAGTATGCCAAACCGATGTTCTTGTGTTGTTAGTGTTCGCGGTAGAAACACGGATTATTAATTGTTTAAGTTACCCAATAAAATTTTAAAGAAAACTGTTATTTCAGTCTTTTTTTCGAACTTTAATGTTAGTGGTTCAAATGTCAAAAATCCCTTTACTATGAAAATGGCAAATTTCTTTATTAATGCAAAGGTGACTTGGTTTATCGTTACTGTGACAAACGAAAACACTTTATTTGATGAATCCTTAAAGAAAATTTTAATTAATATCAATCAGGAGAAAAGTTATTGCAAAAATATATGTTGATCCCTAGACACTTTTGATGTGTGTACTTACCTGTAACAAATTATTTAATTTTTGAGCTGAAAAATATGGTGGCCAATATATTGCCAGAACCTTATAAAGGGTTAAGCAATAAATTATTATATATTACCGTCGATTTCCCTAACTTCGCCTGGGTTTTGACACTTTTTTTAACGTACTTTTTTAAATATTACCACTGCAGGCAAATTATTAACATTTTATGGAATAATTAAGGTTTCTTAATAATCACAAGCTAAAGTAACTCTTAAAATCATCGATTTAGAGATAAAAATACCTTGCCAAAGTCAGTAGGCGAAGATCGGGCGGGCCGTTGGCCTAACTTCGCCTACCTATGTTTCCTCGCTTTTTTTTAAGACGTCTATGGCTAGTATTTTTTTTGGCTATAGAGCGATGTAGTAGAAACGAAACAGAATCTTTTTATAAGTGCTTAAAGATCAATTTTCTAAATTACTATCGAGTAGGCGAAGTTTGGCAAAAAAAAAAAAAACAAACACCTCACACCACTGACACTTTCTGATGTAATGACCGCCAAACTAAACGCATTAGCTGGGTTGCCATCAGCAAAATATTGCCATGACTAAATAGAAATTTGATGTGGGTGTTTATTTTGTAACTTACTTCTAAGATTTCGGTGATATTGAGAATTTTATAAATTCAGGCGAAGATTAGGCGACTAGGTGAAGTTAGGGAAATCGACGGTAATAAATTATTAAAACGCCTCTCGATAGAGGGCGTTTTAATCGTTTATTGCCCGTGGTCCACCTGCGTAGTCCACCTGGGTGTACCACGGGCAATTATTTTTGCCCGTGGTCCACCTCCAAGTCCATATGTTTCTATCGTAGTATAACGAAAGAATAATAGTGACAATAAATTTAAAACCAAGCCATTGTGAAAATGTTTTAATCTATTTATTGGTATGGTACCTCATTATACGTTAGACATAAAAAAATATAAACGAAATGAATTATATTATAATTATATAAAAAAAGAATTGTTAATAAATTAATTAAGGGATTTGGTTTCCGCACTTAGACCTTAAAGTGGACCATTATACATGACCCATGGCGGCCGTTACTTCAATCAGCTCACCTTCCTCCAGAAGCATAACAAACATCCCAGTCTTCTCAGGGCATCCGCAACGGATCTCGGTGTTCTAACAGTTTCCTAGTGGATCAGAATTTTGGGCTACAAACTAACTGAAATTGTCTTGTGGGAATATAACCCAGCAAAAGTACTAGGCTAGCATAGATTCCAGTTGGTATGTATTTAAATTATTTTGGTTCACCTACCCAGAATATTTTAAATAGATACTACTTGTAACCTATGCTAGCCTAGTACTTTTGTGCTAATACCTGGATTAAAGTACCTTCACCTTCTTTTATTAAGGTTATCTATCATATCACCCAGGTGAACCACGGGTAAAAATTCTTTCCCATGGTACACCCAGGTGGACCACGGGCAAAAATAATTTCCCGTGGAACACCCAGGTGGACCACGGGCAAAAATAATTGCCCGTGGTACACCCAGGTGGACTACGCAGGTGGACCACGGGCAATAAACGATTTTAATAATATAAATTATATTTATATTAATAAAACGCCCTGTATCTCGAACACAGTTCAAAGTATAAAAAAATGTTAAATGGAAAAGTTGTAGAAAATTTAATTCTCTACAATATTGATCATGATTTCATGAATACAAATAGCGTAAAAACCATAGAAAACGAGATATTTGCAAAAAATGTAAAAAAAAATATTTTTGTGACCTGAATTTAAAACTTGCGACCATCCAATTATACGAAAATACAAGTTTTTATATGGTAATATACTGGGTATGACGATTTTTCGAGATATGTAGATAAGTACCTAATTTGGCCAAAAATGACTGGACTATCATTTATGTGGTTGAATACAATATTCAGTTATTATATTGCGTTATCGTACACAAAAGTGAAAAAATTACTTACAAAAAAAGTGACATGAAATATTTTTATTCATCATGACATCTTGAATTCTTGACATTTGACACACACGCACATTAGCGCAAGCGTCCTGCGCCGTCTTACGAATTTTCGATCAGGTCACGTGTCCTGACGCGAGTTTAACATTTTTTACCCATCCCAAAAAAGTTATTAAAGAAGTTTTCACTTCAAAAATGTTAGCGTAAAACAACAAAATAATGATACCTTGATGTAGTGAATGGATGTAGCGAGTATTAAAGGTCAAAGTAACGCCCGCGGCCTAAGCAGATGGTATAGCCCGACACAATGGGAACGTCGAGAGTATGTTGTAAGTTGTAATGTGTATTTGGGACATGAGGGGTTGTCTCCCCAAGGCGACTCGGCGCGCCGGTACACAGCTGCCGTCGCCGTTAGATCAGCGTTAGATCACATTGCTGCATTGGCAACACGCTCTATAATAATTACTTATACAGATACTTTCAAAAAGGGGGATACATGATGGACCGAATTTGATTAAATCTACTGGCATACTACGTTATTTTTTGTAACGAATTGCCATAATGCTGAAAACAATATTTCCTGAAGATTACCAACGAATAATGTATGGAAGAAGAGGACATGTTACGCCGACCACAGATTACGCCGACCCCAAAGAGATGAGCTGTCATCATCATCATCATTCTCCTACCTTAGAGTTTTAGTATAAAAATTTAACTTCAACAAGCAATCTGGGTGCGTGCCGGTTGCGCCGATCCTAATAAAGCAGCAGTTCTCCTAATTTTAACTTTTGTTTCGCTTTTTCGGTTGTGTCTGAAGATCGCGGTCACGGCCGCAAAGTTCTACGTTTTGACGTATTGGCAAATAAAATGGGTTTATGTTTACCCGACTGCGGCGAAGCCCAAAAGGAGGGTTATTTGCTACTGAGAGTGGATTCCCTTTAGGTACTTAGATAATATAAAGAAAATAGGTACTTAATTTATATTTTTTTGTTGGTATCGACGGCGATTGTTTTATGAGCGAACGGCGGCGGCGATACAGTCAAAAGAAAATTAATTCAGTGCTTCTGAAGGTTGAACTTCATCTGTCATCACGTAGGTAATCGCACTTTCCTATGTTTCTATCCCTATCGGTCGTTCAGAACCGTCATTTGCTAGAACGAGAGCGTGTTGCTGAGCGCATCCTCTGCCGATGCCGATGCTGCCGCTTGCGATAGTATTCCCGCTATAAAGGTAGGTAGATATTGTGATGAAGTCCTATTCCGTGCTTGCAGATGATGTTAAACCTGTAAACGTCAGGACTATAGTGGAGTATAGTTACATCCACAGATAGAAACATACTAACCCTTCGCTGTTCGTGGTCCAACGCGCACTTGACCGGTTTTTCACTTTCTATAATTTCTTTTTCACTAGAGCTGAATAGTATCATTATCACCATGATTCTGCCTGCGACAAGCCTTCATGAGTTATTATTTATTTTGTTGTGTGTGATGAACTGAGGACTCTGTACCATTGTGTTATGTATACTGTAATAAGTGTTACAGTGTTACGGAGGTAGGAATTCACTGCATCTTAACCCTAGAAAGATAACCTACGTCGCAGAGGCGTAGGCGCCTGCGCGGGAAACATATTGCTATAGTTTTTACCCGACTGCGGCGAAGCCCAAAAGAAGGGTTATTACCCGACTGCGGCGAAGCCCAAAAGAAGGGTTATGTGTTTGACGTGTATGTATGTAAGTATGTATGTATGTATGTCCGTTTCTTTGTTCCCTCATAACTCATAAACAGATGAACCGATTTGAATGAAATATACGTCATTAGATTCGTCTTAATGGCACGAGTGTTATACACATTAAAATTAAAAAAACAAAGAAACATTGCGGATTTTGGGGGACAAATCGTGGAGTTTAAATTTTTTTTTTTCCTATACCATCGAGTAGGGTATCAAAATAAAGAGTTTTAAAAGGAGATTACAAAAATATATAACACTTATGTTTAAAAGAAATTCAAAGTGGAAAATCCTATAACAAGCACAAAAGTCCAACGAAAGAACAAACACAAAAGAACTAAAAAGCTGGAAATCAAAAAAATAGTTAAAAAACTAAAAAACCCGACTGAAAAAACTGAAAAGCAAAAAACAAGCACATTTTAAATTAAACAAAACTTGGAAGCAGGCGGGGTTCATTTGAATATTAAATTATGAAAAGAAAAAATGAAAATAGAATGGACCCCGCCTGCTTCCAAGTTTTGTTTAATTTAAAATGTGTTTGTTTTTTGCTTTTCAGTTTTTTCAGTCGGGTTTTTTAGTTTTTTAACTATTTTTTTTTTTATCCGTAAGCTTGTATTTGTTTGTCCTTCTGGGCCAACTTAGGCCCAGATTCACAGACCACACTTTGACTTTACTAAGTAAAGTATGATTTTTGGAAAGTAAAGAACAGCTTGACAGGACTAAGAAATATATTTTTGCGTGAAAGTAGATCTTTCTATCAAAGTAAAGTCTCAGTGCTTGGCCAGACTGCAAACGCGGGCGCGGGGCGGGCGCGGCGCGACAAACTTAAACGTATGGAACTTCCTTTGAGTGTCCGTAGCGGGCACGCGGGCGCGGGAAGCGGCGCGGGCTACTTTCCGCGGGGAGCGCGCGGGTAACTCGTGCCATAGCTCGTTCATACAAGTGGCCGCAGTGAGTGCGCGGGGCGGCAAGCGATAAATCGCGCGGGAGCGGCGTATCTCAAACTTTAGTCTGCGCCAGATAACCAGATAAATTGGATTTATTTATTTAGCTTTAACTTTTATAAGTTAAAGCTTAAGAAATTAATCCAATTATTTATAATTATTTATAGAATTATCCAATTAATTAAAATAACCGAATTTTAAAATTCTTACCAAAAAAAAATCTTTTTTGGATTTTGCACTCATACCACAGAGATCGGACCTAATGCTCTTGACTCTGCGCTGAGTGTGACGTCACAGCGAGTCAGAGATGCACAACCTGTGTGCAATTTTGAAATGATGTAATCTCGAATGAATAACTTTTCAATAGGTGGAATGCTTCGGCGAAAGTTGTTATTTTTTTTTATAATATAATTTTCTATATTATTTTGTAATATGTAGTCAAACGTATCCATTGACATTCTTGTATATTCAAAAAACTTTCGAGGTTGCTCTCGCAATCTTTCATACAGTGTGTAAAATTCTCCTTCATTTTCTCTGGTTAAATTAATTTTATTAACTCCATTTTTCACTTTTAGCATTTGCCATTTAAAGTAAGAATTTTCCAATAAAAACAAGTCTTCGTCATCCATATTATATTTTGACAAACACTGGACGAACAGTTGAACGCGACAACGCTCGGAACGAAATCGCGGTCCAGTGCGGAAAGGCAAATCGCGCGCGTTCCAGCACCCGCGCCGCTCCCCGCGCCGCGCTGCCAGTCTGGCCAAGCACAAAGTGTGGTCTGTGAATCTGGGCCTAAGAAATATATTTTTGCGTGAAAGTAGATCTTTCCATCAAAGTAAAGTCAAAGTGTGGTCTTTGAATCTGGGCCTTAGTCGTCGGTTAGCCCTTTCCCGGGATAGCAGTTTCCATGCTGTAAGTTCTATAGTTTTGTTTATATGACGAGTCTGTGCGCTCGCGAGGCGTATGACTTTTAAGAATCAATTAATTTGTACTGGTCTGGTAGTGATGTTGAAGTTTTTTTTTTGTTGACAGATATTTTTTTTTTACCTACTTATTATATTATTGTAGTCAAACAGCTTTTAAGAAAAAAATAATTTTTAGGGTTCCGTAGTCAACTAGGAACCCTTATAGTTTCGCCATGTCTGTCTGTCCGTCCGTCCGTCCGTCCTAAAAAGCTGAAAGGTACCAATATGTGTATCAATCACGCCGACAAAGTGGTAAAATAAAAATTGAAAAAAAAAATGTTTCATTAGGGTAGCCCTAAATATAATAATATGTAAAGCGGGAAGTGATTTTTTTTTTAATTTCAACCCTAACGTGTGATATATTGTTGGAAAGGTATTTAAAAATGAATAGGGGTGTCCTAAAATAATTTTTTGATAATGTCAAAAATTTCGGAAATAATCGCTCCAAAAGTAAAAAACAATGTGTCTCCCCCTCTAACTTTTGAACCATAAGTTTAGAAAATATGAAAAAAATCTGAAAAGTAGAACTTTATAAGGACTTTCTAGGAAAATAATTTTGAACTTGGATGGAAACAACAGTTTTTTAATGTCTGGACTAAGTTTGTAGTATAATCGTATATGCAAGCATTTTTTTTAACTTCGTTTACATATTTTACGGACGGACGGGAAACTACGGAACCCTACACTGAGCGTGGCCCGACACGCTCTTGGCCGGTTTTTTTTATACTATGGTTAACGTATCAAATTTTATTATTTATTAGCTGAACCCGCGCATGCGTTGCAATGCGTTTTTCCTACCTACCTATCTACTACCTACCCTACCTACTAGGTACCCTACGTACTTCCCTACGTACTACCCTACGTACTACCCTACCTACCTACCTACTACCCTACCTAAAAAAAAAAAAAGTATCAAAGAACCTTCTCCTGGTTCTTAGCTAGGTACAGCCTGTCTATAAAGTCATGAAAATAAATGAGGGCGCTGCGGTCGTGAAGACTCGTGCACATAGCAACCCTGTATAGTGTGACTAAAATGGTTTTGATACTAGCACATTATTTTGTACTAGAAGCAAACCTGGTTTTAATTAAAATCTGATAACTTATTTTAAAAAAATACAGAAACCATAAACAAAGATGCGACCTTCATTATAAATGATAATACCAGCCTATTACTGTCCCACTGCTGGGCAAAGGCCTCTTCTCAACAGAGACGGCACGAGCACTGATCACCACGCATGCTCAAGGCGGGTTGGCGATTTCAGACTTATAATAATTATAAGTCCAGATTTCCTCACGATGATTTCCTTCCGACCTTCATTGAAATAAAAATGAGTAAATAAAAGAAAAATGTTCGTACATATTTTTTTGTTATTTTAACTTTTGTACCACTGTATGCCCATTTTCTCTTGCCCGTTTTGCTGCCATATGTTGTTTGATTAGAGCCTTTCTGTTATTTTGATCTTCTTGTAAGAAAATCCAATCGATTTCAAAATTTTACGCAGGACTTCTAGGCTACATTTAAAATCCAGATCTGTTTTAGCGAAATTTTATGTTGAAGTCATCCATTTCTTTCTTAGGACGGCCTGATCTGTGTTTGCCTTCATCTACAATACGCCTCACTGTACTCTCAGATTTTCCTGAAAGAAAGATTTAAAAAAAGATGTAATATCTAACAGAAAATACATAGCACTGTTTTTATTTCAAAAATGTTAAAACTTATTCATATTTAAAATCACCGGTAAATTTGATTACCCAAAAGTATCAAAAGTTAACGTCGCACTACAATACGAGTTATTTACATTTGCAATCTAACCTATAAATGCGCAATGTAAACAATGCTTTTAGTCTTAAAATCGTATATTTAGTAAATTTGTGACTTCTGGTAGATAAAAAACAAACAATAACACGATTACATACCTGTTATAGCTGCTGTTCGAGTATAAATATCATCCAAATTTGATAAAATTTGGTCAGCTTGGTGTTCTAACAAACATCGCTGATAAACTTTGAAAATATTTGAAATAATTTCCCGAGCTCCACTCCTATTTGTTTTCCTCATATTTAACACGTTTTTTCGAAGTTTTGTCGACGTAGATTTGAAAAACATTAAAAAATGCAAAAGTTATCAAGATAGTTGATGACAGCCGATGACATTTGATGTACTTACCATGATTTAGTGTTGCCTTACTTTTGAATAATGTTAGTTCCTCAAACATTAATTTCATGACTTTAGTGACAAGCTGTACCTCCCTACCAATTTCCAGCTAAATTTTTTATATATAAGTAGGTACCTTTAAAGATTATAATTATTAGGTAATACAAATGTTATATTAGGGTAGAATAGGGGTTTACTAAAATAATTTTTTGATAAGTAGGTAATGACAATTTCTATAACACCCCCCCCCCCCTCTAACTTTTGAAACATTTGAACGCACTAAAAAACGTAGGTAGGTATCTAACTAGGTACGGCATTTTGCAACGATGAGAAAACAAACAAGGGTAGGTAGGTACCCAAATGAAAATATTTAAAATAGGTAGGTAGGTACTTAAATAAAAAATAATGTACCTAAGTACCTAAGTAACAAAATAAATAAATTCGGTGGAAATAAAATTAATTAAGTACCTAAACAAACCAGATAGGTATAATATTCGAAGGTAAAATACCTACAAATTAAAGTAAGAGAGCAGACAATCGTTAAAAGTTAATTCGATACATAGTAAGTAGGTAGGTACCTACTAAACGATGGAAATTCCTTGTGCTCCGCGCACTCTGGTAGTCCGGTAGTATAGGCGTCTGTATAAGGAAGGACGTCTGCAAGTAAAATAATGATTCATACAATGACGTAGGTATAATATGTATGTAGAGGTAGGTATAGCGTTGGTTTAGTGCAAGCGTTCTGGATTGAGCTCGTTGTGTTGTGGTTAGTGGGCTCGTTCTCGTCGCTCGTACGCACGCATCGAGTATGCGACGTCCCACCTAAAAATTCGGTCGATACGTTGTTAATATTTTATAAATAATTTTTTCAAACATTTTTTTTTCGTAATAATTTAATGGCGTTACTTTCGATTTATTGGACTACTTAATTAACTCAGAGCTGCTGAACGCGTATTGATTTAGTTCGCGTAGTGGAACATCAGCATCTGTCGGAGCCAGCCTTCAGATGTTAGTTACTTAGTGCCTTACCCTCGTGTAAGGGCAGGATAAGCTATTTGAAGGGCGTTTTCTCCTTGGAGCTACGTCTCGTCTACTTGTAATTTTAAGGTGAAGCGGGACACGAGGCGGGCGACGCCTGTACCCGACGAAGTAGGCGGTGTCGGGCGACCGCCCTCCGCGGGCCCCGGCCGAGCGCTGTGGAAAACGCATGGGCGCGGGGCGCCGTCACACGGACCCAGTAACAAATATACTTCACGAACCTGTTATCGCTCTTAGTGATTGACCATCAGTTCCATTTTGTCGATATTAGTTAAAATCAAATTAATTAGAAATATATAAATAAGCAAATTATCCTTAGGGAACTACCCCGTTCATTGCCCTTGCCTAATCGAATACGTACCATATTGTGTATGTATGAATGAAAAGCCAACACGTTGTGAGCGGATAAGACTTGTTAAGGAATCGCGTCACCACTTCACCAGCACGCCTGCCTGTTGAAAATTTGTTAGAATCTTGTAAATTAACCATCTAAACCCGTAATAGGTACTTATCTAATTTGATATCCTCCGTGAGTGCGCAGCAGCGCTTGGCTGCGTGCAGCGGCAGCAGCAGCGTTGCACTTTATTTTAGTGGCGAGCGCGAGTGTTAGCTAGCTAACTCATCGCTTAAATTGACTAAAAATACTTTTATGTATGCTTTGTAAAAGATATTTTGCGACAATCTGTTTATTTGTTGCAATTCGTAGGTACTTAAATTCCGGAAAATAAGCGTCACGCACGCGTTTCATATATTTTGAGAATTTAATAAATAACAATAATCATGCTTAAGAATGACGTAGATGCCGAAAAGACCAGCTATTAAGTACCAAGTTGCACAGTTTGTACGTCCTAAAACACGTAGTCATAGTGAGGTGCTGAATTAGTGCAATATACTACTTAATTATCATTTCGAGGTTAAAACACCGGCTTTCTCAGATAATGTAGACCCATATACCTACACGGTACAATACCATTCGTGTTAAAAAAGGAAAATTTAATTAGGTAGGTATTGTTTTGAACTATGTAGGTACGCAATTTACAACGCTACAAAAACCGTTCTTTACAGTTAATGCAAGTGGATTCATCAAGAAGTTCAAGTCACGAATTGAAGAATTTGTTATTTTTTTTGTTTTGCGTTATGTTTATGAAGTTATAAATTTATTTAATTGATTTAAAAAGTTTAGGTCGATTTATTAATAGTTAATAAGTACTTTTATTGCGTATTTAGAAAAAAAAATATTATGAACGAAAGTAAAATGTATAAAAATCGTAAGCAACACTGGCCGTTGCTACACTCGATATAACTTTAAGATCGATACTTGCGCTTCACTAAGGTGTGGCGTTCTCTCCCCGCGGGCCCCGGCTCAGCCACGCCCAGCGCGCGCATTCTCAAACAAAATCCGCAGAAAATGTTGTGCGAAGAATCGAGTAGAGTCTGCGTCGTTCGTTTCGTTCAGTCACGCACGTCACATCAGTTAGGCAGCTCAGTTGAGTAGTGATCTCTATAGCCGACGAACCGTACGCACGGCGCACACGTGCCACTCGCGCCCATCCCTTCTCCGCCGCACCGCACTCCCGAGCGATTTCGCCGCTCGCTCGGTGACGCACTGACGCCACCGTCCGTCGCTACTCCGCCGACGCCGCTTGTGCTCGGTGTCGTTCCGTACGGAGCTTTGCTACATCATACTATATTATGTAATACGAAAATAAACAGCTCAAAGCAACCACGTGTGCGCGCCGGCCGGCTTTCATCCAAATTCGTCATTTAATATTTTTATCGGCCAATATCACGCTCCCGAAACATCAGTTAACATCAAAGAATAAAGTGATAGGTGCAACAAATAAAAAAACATTCCAATCTTTTAATCAGTATTTAAAAACCTAAACAATAATATCGTGGCAAGATAATAAAATAAAAACAAGTGAAAATGTCTAATTCTGTGGAACAACAATTTAGCGAGCTTAGTTTGTCACAAGAGGACCATGATCAATATGAACCAGAGGATCACCAAGACCAAAGGTTAGTACCTACATAAATCTACAACACATTTTACAATTAATTACCTACTTCTCAACTATACCGTTATTTTTGTTAGGTTTTTATTTACATAAGTACCTATAGTTTTTTTTTTACAAAATATTGCGCGAAATCTCTCTACTAGCTAGATTCTATTCATGACAAATTGACAAGTTATGTAAGTACCTACTTACTCAAATTATTTCTCATGAAAATTGTACCTACAAACAAAATTTGTTCTATATCGATACAATAGTTAGATAGTAGGTACCTTTATTATATCATAATTACTTATGTATTTAAAATAATATTATTAAATAGTAAGTATATTTTACATGATAAAATATAGGTACCTACTTAGTATTTAAAATAGTTACCGTATTGGTATTACATAGGTACATTGACATTCTTTTGTAAATTAAATGTCGCTGATAGTCGTTCTACTTTTTATTTGCAACAGTTACGGTACCTACTTAACAACTATCTTACTGAATTATCTATTACCTATTCATCATAAGATAATATTTAATAACCTTGATAATTAAGATTCTTCGTAGTGAAATCTTGAGCATAAAATTATATCACCACTAGCGGTGATCCGCGACTTTGGTCCGCCGAAATTGAATCGGGTTTTCTTAACAATTTCAATGGTTTGAATTGTTGGCACGGAAAACCCTACACTGTCATACTCCTTTTTCTAAAATATAAGTAGTTAGCCTTAGTTGTTCCCTAAAACATCAGCTATTTGCCAGTTAGTCCCGTCAAAATCTGTTCAACCGTTTCGGAGATTAGACGGAACAAACGGAAAAATGGTATAGGTATTGTACATTCTAGTGCATTTAAATAAAAAAAAAACTATTATTTTTAACATAACAAACAGCCAGTTCAATTTAATTCATTTGAACAGATGTCTGGGGTTTGAATATTGATACTTATTTCGTCATAATGACACTCAAATACATAATTATTAGTTGTTCCCTAAAACATCAGCTATTTGCCAGTTAGTCCCGTCAAAATCTGTTCAACCGTTTCGGAGATTAGACGGAACAAACGGAAAAATGGTATAGGTATTGTACATTCTAGTGCATTTAAATAAAAAAAAACTATTATTTTTAACATAACAAACAGCCAGTTCAATTTAATTCATTTGAACAGATGTCTGGGGTTTGAATATTGATACTTATTTCGTCATAATGACACTCAAATACATAATTATTAGTTGTTCCCTAAAACATCAGCTATTTGCCAGTTAGTCCCGTCAAAATCTGTTCAACCGTTTCGGAGATTAGACGGAACAAACGGAAAAATGGTATAGGGTAAATACGCCAAACACCGGCCCCCCTCCAATCTTCGGCCGTCTGCACATTTTCAGGTTGCGTTCATTCAAAAGGTAATTAAGTAGCAATTTTGCCATTCCAATTGCATCCTTAATTCATACTCTGTATGTACAGACGCCAGCACATCAAGCTACTACAATCTGTCAGATTTCTTTGATAGATTTTCGACTTTATTTCTAGAGCATTAGGTTCAAGGTTCGTTGGGAACATTTGACAGTTTCGGGTAGCTTGACATGCTGGCAAACCGTTACTATTCGATTACGTCACTTACTCTCCGCACACCGAGCGTCAGAAGCGATCGGGCCGTCGAATCGTCAAATTCGTAGTTAAAGTAGCTTACTTGCTGTGAATACTTACGCTTCGGGGATTGATATTACAACGGTAAGACGTTTTTGTTTTGGGTTTTAAGCTTTGTTATTACTGAAAAGGTATTTTTACTATGTTTTGATAAAGTTTTTTCAACGTTTTGCGTATTGTTTTAATGGAGAAATAGGGGGCCGCCATTAGAATACCAATTTCGACTTAAAATCGGAATCTCGGCCGGGGCCGACATAAAGTAAAATGCAGTCTATTTTATGAATTCCAATACTACCAATTCCATTGGTTTAATAGTAAAATTTCCAAAGCTTATAGGTTAATAAATCTATTTTACGTTTAATCGCCAAATACCGGCCGGGGTGATAATAGTTGAATCTCGAGAAATAAGGTACACGAAACAGGGGCCGACTTTAGAAATATTAAAGATCGTAATGTCGGCCAGCCTCAAAATTGAGCGCTACTATACAGGCTGATAACTTTTGTATTTTTATCCGACTGCGGCGAAGCCCAAAAGGAGGGTTCAAAAGGTTAAGTTTGGATGTATGGCCTGCGCTCAACATAAATAGCGTCGGGCGCGGACATGGCGCGGGTGGCGGTATGGCGAGTCATATCCACAACACAATCCTCAATAAAAAAAAAATTACAATGAAACAAATAATGTACCTATACTTACGCCCGAATACTCGAACGTCACTCAATTTTAAGTTGCACTTAAATCTCGTGCTGTCTCTCTCTGTTACTTTAACGCAGAGTGACAGAGATAGCACGAGTTTTGAGGGCTACTTATAATTGAGTGACGTTCGAGTATTCGGGCGTTAGTGTGATATTTACTCCTGCCAAAATAAATCATATTATTAATATTTTTATTTGTTTTAATTCAAAACACCCTATACCTGGCCGACATTTGGGAAAATCGCGACCGACCATTGGGCCGTGAGCGGCCGGCTTTAGGGTTTTTTCTTTCTCCACGCATTTAAACCTTAGTACTTTTTTCTTTTAGTAGAAAAGGCAACATTATGCCTATAAACATAAAATAGATTCATCAACCTGTCTAAAACCGCATTATAGCTATCCTTTCCTTGCAAAGTGATGGAGCCAGAGTGATCCAAAGTTAGAAAATCCGTAAGGGGGCCGACGTTTAGCGTATTTACCCTAGGTATTGTACATTCTAGTGCATTTAAATAAAAAAAACTATTATTTTTAACATAACAAACAGCCAGTTCAATTTAATTCATTTGAACAGATGTCTGGGGTTTGAATATTGATACTTATTTCGTCATAATGATACTCAAATACATAATTATTAAGTCATCTAAAAAGTAACCAGAAGGCAGAATTACTTTTGTAACAAACCACTACCATGAGCCCACAGGACTCACCCTCGATAAAAACTCACTTTTGTAAATAACGTGCGCCCGTAACTTTCCACCTCAGCGTACATTGTACTATAACACTTCACGACAGAAAGCTGCTGGATCACACGACTTCATACGCTTAAAAATAGTAGGTAGGTACCTACCTACATTTCACCACCTTGTGAGCATGAGCAAACAGTAGTGAATCTCGGGCGTGAGGTCCTGGGTCCGATTCCCCGCTCGGTCGGAAAAGTGATAGTTTTTCCATCGTGAATTTCTCAGTATGCCCGGTTGATGGCAATAGGTTCGCTTTCTATTCGGTGGGACGTAAACATAACCAGCAAAATGTGGGCGGTACTACATTAAAGGTATATCCCTGCCTAATTCTACAGGGTTTACAGGTGTGATGTTATGTTATGATTATGAATCCCGTGTGAATTAAGGCTTTAAAGACGTCATCATCGCATTAGGAGCTCGTGGATAAAATATAACAGCCACCTGGGGTCGATAAGCTTAAACCGGGCTTGTCTAGGTTACTCCGTGAATGGTTGATCAACCATTAGGCCCGGTACCTATCCAGTATCCACCAAGGTGGAGACGAACAGAGCTGAGATATGTGCCAAAGACAGAAAAGGCGAAAGACCCGATGTAACTAATGTGATAGGCCGATTGCCGCACATCACCTCTCGTCACCGCTTTGGTGGAAACCGGGCTCTACATACCTACATTTCTTCTGTGCCTTGGAAAGCTTAAGCCGTTGGTCCCGGCAGCTGTCATTTGGATATCACTGCGAGTCGTTATAAGTCCTGTCCTGTCTTACCAAGGAGTATAGTTTTAACGGATTTGTTTTTTTGAACAATGTTCAAAACGTCCCCACCCTTTAAGCAGTTTAAAACCCATGTCAATCGAAGGGCCATAATCATCCTATCATTTTATTGTATGACAGCGAAACTGAAATAGGTACGCATCCGAAAAAAGTTATATCGATAATAATATGAAGAAACCGGAATCAGTCACAATAATAACTATGTTACCGACCACGATACTTTTCTTTTTGTAATTATTACTGTGGAATGATGTCGTTCGGAGTTTTCATAACTCGGAATCTATCCTTCTGCAGTGAGGTGTGAGACAGGGAGACGTCATAACTCCGAAGCGGTTCACTGCTGTACTGCAGGATGTCTTCAAGGTTCTGGACTGGGGAGGACTAGGCGTTAATGACGAGTACATCACTCACTTTCAGTTTGCCAACAATATAGTGGTCATGGCTGAGGCCATGTAGCTTATTACAAAGCTCGATGACTTCAGTGGAGCTTCCAAAAGAGTGGATCATTAAACGAACATGGTCAAAACAAGATCATGTTGAATGCCTATGTAGCACCCACTCCTATTAAGATCGGGAACTCTACACTCGAACTAGTAGACCACAATATCGTCGACAAACCGAAGGTGAGTGATGAACTCGCCATCGACATTGATGCCTAGTCCTCCCAAGTCCAGAACCTTGAAGACATCCTGCAGAACAGCTTCGGAGTTATGACGTCTTCCTGCCTCACACCTCACTGCAGAAGGATAGGTTCCGAGCTTTGAAAACTCCGAACGACATCATTCCACACCCACAGTAATAATTACAAAAAGAAAAGTATCGTGGTCCTTATTATTGTGACCGATTCCGGTTTCTTCATATCGAATAACTTTTTTCGGATGCGTAGGTATTTCAGTTTCGCTGTCTCTTCTTCTTCCTGCCCTTATCCCCTGTCATTTGGGGTCGGCGCAACACGTCGTTTTCTTCCATTCTGCCCTGTTAGTCGTCACGTTATCATTTATTCCTTTTTCCTTCATATCACCCCTCACACACTTCAACCATCTTTTCTTTGGTCTTCCTCTCCCTCTCCATCCATCCACATTTATATTCATAACTTTTTTAGTCACATGCGATTCATCCCTCCTCATCACATGCCCATCGACAGTCGATTCCCTTTTAACTTTTCTGTAATTGGCGCAACTTTTAAACTTCCTCTGATATACTCGTTCCTTACTTTATCCATTCTGGTCACACCACACATCCACCTCAACATTCTCATCTCCACAACATGCAACCTTTTTTCATCCATCTTCTTCACAGCCCAACATTTAGCCCTTTAACTTGAGGGGCATCCGCGGGTCGTAAGTTGTTCCAGTGACCTGTCGCCATTTCATCCATCCTGAATTGATCCGGTGCGTTATGTCCCGGTCTACATCGCCATCTCCCTGGACAAGCGACCCAAGGTACCGAAAATCGAAGCAGATCGGTATGGATGGGCGTTCCGGCAAGGGTTATAGACCCAGGACTCGAGAGACCGCCGAAATCATAAAACAAGTATTCCGTTTTGGTTCTACTTAGTTTCAGGCCAACATTCTCCAGTCGTTGCCACCACACCTCCAATTTGCTCTGGACCTCTAGGCCACTCTCGGCAAGTAATACAATGTCGTCGGCGAATAGCATACACCAGGGAGCCTCTTCCTGAATGTCCAACGTAAAAGCGTCCATTATCACCAGGAAGAGGTAAGGGCTTAGAGCCGACCATTGGTGCAAGCCAACTGCCACATTGAAGTCGCCGGTAGTGCCCGCTGCAGACCGTACTTGGGTTCTACATAGACTGTACATCGCCCGGATCAACTGCACATACTTCCCAGGCACACCTTTCTCCTTAAGAGCCCACCACAGAACCTCACGGGGTACTCGGCCGTATGCCTTTTCGAGGTCGACGAACACCAAGTGCAAGTTTTTATGCGCACCTCTGTATTTCTCGCATAGCTGGCGGATAGTTTCGCTGTCATACAATAAAATGGTAAGATGATTATGGCCCTTCGATTGACATGGATTTTAAAGTGCTACAAGGGTGGTGACGATATCCCTCCCATAACGGGTTACGAAGTAGATAGTGTTGAAGACAATACACTATGATAAGAGCCCTGGTGAAGATGGCGTTACCACCGAAGCCCTAAAATTAGGATCTGCCACACTGCTCCCTCCCTCACTTAACAAACTTATTCAACGCAATCCTACAGGTAGGTAAACTCCCATCCCAAATGTGTCACTCTAATATTGTTCTTCTTCATAAGAAAGGCGATAAGTGCAATATTAATAACTACAGGCCCATTAGTCTAGTCTCACATATTTATAAAGCATTTATCAAGGTCATCCACAATCGCATAGATGCCAAATTAGATTCTCACCAACTACCGGAACAGGCCTGGTTCCGACCAAGTTTTTTTTCTACTACAGACCACCTTCATACTTTAAATCAGATACTAGAAAAATACTCAGAATACCATAAACCTCTACACCTGGCTTTCGTAGACTACACAAAGGCATTTGATAGTATAAAACACAGCGCCATATTCTCAGCTCTGCGTAGTCAAGGTGTAGAGTACTGTAGAGGTCACTTATATAGAATTACTAAAAAATATTTATAATGATAGCACGGCTAACGTTAAATTAGATTCTGTAGGTTCTAAATTCAAAATTGCCAAAGGAGTTAAACAGGGTGACCCGCTCTCTCCTAAACTATTCACCAGCACCCTCGAGGAGGTATTTAAATCTCTTGCTGATACGTGGACAACGCAAGGCATTCCGATTGGTGATAAAATGCTATCAAACCTTCGTTTTGCAGATGATATCGTTCTTTTCGCTTCTGAAGCAGATCAACTGCAACAAATGCTCCAACACCTGAGCAACGCAAGCCTTGAGGTTGGACTGACGATGAATCAGTCAAAGACTAAAGTCATGACCAATGCCACTAAATGTAAGGTCAAAGTCGATGGGCAGGAAATACACTATGTCGACGAATATATCTACCTGGGCCAGCTAGTTTCCTTCAACAACAGACAGGACAAAGAGATCGACCGTCGCGTCGAAAATGCCTGGAGAAGCTACTGGTCCATAAAAGCGCTTATGAAGGGCGACCTTCCAATCTCACTTAAGCATAAGCTCGTCGACATGTGTATCCTGCCTATTCTAACGTATGGCGCCCAGACTTGGTCTTTGACAGAGGCTCAGAAGTCCGAACTCAAGGCTTGCCAAAGAGCGATGGAGCGTAGCATTTTAAAGATCAAAATCACCGATCGAATACGTAACACCACAATACGCTCCAAGACAGGCATCGCCGATGTTGGCGATAAGTCTGCGAGGTTGAAGTGGGACTGGGCGGCAGGGCGGGTCACATTACCAGGATGGGTCAAGACAGATGGGCCAGAATCGTCACAGAGTGGGTGCCTGAGGACGCTCGTCGTCGCCGAGGCAGGCCCAAGAAACGCTGGCGTGACGATTTGGACTCATTCCTTACAGATTGGCCAGAGAAGGCAAAACATCGGGAAAGATGGAAGGAAATGGGGGAGGCCTTTGCCCAGCAGTGGGACAAGATAGGCTAGTAAAAAAAAACAAGGGTGGTGGGGATGGGGACGGTGTCCATATATTTTTGGACATTGCGCTTTGGTACACTGATAGTAGTTTATAGAGAACAAAAAATTACCTGGATTAACTCATAGGATAGTTTTTATCCCGATTTTATCTTCCCGTAGGATAATTTTCGAGTAGTAGCGGATGAAGCCGTTGGCAACAGCTAGTTGTAGAATATACCTACGCATGCCCCATAGTTATGAATACAATGTGTTATTATAATGTGCAAAAAAAAATCGCCATTTTGACGTACTCAAGCGCGTCAGATAAAGTTAAATAATTATGGTTTATCTTTATGTGCTAGTGCTAGGTGCGGGCCACACAATATAAAAGACGTCGGGCGCGGACATCGCGCTGGCGGCATTCAAATTTGATACCAAGTTGCAAAGAAATAAAGCGCAATTTAGGATACGCGGGCGACGAAATGGCGCGTCTTATCCACGCCCGAGCTTAGTCATTCCGCGTATCCTAAATTGCGCTTTATTTCTTTGGTATAAAATTTGAATTCCGCCAGCGCGATGTCCGCGCCCGACGTCTATTGTGTGTGGCCCGCACCTGGCACATAAAGATAAACCATAATTATATATCTTAATCTGACGCGCTTGAGTATGTCAAAATGGCGATTTGTAATAGGGGTAACAAGGATAAAATATGTTGGTTTGATGATTCTCAAAATTGTACTTCTTCTTAGCGTGTCGAAGACAATTTAAATTGAGTCGGCCCAAAATTTGGCGACGAGTTTGGCACTTTCAGTACTAGCTGGTTTTTTTTTGTTAAATCTGATGATAATTATTTAAATTATTTGAAAAAAATATTTGTCCTACAAAATGTATGGTTTGATCAAAGAGTCCCCCTTCTTTCCTTCCAATATGTATCGATAACGAAGTCATTAAAAATGATTACTAACTGGGTTTTGGGGATTGGATATTTTCTATTAATTCCACTCTTTACAAGTTACCTCCAAAATTCCTAAAATTATAATAAGTGTTTGGCACTTACTCCACGCACCATCAATAGGGTAGTCGACCGACTAAAAAAAATATGATTCTGTTTAGTCCGTCAGTCAGATTATTGAAAAATATTGGATACGTGTTTTTTGTTTTATCAAATTAATAAAAATTGACGAAATTAAAGCTTGTCAAAGACCATGGAGAGGGGGCGTTTGACGTCATAGTTAGGTAAAATTGGACCAAGCTGTGACGTTTCACGACTTTTCGAAGCACTGTATCGTCTTCATTTTTTGTTTACGTGAAAAAAGAAAAAATACGTGTTCAATATTTTTTGGAAATCTATCTGACGGACTAATTAGTTTTTTTTTGTCGACTACCCTATACTCCTGTACATCATAAACAACAGGCTAATACACTTTCTGGAGCCACAAATTCCAGAAGAGCAAGCAAAACCTGCTTGTTTAAGGCAAAGGCACGCGGGAACAAATCCTGAACGTTCGCCAAATTATAGAGAAAAGCCAAGAATTTAACAGCCCTGTATTGATATGTTTCATAGATTACATACACCAAAGCATTTGATTGCGTGGAGTGGGGCAAGGCTGTGGGGAGGTTCTAAAAGACATGGGAACGCCTCAACATCTTAATGACCTAGTCCGATGCCTCTACATCAACAACCGCTCTTTCGTCAAAATAGACACCGACTGTTCAAATGCGTTATTCAGGGATGCATCCTCTCACCTCTCCTCTTCAATGTGTATGAAGAGCATATCATTCGCAAGACTTTTGAGGGCTGGGACAAGGGGTTTACTGTTGGTGGAAAGCGAATTTCCAATCTGAGGTACGCTGACGACACCGTTATCCTTGCTACAACATTTGGCAACATGAAAGAGATACTGCACAGATTGGAAGTGGAAAGTGGCAAATTAGGGTTTGCAATAAATAGGGAGAAAACCAAGCTTATGTTGCTTAAGCTAAATGTCTACTGGTAGCAAAATGTATCTCTCTCATAATGTCTCTTTCGCAAAGCCATATGAAATTATAAAAAAAACTTTCAACTTTCATCAAACCTATTCGTGTGGGGTGTCTATAGATAGGTCTATAGAAGGCTCGGTCGCAAAATGTCTCTTTCGCAAAATGTCTACTGGTAGCAAAATGTATCTTTCTCATAAGTCGCTTTCGCAGAATGTCTCTTTCGCTAAATGTCGCGTTAGTTACAATAAAATGGGAAGTAATTAATTACTTTAGCTTGGTGAGCCAAAAAAACAGCATTTAAAAAAAATATTTAGAAGCTGCTTTTTTGGCTCACCAAATTTCAAACAAAAAAAAATTAGTTAAAAAACTAAAAAACCCGACTGAAAAAACTGAAAAGGAAAAAAACAAGCACATTTTAAATTAAACAAAACTTGGAAGCAGGCGGGGTTCTATTTTTTTATAGTTCTATTTTTTTCATTTCATGATTTAATATTCAAATGAACCCCGTCTACCTCCAAGTTTTGTTTAATTTAAAATGTGCTTGTTTTTTTCCTTTTCAGTTTTTTCAGTCGGGTCTTTTAGTTTTTTAACTACTTTTTATATTTCCAACTTTTTAGTTCTTTTGTGTTCTTTCGTTGGTCGCGTAAAATTCTTCGGATGATTTAAAGATATGATTTGTGCTTGTTTATAGGATTTGTCACTTTAAATTTCTTTTAAACATATAAGTATTTTATATTTTTGTAATCTCCTTTTAAAACCCTTTATTTTGATACCCTACTCGTTGGTATTGGGAAAAAAAAAAATTTGAACTCCGACATTTGGCCCCCAAAATCCAAAATTTTTATTAATTTAATGTAGCCTATAACACTCGCGCCATCAAGACGAATCTAACGACGTATATTTTATTCAAATCCCTTCATCCGTTTAAGAGTTATGAGGGAACAAAGAAACGGACATACATACCTACATACATACATACATACTTACATATATACATACACGTCAAACACATAACCCTCCTTTTGGGCTTCGCCGCAGTCGGGTAAAAAATCAAAATCTCTCAAGATTTTGTTTGCAATTTAAAAAATCAGGCAGCAAATACAGCAATCCTTGTTCTGCTAATAAATTTGATAATGGTCAAAAATTAAATCATAAACAGGCAGCTTACAATAACATGAGTTTGTTTGTTTCTGCTGACCAAAATACAAATACTAATATGTTAACCAGTTAAATAACACCCCAATAAAATTTGGTCCAGGTTTATAAAAAAGGTTGTTTTTAGGGTTCCGTAGTCAACTAGGAACCCTTATAGTTTCGCCATGTCTGTCTGTCCGTCTGTCCGTCCTCGCTTAATCTCTGTGACCGTTAGCACTAGAAAGCTGAAATTTGGTACCAATATGTGTATCAGTCACGCCAACAAAGTGGTGAAATAAAAATTGGAAAAAAATGTTTTATTAGGGTAGCCCCCCTATATGTAAAGTGGGAAGTGTTTTTTTTTAAATTTCAACCCTAACGTGTGATATATTGTTGGAAAGGTATTTAAAAATGAATAGGGGTTTACTAAAATCATTTTTTGATAATGTCAATAATTTCGGAAATAATCGCTCCAAAAGTAAAAAACAATGCGTCCCCCCCCCTCTAACTTTTGAACCATAAGTTTAGAAAATATGAAAAAAATCTGAAAAGTAGAACTTTATAAGGACTTTCTAGGAAAATTATTTTGAACTTGGATGGAAACAACAGATGGAAAAAGCAGTTAACCAATATAATTTGGTCCCTGAATCGTATGAGCTCCTATACAATCCAGAGGTCAAGTTTCATTGGCCCGTAGAAGAATTGTATAAATTATAGCATACCGTTTAGGTACGGAACCCTTCATGTGCGAGTCCGACTTGCACTTGGCCAGTTTTTCCGTTTTCTTATTAAATGTTAACCAAGCCTTTTTTTTCTTAACTTTAATCTTTTAATACATTTAGATCGCAATGAAAACTTTCAATTAAAATTGGTTTGAACGATATTTTTAAATCATTTAAAGAACCGCAAATATAACTTTGTCATTCATACGGACACTATGGAAAACAAACTTATTACAAAATATGTTTCTCTGTTGCCGTTTTAACAAGAAATACACACATCAAAAGTGTCTAGGGATCAACATAATATATTTTTGCAATAACTTTTCTCCTGATTGATATTAATTAAAATTTTCTTTAAGGATTCATCAAATAAAGTGTTTTCGTTTGTCACAGTAACGATAAACCAAGTCACCTTTGCATTAATAAAGAAATTTGCCATTTTCCTAATAAAGGGATTTTTGACATTTGAACCACTAACATTAAAGTTCGAAAAAAAGACTGAAATTATAACATTTTTTTTTTAAATTTTATTGGGTTACTTATACAATTAATAATCCGTGTTTCTACCGCGAACACTAACAACACAAGAACATCGGTTTGGCATACTCAAAATGAGTTCATCCAATAAATCACGCTGTGGAATGGCCGCCCATGTTCGTTGCAACAACAAAAAAAGGTCTTCTTGCGACTGGATACCCTCCATATTCGGCAGAGCTCTTCTCTGTAGCATATCCCATGCATGCTCAATCGGGTTCAAGTCTGGCGACTGAGCAGGCCAGGGCAGGACATTGATGTTAGCTGCGGCGAGAGTCTGTCTTACAACTCTTGCGGTGTGCGGTCGTGCATTATCATGCATTAACTGAAATAAGGGACCGATTTGCACTTGTAGAGGAACGATGACGTCTGATACAATCGTCTCAGCATAAATTTGAGCGTTGAGGTTGCCTCTGATCCAAATCAACTCAGTTCTTCCGCCGATCCAAATACCCGCCCATACCATGATGGTTCCACCACTATAAGGATGGACTTCCTGGCAGGATTTTAATCGCTGTTGGCGTCAAGGGGTTCTCCAGTGTCGTATACGTCTTGTATCCGGTCTCATACCAAAACGAGACTCATCAGAAAAGCACACGAAACGCCATTGTTCTTCTGCCCAATTTCTGTGTTCAAGAGCCCATTGATATCGAATTCTACGATTGTGCATTGCTATAGGTGGTACCCGTAGCGGTAGCGGTCTTCGGGAATGAAGGTTCACTTCATGCAAGCGGTTTCTGACTGTTTGGTCGCTAATAATTAAGTTCCCTGAAGAGTGATGAAGCCTCACGGCTAACATCATGGCGGTTATTGTTGGAGCTCTTCGAGTTAAGATTTGAATGTATCGGTCTTGTCTCCGTGTGGTGCTTGAACCCGATTGAGCATGCATGGGATATGCTACAGAGAAGAGCTCTGCCGAATATGGAGGGTATCCAGTCGCAAGAAGACCTTTTTTTGTTGTTGCAACGAACATGGGCGGGCCATTCCACAGCGTGATTTGGATGAACTCATTTTGAGTATGCCAAACCGATGTTCTTGTGTTGTTAGTGTTCGCGGTAGAAACACGGATTATTAATTGTTTAAGTTACCCAACAAAATTTTAAAGAAAACTGTTATTTCAGTCTTTTTTTCGAACTTTAATGTTAGTGGTTCAAATGTCAAAAATCCCTTTATTAGGAAAATGGCAAATTTCTTTATTAATGCAAAGGTGACTTGGTTTATCGTTACTGTGACAAACGAAAACACACACACACACACACACACACACACACACACTTACACACACACACACACACACACACACACACACTGACACTTTATTTGATGAATCCTTAAGAGTGTTATCGGTAAAAAATGTCAATTTTCATAAAATCGGGGTTTTTTAAAGTTAAATTACTAGAAACTGGCACGAAACCATTAAAAACCAATTTTAGTACCGCATTAAGAGGAAATGCGAGTGCTGTCTCTTTCTACTATCGCTGTCTCTCTCCGTCCTCCTGCCCTCAAATTCGTGCGATAAGGACAACTATAGAAAAAAGTTAGAATTCGAGGTTTGGCTCTCGCCTATTTCCTCCTCCAATATTGAACCAATTTAAAAGATATTTTAGACAATGAATAAGGAGGTTATATACTACGCCGCTATTTTTTTCTTTTTTCGTTAATAGTTGTCAAATTTGTACACTAGGACTCTGTTAACAGCGATCTAAACAAGCAATTTTGAGCATTTTTTGAGGGTTCTAGTGCTTATAAAAATAATTTATCACCAAAAAGGAAAACATAGGGGCATAGAAATAGTTAATATTTATTATTCTGTAAAAAACCATTGCTCTAGGGTCATTAACCAAAAAGAAAACAGGCGAGAGCGTTTGTATGGAGAAAAGACCACTCGCGTTTCCTCTTAAGCATATCTTTACATTGTATTTGTACGCGACTGGCCGACACAGCTCGGCGCTGCGTAATTTATTAGTAACTTTGAAATTTTATATTGTCGATAAAATAACTTTATGTAATTTTTTTTTTACTGATTTTTTTTTTTCATGAACTCCACTTACAAACAGTGTATTTTTTAAAAGTTACTTCAGCCTTATTATTAAATAAATGATGTTTTATTTTGTAAAATTTAGGTTAAGAAAATATTTTTTTTTTAGGTACTTAGTGAATTAAAATTACTTTTTTATTTTATACAATAACAATTACGGTATCTTTCCTTTTTCCACGTATTTTTTCCAGGCTTCTACGACTCATTGTTGATTCATAATTTCATTCCGAAATTCAGTCTTCCCGTATAATCTCAGAAATATGAGTTCAAAATAAGCTTTCATTTTGATATTTAATAACGTTTTTCAATTTTTATTCTTTACAAATACAATGTAAAGATATGCTTAATGCGGTACTAAAATTAGTTTTTAATAATTTCGTGCCAACTTCCAGTAATTTAACTTTAAAAAACCCCGATTTTATGAAAATCGACACTTTTTACCGATAACACTCTTAAAGAAAATTTTAATTAATATCAATCAGGAGAAAAGTTAGGTATTGCAAAAATATATGTTGATCCCTAGACACTTTTGATGTGTGTAATACAAATAAAAGGGAGAATTCTTAGGCTGAGTTGCATCAAAAAAGTAGTTAAAGTTAAAGTTTGTGTCAAATGGCACGTCAAACAAACATCAAAACTTCAGTTTTGTATCGGTTATGCCAACAATGAGTTGCGCGATTTGACAAATAGTTAAATGACGTCATAACTTTAACGGTAACTGCAACCACTCACTTTCCGCTGGTTAGTGTTATAGTTTATGTTAAATTGTCTGTCAATTTTATTGTCAAACGCGTTGAATATAACCTTTAGACATCATGTCCCTGCTCCAAGAAATACTCGCAGAAACCAGTTCTGATGACGAAAGCGATGAAAAGAAAAGTGTGATTACCTAGAGCCGATCGTTTTTCCACATGGAACGACGAATGTTTCTTGCCAAGATTTCGAGTCTCTAAAAACGTAGCTTGGTGGCTGACTATACGATTGCATTGCAAGGATATTCATCTTATGTAATTGTTCAACCAAAAAATAATAGGTACGTGCTATAGGTAGACAAAGCAATAAATATAATAGGTACTTACTTTGTTTGAATGTTTGCAAAAAAAAATTTGTAATAATTTTTCTATTAGATACCCCATATAGTACTGTCAAATTTGACAAAAACTTTAACTTTAACGACTTTTTTGGTGCAACTCAGCCTTAATACGATGGTACCCTTCATGTGCAAGTCCTACTTGCACTCCAGTTTTTTTTTCCTCGAACACTGAGCCTATTCAATTATTTTCGTCATTAAAATTGCAAGAAGCTATAGTTCCCTATAAATTTAATAATTGTTAAAAACCTTCGAATTTGTCTGATAGTCCTATTATCACGGACGTAAAAATGGGGCAGTCTTTTGTAATTTTTTCTTTACTTATTATTAGTTGCTGAAAAAAATAAATTACTGTGATAGGGAATGACACGTAGAGCAGTGTTGATTTTACGGAAAAATATGCTCTAGAGGAAGAAGAACAAAGGCGAATACATTTGTATGGAGAATCGCAGCCCCTGTTCCCTCTTAAGGAAAAGTACCATTGTTAATCTACTCCAGAGCATAATTTTGTGCGAAACGATCGCAATAAAGATAGTTTTCTTTAGCCTAAAGCTTAAAATAATGTATGCCGTCTGCATACCATTATGTGCATCACGGCGCAGTTGTTGCGGCTTTGCACCTGCCGACAGGTGGCTCGGCCCTTCGCCACACGTGCCGTCTTCATATTACCTACCAACTGTTCCTTTTTATTGCTAAATTGATATTATTAAAATAAATTACTTCTGCTTATAGCGATGTTTTAAACTTGAGAAAAAAATATAGCTTTTCAAGAACAATCCCAGATTCTAAGCAGCTGTAGCTGTTGAAATTGCATAAAACATAAAACATTATCTTTGTTGCTGAATTTTACAGCATCATCATCATTTTACGCCTTATCGAATTAATCTTTATAATGTTAATTAACATTGAAAAATCGTTGGGTGCTTAAGTTGAACCCCTTCTGATTTTTGTAAATTCCTGTCGACCGGAATTTACAAAAATCCGTCGCTAGTACAGTACCTACCTGAAACGATCGTACTGCAACAAAATTTCAAATAGTTTTTCTATGAACCCGGGCATTGATATCGTGTCGCTCCTGTTTTTTTTATTCCATTATCATTTTATTGTTAGTGAACCTTTTGTTTATTCAGCAAATTATTTGGTAAATATTTTTTGTTGTAAATTAAACCAGTCTGGTAATGATAGCGGATTAATGAATGGGTTGTTGTTTTTATCAGTATTAAGCGGGAGGGTGGGTGGAGGGCGGCGCGGCATTCAGTCGTTTTGCATTGCAAGTTCGTTGTGAACCCGCGTCGCGACCGCTACACAGCCGGGGTACTCAACTCGGTTCGAGTCGGTTCACTCATTCTTCAGTCACACCGCAACACTCGCAGTTGCGCTACAGCTCGTGTACGAATGGGCTAGGTTCATCACTCCTTCCGGTCGTTTATTCATTTAATAAACTACAAATGTACCAGAGATAGTAATACGCTTGATGTTTCTATATTATTTCAAATTGGAATCGTGGTGGACATTTCTTTTGAAGTGGTGAAATTAAAAGCGTCGGTGTGCATCCACATCAGGCACGTGCTGTGTTAAGTTTCTCAACTTGCTTATGGCTTACAGAATGGCGAAATACCGCAGGTATGACTAGTTTAGTAGGCTATCCTATCCACACGAATACGCCCACATTCCTAAACGATCGTTACAGCTGGTATACTCGTAAAGTAATAATAGTACGATTGGAGTTTAGCAACCGTGCACTTAATAGGTACAAACTTACATCACGTTTGACATTTCATGTACGTTTGCTGTCGTCCATTGTCTAAATAGAGTGGAAGCTTTAGAATACCGTAATAAATTCGATGCACATGAACACGTGGTGCGTAAAGAAAATGGCGGCGAGCAGAGCTGCCGCCCGCCGGCATAGAGGGCCGTCGCGCCGCGCTCATGAATCACTGATACAGAACGCGCCGCGCGCCGGCCGGCACCCACTATGCAATGGTTTTATTGATAACAACTTTTCATCAATATGGTTTCGTTTGATTTCATAAATAGGAAGTATTCGTTCGTAGGTATGGTTGTGGATACGTAGGTACCAAAAGTCCAGTGAGTGGGTGCTATCATTTCATTTAAATAATAGGTACCTACCTAATTATGAAGAAAACAAGTAGGTACCTACTTCAGTATAATCTATCATCCAAATCTAGTAGGTAGACTCAAGTATCATTTCGCCTTACCGCACAGTTTGCGTACCTAATATTAATTAATGGCTGTGATTTTGGAACACCTGTGTACTTATCGATTATGAGTGAGTGAGGTATTTATTTAGTTCACAACCACAATAGAGCCAGTAGGTATAGCAGTATAGCACACACAGGCGACTACGCTAGGTCCTTGTTTAATAGTAAATTGCAACATGGATCTAACACATAAATTCAATAGCCAGGATTATTGAGCAAGAAGGAAGACGCAACTAAACTAAAATGTTTTTCTGTTGGGGTAAGTTCGCCTGTTCGCGTCCATTTCACAGATCTCCCTTTAAAAATCCTCGAAAATAAGTAAACTAACACACCAATCAAACGAAAAGTCATAACCGCTAATACCTCAATATAAACTGACGGAAAAGAATGAAAGGAAACGAATGATATATTAACGATAACGAACGATAGATAATTAATTAACTAAATATTCGAAACGATCTTTGAACTAAATCATTATTCGAAATGTCTAGTCGTCCGATTAGCGGATGAATAAAACTAATTAGTCGTCCGATAAGAAGCCGGATGAATAACCAAAATTATAATACGACCGTCTCGCGACAGTATCCTTTATGGGCGGCATGGGCAGTGGGCACCGGGCCGTAGGCCGACGAAGGAGGCCGGCGGAGGCCCGGCACTTCGGGGACAGAAGATATTAGTGTTATTTAATTTGCGAGCGAAGCGAGCGCGCGTCATGGAGTACATGCGCCACAGCCATCATTATTAGTCTAGTGAAACATTAGTTTAAATAAAATAAGTGCATTTGAAAATTCGGTCAAATGATATTATATCAAATAAATAAATATGCTAAATAAAAATCTACCAATTAATTATTCGGTCAAATGAATAATTATGCGAACTGACTTTATGCTAACTGAAATTAGACGAAGTGATTTTCGACGAAACGTTATTATACCAAACAAGGGTAAACCGATACTAATAAACCAAATTGCGTCCACCCACTATTTTCGGTAAATACAGTTGACTTGCTTGTAAAAAATAATTTAAAATGTATTGATTATTATTATTGTACATTTTTTATTAAGACTACTTACGTGTTTATAAAATTATATTTTTAAATGAAATCAGTAATTTCTTTCATTATATTTTTTCTATATTGTTTGCTTTAATATAGCCAAAAACTTATTATTAATCAAGGCTGATCTTTAGCAGTAATAATAACTAATAATAACTTTGATTTTAGGGCAAAATTAACAGAACTGATAACCAATCATTATTTACCTACTACCTACTTCCTAATTTTAAGTTCAATCGATGTTGAGAAGAATTATTTTTATTTTGAAAGTGATGTTTTTAGTTACTAATGTTGATTTTTAGTACCTATTTATATTTTTATTAATAAATGAAGAAATTGTTAAAATACAATCTTTCTTTGGAAACTTAAAAATTTCACCCCTTTCCTTTTCTAAGCTGGTGGACGCGAAATGGTCCACGGGTGGACGCAATCTGGATTTTGTGGACGCAAACTGGGTAAAACGCCTAATTCTGAAGTTTTATATATTTAAAAAAAATTAACACGAACAAAACTGAAAGTTAATCTTAAAATCTAAATACCTACTTATATAAAAATGTTATGTTGGTTTGCACAACACCGGGAGAGCTTGAAAGAAATGGGGGAGGCCTTTGCCCAGCAGTGGGACACATCACACAATAGGCTAATTAAAAAAAAAAGTTGGTTTGTGTACGCTTCAAAAACTCAAAGTTCTGCACCGATCGAGCTGAAATTTTAGAATGATTAAATAATCCGCATCAAGGATTGTTTTTACAGTATCCACGCGGGCGAAGCCGCGGGCATCAGCTAGTAGACTATATAATGAACACATTACATATAATTATTATTTATTATCGCCGTCAAACTTGACAACTGCACTAAATGGACGCGAACAGACGAAATGACCCTATGTAGACTGGATATCGTGCTATCTATCAGATTCAACATGAAATGACTATAATTCAGAGATCACTGATCTGACAATTATAAAATATCATGTACCTACTACGTATTTAGGTTTGCAAACCTACTTCCAAAAACAGGTTAAGATGACAAACAGAATAGGTATGGTATGCCGCCTTTTTTGGCGAACTGCAAAGAACATGAGAACGAGTTTGACAGCTCTGAAGTTCTTGGATTTCTTGTTTTGCCTGTTTTTTTGAAGATTGCAATAGTTTTAGGTTAGTTGGTAGATGAGCTATACTTACATATTATACTGGGTTGGCTCATCACAGTTGGGAATGGCTCCGACGCGATTAGGAGCTATAGTTGGCCTACAGGTTATCGGAGTTCTCACCTGTCGATGGCGTGCGATTGGTTGCGCAACCAGCCATACATTTTGTTGGTAGCGCTATCATTACTCCGACCACCATGTCTTTTTGTGTAATTATTCCTAGTCCTAGGAAAAGGCTATCGATTCGAATAAACTAAAATAAAAAGCATTCTAAAGCTCCTATTCTCTACCTAAATGATAAAAGTATACCAATACCTACACTAATACCAATACTAGAAGATTAAATAAATATTATAAATTAAAACTTGGTTGCTTGTAGACATTAAGTTTATTGACCCCCCGTATGGTATGATGTAATTATTTAGTGTGGTATATAATTGTATAAAGTAACAATCGTTTATAAAGAAAATTCAGCGAAATAAATCAATAAATGAACTTTCTTTCTAAAAAACAATAAATGGCGTAGCGTTCGTTACTACGACATAATGTAGGTAAGTACAAAGAACGTATAACGTTCCTGTTATCTAGTGGGAAGAAATCGACCGCGGAGATATTGATTCACGACCACGAGAGGGGAATGACCCCAGGAAACCAGGTTAAAACTACGGGCTCGTTGATAAACATGATAACGTTACTTTATGTTACGTTGCTGTTACCGATATTTTACCTAATCAGTTTAGAATATTGATACTCGCACTTTTAGTAGCTGTTCGACTAGTTTCTTCCATAGTAGAAATAATTCCTTGTAGTTAAATAGGTATTATTATATTTTACATTATTTAATCTTAATAGGTATTATACTATAGATCTCTACAGATCTTTTTTTTGTCATGTCATGCATTTGTAGTCATGATGACACTTTGCTAGTTACATAAAATAATGTAAGTAACTGTTGTTAAAATGTAAAAAGATATTTGATAACCATCGTAAGAGCACCTCAACATATTGTTACAGTACCAAAATAAGCACAGAGCGTGTATCTACATGCAAATAGTCGACAGATAGGTACCTAGTAAACGAAACGATTCGTTTGTTGGTTGTATCCTGCGGTCGCTTTGTGTTGATATCTAGGTATTGTGTGGAGTGAGGTAGTAGGTAGGTACATTCACTACGAGGGGTCATGCATCGAGCGAGTGCAATGGAACGAAGTTGTGAATGGCGTGCGAGTAGTGGGGAGGGCCGGGGGAGAGGCAGAGCGCGCGGGGCGCGGGCGCCGGCCGTGTGCCTCGGCCGTAGTGACGAGGGCGCGGATGATGTCATCTCCGGAGCTCCGCCATTTTGTAGCCAATGATGTTCGAAATTCGAATAACGCAACCTACCCAAATTGACTAATAAATATTATGTCAATAAGTCAACGTTTCCTCGAACCAAAAGTTTAGTAACTAAATACCTAATTGTTCTCGTACCTAGGTATATTATTTTTCTTTGCAATTAAAACGTTTCTCATTGAGGTCTGATTTTAACCAGGGAGTGAAAAGTACCCGAGTTAATTAGTACATTACTGCAGAATCCAGTAAGTAAGCCTTCCTGGCCAAGTATGAGTTAACCGGACCGAACCGCAGGTGAGGTCTGGTTATATACGAGGCCAGGATGGCTTTCTTACTGGTTGAGGTTTGTATAATACTTTTCTCAAAAATTAAAGAAAGTTTAACAACAAATTCGTTTAATTAATATTGAAGGTTACATTCATATGTTAAAAACACAATACCACTTTTTGGCCGACCCGGGAATCGAACCCAGGACCTCATGCTCTGCAGTCGAGCTTGCGACCACTAGACCAACGAGGCAGTTTAGGAAACAACTTTAGAAAAAACTTTTTAATAAACTGAAATTACTAAATACAATCATAAAATCCCACACTATAAATGTCATACCAAAAAGAGAGATAGATATATATTTGGAACCTCCCTTCTATAACCATGTTATAATGGCTAAACTCTAATCTGTGTCTGGTACTATGTTTTTTTTTCTAAGCAGATCTAAAGAGGATGACCTAGTGTCCAGTAAGTAAATTACATACTTACTTACTGGACAGTAGGAGATTCCAAATTTAAAATCTCGCTTCTTCCTGCCGGCTTAGCATGAACACCGAAGAAACGGGTTTTATCTACGCAAGAATCGACAAAATGACAGATCGTAGACAGATTTCTATCGTCCTTAGCATGGCGATGTAGAAAGAAATGTTTCTATTCTTCAATCGACAAGAGTCTTCTATGTCGACTAATGTCGAGCATGGCGACAGTTTTTTTTTGACTTTTGACATTTGAGAGTAGAAATATTTCTTCTCAACAACTGTCAAATAGTCTACATCGCAAGGGACCTAGAGAAGTTTCTTCTTATCAATTTTAATTGATCATACTGAGATATTTTGATTTGAAAACATGTCGGAGTCCTACCGACGCCATATGTTCAGTTTTCATGCCGTGAAAAACGTAAGGAAGTCCAAAAGGAACACTACACGAGTGCTAACCGGGGCTTTCGCTCTACATGAATACGAGTGCCTCGGGAATTACAAAATTACTCTAGAGATGGTGCAGTATTTGTGCCATGAGCTAAGTGATGAAGGTGTACCTGTTCTCGTTAAAGTAAGTACAATACAGTTTATGTACGCCCCCAAACTTGCTTCTAAATAGCAATACGCAACCTTACTAGTGAATCTAATTATGACATTATAATTTTCAGGTTCTTTGATCGATGAGTCTTGCTTACAAGACTTTTAACAAAATATTTCTACTGACCTACCCACTGTCAGCAAATTTTAAAATTAAGTAATTGGATATTGCACTAAATACAAGGTCAGTTCATTACCCTCTTAGAATACCCGAGTTTGAGTGGCCTGTAAGAAGCTAGTGTTAGCTAGATGAATAGATATGCAACTTCTGCTGTTTTAAATGAAACTGTAATGGATTGTGTAGGTACTCAAACACTGAGGCGAGGATGGTAGGTAGATAGTGGCATCTGCAGGCTACCACAGGAAATTCAGCCTCCCAAATATATTGGGAGCCATTGACTGTACCCATTTAGGTACAATTGTTTCCACTGCCAAGGCACATCAAGCACAATTTCAGAAATAGACTTTACCTCCGTTAATGTTCAGTATCATGTTGGTAAGAAAATGGTTTAATATGGTATGGTGGTGGTATGGTATGGTGGTGGTAATATGTTAATATTAAAATAAAAATCATTACAATGTTTAACTATGTAAGAGATTACAGCTAGGTAAGGGAGAAGTCTTATGCTTTTATATTGATGAACATAAAATCAATTAAAAACAAGAAATATAATCAGTTCTATTACTTCTAGATTGCAGAATACAATGTAAATGTCAATTTTCCAAGCAAGGTTTCATGACCAATTTATATATAGTGGTTCTATGGACAGAAATATGCAGACTTATGATCCAGAATTAGGCAATATTATTTACTTGGTAATAGGTACCTATATTATATAGTACAAGGAGTAACAATACACAAAATAATAACAGTAATTATATTCATATAATATTATTTATTAATAATTTTCATATCAAATGAGTAACACAATATCTTAATTTTCCGGGGCTGATACATAAATATGTTCTTCTAAGAATAATCCTAGTTGTAATCTGAAACACAAACACAACATTAATGTATTGTTGATTTGCAGGAGATCCGGGTTTGTTTGGAGCTTTGGTTCATGACAACAATTAGAAATGCTTAGCATGGTATCGGTGTGCAGAAGATGTTGAGCTGAGCGGTATGTTCAAGTGGTATTGCTAAACGCACAATGTCATGGCTACCTCAAGGGTAATTGGTCGGTGTCTAGGCATTGACACACAGGAGTCTCCACTATGCGCCTGAGAAGGCATCAGCGCTGGTGTATGCCTGCTGCACATTATATTATTATGACAGACATAATTCAACATTATTTTGTATAAATAAAAACCGAATATTTCTGATTGGTGTTGTCTCATTTTTCTTTCCACCAGAGTATTCCTCTCCCAAAGGTTTCCATACTGAAACAATAACAACAATTATGTTTACTTACATAATTTTAGAACAAAGCAGTGCCGAGTAATGCCTGTAACAACTGAATTATTATGTTGTTTTGAACATCACATATTTTCTTTCACAAATATATTTATTTAACACATAAAGTACAGAGGTACATTGCACATTATTACATAGATTAATATGATTGATTTACACTTACTTTAGAACATTAATTTCTTGTCTGCGCATCGGAAACACGAAACTCATTTCGTTCGTTGCGTGCTCGCAAACCTCTTCTTTGGGTATGCAGCGTTTATTTTTGCATTGTCACAATGCACTAACATAACAAACTACATCTTTCCAATGTGTAATTATTGTTTTATTAATAAAAATAGTACACAAAGTTTGTCAACAATCAAAACTCAACGTCGCGTCGTCCGCGGTTCGACACAGATGAAAAATATATACGAGTAATACGTTTTGTTGTTGCTTTGAGTTACGTTCAAAGTGATTTTATAAATTATAGTTCTGTAAATTGTAAGTGGTTTATATTGTAAATAAAATGTAATTTTTCTATTCCATTCAAAAGGTTTAAAAACTCGTGCATGAGACATATTTTTTTGGTTAACTAAACGCAAAATTATCGTAGGCTTCATAAAATAACGACATCACTATCTACTTCTCCGTTGCTATGGAAATCATTCGTATGTCTATCTCTTGGAAGAAATACGAGTCTAGGGGTTGCGCCATGCTCGGGAGGAAGACTTGTCAAGTAGAATAGAAAGAGCTTTGTCGATTCTTCGAAGAATAGAGATAGAAACGCCATGCTAAGGGGGCTGGACAGTTGTGAATAAGTCTCCGGTAAAGTTCACTTTCTGGATACTTTTTAGAGATGTTATGGCAACATTACATACCATTTTTGAGAAAAGGGTTATTTCTTACGGGTAGGTAAAAAACCCTAGAGTAAGGTTTACCCACAAGTTCATTAGCCTATAATAACCGGTTGACTCATCGAGTTCATTTTTGTATTTTAAAAATATTTAGAGACTGAGTTACGCCGCGCTCGGTGCTTTCTCTTTCATTGTGGTTAATCCGCATTTTAACCATATTTTATAATATTTACACAAACAGGGATATTATAGGTTTAACCAGTTACCTACTATTCTATTTTTGGTCCTTAATTTAAAATCGTGAAATAAAATCCACCCGTAAGGGTAGAAAAATAGGGATTGACTGATTTCCTGAATTGGTGGACATTTACATTATGCAGACGACAGTTGACAGCTACATCGTAGGTATTTGGGCTTATGGCTTACAAATACTTATTTATGGCTTATTATTACTTACTTATCTGGGATAAAAGTTTTTTTTGTAGATTATTTTAATCAGAGTATCAAATGAAAACGACTCCTGTTCCTAACAAGCGTAACAAATACCTAGGCGGCGCAATTTTTTCGGAGCAATTTGATCCCGATAGAAATTCATTTCTGGTGAAGTTTAATATGCACTGATCAACGAAGTGAAAGTCTGCTACCGCACTAATAGAATATCCAAAGTTGCAGCATGTCAAAGTTTAAAAAAGAAACAATTTCATATCGCGCCAATACAAAAAAAAACTTAGAATAAAACTAGCTGTTCCCGGCAAACGTTGTTTTGCCATTTTCAGAAAAAAAAAAAAAAAAAGATGAAAAATAGATGTTGGCCGATTCTCATAGATACCCGATACGCACAAAAAATTTCATCAAAATCGGTCAAGCCGTTTCGGAGGAGTTTGGCATCGAAAACTGTGACACGAGAATTTTATATATTAGAAGATAGTCAGCTGCTTAGATTTGAACCGAATATACATCAGCATTCAGCTGCCTTTTTTTTACTGACTCGACTTATTTTATTTTGGAGCACATTGGTATGCATTCCTGGAGTGCATTGGAATAACCCTTTTGGAAGGTATGTTAGACTCAATTCAGGTTTAAGCTATACTAGGTCAAAGCAGTCGATGAAACTATGACTTAGGTTTTGAGGAAAAAAAAAATGACATTTCTTTTAATTCAAATAACTTAGGTAGGAGTAACAGTTTTGAACCGCTTTTATAACAATAACACATTGCACTTATCGATGAAGAAAATAAAAAAAAAATATATAAGTATTGATTTTTTTTTTTTAATTAATGCAAAATATGGACTTCATTGAAAAAACTTAAAAAAAGAAAAGAACTTATATTATCTCCCCCCCCCCCCCCCCCCCAATTTACATGTAATGCAGCTGACAATTTTTTAACTTGTTTCGACGAAATACCTACCTTTGGTATTTTAAATTTTCGCTTCCCCACTTCTGGAGCAGTTAGCTGACTCGCAGATTCCTGCTGTGCTATTATGGTTTAACTATTATTTGATATGATTTTAGCCGGTAAAAAAGGCTTAGGCTTATTAACTGTGCCCCCCGTATGTCCATCATTTTAAGCTTTACATAATCACTACATATTATAAAACAAAGTCCTTGTATTCGTCCTTTTATCGCGATAAACTCTAAAACTAGCACCGAGTTTCATGCTGTTGTCACCAAAGGAGAGCCACTCTAGGCTCTCGAGGATGGTTTTAGTATTATACATAACTAGCTGAAGCCCGCGGCCTCGCCCCCGAGGATACTGTAAAAACAATCCTTGATGCGGAATTATAATAATAAATCATTCTAAAATTTCAGCTCGATCGGTGCTTAACTTTTGAGTTTTTGAAGCGTAGCTGTAGGTACACAAACCAACATAACATTTTTTTTATATATAAATAGACTAGCTGACCCGGCAAACGTTGTTTTGCCATATAAATAATTTCCTAGAAAAAAAAAAAATGAAAAATAGATGTTGGCCGATTCTCATACTATACCGAATAAGCACAAAAAATTTCACCAAAATCGGTCAAGCCGTTTCGGAGGAGTATGGCAACGAAAACTGTGACACGAGAATTTAATATATTAGATTAACCGACTTCCACGCGGGCATCAGCTAGTATAATATAATTTGCTTGTTTGTATGACAAAGTGGTATTTTCTTTACATTTACGTTTCGTTTTTTTTTGTTTTCACTTTTATTTTTTCGCTAGAGCAATTTTAGTTACATAGCAGACCCAAGTTTACATATTGTATGGGTGTCGCGCGTTTCCGACTAGCGAGCGGCTCTTGACACGAAAAGCATTTCTTTGCATTTGGCGCATATCCAATAATCCGGTAGAAGGCTAACAAAAACGGAGGATATATAGAATCTACAGTAAACTGATTTCGATTTCCAATCACAAACCGATTTTCCGTTTATTTCGGTTTTCTTTTTTATTACTATCAACTATGTACTACTACAAGTTGTTGCGTGCGAGTGACTTCATTCGCGTGGAATCTTTGATGTGTATGTGATGTTTATCTCTGTGTCAAGTTTCATCCAGATCCCTTCAGCCGTTCTGGCGTGATTGAGTAACAAACATTCATCGATCCAATCTTTCGCATATTATTGCTCTAATATGATTTTTGATTTCAAATGTTTGTAGCGATAGGGCTGCCCGCGAAAATAAAATATACTCGACTTCCGGACGGTAGGTACCTTTATAGTAACATGACATCCTCCAAATAAAATATAGTTCCATCAGGAATTTGTCAGTAGCAGTCACGGAGACCGGATCTGTGACCAGTTGATGGCAAGAGGCTCACTCCCGCTTACATGGGACATAAACACTAACCGCCTTATTAATAAAAATAGTTAAACCTGGTTTAACTTAGGGCCAAACCACACGGTGCGGTGCGGCTCCGGCGCGGCGCGATTTCGACCAATCGGCGGGCACACGACCAGTGAAATTGAAGGCCGATTCGTCGGAATCTTTGCGGTGCGGCGCCGCACCGCACCGTGTGGTTTGGCCCTTAGGCTTGGTTTATCACGCATGGAACAAATTTTTTTTTTTTTTTTACACGTGGTTTCGGTTTAGTTTACAACTTCCAGTTGTTGCAACATAATTATATTATCGTTGGGGACGTTGGAGTGCGTGCTAAAGTCCGCGTACAGCAATTTGTTAATAAGGGAAGGAAGAAACTGAATTTCTTGATGGTTTAAATATTTTATAAACTTTTATTTATTTTTTCTTGTTTCGTTAGTTAGTGTTAGAGAATGTACACACGGCTACACATCAAGCTATACAAAACCAGTATAATCTGATCGTTCATTGTGCGAAAAGATCTAGTAAAGTGAGGCCAAGATTAACTGGTTTTGTATAGCTTGATGTGTAGCCGTGTGTACCTATGGTAATCTCTTCCTTCACTATTAATTAATAACTGAATTTCAAACCAGTTCTCCCAGCACGCCTTTGGTTCTGGTGACTTATTTTTATGACAAAGTTCATAGATAAGTAAACCTATTTGTTTTCTTGTAATTTTAAGAAAGCTAGTTTTTAGGGTACCGTACCCGTAGGGTAACAAATAGGAGATCTTATTATTACTAAGCCTCCGCTGTCCGTCCATTCCATCTGTCTGTCAGCGGGCTTTACCTCATGATCTATATAAATAAAAAGAGAATTCCTGACTGACTGACTGACTGACTCATCAACGCCCAGCCCAAACCCAAACCCTTGGACCCAGAAAGCTGAAATTTTGCACAGATGTTCCCTTTATAACGTAGACAAGGAATAAAGAAGGATTTTTCAACCCCTAAAGGAGTTAAATAGGGGATGAAAGTTTGTATGGAAAATCGTCATTTTCACGCGGGCGAAGCCGCTGGCAAAAGCTAGTCAGTAATATGTAGACACTTGTAATTATCATATAATGTGTATTTCTGTTGCCGTTATAACAATAAATAATAAATGGGGCTGCCCCTACTACGATGGAGTGGGGAACCCCCTAACATGCGCGAGTCAAGTTTCTAACTGAAGTCGTTTAGAACTTCGTTTTATTTCACGGGGTAGTTGAAATAACATGCTTCTCTTGCAAGACATTACGTCATCGATAGAATGAAGTCTGGTAGCGCCTTTATACTTTCCGAATCCTTAAAAAAATCCTTATCCTTAAACTGAATCTAGTTATTACCCCTTTTGAACCTACTTTTATTTGCATTACCTGTACAAGAATTAATTTTCTATTTCTAATTACTAGTTCATATTATCAGTCGCACTCGCTACTCACAACTTCAGAAGTAAACAATTTTATGTGACCGTCTATACTCTATCTATTATCTATACCATTTTAAATATATACCTTATCAATTTATGCAAATATTTTTAATTTATATCAACCGCAGCCATCGATAACTAAGGCGTTAACTTAATAACTAGTTTCAAGTGACGCGCTTGGTCGTCGGGGAGCACTAGTTATGCAGGCGCTTGGTCGTCGGGGAGCACTAGTTATGCAGTTACCAACGAAACCCAAATAGAATGAATCTAGCTCGAGACGTGAAGTTAAGGGTAGCTAATATAAATAATAAAAAGATAGAAACGATAAAACAGTAAGGTATTTTTGTGAAGTAGGTCGTCCCTGTTGTATTTACAAAATATTTATGTAGGTTACTTGATGGTTTTCTTAACGTGTTTATTAAAAACACCAATGCATTTGTTAATTGTTATCTGAAATAATATGAACTTCTTGATAAGAAATAATAAGATCCTATCTAATGAAAATAGTTATTTAAGTTGTTAGCTAATGGTAGGTCATTATGAAGTTAATAGGAAATTGTTGTAAAGAATGGTTATGTCGCTTCTCGCAGCCGGTCATCAAAAGTACTCATCAGTGGGCTACCCCTGCATGTTCGCTTCGACAACATCGAGCCCCTGCTCTCACAGTACGGCAACGTACAGCATTGCGACAAAGCGAACTCGCGCGATGCCAACACCCAGGCCGTGTTCATCACGTTTGAGACGCCGGAGCAGGCGCAGCAGTGAGTATTCTTGTCTGTTTGAGGGTTCTCTTGGGTTTGCTGTTCACTCAGTGTTCGCACCGTCTGCTTCGGTTCCAGCTTTGCTCTTCTCTGTATTTCGGCGTTTGCATGATGTCTTTACTGATTTGTTTTGCTTAATTACTATTTTGCTTATTGCTTTCCAGGTGGCACAGAAGGTACAACTGTTTCTTTCTTTTTCTTTCTCGTCTGTCTGCCGGGACCCCGTTTCGCCGGCTCATAATTATGTATCTGTTATTAAATGGATACCAAATGCCCCTAGTTATTTAGTGTGTTTTTTATATAGGAGTCATAGATTACGCATGGGTTGCTATTTTCAGTGTTTGGAGTACTGTTAGGCGTTATTTGTATTTTACACGAGCTTAACTTGTTATAGAGCCATCAACGGCCTAAATGGGTGCGAACTGGAGGGAAGTCGGATGAAGGTCGAAGCGGCGGAGCAGAACACCCGTGGCGGCAGGCGCGGACGTCCTGGTGGCGGCCGTGGCGGCGGCGGTGCCACCGGCGGCGGCTCGCGGCCCACCGACTTCCCGCTGCGGCTGCTCGTGCAGAGCGACATGGTCGGCGCCATCATCGGCCGCCAGGGCAGCACCATCCGCCTCATCACACAGCAGAGCCGCGCTCGCGTTGATGTCCACCGCAAGGACAACGTTGGCTCTCTTGAGAAGGCCATAACCATATATGGCAATCCCGAGAACTGCACCAATGCATGCAAAAGAATACTGGAGGTCATGCAACAGGAGGCCAACAACACCAACAAGGGGTAAAATCTTTATAGCCTTATATTTTTAATAAAATAAGAAGCTGTTATAATTGTATGCTTGTTACTAACATTGAGTTTTTATTGTTTTTAGTGAGATCTGCCTGAAAATTTTGGCTCACAACAATCTAATTGGCCGTATCATTGGCAAGGGCGGTAACACGATCAAGAGGATCATGCAAGAAACTGACACAAAGATTACCGTCTCTTCTATCAATGATATCAACAGCTTCAACCTGGAGCGGATCATCACTGTCAAGGGTTCCATTGAAAACATGGCGAAGGCGGAGTCACAAATTTCAGCTAAATTACGCCAGAGCTATGAAAGCGATTTACAGGTAATTTAATTTGTCATACACTACTAATGAGTAAGTTACTTGATTAAAGCTTATGTTTGCTTAATATGGTTGTTATTGGTGTTATAGATGCTGGCGCCGCAAAGTATCATGTTCCCGGGGTTGCATCCTATGGCCATGATGTCCACTGGTCGTGGCTTCTGCGGTGCTCCCCCACCGTTCCCGCCGCCTATATACGCTCCTCTGCCGGGCCAGGGCGGCGCGCAGCAGGGAGCCGGGGACTCACAGGTACTACTAACTTGCACATCACCAACCAAGTCTTTTGTATCCACGTTCGGCCGTAGTGCTTCATTGGTTGTTTGTTACATTGATTGGTCTTCCTAAAAAGTTCATTCGACTACAACTACAGTTTGTTTATGCAGTGATGTTTCGATACAAACCTATATTGAAACTAATAAAAGTCTTTTCTGCAACAGGAAACCACATACTTATACATCCCAAATAATGCTGTGGGCGCTATTATTGGCACCAAGGGCTTGCACATTCGCAACATTATTCGATTCAGCAACGCTTCTGTGAAGATCGCTCCTCTGGAACAAGATAAACAGGGAGAGAACCAAAGCAACCCTCAACAGGAGCGTAAAGTCACCATAGTCGGCAGCCCTGAGGCTCAGTGGAAGGTATGCACTGGTTTTATTTCGATTCTTTATTGTATAATACTGGTTTTGAACGTACTAGACATAGTTTTAATTACTTATACTTGACATTTACAGGCTCAATATCTCATCTTCGAGAAGATGCGAGAAGAAGGATTCATGTCGGGTTCGGATGACGTGCGGCTGACTGTGGAGATTGTTGTCGCTTCATCTCAGGTCGGCCGCATCATCGGCAAGGGAGGTCAGAATGTGCGAGAGCTACAGCGCGTCACTGGCTCGCTGATCAAGCTGCCGGAGCAGCCGCAACAGCAGCAGGGCGGCGTGCAGGCGGCGGATCACGACACCACCGTGCACATCGTCGGCCCCTTCTACAGCGTTCAGGTATGAATTACTTATAACACTTAGGGTTATTTTGTTTCGAGAAGGCGGTGTTATTAACCTTTTTAGCGCCACAGTCACGTATAGACGACAAGCCGAACAAGCAAATTAGTGCTCTAAGTCTGTCGACTTAAGGTACTTTTTGGCTTGTCGTCTTACTCGACCGTGGCGGTCAATGGGTTAATATAATATTTATATCAATATGCTAAAAGGAGATAGACAAAATGTACCGCTTCAAAGTGAACAAAAATAAATGTATGTATTACAAATTAATATAATAAAAATAGTTAAGAATTTCGGAAAATGATTAACATACTAGCAGATGTTGAAAAGAACTATTAATAAAAAGTTTGAGGCTCAGTGAATTTGATTTTGAAAAAAATCAAATAATACAACGAATTATCACCTACTTAGCATTTTTCCCAATCATGGTCAGCTTTCAGTCTAACTGGATGCAACTGAATACCAGTATCATGCCTGAAGTGACTACTTACCTGACCACCACAATATAGTTACTAACACAATACCTCCTGGTCATCCTTGTTTTATTATTTTTGAATAAATCCAAAGGATACTTAAATATGGGTATTGATTTTTAGTATGCTGGTAACCTTATTTCATATTCAATGTCAATTTGATTCACATAAATATTTTTTTTTAATTTCGATGTGATTTGTTGAGTTTTACACAATGGAAACATTCCTATAAAAAGAAACAAATCTCTTTTGTTGTAGATGATTTAGCATACAAAGGGACATAGGGACAGAGAAAGCGACTTTATTTTATACTATGTAGTGATAGTGAAACGGCATTGATATTTTTGTACATTCTGGTGCACAGGCTCATAACATTTTTAGCTATCTCCTTTTGCATAATACGGAACAAACTGATTTTTACAGGAATTGAGGATTTTTTTTCAGATGTAAACTAGGTTTAAACAAAAACATACAAAAAATATTTTAAAATGGGGCTACCAATATAGAAATTAGGATTCTATGATTAGGATATGTTCACGTGTATAAAATAATATTATTTAATAATGTAATATAATATGAAATACATTGCCAAGCGAAATTTATGGAACGGTACTGTACTGTGTAAGATATATACATGTAGTTACGAGTCCAAATTTAATTAACTTTTAAGGATATAATATAATATGTCATTTAAGAAGTGGTGTCGCGACATACGTTGAAAATGTCAAAAAGATAAGTATAATATGGTTTATAATAATATAATTACTAATAGCTGGCGCAATGCGATGCAATAGTGCTCATAAAATGGATTTGAAAAACACGACTCACTTTGACATAATGAGATATTTACGTTTTGTAGCAATCACCTGACGCGGGATGAAACGTTATCGAGACACTGCCTGTCTAAGGATACAATCCTCAGTAAGAGCCAATGAAAATGGCACCACACCATGGCCATGCCAAGTTAATTTATGCCTTTGATGCAAAACAATAGGTGAGTTATCCCAGTATCAACGTAAATAATAAATTAGGTATATCAATTAAATGTGCGAATGTTAAGATTGACAATAAAATTAATTATCTATGAAACATCTTTAATTTATCTGCTACGCCGTTTAATTTTTTGTTATTGGACTATGTAACTACATGTATATGTATTGTACAGAACTGACGGGTCACTTTATGATTGTGTACGGAATTATATTAAGATAATAAAAAAATATGAAGGTGGTTCTCTCTCGCTCGTCCGCGTGGTCGGGTGGTGGCGGCGAAGGATTATGTGGCAGTGCGCCGTGCGTTCGGGGATAAGGAATAGGACATAAGGGTGAAAAGTGAACTCGAGGGTCCGTTTCCACCAAGTGGAAAAATCTTCGTGCACATTTGATGTCACTGAATAAGACAATGACGTGACTTGTGCATGCGAGAGGAGTCTGTTTGCGTCGCAGTTCCGCATGCTGGAAACGTGCCCTTTTTGTTTATTTTTGTGTTGGAAATCATCAAATGATCCTCCCTGGTCTGGGCAGAGCGGAAGGGAGTGTCCGACTTCTACTGACTACCCACCTGTGTTCCGGGGTCGCGGTATCTCTTTCGAATAGTTCTGCATCAAAGGCTTGCAACTTCGACAGAGCGACTGTCGCAACCCCGTGCAGGACAATAAGGGCGATAAGTCCCCTCTCTGAGGATGAAGCGCCACGGCCCTCTGTTCTCATTGCACTTTCCGCCTGACACAGGTCCTCACCGGACACGGTTGGTTCGAGAGGTACCTGCGCCGAATCGGACGGGAGGCAACGCCCCGGTGTTACTATTGTGAGGATCACCCGGAGAACACCGTGGAGGTTTGCCCGTCTTGGGCAAAGGCACTGCCGTATCCTTAAAGGCGTGATTGGCGGCGGCGACCTCGCGTCTGGCCCTGGTTCAAACCATGGTCCGGAGCGAGAGCGAATGAGAAGCCGTCATCTCCTTCTGCGAAGACATGCTAGCGAAGGAGGTGGTGGAAAGTGAGAAGGAATGAACCTCACGTCCCAGTTGTCAGGAGTCACTTGAATTTCTCAAACGTAAAAATAATATATCAATGGCTTTCATTCAAGCCAAAACATGTAATCCTCTTCACCGCCTCACCGCGCGGACGAGCAGTGTCGTGTAAGAATCGCCTCTTTATTGAAATTAGGGACATGAATAATTTTTATTTCGGCAATTCAAATTGGGGTAATTTATTTTAGTATTATGGATAATTCAATGCAAAGCGATATTGTACTGTTTTAATATGAAATGATGCGCTGCTAAATAATATTTCTGCTTATTTAATTGAAGTATGTGTACATTAAGAGTCGTGCGAGTGTGATAATCGTTTAGTAGTTGTACGCTTAACAGTTCCTGTGTATTTTATCAGTCGGCGCAGCGCCGCATTCGTGCGATGGTTGCGCAGGCGAGTGCGCCGGGTCGCCGCCGTGCCGCGCAGCCGCCGCCGCCGCCCGTGCCGCAGTAAACTGCCTCCGCATCTCCAGGAACCCCGCGCGCCCTCCAGCACCTCTCACCCTCGAACCCTCGCAACACCCGCCGCTTCGCCAGCCTGCCTGCGGGCGGGCGCGGCGCCGACACGGTCACTACAGTCACCACAGTCACCTCGGACACCACTTGCCAGTGCCGTCCTACTGACGCACTTCACTAGACTAGCTTCACCTGCACACTTGCGTTGCGCTAAACGTGGACCGTGTCGTACCGCTGCGTCCGCTACTTGACTACTACCTGACTACTATAAATAACTATTTGCGCAGGCAGGCTGTCGAGTTGACTATTTGTGTCCAAATGTTGTTGTTGACATAATTCTATTATTGTAGTGAATTGTAATTAAATCTATTGATAAATCCATATATTACCCCGGGAATTATCTATGTTGATGATTAATATTTGAATATATATATTACATATATATAATATTATTCATATACACTATTTTTTAATAATAACGTGATTGTTAAGTTGTTTTCATACCATGTTATTATTCTGCTACCACGTAAAGAGTTGTCATAGATTGCAATAGTTAATGATTAAGTTCTGTATACCGTTTACAAATGTTAATACAGTTTCTATAGTATCGTGCCGTTTTATATACAAACCAGATGAGCAAAATATGTTTTTTGTTATAAAGTAATAGTTTAATCTGTTAAAATCACTGCACCATACTGTTAATGTAAGTTTTTGAAAGGGTGTGTGGGTTACAACTACTAGGAACGGAAATTACACGACGTTGCTTTAACGAAGGAGGCTCATTGGACAAACGGCTTTGCAAAGTATCTTGTAAGAATGTTTCTTTAAACGATACACGGAGTTTCTGCATGCATGCTGTTGAGAATGTGTCGTACAATGGTTTCTATTGAACTGATGTGTGTTGGGTGATAAGTAACTAATCCAAAGAGTGAACGCCGATCGTGTTGAATCGGCCTGACGTAATGACGAGCCTTGACTTGACTAAGCGCGCGCGCCCGGGAACCTGCCCCGGCCTGCGCTTGCGCGACGCTCCTATCGACGATATGGAGGTGATCCAATGACGATCTACCTAATTATGATGGACAAATATTTTTGATATAATAGTAATTGTTGGAGAGTAAGGAGTAAACTTATGAGTTTTAATTTGTAAGTAACATTTGTTGATCGTTTTCTTTGTAATTTTGTCTTTGTTAGCTTTATAATGTTTTCTTGTATTGAAAATGTAACACAAAAGTTTCGACTTTGAACGATACCGTAGCGTTTAATGGTGCGTGTGTAAATGTCGCGTCGGTCGTATTGTTCGGTTCTATCGTGATAATTATGTTTTATTATTCAATTGTGCGATTTGCGTTATCATTGTGCCAAGTGAGATAATTTAAACTATGAGAGATTAAGATTAAGTGAATAATATCAAAATTAATGAAAAGCTTAGATATTTATATGTATAATGTGATAATATATGGAAGTTTTGGCAAAAATGTTACTAAGAATGTTTTACATTCTTATTTCCATTTTCTCATTTTTTAGGTTAGATTATAATAAAATTATAAATTGTAAGTCGTGAGGCGGTGGCGAGGGCGCGGCCGCGCACGGTAGCCGCGCGCGGCCCGTCAGTGCACGCGCCTCACCAGCTGATGTCCCGATACTTCAACACTTGTCTCTTAACATCTCGTCACGTCTATTCCGTGTCCCAAATGCATCAAAATAATTTTCAATTCATTACGGTTAAATGGCGTAATCTTCTCAGTTGCACACAGTGTTGTTAGTGCTGAATGTAAAGGGTACAACACGCATGCTTACTTATGTTACATATGAGAGATTACCTAATAACTCTTCAACAAGACAAAGTTCTGTAAGACCGCTACGTTGCGGTTTGAGCGCATTTACTTCCTCTGACGAACTGGATGTACGCTACACTAACTTAGATAACGGACGGACCGTTATTTTATATGCGTGCACTTTGTCAGCCTTGGACTTTGCTTTGTTACACTGTTATTAGGTAATAAAACTAGTAACATTTTGCATTTATATTATTCAGAAAGAATAAGAATGATTAAATCTTCCGATAAATCTCAATTTCCCCATCACCTTGCTGACGTTTATTATACACTTAACCATGGCGTAATCATATCTCGACGCCCATCCACCACTTTTTCTCATTCTTTACAAGAATTGTCCATAATGTTGCCTCCCTCAGCTATTTTTTACTCTATCGTTTGAGGAAGGTTTCAAAGCCCTAAAAATTAACTGATCAAATCCCACAAACGTAGAGAAAAGAAAGTATAAATTATAGTCTGTTTACTATCGGAAGATTTCCTCTATGCATCAATATCATTGATCTGTGTCGATAGATCATTATGTGGTTGTAGTACTACGGTATCTTTGCTAATTGGTGCGATTTTGCTTTATTGTTTTAATTTATTTGTAACTTATTTGTGCTTTATTTTAATATGAATAAATTGTTTGTGGTGAATTCAAATTTTCTGATGACCCCTAACACTTCACACGTTGTGATGCTATGTTATTTTTAGTCATTTTGTATTGCTTCCACATATTATTGAAAATAATCTCACATTTGGCAAATAACTCGTAATAGTCAGTCGGAAAACAACTTGCTGCTGTAGGTGCTTTATATTCAACGATATACTAAGAAAGTAACCACTTTAAAAGTACGAGCCGTGAATAAATACAATTATGTCGCCGTTATAATTTTATGATTTACATTTTTCATACTAAAGTTTCATGAAATCATGAATCAACTTATTTATTCTGGAAATATATACTGCCATGTTATGTTACATACTATTAATAAGTGTCTCTTAAATTAATTACTGTTAATTATTTACCCAGAGGTATCGTTGTTATATTACACAATTACATATTAATAATCGTATTTACAATATAAAAAGAAATTAATCGTAAACTTATAACGGCTTAATTTTAATGTGACAAATCCGTCTATTATTATTAACAGTATAATTATGTATGTAGTACGAGAGTATTCACAAGAGTTATGTACGTGAGTTCCTTTACACGCTACGGATGTGTGTGCTCTTCTATAGAGACACGCACGAAACCATTGATTATGTAAATAACGTATGACATTGTAGAAAACGGACTTCATTTTTACAAACATATCAGAAAGAATAAACTGCCTATGATCAGAGAGCAGTGAGAGTCCATTACGCATGTGTGTCGCGTGCATACTTCGCAATGCGAATAAATATGTTTGGGCCAAGATCCAAGTTTTTAAGAAATGAGTGTTTAGTGATTAGAATATCGTGCGATTGACCGCACGCGTCGCTAACTTTGTTACTCTCCACAATAGCTGTATCACTTAAAACTGATAAGCCAGGAAGAAGTGTATAAAGTACCAATAACTATATCTACGTTTTACAATACATAATGGGTTTACTATAAGGGCTCCTGAATTTATTATTAAACTGAATATGAATGTTTGATGCTAGACGTGTAATGGTATATGCGCTTAATAGCGTGTATAATATTGTCAGGATGCTCAGAAGAAAGAGTCCTATAATATGATATCGGCAAAAAAAAAAATACATTCCATGTTTCACGAAATAACACCTATTGCTGAAAGACCGACCACCTGCAATTGAGTATTTTAGAAAATTTAGTAAATTATAATATAATTTCGCATTCAATGTTATGACTTATTATACGGTACGAGTGAAAAATATATGTGTAGATGTATGCAAGCTAATTATTGTTTCGCTAAAAGAAAATTGTATGCATTATCGGTATTTGAATGTCTTGAATTAATGTTAGAATTCATATTGGTGTAACATTTCCGCTCGTTAGTAGAATAAACAATATTTTCTGGAAAGAGAAGTTTGCTTGTATTATTTGTGCAATGTCGGTCGACTATAGCTGTGGAGCTAGTTGGCCGGCGATTGTTCGAGACACAGACAGCCAGATTCCGCTTGCATCGGCTATCAGAATGGAATATAATAAACGGTTACTTTCACTGCGACAGGAAGAGTGTACATATAGGCATGTTGTTTATTCCTTCCAAATGTAAGCAAGAGAGGGTTACATTATGATTTGTAATGTTAGGATGCAGAAATAGTTTTAGTTGATTATTATTGTATCGTTGCGAAGTAGTTTAAGTTGATGTAGGCGCGGGCGGCGCGCGGCCACGAGACTGAACTACACCCCTGCCGTCGCGCCGTCGCGCCCATTACTTACATATTGTCATTGTCGCTATTATCATTCTTGTTTGATGGTTCTACTGTTATTTTACATTACATTATAATTCTTTCTCGTGTGTGTAACCACTATTTTGTGTATTTACGTGTGAAAGGGTCGATTTCATTTAATGTGCATGATTGTAGTTTTGGATTTCATCTAATATGTATGAAAATATTTTGCTGAATAATTATTATGACGAATAATAGTTTGTAAAACATTTTAATTTTACGATGAAAAACCTCGAGCGCACATTGCATTATTATTTTTTCAATTACTTGTTATTTTATTTAGTGGGGAAATGGAGCACTCATTCTGTTGTTCGTATGTTACAATCCCCTCCAGTGTATGCTATTAAAGTTTACCGAGTCTATAGTAATAGTGTTTATGTATGTCGTATGTATTTATGTACCTTGCTGGAGCATGTATATCAGTGTGTAGCGTGGTCGCGTGGCGGCCGGGCGGGTGTAGGAGGACGTCGCACCGGGTCGGGGCGCCACCGCCCGGCCAGACTCGAAACTCGTGTCGTCGCGTCTCGTCCCGCCCGCCATGTGATAATTATATTATAAAATAACGGGCGTACATACGCGATCTCATGAGGCGGGACCCACAGTATGCGTTATTTTTGTTTAGGTATAGAGAAGCTGTTGTTGTTGCTTCTCAAATTAATGTATCAAGGTCCAATATTCATTGATATATTGTTTTTTTTTTCACTATTATAGCATGACAGGACATACATAGTTCACCGCATTTTCTTTAAATTTTACTGTTATTTTTAGAACCATTTTATAATTGGTTTAAGTTCTGAAACTAATAACTACCTCAATATTACTAAATGAATATGATAATTATCTTTGTGCATGTTTTTGGGAACTGAATTTAAAAGAATACGAAAATTCAATATAGTATAAGATTGCTATTTTAAACATAGTAACAGAAAGTTGTCAAAATTAGGTTTCTTAACGTAATAAAACTGGTGAAATTTGATTTTGTTTTTTATTTCTTTATCGTTCCCTAGTCCCCAAGACACAATTTTATTCGACACTACTTTGCTAGGTATGTTGTTTTTGGTACAACACGGCAATAGTGTCAGGAGGACGCACTCGGTCACAACACTCACAACACAACACTACACTACCTTCCAGCAGGGCTATTGGCTATCTCTGTTGACAGTTGTTTTGATTATCACTTTCGCTCTGTGTGCTTTCATTAACTGTCAAAAGGTTAATTTGGTATCGGCTATGACCAGTAGTACAACGCGTATGACGTCATCGGAGACCATTGTCGTTGATGGTCACTTTAACTCATTTTGACAGAAGTTTCTGTATCGATATTTTTAAAATTGCGATTGTCTAAGCTTATTTGACATTACATTGTTTATACACAGAGTTTAAAGTGACTTTCGTGAAAGACGCTTCTCAAGGGTAGTGTTTTATGACGGTTGATACTGGTACTAGTTTCTATAAGTTCCGTATTGTTGAGCTACTAAAGATTTTATATAACTATATTTGCATTATCTAAACTCAATCTCCTTAATATATATATTCCTTGATATAATTGCATATCTCATATTGTGTAAATACTATGTACACACGGCTACACATCAAGCTATACAAAACCCGTATAATCTGATCGTTCATTGTGCGAAAAGATCTAGTAAAGTGAGGCCAAGATTAACTGGTTTTGTATAGCTTGATGTGTAGCCGTGTGTACTACTATATAGAAACCTGTCTTTTCTTGATTTGGATTTTGTTTTTACAATGATGGTTTTTTGAGACAATCTGTAATATTCTTTAGTTGGTGAAGTGTATTAATGGGTACACCTCTGTCTAACCCTTCGGGGAATATAATGTTTTCCTACATTTGTTTAGATTCATTTCACGTATTGTTTTGTGAATATGTGAACATTGTGGCCTTTTGTGTCGTGCCCTACAATGTTCTGAGTAATCATTCGGTTTTATTTCATCCAAATCGTCTTACATATGCAATAGACATTAATTTTTAAAACTTAACTAGTAATCTCGAGCGAAATATTTTATTTTATTATCCTTTTGTCTTTACTTCTTCCATGCAAAGTATGAAAGTAATTAGTACTACGTACAACAGCAATTTCTTACTGGCTGACAACAAAAATGACATTCAAATATTACTTTTAAATCTCTTTGACAATAACCATTTGACATGTCAGGTGCCATAAAGCGGCTAAATCTAAAATATATCCCAATCAAGTATTGTAACGTTCAAGCAGTACCTGCTTAACTTGGCCGTATAATAGTCGATAAAAAATAGAGGTGTCAATTGCTGGGATGTTAGTCACCCTATAATCACTGTCACGTGATACCCACACAATGAGATACGCAATACCAATTTTATGACATTAGCAGTTAACACCAAAGTTCTGTGGACAACTGGTGCTTGTTATCCACTGACTTTTGAAAAGATAGACAATAGCCCTGCTGCTCTGCTACAACACAAATAGCGCCACGAGTCCACGACCGTTGGCTACCTGCAGGGCTATTGGCTATCTCTGTTGACAGTTGTTTTGATTATTACTTTCGCTCTGTGTGCTTTCATTAACTGTCAAAAGGTTAATTTGGTATCGGCTATGACCAGTAGTACAACGCGTATGACGTCATCGGAGACCATTGTCGTTGATGGTCACTTTAACTCATTTTGACAGAAGTTTCTGTATCGATATTTTTAAAATTGCGATTCCCCTCCTTTTCTAATGGGTTTCATCGTACTGTAATTTTTTTTCATTTTTTACCATTTTTGAAGGCTTCGGCCCTGGTCTATTAGGCCCTCACGCGCTCAAATAGAGGCACTCCTCGATTGTATAAGTGAAAAACAACGAGATGGTACCTACCAACAATAAACATCAGCGGAAACAAAAACAAACAAACTATGAGTACCTAACTAGGAGCAGTCAAGCTAGTTAAAAGCACGTTGCCACCGGTAACACACCAAGGACAGGCTGATATGATGAGGAAGGCTTAATTTGAATGGACAACATGTTGCTGCGTCCCGCTACCTAGGTATACACATCACATCACATCATGATGCCAGAGGTTTTTTGGGGTATTTATGGAGCAACAAGATTTATTTCAAGTCTTTTATGGTGCAGGACACATCATCTTGAGACCCATATGAAGGAGTTTTGGCCGTAGGATATTGTGTATTAGTGTTTTCGCGAAAAGCTACATGGCACCTTGACTCGAAGCCCACCAAACATAGATAATGGTGTAAAGGTCATTGGGCGACTAAGTATGGAACCCCATACTTATAGTCGCCCAGTGCAATACCCAGGGCCTACAGAAAAAAAAATAGGTAGGATGTTTAGATAAACGTCTCTAGTTTACGAATATATATGTCGCATTAACGCAGATACTGGGAAAAAACTATTACTTAATCTAAAAAATAAATAAACAGTGATTATGTTAATTATAACAAGACTTAGTACATTTTACATTTTATTGGTTTCTTGATAGTAAACATGATTTGAAAAAAAAAATACAACCAACAAAACAAGTAAAAGAGATTTTAAGTTTTTAACCGACTTCAAAAAAGGAGGAGGTTTTTTTTAATGTATGTTACCTGATTTCTCCCCCATTTGTGGACCGATTCTCAAAACTCTTTTTTATTTGAAAGAGTATACTCCTGAGGTGGTTCCATTTTAATTTGGTGAAGATCTGGTGCTGATCTTCGGAGATATACAATGGAACTCTTCAAAAATAGACGGCAAATCTGTCGTAATTACTGGAATCGCTTGGATGTTTATTGCATATACATTATCATGACGTAACATCACGCCTGTATGCTCTGAGGGGGTATGCAGATGTGTACAATACACATTTTTTTAATGTATTTTCACCGATTTCTCCCCCATTTTTGGAAGAGTACTTTCTGAAAGTGGTTCCATTTCAATTTGGCGAAGATCTGATGAAGATCGGAGATAGGCAACGGAACTCCTCAATAAATGATAGCAAATGGACTGGGATTGCTGAAATCTCATGTCTTGTCTATTGTTTACACCAGTTCATAACATAACATCACGCCGCCGCGCCGGTACGTTGTGAAGGGGTAAGCACATGTTTATTATGAGCCTATGTTGTCCCACTGCAGGGCAAAGGCCTCCCTTCCCTCTTTCCACTTTTCGGGATCCAGTGCGATGGTAGACCAATCCCTTGAGAAAGAGTCCAGCTCATCCCGCCATCTCCTTCTGGGCCTGCCGCGTTGTCGTTTCCTGCCTTTTGGTATCCACTGAGTGGTAATTTTTGCCCATTGCTCCTCCGGATGCGACAGATGTGACCAGCCCAGTTCCATTTTAAACTCTCAGCTGTAAGACCAACATCAGCTATTTGGGTTTTAGAGCAATTTATAGTGTTTCTGATGCGGTCCGTAAGTTTGACACCCAGTATACTTCGCTCCATAGCTCGTTGGCAGACCCCAAGTGCGGACTTCTGACGTTTCGTAAGCGACCATGTTTGCGCTCCATAGGTGAGGGTGGGGAGAATGCACATGTCCATGAGCTTTCGCTTGAGTGAAAGAGGGAGAGATCCCTTCATTAAATGTTTCATCGACCAGTAGCTCCACTTCTTTGTCAAGACAAGACAAAGCACATGTGAACCATTAAAAAGTGAAAAATAAAAACTTAAAACTTCAACAAAAAAAAATATGTAAAACACAAAAAGTGAAAAATAAACATAAGAAGATAAATCAGCTTCTGAAGTCGGTGGCAAAAACATGAAGTCAAATAAACAAAAGTCACCGATTTCAAAAGCTGATTTATTTAAGTTTATTTTTCACTTTTTTGTGTTTTATTTTTTGTTGAAGTTGGTTTTATTTTTTGTAAAAAAGTTTTATTCGACACGATCAATGTCTACAGAAATAATTGTATCGTTTAAGCACGCCGCAGGCGTATCTATTTGATCTTGATGTCGGGCCCAAGACAAAAAACCGGGGCCGGACGCGAGAGGTCGCCGCCGCCGATCGCCACTACGAGAACACGGCGGGGCTCCGCATAAGCAGGGCACACCTCCACAGTGTGCTCCACCGTGTCCTCCGGTCGATCCTCGCAGTGGTAGCATCCGGGCGTTTCCTCCCGCCTGATTCGGTGCAGGTACCTCCCGGAACATCCGTGTCCGGTGAGGACCTGCGTCAGACGGAAGGTGAGGGCGCCGTGGCGCCTCTCTAGCCACTCCTCAAAGAGGGGACTTACCGCCACTGTCATGGCGTGCCCTGCACGGGGTTGCTGTCTCCATGCCGCCATGAGATCACACCGGGAGGTCCGTCCGCAGAGCGGCAATTTGCCGCGGCAACGGAGTGACCCCCCGGTGTAACGCCTCCGCGCGCCATTCATGCAGGCGCGCGAGGACTATCGCCTCCAGATCCCATGGCGGCAATCCGGCAAGGAGGTTCGCCACCTCGCGGGAGATCGTGCGGTACCCACGGACTAGCCTAACGGTCAGATTCTGCCCCATGACCTTTGTTTGATGTACTTATTAGTTTATTATTGTACTTACTTGAAGATTATTTTGTGTATTGTTTAGGGACTTTAGGGCATTCAATGCTTGAAAACAAATAATTTTGATGCAAAAAAAAAAAACAACTGACCAACATTACAACTATATATGATTAGAATTATAAGAGGAAATGCGAGTGGTCTTTTCTCCATACAAACGCTCTCGCCTGTTTTCTTTTTGGTTAATGACCCTAGAGCAATGATTTTTTACAGAATAATAAATATTTAAGTACTATTTCTATGCCCTATGTTTTCCTTTTTGGTGATAAATTATTTTTATAAGCACTAGAACCCTCGAAAAATGCTCAAAATTGCTTGTTTAGATCGCTGTTAACAGAGTCCTAGTGTACAAATTTGACAACTATTAACGAAAAAAGAAAAACATAGCGGCGTAGTATATATCCTCCTTATTCATTGTCTAAAATATCTTTTAAATTGGTTCAATATTGGAGGAGGAAATAGGCGAGAGCCAAACCTCGAATTATAACTTTTTTCTCTAGTTGTTTATCGCACGAATTTGTGGGCAGGAGGACGGAGAGAGACAGCGATAGTAGAAAGAGACAGCACTCGGTTTTTACAGTCCGTTCAACCGATTGTGAACTCTATTACGTTGACAGCAAGACAAAATGCAGCTCCAGTAAACAGTCGGTATTGTACCATTCTTTTTGCTTTTAATACCATCCTTATGCCTACGGTATAGAAGTCAAAATCGGTTGAACGGACTGTAAAAACGGTGAACTTAAAATTCTAATCTTATAGTAAACTAGCGGACGTCCCGCGGTTTCACCCGCGTAGATCCCATTCCCGTGGGAATACAGGGATAAAAAGTAGCCTATGACACTCAGCAATAATGTGGCTTTCTATTGGTGAAAGAATTTTTAAAATCGGTTTAGTAGATCCCGAGATTACCCCTTACAATTTAACAAATATACAAACACACAAACTTTACCTCTTTATAATATAAGTATAGATGGAGTTTGTAACAATAATGTCCAAAATAGTAGATTATGCACCAAGGGGCTAAAGTTGTGTCTTATGTCACGGGCGTCATATTGAATCTCGAGCGCAATGATGGATTCGGGATTTAACTCCCGAGCGCAGGGAGGGAGTTGAAGAGTTTAACTCACGAGCGAAGCGAGGGAGTTAATACAAGAATCCTGAATGCAGCGAGGGATTCAAGCTAGCCCAAGGCAAAGACACCTTTAGCCCAGAGGAGGATACTCTACTTTTTACACCTACTGTGAGAAAATAATAGCCATAGGTAGTACGAAAAACAAAGTATTTATTAAATAAACAAACAGTAAGAATAACATATTAGAAATAATGAAATAGAAATAATTTTATTATAAGAAAGAAATGATGGAAATGTGGTAGAATGGTTTTGGATGATTGGCTGTATGCATTTTGAATTTAGAACGTCATTGGAGACGCTCGTGAAATTATAGTATTTTTGATAAAATGTGATAAATCGACTGTAGTTTAAATAGGTTTTATTATTTATTCACAAAATCCACAGTAATATTATCTTAGCGCAGTTTACTTAAAATAAATTAACTAATGTTACAGCCAATTACTATTACGGTATTACGGCGCGGTACGGTATTTGTTATTATTTAATGTTATTCCATTCCTTTTAAAAAATGGTTCGTATACTTTATCTAATTATTCTTACAATATTTATTATGTCTTCGAAAACATGGCAACGTTATGAAGAAGCAGTCGTTATGATTTTGTAGGAAATCGAGAATATCATCCACGCGTAGTAAGGGTATCGAGAATAGCTTTCCTCTTTCTGGCACCAAAGGGTGTTTGTTATAGTGCGCGCGGAACTAGTTGGCCGCGCCTTAGGTGGCGACAGGGGTGAGGGGGCGGGTTGCCTACAGCTCGCAATGCACAGGAGACTATTATTATAATTAGACAGTGATGACCAATCTCGAGATATCGTGAACAATAATTGTTCAATTTATTGAAAAGAATACAAATACAAAACAAAAACATGCCTTAAGGCGCGGCCCCACCGCGGTGCACGGGGAGGCTACGCACGTGTATTAAGCTTCGCTTTGTAAGAAAATGTATGTGGTTGTGTCCACTGCAACCCACGGAGAGGCTACGCATGAATTGACGTCATTGATACATGCGTGGCTTGCTCGAATAGGCGGTTACATAGCTCAACGCGGTCGACGTGGGTCTACGTTTCCACTGATGTACACGAATATGACCCACGACTATGTACAGTTCGCTTAACGATGTACAATCGCTTATTGTGTTATATCGTAGCCTCTCCGTGCGCTGTGCCACGCTATACATAGTCGTGGGTCATATTCGTGTACTCCAGTGGAAACGTAGACCCACGTGGCCAAACAAATTAATACACGCAGCTAAAATGCGCCGCGTGCCCGTGCACAGCATGCGCCGCGGTGGGACCGCGCCTTAAGGCGCGGCCAACTAGTTTCGCGCGCACTATAGTACTATACTGCCAATTTAGCTGAGCATGTGAGATTCCAAATTCAAATCACATTATTGACCAGCGGGTCATAATGAAATCCAGTACAACATTATTGACCGGCTGTTCCCCCGGCCACTAATGACTCACTTTAGGTTAAGGTTGCTTGACATATAATTTGACATTTTCGAGCAGGTGGTGTGAAAACAAACTTATAAAGGCGCGGTCCCACCGCGGCGCATGCTGTGCACGGGCACGCGGCGCATTATAGCTGCGTGTATTAATTTGTTTGGCCACGTGGGTCTACGTTTCCACTGGAGTAGACGAATATGACCCACGACTATGACTAGCGTGGCACAGCGCACGGAGAGGCTACGATATAACACAATAAGCGATTGTACACCGATAAGCGAACTGTACATAGTCGTGGGTCATATTCGTGTACTTCAGTGGAAACGTAGACCCACGTCGACCGTGTTGAGCTATGTAACCGCCTATTCGAGCAAGCCACGCATGTATCAATGACGTCAATTCATGCGTAGCCTCTCCGTGGGTTGCAGTGGACACAACCACATACATTTTCTTACAAAGCGAAGCTTACTACACGTGCGTAGCCTCTCCGTGCACAGCGGTGGGGCCGCGCCTTTACACCCCGTCGTTTTTGCGTCGGGGGTTAAAAACGAAATCAGAAAAAAAAGTACCTAGTTAAAAAACTAAAAAACCCGACTAAAAACTGAAAAGCCAAAAACAAGCACATTTTCAATTAAACAAAACTTGGAAGCAGGCGGGGTCCATTCTATTTTCAATTTTTCTTTTCATAATTTAATATTTAAATGAACCCCGCCTGTTTCCAAGTTTTGTTTAATTTAAAATGTGCTTGTTTTTTGCTTTTCAGTTTTTTCAGTCGACTCTAATGACGATATTTCATTCAAATCGGTTCATCCGTTTATGAGTTATGAGGGAACAAAGAAACGGACATACATACATACATACACGTCAAACACAACCCTCCTTTTGGGCTTCGCCGCAGTCGGGTAAAAAACATAAATAACCATTCTCTTGGACTTCGTCGGGTAAAAAATAGTACATTGTTACCTTAGGGGTGAAAGCAAAGGATGATGATGATGCTAGCGAAGGAGGTGGCGGAACGAGAGAGGGAGAGAACCTCTCAACGTCCCAGCCGCCGCGGAAGGCGCTCCGGGCGTCGGGGGTCACGCGATGACCTCCGGCCACCGTAGACGCGGGCCTGTGGACGGTGAGTAACGGGCTAGCTCGCCGTCCGGCCGTCGTCATGACGGCAACAGACCGTGTCGGCGGCGCGTACGTGTTCCACGCGCGCCTCAAAGAGATGTCAGCAAGGAGGGGCCCGCAAGGGCCGACGCCCGTCGGGGCTGCGGATATCGAAAAGTTACCGCGGCTCCGACACAAGGGCGAGGAAGAGGGAACATGGGTTGGTTTTTAGTCAGTAGAAGTCTGACACTCCCCTTCGCTCTGCCCAAGAGCGGGGGGGGTTATTCGATGATTTTCCACCCACCAAAAAAAAAAAAAAAAAAAAAAAAAAAAAAAGGGGTGAAAGCAACTTATTTAGTCCCGAGACGGGGTTTGGCGCCCGATCGTAGTGAGGGCGCTAATAGTTCGAGGGACTAAATAAGTCTTTAACCCGAGGTAAACACTGTGCTTTTCATTACGAATACAAGGAAAGTTGATGGGAATAGGCTTGCCCCCAATTACCCAAATCGGTGGATGGCTATAGGCTTGCTCCTAATTACATCGGTTGATGGTAATAGGCTTGCTCCTAATTAGATTGGTTGATGGCAATAGGCTTGCTCCTAATTACACCGTTTGATGGCAATAGGCTTGCTCCCAATTACCTAAATCGATGGATGGCAATGCCAATAGGCTTGCTCCTAATTATATCGGTTGATGGCAATAGGCTTACTCCTAATTAGATTTGTTGATGGCAATAGGCTTGCTCCTAATTACATCCGTTGATGGCAATGGGCTTGCCCCCAATTGCATCAGTTAATGGCAATAGGCTTGCTCCTAATTAGATTTGTTGATGGCAATAGGCTTGCTCCTAATTACATCCGTTGATGGCAATAAGCTTGCTCCTAATTACATCATTTGATGGCAATAGGCATGCTCCTAATTACATCAGTTGATGGCAATAGGCTTGCCCCCAATTACATTAGTTGATGGCAATAGGTTTGCCACCAATTACATCAGTTGATGGCAATAGGCTTGCTCTTAATTAAATTTGTTGATGGCAATAGGCTTGCTCCTAATTACGTCAGTTGATGGCAATAGGCTTGCCCCCAATTACATCAGTTGATGACAATAGGCTTGCTCCTAACTACATTGGTTGATGGCCATAGACTTGCTCCTAATTACATTTGTTGACGGTAATGGGCTTGCACCTAATCACATCGGTTGGTGGCAATAGACTTGCTCCTAATTACATTTGTTGACTGTAATAGGCTTGCACCTAATCGCATCGGTTGGTGGCAATAGGCTTGCTCCTTATTACATTGGTTGATGGCAATAGGCTTGCTCCCAATTACATCAAATTATTTGACAGCTGTCAGTTGAAAGCGATTCTCCCTAGGGCTGAAAAGTAGTACTTTCAACCCGCTTCGCAGGCATGTTCAGACCTACTTTCAGAGTATGAGTAATGAAAAAGATATTTAAATAAGATTTTTTTAATAAACTCTTAATGTGCTGTCGTATGTTTATACGATATCGTGATAGCTAGTGCCTTCATAATTCACTATTGAGTACCACACAGGGCACTTTCTGGATGAAAATGACAGAAGGCGTTGTTTTCAGGAAAAGGTATAGGCATTCTAGAACTGCCCTTTAAAAAGTATTTAATAGTAGTAGTTTTCTTTTTGGTAGTGGTATAACGGTCAGTATAATCGCGTTTCCTTTTACTAGTCAAGTCTTTCTCTTTTCTATCGTTTGTGTCTTTTGTGTCCTTTAACTCTTCATTCAGTTTTAAATAGACTTCGCCCATTACATCGTCTGCTTCTGTATCCCTGTAAGCAGAGTCAGCTGTGTCATCTGAATGACACAGCTATGATGTAATTAGGTAAAGATTATACAATGTAAAAAAGAAGATAAACATGATTTACCAGTTACCAGAATATTTTGGGGCTATACGCAATTTGCGAAATTCTATTGAAAAACAAGTTGTAAAAACAAAATCAATTTCTTATTTATAAAGGGTGTAATACTCGTAGTACCCTTAACGAAGCCGAAAGGCATTTGTTCTCCCCGTCACTGCGATATTTTTTGTTCTAGCTAGACCATACCTGGGAAACCCCTAGTTACGGAGATATTGAGGGTTAAAGTTCTAAATTTTCACAGCTGTTTTCTTATACAAATTTTTCAGGTTATAATTTTACTGAAATTATCTCCATGGCCCGTTTTCTATTCAAAGCATCCACCAGTACAATGTTGTAAGCTTGAATTTTGCTTAACTTAGTTTAGATAGGTATACATAATTGGTTTACGACTTGTGAAGGGTAGGTACGTTTACACCCTGTAAGTATAAGAATTTGTTTGAAACGTTTGAAACAGTTTTTATTTTATTTTCGCACTAGCACTAATATGTCGTTGTGTTTATCCGATATCGTGATAGATTGTGTGCACCACACAGGGAACTTTCTAGATGAAAATGACAAAAGCTGTTGTTTTCTGGAAATGGTATACCTAAGTAGGTATTCTGGAACTGCCCATAAAAAATATTTTCGTAGTTGTAGTTTTCCTTTTGGTAGTGACATCGCCTTCAGCAGAACCGTGGTTCATCTTTTTACTACCCTCAAGTGTTCAATCTTTTGTCTCTCTTCTGTATACGGTAAGAGTAGTGTCAGCTGTATGCCATAGCTTGACACAACTGACACAGCTTATGTTCTGACTCACCAAACTGGCGGCGGTAATGGGTGACCCCTGATGGTGACTGTTTCATGTTGCGCTTCGAAATTACTGGAGGACTTGCTATCGAAGAGAAAATAAAATATTGCACAATCAGCGACTTTAATATATGATAATGAAATTCCATGTTAATATTGTGTAACAACGCAGACATACTATTGTATAGAATATGGTTCTTCTAACCTAATAGACAGATGTGTTGTCGGGAAGTTTGTTCCGCCACTTCTTCTTTCCAGCTAAAATACTGGGAAAGTTGCCTTTAAATTTGACGTTCAATAAATTATTATCATAATCACCTTTTGGTTTCGGCTCTCGCTTTTTCTTTGTAACGCTTTTTTGGGGTTTGGTTTTCTGGGTTGACGGTATGTTTTTCAGTAATGTTGGTTTTTTGGTTTCTGGTAATTTGGGTTTTCTGATTTTCGGTATGATATATCTTCTGAGGTATCTGGCTGTCCAGGTTGTTGGTGAGGTTGTTGTTGGCCAAGAGTTTGTTGTTGGCCGAGAGTTTGTTGTTGGCCAAGAGGTTGTTGTTGGCCAAGAGGTTATTGTTTGCCAATTGGTTGTCGTTGGCCAAGAGGTTGTTGAGGGCGTTGTCTCGTTCACGTGTAAAGTTGTTGCTTTGCTCGTCACTGATGTAAGGGTAGATGTGGTTTGTGGTTGTGAAGTAGCTGAAACCAATATTAGAAGGAAAGTTATATATAAGTTAACTAGTTATTATTATTAAGTCGCACGTGCTTATTGTTGATGCAGTTCAGCGCACAAATTGTTTTGCACAACTTGTGCGCTGCTCTGCATCCGCATCGGAACTCGTCCGAAATAACTTATAGACTGACGGTATTTAAATTTTATTTTCGACTAGCTGACCCACGCAACTTCGTCTGCGTCACATAAATATAGCTATAACCTTTCTCGTTATACCTATCGACTCTCCGACATGTATTAAGCTAAATCGTAACAAACAAAAAATCTTATCGTTCCTCTTTATTAAAATAGTTTAGATGGTTTAGATTAGCTTGGATTATATTAAAGTGTGAATTACTATAGGTATCTCTTACTGTTAAATTTTAATATACTATAACACTCTGTCTGTACTTGTAAACATTATGATGCAGTAAATAATAATATTTTGAATTTGAATTTCCCGGAGGCCAGCCAGAATCCCCCGTACCTACATTCCGACGCGCGAATTATTTTGCCGCTCGGATAATTTTACATTGCGATATCTTCTAAGATATTTGTTTCTTTAAACTGTATAGAGTAAAGGGCACAAATATTCTATATTAAATTTCCGTTCTAGCAAACACATTTATTTAGATATAGATTAATACCATAAGGGTCCTTCTTATTTTTATTTTTTACGGATGGTGTTATATTTGAGTATTACATTAAGTTAATAAATATTAGTCTTTTGTTTTTTATTAACATGTGCCTAATTTAAAAAGATTTGAGATTCTGATGAGATTCTCTGATATGTTGAGAATAAACACTACCAAATTAAATTGAGTTTTATTATATTTTGACTGAATACTACTTTCTGTCTCTTAAAATACAGGTTAGCCTAGTTTAAGAGGCAGGGTTGTATAAATTACTGTACAGAAATTGTAACATTTGTTAATTGTTTTCGTGATGGTGCTCTGTAACTTTGGTTGGTGAATAAAATATTATTATTATTATTTAGAGTGTGCTTTTGCTTCTCAGCTTTACTGGAGCTTCCAACTACATCTACGGGTCGAAACCAATGTAAATGAGGGTGTGTTATGATGAGGACCTATTTCATTTTCTTCAATTTCCATGAACTTTCTGACAATTCGACAAGTATTTAAAATTGCAGCTTTTTGTAAGGTGATATAGAGCGTTTCTTTGAGGTTTAATAATTTGAGGCTATGGAGTAAAGACATTATATCTTTTATTATTATTAATACTTACTGTACCTGCTGGTACCTTTAACCAGTGGCGTGCAGTGGTCCGCCACGGTGGGTAGGCCACGAAATATTGACAGCAAAAAAAAATTGTCACATATAAAACATTTCAAAATAAGCCTGTAAAAGTTATACCTAAATCCTACAATTCAAAAACTCACCACATTATTCAAGGTTCAACTCATGATTTTTTATCGATGCAAACAGAAGAAAGATTCGGCCACCTCAAAAAACTCATCCAAGTGAGTGGGTGATCAGTGGCGTGCGCTCCATTAAGGCTCTTAGGCTTAGCCTACCTTACCAACTGAGCATTTCTTATAACTAATTAACCATGTAATAAAAAAAACACCATGTACAAAATAATAATAAAAAAGTTCAAACTCCTGTTACAATACTTAGAGCAATTTTTCGCGTACGAATCTTATATTTACAGGCTTGCTTAGGCTAGCATTCGAATAGCCTAAAACCCATTCATAATTTTACGCACACAGCGTCACATCGGTGAATGATCGATGCATATTTTCGTGTATATGAACCGCACACATGCATGTCAACTCCTGCCAGTGGAGCTGGCCTGTGATTGGCTGCAACAGCACAAGGGTACGATTGGATGCGTCATGCGTGCCATCTTCAGCCCGCGAACTCCAGCGCGAAGTTCAAATTTGTTTTTTTTTTTTAACGTTTTTTGCAATTTGCAGGCCAGTGCTAGCTTGAATACTGACTACATACGTCTTACAGCCGCGAATCATATTTTATTAATCAACATACAACCCAGCACTGGCCTGCAAATTGCAAAAATGTAAGGAAATTAAGAAATTTGAATTTCGCGCGTTTGCGGTCTTCGCTCTTCCGTCCACAGATAGAGTGCAGCACTGACAACACATTTCATTGATTGATTTCGTACCTATAATCCTGCAAAATTTTGTTGACCGCTGTTGTGAACAAACTCGATATGAAAATGATGCAATTTTATTTGGTAGTATTTTTCTATCGGCAAATTAGAAATTATATTTTACGTCTATGGAAGCCATTATTCTTGAAACCGAAAACGTACAGATAGTGTCAGCTAATAGATACCATTATTAACAGTAGTGTAAATATTAGCTTTGTTGTATAATATTTGTTTATTCCCATAACAAATAATAACATTGGTAGGTATTTACTTGTGAAGTTTGTGTTTTATTGTGTGTTTGCTAGATGTTAAAGGTAATAAGTTTTCTCAATTATCGTTTACGTAATGTTAAGGTGCAAGTTGTATCTAAGGGTAGATGTGTGAAGGCCGCTTCGGATATTATCTTGCAAGTGACTTGTTTTGTACTTTTGTAACTATCACCCACTCACTTGGATGAGTTTTTTGAGGTGGCCGAATCTTTCTTCTGTTTGCATCGATAAAAAATCATGAGTTGAACCTTGAATAATGTGGTGAGTTTTTGAATTGTAGGATTTAGGTATAACTTTTACAGGCTTATTTTGAAATGTTTTATATGTGACAATTTTTTTTTGCTGTCAATATTTCGTGGCCTACCCACCGTGGCGGACCACTGCACGCCACTGTGGGTGATAGTTACAAAAGTACAAAACAAGTCACTTGCAAGATAATATCCGAAGCGGCCTTCACACATCTACCCTTAGATACAACTTGCACCTTAACATTACGTAAACGATAATTGAGAAAACTTATTACCTTTAACATCTAGCAAACACACAATAAAACACAAACTTCACAAGTAAATACCTACCAATGTTATTATTTGTTATGGGAATAAACAAATATTATACAACAAAGCTAATATTTACACTACTGTTAATAATGGTATCTATTAGCTGACACTATCTGTACGTTTTCGGTTTCAAGAATAATGGCTTCCATAGACGTAAAATATAATTTCTAATTTGCCGATAGAAAAATACTACCAAATAAAATTGCATCATTTTCATATCGAGTTTGTTCACAACAGCGGTCAACAAAATTTTGCAGGATTATAGGTACGAAATCAATCAATGAAATGTGTTGTCAGTGCTGCACTCTATCTGTGGACGGAAGAGCGAAGACCGCAAACGCGCGAAATTCAAATTTCTTAATTTCCTTACATTTTTGCAATTTGCAGGCCAGTGCTGGGTTGTATGTTGATTAATAAAATATGATTCGCGGCTGTAAGACGTATGTAGTCAGTATTCAAGCTAGCACTGGCCTGCAAATTGCAAAAAACGTTAAAAAAAAAAAACAAATTTGAACTTCGCGCTGGAGTTCGCGGGCTGAAGATGGCACGCATGACGCATCCAATCGTACCCTTGTGCTGTTGCAGCCAATCACAGGCCAGCTCCACTGGCAGGAGTTGACATGCATGTGTGCGGTTCATATACACGAAAATATGCATCGATCATTCACCGATGTGACGCTGTGTGCGTAAAATTATGAATGGGTTTTAGGCTATTCGAATGCTAGCCTAAGCAAGCCTGTAAATATAAGATTCGTACGCGAAAAATTGCTCTAAGTATTGTAACAGGAGTTTGAACTTTTTTATTATTATTTTGTACATGGTGTTTTTTTTATTACATGGTTAATTAGTTATAAGAAATGCTCAGTTGGTAAGGTAGGCTAAGCCTAAGAGCCTTAATGGAGCGCACGCCACTGCTTTAAACAATAGATGTTTTTTCAATTGTGGGTCCAGTCGACCAATATTTAATTTTATTTATTTATAAAAATAATCATAATAGGGAGTGTGTACACACGGCTACACATCAAGCTATACAAAACCAGTTAATCTTGGCCTCACTTTACTAGATCTTTTCGCACAATGAACGATCAGATTATACTGGTTTCGTATAGCTTGATGTGTAGCCGTGTTTACAGTTGACCAAAGACTCATATATTATTTATTGAGATGGAAATTGTCTATTAATAATTTATAATGAGTACGATGATTGTTATATACCAGGTTTTATTATTCAGATAACTTCACGTGCTAAATATAACTACTATTAATACTATAAACGGGATATTTACCATGTTGTTCTGTTGCTTGTTGTAACAGCGCTGAAATATTGGGAACTCGAAACAATAAGTGAACATGGGAAATATCCCGTATGTAGTAGGTATTACTTAGTGAGTATTAGTGAATTTTTATACCCGAATTTTGTTTTGCATAACAGTGGATGGCAGAAACTTCATTTCGCAGAAAATCATTTGGCATACACTCATTTACCATACATTCAAAACGCATAATTTTGTAAGTCAGAATCATCTTTGAGCATAAACTCATTTCCAGAACCATCATTTCGCCGAAAATTCATAATCAGAATCGTCTTTTGGCACGCATTTCATTTCATACATGTACGTGTAATATGCAATAATAAATATTATTATTAATTAATATTATCAGCTCACCCCGGCTAAAATTTCTAGCTGAGAACATTAAATGTATGTCAAAAATAATAATAATTATTAATAATAATAATGACGTCACTCATACATGCAACGCATGTACTCCATGACGCGCGCTCGCTTCGCTCGCATATTAAATAACACTAATATCTTCTGTCCCCGAAGTGCCGGGCCTCCGCCGGCCTCCTTCGTCGGCCTACGGCCCGGTGCCCATGCCGCCCGGTTATACCTTATAAAAATCTACCAAATAAAATTCTGCCATCTTAAAAGTATGCCATTGAAAATTCGGCTATTTAAACATTCTGCGAAATGAGTATTCTATTAAATAATTGTTCTGCCATAAACACATTCGTTCAAAGAAGAATATGCCAAGTGCGTTATACCAAATAAATTTCGGAGCATCAAGTTTCTGCCAGATAGATGGTACCCGCTAGATACCTATAGTTTTCAGTAATTTTGAAGCAGTCGTTCGTTCTGCTTGTATGCGGCTTACCTGAGGTGATACCAAGATCAGCAGTTGGCTCGTTGTTAAATCTTCTAAATTGTCCTAGAAAATAGAAATCTATACTGTGGTAATATTTTTTTTCAAAAAATGTAATTATAGGTGATAGGTGTAAATAGATTATATTATTTTTATTTTTCAAGTTACATAAGCAGTTAGTTAGTTATGTTATAAAGTGTGCCAAACTTACCACCAATTCTAAAAGGAGAATCTGAAAAGTCGAAAGTAATAATTATAACTATTTTCTTAAATAATAGGGCCAGTGGAAACAGCTAATAAAACTAACTGAGAAACCACTGTTGATCAATCCAATACCCCACCATACTTTGTTCTGTATTTTCTATCCGGCTTCTTCTGGGTAAGCTCGTTCCATCGTCGACATCATCTCTGCTCTTTTTTTTTTTTTTTGGTGGGTGGAAAATCATCAAATGACCCCCCCCCCCGCTCTTGGGCAGAGCGAAGGGGAGTGTCAGACTTTTACTGACTAAAAACCGAACCCATGTTCCTTCTTTGCCCTTGTGCCGAGGCCAAGTCATCTCGTACTAAAATCCGCGGCCCCGACGGGCGTCGGCCCTTGCGGACCCCTCCTTGCTGACATCTCTTTGAGGCGCGCGTGGAACACGAACGCGCCGCCGCCGACACTGTCTGTTCACTGTTGCCGTCATGACGGCGCTCGCCGTCGGCGCTCGCCGACATGACGGCGGAGGACGGCGAGCTAGCCCATACCTACTCACCATCCACAGGCCCGCGTCTACGGTGGCCGGAAGCCATCACGTGGCCCTCGACGCCCGGAGCGCCTTCCGCGCCTTCTGCGGCGGCTGGGACGTTGAGAGGTTCTCTCCCTCTCTCGTTCCGCCACCTCCTTCGCTAGCATCACTGCTTCGCAGAAGGAGGCGACGGCGTCCCATTCCTCCTCGCCCCGGACCATGGCTTGCACCAGGGCCGGACGCGAGAGGTCGCCGCCGCCGATCACCGCTACGAGAACACGGCGGGGCTCCGCCCAATCATCTCTGCCCTTAAGGCAAGATTGAGGTCAAGAGCAAGCCCATTTATAATAAAAAAAAACCACTGCGAAAAACTACTTTAAAAAATGCGAAGGAAAAAAACGTGTGGAATTTGGTTAAAACCAATTAAAACTTAAAGACGTGAATGACTATGATTTTACTATCAATATCATCATCAGCCTTTAATGTTCCCACTGCAGAGACTCAGGCCTCCTCTCTAGGAGGGGGATGGGCTGGGCTATAATCCACCACCAGCGGGCCCAGTGCGGGTTGGTAGATGTCACATGTCTTCGAATTTTTTGGTTCTAAGGCATGCCGGTTTCCCACGATGTTTTCCTTCACCGTTTTGAGAGCAGCGGTGATGGAATAACTCGGCCACTCGGCTGTCTGCGCGTGCCCACGCGCCGATTATACTAGACCCGACTGAGCTGACGCGTCACAACCCCCACCACCGACCCCACGCCGATCGAAATCGCTCGGTCGTCGTGGCGTCGGCAGGCTCTGCGACACGCGGGACGGGACTAATGTAATCACTCCAATACTAAATGTATGTAACAGATAGCTACCCCACGCATTGCGACACGCGGGGCGGGGTAGATGTAATTGCGGCTTTACTGTTCGTAAGTCAGGGCCGCCACAACTGGGCCACCGCTGCTCCCGCTGCTGATTTTACTATAGTAAGTATTATAATATCTGTGCTATAGTTAACGTTAATGTCAACTTGTCAACTTACCATAGTAAAAATAATCAGGCATCATTCGTCGATGACTGGGTCCTAAAAATGATTGAAATTTTAAAATTCAGTTCATACACTACGTAGCCTTATTCAGCTAACTCGCAGGCCATAATATCATAAATTGTAGTAGTAGGTAACTGAATCTCCAACTACAGCCGAATAGTTGGATGTTTCATTTCAACTTCCTGCGTTGTGATTCACTGATATATGATGACTGACATAGAGTCATTGAATTTGAGTTAATTTTCACGAGGGTGCCATTGCAGCTGGCAAAATTGGCTAGTCACTAATGGTGAGCTGCTACTTGATCGTCTATTAAATTATTATCTTACTGTATGGGAATCTAAAACTTTCATCCGGAAAGCTTCGCAGGTTAGGTACGGGAGGCAAACTTTCATCCAGAAAGCTTCGTCGGTTTGGTACGGGAGGCAGGTAGCCCATAGGCATAGGAGACCAGCTCGCGTATGGCATCATCATAGATCCCCCAGGTATCATGTTTGGCTGTGAAGGTGGCGGCGATGGTGACGGTGGAGGTGTTGCTGAAGTTGGTAGCGAAGGTTGCAGCGAAGGTGGCAGCGAATCCGGCGACGAAGTTAGCGTCAAATTAGTCGTCGAAACAACATCCTTTGAAGACACACCACTCACTGTAAAATAATTATACCACCTAAGAAATGGATATGAAAACCTTTCATTGATATCACTATACTGCGACGACTAATTAAATCGACGCCTTTACTGAGATGTTTCTTGTAATAAATTGTCATTAATAGGTATAGAAGTTTTATTTTGCTATAATAGGGGATCGGACTGGGTCAAAATATGATTCTGTTTAGTCCGTAAGTTAGATTATCGAAAAATATTGAATACGTGTTTTTTGTTGTGTTTTTTTGTCAAATCAATAAAAAATGACGAAGATAAAACGCGTCAAAGATCTTGGAGTGGGGCTTGAAACGTCACTTGTGTCGTCAAAATGTACTATCATATGACGTCACACGAGTTTTCGAAGCACTGTATCGTCTTCATTTTAAGTTTACGTGAAAAAAGAAAAAATACGTGTCCAATAATTTTTGGAAATCCAGCTGACGGACTAATTACTTAGTTTTTTTTTGTCCGATCCCCTATTCGCTTCGTACAAAAAATCCCAACTATGGCAAAACCTGGATGAGGCTTGCTGGCTTGCACAGAACCGTGGAGATTGGCACAAGAAGAGAGAGGCCTATACCCAGCAGTGGGTGTGTTCGGGCTGTGGATGATGATGATAATCACCGATGATAATGTACATAGGTACATGTTACGCATTTTAAAGAAGATAATTTTGAACTAACTTTTAAGATGTCAAAATACAAGTTTATAACTGGGTATCTCAAATTCCGAGGCGAACTAACTAAGATGACTGAACTAAGACGTGCGTCCTGCTGAATGTCCCTATGTAGCTAAAAAACCGCCAGTGGATAACGGTAGCCACATATTTAAACAACCCTGAGCAGCCTTCTTCATAGCATGTCGATGGTTATTTCAATTAAATCGGACAAAACTTAGCGACGACTTTAGCAATTTCAATAGAGCAAGTCGCTTCGTTGTCACTAGTACCATTAATAGTTCCATGATGGAACTACTGATTGTTTTTTTTTGAGGTTTTTTTATCACTAGTTCCATTTTCCGAGAATTTGAAACATGCGTCAGAGTTGTTATGTGTAGACTAATTTTAGAAAGGTAGGCTGCAGACGATGCAGTCCCGATTACAAAACGTATTATACCTGTTACTGCTGTTTTATTCATTGCCATCGTGTAGTTGAAGTCGTCTGAAGGCATTGAACATGTGCTGTTTGCATCTTTTTCTTCATTAATATTTTCTACAACTTCATTGTTTTCCCGTAAAGCTGGTCCAAAGTCTTTTGAAAGAGAACATTAACAACATTTATCTGTCGTATTCAATGAAAATTGTAAAGGAAATTATATTTACTGTTGTTTCAGCTTTACCTCTTTTAAGCAGCTTGACCAAAAATATGGCTTGTTTTAGTGTGTCATCGAGATCATCAATTGCTATAGCCTCCTGATAGCTGAAACTTCCTATTGCTAAAATCCCTATCAAATTCAGTAGCTGCTTACTTGAATTCATAATACGAATGTATGCACATTGATTTCAAACTAAAATAATGACTATTTCGACATTTTATTTCTAATAATAAAAGAATTCAATGTAAGTAATAAAATTTTGCAAGTAGGTATACGTGTCGTTTGTAAAAAGTAGTTTTAAATAAATTATTGGAACAAGGCACATAAAATACATTTTATATTTTGTTACATAATAAAAGTACTTATGTAACTACCCATGCACAAAATAAGAAGTTAACAAAATCCAACAAACAGAAAACGGCAATTTGATGTTATAAATAAAAACGAAGACAGGAATTGATTAAATAGTTAAGCAGCAGTGCCGGATTAACCACGGGTCTCGCTTATAAATCCAAACCTGCCTACCCCCACCTGAGCGTAATTTAATGCACAAACTTTATTAAATTTACATAATAAAATATCTTTATTATTAATATCACAAACACGGAACGTACACCTTTTCGGACCAAGACTCGGTAAACGATTATTTCGCCCAATCCGGCACTGCTAAGCATGACAACTTTTAAAACCACTGTTTTATTTTCCAGGGATATTAAGTTGACACTCAAGTATTCATGGTAATGGTATTCACTTCAAATAGCACTGGATCTGTTGTAATTTGACAGCTGCACATCTTTCCTATGCTTCATTATCCGCATTTTGCCAGAAATTGCTAACTTCGTTGAAAGGCGACTGTTGTTCTGCCACCTCGTTGCTGTTTGTTGAATGCTGCTCAATAACCAAAAATAATATTAGTCAAGTAACTTTTAGATATAAATTATAATTAATCTTTCGTGTTTCGTTTAAATGGGCAAGCAAGACGTGCTTAAAGAGTTCTGCCGCCAATGAAATCAAGAACTAAGATAATTGTATAGGTATAGAGTTTAGGAGAGGCTTTGAAGATTCAGGGTTAATATATTATTTAATTTCTCATTACAAGGCAAGGTGCTTTTCATATTATATTTAGGGAGGTAAGTGAGGTAACGGCACTTTTGGTAACGATATTAAAAATATCTGCGTTGATTATATGATAAAGAGCAACTCCTTGATGTCAAGCCAAACATGTCGGTCTGGGGTCTGCATGACCGAAGTGGTTGCGTTAAGTGTAGGCGGTTGAAAAACTAATTATTAAAAAATAAGGTAAATGGCTGAATTTGATACAAAATTAAGTAATAGTAGCACTAAAATGCTTTATTGTTAAGTTACAGTTAAGTAATATCAAAAGTAATCAAAACTGACTTTATATCATTTTCATTCAGGATATCGGTAGGTACCAAAAATGTCGTGATCTCCAAGTGTAATCTAGGGAAGAGTGATGTTACACACCGACAGTGTGATTCTATCGCAGAATTGATTAAACGGCCCCGAGTCTGCTATTCAATAGTGTCAGAATGGTCGATCAGTGATCTCATAATGGTTGATTTACAACAAGCCAAAAAGTACCTTAAGTCGACAGGCATAAGGTACTTTTTGGCTTGTCGTAAATCAACAATTATGAGATCACTGATCGACTATTCTGACACTATTGAATAGCAGACTCGGGGCCCTGGATGGATGAGGATCTTTGAATTAAGGCGTCATTAGGAGCTCAAACTCGGTGAAAAGATAATTAAGTATCAAAGCACTCTCGGTCCTTACTTTAACGGTATGGCGTGGCGCATATCCCTTTTTCCGAAAGGCCACTAGAGTTACCGGCCTCGGTCGTCTTTCAAAAGGTTCGAAGTAATCCTGCAACAATATTATAGCTTAGGTTATTTATTTATGTACACACAATAGACAGCACAGGAAAATAACATAAAATAATCTATATAAATAAAAAGAGAAGTCCTGACTGACTGATTGACTCATCAACGCCCAGCCCAAACCCGACCTAGAGAGCTGAAATTTTGAAAGAAAGAAAAAAATATTTATTTTTGCACAGAGTTTCCCTTTATAATGTAGACAAGGAATAAGGAAGGATTTTTTACCCGACTACGGCAAAGCCAAAAGGAAGGGTAATGATTTTGGCAGTCTATGTATGTATGTATGTACGTATGTTCCACCGTAGCGCCTAAACTACTGAACGGATTTTAATAAATTAGGTGTCAATAGATTCGTAAGAATAGCCCGGGTGTCATAGGTCATGTCATTTAAATGTCAAAAATTTACCTCAAAAAATATTAAATTGAGATAATCATAGCAAGTTTGGTATCAAATGAAAGGTCTTGGCGAGCACATTACAAATATGTATAATATTATAGTTTAAGTACACACAAAAATAAAAATCAAATAAAAAAAAATCTAAAACCCGACTATACTAACAAAATCGCGGTTTTACCATGCCACCTTGCTAATGGCATTTAGCAGCTGACTTCTGTATCAATGAGAACACCATGAAGGAGCATCAGGTATCAGTGGCATGCGAATACAAAGAATATCAGACAAGAATTATTTTCTTGTTTTCTACTTTTAGGACCGCGATTTTGTTAGTAGTCGGGTTTTAGATTTTTGAACATATTTTTGAAGTGAAAACTTCTTTAGCGGCGTTGAGCACTTTGGGAAATTGTTCTGTGATGGGTATAAAATCTTAAACTCGCGTCAGGATACGTGACCACGTGACCCTGATCGAAAATTCGTCAGGACACGTGACCACGTGACCCTGATCCAAAAAGCGTAAGACGGATGGAGAGTAGACAGCTATCCCCTCTCTACGGCGCGGCGAAAATGTATGCCTGGGCCTACTGTTTCGTTTAGGCAGCGCTGGGCGCTTAATAATAATAATAATAATTATTAATAATAATATAATTAATAATAATAATAATTAAATTAATAATAATAATTAATAATAATAATAATATAATTAATAATAATAATAATATAATTAATAATAATAATAATAATTAATAATAATAATTAATAATAATAATAATAATAATGATGACAGCTGTCAAAATTGAAACAGCTATATCTCGGAAACTATCGACCTTAGACTAGTTGTGTGTAGGGACAATTGATAGGTCTCAATGAGATCTACATTTCGGATGACAGCTGTCAAAATTGAAACGGCTATATCTCGGAAACTATCGACCTTAGACTAGTTGTGTGTAGGGACAATTGATAGGTCTCAATGAGATCTACATTTCAGATGACAGCTGTCAAAATTGAAACGGCTATATCTCGGAAACTATCGACCTTAGACTAGTTGTGTGTAGGGACAAGTGATAGGTCTCAATGAGATCTACATTTCGGATGACAGCTGTCAAAATTGAAACAGCTATATCTCGGAAACTATCGACCTTAGACTAGTTGTGTGTAGGGACAAGTGATAGGTCTCAATGAGATCTACATTTCGGATGACAGCTGTCAAAATTGAAACGGCTATATCTCGGAAACTATCGACCTAAGACTAGTTGTGTGTAGGGACAATTGATAGGTCTCAATGAGATCTACATTTCGGATGACAGCTGTCAAAATTGAAACGGCTATATCTCGGAAACTATCGACCTTAGACTAGTTGTGTGTAGGGACAAGTGATAGGTCTCAATGAGATCTACATTTCAGATGACAGCTGTCAAAATTGAAACGGCTATATCTCGGAAACTATCGACCTTAGACTAGTTGTGTGTAGGGACAAGTGATAGGTCTCAATGAGATCTACATTTCGGATGACAGCTGTCAAAATTGAAACAGCTATATCTCGGAAACTATCGACCTTAGACTAGTTGTGTGTAGGGACAAGTGATAGGTCTCAATGAGATCTACATTTCGGATGACAGCTGTCAAAATTGAAACAGCTATATCTCGGAAACTATCGACCTTAGACTAGTTGTGTGTAGGGACAAGTGATAGATCTCAATGAGATCTACATTTCGGATGACAGCTGTCAAAATTGAAACGGCTATATCTCGGAAACTATCGATCTTAGACTAGTCGTGTGGGAGTTGGACATTTTGACCCTGAACGTTAACGATGTCGACTGTACAGTCAATAAAATACTAAAATAATTTATTTTGAACTAGACTGTACAATGTTTTTATCATGCTTAATCGGAGGCATGGGAAAAAATATTCCCGCTCCTCCTACCAATCGGAGTTCCGATCGGAGGACAGGGAAAGACAAAATAAATGGGTTAGCATAGTTATGGCGGAATAATTGAATTTTTAAATAATGAATTTGGTTTAACTATGTCGAATGATCGCAATCTTAGCACAACGAAATACAAAGCTACTATTGATGCGGTCTTTATTAGACATTTAAATAGGTTCGAATCAAAACTGTTCGTTTCTTACTTCAGCTACCATCATTTTATTATTAGTACGCATCTATCATAAGTTTTATTGGTTTTTGCATTACTATTCTGCGAATCGGTCTAAAACGATTCGTTTTCTTATAGAATACTAGCTGATGCCCGCGGCTTCACCCGCGTGGAACCTATCGTATCAGTTTTAGAGATTGGCGATGATAGTTCTGGTAATGATGATGGTGAAAAAGTCGTTGAAATTATGGATGAAAGTTGATTTTTCGGAGAGATAAACTTTTTAATGTAAAATAATTGTAATAGTTTTAAAGTGTTAAATTTTTAATGTAATATAAATTGTCATGTTTGTGTACGATAGCGCAATAAATCAATATTGTATTCTACCACATAAATGATAGAACTTTTATACTGTTAAAGCAATTGGTGCAAAATTATTCCCTAACCATTCCAAAATATCAAACATGCTCAACGTTAATAATCAAGTTTTCACTTCTGCCGGCACTCCCGGAGTGCAACCCGTCTTTTTTTTATTGAAATTCGACCCTTAAGGTATACAAATAGGGGATGAAAGTTTGTATGGAAAATCGTCATATTCCCGCGGGCGAAGCCGCTGGTAAAAGCTAGTATATTATATGAGTACAAGGGTACTTACTGCTTATTTCTCAAGATTTTTTTTTCTCTCCACCAAGCAGTTAAACCCCAGTCAGTAGGACGACTAGGTAGGTATCTAGTCTATAGTCTTGATCTTATTAGGTTAGCCCTAGGTTCGTGGCGGTGCGGCGGGCGGGGGGCGAGAATCTAACTAGTCTTCTCTATTTCCGTCAACGGAAGAACCAAGAACTATCGTATAAAAAACGCCGAAAGGCAAACGGCAACGAAAAGGTAACGAAGCAGAAAGTTATTTTATTCCCCGTCGATGATTTTTGGTTTAGGCCATAGATACCTTCGAATGGTCTGAAATTTGATGGATGGCGTAAAAAAATACTCATCCCATGCTCATCCACCTTAAAACGCCTAAACGATTAACTACTAATTAGATGAAGACGTTACATATAATAGCTCACCTTACTGAAAGTAGGATCAAATCCTAGAGACAGCGTTTTAGCAAGTTTCGTTAAAGAATGTGGTGCGTTCAGTAACATTTCATATCTTCTTATTTTCTCTCCCCATAGATCTGCTTGCTGACAAAAAAAAACACGTTTTTAGTATTTTTATTGCTATGTAGGTATGGTATGGTACGGTCAGCATTAGAAGTATATTAACATTGCTCAAAGTTTCGAAGCTGTTTTTTTTTTAATAAAAACTTGTTAGATATTACTGGTTACTACATGTTATTGGAGTGTAAGGACTATTTTAACGAATAATCTTCTGAAACATTAAAAATAATAGCTAGAGTCCTGTGCATAAAAGAATTAAAATTCCGAAATGTTCAGCTACTTCTGATGCTGACCGTACCTACCTACTATGTTTTGATAAATATTATTCGTATAAAAATATTATATGATTATGTATTTGTATTTTGAATGGACCTCCTTGGTCCAGTGGTCGTAATCCCGACTGCAGTCACAGAGCCTGGTTTTGTGCCCGGTTGATGGCATAGTGCAGGTAGCGACCCCAACGTATGAGCAGTAAGTCGTGGGTTCGAATTCAAACCCATAGGCAGGCGCATTACTTTGAGTAATTTATGTCATCACGACTCGCTCAAAAAACGCTGAAGGAAAACATTGTGAGGAAACCGACATGGCTGGATGTTTGTTACTTTTTCACGCAAAATCTTACTGAACGGTTTTGCAGGAATTGGGCACACCGATGGTTTATTTTATACTTACACTTTATTCCGGTTACGAACTGTTCCCGTGGGAAACTGACCAAACCACACCCGGGCGAAGTCGCGAGCATAGATACGTAAAGCATGTCGTACCAGAGACAAGAAGAAGATCTCAAAACATACATTGCTCGTACGTGACACTGGAGATCCTGGCTTGTATGATATTGATGGCACCCCCGATGTGAGCTCGACGGGACCTGTTGTTGGTTTGACGGTAGTTTTCCCTTGCTTCATATCTTTTGCGGGTTCCTTAATGACTGGGAAAAATCAAGTTACACTTGTTTTAAAGGTGTTTCCAAATTAGTTCTCGTGTCTGTACATATGCAAACAAAGACTAATGACACCTATGACCTAGCCCATTTCCTATTTCTAAATCTATCCTAGCTATTAGCTATTTTACATAACAATAGATCAGATCAAAATGTATAAGTACTTACTTTCGCATGATACAATGTGTGCAACAAAAGGCAGAATAGTAAACGTCATGTAAATGTACATTTTAATGTGTAACCACTATAGTCCATTGTACAATAACCCGCGTGTAACTCGCGTCGAGTGCAGGATCAAACTGATACCCGATTGTTAGTAAGTGTGAAAGAAATATTCCGTGAGAAAGGCTTACTTATACACGTGTAAACAAGCCTTACCCGGTAATGCTGCCAAGTTGAAGCTGTTCCTCGAAGCAATGTCCCCGACGCGTCGTAGTCGTAACTTAACACTTTTTGCAAGAACTGCGACTCTAGCATGAGTGCGTGGTGTAAACGTAACGGAAATACGTGAATTTATTAAAAAAATGAAAATATTCAATTCACAAATAATATTTTTAAAATTACAAGAATTTATTAAATTCAAATCTATTGGTGATACTGAACCGATTTTCAAAAAGGAGGAGGTTGTCTATTTGTGTATGTATTTATTTTTCGATTCAAAATCTAAGTATTTATTTACTTTACATTGTCACGCGCTCGTGCTACGATTTCAGACTGGTTGTACTATGTTGGACTAATTGACGCGGTGTTCTGGGTTCGATCCCCTGAAATTTTGCTGTAGCAGCACAAAGTCTGGATATATAAAAAACCGGCCAAGAGCGTGTCGGGCCACGCTCAGTGTAGGGTTCCGTAGTGATAATTCTTTTTTTGTTAGAAAAAAGATACGTTCAGGATAAAAAAATATGTAAACGAAGATAAAAAAAATGCTTGCATATACGATTATACTACAAACTTAGTCCAGAAATTATTTTGTACAACTTTTTGTCTTTTTGTACAAAAACTGTTTCCATCCAAGTTCAAAATGATTTTCCTAGAAAGTCCTTAGAAAGTTCTACTTTTCAGTTTTTTTTCATATTTTTTAAAGTTATGGTTCAAAAGTTAGAGGGGGGGGGGGATATTGTTTTCTACTTTTGGAGCGATTATTTCCGAAATTATTGACATCAAAAATGATTTTAGTAAACCCCTATTCATTTTTAAATACCTTTCCAACTAAGTATATATCACACGTTAGGGTTGTAATTAAAAAAAAAATCACTTCTCACTTTACATATAGGGGGGCTACCCTAATAAAACATGTTTTTCCAATTTTTATTTTACCACTTTGTCGGCATGATTGAAAACGGTCACAGAGATTAAGCGAGGACGGACAGACGGACAGACAGACATGGCGAAACTATAAGGGTTCCTAGTTGACTACGGAACCCTAAAAAAGCACGAGACGAGCCTTCTGCACGCGCCGCGCAACGCCCAGCGTCCCCGTAAACGAGCCCTGAGTGTAAGGCCAGATTGCAAACGCGGGCGCGGGGCGGCCGCGGCGCGACTGAGACGATTTTTCGTGAGGCGGCGTGGCGACACGACACGTAAATTTATGTAATCACCCGCACGTTGCAAAAATGTAATTGCGGCTGACTCAAACGTATGAACTTCATTTGAGCGTCCAAGTTGGCACGCGGGCGCGATAAGCGGCGCGGGCTACTTCCCGCGGGCTTATAGCTTGTTCATACAAGTGGCCGCGGTCGACTGCGGACAGGCACAATCGCACGCGTTCCCGCACCCGCGCCGCTCCCCGCTCCGCGCTGCCAGTGTGGCCAAGCACTAAGGTAGACTTTCTGTTATTGTAAACGTATTCATTTGTTTTTAGTCGTACTTAACAGTTTTTTGTGTAAGAGGGGGTGTATTTAAGCACCTCAAAAGGTGTTAATGAAATGTCCGAGAAAAGTAGTTTGATCCAGTCTTTATGAAATATTTTTATTTATATGTTAGGCTATAGATAGATAAATATTCAGTTGTCGGCCTCGACAGGGTCATCGGTGATGTTGTAGAAGGCGGCGTGGCAGGGCGCGCGCGCACATGGCCGGCGTTGTTCCTCGCGCTCGCCGGACGCGCACCGCCCCGACACGCACAAGCGGTACCGGGTCACGATGCCGTCACCGCAAGTCACGGAACAATCGCCCCATTTGCTCCATCGACTCCATATTTTACGATTCTTCAATGTTTGGTCGTCTTCGCATGACACTGTTTGGACAACAAACATTTGATAACAAACAATCGATACAGACGTATTTCGCAAATGTAGTGTGGCACGTGGTTCTCTGCCCTTTCGCCAAAAATTGTTTGCCATATTTTCACTTGCCAACTAACGTTTCACAGAATTTTGTTTCGCCATTTGTCAACTTATCATATAATTTTGTTGTATTTCCCACCCAACCTCACAGTTACCAACTGTACGTTTCTAACGTAACCTGTCCGAGTCGGGGTACTCCAAGTCCCGAGCTCACTTCGCTCGCTCTTGCATCCAAGTTTTCCTAGTAGCAGGTTCGCAGGGTATGTCGGGGTCTCAGTATATACTAAGGGCAAAAATATTGCTCTGCATTGCTGCCAATTTAACGGTTTAATGTTATTTTGAGATTATTAAATAAAAAATGAAGGTAAAAATAAGTATTTTTTTTTCAGTAAATCAATGTATGAAAAGGGAACTGTTACACTGACAAAACGTCATTCATCTAATAGTTGTGTGGCCTAGTACAATGTCTGACAAATGATAAATGTCCCAAACGTTTTGTGTTATTATAATAATATAATCAGCCTAACAATAATTAGGGCCGGTTTCACCGGTTACGGATAAAGTGTCAGATAGTTATCTGACAGATAATGCTATCAAAAATTGTAGTTTATCTGGCAGATAAGTTCCTGATAGGCTATCCGGGACTTTATCCGTAACCGGTGAAACCGGCCCTTAGTCTACCAAATGAAACGTTGGCATAAAAAAGCTGATCGTTAATAGTTGTCAAAGTGAAACATCGGCGAAACGTTGGTTGGCAAGTGACACGTAGGTACCTATTCATAATTTTGTATGGGCGTAACATGGGGGTGATCTGAGGGGTGGCTTGATTTCAATGCAATTACGTAACGGGGTGGGTCACTCCTGGCAACCCGACTTCCCTCTCCCCCCTCGAAATCGTCAATACCTACCGCGTCTGCTCCGTTTGCAACAGAATGAACGTGATTGGTTCACTGCTCTGTCTGGAGTCATTGAATTATTACCTACTCACGTTTTTAGTACAGACGGCTACACATCAATCTATACATTTCCAGTATAAGCTGATCTCGCATTGTATAGGATTTCCGTACAATGCGAGATCAGCGTAAACTGGAAATGTATAGCTTGATGTGTAGCCGTCTGTACAGTCATTTATAAAATCAATAAAAGCTTAGAAAAATGGGTTAGGTACCTGGAAAGTTTTTCGAGAGTTTTGGAAATTGTATGAGATGTTCACTAGTGTCTTTTTATACACAACTCAGCAAAAAAAATCAAAACAAACAAATCAATTTAGGCGGCATTTAAATAAAAAAACCGGCAGGGCGGTAGGGTTCCGTAGTTGCCCATCAAAATTTGCGGACTCACTAAACTGATTAACACCCCTACCTGCCTCCGAACGATGATATTTATTGTAACAGTAAAACAAACTTACATTATTTTGCAGTTTTAAAATCTGTGTCCTTAGATTAAGTTCAGGAAAATATGTTTAGTACCTACCCCACATTGTGCGTGGTCCGACACGCATTTGGCCGGTTTTATTTCTTTGTTTAATGTAATTATGTGCGAAGAAATTAACAGAACGAGTGGTGGATTTTAGAGATGGCTGATGGACGAAATGGCTCGGTGTATTAGGAGTGCAGCAAAAGATATTTTTGGAGAGACAAAAGGAAGGGGCACGATAGACAGGGATACGTGGTTGTGGTCGACAGAGATACAGAATGTGCTGAAGGAGAAAAAGAAGAAATTCAAGGAATGGCAGAGTGTTGGAAAAATTAAGAATGCAAGTTTTAAAGCTGAAAAGAATAGTGAGTATGATGCACTCAAGAAAAAGGCCAAAAGAGATGCGGTTATAGCGAGAGCAAATGCCCAGGATAAACTCTATGAGACACTGGATAGTTCAGCAGGCCAAAAACACCTTCACCGGCTTACTAGAGCTAGAGAGAGACAGGCGAATGATGTGTGATGTGTTGAATGCGTAAAAGACGAAGCTGGGATGGTTATATCAGATGATGAGAAAATTAAGGATAGGTGGAAGGGTTACTTGGAAAGACTGATGAATGAGGAGAATGACTGGAGTGTTGTACTTGAAAATAAACCAGTGAATGAGGGACTAGTGAGAAATGTTAGTGAGGATGAAGTGCGGAATGCATTAAATGGAATGAAGAATGGTAAGGCCGTAGGACCGGAAGGGATACCGGTTGAAGTATGGAAGTTATAGGTCCGATTCTCGGCAACCCGCATTCTAGTGTGTGTTTGTGTGTTCAAGTTATAACTACATGTACCTACTGCTACGGAAAATATGGTAAATCATATAAATCTACAAAGGACAACTGGTCGAGTGTGTACCTTCTGTGTCATATTCTGAATTATCCGGCTCCAACGGTTTACTGGTCTTCTCTGTATGCGCTACTGTGGCTGTTTGCTGAGGAGACTTGTTTTTATGCTGTTCTTCTCTCACGAGATCAATCAACTCAATGGGACTCAACAATAATTTGTCCTCCTCTCGGTTTCTGTGAATTGCATGCGCTAGGCAAGTCAGAATAACAAGAAACAGTGTTATTTTATTCATTTAAATAATAAGGTACAAAATGGTACACAGGATGACAAGATATGCCAAATAATTAAGTGCTCTGTGACTTAACAAATGCCATTTTGTAACATCGTTAAAAGGTAAAGGTATAGGTAAAGGTTGTAAAGGTTTTAAGATACCATAGATGTGTTAGAAACTAGGACGGCTAAGACTGGCTAAGACAATATTTTCATGTTTATTTTGACTGTACCTGAGGACTGTACCATCGGTGTTGCTTAGAAGAACTTTACTTTTCCTCACATTTCATTTAATTTGCTCGTCAGAACGGAACGTTTCCTTCCTTATCTCGGAATGAAAATGCGTCCCTCGATCATTTCATTATTATAACAATGTTGTCTTGTCTCGCCAGGAAATAGAATTCTGCCATAGACCTACGGATATTAAACGGGGGCGCATTTTAAAACATCTATGTTTAAAATTATAGTACACTAGCTTTTGCCCGCGACTTCGTTCGCGTGGAATAGTGACTTCCGGAAGATTTTTGGTTTAAAAAAACAAAAAACTATCCTATGTCCTTTCTCAAGTTCCAAACTATGTCTGTACCAAATTTCATCAAAATCCGTTCAGCCGTTTAGGCGTGAAAGAGTAACAGACAGACAGACAGTTACTACTTTCGCATTTATAATATTAGTATCTATGGATTTTGATGGTCTGCCTCGTTGGTCTAGTGGTCGTAAGCGCGACTGCTGTGCATGAGGTCCTGGGTTCGATTCCCGGGTCGGACAAAAAGTGCTATTGGGTTTTTCATTAGAAATTTCCCAGTAGTAGCCCGGAGTTTGGAAGTTGGCGGTATAATACCCCCGTGCCTCGGAAAGCACGTTAAGCCGTTGGTCCTGCGCCTGATCTCTCTCCGGTCGTGTCGGATTGCCGTCCCATCGGACTATGAGAGAAAAGGAACAGAGAGTGCACCTGTGCCTGCGCACACACTTGTGCACTATAATATCTCCTGCGCAGTTGGCTAATCTCTGCTAAGATTGGCCGCCGTGGCCGAAAACGGTCAGGAGGACTATTATTATTATTATTATTATGGATTTTGATAAAAGTGCGGAAAGTTTGTTATTGCATTCGAGGCGGAATGAATATCCGAGCCTTAAGGCGAGGCATGGGGTCGACAAGTGCAATAACAAATTCCCACGTGTCAAGAGTCAGTTTTCGAGGAGCTACTAACAACTATTAAAGGTACATTATAAAATGGATAATTAGTAAAAGAAATATTAATATCTCAATGTGAAGCTGTTTTATCATTAAGGGGACGGTGAACGAACATTTCTCCATACAAACGTAATACCAAAATCATTCGCGATACGAACATATTACCAACTTAAAATTATGTTATTCGGATACAGACGATATTTATCTAGGTTCCTATTAAACTTTTTTTTTAAAACATTTACTATTTACGAAATGCAAGCGATGCGAAGCGAGCAATTCGCTTGCATTTCGTAAATAGTAAATTAATTACTATTTACGAAATAATTTCGTAAATAATTTCGTGATTTTGGTATTACGTTTGTATGGAGAATGTTCGTTCACCGGCCCCTTAAGGCCGGGTTGCAGTAATTTTAAGATTTTTGAACCTATAGAAATCGAACTAAATACGAGTTTTTTAATAAATAAAAATCATTACATAAAAATTGAACATACTCTCTAGTAAATCGTAAAGATAAAACGCGATTTAGAATGATCGGCTCGATACTTTTTTTTATCAAACATGACTCTAAATCACAATTTCAAACGTGTACTGCTAAGACATTTCATCATGAATTTATATGAAAGATATAACAGCAGATAGAACTTTTTATTCTGAAGTAAATGGTGAAAACAGATTGTACTTATAATTTCTTTATAGTTTTTCTCCAAGAAGCAAAAAACAGTCATTTAGGCATTATATCGCTCGCGCGGCAGGGCGGGGGGCGAGGTCGTGCATACATAAAAACAAAGTACTGCAACCTGGCCTTAAGAGCCTATACTACCTCAAATTAGCAACTCTATTTGTGGTGGTTCAAACTTCGTTTGAAATACTGTTAGAATAAAGTTCTAATCAGCTTGCACTACAAAGCGGTTGTTACGTCTTTCGCTGCGGCCGAATAGTGCGAAATTAGTGGTATTTTGCGATTTACAAAAAAACTATTGATTGGACTAAAAAAGTAAAACACTATGATTTTAGTATGTTGCTTTTAGAATTATTTGGCAAAAAAAAATCAAAACGATGACATGTATTTTAGTATGGTTTTTACTCGTTACAAGAATTTTTTAGAGGTATATTCGTGATTTTTTTCTATCGAGCAAAGTTGTTTGTATTATAATATGTTTTCACAACACTATGTTACTAGCTACTATGTTTCTGATATTGTTTACTGCAGTGAATCATATACTTTTACGCATTATAAAACTCGCGTTATAATCGTGTTGGCCTCCATAGTTATTAATTAATAAGTTGATGAGCGCCCAAATGGAAAAGTTCACCGTCTCGCACGTAATTAGAAAAGGATTAAAATAAAAATCTTTTTAACCGACTTCTAAAAAAAGAAGGAGGTTCTCAATTCGAATGTTTATATATATATTTTTTTAATGTTTGTTCGGGCATAACTCCGTCACTTGCTAACCGATTTGAAAAAATCTTTATTGTTGGAAAAATGGTCTCATAATTTTTTTTTATCGATATCGGACAAGTGGTTTTTGAAAAATCAACAAAACTAAAAAAAAAACTACATTGTCCACATTATGACCCATGAACATGTGAACCACTAAAAAGTGAAAAATAAAAACTTTTTAACAAAAAATAAAACCGACTTCGAAAAAGTTTTTTTAGTAAGTTTCCGAGTTTATTGCGTCGATTTTATTTTGCACTGGCAAAGCACAGTACTCTAGTACTTCAAACTTTGCTAAAGCTACCAATATGTTACGGTAGATCCTAAACATATAGTTCAGGCTTCTAATTTTATCCACAACGAAGTTATAGGAGGTCGAAAATGGCCTGAACTATTTCGAGAAAAGGATGGTAAGGCCGTGCCGCTTTTATTGCTCAACTTGGCGGCGGCACTGCCGTGCCCCCAGATTAGTTAATCTTCGAAACTACTGATTCGATTTCGAAAATACTTTCACATAATAATGGGAAGCACCTTCACCCACTTCACCTTCCCCGAGTGTCACAGTTTAAAACGTTTCCGTGAAATAATTTCCGACTATAAGGCCCAAATTGCCCTACTATAGCAGGCAATAGCAGCTCATCCTCGTCTCGTTTGCCCAGTTTCGCGTTGAAGTCCCATAGGACAACGGTGAATTGAGTTTTGAATCCATGCACGGCTTTATGAGAGATATCCTCATACATGGTCCCCACTTCGTCGTCGGAGTGTGTCGAGGTCGGAGCGTAGACCTGTATAACCTTCAGCGAATATCTTGACGATATTCTGAGTATAAGGTACGCCACCCTGGTCGACACACTCTCGATTTTCACGACGTTGTTCACAAGGGACTTGTGGACGATAAACCCAACACGACCCTGGGACTGCCGGTCGCCCTCTCAGAAATAGAGCAAGTTGCCGTATTTCAGGATTATCATATCCTCCCCCTCTCTTCGGACTTCAGATAATCCGACAATACTCCATCGCAACCTACTCAATTCCTCGTCGAGCTCCGTTATCTTCTCGTCAGTCCGGAGTGTGCGCGTGTTATAGGTTGCCAGGTCAAGTCGTCGTGGGGGGGGGGGGGTCATTTGATGATTTTCCACCCACCAAAAAAAAAAAAGGAGCTCGTAACTACGTGTCGATCTTAAAGCGAAGCCGCGGTTGCCTAGGTTTGTCTGTGGATGGGTGACCACCCATTACATACCGAGTTTCCTCCGTGCCTCGGAAAGCACGTTAAACTGTTGATCCCGGCTGCCATATATAGATCTTTGGCACTCGTTACAGGTAGTCGGTGACCTGAAGGTCTGACAACCAGTCATCAAAAGGTATCGTTTTACCCAGAATTAACTGGGTTGTGGTGGTCAGATGGGGGTCGCTCCAAGTAAAATATTGATATCCAGCTGCATCTAGTTAGACTGGAAGCCGACCCCAACATAGTTGGGAAAAGGCTACGCAGATGATGCTCGCTCTGTTCGGATGTGGGTATGTAAAGATTGTTTGCTTTTTCGATTATATTCAATGGAGCGTTTGCACTGTTTATTAGGTTCGAGCCGTCCGAGCTTAGGGGACTTCCCCTAAGCTCGGACGGCTCCTAAAGCCGGACAGAATTTGAATTGAGATTTTCAGTCAGAAGAAGCGCGTCAATTTGTTACTTGTGCCGCGGTTAGGAAGCTTCTCCCAAGTGCTCGAGGGGAATGCCAATAGCCCGTGCTGACTCGATCGTAGTGGAGCGTGGTGCGAAAGAGGTTAGTAAAATAAAAATGTGGTTCGAACTAACTTTTTGTGGTCTGTTAACAGTACCTATTTAAAGTATGAGATGATATTCATTATTATTGCTATTGTACTAATCTAATATTTGACGGCACGGTTGGCGCAGTGGCTAAGCGATTGGACTGCTGCGCTGCGTGTCGCGGGTTCGATCCCCGCACGGAACAAATATTTGTATGACCTGCAGATAGTTGTTTCGGGTCTGGGTATTTGTGTATGTGGAAATTATGTCTTTCCTACTCCTCCGCTATTCTTTTCTGATTAATTTCGTTGCGGAATCCAAGACAGGTAAATCGTTTCTCTGGGACTTCGTCGGGCATCATTGTCTCGGCGCTTTTCTTGTGGTCGCCACTGTTGATTCTGGCTTACAGGAGTTACAGTGGTTTGGGAATAGTGTGGCGGGCTTGTCCCATAATCTTTGTAATAATATAAACAAAATCAATCAAGTTATCAATTTCGCTTCACATATATTCAAGTTTGAATATAAGTATAGTTATGTTGGGGCGTTTGAATTTCAAACGCCCCAACATAACTGCGAAAATGCAAACGACGGTGAATCAAAGTGATACCTATTATACGTACCGAGTGCGCCAAAGTTCACCTAAATTTTCAACTCCGATAATTGGAAATCCGAAAATGTTCTTCCTAACATTTTTCATCCTAACAATCACAATTCCTAATTACTCTGTCTCTATGTTCATAATTCCGAAGCATTCAACTTCATAATGTCAGTAGCAATAAACATCTATTATACTTTTATTTGTTTTCCTATATTTTCTCAACATAACCATCTTTTACTACAGGGCTAGAGGGGACTATTGGGAATAATTCATGCAAAGAATATGATATAGGTTAGGTTAGAACTTTGACCAACTACGCGCGAGCCGAGCGAGCGAAGCGAGCGGTGCCGCGGCAGCGACCGGTGAGCGCTACCTCAAAATTGGTCGCGAAATTCAATTTTCGGAAACATGAGTGTTATGAACATCGCCGGTAGCACTACAAATAGTATGAATGAAAACTTTAGGATGAAAAATTTTAGGAAGAGTGATCATTCGGATTACAAATCGTTAGGAAGAACAATTTCGGGTAAAGGACTTTAGGTGAGTCAATATGGACCCGACGTACCACTTATAAAAATGTACATAATGTTCTGCATTTCATGTTAAAAACATGGCAATTTAACTATATTGGCATGAACTAAAAATAAAAATGCATTTTGTTTATTATTATCATTTATTTAAGATATTTCTTTGGTTACACCTTATACATGATCTTGACTACACAGATACTGAATATTAAATAAAATTACATACAGACCAATTGAAAACTTCCTCCTTTTAAACCCAGTTACATAAATACAATGATGGTTGAATACAAAAAAAAAACATATATTATTTTTACTCAGGCCAGGGATTCTTGATATTCGGAGGCCGGAGGGTACTTTGAATGTTACTTACATACATATATGTGACATTCAAAATACCCTTCAAAAGTAACCAACGATTAAAAAGAACAAACGCAATAAAATTACACATGCCTAATGATATAAAAGGATTATAAGTGTGAAAATAAATTATTTCTGACAACATATTATACTCGTAGATATCATATCACGTTATTATTTAGACGAGGTACCTATTATTAAGGTTTTGTGAACACATAATTATATTAGAAAGGTTTTCTTTACCCAAATACGTCGTTATTTAAATATATCTCTTAACATAACTACCGGCCATTAATTAAAATGTATAATTATAACTAAGTAGTAGCGTCACGGATATTATAACACAATAAACCCCACGCGATAAGTTTCGATAATCCTTACTATATGCAATCCCTACCACTGTCGAACTTTCTTTAAAACATCTAGATTTACTATTGCTAGCTATATTTGCTTTCATAACATTGACGAGTTTTCTTTCAGTATTTGTTTATGTTGTTTTGTAACGAATTTAAATATGTATAACTAAGTATATACCTTTGCATATTTTTTATCACAACTTGTTATGTGTTTGAAGATTATTATCCCTAAATTGTAAACCATCCGGCAGAGAGCCTTTTATTTTGTAACATTTATTGTCAATAGTTGGAGTAATCAGAAGTAAGCATTTGATTTATTGGCAAAGCCTTCTTGTATAATTAAATAAATTTGAGAGCACTATGCCGCGCAAGCTCGTGGGCACAGATAGTTGGTTGGCTCTGCAGCCGACAATAAATCGAACATATTATACTAAAATAAACCCTGAAGATCACAGAACATACAGATTTTTATTGAGAACACTTTGTTTTTGTCAGAACATATAGATTTATATTGAGCACACTTTGGTTTTGTCCAGATAATTCGTTTTAACAGCGTAGTTCTAAGCTACTATGCGCATAATCCCCGAGCAAATCTATCGAAACGTCTTACAGCCTTCAACAAAAGCGCTTAAACGAGTTATTTGGTTTTGAACTTAATGATATTGAACCTTTCTTATTTTTAAAGATATTTAAATGTACATGCATTAGGCCCAGATTTGAGTTTAAACATTATTTCGGCCGATAAATTAATAAGTGAGGTATATTATTACCCTACGCAGAGAATACTGTGATGACTAAGCGTCTAGACTCTAGATCCAAACAAAAAGCACGGGACAGCGGCTTCATACATGCCTGATATACAATGTTCATGAAAGTCCCGTCCTTTGTCGAGCTAGTATACAGATACCTACTCTTTTAATTAACCAGCATTTTTGCAAAAGCTGCAACGTACCAGGGTCAACAAACAATATGATCGTAGAATATATGTATATCTTTCAAATATCATCTGGTTATTAGTGATAAATCCTATTTAAACTGGCTGATCGTGAAAAATGTCGATACGTGCGCCACATATACAATAACGAGCTAATTTAAATGTTTTAACTATTATTTATTACATTTGAATGCTTTAAAAGCACGAAGGATAAACGATCAATATACATACATATATTTTGAATTAAAAACTACGTTTAACCATAATATAATAATTTCATTGGGTAAGATCCCATTTTGTAAATTCAGACTTTTGAGTACTGTCTTTAATTTGGGTTTTATATAACAATTTATTATAATCCCAAATTTTGTTTTAGATATATTTTTATCTTTTAAATCGAGAAAGTTGGTAACAAGCATAAGTATGACATTTAATGTTACCTATACAATTAAAATTGCTTAGTTATACATCAATAACATCCGATTTCTGAAAGGGTACAAAAACGAGCACAAAAATTAGCTAACAGCGTACCTATACCTAGTTAGTTTGTTTTATTCCTTTCAGAAATCGGATATAAATAAGATAGCTAAAGATTTGATTTGATTCGATTCTATTAGAAGGAATAGTTGTAAACGCTTATATTGGTGTGCTTATTAGATAATTATTACAAGAGATCTTTTAGAAATGAAATGTTATGTTCGAGCTATATAACTGAATCTTTCAGTCTAGTTCCACTAGCTCCAACAGTATTTAAATTAATAAATGCCGGTATGGCATCCTTGTGACTAGATTCGACTAGAACAACGAGTACATTTGAAGGTACAGCCACGACCAATAATATGTATACACTTGGCAAAATTCAAACGTGAATTTCTCTTAAAATAATGATTGTAACTTTGAGATAATTATGACCTACTTTATGATAATGTGGGTTCCAAATAATTGGTTACGTTATGTAACATAAAAATTAAATCAATACAGTAGGCGAAATGTTTTTAACGTTGCTAAGTGTATACAATATACATATTGGTGATGCCGACTGTACTACAGTCTACAGTCATGTATGTATTATCAACAAATATATTCAACTACTCAGATCACAAAGGTAACAAATACAGATTGGCATTAATTTAATTTTCAAATCAACTATATTAAACTAAAATAAATTGGCTACATATAACGAAAGACAAAAGTAGAATTAATACATTATTTCAGTACATTTATTATATTTACACTATACTTGAGACATCTAAGACGTAATAAAAATGTACGTTTATAATATTAGCAAAAACAATAACAATTACTTACGAGTCATACATTTACTTGATAGAGTATAATGACTATCGTATAACTTCGGGTGTAAAGGATAAAAAAGTGCGGAATTAACAAAAGCTGTGATTCTTTTAAGAAGTAGGTACACGAAGTTCATTAAGTCCTCCTCCTAGAGTGGGTTATATCAGCCCTGACATTGTTGCGTTTGTTTATAAAAGTTTATCCCAGTTAAGGCTAGATGATTTGAATATAACAGAACTTCTAGAAGGATGTGCATATATTGGTCAATGGTCAATTTAGGCTATACATATAACAACATTTAGGTCCCATAAAAAATTTTTTTTTTAGAAATCATTCAAACCACCAAAATAAGGATACTGGTAAAAAGGGAAAATAGGAAAAACGCATTAGATACCTAATCGCAAGAAAAAAAATCTGCTAATGAAATACACAAAAAATTTTGGTTACTCAACATTTTAGGTCAAAATAAAATCACTTTAATTATTGTTTTTTTTTGCTTGGATATCTTTGGTTAGACTATTTTAATGGGTCCTTATATATGTTATGGACCAAGTGATAAATTGGGCAGTATACATAATGCCCGGTCATTATGAAAAATGCCCAATATGAAAGTGCAATTTGATAATAATTATTCAAATAATCAAATTGACTGGGCATTATACATATTGCCCATCACCTTTTGGGCAGAGTAATACAAACACATTTAATTACTATTTTTTTATTGTTATTGTCATTTAACTTAAAATAAACTAAATATTAAACAACTTAAATAATCGGTTTGTAGGGTACCGAACACGTAACTAGGAAAACTTGGATGCAAGAGCGAGCGAAGCGAGCTCGGGACTTGGGGCACCCCGACACGGACAGGTTAGGTTAGAAGGGGATGGCGGGGTCGATTGAGCGAGCGAAGCGAGCGAATAGACCCCGCCATCCCCTTCGTGGTTATTTTTTTTTAAAACCACAAAAACAATAGCGCTTGAAGTCCGCCGCACGAGCCGCACGCTGAATGGCGGTCTCTGATTGGTCAAAGCGTGTCACGCCACGCGTACTTCCCTCCCCGCCCTCGCACCGCGTCAAATATAGCTTTATTATCAAATTGCCCAATTGTCATGTAGCAATATAATAATGACCGTGCAATGTGATAAATAATGACGTTAAGATAGTAATTAATCACTTAGCCCGATAGTAATTAATCACTAGACATTATTCATAATGCTCGTGCATTATTAATAATGCCCGCATTAATCACCTGGTCCATAACATATATACTTGGTGGAAGGAAAAGAGATTTTGTAGGCAGCGAAAAATTTTTTTCATCTTTTATTCAATAATACATGTAAAAATACCCTTAACGAAACCGAAAGGCACTTGTTCTTTCCGTCATTGCGATCATTATTTGTTCTAGAGCTAGACCATACCTGGTAGGTGTTGGGGTCAAAGTTCTAACTTTCCCAAAAGTTTTTTTTAAGGGTTTAATGTTATATTTTGACTTTAATTAAATATAGTCCGGTCAATTTAGACATAAAAGTAGTGGTCAAATAACAATAATTCCCACAGAGCCAAATTTTGGTGGAGAGCTGGGGTATACCATTACAAACAAAGCCTTAAAAATCCCCGTCGATCCTATGTGTGCTTCAAAAGTTATTCGGGGTCAAAGGTCAAAATTTGAGGATTTTTGAATTTTTCTCGAGAACGGTAAGTTTGATAAAAAAACCCTCAACCCAAAGTTGTAGATCATAAAATTCTCTACAAAAATGTGCTTCATTATTTTTTTCTAAGAGTTACCATTCCTGAGATATCGCGATTCTAACAGTCACATTATCACTATCACTTCATCATCACTACTAGTATAAAATAAAGTCGCTTTCTCTGTCCCCATGTCCCTTTGTATGCCTAAATCTTTAAAACTACGCAACGGATTTTGATGCGGATGCGGATGAAAGTCCTTCATTTTTTGTGCTACAATCTTGATTTTTGGCAGAAACGTAGTTTATAGTCAGTAGACGTCTGCTATGAATTAATTTTCTGACAGGCGCGGATTAGGGTGTTCTATGAGCTTTTGCAAGTTCGGATTCATACAAACTTGCGTGGGCCCTTAGACCACCCTAATCCGGCCCTATCGCAAAATCCGTTCTTAGCGGACGTCTACTAACTATAAACTACCTCCTTGCCAAAAATCATACTTATACGTCCAGCGGTTTTCGAGATTTTGTGAGGGGTGAGTTACCTTTCGCTTTTATAATATAAAGGATAAGGTGACTCTTAGAATCGCGATATCTCAGGAATAGTAACTCTTAGAAAAAAATAATAAAGCACATTTTTGTAGAGAATTTTATGATCTACAACTTTGGGTTGAGGTTTTTTGATCAAACTTACCGTTTTCGAGAAAAATTCAAAAATCCTCAAATTTTGACCTTTGACCCCGAATAACTTTTGAAGCACACATAGGATCGACGGGGATTTTTAAGGATTTGTTTGTAATGGTGTACCCCAGCTCTCCACCAAAATTTGGCTCTGTGGGAATTATTGTTATTTCAAATGTCTATATTGACCGGACTAAATACCTCCAAACCCCAATACTACTCAATGCATCTATAAGCACAATGTTTTGGGTGTAGTAACATTGTTTACCACCCAGATTTTATACCCCGAAAAAAAGCATTTCCCATCAATAAAATATGCGTAAAGTAACTTAGTTTGATGCTTGGTTGTCGGCTTCGTCAAGGGTTCGTTTACATGTTGTATGGTAGCAGAAATAGTGAAGAATCTCCAAAAATATAATGTATGAGAAAAACAACCTCGCATTAAGTCAACTTTATATTTTTGAACTTCTGGTGCAATTTTGGATGTTGTATGCACATCAACAACATCACCGTTATTGAAAAACAAAAGATATTGGTATATACAGAGTGTTTGTTGATGGTTACCGATACTTTAAAAATGTATATAATACTAGCTTTTGCCAGCGGCTTCACACGCGTGAAAATGACTATTTTCCATACAAACTTTCATCCCCTATTTAACTCCCTTAGGGGTTGAATTTCGAAAAATCCTTCTTTATTCCTTGTCTACATTATAAAGGGAACCTCTGTGCAAAATTTCAGCTTTAAGGGTCCAATGGTTTGGGCTGGGCGTTGATGAGTCAGTCAGTCAGTCAGGTCTTCTCTTTTTATTTATATAGATATAGATGTTAACGTAAATGTGTGTAATCCTAAAATAGATAGGAAATCTATGATATATTTTGTAATATGCACTTTTCCTAGGAAATCTATACATTTCCTAAATAGCAATCGGAAATGTATAAAATTCTTGCTGTTTGTCAGTATAGCGGGAAAAGTCCTCCTTCTTCCTCTGAGTATGTACTGAGACCCGACATACCCTGCGATCCCACTACTAGGAAAACTTGGATGAAAGAGCGAGCGAAGCGAGCCCGGGACTTGGGGCACCCCGACTCGGACAGGTTAGGTTAGAAGGGGATGGCGGGGTCGAGTGAGCGAGCGAAGCGAGCGAATAGACCCCGCCCCGACATAGATATATAGATAGATACTCATTTCAACACAAAAAACCAAGATGGCTGCCATTCGCGAGTGTTGGGTTAAGAGTATTTATAAACGTATATATTTCGATCGAAATGAGTGTATAATATGCCCTTATAGTATCGGTAACCGTTAACCAAACACTGTTATATCGGTGATAGTGAAGAGAGTGCACTTTTCAAAACACTCATGGACATACGAATTAAGGTACAGTCACGATTAAAAAGGTTTATTCTATTTACACTACTTTCAAAGCGTTTTATTATTAAATTCTAATTTAACTATTTACATCTTACGACACCTGACTATATGATAGACAGGTACATGATTGTCTTATATTGGTAGATTTTACCAATAAAGTCAGATGCTGTTGTCATGGTGACTAAGAAGGTAAAGATATCAGTAGAGTTTGAAAGTTAAAGCGCATTATTGCGAAGAACACACTCAAATAAGATGTCAGTCATAATATACTTTACATATTATACATTTTACCGCGGTGAAGGTAAATAAATCTTTAGGGAACACATCATTTAAAAACATTTTTTTAGATTTTCGATTACTTTTCATGGACACCCGGATTGTTATAGATAATTAAATCCTTAGTTATACTTGTATAGTCTGTCTCTAAATAATCTCTAATAAAAGATGTATTGTTAAACGTATTTATTTATTGCTATCTTATTGAACTGTTTATATTTTAGAATATGTTCGAACAATCTATAAAGAAATACAGGCAGTCTATGTTCATCATATCAGCCCGGAATCACCCACTGCTGAGTATAGGCCTCCCCTTTTTTCTGCCACACTTCCCGGTTCTGTGCGTACCTCATCCACGTGTTTCCGGCGACTTTGACGATATCGTCAACCCAACGAGCTTTAGGACGACCCTGGTTTCTTTGGCCTATCCTTGGCCACCACTCGGTCAAAGCCTTGCTCCATCGGCCATCTCCTCGTCTAGCCAGATGTCCTGCCCACGTCCACTTGAGGCGCACCGCCCGGTCCCCGACATCGTAGACTTTCGTCCGATGGCGGATTTCGGTGTTACGCACTCGATCTAAGAGGGTTATGCCGAGCATGGCTCGCTCCATGGCCCTTTGTGCCACTCGTACTCGATGGACAGTCTCCTTTATTGAATTAATGTTTTATTAGAGGTATGTATGTTAAACATCATGAATCATGTTTACATTTATTACATTATTTTACAATCGTCTGTCATGCTCATATTTTTTGTGCACTCATAAGCCATTCCAAGCTATGCCATTTACAGCCGTTTACGTTTATACCTACTAAGAAAGAATAAAGAAGAAGAAATGAATAGATCACTTAAATCCTAAACGATAATCGGACTATCGCTAAACGTAGACTGCCTGTATTCTCCTTGCCAAAGAACTTCAGCTCTCATCCACACAACAAAGATAATATTTATTTTACACATTATGTACATACATAGGACATTACACACGTATTCAGGCGAAACATTATTTCATTGTCTTAGTCGCGTAAACTTATTATAAAGTTTGGGTATAAACTATTTATTTGCAAATAACTTAACTAATTAAAATCTATGGTGTGGTTAGCAGTTTAGCACCCTATATTATACCTTAACACCACGACTGTTTTTTTAGAATAAATGTACCTTTAGAAGTAAAGAGTCTAAAAGCCATTTGTTTGTTAGTCGTTGAGTTGATATTTAAAGGTTAGTGGGTGACACGATATGGGTGGAGCTTGTCGTCAGTGCTCTGTAATTAATAGTCATTATTGAGATCATTTGCTGAGAGGCTTGGGGTCAACTACTAGTGCACGCACGTCACCGCGTGCGCCACATCACAGGGCGCCGCCACAGCTGCATCACACGCCCGCGTGCCGACAATCATCTTACGACTAGTTTACTAACTGACTTTATTCAATGTTGCAACAAATTAATTTAATCGACCACTACAAAACATAGCTTTCCAGCTTTTTTTTATAGTGTCATCAATATGCTGGATTAAAATAGTTCTGTAAACTGTAGGTTTTAAATGGCTAATGAAAAACAAAGGTCATTTTATTTTTCTTTATATTTTTCACGACTTCTGTATTGATTAAACTAATGAGTTATTGAACACTGTCGCTTAGCAAATTTGTTACGATGGAGATTTCAATATCCACTTTAGTGGAGTCCGGGCCTTAAACTGTTGTCTAAGTATTATATAAATAGCCAATGAAGTAGTCAATCAACATCAATATTATTCACTTCTGCATTATTGAATAATTCAGTCTAAAATATTAATTGTTTATGTTGCTTCTCATAAACTTCTCGGGTTTCTTATAATATATATCTTAATTATATCTAATAATAATAATCACCAATATGGCGGTTAGTCGCACGTTAGCTACAGTCAGGCTCAAGGATTTGAATGAACCAAACGACAGAGCTGTCCAGGTTGCTGCGTACTGGAAAATTTGAGTCATAGATTCGAGAGGAAGAAGAAGGAGCGTGTGAATCTGATACCTTTATTTAAGTTGAAGTGCAGCGTGAGCTAGCGTGAACTCTTGGACAGCCTCTAGCACTAATGTAAGAAACCTCGCGGGAACATCGCCAGAAGAAACCAGGTCGGATGTGACCCCCGCTGCTGCGATCATAAACCTACGGGGCATGAAACACGAAACAGCTGTATATCAGTTTCTGACATGAAAGACTGTCGTATACTTGTATTTAGTTGTACAAGCACGTGTCTCAGTATGACCGTGCGGTTACAATCGCTGCCAATACTAACAACGCATTTGCTTTCCACGGGAAAATTACGAATTTACTCGTTGTCAAGGCTACATAACATCACGCTTCTAATTTCCGACGGGTTACGCAGAAATATACCTTATAAGGGTGACTAATGTGACTATTCTTATATATTTATAGCCGATTTTAATGATCTATGATTTGTTGGATTCTTCTCCGCCCCTAATTTCCTCGTGTGGTAGGTTACCCTACCTAGCTAGATAGGGTAGGCAAAAAAGCATTGCAACGTCAGCCGCATACAGCTAGTAAGTCCAAGGAATTCAGTTTTAAGTACCAGTTCATCAAGTGGGAACAAATAAAGACAACGTGACTGCTACTGACAAATTCCTGATGAAAACTCCAATATAGGTTTGCCTGACCCGGGAATCGGACCCAGGGCCACATGCTCAGCAGTCGCGCTTGCGACTATTAGACTAGAGAGCTAAACTATCTGGATAGCAAACGTATGCCTCACATATTGTGTGAGCACATGCGGTTACTTCGCAGTCTGACTGTAAGGAACTCCTCAAGCGACCGTCTCCAAAGTGCGGCAAACCTCTCACTATTGTACTTAGAAGACATCCGTTTTAATATGTACCGTCTCAAAGGTACAGGGTACCGAATTAACGCAGTTAATGAATTATTATTGCAGCTTCATTCTTGTATAAATCCAATTAATACTTTCTAATATAACTCACAGACGATAAACTTTTTTTTCTTTACTAACTATAAATTTGAACATCAATGAATACGAATCATATAGAAGCAAACATAGCAATATCAATGAAAGGTGATTTTTGGGAATTTAAATAAAACTAATTATGATAATCATACCCATGTTTTTTGAACAAAATTGTATTATATTGCAATGGGGATGTTAAAATACACATGCACAAGCGATTATATAATATTAAAATAACTAAACGATGACGTTCAAAATATTGAAAAAATTACTGGATATTGCTGTTTTAGGAGCGCTATTACTTTAAAAAAAACGTTTGAAATTTTACTTAGATGGTGGCGCTATCATCAGGGTCATTTGAGCAAAAAGTGGATATTGCTGTATTTGCTTCTATAGGATTCACTTGATTAGTTTTAAATCGTATTCATCTTTATACCATTTGGTGTTGTTTTTCATTAGTAATAAGGCAGTATGCAGGTATATTGGATTATTTTTACTCGACTAAGACAAGGTAAATAATTTATTAGAATATGATTACTGTCAGAATTGTAGTCAGTATCACACTCTGTTCTATGTTGTCATCAGTAATGAATAATATGATGCAACAGAAGTACGCATACACGAACAATCGCTCGATTTACTGATTGATGCTCAAAACAAGTCTACGATATGCGTTTAACTTCTTTTTTTTCTAATAAAATCACAATAATAAAATACCTTAATCTATTCTGCGAAGCCCTGTTCGTGACAATATAATATTCTAATAAGCAAAAATATATTTAAGGCTTTTCATCTTTAACAAACAGTTTGAACAAATTGAAACTATTATTATATTTTTATAACAAAATATTGGGTTAAATTATCCTACTTGACTACATTAGATAATATGATCTGTAATATATTTAAATGATTTTAAAAAATTTCGTTACTTGTACATTGGTGCTAAAATTATGCTAGGTATGATTCTATAAACATCTGCGCGTATGTTTGAGTATAATTGTTCAAAATAAAACGTTTAGGGCTAAAAATGAGAGATGATCTTACTGAACCCAGGACGCCGGGACCCACAGGGGCTCGGATTGCACGCGCCACGCCGCCTTCAGCAGTTGCGACAGCGCGGCCGGCAGGTCGTCGTTCACTATCTCCTCATCGAACATGTACCCATACAAGAAGCTGATGCGGTTGGACGAGCGCATGATATCTGAGAACTCTTCTTCCTGTCAATATAATAATGTCTGCTTTAGGAAACTGGGCTACATTCATTCATTATTATTATTAATGCACTTCACTTCGAAAAGCCTTAATACAGGGTGTAAGGAACAGTACTCTGCAGAATGATGGATGAATTTAACAACAACAACAACATCATTTATTTCAGGCTACAATGGCCCATAGATACCTATTATATATGCCTTATAAAATCAATACAAAACTTTTGTTAATAAATAAGACTTAAGAATAATTATATTAGTCGCAGGCACTTCACTTGTTTACACATCACTAGTGCTGCTGTCTAGTGGGAGTTGTCCGCGGAAATGACGGAACACCACGTCCTGCGGGCAAAAGTATTCCTTCAGCAGATAACGTCAAACCATGTCAGAAGCCTTTGAGGCGGTTTAGAAACTCTGACACTAGGGTGTGTGGGGTCGTTATACCTTACTGCCCACACGATAAGAAGAAGAAGCAGATAACAATTCAGTACTCGCACCACAAACACCTTGAAGTTCACATTAAGGCACAACTCCAGTAACTGCAACCTCGGTGTGTATATTGGTGCACGTACTCCACGATGTCCTCGGCTTTAGTACTGTAGTGCAGGCGGGAAATGTACACGGTGTATTCGGCTTGGCGGTCCACAGGCTCACTTCAGGGTCCGCAGGAGTCTTGCCGAAGAGGTTCTTGGTCGTTCGCGAATGGCGATTCCTTCTCTGTACCGTCACGAAACCCTTATCATTATCAGCTTTATTTAGCGCCTTTTACTGGAAGTGTCACAAGGGCTTGCGGTGACGCTGGCGAAATCCTTTCGTAGGGCCCACGAGAGGCGCGCGGTCGGAATGCTTTGCAAGTACAGCAATCAACGTATGAAAGTGCCGAACGTGGAATTCAACGACGATATATTGTGGCCGGCCGCGATACGTATCTACGCTAAGCGCATTAACTGTAGACTTAGATACTGCAACACTGTTGCGCAATTCACTAACTTCCTCGGAAATCGGTGAGGACGGATCAAGTTTCGCTAGCACATCCGCAAGACTGGCCTTCAAGAGGATAGTCTCCTTTAGTGGTTCGTTACATCGACATGGTCAAAGGTAACGGAAGGATGCTTGTTTAACTCTTTCACCACAAACGTCGGTAGGGTCAGTCTCCTTGAAAGGCGCGATGATATCCTGGCTTCTCTTGGTTCCGTCACGGCGGCGGGACACTATTTGTTCGCGCTTATTCAGCACTGTGGACAGACACAACTTTGCGACAATGTCATCCTCACTTTAGTTTGTTGCACAGAACAGCAGACACCTCGTCCTTCACATCCAGTTTCTGCTGCAGAAACGCCAGCAGCTCATTCACGACAAGTTTATCACTCACTAGCTGATGCCCACGGCTTCGACCACGTGGATACCAGTTATGGCGACTAAAAGTAATCATGAAATTTTGTTCCCGTTCCCGCAACCCATGGGAGCCTATTCCAGGGGTAAATTATATACTAAAACCTTCTTCAACAACCGCTTTATCCATTGGTGCAAACAGCGTAAAAATCGGTGCAGTACTTTTTGAGTTTATCGCGAACAGACAGACAGACGCGGCGGAGGACTTTGTTTTATAATATGTAGTGATAACGGTTAGCGGTTTAAAGAATATTAATGTGCAGGCGCGTCAGAATCGTAACGCGGTCTAAGTGAGACTTTTCTCAAATATGTTGGGGTCGGCTTCCAGTCTATCCAGTTCCAGTTACAGCTGAATACCAATATTTTACATGCAGCTACAGCGTATCAGACCTCAACAACCCAGTTAGTACTGGGTAGTTTAATTATCCTTTTAAGTGTTTACAGACTGCCTCAGAGAAAGAATAGCATCTGTATGGACACGGATCAGTTCTGTACCTATTTATATTGGGAGATTTGAATGCGCATCCCGGTGAACTTTTTGTAATCGAGTATCGACATTGTGTGCGGAGTAACAGGGTATTTCACCAAAAAAATCTAATTAGTCCGTCAGGTAGATTTCCAAAAAATAATGAACACGTATTTTTTCTTTTTTCACGTAAACAAAAGATGAAGACGATACAGTGCTTCGAAAAGTCGTGTGACGTCACAAGCCCACTCATGATCTTGGACACGTTTTATTTTCGTCAATTTTTATTAATTTGATAAAATAATGGACACGTATCCAATATTTTTCGATAATCTAACAGGCGGACTAATTCGATTTTTTGTTGGAATACCCTATTGTGGTGATTAAAGTTGTTACCACAGCTCACATGCGTTCGTAAGCACCGGGAATGGTGCATCTCGATGGCTAGACCACTGTGTGATGAGGATTGCTTCGAGACAATTAATTGTGAATGTGTCTGTTATGTATGTGTAGTGTACTCTTCTAATCACGATCCGGTGATAATTGAATGTAATTAAAAAAGTAATTATACCCAAATTACCTCGTATCCAAAATATATATAATATGTATGGTCTATTGCATGGTTGAGGACTTCGTGAAGCGTTCGTTTACACCCTGTATGTGGCGACAACTTTGATGATTTTATACTGTGCTTTATTTCGCCTCCTTACTTCTGAATTTCATACAATTAAGGTCGTATATATAAAGAAAGCTGGCAGCCTTCCAGCGCTTTTAGGAACTGGTTCATGCAGGTAACCGGCGCAGGCATTTATATGAACAAGCGCCGAACGTCGCCAACAAGTTGAATGAAATGTCGCATTTCGGCGCTGTTAGATCGGCGCCGGCTACCAGCTTTCTTTCTGTATAGGCCAAACACATAAATAGGGGAAATCCTGTCCTTTTACCATGTTGAGTAAATAACTAACCGTGAAAGCCCTAGAGGATTCTTTGTCGAAGGTGGAGCGGGCGTTGGCGGCCGTACGTGTTTCGACCAGTCGCTCCTGAGAAGGTGGCTTGATGAACACGATGTAGGGCCGCAGGCGCGGAGTGCGAAGCATCTTCAGCGCCTGCCAATGGGGACTCAGCACACACACGCGACCTGCAAACGTTCATCGAACTCATTACATAAAGTCAAATTCAAGTCGAAGCATTTATTTCAATTAGACCATTGTAGGCACTTTTGAATGTCACAAAAACAAAATGAAACGAAGCTACAGTCACAAGGCATAATAACTTGTGAAAGTACTGTAGTTGCCCTTTCCCTAGCGTAGATCTGTATGGAGAAGAACGGGTAAGAAACCTCCATGGACACTCTTTTAAATATTGTTACAACATTTTGTTTACATCTTTCAAAATGTTGTTACGACAGGCCATATAGTTGTCGCTATCGAATGCTAAGATATACTATGATCTTTACGCTGCCTATTCTAATGTACTTTCTTTGTTCGTCTTTGTCTACTCGCTGAGCTCCTTAAATTTTGAGTGGAGTTACACGAGTTACTGACAAATGTTTGCACTGACTAGACAAGTCCATTAAAATTTTTGTGTCGTAAGACTTGACCAAAGTTATACTCATTGATGTTATTATAGTGTGTTTTTTAATTTCGGAGACCAAATTGACACTTGCAAATGTCAAACTTACAAATAATGTTGTCAGCTCTTTTGTAATAGTGTTGTAAGTGCCTTTTTATATTTATTAGACGATTTGAAAAAAAATACAGATGCTATCAGTGTTGATCCCGTACACGGTAAACCTTATAAATATGTTCATACTGAAAAAAAAAAACCGAATCTCTAACCGAGACGCCGAAAAAACACGATTGTGTTTTAAAAACTGCCGAAATCCTGAACATATCCAGACCTTCAATCTACAGGGTGCTGAAGGAGCACAAAGAGAATGAACATTTTAGCTCTCCGAAAATACCTGGCACTAAATAGACAAATTGGACGATTTCACGCTTTGGGCTACACGTCGAAAAGTTCATCAACTTTTATAGAAACGAATCTCTTTACTCAGGATAGCTTATCTATATACCTATATAAAAGAAAGTCGTGTTAGTTACTCCATTTATAACTCAAGAACGGCTGGACGGATTTAGCAGAAAATTGGTAGGGAGGTAGCTAAGAACCAGGAGAAGGACATAGGATACATATATATTTTAGGTAGGGTAGTATATAGGTAGGTAGGAAAAACGCATTGCAACGCATGCGCGGGTTCAGCTAGTTGTAAATAAAAAAAACTATAATACTTGATTTTACTAACGGCAATTTACGGTATTAACAGAATTGGCACATCACTATTAAAGAATTGCAAAAAACTGACAACCCACGTAATGTCATTTTAGTCTCTGAATTTTTTTTTTAATATGGGCTTACTCTTGACCTCGATCTTGCCCTAAGGGCAGAGATGAGGTCGACGATGGAACGAGCTTACCCAGAAGAAGCCTATTTACTCGCGACTTAAATAGATTGGGGTTATATGAACTCGGGAAAACCGACGCAGGCACGGTGTTCCACTCTTGGCTGTACGAATAATGAAAGACTTAGCAAAACGCTTCGTACGAATGTGTGGAACATCGCCAAGGTATGGGTGATAACCTGCAGTACGCCTAGTCTCTCGATGGAAGAAGGGAGATGGTGGAATAAGCTCGTGGAGCTCTTGCGCACACTCTCCGAAGTACAGTCTGTAGAAGACCGACAGACATGCAACTTTGCGACGGTGGGCCAGGCTTTGTAGCTTGGCAACCAGCTTGGCGTCACCAATCAGCCTCCTGGCTCTGCGTTCTACTGAGTCGAGTGTGGCAAGTTGGTATTTGGCTGAACCATCCCAAAGGTGACAGCAGTACTCCATGCCGGACCGGACTTGAGCTTTATACAATATTGAAAGCTGTCCAGGCTTGAACAACCGCTTGACCCTGTTTAGGATACCCAGCTTTTTTGCCGCAGTTTGAGCTTTTGACTCGATGTAGGCGTCGAAGTTCAGATTTGCATTCAACTCCGTGCCAAGAAGCTCGAGACTGTCAGTAACTTGTACAGACGCACTCCGGAAAAACCACACTTTAGTCATTTTGACATCTTCACAATACTTCTTTCAGATTGCTTTTTCGTGAGTGTTTAGGTACTACCACTTGTTAATCGATATTTCGTGATCAAGAAATACTTACTGGAATTTACGATGGTCTCAACGCTCTCCGCCGACGTTCCGTATAAGTTCCCCTTATATTCGCCATGCTCAATAAATGCCCCATCATCGATATCTTGCTCCATTTTTTCTCGACCAACAAACATGTAATCTTTACCGTTTTGCTCGCTCGATTTTTGAGGTCGAGACGTAACTGAAAAGATTAGCAGAATTATTGTTAGGTATAGCTTTTGTCGGCACTCAATCATTTAAAGTAAAAAACAAATAATTCACAAATTCACTTCAGTGTTTTACCTGATTTAAAATAAAAATGATTTGAAAAATAACATTTGATCTCTTCGCCAGCCCTAGCAATGTAGGCAAAACTGCACCATTCTATTTATTACTAAGCCTATTTGTACTTACATGGTATAGGTGTGACATATTTTTCAGGATCAGTAGCAATAAGTCTTCTGCGCAATTCATTCCTGCCGACTCCAGGCGCACCTACCAACACAATTGGTCTGAACATTCCCGGGCGCGGATATAACCGTGCTACCTCTTCGTAAGTTGGTATCATTTCACGATCAAAATCATCATTCTCTGTAATGTCATATATAACCTTTTTCACTTTGGGTGTGGACTTGCAGGGCAATAATAAGGTGGCTGACGGCGTTGGGGCGCACGGAGTTTTCGCAGTGCAGTCCGAGGATGAAACGGAGACACTGCAAAGAGCCGGCTTGGCTGCCGAGCATGCAAAATGGGTAAATGATAATGAGCTGATAACATGCATCTTTATGAACCGACGACGGTAATAATATTATTACATAAATGAATATTTGCGCTTGTGTAACATCGCGATTGTTATGACTAATTAGGTACTATTTTTCACTAAAGAAAACCTAAACTACTATGTTTAAAAAAACTAAAAGTAAAACGCACCATCCAAAGTTTGCGGATCCGTTTGCCTCTCATGAATGATGCGACCTTCTTGTAGTGCTCTTGACGGTATCAAACCGGCTCTCATCACTCTGTCGCCTTCTTTTCGAGCCTGCCACCTAAACACAGGAAGGTAACCGTTAATATACGCTTAAATAATGGGTGACTACATCAGTGGTTAAAAACTTGCCAATATGCGTCATCTTGGGACACTATGTGCAGTACGTCTCCTTTTTTGAAGTCCAGCCCTGCCTCCTTGCACGGGATGTACGGATCCTCCGAAGAGTTGTAATTAAAAAGAGCGCGGACTCTCACTTTACTCTCCCGTGAACCTCCTTTGCCAAATGATGGCACTAATTTGAAGGTGATAGTGCCCTCGGAACTTTGCTGTGAAATCAATAGAAACTATTTTAGTAGTCCATTATTATATAGGTTTTTCACCACTGCACAATGACTGAAGGCCGAAATGACGTACCAATATCGACAGTACGTCGGCAGGTGTCTTGTTTTCCACGCTGATACCATTGACCTCGATCACTTCATCCCCGGCGTGGATCAACCCAGATCTGTCGGCGGCTCCACCGTGCATCACACGCGCTATCACTATTTTCCCGGTCTCTTCATCCGTTTTTATTGTTGCTCCCTATCGTACAGAGTGAGTCTAAGTATGGATAGCTCCATTTTAAGTCGACAGCATTATCAAATTATTCACTTGAAAAGTGGGGGATTTGATTCACATTCATTAAAAGTGCTAGGATATAGAAATAAATTATAATAACAAGACACTATGCAAAAAATCAAATACATTAGGTCAGGTTGATAATCAAAATAATAAGCAAGATGTATTGTGTGGGGGTAATAGTGTAACAAACAAAATATTTGATAATGGTGTCGTACTGGACAACACAATACAAATTGCATCGGCATCTAGAGATAGCAGCTAATCATTCTTAAACTTGAAGACACGGTGATGGTGAAGAATAACAAATACAGAAGAACATCGAAAAGACAAATGAAAAATAGGTGAATGCGTATACGTACACTATGTGGAAAGGATTGAAAATAATATTGTAAGCATTCAAATGAGTAGCAGTACTAAACATATATCAATACTTACCACTATTGGCTCTGCACTCTGTGCTCCACCCTTTTAATAAAAAAATAATTTCAATATACCCTAAATGATGACATGGTATTTTATTCACTAATATTACCTACATAATATTGCTGACATTGCATTGTATATAATTATATAGAATGATCCATGCATCTGTTTCATACTTTAGTTAAAATAAATTATTTGTTTTCATGAAATTAGCAAACACTTTCACCTATATAAGATTTGAGTTAAAACTATTTTAATATTGCTGAGTATCATGTTCATTTATCATATTTAGCTGCTATTTCTAAATGAATTTACTGGTGTTTGTTGTTAAATCTGCTATTGAATTATGGAATATTGGATTCTAATTCTTACCAAAGGCTCGTCACTTTTAACTAATTGTACGATTTTCACAGTTTCTTCTTCATTATCCATTTCCAGAGGAATATCGGGGAGATGCGGGTAGTAATCTTTTTGAGCAACCGCATCATGAGTGCAGAGTATTGCCTGAGGGATAACTTTATTATTACCTTTGTAGATCTATTACCTATTAATGTTACCATCATTCACTCTGTCACATTCTTTCAATCTTTGTTTTTTTTTATTGTATTTTCAGGAAATAATATAATCATACTTTTACACTGTTCAGACCAAGGCAGACTGAATGGCAAGTTGATTTGATCATTCAGAGTGAATGGCATGTTGATTTGATAATTATAAAAATGTATGTTTGGCAACAACCATAGTATTCTCAGGCCACAATTCATCATCATCATCCTTTGGCTTCTTAGATTGGTTAAGAGTTTCTGTTCTCTTTAGATGATTTTGATATACCCACACAAATATAGACATGATTTAGAAAGTGACATTCAATCAAATTTCATTTCCATGCAATATAAATAAGAATAGAATGGACCTTACAATTACCTACATTTAACTAGGATGATTTAATCATATAAATTGCGAAGAGAATTGGTTTATTTTGTGCCTTGAGTAGTGTCAGACATATATTTAAAATACTTGTTCAAAATTAACAAATGTATAAGTAAACTAAAACTACCTTATTATTCCTAAAATTTACCTTAACCAAATAGTAAAATAGAAAACTACTTACTTGAAAATGTGGTTTCTGCAATAAACTGAGGAGCTCGCCATATTCTTTTGAAACAGAGACTACATCATGGAGTAGCTCAAAAACTTCAAAAGTCACTTGCATAGCATTGGATAGAAGAGGATAGAACTTATCATCTTTCCCTTTGGCCACTATTTTGTTATGTACTTGGACAAGAGCATGAAGTTGCTTTGTCTGCAGAAATTCAGATAAAAATGCGATATCTTCTCCACCTGATTCTACTTCTTTCAGCGATGCAACGAGGCGAGTGAGGGCTATAAAACAAATATTACATCTGTTTATTAATTGCATGAGGGCATTAGATAAATAGGTTGTTTAGCATGCTGATTAAAATAATAATAAACCTCCTGAAGTCATTTTCTAGTGTAGATATAGGTAATGTCTTCGAGGAGGAGGAGCTCGTGGCTTAATGAGGAGCTCGTGGCTTAATAAGAACTGCCACTCGGGTCGATCTTTAGGTAAAGCTGTGCTTGCCTAGGTCGGTCTGTGGATGGGTGACCGCCCGACATACCGAGTTTCCTCCGTGCCTCGGAAAGCACGTTAAGCTGTTGGTCCCTTCTGCCATAATATTAGGTCTTTACCTATGAAATTGCCATTCTGCAGTACTGGCCATTTCAAATCAAAATATTTTTTGTTAAAGAAGCTGATGATACACAATCTACGGCTGAATTAGCAGCAGCTTTCGACGTTAGCGTCAAAACAATATTGGTCCATTTGCGTCAAATTGGCAAGGTAAACAAGCTTGACAAATGGGTGCCCCACGAACTCGAATGATCGCCAGCGCGAAGTACGCGTCGAGACGTGCCTTGCACTGCTCAACAGTCAACAGACACACAAATGAAGGAATTTTGAACCGCATTGTTACCTGCGATGTAAAATGGATCCTGTACGATAACCGTAAGCGCTCAGCAAGTTGGTTGGATTCTGGTTCAGCACCTAAACAATGCCCTAAACGAAAACTTACCCCTAGAAAAGTGATGGTCACTGTTTGGTGGTCTAGCGCCGGTGTGATTCATCACAGCTTCTTACCAAACGGGGTGAGCATTACTGCAGATGTGTACTGTGAAGAACTGAACACAATGATGGAAAAGCTGGCACATCTCCAACCAGCATTGGTCAATCGCTCGTCTCCGCTGCTCCTGCACGACAACGCGCGACCTCATACTGCACAGCAGACGGTCTCCAAGTTGCAAGAACTAAGGTTGGAAGCTCTCCGTCATCCGCCCTACTCACCAGACCTTGCGCCTACAGACTACTACTTTTTCCAGAATTTGGATAACTTCTTGGCGGGAAAAAAATTCAATACCTACCCGAGAGGCAGTACAAAATGCCTTTGAAGAATTTGTTGCCTCCCGACCAGCTGATTTCTTTAAGAAGGGCATCAATAAACTGCCACTGCGTTGGCAAAGATGCATTGATTGCATGGGTGATTACTTCGATTAATACAAATAAAAAATACATGAAAAAAATCGTTTAATTTTTTCAAACAAAACGGCAATTTCATAGGTAAAGACCTATTATATAGATCTTTGGCAGTCGTTACAAGTAGTCAGTGACCTGAAATTCTGACATCCAGTCTTACCAAACGGTATCGTATTTTATTTATTTATTTATTTAAGCTTTATTTATCCATACTTATTACAACTAACTTAGTTACTAAAAATTACATAAAATATTATTATTGTATGGCCCCTGTAGGGTAAAAAGCCTCCTCCATCTTTTTCCATCTTTGTTTGTCTTGGGCTGTGTACATCCAGTTTTTCCCAGCCGTTTTTATGATGTCATCAACCCATCGTTTCTTTTGCCGCCCTCTTTGTCTTTTTCCAGTGGGACCGAGCCACTTTGTTGTTTGTAATGTCCATCTGTTGTCCTGGTACCTAGCTATATGGCCTGCCCACTTCCACTTCAGTGTCATGGCTTGTTGCAGTGCATCCGTGAGTTTTGTTTTGTTGCGTATGTCAGCATTTCGTGTTTTGTCTATTCTCCTTAGTTTCAGGATGCTTCTTTCCATGGCGTGCTGGCACGAGAGGATTTTGTTTTTTGTCTTGTTAGTGAAAGTCCAGGTCTGACTTGCATATGTTAAGGAGGGTAAGATACACGAGTCCATTATGATCTTCTTTAACTTTAGATTATAATTTCCTTTGAGGATTTCTTTCTGTGCCCAATATTTTTTCCACGTTGTGTTTATTCTTCTGTCTACTTCATTCTCGTTTCGATTTGTGTTAAATGACATAAGTTTTCCGAGGTATATATATTCGGTGACATATTCTATCGCTCTTCCATCTATCTTTATTGGGGTTTGAATATTATTGGTCATTATTTTTGTCTTGCTGGTATTCATTTCTAATCCTACTTTCTTGCTTTCTTTGTCGAGATTTTGAAGCATTTTTTCTAGGTCTGTGGCAGTTTCACTAAAAAGAGCTATATCATCAGCGAATCTTAAATGGGTTAGACGTCTATTTAGTATCCACACCCCCTTGTTTGTCCAATCTATATTTTGGAAGATATCTTGAAGAACCGCTATGAATAATTTCGGCGAGAGCGGATCACCCTGCTTCACACCTCTTTGTATACAAAACTTTTCGCCTTTCCTTTCTAGTTTTATTCTACTCACGCTTTTTGAATATACATTCTTTATGAGATTTATGTATTTTTCATGTATGTCGTTATTTTTTAGTGCTTCCCATATAGATGTATGCGCTATACTGTCGAAAGCTTTTGAGTAGTCGACAAATGCTATATAAAGTGGTTTATTAAATTCCTGGTATTTCTCTATTAGTTGGTCCATTGTGTGGATATGGTCACTGGTTGAATAGTTCGGTCGAAACCCTGCTTGTTCCATTGGTTGGTTTTTGTCGATATTCGGTGCTATTCTGCTAAGCAAGATCGACGAAAACAGCTTATATACAACCGATAACAAACTAATAGGCCTGTAGTTTCCTACATCTAGTGGGTTTCCTTTCTTATACAGTAGCACTATGTGTGAAAGACCCCATTGTTCTGGTATTTGTTCGGATTCTAAAATCCGGTTAAAGAGTGTTGTCAAGTATGGGATTAAAATCCGTGCTCCGATTTTTAGTGTTTCATTAGTCAGATTATCAGGTCCTGGACTTTTTTCTGTTTTCAGTGCTTTTATGTGTCTAAATACTTCTATTTCGCTTATTGAATCTATTGTTTCTTGGGTTTGATCTTTGTCTTTTACATTTTTGTATTTGTTTTCATAAATGGTTGATTCTTCTTCTGGTGGTTTTTTATAGAGGTTTCTGTAGAAATCAGTAGCGCATTTGAGAGTATCTTTCCTGCTTTTGGTTTCATTCTGACCATCCTTTAGGTTCTGAATCCATGTTTTGTGTGTTGACAGTTCTTTGTTAGCTCGTTTTGAACTTCGAAGCGTTGTGATGTTTTTTTCGATGATTGTCTTTCTATATGTGTTATAATCTTCTCTGATGGCATTTTTTGTTTTTTTAAATAATAGTTTCAATTCATCTTTCTCTTCCTTAGTTTTGTTTTTTAGTAGAATTAGTTTCCCACGTCTGGCTATTAGGTCCAACGTTTCAATAGTCAGTATTTTGTGTTTGTGGGTTTTTGTTTTGTTTTCGACTTTGAGACTTTTTGTTATTAACTGTTCTAGTTTATTGCTTATAGTTTGTATATCATTTTCGGTTTCTAAGATTTCGTCGAGTGATTTGGAGTATTTTTCTAGGTTTTGAGTGTATGTTTCTCTTTCAGTTGTAGTCTTAAGTAGGCTTGTTGAAAGTTTGAATGATTTTCGACTCATTTTGGGTGCTTGAATCATTAGCGAACATCTGAGCATTCTGTGATCTGATGGAAAATTGGCTAAGTTGATTACTTCCACATTAGCTACAGACTTTGGAATGTTAGTCAAAACATAATCGATTTCATTTCTTGTTTTCTGGTCGGGTGATGTCCATGTCCATCTGCGGGATTGTTTCTTTTTGAAAAATGTGTTCATTATGGACAATTTGTACTCGTTTGCATATTGTATAAGGCGTTCTCCCCTGCTGTTTCTTTTTCCATATCCAAATTTTCCCATTATCATATTTTCTTCTGGTTTTGGTTGCCCGATCTTCGCATTGAAATCACCAACCACAAGCATGTGTTTGTCTGATAGATCTTGTGCTGTCTTTAGGTCGTTGTAAAACTTGACAATTTCTTCTTCGCTTGAGCTTACAGTGGGTGCATAAGCTTGGATTATGGTAAATGCAAATTCTTCGAATTTAAGTTTTAGCATTGCGATTCTTTCTGATATTCCTTGGAAGTTTATTATATTATTTTTGAACATTTTCTTTATTAGGAAACCTACTCCGTGCAAGCCTGCTGTTTCGCCTATATAACATAGGATATAATTTTCGTGTTCTTCGATCTTTTGGCCCATTCTCCTGGTTTCTGCTAGTCCTATAATGTCCCAGTCTATATTGTCTATAGAGTTGTTTAGCTCTAGTAGTCTTTCTCTTGTTGATAATGATCTTACATTGTATGAGCAGATTTTAAGTTGATGTGTTGTTTTCAATTTGATTTTCTTTTCTTTTTTGTCATTGTCTGATGGAGGGTAGTGGTCGTTCTCCCCACGGGGACCAGCCGGATTGGGGAATTGGGTTTTTTGTTTATTCTTATTTAATGTTTTGCTTTTTGTTCTGTTCCTGATTTCCGGTAATATTTCGGTGTTAATTGTTGCTTCTTGATTTATAATAGGTGCGTTAGTTGCGGTATGTATTTCTGTCCGATAAAGAGTATGCCCTCTCCCGCATGTATTGGAAGGCATCAGTTTGGGGCGCGCCTTTCTGAAAAGTGTCCTTGGTGGTTGTTTTCTGCAGTTTCGAAGTTGTGTTTTGGTTACCAGGGCTTGGGGTTTCCGATCTTTTCCTTTTCTCAATATCTATTTTATCTGTGTTTTTTTGCTTGTTGTCCTTTTTCTTCTGTAGTACTGTTTTTGGTAGGTCTTGAGTAATGTAGACGTTTCCTTGTAGTTTCTTTTTGTTTTTCAAGATCTTGATTTTTTTCTGCAGTGTTGTTGTTGCAAGTAGGATTGGTCTAACTTTTTTATCATTCTCTCCCCTTTTTCCCAGCCTCTGAACTCTGTCGATTTCGCCTGCTCCAATTTCCACTTCGATATCTTTCATCGTAGATATTACTAGACTGTTTAGGTCTTCGATGCCTTCTTCTTTAGATTCTGGAACCCCATGAATTAATATGTTGTTTCTCTTACTGCTAGTCTCGAGATTTAGTATCTTGTTATTTAATATTTCCACTTCTTTCTTGAGTTTTTCATTCTCTTCTATGATCGGTTTAATTTTCTCATCCACTTTCACTAATACAGCTGACTAATACAACTGACAATATCACGGTATCGTATTACCTAGTATTAACTGGGTTGTGGGGGTCAGATAGCCAGTCGCTCCATGTAAAGTACTGATATTCAGCTGCATCCGGTTAGACTGGAACCCGACCCCAACATACGTAGTAATAGGTAATATGTAGTTGGGAAAAGGCTAGGCAGATGATGATATAGGTAATGTCTTCAAGTTTAAATAAAGCGATGATCGGCCGGCTTAGCATGACCACCAAAGAAACGCGTTTTGTTGATGGAAGAATCAACAAAATGACAGATTGTAGCAAGGTTTCATGTCAAATTGTATAGAAAAATCTTTGTCTATTCTTGGTAGAATAGAGACAGAATCAACATGCTATGGGGGCTGGTAATAGATTCAGGAGATTAGGATGGAACTCTTCCACAGTTAGGAGTCTGTACCATGTTGAAAGATATTTGCTGTTCAAAATAAATGTTGCCAAAGTTCATTATTGGTCATCTGAAGGTCTAAAGATGTTATTTGTCGCACTTAGAGACAACAAATGCAACTCCTCATCCGATTATAATAATAGGTAACTGTGTGTTTTGAGTTATTTTAAGCAAAAGATTTCACACTTTCACCTTCCTTGTGATCCCTATGAGTTGGTGTAACTATGAGAGCTTTTTAACAGGATTGACATAGTGGGATGTCTGAGAACCCATTACTTAGTTTTGCTACACTAACAATGTTGATTTATGAATTGCCTTTTTTTTTTTTTTTTTTGTGGGTGGAAAATCATCGAATAACCCCCCCCGCTCTTGGGCAGAGCGAAGGGGAGTGTCAGACTTCTACTGACTAAAAACCAACCCATGTTCCTTCTTCTTCGCCCTTGTGTCGGAGCCGCGGTAACCTTTCGATATCCACAGCCCCGACGGGATTTATGAATTGCCTGACCTAAGGTTACTGTTCCGACAGAGTTATCTATGGCTCAAGCAGAAATACTCGCCTGGAAACAAGAACCCCTAACCATACCCTAGGGAACAAGACTGATGACCATGTGGACAAGGTGACATAACTTGCTTGAGCGGTTTAAATTATCAGGCTCATATTACCATTTAGTTAGATATTACCAATGTAACTTGGGTAGTCGCCCAAGTTAGCCAAGCGAAGAGCCATTCATCAGGACATAAAAGCAGTGGAAATTCGGTACCAAAGGAGATGGGATGGGGTGGCAGACTATTGATGGGTACCTATATACATGTGAATAATAAAGCTGAAACCAGAAAAGAAAATCCAAACCCATTTCTTTAGTACAATATTTTTTGTTTAGAGGCCTAATACATAAATGATATAGCCATATTGTTGATAATTTAATTTTTATCTTTCTACGCTAAACAAGAGCTGTCCCAGACAAAATAACCTCGTTTTTAATGATAAATTATTTTGAATTGTATAACAAGCTGGTATCCGCAACTCCATGTTAGCATTTATATTGCGAACGGGTGGATTTAAATTTCAATAAGATGTTATCATAATTGTCATTGCAATTTTTGCTTGATTTTAGCACATTTATAATGTAATGTATATATAATTAGTAAAAGCGTTATGAAATTGTAGGAGTATAATAGAAGCTGTTGTTGAACTTAACGTTTAATACTTTTCTTTGGTTCATAGTACTTTATCTCATTCATTGTGCATTGTCTTTTGTTACATTTATGTGTTGGGGTGTGAATTTGTGGACCCGAGCCTCTTTTACAGTATAAGATACAGTTTAGCAAACAGCAGTTAACTACAAGAACAACATGAGGTATACCAAAATGTAGACTCAAGTCTCAGTTTTTGGCTAAAATGTATCAAAAATTACCATAGCAGTGGATCAAGTAGAAATAAGGTAATATGTCACATCTTATGTAAGCATGTTACAGCAATGACAGTTTCATTTGTGTTATACAGTGTAAGGATAGACTTTCCATTAAGAACGGCTGATTAGGAAGTTCATTTTTTTTTTTGTAGATAGTACTCATTATTAGAAAGCTTTTTGGAAATTGTCAAGTAACAGTTTTTTTTTTTTTTTTTTTTTGGATGTATTAAGAGTGTGCATAATAATTGTTGCTGTATTATAATACCAAAAACAGCGGGGCGGTTAGGTTTGTAGGGTACCGAACACGTAACTAAGAAAACTTGGATGCAAGAGCGAGCGAAGCGAGCTCGGGACTTGGGGCACCCCGACACGGACAGGTTAGGTTAGAAGGGGATGGCGGGGTCGAATGAGCGAGCGAAGCGAGCGAATAGACCCCGCCATCCCCTTCGTGGTTATTTTTTTTAAAAACCACCCAGAAGTAGGAGCCCCGCGAAGCGGGGCTCCGTCGACTGGGTTCCAAAAAATGAATTTTTCTCAAGAATGGTGCGTCGCCTTTACATGGGAGTGGTGCCAGAGCACAGTGGGCACCCCCCCCTCACCTTTCCCCTGTCAAAAGGTGCAAAATTTTGACCTTTTTCGCGTTTTAGCGCTGTTCTAACCTCAAAACTTTAACCATGGATATCTCCATAACCATGGGGCTCCGGGATTTGAGGGTGGTACTAGGGGGTAGCCCTCTTCCCCCCCTCCCACCCCCCCAGTCCCCGCCTTAAAAAGCGACCGTTCTTAATGGAAATTTTAACCGATCTTGATGGTGCAAAGAAGTGGTTCCTAAAAATCACAGGAATATTTCTACTGAGTTGTTTCATGAGTCCTATCCAATGGTTGTGGTGTCGAAGACCTCATCATGGACCCAGAGCCAGAAGGGGCACAAGAATCCATAACATAGTTATGGTATAGTCTATTACATTATGTACTTCCACAGTACAATAAATAACAATATCATCGTCACAATGCTACATACCTGGATCCAGGTGCTCAGATGAAGAGTCCATAGTCAAAAGAGTTCCACTTCAGCTGGATAGTGAACCTTGGAAAATACAGACATTCAGCTATTGAACACGAACAATAACATGAACACCCTATTTCACATAGCTAACATTGCGTGCTGCATGAGGATTTATAATGTATAACCGCGCCCTAGATCCTATGAGTTGACTTTAAATAAAAACACTGAAAAAAAATATTTTTGTGTTGTGTGTTAATTTTTGTTAAACATTAATTCATCTGCACGGATTCCCTCAACCATTGTTTAAATTTCAATAACTGTTCGTTTGCCATTCGGTCAGAAATTTAAATATGAGATGCTGAAAATTGTACGTTGGTGATGTATTTTTTTTTACTCTATCGGCTAAATGTAAGTCGATTTAAAAATTGTAATCAATGAGAGCATGAAGAAAAGTAATAATCACAACTTTAAAAAAAAATATTGAATTATCTACACAGGGCGAGTTAGCCAAAGTAAACTTGTAAAACTATGCTACACACAACACAAGGCGTTTACGAACTGGAAGTGGAAACTGAAACGTCAAATGAAAGAAAATCAATATTTTCAGAAAAAAGATGCGTTCCTAATTAATATTTTGATGAAATCAAAATTTAAAACTATGTAGTTAATTAAAACTATTTAATAAATCAATAATAAACTATAAAACAGCATCAGCAAATTCCTTCTCAATTAAGTCAGCTTGTATTTAATATTTGAGTTGTGCCCACAAGACTGGTGCCACAGGGCCTCGCTAGAGTGTTTACTCATGTTCTGTGCACAGGGCACTGGCATTGTTTCGTTGTATGGCAACACACCCTCTCCCGCAGTACTGACTAAAAATAAAAACCAGCCGTGTTCCTTCTTTGGCCTTTATGTCGAGGCCGCGGTATCTTTGTGACCAACCCGCAGCCCCGACGGGACCCAGTCTAGTTTACCCATGTAAATAAGTGGGTTTTTTTGTCACTGGAAAATGGAAGACAAGGGCACAATACCCCATAATTTATGTCTCGCTCTGAAGTTTTTTTCCCCCTTCGAAAAGACGTTTGGAAAGTAAGTAAAGTCCGTTTCACGAAAGAAGTTTTGACAGATGGGGAGATATGGAGAGAGAGAGAGAGATAGCAACATTATGTCGCGCGACAGCGCTGCGTCTGCGGGATTTCTTTCGTGAAATGGACTATAGTACGCACTCTATTTGTTGCTTTCAGTTCATATAACTTCCATGAGTGACTATCCATACTATCCAAACTAGTCCATACTAGTAATATAAATGCGAAAGTAACTCTGTCTGTCTGTCTGTTACTCTTTCACGCCTAAACGGCTGAACGGATTTTGATGAAATTTGGTACAGACATAGTTTGGAACTTGAGAAAGGACATAGGATAGTTTTTTTTTTCGCGAGATAAACCAAAAATCTGCCGGAAGTCACTATTCCACGCGAACGAAGTCGCGGGCAAAAGCTAGTTGGATGATAAAGGCGTTCAAAGAAGTCATATGAACTGAGAAGGTTGTATTGACCCGTGAGCGTCGGGGCTGTGGGTTGTTGGAAAGAAACACCGCGGCCTAGACACAAAAGGCTAAGAAGAAACATGGGTGGTTTTTAGTCAGTAGAGTCTGACACTCCCTTTCGCTCTGCCCAAGAGCGGGAGAGGTTATTTGATGATTTTCCACCCACCCCAAAAAAAAGTGGGTAAACTAGTACATACAATAAAACGAGATTAATTTAATATTCAAATACCATAATAAATTCAGTAGCCCGCGAAATTAAGTTTTTTTGGCAATTTGCCAAATTCAAATGTCAAACTTTATAGAGTAAACGCGTAGACTAGACAGAGAATAGTAAGTAAAAATTAAGTTTTTTTGGCAATTTGCCAAATTCAAATGTCAAACTTTATAGAGTAAACGCGTAGACAGAGAATAGATAAAGACAAGGCATCAGCGTATTCGGTAAGAGACAGCGATAGTTATTATCCGATTAATGACAAATGACATGAACTGACAAAGAGAACCACCTAACCTGTATTGCTACACACTTTGGTCGGGTAATATAAACAAACAAGCTAAGATAATATTATCGTCGTACTAGATGAAATTATCAATTATCTTTACTTGTTATTGACAGAAAATAGTTGTACGTACAATAATCATTTGATTTACTTGATGTAATAGATGGAAAATGCCACTTACCGATGAAAGGTTATGTTTGGTTGATTTCGTTCACTACGGCTTTTACAGCCATATATACAGCAATTCACCATCACTACACACTTAATATTACTTTCTGGAATATCACTAAGTTGCAAATTACACAAAATAAGCGTATAACAATTTTTATCTAAGAAAATATTCTGACATCACAAATATTGCTTGCCATCATGGCTAGTGATGGCAAACAACAAAAAACCGATACGCAAAAAGAGATGAAAAAACGATGCTATATGTCCTGTTCACACATACACATTTTGCCATAGTGTTGTCTCACTTTCGTAATTCTTATTATTTTAATAGCTTGTCTATACCATTCTCTGTCTACGAGTAAACGGCACAAATATCCTATATTAAATTTCCGTTTTTAACAAACACATTTATTTAGATATAGATTAATATCATACGGGTTAAAATAAGCTTCACAAAAATAATTCTTTTTAACTTAACATTTTAATAGTAAGAAATGGTTAGAGTGAGTCAATCTTAAAAGATAGACATATGCTGTAACGGAATTTCTTTACCCGCTTCGGCGAAGCCCAAAAGGAGGGTTATTTAGAACTTATACAGAGGAACAATTCCTTCAGCGGTGGATAATGTCGAGAAATATACCATTTATGTAACAACTTTGTAAGTTTAGTACCGTATCCTACAAATAAATGTCTTTTGTCTTTGTCTTCATATTTGATATTTGCATCTTAGACCATTTTCGCAGCACACGCAACGGAAGCTCTCAAAAAGGAATATCTGCCCGTTTTTGCAACATTTTCACATATGCTCCACTCCTATTGGTCGTGGCGTGATGTTATATAGCTTAACCTTTTGAGCGCCACAGTCACGTAGAGACGACAAGCCGAACCAGCAAAAAAAGTGCCTTACCATATGTACGTCTGTCGACAAGGTACTTTTTGGCTGGTCGTTTTACTTGACTGTGGCGGTCCTCCCTCGATAAATGGACTATCCAACATAATATAAATATTTTTTCAATTCCAACCAGTAGTTCCTGAGTTTATCACGTTCAAACAAACAAACTCTTTAGCTTTATAATATTAGTAAAGATAATAACTGTCCCAATAGGGGATCGGACAAAAAAAAACTAAATAGTCCGTCAGATAGATTTCCAAAAAATATTGACCACATATTTTTCTTTTTTCACAAAAAATTTAGACGTTAGAGTGCTTCGAAAACTCGTGTGACGTCATAATATGCTAGTTCATTTTGTACCTTCAAGTGACGTTTCAAGCCCCTCCATGATCTTTGACGCGCTTTATCTTAGTTAATTTTTATTGATTTGCTTTATCATAAAACACGTATCCAATATTTTTCGATAACCTAACTGACGGACTAAACAGAATCATATTTTTTTGAGTCAGTCCGATCCCTTATTGTCCCATACAAAAATTTTGGACACTCGATTAGATAGAGATGACATCAATGATATTCTAGTAAACAGATATGTTATAAGCGCGCAATCGTGAAGACTCGAAAACGACCCAATTGGGTCGTATTGTCTTTAGTCTGAATCATGCATGGCGACGAGTGACACGCTACTACGAATTACGGTACAAATTGTAATAATGCCATCTTGCGTGCTCAGAAAGTGTACCAATTACGATACCAAAGTTAATAAAAAACACGGGATCTCATACCACATGTAAAATACATAATACAGTTCCATTTATTAATATTTTTCATTTATTTTCCTAATATTCTGATACATGGAGGTTAGAAAAAAAGAAAGAGATGGGAAATACATTTTGTAGTTAGAACGACAAGGACGCGTGCACTCCAAACATAGAATAAAAATACAGATGCGAATATTGAAAAAGGTGAGATATCTGTGCGGGACGTTCGAGTGGGCATTAAAGTCATCCGTACCCCAGAGTTCTGCTTTCCTTTATTCTAACCTTGTATTATTTAATCATTATAGTTTACTTTATGACAACAGCGAGTTTAAACTATTTATTGTCTTTTCTTCGTTAAGGTTTCCAAGTATTTCCAACCAATGAGGTCCGACTACAAGATTCATAATTGAATCCCGAAATAAAAAAAACTCTTTATGAGGCAGAACAGAAATAACTTGAGTCTTTTCGAAGGTGGATGATTGTTTTTATTACAAAATAAATATTTTGTTTCTTTTACATTGCGTTTCATTTCTCACCTTACCTAGCCTCCTACCCTACCCTTAAAGGTAACGTTTTATTTGTTATAGGTACAAACCTCGTGTACAAATTTAATACACTCGGTTTGTACCTTCTGTCTCGTTAAATTTCTTAGTCTATGATCCCAACATGCGGTGATTGGTGGTCAGAATAATGTTTGTTTACATTCAAGCGCAATTGACAACACTATCTGTCTCTTTTTTTCTTATTGGTTTTATCGAGCTATCTCTTTTGTATCATTTTGACATGTAGTGGAATGTAGATGAATGAAAAGTGTGTATGTGCGCTGCCGCTGCTGCACGGAACACTTTTTTCGGTGGTTTTGTAGGTGTATAACATATCTGTTTATTTGAATATCATTGGATGACATCCACTTTCGAGGAAATCTAGCTCGGAACGCTTTTGAGTTGGACGTGCACAATCCAGTTAGTATATAAGTTCTTTGGCCAAGGGATAGTCGTTGGAAAGTGGCAACACTGTGAAAAAGTATAGATTGTTTTCGAGACGAGGTTTTGATCATTTGTTGCAAGTAGCGGCAGCGGCTGCAGGAAGTAAATTCGATCGTGATCTATCTTCGTGATAGAAATTGTAGAAGATTGACCAAACAAGTTGGAAATTAAGAAAAGGTTGGTATTGCCGTTGCATATTCGTGCCGCAAAGTCTACGAAAGAAATAATGGCGCTAGTCTGAGATCGTCCATGTAGTTTCATGAACATTTATACAGAAAGTTGATGTAATAAGTGCCTATGCCAACAGTACTTTAGGTAAAGAAATCGATTGACCCTAAGTGAAACGCCGATTGTTTACATAATAACTCTTCATAAATTGAAATTACGTTGTATTATAGAAAAACTTGACTACGTGTCGTCAAGGTATTTCGCTCCTACAAATAAAGGTAAGGGGTAAACTTGTTGAGTACATGGATCATAAAATCGTTGATAAAAAATTGTATTGGGGACAGTGCTACTCGATTTACTACATTGAAAACCTAAAATAACGTCTTATCTGTAATTATTTACATTTTCTATTATTTTTTTACTGCAGTTGATTCAAACTTGTACCTATCTTATTAGAAATACATAATTAGAAATCATTTTTCTTATATTTTGAGTTACTTCTGGGTTAATTCAACCAGCTATAAATAGTAAATTTATAATGTTTAGTAAATAATTTTTTTTAGTCCATTACTCATGCCATTAAAAGTAATGCTTAGTTATTTGTTAATATGTCATTGATGTCATAATTTAAGACTTTTGTATATAACAAACAAATCCAAATACCAATTTAGAATACCTTTATTTAAACAAAATGTTATGTTACAACAATTTCGTTTGTGCCAATTATTATTCCTGAGTAAAATGGCTCCGATATAGACCCAGACAGAATAATTATGAAGGTTTTGTTTATGCTTTAAACAATTCTCAAAATATTGTATTATTGCCATTATCTTTAATATTATGGGTCAAAAGTGTATATATTATATAAATAATCATTTCAATCTCTCAGCCAATTAAGAACCAAGATACTGAAACACTTTTTAAACTGCATAAACATGAAAAAAAAACCATTATTTTAAATGTTCAATACAAAATTATGCATGAACTGAGATATAATAGGATAACTCTAAATATCTAGTTTGTGAGGTCCTTTTGACTGATAGGGAATAAGATAGTACCAGGCCTGAACTGGTAAGCAAGTGAGTGGTTTGGCTGACTTCCACTCACCACTTCAATGTTTTTTTATCATAGTTTGCTAGTAACTACATTGACTGAAAAGTGTCTGTATAAGCACACATATGTCAATGAAACCATTAATATGTTGTTAAACTGAAGTGTCTACCATTCTCTGTACTCATGATCAAACATATTGACCAACATTCGGGTAAAAATACATATTGAATGACTTAACATCGCAATACTTGAATATAAATTAGCAATAGACGCGTACTGATGCTACAGTGTATGAGCCATTTACTGATGACAATTAAATACTGGACATAATGGAAATGTGATCCGAATATAAATGAAATAAAAGTAAGGGTTCCTTTTATAACTTTGATTGGCATTTAAATAAAATATAATGTAATGTGGTTTGCACATTATGTGATATTATTGAACACCGCAGGAAAGTTTTGAAGATTTTATTTGATACTTCTTGTGTCTTTAATTTAAAATGAAGTAAGCGGGAATTTAGATTTATGCATGAAACTTAAGAGATCTGTTTATTTTGGGGAAAAACACGTACAATAATAAAATAAACACCAAAATAATTGTGTTTTTTGTTCATCCACTCACAGAAACTCAAGCATTTGTGTGTTGATGCCAGTAGAGCATTCAGCAGGATTCAACAACATAACCCCAGAAAGTCAACGGTTAACCAGAGGTGTGTGTGTGTGAAATAAAACGGGAAACCCACAATGTAATAGAGCCTACTACTGTCAACTGGGGTACAAATCTTGACTTTAAAGATATTCCTGATAGAGAAAACCAAATAACGATTTGGAACCAGTAGGCCTATGAGGTAGTCTTTTATAAGAAGACATACTTATATATACTCCAAAAGGACGGGCTCGTGGCTAGATAATAACAGCCGCTCAGATCACTCATCTGGTTGATCCGTGCTTGCCTAAATTGTTGTAGTTTTTTTTTCTCTTCATTAGTTTTGTGGTTTTCTAAACAGTTCTGTTGATGGATCACCCATTACATATCAAGTCTCTTCCGTTCTTCGACAAGCACTTTAAGTTGTTGGTCCTGACTGCCATTTTTTTTTTCTTTTTTTTTTTTTTTTTTTTGCCCCACACTAGGAATTTCTCCTGTATCGTGGGTGCGTTCACAAACATATAAAGTCACATACACAAATACCCAGACCCGAAACAACTATCTGTAGGCCATACAAATATTTGTTCCATGCGGGGATCGAACCCGCGACACACGGCGCAGCAATCCAATCGCTTAGCCACTGCGCCAACCGTGCCGTCAAACGTCGTGCCGTGTCGTCATTTGTAGATCTTGGTCAGACGTAACAGGTAGTCAGTACCCTGGAAGTCTGACAACCAGTCTGATCAAGGGGTATCATATTAGCCAGTACTAATTGGGTTGTTGAGGTCAGTTTGGCAGTCACTCTATGAAAAATACTGGTATACCACGCGGCATATAAGTTGAACCTGCGCAGTAGTTGAATTTTAGACGTCCGTCCCATTACAAATCAAACAGGGAACCTGCGTAGAACTACGCCATTTTGTTTCAAGTTATTTGCCTAGGAGTATATTCAGCTGCATCTGGTTAGAATGGAAGCTGACCCCAACATACACTCCGCGACACGGAATGTAGCCCAGATGCAATTTAGGGTTTATAGTCAAAATAAAACATAAAATGTTGAATTTTTTGACAAAATTAGTTTATTTAGGTACACTAAAAAAAAAGAATTTAATGTAATTTTATAAAATAATCATAAAAATACTTTAAACACGAAACAAAGAGAAAATTAAAATAAGGCTAATTAAGCAAAATGAACACTTCAATAACGGGTGTTACCACCTCTGGCCCTGATGACGGCTTGCATGCGATCTGGCATGCATGTGGATGATGTTTTTTATGTCCACTTGTGGAATTTCTTGCCAGGCAGCCACCAAAGCGGTTTTTAATTCACGGAGGGTCAGTGGAGGGTTAGCACTCCGTCTAATTTTTCTTTTTAGCATGACCCAAACATGTTCTATGGGATTCATGTCTGGGCTTCTTGCGAGCCACTGCATTTTCCGAATGCCGACCTCCAAAAGGTAATCAAAAACGCAATGCACAGCGCATTGCGTTTGTGAGGTCGGGCATTATCTTGCATTAAGTAAAAATCTTGGCTTTCAATGAACCCCATGCAAGGCAAAACATGATCTTGAAGGATGTCTTCAATATATCGCACTGCTGTCAGACGACCTTTACAACCACTAACTCGGTACGACCTTCTGAACTTATTCCTCGCCAAACCATAACAGAATATCCTTAAATACTCACCGTTTGCCCTGTAGTGATTGGAAGAAACTGTTCTCCACGCCTTCTCCACACATGTTCCCGGCCATCAGGAGCTCTTAAGCCTACTCTGCATTCATCAGTCCATAAAACTTTGTTCCACTGCTCGTGAGTCCAATTTGCGTGTTGGCGCTCAAACCGCAATCGACTTACGCGATGGTGCCGGAGCAGTTCTGGGCTTCGGGCTGGTCTTTGAGCACGTAAATTACGTTCCTCCATCCTCCTGCTTATTGTTCGCTCACTTACGTTGACCCCTCTTGCCGTTTGTAGGTGCTGTCGTATCTCAACGGCAGTAAGGAACCGATTTCTCAGAATTGTAATAAGATTAATAAAGCGGTCATTTCGGGCTGATGTGCACCTGATTCCGCCATTTCCTGGTCTTCTTGTCTTGAGGCCCGCCTGGTTGTACCTTTTCAAGGCATACCGCAGAGCTGTTCGCATTACATTTAAAGTTTCAGCAATTTCTCGCTGAGTGCGCCTTTGAGTCCTAAGTAACGCAGCTTGAGCAACTTTTGATATAGAATTTTTACTCAGCGGTGTGTTTTGCGTTCTAGCACATCAATGAGGTTGAAGGGAAGCAAAAGTGCAATAATAGTAGATTATTGCATCGAGCACAAAGTAATTTATTATTGCACCGAGTGCCTGATTTAGAGCCTGAGCGTTAGCGAGGGCTCTAATCTAACAGGCACGAGGGCAATATAAATTACTTAAGGCGAGGTGCATAATCTACTTTTCTTTCAACTATTACATAAAGGAATAGTAGATAAAAGAAACTCATATCAAACAGTTAAAAGATTTTCTATACTTAACACTGTCGTCTTCATTTAGAATGTTTTCCGGAGTTAATGTGTCGCTAAATGATTCCATTTTAATTCGAAGCCGAAGCACTCAAAATCAGATAGTATCACACTTTATCGTTTCCAAAAATATTGTCAAGCAAAATTAACAAAGTTCCCCAAAAGTTCCCGCCAAATTACTTTTTTAAATTTCTTTCATTTTATAGTAACTAGTTAGCAACAATCATTTTTTAAATTTGGAACAAGTAGTAGTAGTATAGAAACGTTTGATACTTATGTAAAAAAAAAAGTATTGATATCGGCTGGCTGAATAGAGCTAATCCATTGAGATTGGCATCGGTGCGATTAAAAAAAATAAACTGTGCAATAATGAAATTTCATACATTTTTATTGCTCTAGAGCACTAAAGACTCGCTTTGTGCTGAGTTTTTAGTGTGATTATGATGAAATTAAAGCATAGTTGGAAGAAAAGTTTTTTTCACTCCTCTTGCTCAAAAAGAACGTCATAATAGCGGGCCTAAAATTGCATATATTGCCCTAGGGCTAAAAGTAAATCTCGTATGACAACTTGTTCAGCCAGCTGGTGCGTGATTTAGTTTCAAGTAAAAAAAAAAAAAATATTTTTAAAAATGGAACTAAACGCGCTGAATGCCGCTCTTTGGTAGAATGTGTGCGTACTGCGTTGCATTGCAGCTACAGAAGAAATAAAAAAAAGCCATTGGCGCGAAATTTTTGGAATTGTATTATTAAAAATGTAATTTTTAATAAAATAAACTCATATTGAACATAGTTATTTTATTTTCTCGCAATCGTAGGTAGTGAAAAGTACAGTGTAACACACGGCTCTAAAATCCCATTATAACTCGGTTCCTATTTACTACCTCGCTAAAGCTCGGTAGTAAAACTACCTCGTGTATAATGGGTCATTTTAGGCCCTTGTATTACAAATTTACAATGTACTATTTTTTATGTTCTTACCCTCGTAACCGAACAAAAGCAAACGTATTGACAAATTGCTAAAACCTTTATTGCACTTTATAGTAACGCTATATGCTTAAAACATCTGCAGAATTGTATATGGGTATGATTCCACACATTTGGAATTTCTCTTGTGTCATGGCCGCGTTATAAAACATTTTAAGAGCATAGACGGGCTGCGTATAATATACGTATACATAACTATTGATTTTCTTTGGTAGTCATCTGATTACGTAGGTAAAAACGGGGTATTTTTTTAGGTTTTTGGTAAGTCATATTTATTTTTGTAATACATTTTTTGAAAAAAAAAAAAATGACAGGGGCATGCCTTCAATAGACCTGGATTTTTATAAATAAAAACGATTACTCTAGAGGCATTATCCAGGAAGAGAATAGGGGAATACATTTGTATGGAAAAATGCAGCCCGTCTATGCTCTTAACTCTCAAATCAAACACCCAAACCCGCAATGCTATCGTAGACCATACAAATATTTGTTCCGTGCGGGGATCGAATCCCGCGACACGCAACGCAGCAACCAAATCGGTCAGCCACTGCGCCAACCGTGCCGTCGCCGTCGGTATCATTGAACATTCATCGTCATCATCATCAGCCTTAATAATCTTTATTTCAAAAAATATATAATGTTCCCACTGCAGGGACTAGGGACTCAGGCCTTCTCTATAATAGAGGGAACATTGACCATTGGCTAAAAGAAATAGTGATTATTTTTTGTTTATTTGCTTCAGAGAAGAGATGCTTGATGCCGGTCACTCAATTGAACTTTAAGCCGGGGCCGGCAGATCAGATATCGGCCTGCACAGAGGAGTCGCAGCTCGAGCTCCACCTCCAGAGGCAACTGGAGGACGATGTTGCGAGGTAAGCATCTTTTTGGACACTTTACATTATTTTAGTACATAGAACTACGGTAATTAGTTACTCATGATACAAAAAGATTTATAGAAAATAACATGCATCATTTTAACCATCATTTTACAATTTGTAATCAAGGCAACTTTTGTGTCCTTGCTATAATCACAATATCTCTGAGTTCTAGTAATGTTCAGCTTTGTTTACGACATAAAACCTAGAAAGGCTTACCTACATTTTATTCTTATTTATATCTCACAGAGAACGCACGAAGACGGTGATCCTATTGCCCACCAGGCACATCGATAGTGATTACTTGGTATTATCTTTTTTATGATTTTTTCTTACTTCATAGGCATAAATAAACCTACCTGTTTTTCGTCCTGGAATGCAACATAACTCGGATTATCATAACTTACCCCTGTCTTAGTAACCAATCCAAATCCCTAATTTGTTATCTTAATGTGTAAATGATTGTTGGTTCAGTCTATTGACTAATTTAATCGTGAAATAAATGTGAACAACTAGTTTATTATTATAGTATTGTATTTTGAGCTGGTGCCCCGCAATAAGCCAAAAGCGTATTTTACGTTTTGAGTTGTTTTGAATTTTTCTAAGTGGATATCGATTTATATTGAATGAATATTGTCACGGATGTTCGTTCGGTAAGGTATAGATGTTGAAAAACAATGTTGCGTTTAGTGTTCCTATCTAACCGATATGTACGTATTACATTAACACATTTTGGATCAGACTACCAAATAGTCCCATTAAATAAAAGTGTATTGACATCTCTATAGCACATAGTCACAACAAACAATACATTAGCTGATAAGCCAATCTGTGTCAGGATTTATTTAAACAATTGAGATGTAACAGGTAACCTCAGCTATAGAAGGAAAAACAGACAGACAAATTCTAAAAACGATTGTTTATGTATCTCGTTTTTCCCGTCAATTAGTGTGAAATTAGCTCCTATGTAGTATTTCTGACCATGTTGTAGTCATTGTAAGTATTTCGATATTTTTGTTGTTTTTTTTTTTAATAACATAGACTGTGGATTGGCTGTTAAGATTGGAAGCTGTTATTATCACACGCTTTTTCGTAACATAATCATTAAGTACCTACTAATAAATAACATGTTTGGTGTCCTCGTAAAACTGCAATAATACAGAATCTGTATTCTGGTTCTAATGTTAAATTTGTATATGGTGTGTTTTGTCAAAAATAATCTGGTTATGGTGAGGCTATGTAATGTGGGTTCTTTGTAGGGCTGCTTATATATTAACAATGCGTCATTACATTTACTTGTTACAGAATTTTTGACGAATCGATTTATTCTGATCTTGAAGTGGTGTGTGGAAAATTAAAGATCCTGACTCATTCTTGCATTTTAAGAGCACGCACTGATAAATTTTATCACCAACTACATACATTTTTGCATGTGAACATTGAACGCAATACTTTTGATGAAATATATTCTTTCATAAGGTACGATGGTCAGTTGGTATATGTATATGTTTGTAGTTGCCTTTGTAATGTAGTTTGTGGGCGAATAGTTTCTGTGTTCAGTTGGTGAATTTTTGAAATGGGACTTTAGGGCGAACTCCTCTTAAAGCAGTATTATTTAAACACCGTGAATGGTGACCACCCATTACATACCAAGTTTCCTCCGTGCTTAAGAAACCACGTTAAGTCGTTGAGGGTAATATATTATAACCCATTACTAATTGGCTTCTGGGGTCAGACAGGCAGTCGCTCCATGCAAAATACTGGTATTCAGCTGCATTCGGTTAGACTGGAAGCCGACCCCAACATAGTTGGGAAAAGGAATAAATAATAAAAGGAAAAGGCTAGACAAATGATGATTCCGCGTGGGAAATAGATTAAGCCATACATTCTGCATAGTTCCATACTCCCCACGCTGCGCGCTGCAGTAATATGGTGGAAGGCCCCCAAAACTTTCGGTTTCGGTTGTCTACGAAATCTTTTTTAAAGACTTATCCAACGACATTCCACACAAAGGGCTCACTAGAAAAAAAGTCTTCCCCACTTTTATGAGTAGGTACTAGAGTGTATGTGTGAAGAATAGGGGACTAGTTTTCATAGTAGGTACTATTGTAAAAATTCCTTTTAAAAGAAAAAAAAGTATTTGTCGCAGAGACATGAGATACAAAAAAAAAAGCAGTAAACATACAACTCACAACGATTATTAAAAAATAAATACAAAAAAGAAAAAAACAAAATAGTTTTTACGTAACCGTGGTTGCGTACAAGGAAAAATAAATCCTTTATCGAAACCAGTTACGAAAGTACGGTTTCGTAGACGGCCGAAGCCAAACTTTCAAAAGGTCAGGAAAATGAACAGTTATGTCATCTATTTAGGAGAAAATTAAAGCAGTTTTTTTTTTGTTACTGCGTAGCATAGGTAAAAGAGATGATTAAAAATTTTTTTTTGCAAGTTAAAATCACAATTGGTATTTATCAATATCGAGCTCACTTAGTTTTTCTGTTCGCCTTGAATTCCCATGTAAAGAAAAACTTGTATAGCATTGATTCGTATTCATTAGTGATCACAAAGTATGCTTTGCATGTTAAAACTCATCTATGTTTATATTAATCACACTATGATACGACAGCCATAAAGCATTTTGTTTTTTTTTATACAGGGTATTGTCTCAAAGCAAGTAAAGAGAAAACTTATTACTCTTGCGTATTATTACTCGAAAAACTTATTACTCGGTCGGAAGTATATAATATTAAGATAAGTTATATACATAAGAAGTCGGTTATAAAATAACTGATAACTAAAAACATCATCATGACAATAATGTAATAAATGAAATTATGAAAATAACGTATGGGATAAGTTTTACAGTTGCTTCTAGGTAGGAAAAGTTGGTGCTCAAGTAAACCTAATTGAGCCTGCTATAATATTCCGATGTGCTGATATTAGTCCATGTAAAATAATTAGAAAAAAAGTTATATCGACCAATAGAACTTTTTTACTTTTGGTTCTACGACAAAAAGTTACTGAATAAAAGTTGTAGATAATCTTATTGGCAACAAAAACTAGGGACTCATTTTTGTTGTGAGACCTATGGTTCGTCATAAATCACAGAAACCATTTGAAGCACCCCTTTTTCCAAGAGAAATGCACGCTAAATGTAAGATTTCAATGGTCTATAATATGTATCAATAGCATTTCATGCGTGTGCGCATTTTATGGGAAATGTCAACGGGTAAAACTACATGCCGGGATAGGAGTCAAGCTAAACAAAGTTCAATTCACATCACAACATATTCACGACTATCCAGGAAAAATTGTGTTATGTTTTTCATAAGTTTCTTTTTTGCCTTTCATTAGCAAAATGCTAGACATCAAAATGTTTGCAGTTGTAACTTGTAGGTTCCCACAATTCCCAATCACTCTGTATCGGCTGTACTCGTAGGTAGTCAGAATTTAAAATTTTAAAATATTTTTTTCAATCCTAGTACCTACTGCCGTGAGACACCCTGTATATTTATGATCGAAATATAATACTCGGATATATTAAACTTAAACGAATGTCGTATTGCTGACGTTGCCTTTATTTTCGACAGTGTGCTTTATTTCTGTCTATAATATGCTTACGTTTGACAATAATGAGCTTATCTTCTTTCTACTATGCGCTTATAATTCTGGTTAAACTTTTCTTACTTTTGGCTTCAATATAATATCGTGGTAATAACGGGCTACCTAGAATATAAAGTACTTACAGTTTTTTGTTTTTACGGAATATGAACCAAAACAAGAATGTTCCCCGCTTAGCACAATAAAACTGTTATGTGACATAAAAAATAATATTGTACTTAATGAAAACAAGTCATGCCAGGGAAAAAGAACGCTCTTTCTCAATCATAAATGAAAAATATTAATAAGATTGTAAAAACGTATTTCCCAAAATCCTGTAAAAGTAAAGTGAAACTGTTCATTATTTCCTTATAATTAAATATTTGGTGCCTGTGCAGTGATTATTTCATATTATCTAGATAATCATTTCGAATATAAAACCCATTCTAAAGTCAATGCCCTGAACACACTGAATTAATTACAAAATAAATATAATTTCTTATTTTATTTAAAGTCAGTTGTTACCAGATATTTTTCGAAATTTTCGAAACATTTCATTATTTACTAATCAATCTTAGGCTATGCTATTGGTAAAGATTCCTTTTATGATGCTCGTATTCTATTGCAGTGATGTGTATACTGAATGCAACATTCAACATGAAGAAAAAGAAATAATTAAATATTTGAAACGCAATTTAAGTGTAAAACCTACCCCAGCCAAACCTAACAAACCCAAGGAGGAAACGGAAGAGCCTGAAGTTTTTTCAACGCCGAAGTGCATTACTCCATACGTAGATAATGACGTCCAGAAAGTAATTCATTCTAGTCCAAGCACCGATTTAACAAAAGAATACTACGCACTAGTTCCCATTGAAGTAAATCTACTTGACAAGGAACTTATTGAGCAAGACGAACTCTCTAATGCATTTCACTCCATCATAAAAGGTCAAGCAGAAGACTCCACGCAAGTCAAAATTTCGCAACTTAATAAGCCAACTTCACTGTCCCTTAATTCTAGTCATACTTCCAAAACAGTCAAACATTCCAGTAGTTGTGATATTTTGAATAACATTTGTCTAAAAGATATAATCTCTCCAAAACACGATGATAATCTAAGCACAGTCGCTGATAAGGACTTTAAAACTAATCAGACATTACCGTTAAGTGATACAACTGGGCGTAATACTAGTACGAACATAACCAAACCTAATCTGGGCGCTGATAAATCTTTGGATCTCCCTTATTCACCTGACAGTCTAATTACGGATGAACCCAGTTCTTCTTCTGATTATCTGTCTGCCGCATACGTTTGTTCTCCGGGCGTTCATTCGTCTGGTTTCCAACATCAAGTAAATGTTGAAAACATTACGTCCAGGATGGAAAACATTTACACCTTGTCAGATTCAGGCTTGGAAGATACAGCAATGTTGGGTAGCGTCAATAGTCACAAGGACGTTACTTTAACAAATATGTCTTTATCTGAAAACACGCTCCACGATTTAATTGCTGACGATGCAAGCATCTCTGCAATATCCATGCCTAGTTCGTTAGCAGATAAAAACCACTTAGAACGATCAAAGCATAGTGGTACATCTTCTGAAAAAGATTGTAATGGCCAAAATACCATTACAGAACTGTGTGGTAAATCGCTTAAAGAAGAAAAACAGAGACAAAACGAAGAAATTGTACTATTGGAGTCGTCATCCTTATCTTCAGAAACGGGTTCTTGGGAGTCAGTTTACCCACCTAAATTAATAGAAAAAGAAATTTGTGAAAAATTTTTAGTCCATGAACGCCGGCAATGTTTTGACACACTTAGTTTAGTTCAAAACGCTCCCTACAGATCGACAGCCTGTTTCATAGATGCCTCGAGCCTAGTTGATGAAGAAGAGACAACAAAATTTGAAACAGCTAAAAATGCCTCTCTCTCTAACGTTATGTTAGATATTTTACCCGCGCCAAGTCAACCCGTTCCCTGTTCAACTATTAAACCGGACATTAGTCCAGTCGATTGGTCGGAAGGTAACGACAATGATGATTCCTTGGAACAAGCAGACAAAAAAGACCCAGATTCTATACAAAAAGATTTATCACCCACTATTTTTGAAATGACTCCGATTACCGAAGACTCCTTATGCACAAATGCATTTGAAAAAGCGACTCAAGCAGAGCAAGCTGCAGAAAACGACGAGAGTGCTAACTTCATATCTGACAAAGAGGGATCAATTCGAGTTAGTGCTGTTTTCATGTCCACCACTCCAAATAATTCAATATTATCATTAAAAACCTATAAACAGTATGAGTCAGAAGACAGCGAAAGCAATACTACTATTGTAGATTCCGACAGTTTTACTATGAAGCAAAGAAAAGGCAGCAATTCTCCACCTATTTTGTCAGGTGGTGTGTCGGTCGAAGATCACTTGCCTCAAGTAGGCAATAGTCACGAAAGTAGTCCATTACCAAAATTTAAGCTGGAAAACACACCTATTGTAACTGGTGCATATTTACCACAATCAAAGGACCATAGTCAAGAAAAACCAAGAACAAGTTCTGCTTCAGCTTGGGTGGTTGATATGTCTAACGATTCAAAAACAGATGATGGTAATTTAGCGAATTCTAAAGCATCGGATGAGGTGGTAAATGAAAAAAAGAATATATTTTCTATGTATATAGATCTAGGAGACAAGTCAACTTTAAAAGACATGCCTACCAGATTGTCTTCTTCCATGAATACAAAAAAGAATTCTGTTAGTGTTGAAAATAAGTCAACCGTGCGGAATTCTAAAACCCCAGCAAATACTACCGAACGTACCGTGAAAGCAGATGATGCTAGTGTCTCTATTTTTGAGAAATATGAATCTTTGTGCAACGATCCTAATATTAGTATTTCAGAAATTATTGCGATCCCGGAGAAGCATCAAGCTATACCAGAAATCTTAGAAGATTCTTTTGCAGATCTTACACCCAATGCAAACCTGTCGCGAGAGCAAAAGGGTGCAGACAAAATGTCCTCGCATAAAGAATTACCTGAACAAGAAGATTCAGCCGATGAAGCTAAAGATCTTTTCGTGAAACTATCAGACTTAGATAAGCCAGTGCAAAAAACGGAAACCTTGATATCAATCGACGAAAACAATGTCGATGTACGCATGACAAGATCTATTCCCGACTGGGGTGAACAAGCATATTCTACTAACTCTAGATCGATTGAAGTTATTACATCCTTTCACTCTGAAAATGCTCTAAGTCTGAACAGATTGTTTCCCCATTTGAGAAACGAGTTCAGTAGAAGCATGCCAGGTTCGTTGTCAAGCAGAACTCGCTCACCTTTAAGACTAGGAACGTCTATTACCCTCGGAGATGCCGATGAGCAAGTATCAGATATGTCTGAAATAAGTAGCATGCAGAGCAGCAATTGTCGTTCGGGATTTGGTAAGATTTTTTTACAAGTATTATTAAAATACTGATACTTGGAGCCCCACCTGTCATTGATCAGTTTCTGTCAGTAAGATAAATTCACGTAAAGATCATATTGATTTGGCTCAATATACTGTAAACAATAACCCCTTAATATCATTGTAGGAAACAGTACAACAGATAGTCAGACGTCGAGTTTAATAGAAAATTGTACATCACGACTTGGTCAAGATCTTCTAAGAATGTTTCTCGAAGAAATTGCGCCTGATGTTATTGTGGAAGTGTCAGGGAAACGATTTAAAGCACATAAGTGCATTTTGTCGTCCAGGTAAAATATTTGGTTATTTATGAAGATATTGTATTAATAATAGTAACTTTCTCGGTGTTTTTTTTTTTGGTTTTATTTTTAAGATCGATTGACCGCCCCCGAAACCCGCTGCTTACGAAATTTCATGACCCCTCAAAATCGGTCCGTCCGTTTCGGAGATTATCTGGAACACAAGACCGACAAAAATAGAGTTTATGTCGTATGTATTTTCATATGCATTCAGTAAAATGTTGTTATTTTGATATACAAAGATACACTTCCTTTCCCTCCTGATCAGAAGGTCTAGGTAGCTAAATGTCCAACAGCAAAATGTCTAATGAGCAGTAAGTCTACTTAGCTAAGTCTAGTTAGACGTTTTGCTACATGGACATTTTGCTAAGTAGACTTACTGCTCATTAGTCATTTTACGCTGTTGGACATTTAGCTACCTAGACCTTCTGATCAGGAGGCCTTCCTTTTAAAGACTTCACTATCATGGTATTATCGGGGCCGTCTTTATTTTTTAAATAAAGTACTTTTTTTTCTGTTTTAGGTGCCAGTACTTTGCCGGTATTTTGAGCGGCGGTTGGGTGGAAAGCTTAGGCAACGTCATTGTACTCCCACCGTAAGTATATCGAGAGTTAAAATAACGTGCCACTGCAGGACTTGGGACTCTTTAAACTGGGATTGATGGCAGTCACCATACTGCTTCCTTACTAATTAACAGTTAATTCATGACCTAGGTCCTGGTGCCTTTTGCTGCATTCATAATATACGCGCTGAAATAATTTAAATAGGCATTAGATTCTTTATCACTTAGCTAAACAAAATAATGTTAAACCAGACAATATGTTTCAAGGTTCTCATACAATGTGGTTTATTTCGCACTGTGCCACATCTACTCTGGTCTGGCCACCATCCCAGATTCTGTGAGCATCGTAGAACTGGCCACAATCGCCGATATGTTGGGCTTGGAAGGGTTGAAGGAAGCCATCATGTTTACGCTTAAAGCTAAATATTGCCATCATTTCCATAAGGTAAAACTAAATGTATTTTAATAATATAATATATGTATGTTTAGTAAACTTTCTGCTCGCTTTTTAAAATTAAATTAATATAGTACTAAATTAGGTATATTATGCCTTCGATAGGGTTTGTCATGATAGCCTTATAACCAAGCTTCCATCGTAAGGCTGCGGTTCTACTGAGGCGGAGCGGAGTGCGATTCACCAATTACATGACTTGAAGGAGAGATGTGGATTTCAAGCCATGTGATTGGCGTGATTGGCACAGCTCGTCTCCGTTCTGCTCCGCTCCGCCTCAGTGGAACCGCAGCCTTAGGCTTGCACACTGGTTTCGGTGAGTGGATATAAGACTTCCGAAGAGAGCACTTAATTTGATCAGTTATTGGCTGCTCGTCCGATCGAACGGGTTTACATGCTGGGGTCCCTAAGGGGTTGGTAAAGTTGGCAACCTTTTTTTTTGCTTCGCGTTTACGACCTGCTGAAGCTCGGTTACGCAGACTAAAGCACGGTTGTCGAGAGTTACCAAACGCAACCTTTTTAGTTAAAATATATATGTATAAATGATGTTTGGCTATACAGGAGGATCGTCCTAATCTAAAGTACATATTTCTTTTTATTCCAGCCATGTGAAGTGTGCATAGTTGGAGTTTTGGAATGTTTCCCATTGTCTGCCGTGTATGGCTTGGATGATTTGTATCACAAATGTGTGAAATGGATAACAAAGCACTTCTCTAAAGTGTGGCCAACTAAAGCGTTTGCCACATTGCCCACGGATCTACTAGACAAGTGCTACCAACACCATACTGTCAATCTTACCATTGATAATGTTGTAGAAACTGTATACGGGTGCGGCATCGCTGGTAAGTTTGTTAACTCATTAGAGAACATGACGATAAACAAACTTTGAGCATTCAAAGTAAACTTCTTCATTATTTTTAACCCCCGACGCAAAAACGACGGGATGTTATAAGTTTGACGTGTCTGTCTATGTGTGTGTCTGTCTGTGGCATCCTAGCTCCCGAACGCATGATCCAATTTTGATTTAGTTTTTTTGTTTGAAAGGTAAATTAGTCGAGAGTGTTCTTAGCTATGTTTGAAAAACATCGATCCAAGATGGCCGCCGCACAGTGGTCCCAAATTAAAAAAAAAGTGGACATTGATAGTAGACCGCTGATATTTTTTTTTATTGTTGATACAATGATAACAGATAAGGCAAAAAAATATTATTGTCCTACTTCAAATACTTTTCTGTAAAAAAAATATTTCTTTTTTTTTGTATGGGAGCGATTACATTTAACTCAATTTCTCAAAAACTTTAAGCGATGTCGAGATGGCAATCACATATGTTAGAAAACTAATAATTCTGAGTATTTGGCTCGAAGAAACTTATTGCTTATCTCTGCGTACTTTCGAGATAATAGTGACAGAAAATAACAATTTTTTTTAATGTTAATTGTTTGCTTTTTTTAATCATAGCCTTACTTTAGCACATAATTATAATGTATGCGTAATGTCAAATAAATAAAAAGAGACTTCTCTGTAAAAGAGGTTATGGGGGCCTTTCTGAAGGAGTACTTTCATCAGTTCTAAAAAACAATCAAAATGAAGACATAAAGCTGCAAACATAAAGTTGAATATGTTCACAAACGATTCTGAAAAAATATTATGGTGAAAGATTAATATTTGGGTCTATATTCTCTTGAGAAATCTCTATTTTCTGTCACTATTATCTCGAAAGTACGCAGAGATAAGCAATAAGTTTCTTCGAGCCAAATACTCAGAATTATTAGTTTTCTAACATATGTGAATGCCATCTCGACATCGCTTAAGGTTTTTGAGAAATTGAGTAAAATGTAATCACTCCCATACAAAAAAAAAAGAAATATTTTTTTTAGAGAAAAGTATTTGAAGTAGGACAATAATATTTTTTTGCCTTATCTGTTATCATTATATCAACAATAAAAAAAAATATCAGCGGTCTACTATCAATGTCCACTTTTTTTAATTTGGGACCACTGTGCGCCGCCACAAAATGACGGATGACAGATTTGTTCACAACTCCTATCAATATGGGTATCAAATGAAAGAGCTTAATTAGCAGAATATTAAACACTATAACAAATTTCAAATCCAAGATGGCCGCCACCACAAAATGGCGGATTACATTTTATTTTTTCACAACTCCATCAATATGGGTATCAACTTTCTGTAAGTTTCGTAAGATACAGATACACCTTGATTATCTTGAAGGAACATTGCATGCATTTTTTTTACATTCAAATCTTCAGGCAAATATGTTTTATTTGTATCATGTAGACTGTAATGACTGGAACGACCTAGAACAAAATATAAAAAAAAATGTGGTAAGTATCATGATTAATAAAAAAAAAAACAGAAAACATTACAACAACATAGTTCTATAAAATGATACACTACCTTTAAATGAATTAATATGCCCTCTAATTAAACTTTTGACATCATCATTGAGTTTTACATGATTATTATGTTTTCCTCTCTTATCAACCGGATCACATCCAGTTTTCTTCAAACTTGCTACTAAATATTCAACTTTTTTTCTCGATATTCCATGTATCGACATAAAAGCCTTCTTGCATAAAATTATTTCTTTTATTTCCGAATCAATCATAGCAAGTACTCTGTACTTGTATACAGCATCATAGTGTAATACTCCTTCTTTCTTGGAATGCCTATTAACTGGGAGAACGGAGATCAATCCACTTAAATAGCTGTTTTGGGCATCATGTGATGCTAGTAAATTAAAATTCTGGAGAATCTGGGTTCTTGCTTCTGCAGGAATCTTAATGAAACATCCCAATTTGCAACCACAGGCTGGACCGGGTTCATGACTCGATAATTTTAACTTTTTCAACACTTCAGACATCCGACCGTGTGACTTCCTCTTTTTTGTAGTCTTATAAACATAATTTTCGTCACAATCACTACTATTTTTGTCCATTTTGGTGTAGACACAAGCAAAAAGTTAATGCACATTTGCTTTGCACTTGCACAATCTACCGCGTCGTAAAATTTCTGAAGGGAAGCTTATCTGACAGCTGTCACTTGTACGTCAAAAAAATTAAGATGGCCGACTACGAGCGCGTTCTTTGTTACAACCGCTGCGATCAGCCTGTTCTAGCGTGGTTTCATAGCTAATGGACACCTTTTTACTTGGTATAGAATGTAATGAGCGCGTTTTATTCTAAAGTAGATTTTTTTTCATTGAACTTTACGTAAAATCAGCCCCTTTTATCATGTTTAAAATAACGTGCTCTGATTGGCCATAGAAAAACGAAGTAAATGGTACAGTTAATTCAAAAAAGGCAAAATAGTCAATGAGCTCCTTTTTTTCCTGTACCCTTCAAATGAAAGGGCTTGATTTGTAGAATACTATACAGACACTATAACAAATTTCAAATCCAAGATGGCCGCCATCACAAAATGGTAGATTACATATTTTTTCACAAATCCATCAATATGGGTATCAAATGAAAGGGCTTGATTAGTAGAATACTTATACACTATAACAAATTTCAATTCCAAGATGGCCGCCATCACAAAATGACAAAATACGTTTCGTTTTACAACTCCCTCAAGCCAAAAAATTAAAGGGATTGATTTGTAGAATAATGTACACTATATTGAAAGGGAATAAGGAATATAAACTAATGAAACGTTTTTGACTTTTAATCCCTTTAAATCAAACTTGGTCAAACTTTGATTTATAGGGAGTAAAAGTGGAGAACCACGGTTGTATCTTTATTGAATCGGGGGTTTTTTAAATGTTTAATTTAATTACTTGAATTTGAATAACCTTAATTCTATAATAAAAGTGATTGTTGTGTTCTTTGTAGCGGCGTCCTTACAAAATTGTAGATGGTCTGAAGGTGTAGCGCGTATGTGCCGGAGGCTTATAAATGTGGCAGCGCACTTCGCAGCCCCCAAACTAGTTGCCGTGTACAAGGCCATCCCTCCGTTACCCAGCGAGTCACCTCACGCCGCCAAACAAGCCCTGGACGATTTTCTTGCAGCTGCAATAGAATGGGCACCTCCAGAAGTAGTCTGTCATGCTTATGGTTACCTCTCAGCACTTGTCAAAGAAATACGTACCAGCCAATACTCGAAACCTGATTTAATCAGTAATGGCACTGAATGCCGCAAAAATTTCGGCCCCGGTAACCTACTGTATACGAACGCAAGCAGTTGGCGCATGCAATGTGAGGGCGCCTTGGTGCGGGCATCGCCTCGAGTTGTCGCTACACAAGCCTTCAAGGAGTTACCTTCTGACTTACGGAAAAGATTGCGAGAACTCGGCTGTATCAAGTATGGCGCGCATGCTATGCCTCTCGCCTCTCCTACACATCAGCCAGAGAGAAAAACCAAAACCAAGGCAGTAACTAAGAGCAAATCAGTCACGTCAACGGTTCGCAGTGTAGATATAGCTCACGTGCGCGCCGTATTTGTACCTTACACACCGAAACCTGTGGTCCCGGTCGGTTCTGTTGATGCTCTTAAAACCAACAGCAGTCTCCGTATGAATGAATGCAAGAAACCATTTGTCTCTCCTCACACACCGAAAGTGAGAACAACGAAAGCGCAGGAGGAGCGTGCTAAATTTAATAAAACAAAGAAAACTAAATCTCAGGAATTGGTGAATAGCAAAACGAAAGTGCGCCGAACGCTTTCGTACGAGAAGACAGCACCGAGGTATTTAGAACCGCCACAAAAAGAGAAGAAAACGACAGTTGTGAATAAACACTTACCGAAGATTGAATCTTCGAGTGAGTCGTCACGTAACTCAAGCCCTGTGCATTTGCGAAACTTGCGGTCGAGCGGGCAGAAGGGGCGGCGCGGTGAGATGGGCGGCCAGACGATGTCGCAGGACAGCCTGGCCACCAGCTCGCGGCCGCGCACAGCCGAGCCCAGCACCGACTCGCTCAGCGAGTCACAGACCAGCAACAAATATGCCACTTACACCAAGCAAAAGCATACCAAAGGTTCCGCCGAATGTAAGTACTCATGCTTCATAATACTTCTTTATTTTTATAATTTTACTTGGATAACACGTTTATTTCCGTTATCCCCGTATGCCATATCCCCGTCACGGGGACAGCGGAACGTTATTTAATTTATTTCCCGTTATCCCCATAACGTACATTCGGCTAACGGGAATAACGGGAAGTAAACTTATAAAAATACATTGACCCAATTTACTTGAGGTTTGTTGGCTTTTTCTATGGCTTCTTAACTGGCAGCTTTATTCTTAGTAGGTAAGTCTTGCAATTTTATAGAAACTTATATTCGTTACCGGGCAAACCCGATTACAGGACAAACTAGTTTTGCCTAGTCTAAACTAGTTCTTCCTTCACGTTCAGGGTTAGCGTTTCCGTCAGCAGGTCGACAGAGCCCCGCTGCGCGGGGCTCCTATTTCTGTCTGGAGGGTCTAAAGGAACCTAACTAAACGAACCTCGGGGTGCCCCTGACGTCGACCGACTCGTCTAGGGTTAGCGTTTCCGTCAACAGGCCCACATTCTTCCTTCTATTTTATTCAACTATATTAACGAGGACAAAGTACGGGTACAACGGGAAGTATTTTTAAATATTTGATTGAAGTACCGATGTCCCCGTAGGACGGGGACACGGCGTACGGGGACAACGGGATAACATAGTGTAACACCATACCTGTCATCCTTGGAAGGGCATGGCAGTCATATATATATACTTGTGTATTTGATATAGTTCAGTTATGTACTTGATATTGTTGTGTACTGTTATTCAAGACGATATTGTGGACGCTTCAAAAATAATTACCTGTATTACTTTCTACAGCCATAAAAATCATGAAAAATGTAGAACCAGCCCCTGCTTCGGTAACAGAAAAAAAAATGAAGACGAAGATACCTGTGTATTTAAACCAAGGACCAAAATACAAGGGGTTTGACAATCGGAATTCGAAAGACTTACAAAAGTGGGGCAAAGTTGCTCCCAAGACGAACGCAATGAATAACCGATCCAATGAGCGCAAAGTGCCGGGATCTTTGATGAACGCTACAAAGTCAAGCTCGGCGAAGATAGTTCCAAAGGTAGGTTGGTCCCGCTTTAATTTTCCCACATGTACAGATTTTAGGTTTTCATTTTACATAATTATGAGGATTGAAAATATTTTATTTCACATAGGCCTACATGAAATATTGTTGAAATAAAATATTTTACGAAAGTGAACTGTAAGTACACACATCAACACGGTCTAGGGATATTTTTAAAAAAGCGAATTACTATCAATGTGTTAATTATTTATATGACATGTATATATTTAAAATATACGTTATTTAATATTCTACCATTTTTTAATAATGGTTAAGGTACTGATTAAAATTTCAGGATTTTATGGAAAAAAAATGAAGCATAGACGGAAACCGTATATGAATTAACTTTTAATTTGTGAGTAAAAACTGAAAAAAATAGAAAAATCATTTAATTTGTGTTTATAAACTTGAAGTTAGTAGTCTGAGAAAGCGCCCATGATGTTCATAACACATCGGCAACGATTCGGCATGCTCAGAACAAGGTTGTCAATGTCTTGCTGCGGAATATTGTCCCATGTCCTTCTGAGGTGCGCAAAAAGTTGATCTTCTGTAGCCAAATTTTCGGGAACTTCCTTCAGAGCTCTTCTTTGCAGCATATCCCACGCATGCTCAATGGGATTTAGATCTGGCGATTGAGCAGGCCAGTCTAAGGCAATAACATTATGTGTATGTAACCAAGCTGCTACCGTTCTCGCCGTGTGTGCCCGGGCATTGTCGTGCATGAGCAGGAAATCTTGCCCCATTTGTGTTCTGTGGGGCAAGATTACGGGCCCCAGCACCTGTTGGACGTATCGTTCTTCCGTCATATTGCCCCGCACCCAAACGTGATCCGTCCGTCCTCCAAGACGAATTCCTGCCCAAACCATAATTGTTCCTCCTTGGTATGGGTGAACTTCCTGAGGGTTCTGGAGACGGCTCCATCGTCCAGGAACTCGCCAAACACGCGTCCTTCGTGAATCTGGATGGAAGCCGAACCTGGATTCATCCATGAACAGCACATTGGACCATTGCTCACGGCCCTAGTCCACGTGGTTCCGAACCCATTCTAATCGTCGTCCACGATTGCCTCTCCGTAAAGGTGGGACCCGGAGTGGTCTACGAGAGCGTAGATTGCTTTCATGCAGTCGCCTTCTTACAGTTTGGTCACTCACAAGCACTTGGTGTTCCACTCGCAGCCTTTGGACCAATTGAGTCGCCGTTGCATTTGGTTGAACTCGCGCAGAAATTTGCAAAAATCGGTCTTGTCTGGGGGTAGTGATGCGACTTGGCCCCCGCTGTCTCTCCGCTACTTCACCTGTGGCACGATAGCGTGTCCACAATCTTGAAATTACATTTTGATGGGTCCCTATGGCCTCAGCAACATTACGCTGAACAGATCCAGCTTCCAGCATTCCCACAGCTCGTAACATCTCCGCCCTCGTCAAATGTCGGCGTTGCATGGCTACAATACCTCAATTCTAACTTTATCTTACGTTTAAAAATGAAAAAAAACTGTAACTAAACGTAATTCGTATTGTTTTTTAAATTTCGCACAAATGAAAATTCCCTCTCCTATACATCAAGACATTTTTATGCCACCGAAACAAAAGAATTTTCAAAAATTTGAATTTGGAATTAGTCTGAGATAAATTACAAACAAATCGGTGTATTAAAGATTCCAATGCGGCCAGTACTTTTCGAGTTATTTAATTGAGTATGAAATATCCCTAGACCGTGTTGATGTGTGTATATGAAATGTTTTGAAAAGGTACACGGTTCGGGTTGGTCGTTTCCTATGGAGAAGAACCGGCAAGAAACTTCATGGTAAACTTTAACAATCAGAGAACAGTGTTTCTTGGGTGGGTTTTTGTGTTAAGCGAGGAATGTTTACACAAGACCCACCCAAGCAACACCAGTTCAGTTTTGTGGCAGACCTGTAGTGAAACAGAAACATGTGGATAAAAATTAATAGATGCCGGATGCCCGACCTGAGCGGCACCATATGTCTGTGTTTTGCGCTTTATCTAATTGTCTATCACAGGTAGTGAAGGAGGCGGAAACGCCCTGTAAGACCAGTATGTCCCGGAGCCTGAGATCTCAAACCAGCAGGAATCAGCCTCACCATGATGAGAAGGAATCATCATCCTTCGTCGAGTCGGAGACATCCAGGAATAATATGTCTAAGAGCCAACGAAGTCCCCATCCGCACTCGAGCAGGCAACAGCCTCAAGATAAAGAGTCTTCATCGTTCGTGGAGACAGGCTCCCACAAAAACAACATGTCAAAGAGTCAGCGAAGTACCCACTCCAACAAGTCACAGTCTCAAAAAGACGAGAAGGAGGCCGCATCATTCAAAGAGATACCTGTGATGGAACGGTCCGGAACATTCCTTAAAGATGAACCCACTTTCGGCGACATAATCAACTTAGATATATCACAATAGATATCAACAGTCTCAGTAGCAAATAGTAGAATATATTGAGTAGTATCTCTATTTAATATCAAAGCACTTCATGTATATTTTGCCTCAGTAACTAAATCTTTTTAGAGTAGTGGAATGCTTTGTAAATGAGCTCATCCGGGGAAGAACTTTAGTCTCCGTTTCGCATCAATCTTCGCACTTGTAATGTTGCTACTAGTGCAGGTGTCCGTAGACGGCGTTAACCACTTCAGGTGGGGCCGCCGGCATCATAACCATGTCTTATTCTCTCATTGTCTCAACTATTTACTCATTCATTAATTGTGCTCTAAAAGAATAAGAATTTACAGTGAATAGATAATCGCAAGTAATTTGAATATTAGATACACTGTTGGCATTTGACTTGTCTGGGCTCCAAAGATCGGCAGTGGGTACGGCATATACTCCTGTATGAACTCGGTGAGTACATCAATCAGTAGATAAAATAATTATTTGAGCAACAGCTTTAACTTTGAATAGTATTTTAAGGTAATTAGCCTTTCAAAGATTCTAGATGATTACATTATTATTTTCAAAATGCTCTATATTGCCGCTGGCGTTAAAAGAAGAGTTCATGCAAAGTAGTTGTGAACCAATCAGAATATTGTCAACTCGGTAACGTGTGATTCACCTTTAATAAATATAAAACTTCTATTTTCAGGCTTCATCAAATATAAAATAACTGTTAATATTTAAAAAATGGCTACACAAAAAGGACAAGATGGGAACGCAGGAAATAGCAGATGAAAATAGTTGCAATCTTTACAATAATAACAATCAAGATAATTGTATGAGTAGGTATCTCATCTTTAAATATATAATTTAATATATTCATCGTCATTACATCAGCATAGATGAAGTTATTTCCGAGCGGATGATATCATAGTAAACTTGTATTCTAAATCTATCTCACGATTGCTCAATAATTCTGCACTGTAGGAAGTTAACGCTACAGTTTTATATTTGCCTAATTTTAGTTTTATGCAAGGTTATTTGGGCCTTGGGACTTGCATTTTATAATGATTGGTGGCGTAGAGCCCGTCTATGTACAATGTTCAATCAACTAATCTATAAGGAGTTTTTTTATGTTTTTTAATTGATGAGATAATAGTATGTAGGTCCACACGCTATAACAAACCCTCAGTGTATTTTTACATGTCACTTCTTTTATTATTTAGAATTCTTGAGAGCAAACCTAACGCGCTTAGTGTGAAATAACGCCGGCCGATGCTCTCCGAGCCGGTCTGTGTGATCGGACCCTTATCTTGTAGTTAGAGGCTATCTGATATTTTGCAGGTAATTCAACAAGAAACAAGTGATGGACACACATTCACAAGGAGAGGTGCTTCGAGTGCTGTGACAGTTCAGGGCACTAAGCTAAGGTACGTCACTAAAATTTGACATTTGTTCATCTTGTTGTACCTACGAGTACATGAAACCTTTCTCTTCCACTTTTTCTCCAATAGTAAGTGCCGAAGATCCTACGGACCTTGGGGAACTGTTCTATGTAATTTTACACGTTATAAAGTGCTGCTTTTTAAGTCTAATTTAAAATAAACTTCATTTTATTTGGATTGTCTTTGTGTCGCTTTGATGGAATAGCTAGTACATCTACTCACTGTCATACTTATTAAATAATACATATTATCCTTCATCTCTGCTATGGCAATTAATGCAGTTTCTATTTTATACTAATTGTAGCGATACAACGATTACATAAGTGTCTCTGAGAGAGCCAACAATGAAACTGGGCGATATGAATAATTGGTTTCTGAGACACGATATTTAACAACAAAAGAGCCTTCTTCGCTAGTGAAATGTAAGTAAGATCAACAATTTTACTTATGCTAAATTTGATAAGATTGAGGTCAAGAGAAAGCCCAGTTAATATAAAAAAAAAAAAACGATATGTCTGTTTTAATTAACCACTGAGCATATGGAATGGACCTATATCTTATTAAAAATGATCTTTAAATATTTTTATTTTATTGCAGAGCTATGTGAAGTGTACATAGTTAGAGTTTTGCAGTTCCCACTGTCTGCCTTAGTGCCGGTTTGGATGATTAATATCACAATTTTGTGAAATGGTATACATTTCGCACAAAGCACCCTTTTGGCCAACAAAATAAGAAGCTGAAGCATTGGAGTTCAAGAAAGGTACCAGCAAAACTGGGCCATCTTGCCCCTAAGTCGAACGCAGCAAACAACAGGGTCGAGGTCCGCAAAGAGCAAAGATCTTCGATGAACATTACGACGCCAATCTCGTCAAAAATAGTTCCAAGGTAGGTTTATTTTCGTTTTTCTCACCGGCGTATTCCGTCCATTTCCTGGGCAAATGCTTTTTTGGACACCTAACATCTTTGCTGTCCCGTGGTTTCCAGTTTTGACGTAATATGATCAGTTTAGTGTACAGCGGAAACACCTACTTATGGTCTCAGGGGCGCTCTTTACTATTTGCCCCGGCAACCATTGTGATTTGTGACTGCTTTAATTCGACGTGTGTCTTGTCAGTTAGCATAATCAGCCTATAATTTCCCCACTGCTGGGACACAGGCCTCCTCTCTATGAGAGGGTATTGGGCTATAAGTTACCACGCGGACCCAGCCCGGGTTGGTAGACGTCTTCGAGTTGTTGGTTATAAGACATGCCTGGTTTCCTTACGATGTTTTCCTTCACAGTTTTGAGAGCAATTATGATGAAATAAATTACCCAGAGTAATGCGCCTGCCTGGATTCGAACCTATAACATACTGCTCGTAAGTCGGGGCCGCCACCACTAAGCCACCGCACCACCATTAGTGCCTAATTGAAACGAATGCAAAACCGTGGAAATCGGTTCGTGCGTTCTGGAGTTATAGCGTCAGGAAGGAAAACCCGACTTATTTTTATATAGTAGACTAGCTGATGCCCGCGGCTTCGCCCGCGTGGATACTGTAAAAACCATCCTTGATGTGGATCATATATCATTCTAAAATTTCAGCTCGATCGGTGCAGAACTTTTTGAGTTTTTGAAGCGTACACAAACCAACATAACATTTTTATATAGATAGATTAATACCATAGGGGTTAATTAGGCTTCGCAAAAAATAATTCTTTTTAACCTAACATTTTAATAGTAAAAAAGGGTTACAGTGAGTCAAACTTAAAAGATAGACATTTGCTGTCGCGGACTTTTTTTAGAACTTTTAAAGAGGAAAAATTCTTTCATACATGATATTTGCGTAACTTAAACCGTTTTCGCAGCGCACGCAGCGGAAGCTCTCAAAAAGGAAAAACCTTTTCCCGTTCTTGTAACATTTTTCATTTATGCTCCGCTCCTATTAGCCGTAGCGTGATGTTATATAGCCTAAAGCCTTCCTCGATAAATGGACTATCCAACACAAAAATAATTTTTCAATTCCAATCAAGTAGTTCCTGAGTTTACCGCGTTCAAACAAACTCTTTAGCTTTATAATATTAAAAAAAAAAGAAAAAAAAAGAACACCAGAGAGTTAAAGAATTCCTCAGCCGAAGGGTAGAAATATCGCATGTTCGTGACGACGCAGCGAATGGAACGGGCGACAGAGCTTATCAACCGGCGCACGCTCAGAGCGCACTCACTTTTGCTCGGGCGCTCGACTGCGACAGACGTCTAATGGGACCTGTGGTTATAGTTAAGACGGTTCCTTAATATTTTCATAACTGTGTTGGTTTTGTGGTGTGCTACTTATAAATAAATAGTTCGAGGTTACTTTGTCGTTTCTTTTTAAGACACTTAAATACCCTTCTGATCCTTATGATTATAGATTATTCGTTTCCTTTACAGGTTTGCGCGCTACGATGTTTTTGAGCACTAACAACATCAACAGACAGTCTCCTGTATTCGTAAAGAAACTACGTTGGTATATCTATTCTTCTTATACACTTAAAATTTTTTTTTTTTTTTTTTGTAAATATTGGATTTAAGAAACTTCTAAATGAATTTTAAAACACGTACTATCGTAGCTGTCTTCCTTTTTAGAGGTATACAGTGCAAGGGGCAAAACATTTTGTTTTGTATTTAGGCTCATAATATATGATTTCCATTTGTGTTCTTCCCCAGATCGAACTCTTATGAATTTACCTACATTAATAAGTTACATGTGCCAAGCTCATAATAAAAAACATTGTGCTTTGCTTTGCCAGTTGTCACAGTCGAATCAATACTTTGTTCTAGCTGAAAAAAAATATGGTCTTGCTAGTAACTTGGGTAAAGATTTTAGATTGTTAAAAATGGAATAAACGTATTCTAACAGAATAAACAGAATAAAACGTAGTGGCCGCCTTTCAACGATCTTGACGTTGTAGCACTTTATTCTATAAATTATATTGTATGTGTTACCGAGGCTCTTATATGTTTTCCTGTTATATGTATATAAAGTCTTGTTATCCTGGAAATGTGTTAAGTATTATCCATTTCACCATGTAGTGTAAAACTAAAGACAGTTTATTTACACTGACACATTTCCTAGGACTTGTATATAGTATATGGTACTGGCATTGTAGGAAGATAAAGATTTAGGTGCGGATATCCCACATGTGGTGCGCGACAACATATATGTCCGCGTGCTCATTGTGTGGCCGCTTGCTCCAAATCTCACCATTTAAAAGAAAACACAATTAAACCACGATTTCGTCTCTGACATCTTCAAAGAATTGACAGAGACGGAACGATGTTTTAAATAAGTTTAGTGCTAAACACATATAGTGATTAGTGGTGAAAGTGGACCTTATCTGGATGACTGTGAAGAGACTGTGTTGGCGCTTGCGCTCTGTGCTGCACTCAGGCTCCCCGAGCGCCGACACTGTAGGATAGCTAGTGATATATCACTCGTGAATTGTATAGAATGCGTATTTAGGAAATAAATACTTTATATTGACGTGTTTACTTGTATTCGATGTATTATCTTGCTGAATCATTACATCTTTATGCAACAAAAACTTAAAAGAAAACCATTAGACTTAAAAGAAGGTAAATAAATTGATGTTTAGAAATAATACAAAAAATATATTTATATATCGATTTGGATTGAAAAATACTTATCATTGTTTTATGTCCAAATTAAATCTGACATTCTATAAAACAGTGTAGAAATTTACGTGAAAATAGGTGATATGCTTCCTTTAGTATTTCCATGTATTAGTATGTTATGTAAATGCAATTACATAAAACTCACCCGTACACATAAATGTACAGTATGTACTTACTGCTTTGCTATATATCTACTCGTAGAAATATTTAAATGTCTAGCTGGATCTAGAACATAAAATAGAAGTAGCGATTATTAAGATTAAAATTTCGTTGCCATTTAAATTATTAAATAATATGTAGGCTCTAGTAGTTATAATTCGACGGCACTGTATTTTTATCATAAAATAAGGTATATTATAATGTATTAAAAAACAGCTATGTTTTTAATCACATTTCAAACAATACTTTATCTTTCTTTTTTTGTAATATTTCTATACAATGAAATGTACAACGTACTTAACGTTTTGTAATTTAATATATTCTTAATAGAGTTCTTTTGCCTAACACATCTCAGCTCAGTATTAAGTATATAATTAGAAGCTTTATATAGTAAAATTTCTCTCCGAAAAACGTGAATATAATATTTCTTATTTAACCTGTACGGTACTACTATACACTATTTTGTTATAGCTATGTGTATGCAAGGCACTGCTTTATATTTCACGATGTCAAATAATATCCCAACAAACTTTCATCCCCTATTTAACTCCCTTACGGGGTTGAATTCATAAAAAATACTAAAACCTTTCTCGAGAACCACTCTATCCATTGGTGAAAACAGCATGAAAATCGGTGCAGTAATTTTTTAGTTTATCGCGAACAGACAGACGTGGCGGAGGACTTTTTTTATATGTTATGATAACCGTAAAAGTTTCTTACTATACTACTGTATACTCATGTATGAAATTATGTGGAAAAGCGAACTCCACCATATGGGAAAATACCTCTCATCATTATTCATATAAGTAGCGAAGAGTATTTTTTGCCATTTTATATTTATATAAGAATAAATAACTTTCACTGTGTTGACCGCAGGCTGCACTGGAGATCAGATCCGCTCTAAGACTAAAAAAGTCATAGGTTTGCTAATTAAGGTTGAACAAGCCAGTCATTCTTCCATACAAACTTACGAAAGTGATTACTCCTCTGTTTGACGGTGTAGGTTCAAAATTAAAAATTGTATCAACTGGTCTAATCATTATCTAGGTCTGTATGGAAGCAGAATTGGAAAAAAAATATTGATTTGGAAGTTATGAACGTCAAAACTTTCATATTTTAGCACTAATTTTAACTCATCTTTGGGCGTAAATAAGTAACGTATATAGTATGAAAAAGAAAAAAGTGAAACCATACGGACATAGATTAGTTATTAAAAAATTTAAATATTTTGATTTTGAACATATACATTCAATATATTTTTCATGAAACCAAATATACCAAAGGTCTGCATAGAAACAATTGCGCGCCCGTTTTAGTTGTGTCTCTTTCGCTCTATGCACTTCGCTCGTGATGTCGGGTGAAATAGCATGCATTTTAGCCCCGCCCACCAACTAGTTCGTGCCGTTGGCTTGTTTACCCTTAAGTGGATTTTACGAGTAATTGGCTATTTTTCTACCCAGTCTTTCGCAAAGTTTGGATTATCGAGTGCTCTCTACCGAGGCAAGAAAAATACTCTGACCGACTGATTTTGCGATTTCGAGACGATAAATGTACAGGATACAGGAATCATTCGGCATTGTATTGTGAGTGAAAAACGAGATTAAATCATTTTAAAAGCTATGTTTGAGCAAGCTACGTGCATAACATTTATAAAAGGTATTTTCCATCCACGTGGTGTTCGTTATTTCCTACCGTTTATTATAAAACTGCTTAATAACAAGTGTAGCTGAAGATCCAACTAGAATATTGTGGTATGTATGTAGGCATTTAAAAATGATACAGCAACATCACATTATATTTTATACTTATATAATCTTTTATAATAATAATAATATTTATGTAATTAGGTTCTAAGTATGTTTTTTAATAATGATTGTGATAAAAATTGTTTCGGTAATATTACTTTTATAAAGTACACTTTCAGTGGTCTCATTATTATTCATTTACTCATAAAGGAGGACCTGCTTTAAAGGAGGTTATATATTTAACCCAAGCATCTACATTGTATTGTTTGTATCTTTCATATCTCTCACGTCATTGCAATATATATTTTTTATGGCCTTGTTACTATATTTTAGGTCGCCCGATGTGGTTCGGCATTAAATGTGATATCCCATTTTTGTTAAAGAATTTAATCGTTTTGAGTACTTGGGTATGCTCTATACAGCTTAATCCCTTCGGTTACCTGCCTTGCTAATTTTGTTAATGGGACCACGGAAAATGGTTTTTGTTTTCATTTTATGCGGCGTATTTTATCGGTTAAACCTTATTTGGTTATACTGCATTTACTGTGTTTATGAAATATGACAATCATTTAAAAATAAACTGAATTACACAATTTATTTTTAAATGAGTAATATAAAAATATGTTTTTTACCATTGCCACTCGAAAAAGGGCATTTTTTTCATCGATAACAGTGAATAAAACGCTCTTTTATTCACTGAGTGAATAAAGACATTTTGAATTAGGAACAAACACGAATTACGTATAGTGCGCGCGGAACTAGTTGGCCGCGCCTAAGGTGGCGACAGGGATGAGGGGGCGGGTTGCCTTATACAGCTCGCAATGCACAGGAGACTATAATTAGACAGTGATGACCAATCTCGAGATATTAATTGTTCAATTTATTGAAAAGAATACTTAAATAAAAAAACAAAAACATGCCTAAGGCGCGGCCAACTAGTTCCGCGCGCACTATACAAAAAAATCGCTGCTGCTGAAATAGTACGTACTGGGTGGCTGAATGGAGCTATTCCATTCCAAATTTTAAAATAATATCCCGCCAATTTAGTTACGTTCTTTTCTGTCTTTAATTGTGGTTGTTTTGTGTTATTGGAAAATCTATTTACATAAGTAAGTAATTATAATAAAAATGAGTTCTTCCGATGACGAAAATGAGAGACTGACTCCGGAATAATTTCGTTCTAAAGCAGCAGTTATAGTAGATGATTTGTTGCCACCAAAATCTCGGGAGTTGTACCTGAAAACATACAATTTATTCTGCGACTGGAAAACCATGAATGGCGCCAATTTCCTTCTCTGAGTGCATATTTCTTAACTATTTCAATAACCAAGACCGCCGTCGACACTTTGGAGCATATATTCTATGATAAAAGCCACAGTGAGAATCAAACACAACATTGATATTTCAAAATACTCAAAGTTAGTGACATACTTAAAGTACGTCTATCCGTGGGTATTAAGCCAAAGAAATCTAGAGTGCTTAGCTCCGAAAATAAATACCATCCTAATTATTTTCTCACAGTCAATGGTAAAAAGTAGAGTACACAACACGTGAATAAAAAATTTATCTCGGTAGGTACTTGTATCCCTCGCTCCGTTCAGGATTCTAGAGTATAGAATCCCTCGCTACGCTCGTGATTCTACTCTAGAATCCTTCGCTGCTCTCGGGATCCAACTTCGTACCTCGAATTAAATTCCCTTTTTATTCACTTGTTGTATAATCTACTATTACTTGGGTTTACTCTAAAAATGATCTCAATGATGCACAGTATTCAATAATTTTGTTGGTTTCCATCAGCACCAGGCCATCAGCCACTGCAATATCAGTTATTATTTTTATTTGACTTTTATTATATTTCCATATACTGGAGCTTTTTTCAGTATCTGGATAGTGTTAATTGTTATAATTTGGTTGTAAATATTTTATTTGACATACATACACAGCACAGGCTCTCATTTTAAAACCTGTTTATATCACTAATGGCACTGTTTGTATGAATTTTAAGTCTGTAAACTTCTAAATTTTAATATTTATTATTGTAATTGTTGATGGAAAATGTTATTTTAGGAAAAAAAGTAATGACGTTAATAAACATGTGCAAACCATTTTGTTATTTTATTTTTGTAATGCCTAAATAAGTTGATTGATTCTAGATTAGTTTACAGGTAAAGTAGATTACTGTCTAAGTCGGGGTTATAAGGCCCTTCTTAGAATCGTGTCTTAAGTATTAGCTTTTTCATGATAATCGTCTTAGCCATTTTGAAGATAGTCTTTTCGGATTGTTGTAGGGATCGCAGCCATACAGTGGTTATTACACAGTATTTATTTTATTTACACTTGTCTGATCAACTTGAAAGGGCTTGGTTTGTAAGGAGTCCGAGCCTGCTGCCTGGCTTGCCTAAAGCCATAACGCTAACACTCGCGCGGGTACGGAGCGGACAGCGGAACATTGATCAGTCCAAACATTTTATTCTGTATCGCTAACTAATCAAATAAATAGGTAGGCAGTTTCTGATTCGAATTCCTCACAAGTAATTGAATTGTGTTTGTTCGGAAGTGACCATCACACTATTGGACATTTTTAACCGACGAAAAAAAAATGGAGGAGGTTCTTAATTCCCACCCCGACCCGTGGTACAACTGCGATGTCCAACTGGTTGTACTACGGGGAAGTAAATTTACCCATGGTTCAACTCTTTTTTCTGATATTTATGATTATGACCCGTGGTACAACTGTGGAATTATGTCCAACTGGTTGGACCACGGGGATAGGATGATCGTGTAAAACAAACATACATGCAACGCATGTTGTACTCCATGACGCGCGCTCGCTTCGCTCGCATATTACATAACACTATTGTCTTCTGTCCCCGAAGTGCCGGGCCTCCGCCGGCCTCCTTCGTCGGCCTACGGCCCGGTGCCCATGCCGCCCATAAAGGATACTGTCGCGAGACGGTCGTATTATAATTTTGGTTAAAAGAGGAGGTAGTAATTGCATTGCACTTCAGCATTAATAGATAACCTTTTCCTGTTTATTACCAGTAGTTGTTCCATAGATCATACATTCAATTCCCAGAAGTACAACTAGTTGGACCAAGGAAAGAACAACTCACTGTAATTGAACCATTGGTAAAGATATTTCCCCAGTTGAACCCAGTTGAACCATGGGTAAATTTACTTCTCCGTAGTACAACCAGTTGGACATCGCAGTTGTACCACGGGTCGGTCACTCTTAATTCGACCCGAATATTTTGCAAGATACCCATATCTTGTCCGTCAACCAAATTACTGCCAGTAATACCGTTTGTCATGTAGGTACAACTGTGTTTTATGAATGGTCTTTCTTCGACAATAATGACCACTGTCATGTGTGGAGCATCTGCTAAGATTATTTCAACACTAGATATTCCTATTGTATTCAGTATGCTTAGGTGGTTTGGTCACGTAGAGAGGATGAGTGAAATTCGATTAACGAAAGGTATTTACAAGGCAGATGTGAGTGGTAACGCCGGGAGGGGACGCCCTAGAAAGATACTGACCATATTGGTGATGTGCTTCAGAAAGGACAGGTACGTAGTACTCGCAACCGGAGTGCGTGTATGAATCTGGACGAGGCAAAAGGAGTATGTAAGAATCGTAGCAGGTGGCGTTCTGTGGTTTCTGCCTACCCCCATGGGAAAAGGGCGTGAGATTATGTATGCATGTGTGCGAAACATCTACGCAATAGGTAGGATCGTCTACTTAGAGCGAACTCCTCAGTGGTACCTACTCCTCACGTCAACACAGTTTGGTAATAAGGTGCTGCAGTTTGCATCCTCATAAGTAAGAACAGTTTCAAAGTGTCATGGTTACTCGTAGTAGTTTACAATCAGCCTATAATGTTAGCACTGTCGAAACACCTCTTTGCGAGGGGGAGTGGGCACAGTATTCTACCACGCGAGCCCAGGACCCAGTCCACTCTTCTCGGTCTAATCTTTGGTTCTATGTAGGACGATTCGGTTTTTAGAGCGGTTGTAATTAAAATAAATACACTAGACCGCAAAGAAAATGGCTCGGTTAGAAAATTTTCAATATCTTCAAAAGTACCTGGCCTACGTACGGTCAGCATCAGAAGTAGCTGAACATTTCGGAATTTTAATTCTTTTATGTACAGGACTCTATCTATATTTTTTTATGTTTCAGAAGATTATTCGTTAAAATAGCCCATAAACTCTAATAACATGTAGTAACGAGTATTATCTAACAAGTTTTTATTTAAAAAAAACAGCTTCGATACTTTGAGTAATGTTAATACTTATAATATACTTCTGAGGCTGACCGTACCATGTTGGCAAAGATGGAGAAAAGTGAATTTCGAGTGTTGATTAAACACATTGAGGTATAATGTACCTACTACGTAGTACATTATACCTCAATGATTAAACATTAATTTTTAAATATTATGGGGACTCTGCTCCGTCGATTAAAATTATTCATAAATGGTTTAGGATTTTCGGTGTGGTCGTACGAGCACAAGTGATGCTGAACGCCCAGGACGCCCAGTTGAGGTCACTACTCAGATGATCTCTAAAAACCATGACATAGTCACATAGTGTTGAACAACCGAAGAGTAAAAGTGAGCGAGATAGTACTTAGGCATCTCAGACGAACGTGTGCGCAATATCGTACACCAACATTTCGATATGAAAAAGCTCTCCGCGCGATGGGTGCCGCGTTTACTGACTATTGACTGGCCTGTTGGTCTAGTGGTTAGTGACCCTAACTGCTATGCCGGAGGTCGTGGGTTCGATTCCCACCCAGGACAAAATGTTTGTGTGATGAGCACGATCATTTGTTCTGTGTCTGGGTGTAATTTATCTATAATATGTATGTATTTAGAAATATATAAGTATGTTTATCAGTTGTCTAGTATGTACCCATAACACAAGCTCTGCTTAGCTTGGAACTAGATGGCGTTGTGTGATAGTTGTGGAATATTATTTATTTATTTATTGATCAAAAACGCATGCGAGTTACCACTTCGAAGGCAGGTTTGGCGTTGTTACAACGGAATAAACAGTTTTTTTGCGTAGTTATATAACGGTAGACAAAACGTGGATACACCATACACCAGAAACCAAGGAACAATCGAAACAATGGATTGCTAGGGGCGAACCAGCTCCGAAGAAGGCCAAAGCCGGCCAATAAGGTGATGTCTACAGTTTTCTGGGACTCTGGGACGCACGTGGGGTAATCCATATTGACTACCTAGGGAAGGGTAAAACGATCAATTGCGAATATTAAGCCAATTTATTGGACCACTTTAACCAAATTTCACCTGAAAAACGACCAACCAAGACAACGCACGAATGAACACAGACCTGCGCGATTGCCATGGCCAAATTACATGAGTTGCGATATGAGTTGCTATCTCACCCACCATTCGCCAGATTTGGCCCCTTGCGACTATTTTCTGTTTCCGAATTTAAATAATAATAAAAGTTTATTTCAGATCATACAATCCATAAATCAATAGTTACAAAACAGAATAGATTAGCCCGCGCACATTAAAAAAAATGGCTCGGTGGAAAAAGAATAAAAGATTTAGCTCCAACGAGGAGATCATGCTCGAAACCAATGCCTATTTCGAAGGGTTGCCTAAGTCGTCTTTACGGAAGGGATCGAACAGTTTGAGAAACGCTGGATGAAGGGCATTGAGTTAGATGGAAATTACGTTGAAAAATAAATCATAACTTTTAAATAAAGTTGTCTCCTTGTTTCATTTTTATCAGACTTATCACTCCGCCCTCGTTTTTATTTAAAACTGGAATGTCGTCGTGTTGCGGATTTTCTGGTTACTACTACGACTGTAATGTTGACTGTTCGACTTCATGCGCCACATTTTGCTAGTTATGAGCCTAATCCGCGCTATCAGCCGAGCATGGCTGCATGGTCTTGAACCATCGGATAAAGTATGTCTATATCTGTGATGCATGTCAACCTACCCTATCAATAGGTAATAATTTTCTTCTGCCCGTCTTGAGTATAAAAGATCTGGGGGCACGTCAATGCGGCCAAGTCGAGCAATAAAGCGGCACGACCGTACCATCCTTTTCTCAAAACAGTTCAGGCCATTTTCGACCTAGGTGTAGGCTACCCGAGTCCTACCTATAACTTCGTTGTGGACAAAACTAGAAGCCTGAATTTTCAGTAACCAAAGGCATTGTATAAACTGGACATACCTATCTAAAATTATATTTATAGTTAAGAATTGTACCAAAAACATTTTAAAAATAGGTACAAAGCATTGTATTTAATAAACATACTTTTGTTTAAAAAAGTAATGATTTGACTTATCAATCGGAAATGCGTCCTTAAGAACACGACACCATACCTACGTTATCCTAATTACGGTTATCCTAAACAGACTTTGACAGTTGCAAGTGAACGGATTTTGAAGGTGGAACCACATAGTAACAGAAACAACAGTGGAACCACATAGAGAACAATGTGTTAATTGTGGTCGGAGTGTCCGACAAGGCAGGTCGCGGCACATTTCACCTTTTTTTTCTAACGATAGGAAATCATCAAATGACTCCTCCCGCTCTGGGCGGAGCAGAATGGAGTGTCAGACTCTTACTGACTAAAACCCATCAGTTTTCCTTTTTCTGCCTTTCCCGGGCTGCAGTAACTTTTTCGAACCAACTCTGACAGGCACAGGCCTTAATGGGCCCCGTCTATTATGCTGACTAAACTTTGAGGCGCGGGTGGAACGAACACAACGCGCTGTCGACCCGGGCCTGATCGGACAATGACCTACCCAACGCTAACGTTGGCACTTGGTAGGCCCGCACCTACGGTGGCCTGTGTGTCTTCTTCTGTTGCGGTGATTGAAGGGTGAGGTTTACCTCGCCCTCACGCATTCGGCATCCTCCTTCGCTAGCATTACTGCTTCGCAGAAGGAGGATGACCGCTTCCCATGCCTCAGCGCTCCAGACTATGGTTTGAACCCGGGCCGGAAGCGAGAGGTCGCCACCGCAGATCAACTCGACGAGGACACAACGGTGCCGGGCGATCCCAGCCGTGTCCTCCCGCCCTATCCGAAACCCTGCGTGAGTACCTGTATCAGGCGGAAGGTGAGGACGCTGTGGCACCTATCAAGTCACTCCTCAAAGAGGGGACTTAACGCCGCAACTGTGGCGTGCTCAGCAATGAGTTGCGACAGTCGCTGTCTCCATACTGCCATGAGATTCTGGCGGAGCTCCGTAGACCGTGCACCGCGCTGCGATCGCGATTATAATACTTAGGCCGCAAATTCGGAGAAGCGTTTTTTAGAGCGTGCAGTTGAATGGAATTCCATTCAACTCCCCGCTGCACGCACACGCCCCGCCTCTCCGAATTTGCGGCTTTACTGGGCAGGTATAACTTAGTGTGGTCACAATTTTGAAAAACAAATGGCGAGTCGATCGTTTGAAATATTTAACCCCCTTCTTTGATATATTATCTAAAGAAAAATATTGTGAGTAGAACCTTACCTACCAATTTGCACCCGGCCCGCGTGTTCTTAGATGGCTCTCAGTGATAAACTTGTAGGCTGGCGGGTATCAAAGACATCAGGCAATTTTCTAACGTAAGGAAGATTAAAGCAAAGATGATCGATTCATAAATTAAGTCTTTTATTTCAGAAAACGATACAATATAGCGTAATACAATATAACAACAATACCATACGGAAATTTAAATGTTTTCTATTGTTAATTTTAAAATAACCCTACTGCATGCTGAATCTGTGAATATAAAGTTACGTGTATAGGTTACTAAGATTACGACACATTTATTTAAAAATTAAACCTCTTGTTATATTTTTACGCAAATTAAGCCTGGAATACACATGCTACGTAAGTACGTACCTAGTAGCACACAATTTGCATGTATGATTATGATTATTATTCACACACGGGGAGCATGCCATAAATAAGCATACTACTTATTAGCAAACATACATGCCTTTTAATAACACGTGTATTGCAGCCTTCACGTATATTTTACGAAAGGTTTCAACTCAATTTATGAAACAGCCGATCGTTTTCAGTTTGCACGTCACATAGTATTAAGTACCCTAAGTAAAGATACAACGAAGTTTTCAATGTGTACCAGAGGTTATATATATGTATTATCATATCAATAGTCTTTAAAAATGCTCGTCTATTAACACACTTACTTTGTGATTTTCAATTAGATCTTTAATACTTTTAGAGACAAGTTTTCTTTTCCAATAATAGTATTATTCTAATGGAAAATAGGTGCTGTCATATATTAACTCTTCGGTTTTCTGTACATTTCGTGTTAAGAGTTAGATCTTATCTATAAGATGTAGAGATACATTAAATACAAGTAAAACATTCTATCCATCGGCAATAATTACAAAAACCACCACAAATGAAATTAAAAATGCCATAAACAAGAGTGAAATTCTTCTAAATATACTGACACAAACTACGATTAAATGTGCTATGAAATGTTGACGCCTATTTTAATATCGAATAGTAGCCGTGGAGATTACACAACAGGCCCACGGTTGTACCTACTACCAATTTATTAACTCGAACAATCCTCACATCGCACCTTGGATCTGAGCCCGACACTAGCTGAGCTTTACTACATTCAACCTACACCAATATGTAGGTATACACTGGAACATGATCAGTTCTTAGGGCTCGTTTACGGAGACGCGGAACGTCGCGCGGCAGAAGACTCGTCTCGTGCTTTTTTACTAATTTACTGAGAGACGGGTCCACCGCAACAAACGCTGCATTTTAAAGTAACGAGCGAAAAATCGCTTCTCGTAAAATCGACGTTTGAAATCGTTAATTTTTTCATACATCGCCATGTGTTTGAAATAAAAACGCAGCACGCGACGCGCGACGCCCCGCCTGTACGTAAACATGCACTTAGCGTTACGAAAAAAATATGAGAGTACATCAATTGTCAACAAGTTAAAACTTGCGTATTTATTACACCTATATTAAGATACATGTAAAGCTCAGCTAAGGCCCGACTAGGCCATATTGTTTAATACGAAATGGTTTTATAAAAGCGAGTTCCTACCCTCAATGATTGTCAGTCCCGCTGTGCTCTTAAAACAAATCAACTTAATATTCGTTGTAACAAAATGAATTTTATGGTTTAAAACAGAATGTATTTTGAAAATTATACGACCTTCTAACAGATGGAGGCAAACAAATATGCTCCCCAAACTAACCAAGAAATAAACAGTAGATTAGAAAACGGTAGAAAAGTTCACCGGGATTCTCAAAACTATTTTTATAGACCATAATCACGTTTACCTAGGGTTATTAAGTTTTCAAATTGTGTAAGCGTATAAATTTCTATCGAATTTTAAGAATTCACATACAATAACCAAATACTTATGCACTTACATTACGAACATTTTAAAAGCCATTATTGTATACAAGTTTAAAAATAATTACGAGACATTTTATTCAATTTTTACACGAAAATACTCAGTAAGTATATGAACCTGATATTTTACGCTATGTTTTCCACTTAACACGTCATACATTAATTCCTAAGTATTCAAGGCTTGATATTTAATTATGACAACAGCTACATACCAAAACACAATGACTAAGTTCTATATAATATTTGTGTTATTATTTTAGGCTTATAGCACACTGAAACCAGTACATGTAACTGCGAGCGAGGTATTACGTCACGTTCATTGATGGTTTTCGGTTCGGGGTAGTTTCAGTGTGCACAGTGACGTAGTGAAATTATACTCTAACACAAATTAATGGCCAATCTTCTGTAAGCTCGGGGCTTCGGAATATTAATTAAGTAAACGTTTAGTGTGTTGTGTAGCCACGAATAAAACACGACACGCTAGACATTTCATTATTTATAAATAATAATAGTAACAATACAAAGAACTAACAATTATATATAGTGCTTGTTATTTGAAATAATTAAGATTGATTCCACATCGATTAATTTGCCATAATTATATTTTCGACCAAACTGTTTTTATTACTAGTGACCCGACCCGGCTTCGCACGGGTGCAAAAAAGATACCAAAACCTTCCTCTTGAATAAAAAAACCCCCCATCAAAATCCGTTGCGTAGTTTTAAAGATCTAATAAGCATACATAGGGACAGACAGCGGGAAGCGACTTTGTTTTATACTATGTAGTGATATTTACCCACGCACGTTAAAACAGGCTAACAAAAGGATAAACAAACGATCACCCTTATATATAGTAACCGAAAACTTTGTTCTTATTAGGTCATTCCTCTCGCATGCACATAATCATTGCCGTTAGGTGCTATTTTCTAACGTCAATTTTCTTTATATTTTTACAGCAATTTAGTTAAACATAATATTAAGTATATTGAATAGTTTACTAAATTGATGACAAATTACAGCTCCACGAACTGATGATTTGCTGACTATTTGCTTTTAGAACAGCAATTAGGTAACGGTTAATCCCCCCACAGACCTTTGACAAGTCTATTCAATTTTATTTATTGCTCTACTTTATTGCGTTACTTGAGGCCTCAAACTAGTTCCAAAATTCTTAAAACATTTCTGTAAGTACTTATAAAAAGGCGTGGGATGAATAATGGGATAAGGACAGGAAGATGATAATGATGACTTAGATACTTACACATAAGATTATTTTATGTAGAGGTTATTGCAGTTCTCAGAACTATGTAAAAAGATAAGAATAAAAAGACGATAACAGCATTATAAATAAATATATAAAAATGTTTTAAGAATTTTGCAATGAAGAGTTGCCGACACCAGTCAATGGAAGACATGATGGCATTTCACGTTAGACACGCGTCCACGTGACGGCTGCATGAAGCAGTGTTATCTTTAGCTTATCCGTTACCACATAATTATTAATTAGGAGATGACCTAATCATAATCATTTATTGCATTCATGTAGTTTACAGGTTGTTACAGGTACATAGGAATTCATACATGAACCCTGCTAGGGCCCAGCAATATACATAATTATTTAAAAGTGCTACAGTGTCACATAATAAACAAACCACTGTGCTTAAATGAAAATATTAATTTTAACATGTTCATCATAATATGTCCATCATTTGTTATTTAAATAGATAACTGTCATGAAAATAATAAGGATACAATTAATTGGTCATCATTTCCATTCATAAATGTAGAAAAATAAATAAATAATAATCATTTTATTTTCAGGCATCTAAGGCCCATAGATACATAATAAGTAAATAGATAGATAGATACTAACATAGTAAGTCAAAATGGAATAGTATGACCGCGGCTTGGCGCGTGTGGATATCGGTTATCGGCAAGGCATATTTAAAACTGGCTAGTTTATTTGCCAATGTATCCATATCGGCTTTCCAGTTAATGTTGGTATCTATAGTCAAACCGAACAGTAACTAAATACAATAATTAAACTTTATTATCTTGCACCGCACCGCATCATCTGGGACTAGGTGTCTAATGTTCAATACTCTGCCGCACTCCGAGAGGTATAATGATTACTTAAGCCATCACTTAGTAAAGATTTTGACAGTTTCGTGAAGGTTTTGTATGTCAAATCTTTACTAAGGGACGGCTTATGTAATCATTAAATATCTCTGAGTATGGAAGTTAGTCAACTGGATCCACCATTACCTTATAAATGTTACTTTTACACAGAATTTTTATAACCATGTCATCAATATAGTACAAATGCCGGCCGGCAAGCACACTTGGTAAGCCGCATTTAGTAACTCCGTTTTCTTGATAATTTTTGGTAATTTGCCAGAGTAATTATTTTGCATTCTAATGGCAAATATTAATTATAACGACGATGTACATGAACATTATAATATAGAAGGCCGTATGAGCCTTACTATACAAATATCACGTTTACTAATATTATTTAATAACCAAGTTTTATCAAGAAAAATAGTTACATCTTTAAATTAGATCAACTATGCAAAATAAATATCTATAATATATAATAATCTATTGACCAATCTACTGCCCTGACATATTACCACTGTTATAAAATGCTTTTTATAGTACACGTAGAGATAACACCTTCGTTTTGAATCAGGACTGTGTTGATCTGACTTAGTAAGAGTCGATCGGAATCAACCTGATTACAATGGTGACATCAAAAAGATAATAAATACATACTTAATGCTGCAGTGAAGCGTCACAAACTAGATGAAAACAGCAACAGCATTATTTACACATGTAGTGCTACTTATAATGAAATAACATGACAACTGTTTAGTACTATTGTAAGTTGCATTAATGTAGTGATCATGACATCGTGTGCTAAACAATCCAATCTAAGACATAAAATTAAATGTTACACGTAGGATTTAACAATTATAATGGAATACTTTATAAGAATTGACAGGCTGGATTGTACAATGACTCTGTAAACCCAAGGGCAATGATTGATTTCAGAAACATGTAAATAATTTGTAAAATCCAGGGTCTTTTTGTATAGATTCGGAAGAAAGGCTTGGCATAAATACTAGAGTATTTTAAAGAGGTAATATTAAGAAAATCCTTATTTAAACACTTGTGGAAAGAAATATAATTGTACCAAATTCTATGAACTGGTTTTATTTAAAAAAGGTTATTTTTCTTTTTTCTGCTATACCATTAAATTAATAAACAACTAACAGGAACACGTTGGTTGCCTTGGAATTGGATAGAGCACTTTATTAAGAAATAACAAACATTCTAACAAACTATTTAAAGTAGAAACAGTGGTTTATTTACGTTATTTGAAAAGCAAGTAGTTAGTCTTGGCGAATCTAGTGGACTTTATCGTACAAAATAATAAAAGGAAGAGATTTAGTTTAGACGTTAGTCAAATACTTGGGATTTCACGGATTAATTCGTTCAATTCTTAAAGGAACACAAGTACAGCATGACGGCAGCTATGGAGAGGTCGCTTTAAAAAAAAAAAGCTGCCTTGTGCGAGAGGGAGGCATCGGGAGCGGTGTAACAGCGGTATCTGAGAGGTGATGTCAAGGTCACCGCGGGGTTTCGTAGACCATTCACATGAGGAATTTGCCGATGATGATGCCGAGAATAGCCATGCCTACGGCGGTGAGCACCCAGGGCATGAGCGTGATCTGTGCGTTCTTCTCGACCCCGTACGAGTGGGGGGAACGTTGGCGCTGGACGTCGCCGCCAGCCGTCTGACGCAGACGCATCAGCTCCTCCTGAAACACATCACCACTTATGTACTAACTGGCTACCTTCACACACTGAGATTGCTGTTTAGTCGCTACTGCATTAATATAGGGCATTATGCTATATAACAATAGCAATGCGACAGGATTAATGCAATTCGAAGGTAGACGCGTTTGTGCATATTTATAAACCGGACTGATAAATTACTAGTGGTTCCTTAAGGTGAATGGGCCAGCGTAATAAGCTGGAATCAGTTTGTATGATAACAAAAAATATATACGCAACCTTGTCGCATGTTTATTTCGATGTATCATTAAATTCTTCAAAGCAACTCTCGCAAGTTGAGGTACTTGATTGAATGACTGTTTCAAGAAACCACGAAATATGAATAAAATTCTCATGTGTACTGCTATTGGTTAAAAGTCTGTTCTTGGTCTAAAAAGTTACAAAGACCTAAACAAGTTTGTAGTATTCCAATATTACTTTCAACTTTAGATGTTATGTGATGTCTGTTTAATCATCATCATCATCATCCACAGCCGGACTTCACCCACTGTTGGGTAAAAGCCTCTCTTTGCTTGTGCAATTTAATCTTACTTTGATCAAATGCAGAACTCATTCTACAAGTAGCGCTCAGCAAAAGTTGTGTTCAAAGAGAGGAAGAATGTTCAACCTCGAGTATATTACACGACATTTCTTTTATTAATAGTCTATATTGAGTCCCACTGCTGGGCAAGAGCGTCCCCTTTCTACCTCCAAACCTCTCGGTTCTGTGCAATTTCTGGTCACGCTTGCCCCACGAACATGATCAGATCATCACACAAAAATGTATAATATGAAAAGTATTTTTCTTGAAGGAGATATTGCGATTGCCGAGGTCGTGAGTTCGATTCCCGTGTTGGACAGTGTTATTGAGTTTTTCCACCATTAACTTCTCAGAAGCCACCACCGAGTCTGGATTTGTACCCGGCTAATGGCAATAGGCTCTCCCCCTATTACATGCGACTTCAATATAACTGGGGTGTACTATTAGGTACACCTCTGTACCGTCTAACCCTCCGGGGATTGAAGGCGTGATGTTATGTACATTTCTTCAGTTTTCATAGGAGTAAGACACTGGTCGAGAATTTCGCATTTGTATTTAGCGCATATCCAGATTAAGAGTTTATCTACGCGCGTAAAACGGAACTTATCAGCACGCGTAGCATGATCAGCGTAGAAACGGGTTTTGTCGAGAAAAGAATCGTCAAAATGACACATTGTAGCGAGATTTCATATCGATTTGTATAGAAAGAGCGGTCTATTCTTGTATAGAAAGAGCTGTCTATTCTTGTATAGAAAGAGCTGTCTATTCTTGTATAGAAAGAACTGTCTATTCTTGGTAGAATAGAGGTAGAATCGCCATGCTACGCGTGCAGGTTGAGCATTAAGGAATTACGATATAGTGATGTTAGTAAGGAGCAAAAAAAAATATATTTTAAAGTTAGTAATTTTTTAAATGATGGCTGATAAAGTCAAATGCTAACCACTTATTTTACTGTTAGTAGCTTGGCTCTTAAAATATTGATTTTTGTATATTTCTCGTCAAATATATAGAATGATCAGTCTTATACGATATAATAACTATCGAGTGTACGCCTAGCGCATTCATAATTTGTAGACTTCTTTGACCTTGATGAGTCAATCTGTTACACGTTTCAGTACGTATTAATTAATAAACCCATAAAATGTCTACTACGTTTCATATCGACCATAAGTTAGGTTTCTGAGTCTCTTTAGAGAATGGTTTAATCCACAAAATAACGAAATTTACCTATAAAATAAACGTTTTGATAATTACACCCAAAAGTTATTTTTCCTTTATTAGTCGAATAAACAGACTTGAATTGAATGACAGTTAGACTTCACTTTAACCATTCGTTCTGATATAGAAATTATAACATGATTAGTCACGCGTAAGGTGAGCAGAACCTTATCTAACTCTAATTATGGTTAATTGGTTACAACTCTAACTGCCGTACTCAGGGACGTTTAATCATTACTTAAGCCGTCACTTAGTAAAGGTTTTGTATGTCAAATCTTTACTAAGTGAAGGCTTAAGCAATCATTAAACGTCTCTAAATGCGATAGTTAAGAGGAATAACTTATCAATATATTACTTTACGACATTAGTCGGAAAGTAATCTCCCATGTCAACAAAATCATTATAAAAGTCATAGAAAATCGCTGTGCTGGAGAACTAGATAATCAACAACCTCTTAAACAAGCACCCTTCCGTCTCGAACTTTCTACCACCGACCACTTTCATACAATAAATCAGATTATAGAAAATATCATCATCATCTAAAAATGTTCCCACTGCAGGGACTCAGGCCTTCTCTCTAGGAGAGGGATGGGCTATAATACACCACGCGGACCCACTGCGGGTTGATAGAAAATATTGACTACTGGAAAAAACTTGGGCTAAGTAGTCTCTTTTTAAGTGAGACAAGACAAAGAAGCATGGTGCACGGTAAACGCATGATATAGCTACTGGTCAATAAAACAGCTATTCAATGGCTATTTACCCATTCCCTTCAAAAGCAAGCTAATGAACAGCTGATGAGGGTATTCCAGAGGTCCAACCAACGAGTAGCTAAACGATCAAATAACTGACCGGACACAGAAACACGACACTGCGCTCCGGAAGGCAAATTGTCGACGTAGCTTTTAAAGCTGAGACTAAAACTGAACTGAGCAGACCACGTCTGCTGGATGTCTAATGATGAATTTTGTATTTTGGATGAAAAATAAATATATTTTAGAAGAAACATCGCATATCGGCAGGTAGCAGGGCATCGCATGCTCACACAATATTGATCCAATCAGGTTAAGGTTTTGAATGTATTACTATTTTATTGATAAAAACAAAAAACATGAATAATTAATACAGTATTTTAACATCGATAGGTCTCGGTGAACACTTATCGTTCCGTTTTTCTCTGTACGGTCGTAGAAGAAGTATTCGGTAAATAATTTAACTCGAAGTAAAACTAAAGAAGAATCCGGCGTTAGCACGAGATTTATTCCTCCTATCATGTTTTACTTGTGAAATTCCAAGTAGTCAACTTGGTATACAATTTAATGTGTGAGATTATTGTGAGCATAATAATCTCAGACGATTACATATTCCACACGACTACAACAATTCCTCTTCGTCATGGCATGAAACCAAATAGGTTACATTGGACAGTTCTTAACACCATAAAAGATCGCGGCAGCAAACAAAATTCTGCTCAACAGAATTAGTACGTAACCTTATACTGATTATTACTATAATAGCTCTCATAGCTTTCTCTTAATTTTTTTCAAGCACTGAACATCTTATGGGCGAATATTTTACATTTATGTTATTCAAATCGCCCGGCATGCGCTTTGTGTGCATGTATGTGCACGATAATTTAGCCGGAATTTATCCAATCATTTGTTAATTTGGATTTAAAGGAAAATTCATACATACATAGTTTTCTACGTCGGGCAATATAAGGATATGTTTGGATAGATTAATAGGAAAAAATACATGCATTTTTCATTGTAGATACCAAAACCCCAAAAAAAACATAAAAAAATGGACTCACTTTTAATTGCAGATTTTCATGCCTTAATTTGCTCTCTTCCTCCCTCAAGAGTATAACTTCTAATGTCGCCTTTTGCAAATCAGTTTGCGCATCCTCAGACTTAGGGAAAGTCAAAGTCTGAAATGACGATAATAAAAAAAAATGTATATACGACTATTCATATGATAGACTTACTTAAACAATAACAAAAAAATAATATAAACAGTACTTTTGCAAATAAATGATAAACATGCAAGAAAGGGCAATACATAGTAGGAAATATACATTGTGTGTGGGTGATGGGATGTCAAGGATGTTTCGGAAGTATACAAGATATGCTAAGCGAATCGAGTCCGCTAATCTAGAATATGTTTAGCAATAAGTTGTTTCAGTGCTAGTGCATAGAATGTTTTTCCTTCAAACTGAATGACAATATGGTATTGTAATAATATATGTTTACTAAAATGTAATATTTTCATTGGGTCGGTTCCTTTGTATTGTTATGAATGAGACGCATCCTAATACCTAGGTATAATGAACGCCGCACGAAATGACTGTTTAAAATAATGTTGGAGATCCCTAACTTTAGAATAAAAATGTAATGGTCGGGTACCGGTTTCACGCCTGTAGTGTGTTCATCGTCCTTCCGCTTTGCTTCATTCTGGATAAGACCTTCTACGGCATCCTGTAAGATAATCGAAATAACATGCCAAGCTTGGACTAATTTTATCCAATGTGGATACGATATTTACATATTCATAATTCACTAACGGTACATCGGTAATGATCGTCTTATTTACTACAGGTAATACGTTATCTAAGCTGAGCGTTAGTCGCAATACTACATGGCTGATAGGCGAAAGGGCAACTCAAAATTGAAAAAGCTCACAAACACAACGAAACCGTAAAGTAAATCATACAATCATTTCGTGCGCAGTCTCGTTCTACAGGTCGAGGTAGAAGAGAACTCCACAACACAAAACACCCGTAAGCTTGTAAGTGCAAAGTTGGTACTTTACCTTTGTCGATGACTTAGCTTCATCAGCCACGGCGACGCGTTTCTTGGTCACTTCGTTTTGAGCGACGTTATCACCGGCATCCTACACAAAATTCAAAATTAACTTAGTTAACGTCAAAATCGGTAAGCGTAAGGTAGGATGCCTTCAGACTAAGTGGGGCCAAGATCTTCGTAGGCAGTAAGAAGCGGTATGAAACTGAGAGGCCCATGTCCAGGTAGGCGACTGCTGTAGGCTTTATGATAATAAGTTCTGGTGCAATCATAAGATATACATAAACGCAATGTTTTAACTTACATTCAGATTAGTGCCGCGCGGAGAATCGAACACGCACTTCAGCTTGTAATCCATCAGTTGTTCTGGACTGATCTCCTTCCACTGAAATAATGATGAATAAAATTGTATTAATACATTTCCAAGGAAAATGTTTTGGGTGGTCTTTGAGAAGATTTTTAGTTAAGATCTCGCAAAATATGAATAAATTATATAAAAAAAAAACATTTTGAGATATATGAATGCTTACATAATATTAATTATTGGGACAATATTTATAACAAGCTAAGGTACATACCACTTGATCAATGTTAGTCTTTCCCTCCGGAGCAACCACACTCTGTACCATAAACTTATGTTTATGTTTCTCATTGGGGTCCACATAAACCGGCTGTGGAGTAACTGGAAACATTCAACACATCATTACTTAGTTGCACACAATATATACGATGCGAGATTTCAACTGATAATGTACAAACACTGCCGATTAAGATTGCTCAAGAGAACTAATTAAATTCTTGTGGCAGCATCTCATAAACAACTAGTGACCCGCCCGGCTTCGCACAGTTGCAAAAAAGACACTAAAACCTTCCTCTTTAATCACTCTATCTATTAAAAAAACCCGCATCTAAATCCATTGCGTAGTTTTAAAGATCTAAGCATACATAGGGACAGACAGCGGGAAGCGACTTTGTTTTATTCTATGTAGTGATGATTATAATACATTCCTCCTTCAGCACAATCACTTCCACATGAGGATAACTTTTAGTGAGTACGATACATTGCATAAATGACACTTACTAGCAATTTCCACTTTGGAGTTGGGCTCCAGTACTCCAGAGTTAGGGCGTACACAATACTTCTTTGGTGCAGTAGTTTTTATCTTGAAGAGTACTGTATCATTTGATGGATTTGTCAATCGCATGTAGGTCGTGCAGCCCTGCTCGAACAATCCTGAATAATCAACTAAAAAATTCAATTATAATGACTATTTCTTTCAGGATTGGCACCATTGGTAACAGTTATGTACTTGTAATAAGAAGCATAATGTTACTCTTAGTGCTCACAATATGGCTGAAAACATTAAGAAAATAATAACTATAATTATACTAGAACGCCAGTCTATTAAATTCTCAGTATGTAGGTAAGTGTAAATGTATGGCACTATTTTGCTGCAAAATAACTTCCAATAAACAAGGATTCGATCATGACACGAAAGAGACACCGCGGCCTCGGACACAAAGGGCTAAGGAGGAACATGGGTGGTGTTTAGCCAGTAGAAGTCTGACAGTCATTTGATGATTTCCCACCGGCCAAAAAAAACGCATAATCAAAGTAAAAAAAAAACCTAAAAGCAGTCGGCTGTCCGCAACACTATTGAAGATGGTCTAATTCGCATACTAGTGTTACTGAATGATGATTTAAAGAAGATTCGTGATTGACTAGTTGTTGTCCACAAAACCTACGGTTGGTACATAAAAATTTACTTAATCATATGGTTGAACGAAGGAAGTGTATCTTAGGTGTGTCAAGAAAAGACATAGAGGGTGATGCTTGTGGCGACTGGTCATCTAGTTGACCAGGTTTTGTTACTGTTATTTGTTTTTGTTACGCCTCTAGTCCTTCGACACTGTCAGGAGTCTTACTTTTTACCCGACTACGGCGAAGCCAAAAGGAAGGGTAATGATTTTGGCAGTCTATGTATGTATGTATGTTACACCGTAGCGCCTAAACTACTGAACGGATTTTAATAAATTATTTAGGACTTAGTCTATGATAACATCAATATAGCCATTCCCTTACAACTACATTCACTATTTCCATCAGAAAATAAGAAAAACACAGTGATAAATAGGTAACAAGAGGTAGGATGCCCCATATGTTGGTGCTTACTGTTGCTGGTGACTTAGGCCGGGACTCCACCAAAGCGGAGACGAGCGGAGCGGAGAGATGTGCAAAAATCAACCAATCACATTAGTTAAAATTTACATCATTCTGGTCATTCGCCCTTCCTGTGATTAGTCGAATTTGGCACATCATCTCTCCGCTTGGCTCGTCTCCGCTTAGGTGGAGTGGGTGGTGGCCCTTATGCGTGACTAGCTTTTGCCAGCGGCTTCGCCCGCGTGAAAAATACGATTTTCCATACAAACTTTCATCCCCTATTTAACTAACTTAGGGGTTGAATTTCGAAAAATCCTTCCTTATTCCTTGTCTACATTATAAAGGGAACCTCTGTGCAAAATTTCAGCTTTCTAGGTCCAAGGGTTTGGGCTGTGCGTTGATGAGTCAGCAGTGGCGTGCAGTGGTCCGCCACGGTGGGTAGGCCACGAAATATTGACAGCAAAAAAAAAATTGTCACATTTATAACATTTGAAAATAAGCCTGTAAAAGTTATACCTAAATACAATTCAAAAACTCACCACATTATTCAAGGTTCAACTCATGATTTTTTTATCGATGCAAACAGAAGAAAGATTCGGCCACCTCAAAAAAACTCATCCAAGTGAGTGGGTGATAGGTAGTTACAAAAGTACAAAACACGTCACTTGCAAGATAATATCCGAAGCGGCCTTCACACATCTACCTTTAGATATTAGATACCTACAACTTGCACGTTATCATTACTTATACGATAATTGAGAAAACTTATTACCTTTAAGTGCCTTTAACATCTAGCAAACACACATTATTAGCACAAACTTCACAAGTAAATTACCTACCATTGTTATTATTTGTTATGGGAATAAACAAATAATACACAACAAAACTAATATTTACACTACTGTTATTAATGGTATCTAATAACTGACACTATCTGTACGTTTTTGGTTTCAAAACAAATCGCGCTCAGCTTGTCACAACAATGAAAAAATAATGGCTTCCATAGACGTAAAATATAATTTCTAATTTGCCGATAGAAAAATACTACCAAATAAAATTGCATCATTTTCATATCGAGTTTGTTCACAACAGCGGTCAACAAAATTTTGCAGGATTATAGGTACGAAATCAATCAATGAAATGTGTTGTCAGTGCTGCACTCTATCTGTGGACGGAAGAGCGAAGACCGCAAACGCGCGAAATTCAAATTTCCTTACATTTTTGCAATTTGCAGGCCAGTGCTAGGTTGTATGTTGATTAATAAAATATGATTCGCGGCTGTAAGACGTATGTAGTCAGTATTCAAGCTAGCACTGGCCTGCAAATTGCAAAAAACGTTAAAAAAAAAACAAATTTGAACTTCGCGCCGGAGTTCGCGGGCTGAAGATGGCACGCATGACGCATCCAATCGTAGCCTTGTGTTGTTGCAGCCAATCACAGGCCAGCTACACTCGCAGGAGCTGGCATGCATGTGTGCGGTTCATATACACGAAAATATGCACCGATCATTCACTGATGTGACGCTGTGTGCGTAAAATTATGAATGGGTTTTAGGCTAATCGAATGCTAGCCTAAGCAAGCCTGTAAATATAAGATTCGTACGCGAAAAATTGCTCTAAGTATTTTAACAGGAGTTTGAACTTTTTTATTATTATTTTGTACATGGTGTTATTTTATTACAATATGGTTAATTAGTTATAAGAAATGCTCAGTTGGTAAGGTAGGCTAAGCCTAAGAGCCTTAATAGAGCGCACGCCACTGTGAGTCAGTCAGTCAATCAGTCAGTCAGGACTTCTCTTTTTATTTATAAATAAAATATAGATAGATAGATTGTCCAAGCCTAAATATTTCTTCGTATAGAAGGCTCAAAACTGCTGTTTTTAGTGAAATCGATTTTTGAATGAATGAATTTATTTCGTACACCAAAAGATCCATAGATTGTACCTACTTCTCGTGTTAGTTTTAAATTAAACGTTTTCAATTACCCTATCCTATGCACTATCTTTATTTCCTAAACAAGTCCTGATCAAAAAAACATAAGTAACCACAGTTTGAACACTATATCTGGTGTTAAACCAATTATCATATACGCCTGTCAGCATGTAGTACATACAAGTCTATTTTGATTGAAAGTAGGCAAAATTATAGAAACGCGATTCTTACGACAATAACTTAACTCTGTCAAAGGGATAAGTTATAAAAATAACTACATAGATGCATCACGTCACGTCACGCCTGTAACCCCATAGTATTATTATACCGAAAGTTTTTTTTTTCAAAGGTAATAAATAAATAAAAAACCTAGCAGTACACCAATATAAGTAGCCATAGTGTACCTACATTTCACTTCGCCGAGTCTCATGGAAGATGAGGAGTCGAGGCTAATAAGAAAGAAAAAAAAACCAAATGATAAACCCAATACACTAAATTCCGGGTAAAGTTTCGCTTGCGACAATTCAACAAGTTTATAAGACTCTCGAAACAAAATGTGCAACTTTTATTTCCAATACAAAAGATACCCCTGGCCTCAGTACATGGGGATTCACGTTGAAATCGAACGATCCGCACGTGTCTGTTCAAAAGGGCACGTGGAGCCAGATGGAGGGTGGGTCAACTTCAGCTGAAAGTGACGCAACTGTCAATAATCCCGCTTCAGTGGACATTGATAGTAGGGCATCCAATAAGACACCGACTAACGTTCTATGTCGAACACAGCCAATCACTTAATTCATTGTGATTTAAATAATCACAACTTATCTTTCTAAGGTTGAAGGTACACACATAATACATAGGACACTATCTATTATCCTGAAAGCAAAAGTTCGTAGTCATGTGACATCCATCTACGGCACGAGGCCCACGTGGTTGATTACGGTCCAGGAACTCTTTATTATTTTAAGATGTCTGTTACTAATAAACATAAACAATACAAGAAAAAACATGAACATATAAACTCCTTAAGCATTTACCCGCGTCTTAATCCGCTACAAAGTCGGTCATCATTATTCGGGACTCGGGTACATACAACCCCAGGATCTACTCCTGTTTAGTTTTTTAGTAGTTTTTTTTAGTTTCCAAACTGGGTCATAGTGTACGTACTTGTATTACAAATATCATTGTAATCAGACAGAGCTCCGCTCGAATCCGCATTACTTCCGTATGCAATCAGAGGTACCTAACTAACAAGAAAGCTCCTCCTAAATAAATATAAATAATACGTCATTGCAAATTACAATTGATTAGAAAAAAATAAACATTACTGCTGTAGAATAAGTTGCCTAAGTCATTCAAGGAGCTTCCTATTAACATATTATTTAAGAAAAAGCTGACAAATCGGCTATTGTGTTATTGTTTTTATGACATCAATGAATTCATGGACTTCTGTAAAAAATTAAGATGATAATATAATTGATTATAACATGAACTTTCAATTTTTTTATTCAATGACATTCAATATCAATATTTATTTTGATTATTTGACATTTCATTTCCATGCTTATTATTTTGACGTGCATTTTCAGATGTGTATGCCTATTATTATACCTAGTTATAAAACAGGAATGGTATTCATTAAAATATTATCATGATCAATATCCAAAACTGTAAAACTAACATAATTTTTCTACACCAGATAATATGGTAGAATGTAAGTAACCTTAACCATGCAATGTACAACTGCATTCTTACAAATAAATAAATTCTAATAGATACATTAGCATAATTATGTTCTAAGTAATAATGATTGTTCAATAAAGGCTTTTTTTTGGCGGTTGGGAAATCATCAAATAGCCCCTCCCGCTCTGGGCAGAGCGAAATGGAGTGTCAGACTTCTACTGACTATAAACCACCCATGTCTGTTATTAGCCCTTTGTGTCGAGGCCGCGGTATCTCTGTCGAACAACCCGCAGCTCCGACGAGTGTTCATAAAAGCCTGCCAATCAAAAAGGTAGCTAAACTTTTCAGTATTTAAAGGGTTAACAAGAGCTATTCTGAAGAGATAAACACTATGCCTAGTACCTAATAAACATCCGACCCTTTTGTCTGTCTAGCAGTCAATGAAACTCTTGTCAGCAACAACAATACCTGATGTGAAAAGGTTATTGTTTAACCTTTTGACCGCCACAGTCAAGTATAGACGACAAGCCGAACAAGCAAAAAAGTACCTAAAGTATGTCGACTTATGGTACTTTTTGGCTTGTCGTCTATACTTGACTGTGGCGGTCAAAAGGTTAAATATGTATAGTATTCATGAATAATTGACGTTATTCATCTGAAGCAGGTATTACTGTTTTAGACATCTATGTTGAAATTAGATAATGATTAATTCAAATCCAGTTCATATTATAATAATCATACGAGTTTTTCTATGAACTAGTATTTTTGCTTACAAATCACCTACACATGTTTTGAAACTATGCCAAAACTCAATTTTATGTTTGTCCCCAGAATAGCGTCGAAATGAATGCTTAACAACAACTTGTTAATGGGTAAATAAAAATCGGCCAAGTGCGAGTCGGACTCGTGCACGAAAGGTTGTAAAGAAGAATAAAGGGACATCAGTCAGAATATTTTTTGTGTTCCTCAAGTTAAGTATTTTATGTGGTCTAGGTCTATCCAAATGTCTTTTCTTTGGCAATTGTTTGTTAAACTCCTTGTCTTATGTTATGAATCTTGCTACATGATAATAACTGATAAATGCATTAATTGGTTATTGTCCTACAGGTCCACTCAAATATGTGTGGTCATTGCTTCACAAAATCATCTCAAACACTAATCTGCATGGTCCTTATGTGACTTAACATGATTATGATTATGTCTGGACTTTAAAATGTACTGTAAGTTTGGTGTCTGTTTCAGCTGTTTTTTTTTTTCAGGTATAAGTAATATATAATTTGTTACAACTATTTATTTTGATGTGTACACATCAAAATATATCATCAAAATACAGGGCGTAAATTAACCCTTCACACAGCCGTCAACCAAACATTCTGTACATCAAAATAAGTAGGTACTCAATTTTTTTTGTTGGGAAACAACTTTTTTTGGTAAAAATCACATTTTATGGTAAAACTCAATGTAGCACTCTTAAAACATTGTGCTAGTGGATGCTTTAAATAGTAAAGGGGTCATGGTAGAATTTAAGAAAAGTTATAACCTGAACAACTAGTATTTACAAAAACATCCGTGAAAAATTTGGAACTTTGACCCCAATATCTCCATACCCCTACATTCTGTATCTAGGGGTACGGAGATATTGGGATCAAATTTCCAAATTTTTTAGTAGTTCCCAAGTATGATCTAGATAAAAAAAAATATCGCAGTGGTAGGGAGAACAAGTGCCCTTCATTTGCTTATGGGTACTTTTACACCCTTTATATTTGTATGCAAAAACAAACATTTACTATTTCATCAAAAAATTGTAAAAGTATTTCCTCTATCCCATTAAGATTAAAGATGAAGGCTGATGTGAAAATATTCAATTTTAAATAAATTTACATTAATTATACCTATTTTACGAGATTTTGCTATTTGCACTGTATGTGCATTCCATTTGGACTCGCTGCACCAATATTGTGTTGCATGTTTTCATGAATAAATATGATCACAAAGTTCCTAGCAAGCAGTACCTTTGTGCTCTTCTATTTTTTTGTTTTTATCCTTTTTTTTGTATTTTGTGTGTACATAAATAAATAAACAAAGTTTGTAATTAATATTTTATTAATAAAATCACTTTACAATTTTGTTAAGTGAGCGTATGACACAAACCATAAAAAATTGGTTTTTCGCATCATTTTAAATAACTTTTTGGGGATATCTGGTAACTTTTAAAATTTCTTTTGGCAGTTATGCATTGGTAAGATTAGATTTTTGTAATTAATGTAGGTATACCCACATACAATATTTTTTTTTTAATTGCTGTGTATTTGGAAGAATACATAATTTTTTTGGGTATCTAAATAAAATATCTATTGTTACTTAGGCCTTGGTATTTGGTATGATTGATTTTTGTTAATCATTTGAAATAGGTACCTGAATACATGTAACATCTTGATCATACTTTCATAATAAATGGTAAAATTATTCCCTCTGCAGGGACTAATTTGTTCTGAGAGTAGGTCTGAAGTGGTGATATTGATTTTAAAAACCTGTTTTTTTTTTTAATGACCCCCCACCGTTCACAGACATTTAAACTCACAACACAAATACCAATAAATTACAAATTCAGTTTAGTTTCTTCCATTCTCTTGGACAAGTAATCAGTATAGTCAACATGGGCAAATCAGTTATCAAGTCAATTATGACATAATTTACAAGAAACAATTTATTAAAACAATACTTTATGTGGTGGTACTAAAACAAGCAATTCCAACATTTTGAACAATGGCACCCTCTATTACTTGAGAAAAGATCATTACTATGAATTAAGAGATATTTAGCATTTATGAACAACAAGTAATGATTCATCCTTGTTACTCATGGTAAACTAGTTTGTAGTTTCATCCAAAAATCACTTTGACTTATCTAATTAAGTGTACCTACAATGTTCAGTATCTATTGTCACATACTTGTAATCTAAATATTGTTTTATGAGCAAAATGTTATTGTTGTTTAATATTGTCGATTTAAAAAGCATGTAACCAATGAAATACACGAACATCATGCAGATTATTGATATTTAACAACATCACTGCTCACACAATGTGACAGTCAACATAGGTAGATATGTAGCTACACATACAACATGTAATAAATTGTACATATTAAAATCACCGATTTTTATTTAATTAGACGCAGTTTCCAAAACCATTAATAATAAGTTACGTGAACGGAACCTTACAGCTGGTCGGTACACTTGGGTTTGTCTACGACTCAATGGAATCCATGAACATTTTCGAGAATCGCGTTTTTTACCGGATTCTATTTCTACAAAACAACTTAATGTCAATCATTTGTCGTTTATTAAACGATTCGTAGCAAATAATAAGGAAAATGTAAAAAACCGCACCCTGACAAAACGCCGATATCTGGAAATAGAAACTCCATTTGTCAGCAGCTAGCTCGCGACCTATGCTACCCAAGTTTCAATGCGGCGGTTTACATATTGTACAAAATAAAGAGATAGAGTACTCACCTTTAAATTTTAGTTCGTTTTGGGGCTCTATATTTAACACCTGGTTAGGCATTTTGTTTTATTATAGGTTTAGTATCCCGTTGGCAAAATTTGCTGATCACGAAAAAATGACCGTTCCGCGATGTCGACCAAAGCGAACGAACGATGAATGACGAATTCGACATGCGCTTTGCGCATGCGTCCTCTTTCTTTTTTCTTGGCGTCTACTCTTAAAATTGCGCTGAAATGATAAAAAAAATATCAATTCTATTTGATCTCAGAATATATTTTTACTGCTACTTCAAAATAAATCAAAGTTTTAAATGTTAAATATTTTTTAAAATAAAACATGTCCATAAAATTATTTTTTTGTTGGAATAACACTTTATAGAATAACCTCCTTTATGGATTTATAGATATTTGGACGTACCTACACTGTGGAAATAATCTACCCATACCCATTTCGTATTTGCTACGCAAATCTGCGCGCGCACGTTAAATCTTCAGATTTGTAACCACTTTGTACCTAAAATATTATAATTATTATTGTGTTTAATAGCATACAACGCTATGGTATAAATTTCGTTTTAGTTTGAGACTCCCAGCCCAGCATAAATCAATATTATAGTTGATCATCAAATCAACACGCTAACTAATTACTACTTATTATAGGATTAGGAAACCTTTAGTTATATGGATTACGGATGAAACTTCTTCTTTGATTAAAAAAACGAAAAAAATAAATTCAGGACCATGGTAATCTAATAATATTTTGCACCCTACTTATATTCTTGTTTTGTCGGTACAATTTTTTTTTTGTTTCTTTGCACAGTACATGGTAGGTAAAGCTGGTAGAGTGCGGTACTGATTACTGGAAATATAGGTACTGTAATTATCTAATTTCACAGCTGAAAGCGTTGAGGAGGAGTTTTTCGATGCCTTTTTATAGTTTGTTGTTTTTTAAGTTTAGTTTTTATATTTTGTTGTTATGTTTACTAGATTTAATCGTATTTCAATGATAGCTGAGCAAATGATGGAAATCATTCTTTGAATCTGCATGCGGACATTATAGCTAAGGCTGGTGGTGGTAAATGATTCATCAATTATTTTCCACCACTGTATTTTGGAGTACAATACTGTGATGTACAACTTTAGTACATATTAGTTCCATGCATTTGGTTTTGACCATGGACATTATTATTCTAGTTTTGACTGACAACGAAGATGACACATTGACATGACATAATGACTGTGGCTGCGGTTCAAATTGTACGATCCTTTACAAACGTGCCAACGCTACAAACTAGCTGTTTAAATTGAATGTTTACCATCGGTACACTTTCAATTTGAACCAGTCAATAGCCCTGTAATGTCACTTCTGTCAAAAATTATAACCTCGGAACTAAGCCGAAAGCACAGAACATAATATTAAACCCCTCTCGGAATTATTTATTTACGTACTGCGACATTTTTCATTGAATAATATCTAAATAATGGTGCAACAACACACAACATCTAAAAGCAAAATAAAAACAAGTCAATTGCCTTCCTTGACACTTGTCAAATTCGAATTTGACGTCTCCGCACACACTGTACTACCAAATTTTTGTGTGCGCCGTTGGTAGCGATCGATGACGTCAATCATGACGTCACACTGCTAAGAAGAGCTCATGTTTGTACAAAATAAACCGATTTTATGCACGAACACAGTACCAATAGCGCACATCGTACAATTTAAACCGCAGCCTGTTTTGACAGACGACAAACGACAGCCAAACTACTGCCAATGCCAAATAATTAATGTACTGCGAGCTGCGTGCTGGTTTGAGTAACTGACTATTTTTCCATACTAGTCGATTAAAAACTTTATAAAAACACTCGAATATGCACGTGCTATGAAGTGTCGGTAAAAATTAATGCTGATTGATTTTTAACAAAGTCACACCTCATCTCAATAACCTTTTTCACAGTTACTAAGTTTTGACGTCTTGTGGTTGATTGAAATGTCAATGAGTTTTATTTATTTCAAATTATTTGCTATTCATATTTTGTCTCACTGAAAATGAGTAGTAATAAGATTCAGGAGAGTTATTTGTAAACCGAATGTTCTTATGCCTGAAATAGACGTTCCATTTATTGGTTCTAAGCATATTGTTCAATAAACAATGAAATTTAAACATTTGTAGTGCTTGCATAACAAGTTCGTGATGCCCGGCTATTGCGGTTAGCAATTTTTGTAAATATGAATAGTTTATACTTACATTTTTCTCTGAATACGTGTTCAAAATTAAATGTGAACACCAAACTTAAATTATTGTTAAGTAATATTCATAAAGATCAGTATAAAGTTAACAACCAGAAATGCGGCTTTAGGTCGAGTTCCTATAGTAATTTTCGCACAACAGAAGCTCATCATGGGCTCAAAGATGGTATTACAAGTTTACCTTCACCACAAGAAGTAAGTTTATTTAATTTCTCATAGAAAAATGCAGAAGTCATGGTAGGTGAGCCTAGAGGGTTTTTGAGTAAAACTTGATAGGTAGGGCATATGGTCAGAGGGCTCTGAAATTTAACTATTTGGCCGTTTTATATAAAAAATTATTATACCTACATGGAATGGGTCACGACTGCTTCCAAATGGGCTTGTTTCACACTTTTCAGTCATGTATTTTTTGGAGATTTTTAGTGATGTTCCAATAAACATTCACATTATATGTTTCTGTAGGTACTAAAAATTAATTGAAGTTGTCATATAATAATTCCTATATGTGTTTATTGGGCTTTCAAGATAAAAAATATCTTGAGTAAGTTACTGAAAACTGATTTTCAAATACTTATTCAATGAAACCCAACTGGTACTTAGTTCATCAACTTTAATTTTGTTAGTTTTCATAATTATTATGGTGTCTGTTGATCACCATAAAATGTTTGATAACAGTCTGAAATAAGAATCATCAAAAGTGGCCCACTCATTTAGCACTAGACTGCCTCAAAGAAACAAACACACGTAGTGTTTATAGACTGAAAATCTCATTTCCCTAAGTCAGGTAAAAAGCCTCTGGACTCTCCTACCATCAACAGTATTGGATGTAGTTTAATTTCAACTTTTTTGATGTCAGATTCTCATCTTTAAATTCACATCCAATAAAATAAAATGTATTACAAGAAAGTAGTTTATTTTTTAAACAACCTCAAAAAAGGATGAGGTTTCTCATTTGGATGGTGTGCCTTATAGCAAGATGGATGGGGGAGTAATTAAATATTGTTTATTGACTTCTAGGTCACGGTCATTCTGCAAAAAAATGAATTCAATAAAGAGTTCACACAAGGTTCGGTCAAGTCTTATGACTCCAACCAGCTTGCTTCGAATAGCCCTATTGAAGATACCAGATCGGAAGCTGTCTGCAAAATGTCTCCAGGTAGCCAAGAAAATAATAATTATTATAGTTTAAGTAAAGTTCATAATGGTCCTAGAGCTTTACCAAATCATTGAGTGGCAACTACTACAAATATAATACACATTGATGCTGGCATCCAGTGTAATTTTGAGTTTATTGACTGAGATCAATACAATCTATACATTTCTCGAATAATATGTTAAAACAATATTTTTTTGTGAATTTTAACTTTTGATCTTGTGGTGACAATGACAATGCTCAACAGACATGTTTGTTACATGTCTGTTGAGCATTGGGTCCAGGGATCGGTTCCCATATGCGGTAAGCATGCTATTGGGCTTTTCCAGCTTTTCAATTACATAGGGCAGGGATGGCGAACCTTTATGGATCAACATGCCATTTTTTCTAAAGAAATTTTTATTGAGACCTTAAATGTGCCATCAAATAATATTGCTAAGTCTTTATTGGCAGATAATTAAACTAAATATTTTCAACTGAAAGATCTTTCTTTGTTACCAAAAAGAAAAAACTTGACCTATGACGTAATAAATGTTTCAATTCTACGTGTTATTCAAATTAAAGTAAGATTGCATCTTGGACTGGACTCCTCTACCAAACGGTTTCTAATCGAGTCTTATGTTTTACATCTCTGAAAATAATGACTCGTAGGCATAGTGGAAAACATGGTTAAAAATTCGGTGGCGTGCCTAAAATATTCTGCAACGTGCCATCAATAGCACGCGTGCCATTGGTTGGCCATTCCTGACATAGGGATTTATTAGGAACAGTCCTTACTATGGAATGAGTTTGTGCACTACAATATCTCCTATGTACTTGTATAATTTCTGTTTAGTTGCAGTTACCGAAATTCAGTCAAGAATATTGACTATTGTTACAAATAAAAATTATCTTTATGAGTCTGACATTTTTTTCAGGCCTACTGATGGGTATATTCGATGGGCATGGTGGGCCTCAGTGCGCACAGGTGGTGTCAAAACGACTGTTTAACTATATAGCAGCTGCGCTCCTTCCAACTGAAGTCCTTAAGTTATTCCGAGAGAATGAACTACCACCGGAAAAATTAGTGGAAACATTTAACGACAAGGTATTTGATTGTTTTAGTACTATAATATTCCAGTAGCGCTAATATTATTGCTTTGCTATTTTGAAGATTTTTTTCTTTTTTTGTTTTCTTTTTCCATTTGGCTGCATTTGTGATTGGCTTGATAAGTCCTTAACATATTTGTTGTCGGTTGTTTATTGACTGGAGAGAGCTGTTCCTCCATTGAGGAAACTGTCTCTTATTTTTGTTAGTGAACAAAGTTCCATTATTATTCCATATTATGTTGTCTTTTGACCCTTCTCACATTGAATGGTTCACATAATGCTGTTGCTAGGGTGTTAGTAAGAGCTTTTATATGTTCTTTGTATGCTTTTGCTCGGTGTTCTACTACCTCCTTAACTGTTTTAATTTCTGAGTGCTTGTACAATTCACTCGTTCTAATAAATAGAGGTGCATTGGTTATTGTTTTGGGAGCTTTATTCTAAAACCATTGCAAGATTTTGAAGATGTTAAATTAATAAGAAGCAGTTGCTTGTGTTTGTTGCGTGCGATTTGATTGTGATATTATTGAATACTTTCTGCGAAATCTGTTATTAACCAACTAATCTCCAAGACTTTGTTTATTTAAATTAGTCCAACTGCCTCCATGTTCAAGTGGTTTAGGCGTTTGCCATGTAACCCGGTGGTCGCGGGTTCGATCCCCACGGGAAGCATACTTTGTAAAGTTGTTTCCAGTTTGGCTAGCATGCAGGCTTGAATCACCTGATTGTCCTATAAAAAGATGGTTCTGTGTTTCGGAAGGCACTTATAAGCCGGAGGTCCCGGCCGCCAAATGGCGGTCGTCAAACCATGTCAGAGGCCTTTGAGACGGTTTAGAAACTCTGACACTAGGGTGTGTGCCCACACGATAAGAAGAAAAAGACTTTTGGGGACTGTAGTATAGTCTACATTGCTTAGGTATCTTATAAAAGAATCATGCATACTATGTTTCTTTTTGCAAACAAATAAATTACATGTAATAACATATGGGTTTCAGATGCAAATGGTAGAACACTTAAAAGAAAAATACCATAGTAGTTTCAACCAATACGTAGCCGAACTTGCCAAAGAAACTGGGGAAATCATCGTCGAGAAGTCATTGGAGAAGGCTATATTAAGATTGGATAGCGATTTATCAAATGAGGTTCTTGAGAGTTACAAACAGCATGGCAGAGTGAGCCAAGGAAGCCTGGCGGTTGCACTGTCTGGGGCAGTCGCATGTGTGACGCATATCGACGGGCCGCACTTGTACGTAGCCAACGTCGGGGACTGCAATGCGGTGTTGGGTACTATGACAGATGAGAATGAATGGATAGCCAAAAAAATTACCAAAGAGCACAACGCTGAAAACTTCGATGAACTAAAAAGAATTTGGAATGAGCATCCTGACAGTGAAAGGAAAACTGTGATAAGAAGGGACAGGTTGCTAGGCGAATTGGCACCCCTTCGTAGTATAGGAGACTATAGATATAAGTGGCCTGCTACCCTTCTGAAAACCCTAGCCGCACCATTTTATGGAGCTAAGGCTGTACCTGCTAATTATTACACTCCTCCTTATCTATCATCGATGCCGGATATCTACTACCATCGACTAACACCTAAAGATAGCTTTTTAATATTAGCTTCGGATGGTCTGTGGGATATGATGACACCATTGCAAGCAGTAAAATTAGTTGGTGAGCATATGAAGGGAAAAATTTTCTTTAATCCGCTGAGTTTACCGAAAAAGAATATACAACTAGGCGCCATCGATGAGCTTTTGTCTCATAGGAAAGAAAGTTTGAAGAGTAAGCCTAAAGATAAGAATGCTGCGACACATCTGATCAGACACGCGATCGGCGGCACTGAGTATGGCGTAGACCACTCGCGGCTAGCGCATTTGCTGACGCTGTCACCGGACGTCAGCCGCACGTTCCGTGACGATATGACAGTCACGATCGCCTACTTCGATCCTGAGTTCCTTAGGCAGTGTCCATCATAAACATTTCAGCTCCAAATCATGTGCCTTCCTATTTTGGTTATATTTATCGAGACACCTCAGTAGCGTGACTGTTTTCGTCTTTTGGAACGACTGTACAATAGTGTCAATTTGGAGTTTTTAAATATGTGTATTATGTCAGCACTGCCTTGAGTGCCTTTATTTTACGTTGCCGTGGCGTCTCGGTGACACGTTAACCTTTTTGTAATGTTTTTGCCTATTAAATTTAATGTTATTTTAGTGTTTATACGTATTTGTGTGCGTACTCGATCAGCAATATTTTCTTATTTATCACTATTATTGCTGGTGCCCTTTGGAAATAAGTACTTTATTGAAGTTCTGCTTAGCAATAATTTGTAATTGAATTATAGTCATAGTAAGTAAATACAATTGGTGCATATATTTTAAATGCTATTTTGTGAAGTTTGTCATTACAAGTAGTGATGAAACGATTGGTTGTCGAAATCGTCTTTTAGACCCGCGATTGTGAATGTTATTGAAGCTTTAACTGAAAATATATAATCCATTAATATTTTAGAACCTAAGTATATACTTACTTAGGGTCTAAAACATTAATGGAAGAAAAATCTCATATTCATTTTTGACAAATTGACAGAGAACAGGTAAACAAGTAATTGAAAAACAATCTTTTTAAATACGTGTTGCATCGAACATGTCATTGTCACAAATTATTGTACTTGTATTTGAACCAAAAATAATATAACTTCTCTTTAAACATTGTTAAAATCATGTTAAGAAATACTCACTGCGTGAGATCAATATTGTCATCAGATAGTAATAACTAAATAATAAAGAAGCCATATCGGCTCATAGTATCCTAAGCAGTTATTTTGTGTGAATACAATTATTTAAAATTAATTAACTGTACTGTAACTGTGTTAAAAACTTTTATTGAATTGACGCGTGTGTCACATGATTTCTGAAATTGAAATAATATGCAAACTATATATAATTTAAATAAGGTAGAACCACACAAAAGTCACATTTGTTACGGTCGCGAATCCCATTTTTATTTAACATAAGTACAGCCAGCCTGACACTGACCACAAATTGCAAAAAACGTAAGAAAATTCGAATTTCGTGGGCTACCTTGGAGGTTCCGCCTTAATATGCAAGACCCCGAATTGCCGGTCGGTGGGTTTATGGGTCAGCTTAGGGGTGGAGTTATAATTAACACTAAAAACGAGATATTTGCCTACCATGATTACTATCTGTTCTGAACTTATAACATAATCTCACTCATTTCCATGGGGGTAGGCAGGAACCACAGAACGCCACTTGCTATAATCTTTACTTACCTACTCCTTTTGCCTCGTCCACATTCAAACATCTAGTCATACACGCACGACGGTTGCGAATACTACGCACCTGTCCTTTCTGAAGAACCTCGCCAATAAAGTCAATGTGTTTTTCTAGCGTCGGCTCCCGGCGTTGCCACTCACATTTGCCTTTTTTTTTTTTCTATTTATTTAAAGGGGCTTGTTCAATTTGAAGATGTCGCCCCTGTAATACAAATTACAGAATCATCACATTTGCCTTGTAAATACTTTTTACGAGTATTAGTCACCTTTGACTCATCCTCTCTATAGAACCATCTAAGCCTACTCTTTTTAATTTTAGTCACTACATTCTCGCATAAACTTATTCCTCAGTTTATCATAAATGTAAATATCTCGTTAAAGTGTTATGTTAGTCACCATGTAAAACTTATACCATAATGTCCTATGTCAATTCGTGTCTCAGAAAGCTCGTTAACCCATTTATCCCGGCTGCATGTCATTCGTGAGATCTTTGTGAGTCGTTGTTCGTGGCCCGAAAGTCTGATAACCAGCTTGATCACCCAGTACTTCGGGGTATTGTATTACTTAGTATATCTTCTGTCCCCGAAGTGCCGGGCCTCCGCCGGCCTCCGTCGTCGGCCTACGGCCCGGTGCCCATGCCGCCCAGGCGCCCATAAATGATACTGTCGGGAGACGGTCGTATTATAGGAACACGAAGAAAAAGAGCTCCGTGGTCCCTCTGACTTGTGAAGGACAGATAGGCACTTATGAAATATCATGGTAATGGAAAAAAGTTAGACAGATGATGCAAAATTTGCGAAACAAAAATCACTTTCTTGACTTGTTATCAAATAAATAAGACGTTCAAATCTCACAATCAATATTTTTGGAAGAAAATACCTACCTTTTAAAATGTTGTCACGACAAAAATGTTTGTTGAGTGGTGAAAAAGCAAATAGTGTTATGGGTACTAAAATATAGACTCAATGTATGGTTAGTGTTATAAAAGCGAATTAGCCTTACTTCATTAAGCAATAAAGATAAAATGTCATGTCGCGTATTTATTGGGAAACTAAGCTGCGCAACATGTTATTGTGTGCTGGAAACAAGTTGATGTCAAACTGGGGTTGCTGGTAGCTTCGTGATAATGTTCCATGTGCAAGGCAAACATAAAAACATCCTTCAACATGGTTCTGGCAATAGTTTTGCGCTGGTTTTGCTCAGTATTGTTCCCAATCAATACGGCACATTAATTTTGTTTTGTGATGATAGTTAGAACCACATTTTTTTCTGTTAGATTTTAAGGTTAAAGAGTTCAATTAAATTCTGAATAATTCATTTTAATTAAATTGTGTTAAATTTATTAGATAATTTTGCAATCGGACAAAGCTCACATTTAGCTGCTAGTTTGGCACCTGTGTTTATTGTTAGTTATTTAAATGCTAAATTGTATTATTGTACGTTGTTATATTTATATTGATTATTATTAGTTTGGAATTAAAGATTTACTCAGATTTGTTTGTGGTTTTATTATACAGTAGTGACCCGCACCGGCTTCGCACCGGGTGCAAAAAATATACTAAAACCTTACTCTTGAATCACTCTATCTATTAAAAACCCGCATCAAAATCCGTTGCGTAGTTTTAACGATCTAAGCATACATAGGGACAGACAGCGGGAAGCGACTTTGTTTTATACATACTATGTATAGTTAGTGATAGTGATTATAGATCTAGGTTTGGGGCGCAGCAGATAGCTTACAGTAGTGATGGCTGACCTGCAGTCTTGGGGTAGTGACCGTACCAGTAGAATAGGGGATCGGACAAAAAAAAACTAATTAGTCCGTCAGATAGATTTCCAAAAAATATTGGACACGTATTTTTTCTTTTTTCACGTAAACTTAAAATGAAGACGATACAGTGCTTCGAAAACTCGTATGACGTCATATGATAGTACATTTTGACGACACAAGTGACGTTTCAAGCCCCACTCCAAGATCTTTGACGCGTTTTATCTTAATTTTTTATTGATTTGATAAAACAAAAAACACGTATTCAATATTTTTCGATACCTAATCTAACTTACGGACTAAACAGAATCATATTATTTTGACCCAGTCCGATCCCCTATTGCTAGATGGAAATCCCCATAGTCCGTAGAGGAAAGTCGTCAGCACTATTGAGTGACAATCAAATCAATTAAAAGAAACGCCCGGGAATCGTCCCGGGCATTTCTTTTAATTTATTTGATTGTAAAACTTTGGATACACGTCACATTTCTGACGGTGAGGCCATATTAGATCATAGAAAAATACATGGTAAATATCCCGTTTATGATATTAATAGTAGTGTCATATTAGATCCTCTCTCTATCTCGTGTAAACGCAGGAAACACACACACAGCTAAGGGCTTAAGAACGAACTTCTCAAGATTTTATACATTTTCTTACTTGTCCATCAATTCATTACGATTTCTGATCCACCATAGAAAGCATGTAAGAGTGTCTCTTGTAAAATGACTTCCTAACATAATTGGTGTAATTTATATACCCCTAACGAAGCCGAAAGCCACTTGTTCTCAATGTTATCGTTGTCATTGCGATCGGTTAATTTCTTATTAAATAGATTACCATTGAGTAGATACGGTATCAAACATAAGGGTTTTTAATAATACATTGTTACCTTAGGGGTGAAAATAAGTCTTTAACCCGAGGTAAACACTGTGCTTTTCATTACAATTACAAGGAAAGTTGATGGGAATAGGCTTGCGCCCAATTACCTAAATCGAAAGAAAGAAGAAATAAAAAGTATTTATTGGTTTCACACAGGACAAAACAAATTGACAAAAAATTATAAAAGTAAACAGTAGAGAAACACTTCGGTGGGTGGCAATAGGCTTGCTCCTAATTACATCGGGTGATGGCAATTTAGCAATGCTTCTAAGTAGATTGGTTGATGGCAATAGTCTTGCTCCTAATTACATCGGTTGGGGGCAATAGGCTTGCCCCCGATTACCCAAATCGTTGGATGGCAATAGGCTTGCTCCTAATTGCATCGGTTGATGGCAATAGGCTTGCTCCCAATTACCTAAATCGGTGGATGGCAATAGGCTTGCTCCCAATTACCTAAATCGGTCGATGGCAATAGGCGTGCTCCTAATTAAATTGGTGGATGCTAATATCCAATTAACTTGGTTCATTAAATTGGTTCATGCCATCAGTTAATGGCAATGGGCTTGCTCCTAATTGCATTTGTTGATGGCAATAGGCTTGCTCCTAATCACATCAGTTGGTGGCAATAGGCTTGCTCGTAATCAGTAATCACATCAGTTGATGGCAATGGGCTTGCTCCTAATTACATTTGTTAATGGCAATAGGCTTGCACCTAATCACATCAGTTGGTGGCAATAGGCTTGCTCCCAATTACATCAAATAATTTGACAGCTGTCAGTAGAAAGCGATTCTCCCTAGGGCTGAAAAGTAGTACTTTCAACCCGCTCCGCAGGCATGTTATGACCTACTTTCAGAGTATGAGTAATGAAAAAGTAGATTACAATAATAACAACTTTTATGTTTAAAAGAAATTCAAACTAGGTAACAAATCGTATAAAAATGTTAAATAGTCTGCGAAGTATTTTACGCGACTAACTAAAAAGCTGTAAATAAAAAAGTAGTCAAAAAACTGAAATTAAACAAAACTTGGAAGTAGGCGAGGTAAAAAATAATAAAAAAATATTGAAGTCCAAGTCAAAGTCAAAATTATTTATTTGCAACAAATGTGGTATACAAGAAGGTAAAATTATAATTATGTAGTGCAATGACACATTTCGCCATAGAGTTGGCATGCAAACATTACCCCTATTGAATGAACCCCGCCTGCTTCCAAGTTTTGTTTAATTTCAAATGTGCTGGTATTTTACTTTTATTATTTTTAGTTTTTATTAACTCGGTGCTGGTGCCAGGATTGTCTCTAAACGTGGGAACAACGATCTTGGTTGCAGCACCAAATCTTAGTTAACCGACTCATTGCCACCATCATTTTCATGCTTACTTTAGTCAGGCCCCGGCCTCCGAACATTGAACATTGAACGACGACGCGCCGAGTGGCGACTCAATGCTGTTGAACATTGAGGAGTGCTTCAAGTGGAGGTGATCTTGTTGGAGGTGTTGGTGGAGGGGTAGGTACGGAACCCTTCATGTGCAAGTCCGACTTGCACTTGGCCTTTTTTTTTAATAGTTTTTGAACTCTGTCACTAAAACATAAGGTTAAAGGTTGATTGGGTTTTACAGATTAGGGTACCTTGGTTTTGCTGACGTCTGCACTTATTTAGTGTAGAGATGTTTTGAATATTCAAAGCAGCACGACCACACGGGTCCTGCAGCTTTTTGGTTCTTGGAGTAACACTGAGCGGCCCCACAACCAAACACCACGGTCCTTGCACCATCAGGGCTGTAGTTAGACTTAATTTTACGATAGTCACGAGAGCCACGATTTTTCCGAACCGGGCTGAAACTTTAAACAATTGTAGCCCCCTTTTCTCAAAGGTTTACCTTTTATTACCTACTTAATTCATCCTGGATTCATTATATACTTTTCCCTACCACATCCTATCGTTCATCTTCCACCGAGTATGTAGTTCTGGCGTATTTTTCTAGTCATAAGGCCTAAGTTTCTCTTTGGACTAAGGAGTCCAAAGAGAAACTTAGGCCCCATCATCTTTCCCTGTTGTACTTATGGTAACGGTTGGTACCTACTGAAGGGTTATTGTTTCGTCGGTCAATATTTATCTCCAAGTGCTGTTGGTCCTCGTGGTCATGTGCTACCTAGGCTACCACGTATCAGGTTATATTCAATTCAATTCAATTTATTTATTTCAGATAATAAAAATCCATAATATTACATTAAAACAATATGAAGTAAACACACAAATAAAGATGAATACACTTAAACAAACAATAATTTGAAAATATTATAAAAATTTAGTCGTGAATGTCAAAACCTATTAATTACCTATTATAAGTATGAGGGGCCGCTAGCGTGCAGCCGCATCCACCTCATCAACATTGGTGAGTCCCACCTCTGGGACAACGCGCTAAGAATACCATTCGGGCTGCCACGCACACGCCTTAACAGCGAGGCGCACCTTTTTCTAATTATACTGAAAAAATCATCAGTCTGCGCCTCAGCAAACATAGCGGAAGCACTACAAAAGCGTGGCAGCCCCAACAATATCCTAAACGCATTGTTATACTGGACACGCAGAGCACTGTACACCCGCAATGTAAAATTTGTCCATAGGCTGCACGTGTAGAAGGTCTGACAGTATGCCTTGAATAATGTTATTTTTACTTGATTAGTGCAACGTGCAAACCTACGAGCCAACATATTACACCGAATGGACAGTGCTCTGCGCTCCCTCTCGATGTCCTCATTGTCACACAGGTCTTCGGTCACCCAGTGACCCAGATACTTAAAGGCACTTACCTTTTTTAAACGCATGCCGCATAGAGTTACATGAGGAACATATGAGTAGCCTTTGGTTCCTGACTTGAACAACATGAACTCACTCTTATTCGCGTTGTATCTGAGCCCATGGGCTTCCGCGTACGATTGGCAGATGCACACCAATTTCCGTAACGCTGCAATCGATGGGCTCAGCAACACCATATCGTCCGCGTAACTTATGTTGTTAACACTTACTCCGTCTATGGAACAACCAATACCAGTGTTACTGAGCTCACCGATGAGCCGGTTCATGTATAAATTAAAGAGGTGGGGGGAGCTAATTCCGCCCTGCCTAACCCCACATTCCAAACCGTATACATCTGAATATGCACCCGCCCACCGCACTCTATTGCGTTGGTTGGCGTACCAGAACCTAAGCAATGAAATCACCTCCCGAGGCACCTCCGTATCACTCTCCAGCTTCTGCCACAGCTTGTCATAGCACACCAAGTCGAAGGCTTTTGAAAGATCTAGGTAACATGCATAGACAGGTGTGCCCCGACCAGTATAGTACTGAACAGTCTGCTTGAGGCAGAGGATAGCAGTCTCAGTCGAAAGTTCCGGTCTGAACCCAAACTGGGCATCATGCAACTGAAGATGCTTTTCCAACTGCTTGTCAAGCAAACTGTCCAGCACCTTTGCTATAACAGTAGCCAGAGAGATGGGTCTATAATTTGACAGATCCGATGAGTCACCCGTTTTATTCTTTACGATCGGTACCACTGTAGTGTACATAAGGCTCTCGGGTAAGTAACTGTGACTAATACAGAGGTTAAAGAACATCGAAAGAACTCTAGACAGGTGTATTCCCGCATACTTTAGGTGCTCGATGCTGAGATCATCGTGGCCGGGAGACTTGCCCCTCACCATTTTATTAATAACCGTAGCAACAGTCTTCGCAGAAAATCTGACATTAAGTGCGGTGAGGTGGTTCTCAGCAGCGGGCACCCCAGATGCAGGCCCAAGCGGGGACTCAACCCTGAAATGCCGCTGGAATGCACAAGCTATATCATGGGGGTCATGTTTACCACCAACGCTAGCAGGAAGGCCCGACCTTGTGTTTAGCTTTTTAGTGTTTTTCCAAAAACTACAAAAGTCTTTATTGATATGATTTTCTGCTATAATGTCCATTTTTATCTTTGATTCATTTTTCTGGCAAAAAGCCAATTTTGATTTAAATACTTTTCTAGATTCACACATCTCAGTATACAGATTCCCAGACCTTGGTCTCCCAGCCAACACCCACGTCTGAAAGCAAGATCGTGCCCTCCTGTGAGCGTCACTGACATATCGGTTCCAACCAGTAACATACTTATGTTACGTTTAGGCACATAATAGCTAGACTTTGCAGCCCCTGTCAAAATACAGATTATTTTGTCACACATGTCATTTAATAACAATTTATGCTCGTCATTATCGCACATACCGTCAGCACAACATTGAAATTCCGGGGGAAAGTCAATTAACTTTAATTTGGAATTACAAATACGATGATATTTATCTATTTGATCAGAGTCTCTTTCTCCCCATTTTACACTATTATACAATATAATATATTATCAATTAGCTTTGTCGGCTGCTGGCAGCTTGAGCGGATAAAATTAAAATTACAAACAAGCAATTTAACGGATAGTGATCGGACCAATATACATCTTTATTAAGTACAGACGCACTTAAGGCGCGTCCCCCAGCAAAACGTAGCTCTAGCCGTTTTTTGTGCAGTTTTCTGGAGCTTATTACTCTTTAAAAAAAAGATATATCAACCAACAAAAAATACATTAAATTTCTACATACTCTTACCTTCAAAATGGTACGTTTTGTTTTTTTCTTTTTTAAGTAAAATATTTAATTAATCCCCTCACAACGAAACCACAGAAATGAGAAATAATTATTGAAAACATGCTACTTCTCCAAAACTAACAATTGTTTTTATTTTGTTTTTACACTAATGGATAAGCAATTTCATAATGAACATTATGGTACGATTTTTTTTTTCAAAAACCCAAAATTTGATTTTATAAAGATTTTTATGCAAAATTCTGAGCGTATTCGCAACCGTATCTATTGACATTCAGTATGCCGCCAGGCCTCGAAGGGGGAACCCGTGTCGCTCGTCACCGCGCCGCGTCGGCTCATGCGCTCGCTCGCTTACGTCACATTATCAACAGATCTAAGAAGTAATTTCAAGTAATAGATATGGCATTCAATGAAATATTTTTTTATGAAATATTTATTGGTGCGTCCAAATACTTTTGGTCATTATGAATTCAGTTATTATACTCACGTCGATAAATAGGTAGGTACTTTCAACTTTTACTGTGATACAAAATAATATTGGCACGATTACGAAAATTAGCTCAAAATTAAAATCCAAGATGGCGGCTAGGAAAATTTTAGGTTTTTCCGTCATGGGTGTCGTTTTCATGCTTTTTGGGGTCGCTGATTACGAAAATGAGGTCAAAATGAAAATCCAAGATGGCGCCGACGATAAATTTTGGTTTTTCCGTCATGGGTGTCGTTTTCATGGTTTTTGGGATCGCTGATTACGAAAATGAGATCAAAATGAAAATCCAAGATGGCGCCGACGAAAACTTTTGGATTGTCCGTCATGGGTGTCGTTTTCATGGTTTTTGGGGTCGCTGATTACGAAAATGAGGTCAAAATGAAAATCCAAGATGGCGGTAAAGATTTTTTAGGTTTTTCCGTCATGGGTGTCGTTTTCATGGTTTTTGTTATCGCTGATTACGAAAATGAGATCAAAATGAAAATCCAAGATGGCGCCGACGAAAATTTTTGGATTGTCCGTCATGGGTATCGTTTTCATGGTTTTTGGGGTCGCTGATTACGAAAATGAGGTCAAAATGAAAATCCAAGTTGGCGCCGACATAAATTTTTGGTTTTTCCGTCATGGGTGTCGTTTTCATGATTTTAGCGGTCGCTGATTACGAAATAGAGGTCAAAATGAAAATCCAAGATGGCGGCTAGGAAAATTTTAGGTTTTTCCGTCATGGGTGTCGTTTTCATGGTTTTTGGGGTCGCTGATTACGAAAAGAGGTCAAAATGAAAACCCTAGGTGGCGATCAGGAAAATGTTTGGTTTTTCTTTCACGGGTTTCGTTTTCATGGTTTTTGAGGTCAAAATGAAAATCCAAGATGGCGGCCAGGTAAATTTTTGATTTTTCCGTTATGGCTGTCGTTTTCTATATATATATATATATATATAGTCGAAAAACCAAAATTTTCGACGGCGCCATCTTGGATTTTGATTTTGAGCTTATTTTCGTAATCAGCGACCCCTAAAACTATGAAAACGACACCCATGACGGAAAAACCAAAAATTTTCGTCGGCGCCATCTTTGATTTTCATTTTGACCTCATTTTCGTAATCAGCGACCCCAAAAACCATGGAAACGACACCCATGACGGAAAAACCAAAAATTTTCGTCGGCGCCATCTTGAATTTTCGTTTTGACCTCATTTTCGTAATCACCGACCCCAAAAACCATGAAAACGACACCCATGACGGAATATCCAAAAATTTCCGTCGGCGCCATCTTGGATTTTCCTTTTGACCTCATTTTCGTAATCAGTGACCCCAAAAACCATGAAAACGACACCCATGACGAAAAAACCAAAAATTTTCGTCGGCGCCATCTTGGATTTTAATTTTGAGCTCATTTTCGTAATCGTAATATTTGTATCACTGTAAAAGTACCTACCTATTTATCGACGTGAGCATAGTAACTGAATTCATAATAACATTTCATAAAAAAATATTTCTTTGAATGCCATATCTATTACTTCTTAGATCTGTGAATTTTACTTGTATTCGTAAGAAGTTCGCCAGGTGGCGCAAGTAATAGTTTACGAAGTATTGTAGAGGTGGGGTGCGGCAAAGAGGGAGCAAATGCTCAAGGTTATTTGCTCAGGGTACCACCTTAATATGGCCGAACGCGCAGCGCTCGTCACTACACAATGATCGAGCCAGAGGGCCTAGACAAGTTACAACCGCTTCGTATCTATTCTCTTTCTATATTAATGAACGCTTCGGCGCAAGCGCTTTGTAGAAAGCGCTAAGTTGGTAGCCAACTTCACACAACTGAGTCGATCGCTCATTCTCTAGTAAATGTAGACAAAACCTACACTTTAGTCTATGGTGAGCGTATCTACTAACGTCAAACAAACGTCAAAGACACAGTTGTTTACATTATGCGCGGGTTGAAGTTTTGTTTTGAATTGTTAAGAAAGGAATAAATTGTTTTAAATGTTAAAAAAGTAAGTGAAATAAAGGACAAGTTCTTCTTATAATTGGTGTATTATAATATCACAGCGCGGAATGTAATTTTAAACAATACTGTGTCCAGAAATAATATGATATTCTGCATTTGGATGAAAGATACTTAAATGAAGTGATAACTTTTATAAAATGGAATCGAGATCTCGAGCAGACCCAGAACAGTTCGCAGCTTTATTGGAATTCATGGGAAGGTACGTGCATTATTAGTTATTTCGTGACCTTCCTTTGTTAAAATCTAATATAATTGGGAACTTGAAACTTTACAACATAAACAATGACGTGATAAGCGGCTTGGACTAGGTAGGTACTTCTTTCGAAATAAACAAAACAATAATAATTATTGTGTTTGACCCTTATCTGCACAATACATAATTATAATATTATAAAGTATAGATTTTAAATGCTAAATGACACATAGAATCCAAAATTATGTTATCTAAACAAAACACTTCTCGGTCTCAAGACAGCTGGATCGTATAAAGACGCCATTTTCTAGCGTTATCTCCAGGGTCTCGGCATACGCTACACTTTCGTTGAAATACTACACCAACGTTTCGTTTGCGCTTGTCAAAAGTGTGACTTGGCTAGCATTTATATGGGATGTAGCGATCAACGTTATAGAAAGGATCAGATTTCATTCTATCATTTTGAACGATACGATAAAGTTGTCAACATGGCTACGTATTTTCTATTCGTGTGTTCTGACCACGTGACTTAGCGTTGCGATGACGTCACTCCCATACATTTGAGTCGTTTTCTACTAACGTTTACGCTTGTAGATTGTCAACTTGGCTAAGCCTCCTGCTGTGACTGCCACTCGCACCGCACACATAAGTATAAGTGTCATTAGGTAAAAGTTCCGTATCTACGCACGACCAAGATTGTTCCGTGCAAAATGACAACAACTCTGAATGAAACAGCTTACCCGGATGAGCGTTGAAGTCCCCAAGTATAATCACCGAGTTAACATCGTTACTTTCAATAATGGCGTTTAGTTCACTCAAACACTCCGTAAATTCACATAGATTCTCGTTTGAATTAGTAGGCATATATACCGTTATCACTAGCAAAGACCGTTTTTCACACGTTATTTTTATAGCAGCGATACGCACACTACTGCATGGAATAACGACCACCTCCGGGAACACAGCTGATCTCCACAACAGGGCCACACCCCCGTACGGTCTCCCACGAAGCACACCCGCAGACAGGTCTACCGCCGACTTTCCAGTAAAGGAGAATGCGCCATCAATGTTGCCCAGCATAGGAATGTCGTGCTGCAGCAGCCACGTTTCCTGCAGCGCAATGATGTCTGCTTGTTTACACAGTCTTCTCACACATTCAATTGACCTCGAGATATTTTTACAATTAAACGATATGAGTTTGGTTGTCAGATCCATTGTCAAGTTAGTTTTATCAATATCCCGATATTCACGTCTCACTGTGTCATGAGTAAAGTCAACAAAACGACGAAACATCACTCCATTGGGCCAAAATTCATCATTTAAAAACACGTCGATTTTATTTTTGGGTACAAATATTTTATAAGCATTGTAGTCCTTTGTAGTTTTCATATTCATTTTTTGAAGGTCAATGTCTATGTTTATTTTACTTGTAACGTATTTTTTAATGTCACACTCAGTTGTCTCCTTTGACACCTTGTAGATATATGAGTCTATTATTTACAAAAACCACAATGTCCGTTTTATGAAATTGTGAGTAATTAATTATTTTCGTAGTACGCATTATGGGCGCCTGTGGTTATATTGGAAACGTTTAAGTTTGATGAAAAATAATGTATTTAATCAATTACTAAACTTAATCATGAAAAATCTTTACGAACTAGAACAATAATCAGGAAAATATTATGGACATTGCTGACTTTGTAACACTCGGCAGGACTTTGCGGTTTTTGTTGCAAAAACAACATGGATTTACGACTGCACACAAGAATTCGCCATATTGACAGACGTGACGTGATTGGTGGCGATGGACTATGCGTTATTTGATACAAACAGGAACGGGGACAATGCTGATTTTGTAACAAACTCTACAGTTTCACAGCCGTTTTCTATTGGACTATGCGGAATTAGGTTCTTATGACTAATATAAAAATGATTTATTTTATCTATAGATTTTTGTACCATAATAAAGTCATTTTCATTTTTTATGGACATTGCGGTTTTTGTAATTATTAGACTCATATATCGGAACCTTAATGTCTGCGGCTTTGAAGTTTGAACTTATGTCCACATTACCTTTTCCAATTTTACCTTGGAAACGGTTTTTCAACCTCTTTTTTTGAACCAGTATGAACCCATCGTCCAGAGGTTGTGACTTGAATTCGCCTTTATTCTCATTTAAAATTTCGGAGAAACTTTTTTGTGAGGTATCCTTTAGAGTTGTGTGTATCGGAGTATTGATAATAATACGCTCTGCCGTAGTTGATGCAGCGGTGGCGGCAGGGGGGCGGCACTCCGATGACGTGTTGGTATCAGCAGTTGCGTGCGCTCCGACGAAACGTAAACCGTTAGACTCTCGGCTCGGCGTAGTTTTCAAAGTACCCTCATCAGATAAAGTTATGCGTTTTTTTGCAGGAGAGACTGTTGGACTTCTCCTGTGATTTACTGGTGCATTACACAGAGGGGATAATCCCATGGGTCCGCTTTCACACTCAAAACTGGACAGCACGGAGGCAGCACCCCTTTTCATGTTGACACTTCGTTGGAAGTTATTTACAATCGACGCGTTTTTAAGAGATTCCACCTCCACCCGAAGGTTCTTCACTTGATCCAACGTGGCGTATTCTTCAAAAATGCGATCTAAGTCACTTCTCATTTTTACAATATCCTTAAGTATCCTAGTCACGTCTACATGGTCAAAAAGTACTGGAGGTAATTTTTGCAGGTCTCGTGCAACAAAAATAGGAATATCGTCAGGTTCAGTCTCTTTCAATAGGCATACTATATCGTCAATATTACGTAGTGTTTTGCCTTGTTTCTTCCTTAACTTCTTTCGCTTCGTTGTCGTTATCGACTCAAACAACAAGTTTTTCGCGTTCATAATATCATTTTCTGAGAAAGCACTAACACAAATGCGGCTGATACTTTCTTCGTCCATCACATCGATCTTATTACATATAAAAGCAAGTACTTCGTTAATCACTACGTTACAACTAACACATTTGACAATATCCGAGGACATTGTTTTACTCGACTGTTTTTCCATCGCGGCAATGACGTGCGTACGCGCCGGACGCAACGACAGAACTGCTATAGCTACTTGAAAATAGTCTCTTGTTGTCAATCCTATTCGGCTTATTTATATATGGCTGTTTTTGTGGCGATTATTGGGACAGGCTTGACTTACAGGCTTCTATACCGCCAGAACATCTTGTGATGCTGAGGTTAAATAGTAATAATAATCAATACCTAATTGACTGTCGTAAGGAACAGGTTGTCAGTAGCCCGAAAGTCTGACAACCAGTCTTACCGTGGGGTATCATATTACCCGATACTAATTGGGTTGTAGAGGTCAGTTATGCAATCGCTCCATGTAAAATACTGGTATTCAGCCGGATCCGGTTTGACTGGAAGACGACCCTTATGGAAAAGGCTGGATGAATGATGAGTTTAGTAAGTTGAAGTAGAAGAGTTATCTGACAATGACTACTTCCGTAAAATATTGCTGGATTGCTGAGCAAAGTTTTGAGTGTGATTCGGTTCTCTGGTAACTTGGTACTGGAAGAATCTTCCTATCAATTACCTACTGCATTCAATTGTGAACTTAACTAAATAGTTTTTCGTCTGCTAGCTATTGTTATTTGTGTAAACGCAAGTAGGGTAAGTAAAATCAACCACATTATTTGGTAATGATAGCCGGGCAACCATTTTCTGCATACAACTTTCTGGAGAGGAGGCCTTGACACTTGTTTCTTGGCAGACGCACAGCGAGGAAGGTCCTAGTCCTGGTTGGAGATGAGTGTTCATTACATAACAAGACTATACTCGGTGCCTCGGAAAGCACGTTAAAACGTTAGTCCTGGCTTTAATGGAGATCTTTGACAGTCATTATAGGTGCCTAATCTGAAAACATGCGACATGCGACAGTCCAAGGGGTGTCGCGTTACCCAGTGACTGGCTGGTGGAATTCAAATAGACTACCTAATATGTTAAATATTGGTATTCAGCTGCATCCGGTTTGACTGAAAGCCGACCCAAAATATATTCGGTAAAAGGCTAGAATAAAGAATTGTTTTCTGAATGTACTTATTTCTAAAATTTTGCAGTGCAGTTAGGTACCTATATTTTGCAGTAAAAGTTTTGCCTATATCGGAGCGCCTTAACTTTATTAGTATAATATTAACCTACTTACCATTGTTATTTTACGCCACTAACGTCAAAAGTGAAGTCCACAATTTAATTCGATTTACGTTAGATGATACCTGTTGTTTCTGTTATCTATGGATAATACAATCTATCTAGAGTACGAACCAAAATCATCAAAATTACACTGAATCCATTGTTGAAACCATTTTATCCAAGAACTATCTGTAGACACATTGGTCCTGTCGTTTGCAAAAGAAACAATCTAAAAACAATCAAATCAATCTAATTTTGGCTATAAAGTTATAGCGGGCATTATAGTACATTATGGTACAAGTGTGTAACGTTGGTGATTACCGCAGAGGCGCCATTGAGACCCGAGCCGTCAGGTGAGGGTCTTAAGAAAGCCGAGGACGGTAATCATCAATACACACGTGTATCATACGACGTTTTTCAACACACTTGTGAAGAAAATAATACTAAAAAGTCATCTTCAACAGTTAAAACAAGTTCCGTTTTTTTTTTCACAATAGCGGGAAAAATTTATGCGCGCGCATCTACAGTTCTACCAACTTCAACAGTTAAAACAAGTTCTGTTTTTTTTTTTACAATAGTGGGAAAAATTAATGCGCGCGCATCTACAGTTCTACCAAGATATCTATGCAGGCGGGAAAACACGGAACTAAAATAAATGTACTAAGTTTGACGTAGCGATGCATTTTTTCTTGACCAGTGGCGCCACTACTGTAACAATGACGATCGCCCATAGACTAAAAGAATGTGGTTTTTATACTTTTGACTTTTCGCGGATAGAGTTTTAGCCACGGACAAAATGGGGATTTTTTTTTTCTTTATTACAGAGAAAACAAAAGTTATATTATTTGAGTGAAAGATTCATTTATTAAAAACGTATTAGTTGAAATTATCTATTTAAATTCAAAGTTGCATGAAATGGGGAAGCACTAGGTACATTAATTTATTTTTACTATTGAACACGATCTTTTTTGTATCGAAACTTTTTTATGAACATAGCAACTCAACCAATAAAATTTAAAAAAAAACCTATAACTCACTAGTGAATAATAGCAATGAAAAAGTCACAGCTTGATTATAGGTGTCATTACGTGCCTAATTGCGGTGAAATTATAGCCACTTTATGAGCAAGTGTGTTGAAAATATTATTGTAAAACAAAGTATGTCATGGTATGCTTCCTTGAGGAAGCCGGTGGATAGATTGCCACTTAAGCTATGACCAAGATATAATAATATGTGCTGGAATCTTTTACTAATGTAGATTATGAAGAACTCACGTTGTATTGTAAATCTCCAGTCTTTCAAGATAATTTTCATAGTATATAGGTACCTATCTGGTACACAGAAGACCGAATCGAATGCCTTGTTAAAATCGGGAGAAAATGCCAAAACATTGTTTTTGTTAACATTTATGTATGTTTAGTACCTTCAGGGTCTATGTCACTACGTTCAAAGCAAAGTATCTAATAGCGGAAAATATAATAAGTAGGTAAGTAATTTGTTAGAATTTTACATATTAAAAAACAACGCCAATTTCAATTCGTTTATTATTAATCATCATTATTATTAAAAGTGAATTTTATCATAATATCTATGAAAGTAGGCGAATAATAAATTACTATTTACATAGAAAGAGAATAAGTAGGTATAATAATCAGTTATAAATAGGTATGATTACAAATCGGTCGATGGCGACTCTACTGCTGAATTTCAGCTTACAATCTTTTTGCTTATTCGTAGAATAGGTACCTACATGATTAACGTTACGTACAGGTTAGTTAGACATTAGGCACACTTTGCATTTAGCGTTAATTTTCATCGAACGCTGCGTTAGCATGACGCTATTTTCGCAACATCAACGGGCCAGCAATACCGACTTCAAATATTAGGTGCTGCAATTGTCAGCAATATATTTCGTGTGGTTTGGTGACCTGGCAACTAGATATAAATATTCATCAAATGCTGCGTAAAAGTGACGCTAATGTCGCATGAACGCGACGTCAACCAAATTCAGGTGTGAAGGCAAAGGCACCTATTTCGTCATCACAAATTCAGTCAGCTCGTCGCCATTTAGATATTACATGGAAATAATGATAAGCATGTTATGTTTAAGTTAATCTACGTTTATAAAGATACAGTTGACAAAATAAACGTGTGTAACACATCAATTCGTTATTGCGAGTATACTTATTTATAATATTATAGGTATATTCATAAACAGTTTTAATAAGTAGGACCAGAAAATATACTTCTGTAGGTGCGTCTGATGGATTTCCCATTAAATATGAAGAAACGCTTACATTTTCAACATGGAACATGTTTTTAAATACGATAAAAACAATAGATGAGGTCTTTGGGTACATGAATCTGTACCTAAGCTCCACCGTGATAGAATACTGATCTAAAATGCCTAGGTATTTTTATTTAATTATTTCTCTCTTTAGCCAGGCACAAGAAATTTCAATTAGGCGCCTTCGTTAAAAACATAAATAATTGATGAATACGTCCCAATGATTAGGATGACAACAATATAACAATTATTGTTATATTTACGTGAAACAAAAATAATCCACTGTGAAGTAAAGTGTAAAAAACTAATAATTCATAGATTTGTTAAACATTTCTAATTAAGTGACTTCATCCGTGCTCGATCTACCTAAATGTTATTAGGATTAGCCTCATGGCACTCTGTCATGTACCTATCATGCTCTTTGTGTTAGTGACTCTCTTTCGCATTGTTACTAGTGTGAGGTACACCTTGGTTAGGTATATTAGCTACTCTTCTTCTTTGTTCATTCAGGCGTTCCTAGTTCCATTTAGTTCGAGCAAGGCGTATACCTACCTGTTCCCCAAAAAGTACAGAAGATTGAAGTTATTCAAGCAGTAAAACAGTTACAAATGCATTTGGAGCAGAAAATAGCTACTGAAAAATACTATGTCTATATAATTTATTATTTCTTAGTAATGTATGATTATTTAATATTATTATTTAAATTTCAGCGCAGATAACATCAGATATTATAGCCATAAATAACCAAGAGTCCTATAACTCAGTCGTAGGGGAATTTTCAATTTGAATTTCAATAACCCGTACTGTTAGGTGTTACAAGGAATTTTCTTTTGAAGAAATATTATATAATTCTGTCCGTCATTTTCTTACCAGCTATGATAATAAAAAATAGATAGCTGTACAATTGAAAACAAACGAAGAAATCAAAAATATCAAATAGTAGAGAATTAACACAAAATGTCGATCTCTTAAATTACAACGAGATAACAGTAAGGCAGTTTTACAATTTCAATTTCGATACAAAGTTGAAGTTACAAATAGAAAACTAAATAGGAAATAAAGTATGTAATACAATAACAAGCGCTGTAGGTATAAGATACATTTTCAACAGTCCAACATGAGATCCGCTACTTAACCTATAAGAAATGCACAGCCCGCGACAAAGTCATTACTCTAGTTCGTTTGAAAAACGCATCTTAACGTCTACAAACACTGTTGAAAGACACAAATTGACACGCGATCCAAAACTACTAATACAAATCTTACCTAATGTTTCAGAACTCCAAACGGACAACGCCATCGCAATACATAGCTGAAAGGTTACGAAACGTGAAAGTTCACACCTTAATATAGAATCCATTACATGTATCATAAGAAGTTTAGTTTACTTTATAAGCAAAAGATAACAATTAAGTTTGTATAAAGCTGTAGGGAAGTTTCTTACATGATAAGTAGACTCTTAACAACTAAGTACATTATGTTGAGAATCGCTAAACGGAAATATCCAAAAGTCCTCCAAAAAATATTTATAATTATGAAAGAGGATGGAGAGAGAGATGAAGGTAGCCCTGTCTTAGGGAGAAATGTGTATAGATATAGATAGATACTATATATTTGGCAATGATTATACAAGTAAAGATTATTAGTGCTCTCCAAGAAAAGTGTTCAACGTGCCGCCGAGATGACTCGGACCGGCTGAAACGTTCCAATCGTGCTTTAATATTTCAAAGTTTAAATGTATTACACCAACTACATCATCTACTACTGCTCTAACACATGGATAATATGTCATAAACATAGACGCAATGAAATAAATAGATTATCTAAGTCCTCATGATAAAACTCGACGAAAGAATTGCGCTGTCATATCATAACGCATCGCGCTCGTCTCAACAATCATCATTTTTTTTTTTAACGTTACTTACACTATTTTCTTTATATTTTTATTACAATTTTGACAATTTCTATGATGAAGAACAATCATTGTATGACGATTTCTCTTCATGATCAAAATTATCTTTTATACCCCTAACGAATTGTTTTTTCCAATTTTCTACGTATTCAAAATAAATCAACGCCTAATTCTTAAGTTTTAATTTAACTTACGAATTTCATAAGTTTAAAAATGTTGTTGGTGTCTGTCTCGTATTCAATGTAGTTTCCAAAAATTGTAGACGAGCATTTAATATTGGATAAAAACGGTACAGTCCGTTTTTGGGTATGGCTTTGCCATATCTGCACTCCAATTTTATGAGAGTATTTTATATTATAAATATGGGGCGGTAAAAACCCAAAACGCCTGTACGCCAAAATTTTTATATTGTCTTAAAATGCAAATTTAACGTTAATGGGGCGCAACACTTAAAAAACTAACAATTTATCAACAACAACAGTAAAGTGCTAACGTGATGTTCTCACAAAACGCATTAAATACCAAAGTTGTTAGCGTAATGCCAGCACCCAGCAGGGTGCGATGTGCGACCCCGTGGGTGGCGTGTCTATGCGTTGACACATTTATGAATTCCTCATTGTAAGTTATGTTGATGACGTTAAGATTAGGCGATTGTTTAACAAATGATGAATAATCTCTTCTTTATGAAATGGGTGCCTAGTGCACTGACGACTAGTTTTACAGCCGTCTGCGTTGTCTTCGGTCATTCTCTCGCACGGATTGAACTTTGTTTTGATCGAGCAGAAGCTCAGTCTAACAAGTTTCATTATTTATGAATGGTTTCTAATCGAAAATCCTTTAATGTTGTTGCATGAATGGGGTGGGAGTTTAATGATAATCAGCTTTACCTACATCAGAAAAAGCGGTGTTATATTTGCCAACACGAAGCGAAGGCGAGGATATTTACAAGTTTAATTTACGTTAACACTGAATGTGTTTAAATTGTGTGGGCAATACCCATGTCCGTTATAATAATTGCAATAAATTAATAAACAATCGGAATTGAATTCATCCGTGAATGTGGATTGCAGGTGGTTTGCATTGTCTTTCTAGGCTTGTCATGAGAAACATCTATGAAGGTGATGAAAATTTGTAATCAGAAAAATGTTCTTGGCATTTAGTAATCAGGTTGGATTTTAACACTTGCTCCTGGCCTGGTGTTCATATTGGCAAATATTAGGTAATTTAAAAAAATAACTCGATTAAATTCATCCGTGGCCTGCGCTACAACAGAATAACAACGCTTTAGATTCTAACAATTAGTTAAGTTTTGAGAACTAAAAGATCAATTGTTTAGGATGATCTAGGTGTTGCGTCGAATAATGTTATAATAAGTAGTAAGTAACCACTTATTGATGATAATTGAAACAATACACAGCGAAAACTTCAATTACTCAGTTCATCAAAGGACTAAATCGAATTAAATCATCCTAGATCTAAATGAAGAAAGACAACTCGTACAATAAATTAATAGAAAAATTCAAGCAGCTGAGTGATAGTAGCGTTTTAAGTAAATGTGAAGTCCGGCGAGAGGATGACCGTCGATTAATCGCCTCCAAGTGAGAGAGCCTGCACAATGCGGGGGTCTGCCTTGCTGCCCTCGCGGAACTCCTCGAGGGTCAGCCGGTCGTCGTGGTTCTTATCCATCTGGTCGAAGATCTTGTCGACGCGCTTCTGAGGAGTGTTGTCGTCCTCAGGCTGTGGGGTCTGGCCCTGGAGGCAGAACAGAAGTGGATATTGAGAAAAAAGAAGAAGTATTGGAATGGGGCTGCAAAAATGTTAGAATTTCTAATGCCTTTTTATTTTTGGAGTATGGGAAATCATCAAATGACTCCTCCCGCTCTGGGCAGAGCGGTAGGGAGTGTCAGACTTCTACTGACTAAAAACACCCATGTTCCTTCTTAGCCCTTTGTGCCGAGGCCACGGTATCTCTTTCGAACAAACCGCAGCCCCGACGGGAATTTCTTATGCCTTGATTTTAATAATATACCATGGTTCATAGTTGGGTGTACTCATAACTAATTGGGTACACCCAACTATGAACCTTATCAAAGCTTCATCAGGGTTTACAAATAAATTCTAAAGAGAGCTAATTAAGCTCAATTGATGCGTTACTCTACATTATGCACTACACTACGGTATTGCTGACTGTGCCATTAATAAATAGCAGATTCTGACGTAAACAAAAAAAACAAAATAAGTCGTCAAGTCAACACATACGAAAGCGTATCGAAAGAAACGCACATTTAGGCCCCTACAACTAAAACTTGCGAGGCTTGGCTAAATTACATCACCAAACATTTCTTAATTAAAAGGTCTATTTTCTTTTTCCAATTAACAAGATCTCTTCAAATGAAGACTGTTCCGGTATTAGCTCGTATAAAAGTTTTCTATCACATCAAATGAAGACGGAAAAAGACATTTACTGTCGTGTCCTCCGTAGCTAATCGAAAGTAAATCAATCATGATAATATCTTTATTGCGATGACATTAAGGAGGGTTTTTTAAAGAAACGTCAGGTTTTACGCGGGAATGTTTCCGATCTGTGTTGAATTGTAATAAACGAAGATGAGGACGGCCACAGATATAGATATACCTAGATAAGGCAAGAGCATCTACTTCGCATGACACTTCGCGTGCGCGGCTAAGTATTTTATACTTACCAAGTTACTTATCAAGCTAATTTGCTTAAAACAATCACGTTAAACCGTTACAACACTTACAACCCAAGAACCTAATTCTAGAATTTTAAACAACAAAAACTTAGTCTATTTTGTATAGTAACTTGTTGGTAGATAGTAACAAACTAGTGCTTAAATGACGTCATAGTAGGAAGTCAAAAAATGGCACGGTTGTTTTTCATACGTATATAATATACTAGCGATATCTAGGCACCTACATCTATAGGTACCTGTGAGGACGACAGTCTCAATAAGGAAACTAAGGAAAACAAAAGCAAAGTAAATAGGGTTATTAAGTTAATGAAGGGTCATTTATATACGTACCACCATCTGATAGATCGCGTCGACTATGTTGTACATTTCGTCCCGTGTGATGTAACCGTCGTTGTCAACGTCGTAGAGTCGGAAAGCCCCTGAAATTTATATCACCAATTAACCTGCATAAATTTTCACTATACAGGATACTTTAGATATCATTAATTATTGGGAATCTGCAAGTTTAGTTAGCTGAATGTTTCTGGAGATACTGGAGCGAATGCATTATTTTGTTCGTGTTATATTGAATTTTAAACATAGTGTTGGAAAGTTAGGTACTGAAGAATTTGAGACTTTTAAAGGTTTAAAGAGAAGTACAGTCACGAGCAATAATATGTAAACACTTGGCATAGTTCAAAAGCGATTTTTTCTCGAATTAACGATAGCAAGATCGAGATATGACCAATTTTACGATAAAATGGGTTTCGTTCGCGTGAAAATGAAATCAATGCAGTAGGCGAAAATTTCTGTAAACGTTGCTAAGTATCAGTGTCTCTCAGTGTAAATCGAGAGTTATCGTGTTGCTAGGGTAAAAAATACGGTGTTTCTCGACCAAATTACGGTGTATTTACTAAAACTATACCGTGTAAATTACCGTGTAATTTTTCAACACTATATTTTGCTCTGTAAGTAAAAAAAAAAATTACACTGCTAAGTATAGGTATACATATTGGTGCTGCTGACTGTACATCATCAGTGCAATTGGTGTATCAGTTTGCCAGACCTCTGCAGGATAGGTGCCACTACCTAACACTTGCACCTTTCAGGATTAAATTGATGCAAATGTTAGAAGTGTGCGGGTGGCTACATACTGGTCTGGCACAGTTTGCGTTCAACATCGACACGCGCAGAAGAAGTAGCCTACATACAAATTATGCCTACTATTTAAATGGTAATACGTACAGTGCAACTTTTCATCGAGGTTTCCCCGTGACGTGACCGACAAGGCTCGTATGAATTCTTCAAACTCAATCGAGCCGTCCTGAAAATAAGAATGTAATTCATTAGATTCAACGACTGGCTATCTACGGTGTAAACATAACATCACGCCTGTAATCTTCGAAGGGTTAGGCAGAGGTGTGTCCATTACACACACATTTCGCCAGTTATGTTTAAGTCCTATTGCCATCAACCGGTCACCATTCTAGACTCTATGTCAAAGTCAAAGTCAAAAATATTTATTTCAAGTAGGCCAGTAACAGGCACTTTTGAATTGTCGAATTAAACTAACTGCGGCACTCAGAGATATCCAACGATTACTCAAGCCGCCACCCAGCAAAGGCCTGACATAGTTTTGTATGACAAAACTGCCAAAAACCCTTACCAAGCGACGGCCCAAGCAACCACTGAAGCTCTCCGAGTGCGGCAGTAAACTACTACTGAACTACTGAAGCTAAATAAACTAAGCTACAGTCCCAGTCACAAGGCATAATAACTCGTGAGTGTAATGTAGTTGCCAATTCCAAAGCGTTGGTCTCTGGGTGCTACTCAGAAATGTTTGATGCAGAACCCAAGCTCTACCTGGGAACCGAACCCAGAACCGCATGCATGTACAGAAGTCGCACTTGCTACCGATCTAGACCAACGAGGCGGTAAAAGTCTTAAAGTGCAATAATGGGGAAAATATTCTATTTGATCCTTCTTTTATCGTAGGAACCATGTATTCATTAGGAATCAGATTTCTTTCCATGATGATAGAATAAATGTTAGTTAGGAACTGGTGATTGATCATATTTCATTTAGTGTTGGTGATTTCCACATTTAACGAATCTTCTCGAGTGAGATCTATTTGGAACTGTCCAATAGACATATCATCTTATGAATATTAAATATTGTAGTCATCAGTTACCTAATATACCTACTTATAAATTAAGGGCCGTATATTCTAATCATAAGCGTGTGGAAAGTGGGTCATCTTTATTTGCGTTGCAATCTAGATTTCTCTCGGGCATCTTTACTGTCAAGATTTTCTTATAGGTATCATATATTACTCTGCTCTTAAATTATATCTACTAGTGATGGGGTTCAGTTTTATTCAAAGACATTCATTAAATATTATCGATGTTATTACACAAACAGAAACAAACGCCTGTAATCCCGAACGGTTACGCAGAGATGTACAGTCGAACAAGCTAATAAATACACAGCCAGCAAACTTGCATTTACTTTTAAGATTATACAGATACTTTTAGAGACTGATGCGAAACGATACAGTGTTTAACATCAGTCGCTTAATGCGAAACTCTTGATAAAACGAAATTACAATCAATATTTTCAGTGTTATAGAATTATAAAGATCTCTACCCTGTATACTAATATTAGCTTGTTCGACTGTACCTAGTCATATAACAAAACACGTGCCTGTTTCCAAAGAGTTGGCAAAGCCCTTGTCATAAGTAATTTATTACTTAGTTGTAATAGGTTGTCATCGACCGGGACCAACTTCATCCAACCTAGGGATCGAACCTAGGATTAAATCTGAATTAAGAGCAGTGGACCAAAGATACCCATGGAGGTAAACTTTAGATTTAAGTACTTCCCGAATTTGAATTGGCAAAATGCAAAAATACTCTTATTAGGTAAGGAGATATAAAAATGTAATTCCTCTTACATTATTCTCGTCGAAAACACGAAACACCAACGATGCAAATTTGCTCGGGTCACCTTGCGGAAAGAACTGTTTGTAGATCTTAATGAACCCCTGAAAATTTGATATGAAGATATTAATTTAAGCAACTTTTTAAATAAAATATGTAGCTTTTCATTTATTCTAACTAATCGATCAGAATCAATTTTCTTGATTGGATTTGAAGAAATGTACTGAAAGCAATCATTATGCAATTTCCATTTCTTCAGTTTCAATTGCTAGGTATAATTGATGGATTAAAATGTACAAATTTTGTGAACCGTACCTGTTCGGTCAGGAGTCCATTTGGACAGTCCTTAAGAAATCCTTTGTGCCTAAAAACAAATAAATCATTAATAATCTCATTACGGTATACAGAAACAAGAAAACCTACATGTTTCACGCAGCATACATACCAGAGCCGGATCTCCTTTTCCGTAACTGAAACAAGCAAAGAACAAAGAATTAATATTTATCGAGAAAGGTATGACGAAAATGTATGACAAATGTGAATGTTCTCTTAATAGAACATGTTAGGTACTGACATATTTGAACATCGTGCTTTTATTGATAGCATTTCCACGGTGTCTGGTGTATGCCGATGGCATCATGGCATTGACAGTATCATTATCTTCTCAGTAAATTAAATCGTTAATGTGAATTTATTGATTTATGTGACTGACTTGTTATTATTATTGAATTAAGTGAATGGAATTTTTTGTGAATTGAATTTAATGTTATATACCTATGTAATGTGACCATGTATGACGTATTATTTCTATTTTTCTGTGATACTCGAATTAAAATGTTTTTTTTTCTGCCTATTGCCAACTGAGTTAGGGTCGGCTTTCAGTCTAACCTGATGAGCTGAACTAAAGTAGGTAGTTTACATGGAGCGACTGCCTATCTGACCTCCATTACCCTGACCTATATTACTGGGTAAGCTCGTTTTTTCGAGAAAGAAGTTTCGACGAGATCACTTTTCAAAACATGTTTCCGTATCCATATTTTTCTCTTGTCTAAACGCAAGCGTGCTGGCGCGGCAAAAACAGAAAACCATCCATCCAGCAAATTGTAATGAAATGTTTCGTAAAATAACAGCCCACGTTGCTGTACCGAATTTATGGAGAGGGTGGGTCTAACGGGTGCTACATGCAATAGTGCTTCAAGTACATAACATCACACCGGCAATCCCCGGAGGGTTAGGCAGAGGTGGGTCCCAAATGCACCTGGAAAAGGGGTCAGTCTTTTGCCATTAACAGGGCACTAATCTAAACTATGGGCTATTATACTCAAAGTAAAACTCAAAGCATTTTTATGTAAAGTACGTATTCGTCCTTTCTTCTTGTCTGAAAGTCTAGAAGCACAAAGTTACGAAAGTTACTTTATTTTAGTTTTTCTTACCAAACTTCATGATTCCACCAATTGCTTTTTTGGTTTATATAATAATGGTAAAATATTGTCTCAGTTTTCATTCACGGTAAGATTATTCTGAAAGTAATCAGCATTTTTGATTATGATTATAATTGAGTCGCCTCTCCATAAGCCTGGGATTAGGACAGACAAAAAATGCGGCGAGCGTTGTTTAGCCAAGAAATCCTAGTTATTACTTTAAATAACATAATATGAAGAAGATTCGGCGCCCACTGTAGCAAAAAGAATAGCCATGAATATTATAAACACGTCTAAGCCGTAAGTACGGTCCACACAGTAACAATAAAATGTTACAATCCCGCGAAATGGTACAGTGTTGCAAGTAATGTAATATTAGATAACATTTGCAAACTCTTTGAGGAAACGACTTCCTTAATTATTACCATCATAGTTAGTTCATTTTCGTAGATTAGACTAAAAACTTATATTAGTAAATAAATACATGACTAGTTTCGAAGGTCGTGAAATGTTATGTTTTAATTAAAAAATCGGTGCGATTGAGCTAGTTTACATAATTACGTGGTAGGTTCTAAATTTTCCACTTCTCTGAGGGTTTCTATGATCGTCTATCCGTGTGAAACTGTCGTATTATCGCTCGGTTTTGAATATTTATGGTTCGTAGTATCGTAGGTGAATTTAAACTGTGGATTATAACATTTTAATGGTGCGATTATGAGACAGCGGATAGCGGATAATCTCATGGGAATAGATCATTGGTGAACAACTGACAGGCTTGAGGTTTAAATGAATAAATGGATTATTTGTCGTATTGTTCCAACCGTAATTGGCTCATGATATTTCAAAGAATGAACAATAAAAAAAGGCATTTTGGACACAATACGAAACAATTTGAACATTCCATATTCACAGTAACAGAAAATAATGAGACAAAGAAAGTTATAAATAATACGGTAGAAAATTATTAATCCCAAATAGAATCGCTATCTTAAATCGTTAAGTTAAATTCCGCCACGATTGACACAAACACCGCTGCCTTAGTGTCTCCGGAAATGTGATCGAATCGAAACTCATGATTTATACAAAATTAGCAAACCTAAGGCACATTTTGTCAAAGGGAAAGTGTTTATAAATATTGCCTCTGAGCCCATAATCTCATCATTTGGTGTGTGTATGGGAAAATGAAGATGTCAATCGTGCTGGTCAGTACCGATAGTCAAATTTAAAATAAATAGTTTACAAAAATTGTGTCAGTGAAGTTTTGGCATCGTGTTGTGTTGTGCATCAGATGTGATCTAACAAGTTGTGTTATTGTTCTAGGTTTTAACAGTGGCCAGCTTGACATTAGCAGATGCAGGCTATCAGTACAACGCACCAAGTGCGTCCTACGGTCTGCCTGGTAATCGACCTGCAAACTTTCAACAGGGACTTAGTTCACAGCAGAACACCCTACTACCGAACGAGCATGACAGACCGTTAGAGCACTCCATATCATACAAGGATTATGTTTATTTAAAACAAGATAATGCTCATCACATTAACGGAAATCATGGAAATATAAACCATGGAAGCAACAGTGGATTCGAAGCATCATCGAGCATACAATCTTCTGGTGGTCAAAGTTCGAGCAGTGGATACGTGAATGCAGGTTACTCACAAAGCTACGCACCTGTACCGACTGCGAATTTGAACTATAACTACGCGGGGAGCTATCCATTAGTTAATAATTTCAACAGCGGCCACAATCAAAACTTTGTACCAATTATCAGTAGCAATATAAACAGTGGCTATTCATCGGCAGGTTCTAATTCAAACGTGGGTAACACACAGAATTCAGTGACACTCACCAATGGTATGAGTACTGAACTATATGCTCAGACCTCATCAGCATCTGCTGTTAATTCAAATACTGGTTACACGCATACTTCAGGACCAGCCGTCAGTAATTATTTTAACGGGGGTAATGTTCAGACTTTTGCACCTTCCACCAACTTAAATAGTGGTTACTCATATGCACCAGCACCTTCTGAAAATACGGACGCGAGCCACAGTTACGCTAATGCGGCTATACAGTCTACTAATTCTAACCTAAATACTGGTTACTCACAGTCTTTAACACCATTAAATAGTGCAAGTTTGACAAGTGGTTATTCAATATCATCTGCTAGTAGTAATCTGAATACTGGTTATTCACAATCATCAGCACCATCTGGAACCGCTAGTTTTAGTACTAGTTATGCTCAATCTATACCTTCTAGTGCAAATCTTATTAATAGCTATTCCCAGTCTATAGCAACATCAGGTAGTGCTGGTTTGAACCAGGGTTATTCCCCGGCATCAGTCTCATCCTCAAATGGTGATCTGAATAATGGTTTCTCACAAACCCTATTCCCATATTCAAGTGCATCTAGTACAAGTAATGGTTACGCCCAAACATCAACTTCATCAGCTACAGGTAATTCGATTATTGACCAGTCGTATACATTAGTTCCTTATTCAAGCACGTCCAGTATAAGCAATAGTTACGTTCAAACTTCTGCAGATACGGGTAGTAATTTAAATTCTGGGTACTCTCAGATTTTCCCGCCATCCGTTGGTAGTAGTTCAGGTAATAATGCAGGAAGTAATGCAGGTTATTCTGAAACTTCTATCCCGTCATCGGTCGGTGGTACGGATAATTATAATACAGGTATCTCCCATTCCCTATCATCTGGCGCCGCTAGTACAAGTAATGGGTTTGCTAATAATGTTATAGTATCTGGTGGTTTATCTCTGAACACAGGATATTCGCAATCAGTCACTTCAAATCCGAGTACTGGTATACCCCCCCAGACTAGCGCACACTTAAATACTGCCTATGGTACACCGGCCATTTCTTCATTGAATAATGGCTATGCTCAGACATCCACGACACCTTTCAAAGTAAATCTTAATCCAACATCAACTTTCGATGCTTCTTTAAACAGTGGCCATATTCAAACATCATCAGGTAGTGCCAATTTGAACATCGGTTTCACGCAAGCAGGTTCTAATAACAATTTCAATGGAAATGCCCACACAGTTAGCGGGGCTAGCAGTGGAACGGTCACTCCGGCAGTATTCAAGCACATATATTTCCATGTCCCTCCACCAGAAGTTGAAGATCAGAAAGCGATTCTACCACCAACACCACCGAAGAGGAACTACCGGATTATTTTTATAAAGGTGCCGTCGCAGGAACCTAGGTCGAATTTGGCCCATTTAAAGCAAATAGCTGAAATAAGTAATGCGGCTGCTTCGGTTGAACATAAGACTCTGATTTATGTGTTGGTGAAGAACCCGGAGACTCAGCAACCGGTGGTGATCCCTAACCGAACTCCGTCGGAGCACGAGGTGTTCTTCGTGAAGTACAATGGTAACCCTTTGGATTTAGCGGCGGCAGTCAACGAAGACCTGGATAAATCTGGTGTAGTGCAGAGTATTGTTCCTTTAGAACCAGGTTTAGTGAATGGAAAGAAGTGACACGGTGAGACGTTATCACAATGGTCTCGTGTAAATAAAAAGTGATGAACATTATTGGCGAAGTGATTGCGTTCTTAATAATTACTGTACATTTCAAAGTAAATCACAAAAATGTATACATTTATATACAAGCACATAATTATGTAGTCTATTCTCTTGACACTTCGTCTGCAATCCGCCAAAATAATACTGTGTGCTACCAATATTTGTTGATGTGGAGAATGTATGTAGACGTCAGTGTATCAAGTTACATTGTAATGTTATTAAAAGATTTTCAACTTTTTCTCTTCATTTCTAGGTTTAAGGTTGATTGGGAAAATTTGGCAGTTCCGGGTAGCTTGATGTGGTAGCTTCTGTACTTTATGTTATTGTAAATAATTAAGTTAGTTATAGCTTTATTTTATACTAGCTGACCCGCGCAACTTCGTCTGCGTCACATAAATATAGCTATAACCTTTCTCGATATATCGACTATCCGGCATAAATTAAGCTAAATCGTAACAATAAAAAAAAACTTATCTTTCCTCTTTATTAAAATAGTTTAGATGGTTTAGATTAGCTTAGATTATATTAAAGTGTGAATTACTATAGGTATCTCTTACTGTTAAAATATACTATATCACTCTGTACTTGTAAACATTATGATGCAGTAAATATTTTGAATTTGAATTTCCCCGAGGCCAGTCAGAATCACCCGTACCTTCATTGCGACGGGCAAATTATTTTGCCGCGCGAATATTTTTACATTGCGATATCTTCTAAGATATTTGTTTAAACTGAATAGAGTAAAGGGCACAAAAATTCTGTATTAAATTTCCGTTCTAACAAACACATTTATTTAGATATAGATTAATACCATATGGGTTAAATAAGCTTCGCAAAAAATAATTATTTTTAACCTAACAGTTTAACAGTAAAAAAAGGTTACAGTGAGTCAATCTTAAAAGATAGATATATGCTGTCGCGGACTTTTTTTTAGAACTTTTAAAGAGGAACAATTCCCTCATACATGATTTTCTCGTAACTTAAACCGTTTTCGCAGCGCACGCAACGGAAGCTCTCAGAAAAGAATTTTCTTTTCCCGTTTTTGCAACATTTCTAAAATATGCTCCGCTCCTATTGGTAGTAGCGTGATGTTATATAGCCTATAACCTTCCTCGATAAATGGACTATCCAACACAAAAAGAATTTTTCAAATCCAACCAGTAGTTCCAGAGTTTATCGCGTTCAAACAAACAAACAAACAAACAAACAAACAAACTCTTCAGCTTTATAATATTAGTATAGATTCTTAAAATTCGTCCCGTATTTTCGTTCAAAGGTCGTGATAATACTACGGACAGATTCCCGAATGTGTGCAAGGTATTTTATTATTATTTTATTTTTAATTACTACGTGCGTAATTTTGCCTTTATGCGAAAATCCGCCGAGCGAATTGCTACAATTATATCATTTAATGTTTGTACATGGTTGTACTTTCAGGCTTTATTTCTGATTTACTCGCTTATGTATCATTTCGCATAAAATATAATTATAGTATGTATATAATGAGGTTTATATGTAATCCAGGTTTAGCCAAAGTTTGTGTTAAGGTAATTAAGTAATTTATTAGCTGCTAATGATAATAAGTACATATTTAGAAGGAAAACTGATCAATCATATCATCCATTGCACTGTGCGTGTATCAGATATTGCGTTTCATAAGTAAAGTGTGAAATCACATGAAAAGATACCTGATTTTCAGAAATACAATGGAAACAGATAAACAACATGCATTGTTATAACTTCGTTGAAGGTGAAACTGTATTGGCTGGTTGCCGGTTAGTTTTGTGGTTGTACAGCGTCACACGCAACGATCCACAAACAGAATACACAATAAACTTTGGTAAACACATTGCACCTATTCGCTGCGACCATAAACATGGTAAACAAAATGTATGTTATGTACAGTCAGTGCCCAGTATTATCTGACGCTTCGTATAAGGAAGTTGTGTGAGAAGAGGGGTCAAGTAATGCTGGAAACTGAATGCACATTCCCAAAACTATGTCTGTTTAAATTAAAGTAGTATGATTATAATCAAACTAGTTTGTACTTAGTTACAATCAATTGATTGATTTGACTGGCCTGATGGTCTAGTGGTTAGTGACCCTAACTGCTATGCCGGAGGTCGTGGGTTCGATTCCCACCCAGGACAAATGTTTGTGTGATGAGCACGATCATTTGTTCTGTGTCTGGGTGTAATTTATCTATAATATGTATGTATTTAGAAATATATAAGTATGTTTATCAGTTGTCTAGTACCCATAACACAAGCTCTGCTTAGCTTGGGACTAGATGGCGTTGTGTGATAGTTGTGGAATATTATTATTATTATTAATCAATGTTGTTATGTAATTTGCCTATATAAGATTAGTTTCATAAATGAGTTATGTAACATGTGAAATCCAACCATGACATCGTATCGCAATAAAAGAAGAAAATTAGGTAGATAATTAAAGTTAATGGATTACCTATTTACATTGTGTTTTATATTAATATTTATATTATCGTGTGAAAGTTTTATCGACCACGACTAGTTCCCAAACCTTTACATTTATAATGATACTAGCTGTGCCCGCGACTTCGTTCGCGTGGTTGTCGAAAACTAAAATGCGTCGCTTAGACAAAATTACATTAAATCATTGCCCTGCGTTAACTTAAAGACGCTGTAGAAAATAAGGAGAGGGTAATGCAAAGCACTGACTATGTCTAATACTACACTGAGAAAAAAGTATTGTTAAATTAACAATAAAAGTTTGCGAAATAGGAGCCAACAGAGTAAGTTTGTTGCCGCAGCAACTTTTTTATTGCGAAAAACTATTGCGAATGTGACAAAGTGGAAATGTGTACTTTGTGGATTATCACATAGCGAATTTCACAAACGCTCGTTTTCACAAACTTACTCTGTTGGCTCCTATTTCGCAACTTTAAACGTGGAGATATCACAGTGTTAAACTTATATAATCTAGCAACGTACAGTTTGCTATAGTTGCAATCTTACAGTTGCGATTAACGCAATGTTATCTTTCAACATTGTGGTTCCAGCTATGTACACTTTGCTTTGTTAGCAACCTTCAAGTTGTGGTTCCAACAAAGTTGTGATGTAAAACCTGGCCTGCAGTTGCGATTAACGCAATGTTATCTGTCAACCTTGTGGTTCTAGCTATGTACACTTTACTTTATTAGCAACCTTCAAGTTGTGGTTCCAACAAAGGCGTGATCTAACATTGTGATGATCGCCATTTTACCATTGCTATTTCCGCAGTACCATATTGCAGGTATAGCAATGTTACCATTGCTGCTCCCGCAGTACAATATTGCTGGAGTAGCAACATTGTACTGTGGGAACATAAATGGTAGCATTGCTATTTCTGCAATATGGCAGGTACTGCGGAAATAGCAATGGTAAAATGGCGATCATCACAATGTTAGATCACGCCTTTGTTGGAACCACAACGTGAAGGTTGCTAATAAAGCATAGTGTATAGATTAGCAATAGTAGAATTATTTAGCGTTGCACATGCCAGCAATGCACAGAGCTTCTAGAGTGCTAAAATCTGAAGCCCGGTGTATTAATCATGTGCAACGTCTTAGAAACGGGAATGACTATCTACATAATAAAAAGCAGTTATCAAAATGTCACCAATTTTTAATCAAACATTAAGTTATAATTAAACACGTAGGCAGCAAATGCAAAAGATTACTGCCTAACAAAAAGTCGAACAATGGGTCCGCCATGATATTAATATTATTAATTTCATAACACTTTTTCACCACACGCACTTTTTTTACAGTTTTACTTTTCACGACGATTATCGACGCACTCGCAGACGCGCCGACGGTCATAAAACCTATTTCTGCACAGACTATGTACGTATATATGTCTCTGTGTGTCCGTGCGGTGTACTTCCTTCTTCCTTCCTAAATTACGAAAATCCGAACGGCTAGAAGAACTAGAAATATATAATTAAAATCAGGTGTACCAAGTGTACCGTACCAACATAACGCACGCGCCGCGGAGATATATTCTCTAACTATACGCTATTACGAGTAGTGTTGCCCGCCACTGCCGACCGAAGACTAAACTAGATACCGATCGATTTTAACAACTTTACCAAATTCAAACATTGTCGAGAACATGAAGAAATAGATAAATATGGAGGCCACACTTAGAACAAAAGTTTGAGTCAAATACCTACGATTCTCTATCTCACTCTCTGTGGGCTTACCTCTCTTTCTAAGGTGGACGATAGTATTGCTATCTCGTTATTAAAATCTCCTTATTCATTTTTAAAAAGAGTCACCACACAAATGTAATCAGAAGTTAAATACTGTCAAATAATGTGCTAATAAATAAAAAGCTAAACAAAGATTACTGAAATTAAAATTCCAAAATAGTATGTCACGAATGCTTGACAAGGTTGGCGAATCAGTGAATTATTTTCCCATTTCCTAAGGATGTGGTAATGTGGCAACATTGGCCCCACATGTCAACATAAATCGTACCAATATGGCGGTTGTTTACTTTGCGGTTCACAGTTTCGTTTGAGATTATTTGCCTGTAATCAAAGTTATAATTGAGAAAATGGTGCAAACTTGTGTAGTGCGTGGTTGTGGTAGTACGTGGTGTCCAGGAGGTGATATAAGATTTCACGCGTAAGTGTTTAAATCGGGATTTTTGACACTGAATAATTGTAAACATATTTCTGCATATTTCTTTGTATTTTCAATTAATTACTTCATAAAAGCTTGACCTATGATTTAGTCAATGATAACTTAGATAACTATGTAAAGACCAAACAGTTTTACATTGAATTTCATGGACTTTCTGCAATTTTATTTGTTTTTGTTTTTATGGAGTCATACTGAAGTAGTGTGACCATATTGGGGATAATTATCTGGGACTTTCCGTGGGACCTTCATTAATTATATAGTCATTATCATACTCGCTTTATTACATTTTATTACTTTTTTCACACACCGTGTTATTTCTGTTAGTTCTTTGAACTAACATAACATTTTCGTGAATTTTTAACAGTAGTCAAATAGCCAATTACTATTTAAATAATACAGTAAATGTAATGAATAATAAAAAATTATGTTCTGATTTCACACTCTTCTGGTTTTAGGTCAACAGCGAAGCCCAGGTCTCTACGAAGATTGATAGGGGCGTACAGGTGTAAATAAAATCAACTGAAGAAAAAATACTGCAGAAGAAATCTAAGATTCTTAAGCAAAGAGTTTTACGACAGACTAAAAAAATCAGGACATGTCTTCGTAATATAATAAAATGATTTTAATTTAGAAAGTGTTTTTGTTTCTTTTTGAGGTTTTATACATATATGTATTACCGTTCCTATTATAGCCCCGTATTTAGATGAAAATACATAATATTAAAAATTCCACAGTGGTAAAAAACCTTAACACTGACTTACCCAGAAATCTTTAAAAAAAAATCATCTTATATGTATCATTTTCATTAGTCTACAAAATAAAAGAAACATCTAATTTCTTTTTTGTGATTTCATGATTTTATAGTAAGAGTTGTACTGGGCAAAAATCTCTCCCAAATCCTTCCAGATTCATTATCTTGAGCCACCCCACCAGCCCTTGCGGTAGGCAACCACCGTGGTCGTGTCACCACCTCTTCTGTCATTATGATTTACTAGCTTTTGCCAGCGGCTTCGCCCACGTGAAGTTTTATTAGGAGGTTCTTGCCCGTTCTTCTTCATGAGATCTACGCTAGGGAACTGGCAACTACAGTACTTTCACAAGTTATTATGCCTTGTGATTGTGACTGTAGCTTAGGAGTGCAATGCGTCGTTTCGGGAGTTGCTGCGTTGGGCTGCGCGGCGCCGGATGTTACCGGCGGCGAGTGCTGTGGGTGCGGGGGCGTGCTGCGGCGCGTGCCGTGGCGGCGGGTGCGCGGGACTCCGGGTCGCGGGGTGGCGGTTGCGCGCTGGTGGCGTGCATTCGTTGTTCCGTGATTCGGGGTCTTGTGCATTCGTTGTTGCGGTGTGCGTCGCTGCGTGCTTTCGTGCTCGCAGGGTTCGTTGTTGCGGGCATTCGGTGGCGTGTGGTTCGGCGTGGTGGCTTTCGGAATGACGTATTGCACTCATAGTTTCGTTCTTCTTCTGTCCTTCTGACATTCAAAAGTGCCTGTAATGGCTTAATTGAAATAAAAGATTTGACTTTGACTTTGACTTTGACTTTGAAAATGGCGATTTTCCATACAAACTTTCATCCCCTATTTAACTCCCTTAGGGGTTGAATTTCAAAAAATCCTTCCTTATTCCTTGTCTAGATTATAAAGGGAACGTCTGTGCAAAATTTCAGCTTTCTAGGTCCAAGGGTTTGGGCTGGGCGTTGATGAGTCAGTCTGTCAGGACTTCTCTTTTTATTTATATAGAAGATAGATAGAAGATCATTAATTTCGTATTGCTACAGGAACTAAAGTTTTATACTGGCCATGGTCTATATTCTATTTCTGTGCGAAATTACGTAAGACTTTTTTGCGTGATTGAAAATGACAAACTGCCAAAAAAAATCAGGAACTTTCACACTGTAAGCAAACAGCTTCTTTCGTAATTTATCATTGGCATCTTTCATCAATCTAGAAGTGAACAGAGATGTGGATATATTAATTTAATCAAACACAAGTTATGAAAAGAAACTACGTAATGTCCTAGGTAAAATAAAATAAAGGTTACCCTACTTAGAAAGAGAGGGTCAGCCCACAGAGAGCGAGATAGCGACGCATAAGTTTTGCTTCAAGTAGGTATTCGAAGTGTGGTCTCCATATTTATCTATAACTTCATGGTCGAGAATGAACTTTGTGATTTTCACTATAGTTGATTTGTATTTTTATCTATGTTAGGATACCCTCGCTAAGTTTGAATTGTGTTTATAGCAATTTGAACATTGTTAGAGAATTATGCACATTGTGAACTCGTGCCCTTAGAATTGTTAACCCCACAGAGTACAAATTTGCAATTTTATAAAAAAAAAAATCAATGCCACAACATAAAAAATCAATGTGCTGCTTAGGTATATTGCGAACGACACAAACTTTAACTTTGTGAACGCCTTTTAATAGATATTGCGATTTTATCAAAGGGGATCTTTGGTAAATTTAATTGTTAATGGTGTAATGTGATGATTATATAATATCATTGGCCAAAGCATATAAAACAAGTGCAACTTAAATTGCATACTACACAAACTTCAATTATGTGAACCCCACCCACAGATTACCAACTTATACGATTTTATCAAAGGGCTCGATAATTGCTAACGCCACAACATGTCAAAGTTAATGTCAAACACCGGAACCATGCACAAACGTATATTCCGTGGCTGGCGTGAATATGTTGACAAGTCTAAAACTGCAATTTGTCAGGACGGCAATTTAAAGGGTTTGTCGTCTTCTGGTAAATCGGTAAATTAGTTTAACATAAATGTTGTAGTTGTTTTATAGGTTATTTTATGCCCTCTTTTCAATGATGACAGTAAATAATCGAAATTCCCCATAGATTGCATAATAATAGACTTGTCAATTCGTTCACCAACGACTTATCAACTTATGCACCGACTTATCCACTTATTCACAGCATTATCAACGTATTCACCAACAGTTATCAACTTATTTACCTACTTATTAGGGAGTATTAATAGGTAAACAATGTTATTTGAATGAAAAACCCATTATTAGTATTGGAATAGTTTTTGCCCGTGGCTTCGCCAGCGTGAATGTCGGTTAAACTACAAAGATGACGATTTTCCATACAAACTTTCATCCCCTATTTTGACTAGGAATAAGATTGAATTTCCAAATTTTTTCCTTATTCCTAGTCTACATTTTATAGGGAACCTCTGTGCCGAAAATCAGCATTCTGGGTCCAAGGGTTTGAGCTAGGCGTTGATGAGTCAGTCAGTAAGCCAGGACTGTTCTTTTAATTTATATAGATAGATAGCAAACAGATAAAAAAACAAAAAAAAAACTGGCCAAGTGCAAATCAGACTTGCATATGAAGAAGTCCAGACCATCGTAGTAGGGAAACCCCCTTCAATTTGTATTATTTCTTATTTTAGCGGGGACAGAAATATTTATTTTGTGATAAGTTTGTTTTCCATATTGTTTGTATGAATGACAAAGTTATATTTGCGGTTTTTTAAATGTGCTATATATAAAAAAATACTTACTATATCTCGTTCAAACAAATTTTGGTTGAAAGTTATCATTGCGATCTATAGCATATATTTTTTGTAGATTTTTCTCTTTCTTAGTTTAGAAGTTAGAGGGGGGACGACACTCATTTTACCCCTTTAGAAGTGTTTATCTTTCAAACAATTGAATTTGAGAAAAAAAGATTTCAGAAACCTCAGTGTCATTTTTAAAGACCTATCTTTAGATACCCCACACGAATAGATTTGATGAAAAAAGTTTTTTTTTGTTTCAGTTCCATGTATGGAGAGCCCCCCTTAATCTTGTATTCTTTTTTAGTTTTGTATAAAAATTCTATAGCGATTTAAAGACTTCATCTACATACCAAGTTTCAACTGTGTAGTCTTAATAGTTTCCGAATAAAGTGGCTGTGTGTGACATACGGACGGACAGACATGACGAATCTTTAGGGGTTTTTTTTTAATATTAAATGGGCTTACTCTTGACCTCAATCTCCGTTTTTTCCCATTTTATTACGGAACTCTAAAAATATTTGATTCGCTAAAATACACGTAGTATGTGTACTACCAATTAAATTTCAAAAATTAACCCTAGAAAGATAACCTACGTCGCAGAGGCGCCTGAGCTAGAAACATATTGCTGTCGTTTTTTATCCGACGCGTGTATTTGTTTGTCCTTCTCAGCCAACTCAGTCGTCGGTTAGCCCCTTCACGGGATGGCTGTTTCCATGCTGTAAGTACTACAGTTTTGTTTATATGATGAGTCTGTGCGCTCGCGAGGCGTATGGTTATCTTTTGTGAAACTTTTAAGAATGAATTAATATTGTAGTTTTAGTGATGTAAAGCGCTTTTGTAAATAGTTTTTGTTTGTTTTTAGGAACAATTTATTACGTATATATCGTGGCACATAGGAGAACGTTTTTAGAAAATGAAATATGCGCTTTACTAGGTGAAGAAGAAGAAAACACTCTGATGAACTTCTGCAAATTGACAGTGAATTGGAAAATCACCAGAGCGAATGGAAGATGTCCAAAGTGCCTTCGAAAACGAGTTTGTCGACAGCCAAAATGTAGAGCAACTGGAAAATAAACAAAACGAAGAGAATTTGTTCGTCCTGAAAATTTCAGCGCCTTCTGACCTGCACTAAGTGCAAAAAAAATGACGTTTTCCATGACTATCTTTGAAATTTATTTTTTTGATGAGAGATATTTTTTTATACTTATTATATTGTAGTCAAATAGCTTGTGAAAAAAAACTTAATTGTTATAAGATGATTAGAAGTGTTTTTGTTCCTGAAGCATAAGGCTGTTTATTTTCGTTACTTTTTTGTAGAGATCTACTCATTTAGTTATAAGTTATTTTTAATAAACAAATAAGATAAAAATGTATTTAATTTTTATAGTATACATTATAACTTTTAACACAAAATCATAAATTATAAATATTTTTTATTAAATCAATTAAAAAAACGTATTATAAAAAGGTGCGCCTCTGAAGCGTATGGTTATCTTTAACGTAAGCCGTGGTATGGTTATCTTTCTAGGGTTAAGCATTATAAAATTAATAAGAACCACAATTAGATGATTGTCTTGAGATCAAGCCAAATCTCTTTTGCCAATCAGTGAAGAGAAAAAAATAATAAAGAACACTGTTTTATTGGACCACAAATTAATATACAGACACAAGATACAAGATAACATAAAGATACACGTGTGTATAGAACAAATTCAAATTTTAAAAATTAATAAAAATTTAGCAATGTAAAATTAGTAACCAATCAGTGAACAGAAAAAAAAAGATTTTATTGGACCTCAAAGCCTTCTTCGTCTGGGTTGTCCTCGTCCAAATCTGGATCAGTAGATGCAGAGACATCACCGACAGTTTTTATATTTTTTTCTATAAAACTCTTTAATAGAGTCGTCAATCATGTCCATCAAATCTTTTTTTTCTCTGCACTAATTGGCAAACTTATATATTGAAACACTGGAGTAATAAATCAATCAATAGATAGACTCGAAAACAAACGAAATCAATTTTATAAGCACCCGCACTTGTTCCCGAATCGCGCGCGCGTGGCTTCTGAACTCGTACCGCCTTATTACAAAACGTAGTTAAACCTGGTTTAACTTAGACTTGGTTTATCTCGCATGACGTCTCACTTCAATAATATTCAAAAGAAAGTGACAGCATGCGAGATAAACCAAGTCTAAGTTAAACCAGGTTTAACTACCTTTTGTAATAAGGCGGTGAAAGTCTGAATTGACGTTTGTTTACCAACAGACGAGCGAGGGATGTGTACGGTGTGCACCGATATAAGTTGTTAACTAAACATATTCATTTAGCTTTAACTTTTTGTAACGGACTTATAGTGATAACTATATTTATTACATTTAGGGTTGAGAACTTCGTTGGTCGTAACTGGACATCTCATTATATCACAATTTAAACAGAAATACTTCGGTCGGCCATAACTTGATATGTCGATTTGTCAATTTAAAATTCGTGCCTATAGTAAACTCATAAGTGTATAAGTTGAGATATCATATAACGAATATTCATTTGGGTACTGAGTATAGGTTGATATATCAACATATCAATGTTTGATCAGAAAAACATGAGAATGCATAATTGGACATGTGGACTTGTAAGTTTAGACACGTCAAAATGAGAGTTGTCAACTTACGACCAAGGTCGATTTCTCCAAAATGTATGGATATTTTGAGCTGTCGATTTTTTTCATATAAGATCCTAATGCCTAGGATGTATTAAGCCAATAAAAAAAAAACATGGAAGTCGACATATCAATGTATTCACGCCAGCCACGTATATAACCTGTGAACCCTTTCTTCTTATTGTTAGCTTCGCTAACGAAACCAGCATGAATGGAATGATAGATTTAGATACATAATAGGATAAAATTACTTTTGACCAGAAATCAGCCATGCCATAAGTAAACCTCTCAGATTACCATATCGTGATTTTATCAAAGGGCCCGAAAATTGCTAACGCCACAGCATATAACATTAATGCACAGCTTATATTGCAAACCACACAAACTTTAACTTGGTAAACCCCACAGATTCCCAACATGTGACTTTAACAACGGGCCTGAAAATTGATAACGCCACAACTTATAACATCAATGTACGGCTTACATTGCGAACTACACAAACTTTAACCATGTGAACCCCGCATATTAACACTTTGCGAATATATCAAAGGCCCCAATAATTGCTAACGCCGCAATATCTAAAGTCAATGCGCAGCTCACATTGCGAACTGCACAAACTCTAACCATGTAAACCCCGCAAATTACCACTTTGCGAATTTATCAAAGGGCCCAATAATTGCTAACGCCACAACGTCTAAAGTCAATGTGCAGCGCACATTGCGAACTACACAAACTTTAACCATGTGAACCCCGCTAAATACCACTGTGCGATTATATCTAAGGGCCCAAAAATTGATAACGCCACAATATTTTACTGCGGGGTTCACAATATTTGCGTTTCACAAAAAAAAAGTTGCTGTGGCAGCAAAGGTTATTTTGCTGTATGCTCCCGCAGTACAATATTGCTGGAGTAGCAACATTGTACTGTGGGAACATAAATGGTAGCATTGCTATTTCTGCAATATGGCAGGTACTGCGGAAATAGCAATGGTAAAATGGCGATCATCACAATGTTAGATCACGCCTTTGTTGGAACCACAACGTGAAGGTTGCTAATAAAGCATAGTGTATAGATTAGCAATAGTAGAATTATTTAGCGTTGCACATGCCAGCAATGCACAGAGCTTCTAGAGTGCTAAAATCTGAAGCCCGGTGTATTAATCATGTGCAACGTCTTAGAAACGGGAATGACTATCTACATAATAAAAAGCAGTTATCAAAATGTCACCAATTTTTAATCAAACATTAAGTTATAATTAAACACGTAGGCAGCAAATGCAAAAGATTACTGCCTAACAAAAAGTCGAACAATGGGTCCGCCATGATATTAATATTATTAATTTCATAACACTTTTTCACCACACGCACTTTTTTTACAGTTTTACTTTTCACGACGATTATCGACGCACTCGCAGACGCGCCGACGGTCATAAAACCTATTTCTGCACAGACTATGTACGTATATATGTCTCTGTGTGTCCGTGCAGTGTACTTCCTTCTTCCTTCCTAAATTACGAAAATCCGAACGGCTAGAAGAACTAGAAATATATAATTAAAATCAGGTGTACCAAGTGTACCGTACCAACATAACGCACGCGCCGCGGAGATATATTCTCTAACTATACGCTATTACGAGTAGTGTTGCCCGCCACTGCCGACCGAAGACTAAACTAGATACCGATCGATTTTAACAACTTTACCAAATTCAAACATTGTCGAGAACATGAAGAAATAGATAAATATGGAGGCCACACTTAGAACAAAAGTTTGAGTCAAATACCTACGATTCTCTATCTCACTCTCTGTGGGCTTACCTCTCTTTCTAAGGTGGACGATAGTATTGCTATCTCGTTATTAAAATCTCCTTATTCATTTTTAAAAAGAGTCACCACACAAATGTAATCAGAAGTTAAATACTGTCAAATAATGTGCTAATAAATAAAAAGCTAAACAAAGATTACTGAAATTAAAATTCCAAAATAGTATGTCACGAATGCTTGACAAGGTTGGCGAATCAGTGAATTATTTTCCCATTTCCTAAGGATGTGGTAATGTGGCAACATTGGCCCCACATGTCAACATAAATCGTACCAATATGGCGGTTGTTTACTTTGCGGTTCACAGTTTCGTTTGAGATTATTTGCCTGTAATCAAAGTTATAATTGAGAAAATGGTGCAAACTTGTGTAGTGCGTGGTTGTGGTAGTACGTGGTGTCCAGGAGGTGATATAAGATTTCACGCGTAAGTGTTTAAATCGGGATTTTTGACACTGAATAATTGTAAACATATTTCTGCATATTTCTTTGTATTTTCAATTAATTACTTCATAAAAGCTTGACCTATGATTTAGTCAATGATAACTTAGATAACTATGTAAAGACCAAACAGTTTTACATTGAATTTCATGGACTTTCTGCAATTTTATTTGTTTTTGTTTTTATGGAGTCATACTGAAGTAGTGTGACCATATTGGGGATAATTATCTGGGACTTTCCGTGGGACCTTCATTAATTATATAGTCATTATCATACTCGCTTTATTACATTTTATTACTTTTTTCACACACCGTGTTATTTCTGTTAGTTCTTTGAACTAACATAACATTTTCGTGAATTTTTAACAGTAGTCAAATAGCCAATTACTATTTAAATAATACAGTAAATGTAATGAATAATAAAAAATTATGTTCTGATTTCACACTCTTCTGGTTTTAGGTCAACAGCGAAGCCCAGGTCTCTACGAAGATTGATAGGGGCGTACAGGTGTAAATAAAATCAACTGAAGAAAAAATACTGCAGAAGAAATCTAAGATTCTTAAGCAAAGAGTTTTACGACAGACTAAAAAAATCAGGACATGTCTTCGTAATATAATAAAATGATTTTAATTTAGAAAGTGTTTTTGTTTCTTTTTGAGGTTTTATACATATATGTATTACCGTTCCTATTATAGCCCCGTATTTAGATGAAAATACATAATATTAAAAATTCCACAGTGGTAAAAAACCTTAACACTGACTTACCCAGAAATCTTTAAAAAAAAATCATCTTATATGTATCATTTTCATTAGTCTACAAAATAAAAGAAACATCTAATTTCTTTTTTGTGATTTCATGATTTTATAGTAAGAGTTGTACTGGGCAAAAATCTCTCCCAAATCCTTCCAGATTCATTATCTTGAGCCACCCCACCAGCCCTTGCGGTAGGCAACCACCGTGGTCGTGTCACCACCTCTTCTGTCATTATGATTTACTAGCTTTTGCCAGCGGCTTCGCCCACGTGAAGTTTTATTAGGAGGTTCTTGCCCGTTCTTCTTCATGAGATCTACGCTAGGGAACTGGCAACTACAGTACTTTCACAAGTTATTATGCCTTGTGATTGTGACTGTAGCTTAGGAGTGCAATGCGTCGTTTCGGGAGTTGCTGCGTTGGGCTGCGCGGCGCCGGATGTTACCGGCGGCGAGTGCTGTGGGTGCGGGGGCGTGCTGCGGCGCGTGCCGTGGCGGCGGGTGCGCGGGACTCCGGGTCGCGGGGTGGCGGTTGCGCGCTGGTGGCGTGCATTCGTTGTTCCGTGATTCGGGGTCTTGTGCATTCGTTGTTGCGGTGTGCGTCGCTGCGTGCTTTCGTGCTCGCAGGGTTCGTTGTTGCGGGCATTCGGTGGCGTGTGGTTCGGCGTGGTGGCTTTCGGAATGACGTATTGCACTCATAGTTTCGTTCTTCTTCTGTCCTTCTGACATTCAAAAGTGCCTGTAATGGCTTAATTGAAATAAAAGATTTGACTTTGACTTTGACTTTGACTTTGAAAATGGCGATTTTCCATACAAACTTTCATCCCCTATTTAACTCCCTTAGGGGTTGAATTTCAAAAAATCCTTCCTTATTCCTTGTCTAGATTATAAAGGGAACGTCTGTGCAAAATTTCAGCTTTCTAGGTCCAAGGGTTTGGGCTGGGCGTTGATGAGTCAGTCTGTCAGGACTTCTCTTTTTATTTATATAGAAGATAGATAGAAGATCATTAATTTCGTATTGCTACAGGAACTAAAGTTTTATACTGGCCATGGTCTATATTCTATTTCTGTGCGAAATTACGTAAGACTTTTTTGCGTGATTGAAAATGACAAACTGCCAAAAAAAATCAGGAACTTTCACACTGTAAGCAAACAGCTTCTTTCGTAATTTATCATTGGCATCTTTCATCAATCTAGAAGTGAACAGAGATGTGGATATATTAATTTAATCAAACACAAGTTATGAAAAGAAACTACGTAATGTCCTAGGTAAAATAAAATAAAGGTTACCCTACTTAGAAAGAGAGGGTCAGCCCACAGAGAGCGAGATAGCGACGCATAAGTTTTGCTTCAAGTAGGTATTCGAAGTGTGGTCTCCATATTTATCTATAACTTCATGGTCGAGAATGAACTTTGTGATTTTCACTATAGTTGATTTGTATTTTTATCTATGTTAGGATACCCTCGCTAAGTTTGAATTGTGTTTATAGCAATTTGAACATTGTTAGAGAATTATGCACATTGTGAACTCGTGCCCTTAGAATTGTTAACCCCACAGAGTACAAATTTGCAATTTTATAAAAAAAAAAATCAATGCCACAACATAAAAAATCAATGTGCTGCTTAGGTATATTGCGAACGACACAAACTTTAACTTTGTGAACGCCTTTTAATAGATATTGCGATTTTATCAAAGGGGATCTTTGGTAAATTTAATTGTTAATGGTGTAATGTGATGATTATATAATATCATTGGCCAAAGCATATAAAACAAGTGCAACTTAAATTGCATACTACACAAACTTCAATTATGTGAACCCCACCCACAGATTACCAACTTATACGATTTTATCAAAGGGCTCGATAATTGCTAACGCCACAACATGTCAAAGTTAATGTCAAACACCGGAACCATGCACAAACGTATATTCCGTGGCTGGCGTGAATATGTTGACAAGTCTAAAACTGCAATTTGTCAGGACGGCAATTTAAAGGGTTTGTCGTCTTCTGGTAAATCGGTAAATTAGTTTAACATAAATGTTGTAGTTGTTTTATAGGTTATTTTATGCCCTCTTTTCAATGATGACAGTAAATAATCGAAATTCCCCATAGATTGCATAATAATAGACTTGTCAATTCGTTCACCAACGACTTATCAACTTATGCACCGACTTATCCACTTATTCACAGCATTATCAACGTATTCACCAACAGTTATCAACTTATTTACCTACTTATTAGGGAGTATTAATAGGTAAACAATGTTATTTGAATGAAAAACCCATTATTAGTATTGGAATAGTTTTTGCCCGTGGCTTCGCCAGCGTGAATGTCGGTTAAACTACAAAGATGACGATTTTCCATACAAACTTTCATCCCCTATTTTGACTAGGAATAAGATTGAATTTCCAAATTTTTTCCTTATTCCTAGTCTACATTTTATAGGGAACCTCTGTGCCGAAAATCAGCATTCTGGGTCCAAGGGTTTGAGCTAGGCGTTGATGAGTCAGTCAGTAAGCCAGGACTGTTCTTTTAATTTATATAGATAGATAGCAAACAGATAAAAAAACAAAAAAAAAACTGGCCAAGTGCAAATCAGACTTGCATATGAAGAAGTCCAGACCATCGTAGTAGGGAAACCCCCTTCAATTTGTATTATTTCTTATTTTAGCGGGGACAGAAATATTTATTTTGTGATAAGTTTGTTTTCCATATTGTTTGTATGAATGACAAAGTTATATTTGCGGTTTTTTAAATGTGCTATATATAAAAAAATACTTACTATATCTCGTTCAAACAAATTTTGGTTGAAAGTTATCATTGCGATCTATAGCATATATTTTTTGTAGATTTTTCTCTTTCTTAGTTTAGAAGTTAGAGGGGGGACGACACTCATTTTACCCCTTTAGAAGTGTTTATCTTTCAAACAATTGAATTTGAGAAAAAAAGATTTCAGAAACCTCAGTGTCATTTTTAAAGACCTATCTTTAGATACCCCACACGAATAGATTTGATGAAAAAAGTTTTTTTTTGTTTCAGTTCCATGTATGGAGAGCCCCCCTTAATCTTGTATTCTTTTTTAGTTTTGTATAAAAATTCTATAGCGATTTAAAGACTTCATCTACATACCAAGTTTCAACTGTGTAGTCTTAATAGTTTCCGAATAAAGTGGCTGTGACATACGGACGGACAGACATGACGAATCTTTAGGGGTTTTTTTTTAATATTAAATGGGCTTACTCTTGACCTCAATCTCCGTTTTTTCCCATTTTATTACGGAACTCTAAAAATATTTGATTCGCTAAAATACACGTAGTATGTGTACTACCAATTAAATTTCAAAAATTAACCCTAGAAAGATAACCTACGTCGCAGAGGCGCCTGAGCTAGAAACATATTGCTGTCGTTTTTTATCCGACGCGTGTATTTGTTTGTCCTTCTCAGCCAACTCAGTCGTCGGTTAGCCCCTTCACGGGATGGCTGTTTCCATGCTGTAAGTACTACAGTTTTGTTTATATGATGAGTCTGTGCGCTCGCGAGGCGTATGGTTATCTTTTGTGAAACTTTTAAGAATGAATTAATATTGTAGTTTTAGTGATGTAAAGCGCTTTTGTAAATAGTTTTTGTTTGTTTTTAGGAACAATTTATTACGTATATATCGTGGCACATAGGAGAACGTTTTTAGAAAATGAAATATGCGCTTTACTAGGTGAAGAAGAAGAAAACACTCTGATGAACTTCTGCAAATTGACAGTGAATTGGAAAATCACCAGAGCGAATGGAAGATGTCCAAAGTGCCTTCGAAAACGAGTTTGTCGACAGCCAAAATGTAGAGCAACTGGAAAATAAACAAAACGAAGAGAATTTGTTCGTCCTGAAAATTTCAGCGCCTTCTGACCTGCACTAAGTGCAAAAAAAATGACGTTTTCCATGACTATCTTTGAAATTTATTTTTTTGATGAGAGATATTTTTTTATACTTATTATATTGTAGTCAAATAGCTTGTGAAAAAAAACTTAATTGTTATAAGATGATTAGAAGTGTTTTTGTTCCTGAAGCATAAGGCTGTTTATTTTCGTTACTTTTTTGTAGAGATCTACTCATTTAGTTATAAGTTATTTTTAATAAACAAATAAGATAAAAATGTATTTAATTTTTATAGTATACATTATAACTTTTAACACAAAATCATAAATTATAAATATTTTTTATTAAATCAATTAAAAAAACGTATTATAAAAAGGTGCGCCTCTGAAGCGTATGGTTATCTTTAACGTAAGCCGTGGTATGGTTATCTTTCTAGGGTTAAGCATTATAAAATTAATAAGAACCACAATTAGATGATTGTCTTGAGATCAAGCCAAATCTCTTTTGCCAATCAGTGAAGAGAAAAAAATAATAAAGAACACTGTTTTATTGGACCACAAATTAATATACAGACACAAGATACAAGATAACATAAAGATACACGTGTGTATAGAACAAATTCAAATTTTAAAAATTAATAAAAATTTAGCAATGTAAAATTAGTAACCAATCAGTGAACAGAAAAAAAAAGATTTTATTGGACCTCAAAGCCTTCTTCGTCTGGGTTGTCCTCGTCCAAATCTGGATCAGTAGATGCAGAGACATCACCGACAGTTTTTATATTTTTTTCTATAAAACTCTTTAATAGAGTCGTCAATCATGTCCATCAAATCTTTTTTTTCTCTGCACTAATTGGCAAACTTATATATTGAAACACTGGAGTAATAAATCAATCAATAGATAGACTCGAAAACAAACGAAATCAATTTTATAAGCACCCGCACTTGTTCCCGAATCGCGCGCGCGTGGCTTCTGAACTCGTACCGCCTTATTACAAAACGTAGTTAAACCTGGTTTAACTTAGACTTGGTTTATCTCGCATGACGTCTCACTTCAATAATATTCAAAAGAAAGTGACAGCATGCGAGATAAACCAAGTCTAAGTTAAACCAGGTTTAACTACCTTTTGTAATAAGGCGGTGAAAGTCTGAATTGACGTTTGTTTACCAACAGACGAGCGAGGGATGTGTACGGTGTGCACCGATATAAGTTGTTAACTAAACATATTCATTTAGCTTTAACTTTTTGTAACGGACTTATAGTGATAACTATATTTATTACATTTAGGGTTGAGAACTTCGTTGGTCGTAACTGGACATCTCATTATATCACAATTTAAACAGAAATACTTCGGTCGGCCATAACTTGATATGTCGATTTGTCAATTTAAAATTCGTGCCTATAGTAAACTCATAAGTGTATAAGTTGAGATATCATATAACGAATATTCATTTGGGTACTGAGTATAGGTTGATATATCAACATATCAATGTTTGATCAGAAAAACATGAGAATGCATAATTGGACATGTGGACTTGTAAGTTTAGACACGTCAAAATGAGAGTTGTCAACTTACGACCAAGGTCGATTTCTCCAAAATGTATGGATATTTTGAGCTGTCGATTTTTTTCATATAAGATCCTAATGCCTAGGATGTATTAAGCCAATAAAAAAAAAACATGGAAGTCGACATATCAATGTATTCACGCCAGCCACGTATATAACCTGTGAACCCTTTCTTCTTATTGTTAGCTTCGCTAACGAAACCAGCATGAATGGAATGATAGATTTAGATACATAATAGGATAAAATTACTTTTGACCAGAAATCAGCCATGCCATAAGTAAACCTCTCAGATTACCATATCGTGATTTTATCAAAGGGCCCGAAAATTGCTAACGCCACAGCATATAACATTAATGCACAGCTTATATTGCAAACCACACAAACTTTAACTTGGTAAACCCCACAGATTCCCAACATGTGACTTTAACAACGGGCCTGAAAATTGATAACGCCACAACTTATAACATCAATGTACGGCTTACATTGCGAACTACACAAACTTTAACCATGTGAACCCCGCATATTAACACTTTGCGAATATATCAAAGGCCCCAATAATTGCTAACGCCGCAATATCTAAAGTCAATGCGCAGCTCACATTGCGAACTGCACAAACTCTAACCATGTAAACCCCGCAAATTACCACTTTGCGAATTTATCAAAGGGCCCAATAATTGCTAACGCCACAACGTCTAAAGTCAATGTGCAGCGCACATTGCGAACTACACAAACTTTAACCATGTGAACCCCGCTAAATACCACTGTGCGATTATATCTAAGGGCCCAAAAATTGATAACGCCACAATATTTTACTGCGGGGTTCACAATATTTGCGTTTCACAAAAAAAAAGTTGCTGTGGCAGCAAAGGTTATTTTGCTGTAATCTCAAAATTATTTTGTCACTTTCGCAAGAATTTGCCCGCAATGTAAAACTGCAGCTTTGTCTCAGGATTTTTTTCTCAGTGTAAAGATTAGATGGATGGATGTTTGTTAATCAACCACGTCAGAACGGCCGAACGGATCTTGATGAAATTTGAAACAGAGTAGAAGACTGACACTCCCTTCCGCTCTGCCCAGAGAGGGAGGAGTTCTACTGACCAAAAACCACCCATGTTCCTTCTTAGCCCTTGTGCCGAGGGCGCGGTATCTCTTTCGAACAACCCGCTGCCCCGACGGGACCCTCAGCCCCGACGGGACCCTCAGCCCCGACGGGACCCGCAGCTCTGACGGGTGTTTTAGGTAGCCTGACTTGAGTCTAACAAAATTTGCACTTTATAGCTTAATATTTCACAAACGAATTCCATAATCTAAGAAGTGTTTGAGCAAACAAACAATCTTTATCAAAGACCTGTCTAACGACACCCCACACTATGGGCTTCGCAAGAAAAAAAAACATGACATGGCGAAAGTATAAGGGTTCCTTGTTGACTACGGAACCCAATTTTATACTGTGTAGGTAATTGGTCAATTTTTATTTGATGACTATTCACCGAACATATTATTTTTTAACACCGCGGTTCAGAAGATGGCAAAATCAAATGAACAACGCCATCTATCGAAGACGAAGATAAACTGCTCAAATTCAATGCATGGAAAGCGATCAATCACACTCTAAGGTTTAGGCTATGTAGACTTTGAAAGCAGCATCATTTAGACTACCTACCTACAGAGTACCTTTAGCTATCGTAACTTTTTTAAAGTTATCTTTTGAAGTCATTTATTAATTAGTACCACATTCGTTTAATAGATGTCGCTGCATGTCTCATTCTTGATCAGAATGAGAGTTCTTCTTGAAAACTATAAATTCAAATATCTTTTGATAGAGAGCACCGATTACGATGAAACAAAGACTAAGTAATACCCCAAGTTACGCACAATATTTATGTATAAAAGTTACCTACATTAGTTTCGTAAATTTTACGTGATGCTTAGTCATCGAAACAGACAAACAGACAAACAGATAAACAGACAAACAGACAAAAATTCTAAAAATACTGGAAATGAGTTCTGTTGGTTATACTTTAACACCCTGACAATTTCTTTTTTAAATATTTTCAATGTACAAAAATATTTTTTCTACAGATTTATTATATGTATAGATTGCTCAGGGAACCGATGGTTCCCGTTCAACACTAAGCTAAATAAAATAGTAACATTTGAAATAGCTCTAGGTCCGTTTGCACTACAAATGACTAGAATGGATTAGCCCCAAACGGATAAAAAGAGAAGAGAATAATAGAGAGGTGTCTTACCCGGTTGGAACGAAGTAAATTAATAGAAAAGTTATTTCTATGTTAAAGAAATTAAATATTTTTGTATATTCTCAAAATTGACGGCAAGCTGAACCGATTGAAAAAAAAATAGTTTCCAAGGTGATCGGAAGGTACTCAAAATTCACTGCGAAAAGTCAGTTTGGGTGTCGTTTTTCATTGTTACACATTTTTTTGGTCTATCCCGCAAACAAACCAGATCGATAACGTGCGATCAAAAACAATTCATGTCTGACATAGTAAAACGATTAATACTAAACGCAATAAGCAAGCGGTCCTAAATCGTAGTATCATTTTGTTGAAAAAGAAGGGATATAATAATACACCTTACTTTTGTAACGACTTTGTTTCGAAGAAGTAAAATGAAAAGTGAAGCTGTAGTATCAATTTGAAGCGTTTATATACGCGCCAATACTGCCTAAGCGAATGTACAGTCACCTGCAAAATCGCATAGATACTTTAGTGTGTATTTTCCTGTGAACGTTTATATAGTCGATAACTAGTTAACGTTAGGTGGCGTCATTTCTTGCTTCACACGATTTTAGTTCTAAATTGTCCATGCATTTTTGCAGGTGATTGTACCTCCTCTGCTTCGTCTCGACACTTTATAGTTCTGCGTTTAAAACCTAACGGAGATTAAAAACATTCGAATTGATTAGAAACTTTATTACTTTTGTTTATGTCGCATTTTATGTCAATCTACGTTTTTACTATTTTTTAATTGTAGTCGATTTACGTGATTTCGACTAAGACTAGCTTCTAACCGCGACTTCACACGTGTGAACAACACATTTAATGGCAATTGTAGTAGGTATAGTAGTTTCAGAGTCTACTTCCAACATCCAATCTTACAAAAAATAAAACCGACTTAAGAAAAAAAAACACAAAAAAGTGAAAAATAAACTTTAGAAGAATCAGTTTCTGAAGTCGGTGACTTTTGTTTGTTTGATTTCATTTTTTTGCCACCGACTTCAGAAACTGTTTCTTCTAAAGTTTATTTTTAACTTTTTTGCTTTTTTTTAAGTCGGTTTTGTTTTTTGTTAAAAAGTTTATATTTTTCACTTTTTAGTGGTTCAAATGTAAGTTCACATGTTCATGGGTCATAAAATCGACATTGTAGTTTTTTTATTAGTTTTGTTGATTTTTCAAAATCCGCTAGTCCGATTTCGATAAAAAAAAATATGGGACCATTTCCCTTTCAAACAAAAAAAGAATTTTTTCAAATCGGTTAGCAAGTGACGAAGTTATGCCCAAACAAACATAAAAAAAAATATATATGTACATATTATAAACATCCGAATTGAGAACCTCCTTTTTTTAGAAGTCGGTTAAAAAGTACTTTTATAATAATAATCCTAATAATAAATAACCTGGCAGACGTCGACCTGCCAGACAGCAGCGGCAACTCCTGGGTCCAATTGTTTTTTTCAGATCATCCAAGAACCCTTTGAAATATCCCCAGAAAGTTTCATCCAAATCGGTCCAGCCGTTTAGGAGGAGTTCAGTGACATACAGACGTACTAAATCTATTGTGGACTCGGTAGGTGGCGCTGCTGTCCGGGCAGGGCGATGTCTACCAGGTCCGCTAGTATATATAAAGATTAAGAATAAAAATAAACTAGATTAGATAGAAACTAGCATTGCAATTAGCTACGAAAACACTAACAGAGTCCGTGTTTAACGTAGTAAATATTGAACATTGGGTTAAACTAATCAAATATCCAACAGTAAATAGAGTACCCCTCGCGACTATTTCAAGTCTTGTCAACAGCTCGCTTAATGAGTCCGACAAGCGATGTTCAGTATTACATACCATTGTGACCAGAGATGGTAGCACGTGCGTCGAGTTTTGAATTGAAAATACAATGACCTTTTTAGCATTTTAGTTAAATTGTTTGTAATAAGCGACAGCCGTCCGACATAGCTCTCAGAATATACAAGTTGAAGTGGCAATGGGCAGGCCTCGAGGCAGGGCTCGAGTGGCGACCACGAACCGGAAGACGCAACGTTGGTAGGCCTCCTACCAGGTCGACCGACGACATCGTAAGAGTCGCGGGCAACCGGTGGATGCAAACGACAGGCTGCCGTTCTTTATGGCGTTCTATGGTGAGGCCTTTGTCCAGCAATGGACGTCTTATGGCTGATGATGATGATGAGCACAACACAGATATTACGAATAAACATAACATAACATAGTCCTTGAAGGTTTACGGAGAGGTGTAGGTACCCCACATTTCTTGAACTTGATATATAATGAGTGATCACTCATCCAAAGACCTAGGCAATCGCATTTAACCCTAAGATTGATCCGGGCGGTTGTTGTTATCAAGCCACGGGTTTCATAACATTAAGTTTAAGACAAGTCCATCTGATGCGATATGTTCCAAACTGTCAGAAGCAACAATACATTTTCAGATACTTAAGGTACCTAGCTGAGGTTTACCTACATAGTTCGCATTTAAACAATAATCTCGAGGTGGTCGTAGGTCGTAAACTAATTAGATTTAGTGCCCCCCGGGACTGACCTTTGCCAAACAAACGGAAATTACAACCTTATCTTATTCATCTCGGTCTATTAATTCGACGTATACTTTGCTAGGTATATACTTAGGTACTCACTGCCCTGCGTCCTTCTTATTGTGCAAATTAACCCCAAGTGGCTGAGGGTGGCGCTTTGACCGATTTCTGATGTCAAGGTGTTGATCTTATCTTACTATACGAGTACCACTTCGTATTACTAAAGTGAACGTTTGTGAGAATTTAGGAATGTTTGTGACACTTTCACGCAAAAATTAGTGAAGAGATTTGGATGAAATTTGGCTCACAGGTAGTTTATAACCTGGATAAACGCAAAGGTTATTTTTAATTCCGGTAGTACGATCCCGTAGGATAAATGACCGAAACTGACACACAACTACTTACAATTTCAGTGGAACGTTGCATGGTAGATTTTTAGTCACTCATTAGTTATTAGTGTTACTCTACTTGTAAAGCCTACATTAGCTTAACCAGTTAACGCGTTCCTTCTTGACTGCGGAACCCTTAAAATGCCGTCAGGTATCTAAAAGTTGCTTTTAAATTACACTACTTGTCAAACCGAGTTTAACGAAATGCAATTTACAAATTAAGTCAGTCGTATAGGGATAAAGTATTTTTTTAGATAAACAACTGCAAAACTCATCGTGGAATTTATGCCGTTTTAAAACTTTATTCTCGAAGATATTGATATGAACAAGACGGTGCGGATAGAGAGGTCGAGTCTCGCTCAATATTTGACACCATCCAACTGGGACAGGTCCCATGAGGCAGACCAAGCAGTAAAGTAACAGCTTCTGGCTTTTATAAAGAAAAAAATAATGTATTTTCGTTGTGGCGGTTTGCGGAAAACTGCTGAAACTCAGGCAGAAGTTACAGAACGCCTTCAGCTACCTAACAGCATTAACGACAAACGCATTATGTAGTCGAATTCAAAGTTTTAGATAGCTTTAATGTAGGTCAACTACATTTAAATTGTATTCAAAGCAGCCAGTTTGGACCAAGAAAATTATTAAATTGTCGCACAATGTCGCCAAGTCACCTGTCTGCTGTCAGTTTATTAAAGAGGCTTCAAGTCAAAAGTTGTGTTAATAATAGGGCTGGAACTGTCTTTTCCCAGTCAACCTTGAACCTAATGGCTTAGAGATAAAGTTAAAAATCTATTAAAGAAATTTGACAGATTGTTGTAGCTTGATGGGCGTCTGCATTCTGCGTCTACCTTAGGGCTCGTTGACGGAGACCAGTGCAGAAGGCTAGTTTCGTGATTTTTTATTAATTTACTGAGAGACGGCTCCACCGCAACAAACGCTGCATTTTAATCTAACGAGCGAAAAATAGCTTCTCGTAAAATCGGCGTTCGAAATCGTTAACTTTTTCATACATCGCCATGTGTTTGAATTAAAAACGCAGCACGCGCCGCGCCTGTACATGCACTTAGTATTGTGACGCATATACCTACAAGGAAAGAAAACTGGTATAGTTTGTAAGGTTGACAAACTTGCAGAGGAGTTAAAACATAGATAACAGAAACAAGTTAAAACATGCATAGCAATTTCTCAGCTCCTCGAGTATTTTTCCTGACAGAATACCTACACCTTTGAGAAAGAAAATACCTGCTGCTGCATGAGCTATGGTTTATTGGACAACTTTTGAACCTATGTATTTCACTTAACTTATATGTTATTTCGTCGAAGCTAGTAGTATACAGTCAGCTAACTTGCATTTACTTTTAAGAATATACAGATACGTCTAGAGACTGATGCGAAACGATACAACGTTTGACATCAGTTGTTGATAAAACAAAATTGTAATCAACAATTTCTCAGTGTACTAGAATTATAAGAAACTCTACCTGTATAATTATTAGCTTGTTCGACTGTACCTAAGCATAAACTTCAACTATCAGTTTATCCACATACGATGTTTTTAACCCCTCAACATATACCCCTAAAGTGTCATACTCCGTGTTTTATGACCCATAAAATCTTTACTGGACCCTAGATAATAGTGAATGTGAATGCGATGTGTGTAGTGTGGTGTGTGTGATGCGATCAAATTTTCTTGGCAGATCCGAACTTCGTGCAGGTCATTTTGTTACAACTAATGTATACCTAAAAGTGTTATGATATTTATTTTATTTGTATTTCTCACTGTTTAAATTAGATATTTTCTGATCGTTTAAGAATTGGTTTATCTGGCAATAACAGTTTTCTTCACAAGTTTACATGCGTAAAAGTTCGCAGAGCCTTTAAGCAAACACTTCAATGATAATTCTGAGAAAATAATTCCACGGAGATGAAAATCATCATCTGTTTCGGCATTTCCTAACTACGTTAGAGTAGCTCGCGGGTTGCAGCCGAATAATTCAGTAAGTATTAACAAAATCAATATTTACCAGAAATGCCGTACTCCACCAAAATACTCGTATATCCAAAGATCTAAACTTATTTGATGCAACGTTAGTGATTCAGGCAACACGTGTTTCACCTATAAATCTTCTCTGAGATAGAAAAATAGCAATGCTTTTGCAATAAATCCGGCCTGCGGGTTGTTGCTACCTCCCGAGTCCCCATTTCTTATGCCTTTTTTTTCCCCGTTTACCATTCCCCTCGCAAGTATTTTCGATTCTGCTCTATTTCAATTGACTTTATGTCTTAACTAGCTTTTGCCAGCGGCTTCGCCCGCGTGAATTTGACGATTTTCCATACAAACTTTCATCCCCTATTTAACTCCCTTAGGGGTTGAATTTCGAAAAATCCTTCCTTATTCCTTGTCTACATTATAAAGAGAACCTCTGTGCAAAATTTCAGCTTTCTAGGTCCAAGGGTTTGGGCTGGGCGTTGATGAGTCAGTCAGTCAGTCAGTCAGGACTTCTCTCTTTATTTATATAGACAGATTCCTGGACTATGAGCCAGAAAGTTCTGAATAAGAAAACTTTTGATTGGAATCGAGACTATCAACCTGTGAACTTCAGTGCTGGTTGTTTTTCGCAATTACTTTGTATTTGTTCAAGTTTCTAATGTCTTAACTGTAGGTAAGGTTAGGGTGCTGCCCGTCGGGTCTGCGGGTTGTTCGAAAGAGATACCGCGGCCTCGGAACAAAGGCCAGGAAGGAACATGGGTGGTTTTTAGTCAGTAGAAGTCTGACACTCCCTTTCGCTGTGCCCAGAGCGGGAGGGGTTATTTGATAATTACCATCTCCCAAAAAAAAAAGGGTTTTGTGGTTAGCAATATTACCTAGATACAGGTGCGACGGACCCCAAGGCAATAGCTATAATCATTTGAACGAATAACAAACCCCACCTGCAGTACAAAACGAGGACAGATTGAAATATGATTTTCAATTGGAGTGCACTCTAAGTTATTGGAGAAGGTACTATAGTATTGTTTACTGTTTCACAACAGACAATCATGTTGTATGAAACGTATCAAGGGCTACGTTCTCGATATTTTCGCTCAACATTTTATCAAATTGTGTTACCGTTGTTGTTTTTCGAAACCATGAGTTGCTGAAAAACAATCTCTGATCGCCAATTACTTTCGCAATAAAAAAAAATACGCTTAAATAGATTTGAGTACGTTGCCATCGCTAATCCGATCAGTCACACTGGGCCTAGAAATAAAAATGTTATTTAACAATTTAATTTTAGGCCCACTTTGCAATTAGACATAGCTGATGAGATTAGTTATGGATATTAATGATAGTACGCAACTTTTTACGTGCGTAATTAGGCGCTAACGCACTAGCTTGAAGATTTTACACAAGTTCTTGAAAATGATGACTTCACGTTTCTTAGCAGCCTTACAACGTCTACGGACTTGTACGACAACTTTACCCTTACAAAGCCGTACGTGTATTCAAACGCTACCTGCCCCGTAGCATGGCGATTCTATCTCTATTCTACCAAGAATAGACAAAGATTTTTCCATACAATTTGACATGAAACCTTGCTACAATCTGTCATTTTGTCGATTTTTCCGTCGACAAAAACCGTTTCTTCGGTGGTCATGCTAAGCCGGCTGGTGCAGGTGTCCCAAATGATCTTCCAATGCACACTTCTGCTGGGCTATCATATGGCCTACAACCAGGGGCGTATTTACCCTAGGGCCATCCGGGCCATGGCCCGGGGCGCCAGTATGCCAGGGGCGGCGTAGACGCCCAGTCGCCCCTGGCCGATTACATTTTGTTTTGGTTTTGGCGCCATTCATTCCACTTTTAATTCTCACCTTTTTTTATATTTTCTTAACAATCTCAATTCAAGTTTACATAACAAAACCAAGCGTCGTACGCTTGGTTTTGTTATGTAAACTTGAATTAGGTTAGGTTGTAAAAATAGGGACAACCAAGCAGAGGCTTATTTTTCTCGACACCCTGGGGCGGTTTTTCGAATTAGCCTTACGTATATTCCAATCCGCCATATGCCGCCCCAAAAAGCAAGTAAACAAGCACTATATCCTTCTAATCTGCCGCCCACCGCTTGCTATTCTCGGTAAAAAAAAAAATTAACCTATCTGGAGTGCTAAAATTTTCTAGCTCGCTTCGCTCGCTCTTGCCACCGAGTTTTCTTCATAGTCCAATTCAATCAAAGTAATAGTAAGCTAAGTATATTTTTTGAACGTTAAAAAGAAAAGGTAGTTACGTTTCCGAGGCAGGCGGCAAAAATTTTCGAGCTCGCTCCGCTCGCTCTTACATTTGCACTCAAGTCTGAATCATGCATAATTTCTTAAAAAATTATCTATCAATATGAATTGTAGAAACAAGATGTAACTTATCCGATGTGGCAAAATTGTTTGAGCTCGTTCGCTGTTTTTGTTTTTTTTTGGAACGGCAAACCTTAAAACACTAGGTATTAGCTATGGCAAACAAAAGCAAAAAAAAAAGTATAATAAAAATTGATTACACTTTTAGAAATAAACCCGTAGTGTAAAATTTTCAAATAATAAAAAAAGTATTTTGACTTTTAGCTAGTTTTCTTGGCTAATAATGAAATTAGAAGGGGCGGCGAAATTAGGGTGGACTCCCGGCGGCAAAAACGCACGCCACGAAACTGGGGTCGACACAGACGTTGAGGTCGTTTCCAAGCTCTACGACTCATTGATTAACTACTTACTCGAAACTGCCCTAGAAAAAAAAAGCAAAAAAGAAAATTTTATGGTATTTTTCTTGACTTCTGGGGCGGCAAAAGTTATTGGCCCTGGGCGCCAAATTTCAAAATACGCCCCTGCCTACAACAGTGACTAACTCTGTCTGGTCATCTACACTTCATCACTTCGTTCACAACATTTTGCATCCTTCCTTCCGATAGTTTCAAAAAAAAAAACTCGTGATACCTTAAAGGCGTTTACTTCTGGATCCTGAAGTCCAGTGTAGCCCGCATCCAGCGGGTTTTCCTAACCTTAACTAGGGCAAAGGCAGGGCTATGCTGCACCTGTAAACTCTGCTGGACTTTCAAACTCTGATTGGGCTGAATCGATCGGTACCAAAACGGTCCTGGAGCGATTTGATAATATGTGGCGCAGTAACTACCTCTACAATAGTGTCCGTCTTCAGGCTGTGCTTGTTGCCATGATACTTGGCTACATTATAACAATAAATTGATGAAACAGCTTTAAGATGAAATAAATAAGCTATGAATGAAAAAGTTGTAGTTACAATTATATTATTATGTCTAAACGAAGCACCAACCAAGGTGTTTCACTTTTAAATCGACACCAACAACCACTTGGTCGCGTTCCCCGGCTTCGGTACGTTTATTTAAATATCTTTACAATAAATGATCCTATTTCTTCATCTTCCGGAATCGATGACTCAGATTTGGTCCAACCAGTACTTAGCGACCTGGACAGCTCTTTTGTTTGCTTCATTAAAGTCCTGAACGGTCCAAAGTTGACTCAATGATGCTGATAAATAAAAATGCACAGTTATCATTGTGGAACTACGTGTGTTTAGTATTTACCACTCACCAGAACTCGTGCAGAGCGTTAGAGTAAATACAAAATTAGAGGGAACTATTAAAGTTTTGTTTGAGTTCCATTTGGCAACGCGTGCCCGCGAATATCGATGAGGGTGCATGACGTAACTGGATTTTGCGATAACCCTGACCCTAACCTTGACCTAGAAAAAAAATCGGGCAGACAGTTGAATAACAAAAACAAAACGTTTCTTTTATTTCCTTTTCTATTTTCCCACAGCCATATAAATCAACATTCATATGGCTGCCTTGTCTTTTCCATGTTGGGGTTGGGATCAGTATTTTTGTCAAATAAATAAATATCTCTAATATTACCATATGTTCAGCTGAAAGATTTCCACTGCTGGACATAGACCTCCCCCAAGTGTCGCCACATTGATCAGTCCCGTGCGTCTCGCCTGCAGCGGTTCCTCGCAACTCTCGCGAGATGCACTAGGTATGTCGTCTGAACATCTCGCGATTTCATTAACAACTGTTTTTCGATTGACTGTACTTCACTTGTACTTGTGTCCATTAAAAAAAGAAAAATGAAAGGGGATCAGAACGGAATGATTAATACATATATTTCTTTTGTTTATTCCTTTCTGATCCCCTATAATTTGCTGCCAATGCAGTGGATCGGTTTGGGGGATCAGACCGGAATAACTCGATTGCGAGATGGCAAAACGGTCCTGTGTCACGGCCCGTGGAGCACGAAAAGAGAGGCAAATTACCCAGCAGTGGGCGAATTCGGGCTGTGGATGATGATGATGATGTTTAGTTCACTACACCTCGGTGATGTGGTGCACACAATATAGCAAGTAAGTTACACTGTGCAATCCTGAGAGACAGTATACCTATACATATACACAAGAGACTGTACCTATATATTATTATAGTGTGTTGTTAAGGCTTAATGGAATATTCAACGTAACACACTGCTCGGACCAGAAACATCTCAATATTTACGATGGAAGTCAGCAACTCATGGGGAGAGTTTTACTTTGTCGTGTGGGATATTTAATAGTATTTTGTCTATTTTTGTTTTCTACACTTATATTATTCAGTAGGAATAATAGGTTTCGGAAATTCTCTGTAGCAGCCATGGTGCCTAGATTTGTGCTTGGTCGATGGCAATAGATTCGCCCTCTATTACATAGGACTGTAAGTAACTGGCGAAATGTGTACAATAGGGGATCGGACAAAAAAAAAACTAATTAGTCCGTCAGATAGATTTCCAAAAATTATTGGACACGTATTTTTTCTTTTTTCACGTTAACTTAAAATGAAGACGATACAGTGCTTCGAAATCTCGTGTGACGTCATATGATAGTACATTTTGACGACACAAGTGACGTTTCAAGCCCCACTCCAAGATCTTTGACGCGTTTTATATCTTCGTCATTTTTTATTGATTTGATAAAACAAAAACACGTATTCAATATTTTTCAATAATCTAACTTACGGACTAAACAGAATCATATTATTTTGACCCAGTCCGATCCCCTACTAGGATTATAGGCCTGATGTTATGATGTGTTAAAGAACTATTCTTCACAACCATGTCTTATTATCATCATTTACAATTCTATTCAACTGTGGGTTTTTACCTGCACTTACCTATAGTATTGTATTCCATTCCGTATACAGTAGTCGGTAGTCAGTATTTTTTCTGTATTCCGACTGCATACGGGATAAACATCCAATTGAAAATAGATATAAATCTTCACTACAAAATGGCAAATACTTTTCGCATTTCTGTTGGAATAAATTGAATTCTCGCCACCGCGCGCCGCCGCCGGTTGAATCGAATAATCAAACTCGGCGGCGTCTTTAGAATGACCATTCTAAACATCATTCATCATTGTGTCCACTCTAAATATCGAGAACTTGAAATAACTAGTAAACATGGTAAATATCTCGTTTTCAGTGTTAATGATTGAAAGTATCCTATTTGTTAATCCAGGTTATAAACTTACTCTGTGCAAAATAAGATCTAAATCCGGTCAATGGTTTTTGCGGGAAAGTGGAACAAACATTCAGCCATTCAAACAAAATTACACATTAAAAAAAATGTAGGAAGTGGGGTTATCATGATTCAGATGAAAGTATCTACTATAATATAGGACATAAGGACACTATATCTACATCATGTTTTAACACGGTTATTAGCGTTTTGTCAAAATATTTAAAATATTAATAAATAGAATCAAGTAGAAAGAAAAATATTGGATCACTATCTTTTATTGGCTTTCAATAGTAAAAAAGAAGGTGGATTGATAGAACATTACATAGTAAAAAATCTTAAATCACGTATTGGTGTTACAATACTTTTCACTGGAATATTTAAAGGATTGTCCTTCTTAGCTTTTTATCGGAAAATAACAAACAGTTTTACTTCTTCACGTTATTGTCATAATGGATGTTCGATCTAGGAGTTAGACTTATCTGTGGTGTTCTCATGGGAAATTATCTTAAGGTGGCTGCAAGAAGGAGGAAAGGGAGGAAATACTGGTGATTTAATGATACATTTCCTAATAATTCATGATATTATTATTTATGAGATAGTTGGTACACACGGCTACACATCAAGTTATACAAAACCAGTATAATCTGATCGTTCATTGTGCGAAAAGATCTAGTAAAGTGAGGCCAAGATTAACTGGTTTTGTATAGCTTGATGTGTAGCCGTGTGGACTTACTTCGTCGGTACGAAGGAGTAGCGATGCAGTGACCCAATTACATAAGCTCGAGATAAGGCTAGCGTAAACTTTATTAACTTTAGATGCTGGAGCTATTTTAAATTTTTGGCTAAGTACATACACGCCACAGCCACCTAGCAAATATTTATTTTTAAACAAACTGGTATTAAACCTGTAAGGACAAGTTGAGGACGATGCTGCTTCTGACAACGGACTCAAAAAGATGATGTACATTTTTCCAATACAACAAAGTATTTTAGTTCTGGTGTTGTGTTCTTGGCTCATTGTCATTTAATAGTTATAAACTGGATTAAAACTAACCAACTTCTCAGCAATTTTTCTATAAATGATAATAATTGGTTTTAGACTTAGTAAAGTTATGCTAGCTGTCTAGCTGGTCATATTCCGCCGGGATAACTGCGACTATCACAACTGCCATGATGTTAGCAAGTTGTTAATTGCCGACATAAATCGTGTGCCAACATTATACGCAGTTTCAGCACCGTCTAAGATTACATCTCTTGTTTGTAACGGGTTCTGTTAAATGATTACACTCATAGGATCGTGTCATGCACACCCACACACCGGAATGCGAATACACAATTAGTAATTAAATCGATGATTTCTCTTTATGCCGTTTGTTCAGTGATCCAAAACATCCTATTGCTTGTTGTAAACAACACGACAACAGTATCAACTTCAGTCTGGGTTACAGTTTAAAGTTGGCCACGGATAGTGATGGTTTTCATATCCACAAATTCATATGGAGCGCGTGAGTTGAGTTTATTTTAACAATCAGGCATTCTAGTTTTATGACAGGTTAAGATAAAGCAACCTGTTATTTTTTGTTTACAGGCTATCACACTTCTGGTTATACTCTCAATGAATATTGCCATTCAAAGTTTTCCCATAGAGAATGGTTTCTCGGTGAAGTTCAATCCCATTTCTTCTAAAGATGAGCTTAGACCAAGAAGGTTCAGCACATTATTTGCAAAAATACCACAAGATTTTAAACCCCAAGAGGAAATCAGGCGAGAAGAAATACTCAATACGATTTCGATTCCTCAGAAGTCCGAAGCGTTGTCAGGATATTCGAATCAAGTGGGGAAATTATTATATCCTACTAAACATGTTAATGATAGAAATAGTAATACTAATACGAATATTACGATAGCGCTGGCAACCCACTGGGCGGGTATGAGTCAATTAAATCTGCCTTTAGTGAGCCGGCCCTTTGGTGATTATAAGGTATTAGTGGCTACTGCACCACCGAATGTGCACCTCGGAGGTGACAACAAGCAGACTTTGATATATGTTGTGTTCCCTGAAGATGGATCCGGCGAACAGGTGGTCGATAATGTACCTGAGGTATACTTTGTTAACGGAAAAACTGGACGGCACGATAATATTAAAAAGCCGAGCCTAGATCCGATACTAATCGTCGACAGCAACCGAACCGTCACCGGAATAAAGAGTAAAGAAATCGAAAAGTTCGTCAGTTTTAAAAATAAATGGTTAAATCGCTATCAAGCCGTCTGAAGTACTTTCGATCGCATTATCGGTTTTAGATAACGATGTTCGAAGTTTTAAATATATTCTGCTAAGTTTACAACCTAACGTCGCTATGTTAATTTAATTTGATGAATAAGAAGGATTCTTTATAAAATTCGACGTTCGTTTCATTAAACCCAGATGTTCTGAGCGCTCATATAGTGGATGCATTGCATGTTCATGTGTGTGGGTATATATATAGTGAGTGCGTTCTTTAAACCTCATCAATACCCGTGGTATTTTCATCTCAAGTCTAGAAAAGGTTCTTCAACAAGGAATGCCGCTATTAAGGTCAGCTGTGCGACCAGCCATCGTGACGACATGACCGTCTTGGATCGTAAGTACTATTACGTAGAGCTGCAATATTAATTAAAATTAAATTAATGGAAAATGCTTGTTTTACCTTCTAACTTTTATCGGTTTTTATGCTATGATTTATATGACCATCTCAGAAGTAAACCTGCATGCTCTTTATGTGATATGACAAAAACATGTTCTCAACAAAATATCATGCCTGAATCCTTGAAGTTTTAGGCAGAGGTGTCCTAAAAATACACCCATTTGTTCTATGTAATAGAGGCCTTTAACCGGCGCAAAATTTTCAAACTACGTTACTGTTACTGAGAAATTCCTGATGTAAAAACTCAATAACACTTGCCTGACTCGGAAATCGAACCCGAAACCTCATGCGATGTGAGTGGGTGAGTGTCGCTTGCGATCACTAGAACAACGAGCCAGTCGTGTAAAAGTGTTTGAATAACCTACCTGTACTTATAAAATACTAGCGGACGTCCCGCGGTTTCACCCGCGTAGATCCCGTGCCCGTGGGAATACAGGGATAAAAAGTAGCCTATGACACTCAGCAATAATGTGGCTTTCTATTGGTGATATAATTTTTAAAATCGGTTCAGTAGATTCCGAGATTACCCCTTACAATTTATCAAACACACAAACTTTACTTCTTTAAAATATTAGTATAGAAGTATAGATATCGCTTTATTATATTGCCTTGGTTTTGTTGTCAGAAAAAATTAAGACAGTCGAGGCATTCAAGCCAACTTAACGTCAATAACTTACAAAGATATCGGTCAGTGTCGACCTTAATCTAAGTTAAACAAGAAAGTTAAATTGTCATTCAAGGTGTCAGTGCTAAGTTGGATACAATTCCATGTTGGAGTTGGTCCAGCTGTGAGATATGCCAGCCGCTAAGTTTGTCAAGGTAGGAGGCAACAAGGTCGATGTTAGCCACGTATTGTTTCGGTCCTTTTTGCAAAACTTGTAAGGTAATACGGTTGCAAAAAGACTTTATTAAAATTTGGACGGTAATTTTGCACACTAGCATATTTTTTAATTACAATAGATCTAAGAAAGTTCACGCAATACACAAACAAAATAAAATTAATTATAAATAAATTACGTATTGGAAATTATGTTTTTTGGTCAGTTCAAACAATCCGTACTGTAAAAAAGTAAATTTTCTCAGGAGATGGGATGTTCACACTTAATTACTTAATTACTAACAAAATATTCTTATGACGCAAATGAGTTTTATGCATACTTTCGGGGTATGTGCTAATTCAGTTACAATGACATAATGTATTAACAAGCGACTTTGTCCTGTGTCGCACAGATCCTCATGAGTCCTCAATTCAGAAATGAAGGTGAAGTAAGAGAATGAATAGGCAACAATATTTTAGGTAAGGAATTAAATAAAGGACTTGGGGAAGCCTTTACCCAGCCGTGGGACAGTACCTAATGGCTATTAAAAAAAAAGTTTTAAAGCGTCGGTAACCATTTTCGTATCTAGTTTGTAACGACGTCAGTTATAGATTCAGTTCCAATTCTAGCAAGACTTTTAAATTCAAGTTGAGGGTCAAACGCAGTTTTTATAAATGAATTTCTCACTTTTCTAAGTCCACCGCGTAAACAACGCATTTTTATGACTCAACATCAAATATTTCAGGAAATACACGAAAATGGTTCGAAAAGGGTCACATTCATGTCGTAACTGTTTATGTTGATCATTTGTTCTGCGAGCATAAGCCCAAATCACACAGAAAGCGGGCGCGAGTCGGCGGGGTCGGGTATTCGACTAGACAGCGACTACGGCTATCAAAACGTAGTGAGATATCGTAGTACGGACACAGACGGAGAATTATTATTTCTACTTATTGGAAAATAAATTACAAAGAACAGCAACGGGTGTTGTTCGTAAAAGAACATGAAAACATCCGCTGAAGTCACGCGCCCGTCGCACGCCCGACCCGCGCTCGCTCTCGGTGTGAGTTGCGCTTTATTGTTTGTCTAAGACTCTAGTATTATAGTCATCATGATGAAAAGAACCCTCATCCAACGGCATGGTTCGCTCACAATATCGGACAATATATTGCCTCTCACAATGCTTACTGTTCGGGGTGATATATCAATTTTTTATGCCAACCATGGCTACTTTGATGCATTGGGGTCTGATACATAACATCGCGAGTCACTACATCGATGGTCGCTGTATCGACAACGGTCCATCGACGGGTTAATGAATCGACAGTACCCCACATCGATGGTACGTTACATCGACAGTACACCAAATCGACGGTGCGCTATAGGTATCGATAGTACACTACATCGATGGTACGCTACATCGACGGTACCCCAAATCGATGGTACGGTCAGCATCAGAAGTATATTAACATTACTCAAAGTTTCGAAGCTGTTTTTTTTGTAAAAACTTGTTAGATATTAATGTTTCAGAAGATTATTCGTTAAAATCGTCCATATACTCCAATAACATGTAGTTACGAGTAATATCTAAATAGTTTTTATTAAAAAAACAGCTTCGAAACTTTGAGTAATGTTAATATACTTCTGATGCTGACCGTACCATCGATTTGGGGTACCGTCGATGTAGCGTACCATCGACGTAGTGTACTATCGATATAGCGCACCGTCGATTTGGTGTACTGTCGATGTAGCGTACCATCGATGTGGGGTACTGTCGATTCATTAACCCGTCGATGGACCGTTGTCGATACAGCGACCATCGATGTAGTGACTCGCGATGTTATGTATCAGACCCGATGCATTGTTATGTATCATGGTGCTACTTTCTAGTTATGCCTCTCGTGGTTTGAAAAACCGGCTTACATTTAACTTGCATTCTCTATTGGGTTGTGTCCATGTTGTGTCCAAGCTCAGAGCCACCTATGTTGGGAAAACGAATACGGTTTTACGTAGGTGTTCGTAACTTCGTAAATATAACTCGTACCGTGGTTCGAAACTGTCTGATGATATAATTAATAACTTCGAGACAATTTGTATAGATGGCGCAGACGAATATATTACGTATTCGAGACGCGATGTCGCCTTACGTGCTGTAAAGCGACGTGATTTCGCTTTGGCGATATAAGTTAAGAGAAAAATGAACATCGTAGTCGTGGAAAGATTTCATTTGAAAAGAATTTTGTCTACAATTTTTTTATGGAGAGGAGTCTGTTTTAGGGGTCGAGTGATTAGATAGATATATGGTAGCTATAAAAATTTATTGAATACAACACGACTGATGAACACGAGGTTCAGGTTCAATTCCTGTGTCAGGCAAAGTGTTAATATTAGGATTTCCTTCAGGAATTTCTCAGTAGCAGCCAGGGAGTGAACGGATTTGTGTCGAATTGATGGCAATAGGCTTGCCTTCAATTACTAGGGACTTAAACATGTTTGGTTAAATGTGGGTATTATATTAGGTAGGTACACTTCTGGCTAACCATTCTAGGATTACAGGCATGATCTTAAGTTATATAATATACTAGCTGATGCCCGCGGCTTCACCCGCGTGGATGTCGTTCAAATTATATACTAAAACCTTCCTCTTGAATCACTCTATCTATTAAAAAAAACCGCATCAAAATCCGTTGCGTAGTTTTAAAGATTTAAGCATACAGACAAACAGACAAAAATAGCGACTTTGTTTTATACTATGTAAGGATGTAAGGATTAAATAATAATATAATATAATAATAAAATTATAAAATTTTATTCAAAAGTAAAAATTGCTAAATTACAATATTATAAATCTTAGAAATAATGTAAATATATAAGAATATAAATAAGCTTGCATTTTCAGCTACATTCGACATGATTTTTTTGAAAACTTGTTTGCAACGATCCTGTAAAATGTCTGAAGACAAACAAAATTATTGCTGCTTCCCGGGACACGTTAATTTACGCTGATAGAAAATCAGCTAAGGGAAAAGCCGTTGCTAAGAAAATAATTGACAACCCGCTCTGCTGTTATACTTTTTGTATCTATTTATTTTGTTTACAAGCTTGTTCTTGGAGATAAATAAAATGCTCATATTAGAAATGCTAATGCTAATAATGCTCATGTAGACTCATGCTCATATATATAGTTATGTCGAGAAAACACGGCTACTGTGTTAGGATTATTACAAAATGGGGTAAATAGATACGGCCTGTAGATACATGATACACAAGCTATATGATAACACACCTGTGTTTCCCGAAGGATAGGCAGAGGAGTACCTAGCCAATCCTCATTATGAGAACTGAAGCCTGCAGACCCAGGCTTTTGCTTTATCACAAGAGTAAGTAGGTACTAGATCAGTAAATCTACATCGCCTTCCAATCCACCATCTAGGGCCTCTAAGAACGACAGTATTATGCTTGACATAATCCCGGGCAGCCAGGCATAGCTGGCTTTGTCTCTTATGATGACTTAAGCTAGCGGGGTAGTTGTAAATGTACAACTCGTGCCAAAACGAAATAACAAGGACCTCCAAAACGCCTGAAACCAACTACCTAATACAAGTTGAATAATAAAGAAATGACGAATCACAGATGTCGAAGTGACAAAGTGTCAAAATTACTTCGCGAATAAAATTTTAGTACAATTTTTTTTCTCCTTATTTGTCAATTTTTTATTATCCACGGAGAAAATTCTCGGCTATAAAAGACTTTGGCAGTAAAAGTCAGATCCTATAGCGTTTGAACTTCATTACGGTAGAACAAGCAAATTGAATTATTTGAAACTTTGACTATTTAAATTGGTGTCGTTAAATCTGAATTCTTCGACAGCCTTATCTTATCCCCCAAGTTATGATGCAATTCAATTCTAAATGGATGGTACGCACGACGACCAATCAAAATATGCTAACCATATAAACTGATCTCTCATTGTTCTCTTTGTACGGGAAACTTATAAAAAACAAGGTGAGGTTACACTGGATTTATGTATCGCCGTGTGTCATCATCATCATCATTTCAGCCAAAAGATGTCCACTGCTGGACACAGGCCTCCCCCAGGTATCGTCACATTGACCAGTCCCGTGCGTATCACATCCAGCGGGTCCCCGCAACCTACACCAGGTCATCGGTCCACCTAGTGGGAGGCCTTCCATCGCAACGTCATCCGGTTCACCTGGCAATTCTTCGGCCTCTATGTCGGTTGTTTTGCGGATGTCATCATTTCTGATGCGATCCCGCAAGGAGACTTCGAGCATAGCCCTCTCCATTGGCCTTTGGGCCTTTGAAGTCCATCTATAGTGGCGTTCAGTGGTTTACGTGTTCCTACCTAACTCGATCAAGAGTGTAGAACAACTTTGGCTTTCAATCATCGAACGACAAATATTTGCATCGTAAAGTTTCATGAAGCTTGAAGCGAAGTTCAATAAGTACTCTATTTCATCCACTACAAACTTAGAAAACTCCTCACCACTTTATACATATAACTATACGTAAGATATCTCGTAAATTGTAATCTATTAGACTATAATATCGATATTAATTCATTAATTTCCTGTCTTGTACCTTTTGAGGTTCCTAGTTTGTCATCTCAGTATTGCCGGTGAAGAAGTTGCATTGGAAGGCCGCCCACTCGGTGGACCGATGACCTGGGAGAAGATTGCGGGTCTCCGCTAGATGCGAGATGCAAGGGAACAATGTTCCCGTCGGGGCTGTGGCTTGTCGAAAGGATAACGCGGCTCCGACACAAGGGCGAAGAAGGAACATGGGTTTGGTTTTTAGTCAGTAGAAGTCTGACACTCCCCTTCGCTCTGCCCAAGAGCGGGGGGGGTTATTCGATGATTTTCCACCCACCAAAAAAAAAAAAAGGGACCAATGTTGCGGCACTTGGGGGAGGCCTATGTCAAGCAGTGAACGTCTTTCGGCAGAAATTATGATGATAATGATCTTAGTATTCACCGTCATTTATAACCTTATCATCTTTTCACACAGTCCAACTATAATCATTGCCTTGGTCATGTTCAGTCCCATGACTGTCTACATTCTTATTTAAATCTGTCTTAACAAACTGTCCCAGTCCTCCGCATTGCAAACTATGATAACTAATTATCATATGGAGTTAGAAATTTCGAAAAAATAAGTACCAAGTAGTATTGTGTTACACCTAACGTTGTTCTCCTTGAGTTACAACTCGAGCTACACGATAACTAACACTAGACAGGTCCACTCAACCCTGAGTGCTCATTTCTTCAAAAGACCATCTCAGACAATAATCTACATAGTCCTCATATGAATGGACCAAAATTGTGTCTTTTGGTACCCTAAAAGTGATTATAACCTCTGATTTTGTTTGTAAAAACCTATTTGCAAAATTAACATCATTTATCATTATTGTTTTATCTAAGTTGCTGTGGAACTGTGCTGCAGGCGGTAGATAATTAAATTGCAATGCTGTTTTGAATATCCGACTGACAATTACTTTCTTATCTTGAATGTCCAGTGCAGTGCCGTACTGCTTCTATTCTATACTATCAACGGCCACATCGTCAGCTACATTCAACCGTTTTTTAAAAGGACTAGGTGTTGCCAGCGGCTTCACCCGCTACAAGTCGAAAATTATCCCACGGGAAAATAAAAATCGAGATTAAAAAAAAAAAAACAAAAAAAAGCTATCTGTGTGCCAAATTTTATCCAAATCCGTTTAGTAGTTTTTGCGTGAAAGAGTAACAAACATCTATCCATACATTATACATACTTACAAACTTTCACGTTTATAATATTAGTAGGAAGTAGCCCGTTTCACCTCTATTTATTTAATGTTAGATTATACCACAAAATTTTCATTCGCCATAAAATTATCGCAGCAGGCTAATTTATCAAACACAGTAATCGTATATAGTTTAAACAATTGAACCTCATCTATTTGCAAAGATTACTTTCTCTTCCAATTCTATCAGATAAATAGGTTTCAAGCATATTTGAAAGCAAAAGGGGATGAGGAGACGGTTTGGAATTCATTTCCATGAAAATACGTAGGTTTAATGGACTAGAAGCGTTTGAGCCCTTTCTCCATTATTAAATGGAAACTAAGAAGTTATCAACACTGAAATGGGATAATATGCTTTCTGCGCTTGTTTTAAAGTTTCAAACAGAATGATTGATATCTTTGATAGTGGATATACCGGTACTAAGAGTAGGATTACAACTTTTTAATGTCTTTCTCTGTCTTGAGTCGCAGTTGCATTCCGCGTTCATTGTGACAGATGAAGTTTCGTCATAATTTCAGTTTATATGTCGAAGTTTGACATATTTGAGCACTATTATACGTGAGTAACTTTATAATTGATTGATGTGCTGTGTTGGTGGAAATGGACATTAAAGTAAGCCAGGTCACAGGACCCCGAGTCCTGGGTGGCTGTATTAATTGACTGATAGATGAATGTATGTGTGATGGATTATACGAGTATAGCTAAATTTAGTGATTTATTTTGTTTCAGGAAGAGGATAACGAAAATGTATGATCTGACTGGCCTGTTGGTCTAGTGGTTAGTGACCCTAACTGCTATGCCGGAGGTCGTGGGTTCGATTCCCACCCAGGACAAATGTTTGTGTGATGAGCACGATCATTTGTTCTGTGTCTGGGTGTAATTTATCTATAATATGTATGTATTTAGAAATATATAAGTATGTTTATCAGTTGTCTAGTACCCATAACACAAGCTCTGCTTAGCTTGGGACTAGATGGCGTTGTGTGATAGTTGTGGAAATTATTATTATTATTATTATATTATTATTATCTGTACCGTGACTGAGGTTTTGATGGAGTTCAATTAATGGAAATAATTGATAGATGTGTTAGAAAATGATATAGATGTTTACACCAGATAACCTAAGATTGAAGTAGGGTCACGTATGGATACCAATAAGTACTAAGTAGGCTTGAATGTTATAAAATTATTGATGACAATATATTTTAAGAAAAATATCGGATCAATTGTGTTAAGGACTCTACAATCATTTTTCAGAATAATTAATTATAATAGAGAAAGATTCTCAGAAACCAGATTATTCTATCAAATGAAGATTTTTTTGTTGTCAATGATCTCTTTCTTGGTTCTATTTTCACGTACCACTTAATCTTGGCAATAAAAAAAAAACATCATCTCATCACTACCTTAGATGAACAGAAACAGAGTACTTACGAATATTTTTGTGATGTGTCTTTCAGCACCCATCATGAAAATAGCATGCAGCTCTGGAGAGCAGTTGGCCGAATGTGCCGGACAAAGTTAAGTTATTGGCTCGTTTGAATTGCATACCCAAAGAGTACCTAACGACTGGCAACTTTACCTGCTCTGAGTAGCGACTAGCGACCTCTGCAATTTTGCATGTCTATTTCTCATTTCATTTAATTTTCGACTTTAACACGAGCGCTAAATCCAAGGCTTTTGACTCAGTCTCAGTTCAAATTGGTTTTTTATTTTTCGGCAATTTGGTAATTATCTGTCTGGATATAATATAATAACAAACAAAACTAAATACAAATCTAATCCTAATCCTAACTTCCTAATCCTAACTAATATTATAAATGCGAAAGTAACTATGTCTGTCTGTCTGTCTTTGCTTCACGCCTAAACTACTGAACCGATTCCTAACTTAATATTATAAATGCGAAAGTAACTCTGTCTGTCTTTCTGTCTGTCTTTGCTTCACGCCTAAACTACTGAACCGATTCCTAACTTAATATTATAAATGCGAAAGTAACTCTGTCTGTCTTTCTGTCTGTCTTTGCTTCACGCCTAAACTACTGAACCGATTTGTGTGAAATTTGGTACAGACATAGTTTGGAACTTGAGAAAGGACATAGGATAGTTTTTTTATTTTTGATTATTATTTTTTTTAATTTTTTTTTCGCGAGTTAAACCAAAAATCTGCCGGAAGTCACTATTCCACGCGAACGAAGTCGCGGGCAAAAGCTAGTAATATTATAAATTAGCGAACCTTCTGCTTGAGTCACTCTATGTAGTGCTGTAAACTGCAAATAAAATACGTTGCGTAGTTTAAAAGAGCTAAGCGTACAAAAAGCGGGAGCGACTTTGTTTACCTATACTATGTAAAGAAGATACAATATATAAATACGTTTTAAAAGGGCGACCATAATTAAACATGGCTGATTAACTATTATGGTGTCAGGTTGGACGTTTTTTTGCTCTTAAGTTATTTTTAGAGATTTATCTACTAGACTTCGCATACATGCCAGTCCCATCGGACCTTATAGTGCAAAACGTAACAACACAAACTTAATTAAATTATAAGCAGCTCCGGAGCTGGTCGACAAAATATGATGGAACATGCAAACATCGTACATACCTAGAAAGTTGGAGATAAATATCTCCAACTTTCTAGGTAGATTCTCTCTTGCAAATTGAAATCTGACAGTTCTGACACACTGCGTCAATAAGTATAATAACATCTTTTAGTGTGCAGTACACTTCTCATTTAGAATCTGGACTTAGATAACAAAATGAATAAGAGGAACTTTCGTTTTTATTAAAGAAAGTGCCTAAATAAATATCATTAATGCACTTTTGAAACTGTTTAGCGTTGTAATTATAAATTCCTCTCGTCTGTGTTCCCCCCATATTGCTTTAAAAGAAAGAGTGAACACTCATCATCTGGCCACGCTCGTTCCATCATAAACCCCAACCATCACTTTCCACCAGGAGTGATCGATATAGTCACGTTAAAGTAATTACTTGAACTTAAGTAATTACAAAAGCATACATTTTTATGCAATGGACAAGAGTTTAAGCGAAGTTAGAACCGTCAATGAAAGCATACCTAAGAATTCTAACTTTTGATAGCTCTAACATCAAGGAATTACTAAACTACTAAGAAAAAATCGTATCTTAAACAATGACTTTTACTCAAGTAATCACTATGACTTGTTTATAGATACCGGTGTAAGAGCAGGCTCATTTTTGCAAAAAAAAACCCTTTTACTTAGGTCTTAGTGAAACCAGGCATATTGGGAGAGGCGAAAACACCAAGCCAAACTTGTGCAAGAAGAACTTTATAAAATTCTTGACTCACGAACTTGGCTAGAAGTTTAAAATTGTGAAGAAGTTTAATGCCGCAGCACTGAGAATGGATTCCTGAAATTCATCGCTGAACCACGCTCTAACACGTACAAGAATTAATGGTGAATATACTTCACAACTAGCCTGGACATAGTTTCATCATCATCATCATCAGCCTATAATGTTCCCACTGCAGGAACTCAGGCCTCCTCTCTAGGAGAGGGATGGGCTATAATCCACCACGCGGGCCCAGTGCGGATTGGCAGATGTCACATGTCTTCGAATTTTTTGGTTCTAAGACATGCCGGTTTCCTCACGATGTTTTCCTTCACCGTTTTGAGAGCAGCGGTGATGAAATAAATTACACAAAGTAATGCGCCTTCCTGGGTTCGAACCCACGACCTACCACCACTGGGCCACCGCTGCTCTCGACATAGTTTACATCGCGAGAAATTCTTGCAGTAAAATATTGGATTGTCGGGTTATTGCGCCAAGGCTTTTTTTTTTCTTTAAATGGAAACTACTTAACACCAAATACAAGTACAGCCACATTTCGCTAGTTATGTTTATTTAAGTCCCATGGAATAGGGCCCGGGGCGAGATGGGGGCGATGGGGGAGATGGGGGTGGGGGATCGGGCACAAATTGAAACCGTGGCTATTACTGAGAAATTCTTGAAGGTTGCGACCACTATACGAACTGCAGTAAAAAGGAATGAAATTGGTTTTTATGCGTTTTTAATAAATCCTGCCTTGATACCTTAAAGCTTAACCAACGTGGAAGAAAAAAAAAGCCTAGAATCTTGCAACAGTTTTGCGGTAGACACTTTCACTTTGATGTACACATTTAATTACGCATATTTTATTACGTATTAAAGTGCAGTTTCACGTCTAGGTGTAAGCTGAGATTATATTAGGAATCAGGTCACAGCCTTTGCTCCGCTGCTCGTCATTTAACGAGCTTTATGTGAAGTTGGTTGAGCAATAAATTGCTCCGGGAGAGTTCCGACACTAAACTGTGGATTAATTGGTTATATTCCTAAAACTGTTGCTTCGATCATTACAGTGTTGTTGATTACGATGGATTATCACCCTTATTATTGCCGACTCAAGTCCATTTTTGAACTTTGGTCAGCAGTCGTTGTCATGGCAATAGGTACGCATACCAAATCAATCGTAGAATTTCTTGGCCGCAATAGTCGACAAAAAAATAATAATTGACACGTATTTTTTTCTTTTTTCACGTAAACAATAAATGAAGTCACGCGACGTCACAGTTTGGTACATTTTTACCAGAAAGTGACGTCACCCACTCACGATCTTTGACACGTTTCATTTTCGTCATTTTTTATTATTTTTTATTTTGATAAAACAAAAAAAAAACACTTATTCAATACTTTTCGATAATCTAAAAGACGGACTAAACAGAATCTTATTTTTTTTAGTCAGTCAACTACCCTATTGGTGGAACTTCGAAAAAGGTACTTCCTCCGTAGGTATAATATTTTATGTACAGTCAACAGCAAAAGTAGATGATCAAAATCAGAAATTCAATACTAATGAACGGAGTTCCCGTCAGAACTGTGTGGCGTCGAAGAGATTCAAAAGTACGTGATTGTTTATTATACCAAACATTTACTACTAGTACAACTGCCATATATTCGTGATTCAATCACTTTTGACTCCAAAAGTTATAAACTCAGTTCGCTCCAGAACTAAGAAGTAAAAAAAAAAGGAAGGTAGATTGATATTTTTATCTTTAACAAAAATATCAATCTACCTTCCGGTTTTTATATATTGTAGCCGACTGGGCGAAAGCAATTATTGAGTTATGATTTTGTATCGCATCAGATACTTTTGAACATTGACATAAATTCACAAACATGCAAAGATATTATATTTATTATTATTTAGTTATTATTATTTATTGAATTATGATTTTGTATCACATCAGCTACTTTTGAACATTGACATAAATTCACAAACATGCAAAGATAGTAATATTTATTGAATTATGATTTTGTATCACATCAGCTACTTTTGAACATTGACATAAGTTCACAAATATGCAAAATTAATAATATTGATTGAATTATCGTTTTTTTTTCACTTCTTAGTTCTGAAGCGAATTGAGTTTATTAACTTTTGGAGTCAAAACTGATCACGAATATATGGCAGTTGTACTAGTAGTAAATGTTTGGTATAATTTACAATCACATACTTTTGAATCACTTCGACGCCACACAGTTCTGACGCGAACTCCGTTCATTAGTATTGAATTTCTGATTTTGATCATCTACTTTTGCTGTTGACTGTACATTGCCTCCTACATTAGCCATCTTTGTCAAACCCATAGTTGCAATCTACTTTACCAATACCAGTGTAATTGTCGCATGTTGTTTCAGTGCAACAAATTGCGGACGTGGATCCGGACATTCCACACGTAATAAAAACTATCACTGTAGTATGTACCTGTACGGTATCCGCAGCAAATCCGCAACTTATACGTACAGTCACGAACACTAATATGTATAAACAACAAACTACCAGCTTGTATAAAGGGTTTGCACTCATTCAGTGCATTCAAGACTCAACTATCTGAATACCTTACCGCAAAATCTCAAAACTGAATGCACTGAATGGGTGTACCTAACTACTGAATAATTTTCAAACATATCTGTTATTACGAAATAGGTCTTATCTTAAAGTAGAAACTGTTGTTTCATGAGAAAATCGAATTTGAATTTGGCTGTTGTTGTACAACACCAAAATCCTGATCCTTTAGCTTAGCGACACATCAACGGGATATGAGACGATAATTATCTCGGCGTGCTACGCCTGCAATGCTTTTTGTAGAAAATCATCATCTGTATAGGAACATGGAACATCGGATGGTGCTGAAATATTAGAATTTTACATGGAGCGACTGTCTATCTGTCCTCTACACTCAAACTCAAAGAATTTATTTCATTCAATCAGACCACTACAACCAATTTTGAATATAAAAATGCAAAACAAGCGTCACTCCTTGGTTTTTCAAGTTACTGTCTCTTTGTACTGACAAGGATTTACAAAATACAGAATATTATCTACAAAATATTAGGCCTAAATTACGTCGCTTAATTTTCGGCAGTTGTATCTTCTAACAACCAGTACCAAAACACAGTTTTACTAAGAACTAGCTTTTGCCCGCAACTTCGTCCGCGTTATAATTATAAAAATGTTATCTTTGGTAAGTAGATCTATCATTGATTTTAATTTTAAATAAAAAACTCTTGCGATAATATCATGGCGGTCATGCGGTTCTTGACCCTCAAGAAGCTCCCGAGTGATTTCATCCCACTTGGGCTTGGTAGTTACAGTAATAAATAAGTCGTGACGTCCATATTTTCTTACGTAACAAAAAGCGTCTTGAGTACGTAAATTTTACTCAAAGGAAACATTCCTTTATTTTTGAATAGAAAGCAAACTGCATTCAAAAAATTTCGAAAGTTCTCTTCTCCCACACCCGGGAATCGAACCGGCTAAAATCTGAAAAAAATATACCCTGTACTTTTATTGCATCGATCGTTAGGGTCAATTTTATGGATGAAATCTCTCTAACAAACATGATAAATTAAATGAAAAGAAAACCAGGAAATCTTAAATTAATTTAATTATTTACAAAAAATTATAAACTACCTAACTAATTAGTTGCTCGAAATGGGCTCTTGGATACACAAATTTATTCTTTTAACGAATTCATTTCTAGTAACCTTTAATAAAGTGTTGTGGTGAATATTATAAATCGTATTCTGAACATCAACTCTCAACTCGTTGTCATTCGCATAAGATTTCATGTACTTAAATTTGATTTTTTACATATCCACAAAAAAAAATGAAATGGGGTGAGGAGGTGGGTGGAGGTTTTCCTTTCATTTAATTTATCACGTTTGAGAGAGATTTCATCCTTATAATTGACCCTAACGATCGATGCAATAAAAGTACAGGGTATAATTTTTTCAGATTTTAGCCGGTATCGATTCCCGGGTGTGGGAGAAGAGAATTTTCGAAAATCTTTGAATGCAATTTGCTTTCTATTCAAAAATAAAGGAATGTTTCCTTTGAGTAAAATTTTCTATCTGCAGTATTAAGAGTAGGTACTTTCCCTCCAGGTGGCATTACAAAATTCCACCCTGTATTATCAGAAAGCTCCGAACTGCTAAGCTATCGGGAGTTACACGTGTTATTGTGAGTCAACCATAAAAGATAGACATTATGCTGTTGTGGAATATTTTTTAGATAATTTTATGTAGAACATTTCCGTCATAAATGATTTCTATGTAGCTTTAACCATTAAGGCTGCACACGCGACGGAAGCTTAAAAAATGGAGCAACTTCTCCCGTTTACCCAACATTTCCCTTTACTGCTCTGCTCCTATTGATTGTAGCGTGATGAAAAGTATACTATAACCTCCCCAGGAGTATGAAGAATAATTGTACCAAGTTTGGCTAAAATCCGTCGAGTAGTTTTTGTTTCTATAAGGAACATACAGACAGACAGACAGACAGAAAGACAGACAGACAAAAATTTTACTGATTGCATTTTTGGCATCAGTATCGATCACTAAATACCCCCTGATAGTTATTTTGAAAATATATATCATGTACAGAATTGACCTCTCTACAGATTTATTATAAGTATAGAAGAAGAAGATAACAAAGATAAATACATGTCATTTCGCTCTAATTATCTCTTGAACACCATTTCAAGTCAAAAATGACGTTTCATCCCTCGGATTAGGACGTTTTATTGCAAAACGGCAGGTAAGCTGTCATCTTGGTTTACCGCACCCTTTAACTCTTTGAACTGAGGATTAAAAATGATAGTAGCGCGCTGTGGCGGTAATCTCGGATATAATTGAGAGATTTCGCTCCACAGAGGAACTACTACGAGCGAGCGGTGTAATTAAGAATGATATTAAAAAATATATATACAAGCTCTTTTCACATAATATATTTTATTAGGTATATTTTAGTGAATTTTAAGCATTTATTCATATCTATGTGATCGTGAGAGTATGTGTATTTTTTTGGCATATTTAATAATTGACAAGATGCTTTGTTCTGTTGAAAAATATTTCGTATTTATTGGTATTTATGATAGGTTTAACGTGCACGTCTCGCATAAAATACATAATTATGTCATTGTGTCATTGTCTCAACGTTACAATATTTTAATTTAAAAGAGTGTCTATAGAGTTTCTTCTCCATAGAAATAGAGAGAGAGATAGACTACAGTACTTTCACAGTTATTATGCCTTGTGACTGGAAGTTTAGCTTCATCTTTTAGTTTTAACAGATACAAAAGTGACTGTAATGGTGTAATTGAAATAAAAACTTTGAGTTTAGGTTTTAGTGGGTTCGTGTGGGCTTCTATAGAATGTGCTTTTAACTCTTTATGATATACATAATATAATGACACGGATTAGTTAATAGCCGCTTCGTAATGTGATGCAATCTTTAGTGTTATAAAGTGGTCTAGCCAGGCTGTGGCGCAAACTTTGACTTTTTATTTATTTAGTTATTAGAGTTTTTATCTAGTTAGACAGGACTGTGGGCAGATAGCTTAGCTATCAATAAGTCACTGTTGTCCACTCTTTTGAAATAATGATTCGGTAACTTTTTAAGGTCGCGTTGACTTGAGGTGATTTTGTAGTGTATACCTTTTTATAATATAAAAATTCATCATCATTCTTTTACCCGTGTCTCATTACTTGCGCTCGGCTTGAGGTAGATTTTTTTTTATTTTTCGTTCTCACCCATTTTCACGGTATAATTACAGGACGGCAAAAAGGAGTGTTTTTTACTCTCTTTTCTTTCGTAACATGCACTTACTATAAAACTGACTGAAAGTGATAATAGCAACGTTCAACATGAATGCTAGAGAGCTGGTGCCTATTTTACCGTAATAGCATTCTGTCGAGATAAGTTGATTTTCGTGAGAGCATTGCTTCATAAGTGGGCACGCTATTAAGTACAGAATGCTGCTTAGATCAAGGTAAAGGTTAATAAAAGGTTTTTGTATCATAGTGTCAGCAGAATACTGACTCTGACACTGTTTTGGAGTCAGGGTTACTCAATCTGTATGACCTTTAATTCACTGAAATTCATGTGACCTAGTCTTTGAGCAATGTTGAAGGTTTTTGAATAAATAAAGATTTTTATTTTTCAATTTAAGGTCTGGTTTCTGCCCCGTCTCGGGGCTGCGGGTTATTCACAAGTTACCGCGGCCTCGGCATATAGGGCTAAGAAGGAACACGGGTGGTTTTTAGTCAGTAGAAGTCTGACACGTATTATGTGTCCAAAGTACAGCACGGTACATTGAAAGAGCAGTTTAAGATGCATCACTTAAATGTTACGTTACCACATGTCAGGGTCGGCGGTTTTGTTATTTTAATTAGAGAAATAATAGCGGGTTTTTTAACACATAAATTAAGTCTAATGATGCAATTTATTTATTGTAAAATACTCACGTAACCGTAATATAAAAATCCTTTGATATATTTCATTTTAATCTCATAACTTAGTACGACTGCTTCGTTAGTCCAGTGTTCGCAAGAGCGACTGCTGAGCACGAGGTCTAAGGTTCGATACCCGGGTTGGGTAAAGTGTTATTGGGTTTATCCATCAAGAATGTCTTAGTAGCCGACACGGAGGTTGAATTTGTGCCCGGATGATGGAAATAGACTTGCTCCCAATTAAATGGGGACTTAAACATAACAGATGAAATGAGGGTGAACTATTAGGAATGATTAGGTGATTATTTAGGGTGAATTTTTACTCTGCTTACCCCCTCGGGTATTATAAGCGTGTTATTATATTATGATGTGTTCTGACTTATGATCTTATTACTATCTTAATTCAAGGAATGGGAATGAATTTGAAAAAGAAATGAACGGATGAAATCGCCAATTAAATATAACCACGATAAAATCAAAATAACAATGCTCGTAACAATATAAATTAATAAAAACAAAGCGTATCGGCTCATGTATGACTGAAGCTATTGTTGGAGTACATAAATAAAAGTAATTGTATTTCGTGATTACTTTTACGGATCACTTTCATCTATACTATCTATACTAATATTATAAAGAGGTAAAGTTTGTGTGTTTGTATATTTGTTAAATTGTAAGGGGTAATCTCGGGATCTACTGAACCGATTTTAAACATTCTTTCACCAATATAAAGCCACATTATTGCTGAGTGTCATAGGCTACTTTTTATCCCTGTATTCCCACGGGAACGGGATCTACGCGGGTGAAACCGCGGGACGTCCGCTAGTCCTTAGATATATCTACTTTTTATCCGGAATGTGCATTACAAAAGTAAAATGAAGGAGAGACGGGCGTTTCAAGCCGACACACGAATTAGTATCAGCTTATCTGTTTAGTTTATCGTTTCAAACGACATTAACATAAATTACATAAGGTAGACATTCGGGTGTCTGGCGACATTGATCAATTGCTAGTTTAGAACATATTCTACAACGACAGATCTCTATTAAGCAACATGATTTTGAAAATAAGACAATTTATGAATTTCTTGAGTAGGTATTTAGAATATATGAAGTTCTTGGTAACGCTGTGTTTTTAAATCTTCATCATCAGCCTATAATGTTCCCACTGCAGGGTCTCAGGCCTCCACTCTAGGAGAGCATGCAGTGGGAACCATGAGCACCACGCGGGCCCAGTGCGGGTTGGTAAATGTCACATGACTTCATTTTTTTTGGTTATAAGACATGCCGGTTTCCTCACGATGTTTTCCTTCACCGTTTTGAAAGCAGCGGTGATGAAATAAATTACACAAAGTTATGCCGAATGTTACTTATGCCGAATAAAATTTGGTAAATGTCGGACTCCGGATCTTCTAACCTTGGTTTAAGGAGTTCGGGTCAACACCATGTCACTGTTTCCTATAAAGAGATTTATATCCAAGTAGGTACGTATATACCATTTGAGACAAATGGCTCTGTGTATCTCTATTTTCGAGGGCAATTATTCGCGTAATGTCCTTAGAAAGCGCAATACACATTCAATTATATCTAATGGTCTTAATTATTAGGATCGAATTTACACGCCATTTGGTTTAATGTAGGGAGCATAATGGATAATTAAACCGTAAGGGAGTATACATGATACGTCGTCCGTTTACCTTGTCGATCGAATTTGCTAGCCCCGTAATTAAATCGTTTATTCAAGTTATATCACTAATGACATAACATGAGTCACGCTTATGAAATATTGTGGGATTCCAATACATTCTAATCCAAACGATTAGAAATTTAAATGAGAATTTACATTTAATTATCTTTATATTTAATTATTATACTATATAAAGCTTATATATATATAATGGATATTGAAGGTAAACAATCTGTCGCTCATTAGTTATTATGAAATGAGAACAATGTCAGAATTGAGCCTAAATATAAAATATCTTTCCAAGGCACTTGAGCCCCAATTTTTATATTAATTATTTCCGCTCAATTATGTTTTTGACATTAACATTGAGTGAGTTGAAGGTAATTGAAAAAACAAAAGGGTTTTTACAACAATTCCCAGTAGAAGCTATTGCAGAATTGTTTGAAGCCAAATTTTAAAACTCGATAACAACATTTTTTTGCCTATAAAGTTGCTTCGATCAATGTTCACTTAAATATGTTAATTTTTTATGGTCGGTATACCGTCTACTTTTCTATTCATTGTTAATAATATTTCAAGCATAAAATAACGTTTAGGCATGTGTTAGAAGTGCAATTTTGTATAATAACAGTTATTAGCATAATAACACAATAAGTACTGTTCATTTACATGATATGAGATCTCATTCTGCACATTTTAATATGAATGCTGAGATAACATGGCCATGTTACACACAAGCAAACACAATCGAAAGTAACGTCTTAACTTTGTGATTAATGTGTGTATTGTTTGGTTGGTGCAACACTAGTTTAACTGTGTTTTGTTTTAGAGGTTGGCACTGCTGTGCTTTACTAGTTACATGGAACTAATAAGTACTAAGCACAGTTACGTATGTCTTCTTTAAACAATGCATCGTCTTTGGAACAACTAACCAAATTGGTGATGGTTTAATTAAAATTTCCACCAATAACTGTAAAAGACCTCATTATGTGCATTTAGGCATGGCGTTTCGTGGATGTTCCTATAATCTTTTAGAGTTACATTATACAATAACAGAACTATGTGTTACCATTAACTTTATGATGTATGTATGTAGTACTTAATGTTTTTTATTTAACTAAATGCTGTATTCACGAGAACACTGCCGACAAACTGTCCTGCAGTTTGGCAGAAAATTTGTATTTTATCCACTCATGTAACTTTGTTGAAATAAATAAATTAAAAAAAAAAAAAAAAAATGTAAGGATGGACCTCATCTGTCGATGTGCACATCTGTCTAAAGTTTGAAATAATCAATAACCATTACCGCAGAAGTCAAGGTGGTTGTTCGTATCTAATAAAGAGCAGCTGGCGGCTGATGAAATTACCTTTCAGGAGCTCCGCCTAATACATTCGGCCATACTCCTTTCAACATTTCTTAATCGACACCAAACTTAGATCATTTTATTACTTTTAACAAAATTTAGAGCATATTAAAAAGGTATCGTCCTATTACAACGATACGCCTAATTTTTTAAATTTAAAATGAAGTGAATGGAAGGCCATGTTTACATCACATCAGGGGCCTCCCTATTTGTATTTACGATATCGTTGTGAAATCAGGATGCATGTGCCAATTTTTGCTTTATAAAAATATCTAAACCTACTTATAATAACATTAGAGACGATATTTTTAACGTCTAGGTAAAACAGAAAATAAGCTGAAACACATACTTACGTGTTACAAAATGAAGTTATTATGTAAATAGTTATGCAAAATATTATATTTCTACTGTTCTTGTATAATGTTACAAACTGAGAAAATATTCCGAGGTACGTACTAGATAAAGTCTGATAAACTACATATTTATGAAGTCGGTGCGTTACAACTTAACATTTATAAAGTTAAAACACGACATTTGTTTTTGCAATAATAAGACAGAGCCACCGCAAGCCCGGAAAAGGTAGCAGATAGTCGTTCCATTTTCACGGAATATGTAGGATTATGGTCACGAGCGAACCCGCTTAAAAAAGGTGCAAAACACTATTGGTATGTTATTGCAGTAAAAAGATAGTTGTTATAAATAGCATTTCGGGTTACAACCTTGTCTCGACCTTCATTGTGGGTACAGACTTCGGTAGGACGGGGAGAGAGACTGAAATCAAATCCTCGTTAATATTCTATTTGATGAAAATTATCAAAGTTTACAGTTGTTATTTGTATAAGTTTGATATTGAAGACAATATATATCCCAACATTATTGAAATTACCTACTTGAATGATGAGTACAACTAATATTTTTTATAGTCCTCCTGACCGTGTTCGGTCATGGTGGCTAATCATAGCGGAGATTAGCCATCGGCGCGGGAGATATTATAGTGAGCCTCTGACTACCTCTAACTACCGTCAAAGGTCTTCAAATGACAGCCGGGACCCACGGCTTACCGTGTTTTTGAGGCACGGAGGAGGGGTGGTTGCCGATCCACGAGCCAACCTAAGCAAGCATGGCTTAGCCCTTAGCCCTTCCCGAGACGCTGTTATTATTTACCCACCAACTATTTTAAACAGAAGACATAGCTACGAAATATAAAACCGTGTCCGCAATTTCGCAAGGTTGACTCTAAAAAGGCTTAAACTCTGGTTCTCATTAAGTATTCCCACATTAGGGCAATAACGTTACGTGCCCTGGAACCGTTAAATCAATTCACCGGGAGTTACGTTGCGCAATAGCCCGGTTTATTGCTGGCTATTCTAGATCCTAGCTTAGTGAAGTGAGTCACAGTTGGCAATGTATGTGTCAAGGGTAGAGAAACCCCACCGGTTTTGAGGGGCGAGTGGGAAGTCAATATAAACATAACATTGCGACTGTAATACGGCTAGGCAGAGACCCACAATTTACCAGTTATGTTTAAGTACCATGTAATAGGGGGTGAGCTTATTGACAACAACCGAGCACAAATCCATTCTCCGTGACTGCTTCTGAGTAATTCCTAATGGAAGCACTTTGCCCGACCAGGTAATAAAACCCAGACCTCATGCACAGGAATCGCGCTTGCGACCACTAGAATAAACGAGGCAGTCAAGTCAATATAAACGAAAGCAAAATGGTAAAGCAACATGTCATCAATGAAAGGGCTGCGAAGTGAAACACCCTGACTAAGTTTTGTATACAGTCTTATACATCATCCGTTGTTCTGAACAAAAACTGCAATGTTAATCCCTCTAGTATATTAAAATTATTTCTAAAGAAAACTTACATCTAGTATACAGTTTATTGAAGGTTAGTGAAAGAAGGCCAATTAAAAGTTTTCACTGACAATACCCTTAGGTAGCATAAAAAAACAGTAGACGTGCAAGAGTAAATAAGAAGTAAGCACTCGGAAAAGACTGAACACATAGAAATTATATATCTATGGACTGAACAAGTTTCAGTGATGTTCAAACAAGATTTTACATTATATTTTTTTGTTTAGAAACACTGGTAGAGAATCGTCAACACTTGTGACAATAGGGTTTTTCACCGAAAAATCTAATTAGTCCGTCAGATAGATTTCCAAAAAATAATGGACACAATTTTTTTCCTTTTTCATGTAAACACAAGATTAAGACGATAAGTACATTGCTTCGAAAAGTCGTGTCAAGTCGTGTGACGTCACAGATTAGTACGTTCATTACCCAGAATGTGACGTCACAAGCCCCCACAAACGAGGATGTCGAGCGCTATTTCTTTTCCACACTGGAAAAAATAATTGAATATAATATCCTACTTGAAAAAAATGCTTTTTATATTATAAAGCACATTTAGATTTAATAACGGCAATGTATGTATTTTTACAAATGATTATTTATTGTTGTAAAATTAATTAGTATTGTGATACTACAAAATTCCTTTTATTTAGCATAATATTATGAGTCAATTTGAAGGCTTCAAAAGAGATAAGTATTCCATATATTTAAATTTTTATGTGAAGTAAATCCAAAAACCTAAGTATCGAAAAAACTTTATAATTTTCTTTCTTGGCTGTCATGAATAGCTTTGAAGAGAAAGTTTTTTAAGCGTTCCCATTTATAAGGATTAATTGTTTTCTGGAAAATTCTTAAAAAGCTATTGATGGTCGCCTACGCTAAAGTGACTTTTAAAAATAATTAGGTAGGTGTAAATGATATTTTTAGTTTTATAAATGGTTAATCATTAAAACTATCTGTTGTATCGCCTTCGTATTTGGTACGTTGCTCCTAAAAAAAAAAAAAAAAAACTTTTTATTTTAAAGAAATTACATAAACCTATGCATTTATTATACCTATGGTCATAAATTTATATTAAATCCTTACGTTGACCGACTATCGTAATACATTAGATGAAAGGCTCTACAAGCAACAAGAAAGATACAACAAACAGTGGTCATAACAAATCATATAACCCATATAAGTAATCGGGGGCGACCCTATTGCCATCAACCGGGCACAAGTTCAAACTCCGTTGTTGTTACTGAGAAATTCCTGATGGATGATTTTTAAAGAACACAGCAACACTTCTTTCGACCTGGGAATCGAACACAGGACCTCACGCTCAGCCGTCGCGTCGTGCTTGCTAGCTACCACTAGATGACTAGACCAACGAAGCGACGCGCGACGTTATTAATTTCAACACAAACTATAATATTTTCATTAAAAATTGTGTTGGAAAGCGTAAAGCTAAAGAAATATATTCGCTTACCACTCTGTTATTGCTATCAAAAAGATTTATGTCATCGTGCAAGTATAATGAGCACTTTATCACCAGTAGGTGTCTACCAGCCTGACACTGACGGGCGTTCATTAAGTTGCATCCTCTACCATCCACAACGCTTCAACGCTTTTCCGTCACTTAGTAACACTGTACATGAAGCTGCTATATTGATACTAGACAATAATCAACATGAAACCAGTCAACATCCATTGTATCCGGCAAATTGTAACGTAACGGCAATTGGCAAACCATATTGCACTATTGCACCAATTTTGGGGATTCATAATGTTATAAAGTGACCGTATAAACAAAAGACTTGCTTCACTTCCTCACTTCGATGTAGGTTGCTATGTGGTGCTCTCAAGAATTCTTATGCAATCGTTTTATGAGTGCTTGAATTGCTATCACACGGTGGTACGCTGCTCGATTGCCTCTTTACTATCGCAGTGACGTCCACATGTTTTACACTAACTTAACCGGACGTAAAGCATGGTATTAAGACGCCGTACATTTAACTATCAAACTGGTTATATTCACTTCAATAAAAAAAGATGAGCCCATGTTGTTGAACCCGTAATTATCTCAGTATCGCTGCTACGGATCGAGACCCATGAGAACACTGTTACGTAACATCTATGGAGCCTCAGCCTGTACTACCAATTAATTAAAGCGGATAATTAAGTGATAATTTGTTAAAATCCACAGAGCGGCGATGTGCAGGGAAGTGAATGGTAGATGCAAATGGCATTATGCCACTGTAATACAATCTTGCCGCTCTGTTTATAACAATGACCAACATGTATCTGTTGAAACACTTGTTTTTAAATAACTCATACATACACATCTTAGTAAAAATATTTCAGTATTGGGTACTTGAACTAAATTGCTATTTAGTATCTCTTATTGATATGTAGTGAGAGGAGACGGCGCATCTTGGTGTGGTCGTTACTGTCGCGGTATACGCTCTTAGCGATATAAAACGTTCCGTTGTCTTAAAACCTTACGTTTTATTGGTCTGTTAAATTGCTGTAATACAGCATTAAGAAACACTGTCTCGGCAAAACGTTCACAATAATAAATATTTTTTATTCCAGACCGCAAGAACGAACAATGTAAAGTGATTGAGATAAGTCGCGATCAAGCTTTCAATTTCATTTGTATTTACAATACAAAGTTCGCTTATTGCTAACAGTAGATTGCAAAATCTTGATATGTTTCAAAATAATAAATAGGTTCTAGGTATTAGGAATTGTGTGGCAATCTGTTGTAACATAGTGATGACGTCGTTGCCTGTAAAACGAGATCTGAAGAACATTCTCAACTGAATCATCACTCAGTGAGTGTTCTCAACTCTGCCTTGAATTATAAATGAGATAGTATGAAGCATGTATTAAGGCCTTCACACCTCTCGCTCGTTTTCACTGAGCAGCTGTGTATTAGTTTTACACGGCACTGCATTATTAAACAAAACATGCATAACGACCATACAGCAATGTAATCCCAGGAGCGTTATGTTTAAGTCCCATGTAATAGGATGTAGCCTATTGCGATTATCCCAGCACAAATCAAGACTCAGTGACTGTTACTCAATAATATGTGAAGGAAAAACCTTTTTAACACTTTTTTTAACCTGGGTCTCGAGCCCAGGACCATCATATTCAGGAGTAGTTCATACGAGCACTATACCAACGATTCAGTCTGCTGACTGCTAAATTGCATTTACATTTATAGGCCCAAGTGTTTAATAATACATCTTGGATCTGTTATAATAACAGGTCCACTATGTCTTCATTTTTGTTCTAGACTTTTAAATTTCAATATATGGCCCCAAGACGCGGGATACTGAAAGCCTTACAGTACAGTAGGATTTACAGACGCAAGCGTCTCAAGCGAATACGAACATTATTCGAATAAGAATGTTTATATTCGCATGACACTCTGGCTCACATTCATCTCACAGTCGTTTATAGGAATATAGACATTATACGCATATGAACGAGATACACATTCGTTTGAAGTACTTACATCAGATTGCAAGGTGAAGTCAAAGGGCGATCTCGGAATCTTTCCCTTAGTGCTCTTCTTTGAACTGAGTTGACTGGTTTCAATAATATTTCGAAGTAATTATAGATCATAGCGATAGGAAAGTACTGAGATAGTTCACCTGCGAGGGAGTTTTTAGTTGTTTTTCTCGTTTTTTTTTGTTAACAAACATCATCCTAATGAAAATTTTTCATACGCAATAAAGTTTTCATCCAAAATTGGAATCTGTTATTGGAAAAAAAACATCAGTGTGCGATACCACGCAAAATGTTTTCATGAAATGTTCAACAGTACTAGTCATTCTGAAATTAACTACACACACATAGGCATAAAGTTGATGTTTGTTTAAGCAGACGTGACATCAAGAATTGGAAACAAATATTTGAATATAAACGGTGTAAAGTACCCTTAACGAAGCCAAAGGGTACTTTTTCTCCGTCACTGCAATCACTTTTTCTTCTAGGGGTCAAAGTTCCAAACTTCTTCATTGAGTTTTAACGTAAATCGGGATTTCTCACCCCAAAAAAAAAGTAGTTTCTCAGCAAAAAAAAATGTCAGTGGTACTTAGGTTGATGTAGGTGCATAATGCTTGGTTGACGGGTCCTCCGCGAAGGGTTCCTTTACACCCTGTAGAATAGGTATACCACTCTTTTGTTCTAAAGTTTGACGTTCAAAAGCGCCTTCTAATGGTTTAACTAAATAATTAGTTTGAGTTCGACTTATCGTCTAAAAAGTCAGTGAGTTCTAAACTGGTTCCGTGTACATCCACCGAGGTATTTAATCGTCTAGATCCTGGTAATACGCCTCAGTAATTCAGGAGTTTAATTATTTAGGCGTCCAGTCGCAATCAAGGATGGGTTACTTGGCGGCGGATTGCGGTTTAATCGCCCAAAATAACAGCTCCTTCTCAAATGACTAATGCTGCTCCACTGACTTTGTTTACGCTTATGGTGTTAATCAAGGTTTAGATTATTGTATTTTGTAGATTTGGGCGTTTATGTATAATATTCTATATGACATTTAGCAGGATTGGCGACGTTTTGACACAGAAAAATACTGTAATTTACACAAGTAAGTTTTTTTGCAGTGTTTTTCTATGTAGTTAGTATAGTAGTAGTTACATACATACAACCTATGACTGCAAATGTTGTATCATGTCTAGTTCAGTCTAGATTAAGTAAGGCTTGAGTTAGACAATAAGTCTATCTTCTCTAAGAGTCAGACCAATTAACGCACGATCTTACCATAATCGTCAATCTGAACCGGGTAAAGGTCTAAAACTCAATTACGTTTCAATCTTAACTTTTAACATGACTTGTCGATAAATCCTGACGTATTCACTAGCTCAAGTTAAGATGGATCGGTGACCGAACTTTTCGAGCAGAACAAAAGATATTTTACCACGACCACATAATACGTATAAAGTATACGACTCACAATTATTTTTTGTGTACAAATAAGAAACTTAAAGAGCAAATGAGGCGAATTTCCCGAAGAAACAAAGCCTAAACATAAGTTTACCAAACAAGACAGACAATAAATTCAGAAGATAATTTATTACAGCGCGATCGAATTGCTCAGAATTCATGATAATATTGTGTTCTTGTATCAGAGTAATGTAGCTTCACGGAAACCATTTCTCTGTTCAGCTTTTGGTACAGATCCAAACATCGTCTGGTTTCACTCAGTTCCATAAGGGTATATCTGTGGATCAATCAATACAATCTCTCCTTCAGAGGCAGACGGAGTAACTGGCTATATCCAAGTGTTAGGATTCTTTTTTTAGGTTGCTTTTATTCCTGTGATCAAAGGCAGTAACGGTGTGACGCCCGACGGCCGGTCCAGCAGAATCGCCGCCGTCTACGTGGGTTATCGTGAACGTTAAATAAATTATTCAACACCAACAGACCCTTCGTAGATTTTTCCGTCCCTGTTCCTCTTAATTCTCCGATCAGGGTGCAAGGGAGACGCGTGTCCGTTACATAAACGTGTGAAAACCGATGACGAGTACACAAAGGATTCCATTTATCATTCGCTCGGAACACTGTCATTTGTGAAGTGTTTAGCGAGAGTCGTGACGCGTCGATACCTACCATGTTAATGGGGTTACCTTCGAAAGATATTAATATTACGCTTTTTACCGAAAGCCTTCAAGAGGTCGTAGAGCGATTTTAAAAATAGCATTTCTATTTTATGTGATATTCAGGTTGAGTTTACTGTAACACTCTTGATTCTGAGTCATTAATCAACCCATTTTAAAAACGTCGCCATTTGCTACGGCAGCACTGAAGCTTGAAGGAATATTTTGTGGGGTACAACGAAAATTATATTTTATATGTTGGGTTCAAAGCTGTTTTAATTTGTCCCGTAGCCTTTAATTATAAAAATAATGGTAAAAGGGTGGCGACCTTTTTGCCAAGATTTATATGAAGTTATTAACACCTGAGTAATTAAAGGTGTCAGGTCAGTTATGTTTAGGGAGTGGTGGAAACTATCAACAAATATTTTGTTTAGCTATTAAAGAGAGGATCTATAAAAATGTACCCTAATGTTTGTTATTTTTCCGCACGTGCTACAATATTAAGGGTGTTTTTGAAGAGGGTTTAATATCAATGAGATTGGCTTTATTTAACGCATACTTACCTAATTAAAAAAAATATTAATCATAAAATTTTCATAGTATGATTGATGATTTTATGTCATTTAGAAATTTTTTGCACCTCTCGTACATATAACATCACGCCTATAATCCCCGAAGGGTTAGGCAGGGGTGTACCTAATAAAACACTCATATCCCTAGTAGCATTTTTGTTGGCATTTGTTGGCATTTAGTTGGGCCACATACATTTTTGTTGGCATTTAGTTGGGCCACATACCTCTGTATGTGGCCCAACTAAATGCCAACAAAAAATGCTACTAGGGATTTCGCCAATAATTAATTATGTTTAAGTTCTATATAAAATGGGGCGAGTTAATTTCATTAATCGGGTGCAAATCCAGACTCCGTGGATGCAAATTAAATTGGATATTCACTCATTTTTCTGTATTTTTAACCGACGTCTAAAAAAAGAAGGAGGTTCTCAATTCGGATGTTTTTTTTTTATGTTTGTTCGGGCATAACTCCGTCTAATTGTTGAGACGACCTGATTTCATTATACTATGGCTTTGTTTTGTTTCTTGCGGTGAATCACTGACTCCTAAGACACAGGCACATACACCTAGTTTAGGAGTCAGGGAATTAAAATTACTGTGTCCTAGTTTATAAGCCATAATATAGCTTTTGTTTCTGATCGATATTTGTGATGGCTTTTGGTGAAATAAAGTTTTTTTTTTTTTTTCTTGCTAACCGATTTGAAAAATTCTTTTTTGTTGGAAAGGGTATACCTACTTCCTAATTGGTCCCATAACTTTTTTATCGAAATCGGACAAGCGGTTTTTGAAAAATCAACAAAACTGAAAAAAAAAAATACTACATTGTCCACATTATGACCCATGAACATGTGAACCACTAAAAAGTGAAAAATAAAAACTTTTTAACAAAAAATAAAACCGACTTCAAAAAAAAAAACACAAAAAAGTCAAAAATAAATCAGTTTCTGAAGTCGGTGGCAAAAAAATTAAATCAAACAAACAAAAGTCACCGACTTCAGAAACTGATTTATTTTTGCCTTTTTTGTGTTTTTTTTTTGAAGTCGGTTTTATTTTTTTGTTAAAAAAAGTTTTTTATTTAAAAACAAAGTTCTTCGCCTCTAAAAAAATACCCGTTACATAGATGATGCTATTATACAGCTTCATTTATTCACAGTGATTGTCTCAATACTATTGTTCAAATCGAAAAGATTGCGAAATAATTCTAATGATGACGCTCACATTTTGACATTTTCGATGGTCGTGCATCTTTTGTAAACCACATGCTATCCATAAAAATGTTTGCGTTGGCTTTCCTTTAAATTTGTCATTCGTATCACACTGCTTTGTGGTTGGTTACGCTGGCATTTGCTTGCCTGTTACCCAACCTTTTCATTTTCGAATGTAATTACAGCACCCATCGTAAAACGCCTTTTTAAATCCGGATCAAAAAAGAGGGGTGTAACAAGTTTGAAGTGTGTACATCTCTGTTTCTGTGTGTGTATCATAGCTACTTCTTTTTTTTTTTAAACGTCGTTGCTCCACTCTAGGAATTTCTCCTTTATCGTGGGTGCGTTTAATACAACCATTTAAACTCACATACACAAACACACCCAGACCCGAAACAACTATATGCAGGCCTTACAAATATTTGTTCCGTGCGGGAATCGAACCCGCGACACACATCGCAGCAGTCCACAGCAGCAGCCACTGCGCCAACCGTGCCGTCGATCTTCTGAACGGATGACCCGACTTTTGATTATTTTCCGTTTGCAAGGTCTTAATCAAGATTGTTATAGATTTGTTTCAAGAAAATCCGCTGAGCCGGAATAGTAAAGCAGAAAATCATTAAATCTAAGCGGGGCTCCGACACAACAATGCGTTTATTTAGATATTATTTTTCTTGTTACAGGAAACTCTGTTCTACAGCAACGTTTATTAATGTCATTATCGACAAAAGTAAAATTTGGATATCTTGAAATGATCGCAGTGTGTGGTCGGATGTGACCAGTAGTGTGGTATGTCGACCACTCACCGGTGACGTCACCGAGTGAACGTCGGCTGCGATCATTCTTAAGAACACTTATGGTGTAACAACTGGTTAGGGATAGTGATGGACCAATTTAAGGATTTGTACCGCGGACTATGCTTGGCTGATTACAGTGAGAGCCAGATCACGCAACGAAAAACACCGTGCGAGTGGGAGGTGACCTTCCAAGGTCATCTATTGAAAACAAGGTCTCGCAACGCTTTGAAAATTCTTGAAAAGAGATGTAATGACGCGTCATGTAGGAATGAGGTCGACTACGAGTGAGCATCCGCGGCGTCCACCACATCGTTATATAAACAATTAGCTGTTTCGAGAGCGTTTGTATTCTTTATTTTGGTTTCTTTATTTCGCGTATGGCACTCATTAGGTAGTACGCGGTGGCGTGTAATTGCTGGCTTGTTTCACGCAGTTTGTAAGTATGTGCCTCACGTTCCGTGTTAAGTGAAACGTAGTCAAAACACTGCAAGCAGCCGGCCCCGTCAGGTTCAACAGAGAGCGAAAGTGGATTTGCTACCTGATGGTATTTTTGAGTTCGCGTCTGCTGCCCAGCCTTCGTTTTATAATATGTTGTAAGAGTAATAATATTCTATGTATTAGGACTTTGTTTGATAAATCATAGGATATCTTTTCATAAATTTCTTCAAGGTCGTGCATAAAGTGGTTCTCTTACAATTAATGCCAAGATTATAACTTTAAACAAACCCACATGATCAATATTCTTTAAATGAACGTGGAGCAACAAAAGGTCAAATGAAATAACAATTTCAAACGCATTAGCCATTGAAACAGTTTGAACTGACGGCACCTTACGAGTAATGCGTGCTTCTGTAAGCGTGCGCGCAGATTAGCGTTAAGATAAATTGATCACGGCTCGCCACTTTGTTCTCCTGATGAAAGTTACGAAACTTGTTCGCTACAGACAGACACTACATACCGATTACTCTCATCGATACGTTTAAGTGGCAATTATATAATGTTTGACTAAACAGGATAACTTCACTCTGTGTAGAATCGCCATAAATGAATGCTGATTTGAATATATTACTGTATCGGATATAGGTTACAATTACTTAACCACTGTTGTATTATGCGATCGGCTTGCGTTCACGCGTTCTGAGAACTGCGTTCCTCATCGACATGTATACGCAGTCGGTATTTATCTGGAGAAGTCAAATTGTTTTTTTTTTCTTGTCGGTTGGAAAATCATTAAATAACCCCTCCCGCTCTTGGGCAGAACGAAAGGGAGTGTCAGACTTCTACTGATTAAAAACCACCCATGTTCCTTCTTAGCCAAGTCGAGGCCGCGGTTCCTCTTGTGAACAACCCGTAGCCCCGACGGGTGGGGTCGTCACCTCTTGTCTACTTTTTCCTTTTTTATTTAGCCGTAAGTTTGTTAGTGATCAGTCTCTTTTAGGCCATAAGTAAAAGTCACGCAGTCAATCTTTATATCATATCTTTATTAATAACTCTAGTGCCCAATCACATTCATCATCATCATTATCATCAGCCTATGCTGTTCCCACTGCAGGGCTTCTGGCCTCCTCTCTAGGAAAGGGGTGGATGATGATTATTATAATCCTGCACCACGCGGGCCCAGTGCGGGTTGGTAGATGTCACCATGTCTTCGATTTCTTTTCTTCTAAAACATATACCGGTTTCCCCATGATGTTTTCCTTCACCGTTTTGAGAGCAGTGGTGATGAAATAGAATACGCAAAGCAATGCGCCTGTCTGGGTTCGTACCCACGACTTACTGTTCGTAAGTCGGGGCGCAACCACTGGGCCACCACTGCTCTCATTCCAATCATATTATAAAGAAAGATACGCCATGTTCATACTGAATGGCGTTCAGATATCGTTGCGTTCTACGACAGGGATAGATAATACGGAACGTTTAAGATAAAAAGAGATAGCTAGTTACTAAACTGCACCAATTGCCGTAGTTTGTCCTCAACAATTTGTGCGTGCTAATGCGATATCTATTGTCTCATTCTCATTCTCTGCTCACATTATATTATTATAACGTTTATTACATTATCATCTGCCTCTTCCCACTAAAGTAGGAGCTTTCAGTCTAAACGGAATGCACCTAAATACCATAATTTTACATGGAGCCATTGCATAGCAGACCTGCACAACTTACTGGGTTGCTACGCTTCACATAACGAAAGATGTAAATTTCTTGTTTTTGTGCATAATTTTAAGTATTTTATTTAATATTTTTATCGTTCTACTAGCTGATGCCCGCGGCTTCACCCGCATGGATGTCGTTCAAATTACATATATACTAAAACCTTCCTCTTGAATCACTCTATCTATTAAAAAAACCGCATCAAAATCCGTTGCGTAGTTTTAAAGATTTAAGCATACAGACAAACAGACAAAAATAGCGACTTTGTTTTATACTATGTAAGGATATACTATAACTATGTAAATTTATACGAGTATGTTTCTTTTAATCTGTGTTTTGTCTGTCTAATAACTTTTTAGTAAATTTTTCTGTTATGTAAATGGATGAAATTCAATCTGTATGTGTAATAAAAAAATGGACTGTCGTCGGTGTAGTGGTTGCAAGTGTGACTGGTGCGTATGAGGTCCTGGGTTCGATTCCCAAGTTGGACAAATGATAACTGGGTTTAGTAACCACGGATTTGTGCTAGGTTGATGGCAATGGGCTCACCATGGGATTTCAACATAACTGACAAAACGGAGGTTTACTATAAAGTACGCCTTTGCCTATTCAGGGTTAACAGGCTGCTGATGTTCATTATGTTTTTCTCAAATAAATAAAATGCATTGTCCACACATACAAGCATTATATTTGCCAAATAGCGGACTGTCTATATCAAACGAAGAGCAGGTCTCTAAACTAGGTGGATTACCTAATCAAGATTTTTTTTGACAATCAAAATGCAGAGCACGGTTGTGTCTGTCGGCGTCGGTCTCAGAGGTATTATGAAAGAGGAGTTAGTCAGCATCCACCTACACTTAAATATGTAAATTCGTATGCAGTATTGTGAAGGCAACACTTAGTGGTAACTATGTGCGTAGATTTGAAAACGTTGCGACCACAGATATACATAGACCTAGATAACGCAAGAGCAACTACTTCGCGAGCTTCTTTTCGTCCCTAGCTTACGTACAAAAATCGTATGTGGCCACTTTTGCGCTCAGTCTGCATCGGTAGTCGGACGTCGGCGCTGGTACACACGGCTACACATCAAGCTATACAAAACCAGTATAATCTGATCGTTCATCGCGTGAAAAGATCTAATAAAGTGAGGCCAAGATTAACTGGTTTTGTATAGCTTGATGTGTAGCCGTGTGTACAATAGGCAGGGGTTGGGGCGAAGAAGGCGCCGTACGCTGCGGCGTCTTTGAATCGATTTGATTTTCCGATTTATAGTGCTTGTGACGTCATAATGCCACGCTTGGTTTAGTCAAATAATGGCACGCTTGGTTTTCATACAGATCGTGATACTTGCATTGTCTAGGTCTATCTATATCTACGGTAGCGACCTTAAATTGGTCGCCAAAGTTTTATGCCTTATAGAGACAAATTTTGCTTTCTTCGTGTTTATTATGCGTGTTAGTATCTCAGTAGTAAAACGTTCAGACTAAGTCGGTCGTTTGAATTGAATGTGCTTTATGTAATAATGATTTAAGGAGGCCATTGTGAGAATGAATGGATGGATGTTTGTTACTCTTTCATGCAAAAACTACTGACCGGATTTAAATTAAATTTGGCACACTGGCAGTTTTACACATACATAGACATATACAATACACATACTTAGTACGATTCGATGTCGATCCGAACTTAGCGAACACCAAAAGGGCGAAGCCGCGGGCAAAAGCTAGTAATGCTTTTATATTATGTAGGTACAGTCGGCAGCACGTCAAGCGAAACGCTATACATAACTATAACTACGACGCGGCATGGCATGTTAGAAAGAAAGTATCCTTAGCGTGATTGGTGGATTTTTCAACGTTTCTGAAATTACCCAATGGTTGCGCATACTAACAATTAGGAGCCAATAATCATGTCTCACTAATAATAGGCCACACCTCCTTGCCCCTGCGCAACCGTCCCTACTCCCGAGTATTTTTAGTCTATAATAGATTTTCAACGTTATGTTCTAGAGTTTAAAGTTGAAAATCTATTAAAAACAAACTGTAGTTTCGTCGACGAGCTCGTCAATGACAACTTTTTTTTACTTTTTAAGCGGAACAATGCCGTTATAATGATTGTTGCGTAACTTTAGCCGTTTACGCAGCGCACGCATCTAAAGATCTCAAAAGGAATAAATTCCCTCGCTTTTAGAACACCAGAAGGAGCTTCTTTCTTTCTGGTCATAGCGTGATGTTAAGGTGGATCCACACTTGAAACCTAACATGTTATAAAACATTGTTACTTAACAATATTCAATAGAAAAATTAGCAATGTTATGTAATGTAGACGTGTTATATACTTAACACAAGTTTTGTAAAATGTTACTTAAATCTGGACACACCTTTTAACCTGTAGCCAAGTAAAGATTTTTTCAATTGGAACCGGTTCCTGTGATTAGCGCATTCAACCACAAAAAAAAACCCTTCAGCTTTATAATAATACTAGCGACCCGCCCCGGCTTCGCACGGGTGCATATTATATACATATAAACCTTCCTCTTGAATCACTCTATCTATTAAAAAACCGCATCAAAATCCATTGCGTAGTTTTAAAGATTTAAGCATACTTACATAGGGATATAGGGACAGAGAAAGCGATTTTATTTTTTACTACCTATGTAGTGATAAGTATAGATTATTATTATAACTAAAGTAAAAATAAACTCATATTTTTCTTTATTTTACTCCATATTTCGTCAGAGGTTTATTCATTTATATATTTCTCTCTTCGATAGTTGAATTACCACGTTTGTTTTCGCTAATGCGATCATTCATGCTCCTTATCTGTAAGTCTACGGAACAATTTCAAATGCAAGTATTTTTATTTATTAAAGGCGATTGTGCTCCTTATTTATAGCACGGCACGGGTCAAGTTCCTATGCAACTATGTTTTCTTCCAACTGGGCTTGGAATAGAAGTAGGAACTTAGAAAGTTTAATCGTCTGTAAGTAGATATTTATTTGTAAACGCGATTGTGGTCCTTATTTATACAAAGTCACGGGTCAATTTCCTGTAAAAGAATTTTTGCTGCGACGCATGCAGTGGCGACGCGGCGCTACACCAACAGTCGGTCTAACCCGCCGCTATAATTATGTAAAATTAAATGTTTCACATCAAAAATACGTATTCAATATTTTTCGATAATCTAACTGACGGACCAAATAGAATCGTATTTATTTTGCTCAGGAATCATCCCTTTTCTAATATTACTACTAATGTTTCACATCTGCCTGGCCACCTGTGACGGCCAACCTATTTTTATTACCATGCCATTCTTTCAATTCATTTCAAGTATTCAACCTGCTAAACTAGTTTTTGTGGATAGTTATTCAACACAAAGACGCGAATACGCATACATCCTCAACAAAAAGATATCTATCTCTTTCGCTCGATTCTCGCTGTTGCTGCTCATAACGCGTTCAAGGTCAATGTGGGGTAGCTTGATGCGCTGGCGACTGTACAAATATCATATTCGAGTACCTAGGCAAACTTCAGACGTTACAGTAGATTAAAATATTGCGATGTTTGGGATGAATTTCACGGGGCTGTAACTATGAATATAATTCAATTTTCGGATACGTTATATAAAATGTATGCACAGAATTTGAGGCAGTAGCAGATTAGTTGTACGAGACTTAGGCCCTAACTACCACTACTGTTGTGGTGACTTAGTACCTAATAATAAAAAAGTGAGTTTAATAAAGTTCTACGGTAGGTAATATATTTAAAATTTAAAGGAAATTATTTTCAATATCGACTGCAGTCTTTCTACTATTATAAATGCGAAAGTTTGGATGGATAGATATTTGTTACTTCGTTCCAGAATGGCTGTACGGAGTCTGGAATAGTAGTTAGGCTATTTTATTTTCTCACATAGGTTTAGAGTACACATCAAAATTATCATGAACTAATTAACACGAACGAAGTGTGAGCGGGCAACAGCTAATAAAACATAAACCCTATGGCTTCGATGCAATTTGCTTATTATTAACGATAGCCCGACAATTCCCGACAGGAAACGAATGAAACGATCATAGAAACGATCAACAGCAGAAAAGTTTCAGTACTTTTATTGAACCCCCATCATTGAATTAAATTACCTTTTAGTTTTTCCAATACTTAGGACCAACAAAAAGAAAAAGAGAAACGGTAGCAAGCAGGGCTGCGGGCTTTGAGGTTCCGTGGAGCAAAAAGAGTAATTGGGTTGCAAAATTCCATGTTATAAGCCCGATATTGGATTTGTGCACGATAAATGGGTTAGGCCTCGTTATATCGATGCAATCGGCCTGGAAATGGTTAAACTTTAATCAGAAAGACTTCCCACAATGTGTGCTTTAAATATGATATTTTTACACTCCCGAGGAAAGGGCATGGTTTGAAGATCTTATCAGTAACAAGATACTTACTATAAGTACTACGAGTACAACCTTAGTATAGTCACGAACACCAATCTTTACACTTAAGTAAGAAGTAATTTTCGCCTACTTTATTGATTTCATTATCATGTTACGTACCGCAAATAAAATTTTGGAACCTATATTATCAAAAGTAGGTCCATAATTATGTCAATGTTGTAATTGTTATTTCACGAGAAATTCACGTTTTAACTTTGCCAAGTGTTTTCATATTATTGCTAGTGACTGTACACCGGTCCTAAAATTGTATCATTGTGGTTGCAGTATATTGTTGTAAAAAAAGGTATAAAGCACAGATAACTATCTCGAATAAAGTAACATTATTACATTACTGGTACTCAAATACTTTGTCGAGAGATAATTTCCGAATGAAATGTTTACTTCTAGAAAAAATATATGCCAAGGATGGGTCTGTTTTATTTATTCACATTTTATTGCACAAGTCAAATGTCGTATAAAATGCCTCATCCCAGTGTCTGTCTGCTGGCAACCGATCAAGTATTGGGCTAAGCAAAAACACGACGAATGTTTGCGTAATAAATTTATATTGAGCCATTGCCCATTTCTACGTTCAGAAATACCTACAATGAAATAAAGCCAGACATCCTGGAATAAAATTATCTTATCTAATCGGATTATGGTCTAAAAAAGACGTCCATAGATTCTTTGATAGTATTATATTACTTTATTAAAAAGAATCGGACCGCCTCTGACCGTATCAGACTTACCTCCGGAATAGAAATTAATTTTCTTGCCCTTGCTCAGTATTACAGTTCTTTCATAACTTGACATTTTAGATTGAACTTTATTCTACCATAATGGTCTTCTTGGAAATAAAATATTAGGATTTTATATAAATGCTCAAAGTTTAACAATTGCAGAACCCAACTGAACGTTGTCATCTGGCTTTAGGCTGAGCTGAGGTCTTTCTGGCATTATTACATTTGTTTTTATTATTTATTTTGTTTAACTTTGAAGGTATTTTTGATTTTAATGTTACAGTTCCTTCAACACAGCTGCATAATAAAGATTTTAAATAAAATAGGTAGGAACTGCATTCCCGTTCAAAATTTATCTTTAGGCCCCTCCGCTTACAACGTCAACGTCTTGTGCTTTTTTATTAATTTACTGAGAGACGGGTCCACCGCAAAAAACGCTGCATTTTAAACTTACGAGCGAAAAATGCTTCTCGTAAAATCGACGTTTGAAATCGTTAACTTTTTCATACATCGCCATGACGCAGCACGCGCCGCGCGACGCCCCGCCTGTACGTAAACATGCACTAAGACAGTGAGTGGTTGCCCCGTGATTTTAAGATGATAGTATAATAATTTAAGTAAATAACCTAAACTAGCTTTGCTAGCGGTTTCGGGTTGTGGACTGTAACAATGGAACTGAAACCAGTTGAGCGACTGGTTTCAGTGCTATTGTTGTTGAAGCGCTTGCACATTTTGATAACTGCTTGGGCCCCTTGTTCAAGTTCTGTTGTTTGTTCTAAGCTTACTGGTGGGTATCATGATTTGCCTGGCCTTGTCCCAACTATGTTGGGGTTGGCTTACTGCTGTATTAATGGGCTTTAGTTATTTGTGTTCGTTATCGTTTTGTCCATAGTATTAATTACATAAAATCACGCCTGTAATCCCAGAGCACATTTCGCCAGTTATGGCGTGCTTATTACCATGAACCGGGCACATATTCAAACTCCGTGGCTGCTACCGATAAACTGATGGAAAAGTTAGAGTTATTAGAGTAACGAGCTGGTTTATTAAATAATCGTAAAAGCGACTACATGAGGTTCTGGGTTCGTATTTCGGGTAGTTCAAAGCGTTATATGATTTTCCAGGCATTACATGCGCATAACTAAGATCGCCCGTCTTATTAATTTTTACCAATAATCGGGGACACATCTAGATTGTGGGGAGAATATAATAGCAGTTGTTGTACCGCATGTTGGCAGGCCGGTATAAGCTGCGATTACTAAACCAACGACGGTTGTTACCGGCTTAATAAGCCTGTCCTCATCTTCTATTTTTTACTAGACGCGTATAGTACCTAGTTGTTTCTTTCTTCTTCATAATTTTTACAGTACTTCTTCACCATCAATATCTGCCCAGACATTGCCAATGTATGCTAGGTCAGCTTCCAATCTTACCGGATGCAGCAGTATACCAATATGTTATACGAAGCGACTGCCTATCTGACCTCTACAATTAAGTTTCTGGGTAATACGATGTGACTAATCGTATTTTTAACATAACTAATAAAACAGGTTAATCTAAAACATTGACTAACTTTGATAGTTCTCATAAAAACCGGGTTAATGACGGTCCTACAAACTAAGTTGGCTTATCTCTACAAATTCTCCGTAAACAGTCATTACATTTTTATTTTATCTGTTTCAGATCAAGTTGAATGGAAAGTTTATTTTATAGCGTCGCTCCAGCCATTAAAATAAGTAGAATTATCACTCAAAAGTTTCGAACGAGAACGTTGTAACATTCGTCTGAACTCAACTTTTTATCGTATGAGAACAAAGTGGTACATTATCCACTTTTTTTACTTGTGCTGTGTAAGTATAAGAATATGTTCAATTAAGTGGATTTCTGACGATCTGACGATCTGGATTCATTCAGATTGGACGAAGAAGGCAATTAGCAAACAAACTTGGTAAGCCGTGGGGAGGCTTTAGCCCAGCTGTGGGAAAGCGTGGGCTGTATAAAAAAAAATGTGCATTTCTTGAGGAGGGACTCGTGGCTAAATTATGGGGCACAGCTACCTTACGAAAAATAATGCTTATCTCTCAAAATACAGTGCTATGTGGTGAATCCTGGGTGACTTCAGAGTTAGAAGTCGTAATCATTAATCACCGGTAACTGATAGCAAATTATATTGGAATGTTTGGTAAAGATGGTTGTTTTGTTACACTAATACAACTTGCTGAGCTGTGGTTGCTGAAGCATTTTATGGAGCAGCAATTGATGGAAATAAATAGATTATAACAACAACTACTAGCGAGCAGTGGTGGCTTAGTGATAATGACCGTGAGATGGTCGTTCTTCGAACCACTATTCTTTTTTTTTGCATATGGAAGTAATACATAACTTACGTTATAGCCATCCATAAATTTCAACCCTTGTCAAAAACTACCTATTGAAATATCCATGGGAAGAAATTATTTAGAAACAAAAGATAAGAAACGGACCCAAAACACTTAGAAAATAAAAATCTATTGAATTTAGTTTAAAATAATATTGCAAAACGACACTCGAAAAGCAATAAATCGTACGTTGGAGTAACCTTTCTCGGGGTATCTGGACTTATGGTGAACAGATGTGTGAAATGGCGATGCATAGAAGGGGCGCCTACGCAGCATTGGGCGGGAACCTGACGCCATGCCTTTGACCAATGAGCTAGCGTCTTATACAAGACAGCCAATGAAAAACACATTACTCGCGTGTGAAATTGCATTTCTAGGGAGGAGTCTATCTGGGTGCTTGGAAGGGGTGGAGCAGGCAGACGAGAGGGAACGCGCTTTGGGAACAACAGACGAGTTTGTGCATCGATCGAAGATGAATATTCATTGTATTTAAAAATAAAATTAGAAGCAGTGTGTCTAAGTCTAAGTAAATATTAAGTGAAATCGGAAGACAGAGAGAGAGCTGAAATTTGGTAACGTATTCCAAGTTCAAATTTTGTGTAAAAGCAAGATCCCAAGCTAATTTACAATAACTTCAGTCACCCAATCTATTTAACGACCCAAGTAAAAATGGAGGCCGCAACAAACTTCGATATTTTATACTCACTAAGTCAAAAGACACGAGCGCACCTTTGGTCTGGCCTAGACAAAGTAACTGCTATACTATTCTTGATAATAGTAATTTATTTCCTCGTGATAACTTGTATAGAAGTTTGCAAGAGATGGAAAGGCGGGAATTGTGGAGAAATCGCTTTGAATTGTATAGGCGATACACATCACGCAGACCTTGAACTACGTGAACTGGCTTAAGCTAGAAATCTGAGTATATTACTGTAAATTATCATGGGATATTGTGGCTTAAGTACCTTGAATAAACTGTGTAACCATTATGTGTAACTTGCCTCTCCTCTCAGTTGTATTGCAATTTATATAAGCTGATAAATAATTGTCAATATTGTAATATGTTGTAAACATCCAATTTGTATGTGCCAGAAAGGTTTTTCGCTTGAGCCGTTCGGTTTTCCTTATCTGGCTAGGTTTAGGAATGGGACGACTCGATCAAGGTCCGTCAAAATCTTAGCGGACCTAGGTCTAAATAATCAAACAGTTTCTTTCGCTGTCAGAAGGGGTTTCGCTTGAGATGTTCCGTCTCCCCTTAACTGACTAGGTCTAGTAATGGGACACTCGACCTTAGCTCGCTATCATCCTAGCGAACTAGGTCTAATTAATCAAACAGTTTCTTTCGATAAATTTATCGAAAATAAATAAATAATTTAAACATCAACCACCTCTTTCTTTTATATTCCAAGATTACCTGTGTAGAGAATTTGATAATGGAAGATTGACAAAGCTAAGATCAAGTAATAACAAAGGCAATGCTTTAAAATCAGTGTAGTAATTCAGGTTGCAACTCCAATAATGAATTCTCTATAATATGCACACTGAACCTTGAAAGACACGATTTTACGTTATTGAACTTAACCTAATATAATAATTTGTACTACTATAGACCAAGTCTGAGATAAGGATCCAGACCCTTCAATTAAGGTCTGAGACTATAAGTTCCTTCTGAACTGAATTGAACCTAGTAAAATACACAAGTTTACAGGAACCTAATCATCACTTGTTGATTCAAGTCAACAATCACTTAATTGTGTTGGAGGGGAAATATTGTCTTGAGAGAGAGAAACATTTCGGCTGTGTTGCATAATGCACATTAATATTTCCTAATTTTGATATACTGATGGCTTGAGATACACGACTGCGCGACGCCTCTGGCAGTGATAACGCAGCATACCATACACGTCATTCTTGCAATCCGACTTCCGACCTAGATTTGGCCAAATCTAAATATAACTCAAATACAAATACATATACTCAAAACCATGGTTCCGGGGGAAAGTCTGCCCAACCTGGGAATTGGCAAATAAGTCTGCCCTTAACTGGGAATCTGGCAATGCCGCCCTAACCGGGAATCTGGCTATAAAAAAATGCAAGTACCTGCCTATATGGATAAGGGAATCATTAACGCTTCGCAGCGATTATAGGAAGTCGGTTGCTCCCCCAATAACATTGATTAAGGACCGTGGCGCGGTGTAGGTTTCCCCCATGCTGACGATATCAGTCAGACGCGGTGGCTAAAATAAGCACAAACGCACATGTATCAACTTACACAAATCATTCTAACGTGTCAAATTGAATTTAACTTGTAAATTCCTTTATTAAATCAGAAGAAGACTGATTAAGTATTGTACTAAACAATAATACAGATGTGTCGAGACAAGCTCCGCATTTTCGAGTAGAATGATTGATAAGTCTACATTGTTCGCACAGTGGAGTGTACTCGAGATTGACCTGTGGTCAATCTAAATCTAATTGTTGATTAAAAACCCCGAAATGACTCTCTTGATACAACATTATTTCCTAAACACTGGTGTGAGGAAGTTCAATCCTTCCTAGATTAAACACAGTATTGATTACCAAAGACTAACTAAGAAAGTTCGACTCTTTCTCAGTATATTCACTCACAAAACAAACAGACTAGACGATCAACGCGAGCCAATACAGAACCTTGGTACGATGACGACACAGACCGTCATCCTTACCGTTGCAGGACTTGGTCTTAGGACAGGGCTACCATCACTGGATTTGGAGACCGAGACCTGGAGCCATCACAGAATTTGATGCCGCGTGACCAAGGATCTAAGTACATATTCGAAATAACGATATGACTAGATCTATTTATATAAAATAAAAAAAGAACACAACGTAGAAATTTAGAAATTGTGAAATACTGAGAGGAGAGATAAAATACATACTGTGCATGTTATTATGTGTAATGTGTTGTACATTTAAATTTACCTTATGTATAGGGGGAGCAGAAATAAGCTGTATGTCTTACAAATAAATGTACAATATACAGGATTCCAAGGAGGAGACTACAACGGCAGAAATATTTTACTTAAGTCTATTTTCTAGATTAAGTTCTTCAGGAAGAGACTACAACGCCAGAAATATTTTCCATATGTTTACTTTCTAGATCAAGTTCTTCAGGAAGAGACTACAACGCCAGAAATATTTTCCTTAAAATTATTTCCTAGATTAGCTTATTTCTTAGATTAAATTCTACAGGAGGAGACTGCGTGACTAGATATATTAATTGGTTTCACCTTGTGTTGTTTACCTTGTGTTTATCCCTAGCAATTTACCACATATCTGACGAGAAGGTTGCTTAAACGGACGAATAAATTAACATAATACGGGTTTAAACGGTTAATAGAAAAGGAAATACAGTAGAGTAAATAAAAAAAAAAAAAAAAAAAAAACGAAAAAAAAAAACAAAATGTCGACAGGTAGAGGAAGACGTAATAAAAGAAAGGTAGAATCGGATCTTGTAAAAAATTACAACAACTAAGTTCGGATGTTAACTTAATACAAAATGGAAATACGAGTGGTTCTTCATCTGAGACGTATGGAGTAACTAATAACGGAAGTAATACGACTGATAGACAGGAATTGATTAGTCCTACATCCGCGAGTTCTAATGTACCTAATACCTCCCGAAACACGGAATTTATATGTGATTCAACCATCAATTAGCAAACCAAACTTTGATGGAAAGCCATTCACTAATCCTATTGCATTTTTGAAGCGATTAAAGAAGTATATAAGGGCAGTAAATGGATCAGACCGCGAGATTGACATAGCGTTAGGATGCATCACGGGACACGCTCGAAGGGTTATGGATCTATACTCGAAAGGATGGGCTGTATTCGCTGATTTCGAGGCTGACTTCAGAAGTATCTACTGGACTGAACGAATCCAGGAATCTGTAAGGTATAGGTTGATTAATTCAGTATATAAGGGTGATTCAGGAATGACGATGTCGGAACATTTCGCTGAGTATGCTGAATCAATGCAGTCACTGACTATTTCATTTAGTGAGCGGGATATAGTAAATTCTATTATGCGGCACTATAATACAGATATACAACGACTATGGTTTACTAGAGTTGAGGAAGTAGACATCATGAGCGGGATTAATTTTCTAAGGAGCATAGAACAAAATATTGTTGAGAAACCGAAGGAAGTTACGAGAGTTAACGTTGGTAGGAATTTTAGAGAAAGACGGAACAACGGGCCATCGTCGGCGCACCCGATTGTAGCAACGATATCAACTAATAGGTGGAGAACTAGAGGAAACTCGTTGAGAGGACGCGGGTATCGTCAGGGACGACCAAGTTATAGAACGAACGTTAACAGACCTGAAAAATCCGGAACTGAACAAGAGAGAACTAACATCAGGCCGGCTATCGCTTTTGTAAAGGAGGGCCAAGGATCTAACACGTCTAAACATGTGGGGGAGGGACAACCAAAAAACTAGTATTTCCCACACAAACTAGGTCCGATAATATGATATTGTGTAGCACGGGAAATAAAGGGACCTCGGAACGCGGCAGAACAGGAGTAGCGTACAAAATTTTAACTAACAGAGGGTGGAAGCCGGGACAGAGTTTAGGAGTTGGCGAAGGAGGCCTTAAACGACTACTAAAACCTAACACAGGCGGTGACGAATATGACTATCACTCAGTAATTAAAAGCATAGGGATCTTATTAGAAAATCAGTTTGACAACGTAACCGAGTGTGTCAAGATAGGTATGGTGTGTGAGCTTTGCGTGGTGAGAAAATTACATACGTATACAATGATTCACGAGCTCGACGAGTCGATCGACGTAGAGATTGATTACTCTTTACCTAAATTACCTGAGGTATGCGTGAGGTTGTACGGCAGAAGTATGAATGCACATAGCGATACAGGTAGCCAGATTAGCGGAATAACTAGAGAATTGTACGAGTCTATTCTAAGGAGAAATGAAATTTTACCTGAGATTGCTATTCCAGCCATTCAAATACAAGGAGCGTTCGGATCACGTAGCGAAAGTACGAATCGGATGGTTTTAATAGAATTCAAATTAGGTAGTATCTTAGTCGAAGCACCTATTTTAATTATGCGGCGGTTACCTAGATCATTAATACTAGGTTATGACTGGCTAGAACGAGTAAAAGGAGTAGTGAACTGTGGAAACGAACGAACGTTAACAATAGAACATTTGGGAGTTAGGTCTTGCGAAAAACTGAATTCAGATTGCAAATTCGAAAGGTTAGGGGGAGAGACAAATGCAGCAACGATTAATTCGAGACTAAACGAGGGCACTAAACCGGTAGAGCATAGCAAGTTGAGTAAAGAGACGTATGGTGAAAAGAATAAAGAAAATCACCTGGACAATTCAACTTTAAGTAGTGAACAGAAGGAACTATTGTTACCTGTACTAGACAGACATTGTAAAGTATTTACAGACAAGCTAGGATTGACTAATAGGTATGAGCACGTTATTGAGTTAGCAGATAAAATTCCTTTTGTGAAGCACAGTTATCCAGTACCTCTGGCCTATAGGGAACAAGTTAAAGCGAAATTAAGTGAATTAGAAAGATTAGGAGTGATCAGACAGGAGGCAACTCCATATTGTAGTCCACTCACTTTCACTAAGAAACGAGATGGGACAATAAGAATCTTGTTAGACGCGCGCGAGCTAAATAAGAAAATGATTGGGGACACAGGGGCGCCACCACTCACGTCAGAGATTTTACAGTCTTTTCACGGAATAAATTATATCAGTTTAATAGATTTAAATAATGCTTATTTTCAAATACCTTTACATCCAAATTCAAGAAAGTATACAGGTTTCTCATTCATGGGACGAACCTATACTTATCGCGTGTTGCCTCAAGGATTAAAGACATCTGTGGCAGGATTCTCGAGAGCAATGGATTCTAATTAGAAATAAAAAAATAAATAAATTATCTAGATGACATTGTCAAATATACGACAAGGGGAACAGATATACAATTAGAAACATTAGAGCAGATTCGTTATCAAGCGCGACAAAATATAATTAAAGTGGCGGAGAATAAAGAACTTCATTATAACAAAAATCATAAATTGATACAGTTCGAAATAGGAGATCTAGTGAAACTTAAAACTTTTGCAAAGTCAGATGCCGACAAAAAGTTAACAAAGAAATTTATGCGGCTATATGAAGGACCTTATGTAATTGGAGTGGTTCCTTAAAGTAATGTATATACTTTAATTGATGTCCATACTGACAAAGTCAAAGGGAATTACAATACAATACATCTGTTTCGTTACTACAAAAACAATACATAAAGTAGAACTAGCTACGGGATGGGACGAACAAAGGAGACAAACAATTGCGTAGCCACCATCATAAACCAGTAGACCCAAACTAAACAAACAAAGGGAGACTAAGTTGAATAAGTTTATTATCGTACTTGAAACAAAATTTTAATAGACGTGGGAAATTTAAGGCTAGCGTGAGAATGTAAAGAAGGAAATAGATTTTTCAACGACCTAGTGTAACGATGGAGAGATACATGAGTACTAGGTGATTAAACAAATCTATTTGGGGGAGTGTGAGATGGTCGTTCTTCGAACCACTATTCTTTTTTTTTGCATATGGAAGTAATAAATAACTTACGTTATAGCCATCCATAAATTTCAACCCTTGTCAAAAACTACCTATTGAAATATCCATGGGAAGAAATTATTTAGAAACAAAAGATAAGAAACGGACCCAAAACACTTAGAAAATAAAAATCTATTGAATTTAGTTTAAAATAATATTGCAAAACGACACTCGAAAAGCAATAAATCGTACGTTGGAGTAACCTTTCTCGGGGTATCTGGACTTATGGTGAACAGATGTGTGAAATGGCGATGCATAGAAGGGGCGCCTACGCAGCATTGGGCGGGAACCTGACGCCATGCCTTTGACCAATGAGCTAGCGTCTTATACAAGACAGCCAATGAAAAACACATTACTCGCGTGTGAAATTGCATTTCTAGGGAGGAGTCTATCTGGGTGCTTGGAAGGGGTGGAGCAGGCAGACGAGAGGGAACGCGCTTTGGGAACAACAGACGAGTTTGTGCATCGATCGAAGATGAATATTCATTGTATTTAAAAATAAAATTAGAAGCAGTGTGTCTAAGTCTAAGTAAATATTAAGTGAAATCGGAAGACAGAGAGAGAGCTGAAATTTGGTAACGTATTCCAAGTTCAAATTTTGTGTAAAAGCAAGATCCCAAGCTAATTTACAATAACTTCAGTCACCCAATCTATTTAACGACCCAAGTAAAAATGGAGGCCGCAACAAACTTCGATATTTTATACTCACTAAGTCAAAAGACACGAGCGCACCTTTGGTCTGGCCTAGACAAAGTAACTGCTATACTATTCTTGATAATAGTAATTTATTTCCTCGTGATAACTTGTATAGAAGTTTGCAAGAGATGGAAAGGCGGGAATTGTGGAGAAATCGCTTTGAATTGTATAGGCGATACACATCACGCAGACCTTGAACTACGTGAACTGGCTTAAGCTAGAAATCTGAGTATATTACTGTAAATTATCATGGGATATTGTGGCTTAAGTACCTTGAATAAACTGTGTAACCATTATGTGTAACTTGCCTCTCCTCTCAGTTGTATTGCAATTTATATAAGCTGATAAATAATTGTCAATATTGTAATATGTTGTAAACATCCAATTTGTATGTGCCAGAAAGGTTTTTCGCTTGAGCCGTTCGGTTTTCCTTATCTGGCTAGGTTTAGGAATGGGACGACTCGATCAAGGTCCGTCAAAATCTTAGCGGACCTAGGTCTAAATAATCAAACAGTTTCTTTCGCTGTCAGAAGGGGTTTCGCTTGAGATGTTCCGTCTCCCCTTAACTGACTAGGTCTAGTAATGGGACACTCGACCTTAGCTCGCTATCATCCTAGCGAACTAGGTCTAATTAATCAAACAGTTTCTTTCGATAAATTTATCGAAAATAAATAAATAATTTAAACATCAACCACCTCTTTCTTTTATATTCCAAGATTACCTGTGTAGAGAATTTGATAATGGAAGATTGACAAAGCTAAGATCAAGTAATAACAAAGGCAATGCTTTAAAATCAGTGTAGTAATTCAGGTTGCAACTCCAATAATGAATTCTCTATAATATGCACACTGAACCTTGAAAGACACGATTTTACGTTATTGAACTTAACCTAATATAATAATTTGTACTACTATAGACCAAGTCTGAGATAAGGATCCAGACCCTTCAATTAAGGTCTGAGACTATAAGTTCCTTCTGAACTGAATTGAACCTAGTAAAATACACAAGTTTACAGGAACCTAATCATCACTTGTTGATTCAAGTCAACAATCACTTAATTGTGTTGGAGGGGAAATATTGTCTTGAGAGAGAGAAACATTTCGGCTGTGTTGCATAATGCACATTAATATTTCCTAATTTTGATATACTGATGGCTTGAGATACACGACTGCGCGACGCCTCTGGCAGTGATAACGCAGCATACCATACACGTCATTCTTGCAATCCGACTTCCGACCTAGATTTGGCCAAATCTAAATATAACTCAAATACAAATACATATACTCAAAACCATGGTTCCGGGGGAAAGTCTGCCCAACCTGGGAATTGGCAAATAAGTCTGCCCTTAACTGGGAATCTGGCAATGCCGCCCTAACCGGGAATCTGGCTATAAAAAAATGCAAGTACCTGCCTATATGGATAAGGGAATCATTAACGCTTCGCAGCGATTATAGGAAGTCGGTTGCTCCCCCAATAACATTGATTAAGGACCGTGGCGCGGTGTAGGTTTCCCCCATGCTGACGATATCAGTCAGACGCGGTGGCTAAAATAAGCACAAACGCACATGTATCAACTTACACAAATCATTCTAACGTGTCAAATTGAATTTAACTTGTAAATTCCTTTATTAAATCAGAAGAAGACTGATTAAGTATTGTACTAAACAATAATACAGATGTGTCGAGACAAGCTCCGCATTTTCGAGTAGAATGATTGATAAGTCTACATTGTTCGCACAGTGGAGTGTACTCGAGATTGACCTGTGGTCAATCTAAATCTAATTGTTGATTAAAAACCCCGAAATGACTCTCTTGATACAACATTATTTCCTAAACACTGGTGTGAGGAAGTTCAATCCTTCCTAGATTAAACACAGTATTGATTACCAAAGACTAACTAAGAAAGTTCGACTCTTTCTCAGTATATTCACTCACAAAACAAACAGACTAGACGATCAACGCGAGCCAATACAGAACCTTGGTACGATGACGACACAGACCGTCATCCTTACCGTTGCAGGACTTGGTCTTAGGACAGGGCTACCATCACTGGATTTGGAGACCGAGACCTGGAGCCATCACAACCGCTACTTACGAGTTCGAATTTAAGTAAGCGGATTACCTTTGTGTAGGTCGTTTATTGGAGTGCATGATAACTGTCCTAAACAATGCGAGGAAACAGGTATAGGAACAAAAATCTGCTCGACAATCTTGTGATATCACTTAATTTTGATTTTTTTGGGTTTTGCACACGAAGTGTAACCAAACAGTCTCCTATTACTAAACCTCCGCTTTACATCCGTCAGTCCGTCTGTCTGTCAGCACGCTGTATCTCATAACCCGAGACTAAATATTCACATAATGTGTGTTGCCGCTATAACATTTGACTTCGCCAGGTGTTACTCACAATGGACCCGCAATGTGGATTACATACACAGCCCAGTCTGAGGTCCAATAGGGGTTGATTGTGGTGAAAACCGACTAGAGAGCGTCCTTTTGAATGCCTATTACAGACATTGTATAGAAAATAATATGATGAATTAATTAGGGTCTCTCCCTGTAACATAATCTAGGGATTAAAATAATAAACTTTACGTAACCCAAACATGACTTTAACAGTTGCTGCGAGATTCGTTTCACCCGTAAAAGGGGTTTTTTCGCCTAATTTCAAAAGCGTTTATTAATCTGATTAGGCTGGATTTAATACGGCGCTTAATGAAATAATTTAAACCCTTGGTAATCAGCCTGATACTTGAAAAAAGCTCATTGCTTTCTAAAACATTCGTTAATGTGCAACATTAACATTAACAAATGATGATTAATGTGAACAGGAAGCCACTACCCACTAACGGACTATTGAAATATTCGTGGACAAAGAAATGTGAAAAATAGGTGACACGTCGTTACAGTTATTGAGTGCAGCATAAGAAAGTGTGTATATGGGTCATTTAGCCGCTGTGGAAATGTACGCCTGCATATTTGAGGAGTGCAGGAGCTCGATGAACAAATAGCTCAATTTTTACCTCCACTTTGTGCAAGGGTTTTTATCGGTAACGCGGTCGTTGACGCTCCGCACTCCGTCTCCAACGTAGAAATTACTTTTGATGCATTCACTTCTAACTTTGGAACAGGTAGGTACGCTAGATTCGATCTCATTTTTATAGCAGCATCGTCTTAGAACACCTCTTCATATTTTAATGAAATGAAAGCAGTAGAAAGGACTGGAGATTACGGATCGCGCGGGTGAGAGATTGCTACAAGAGATTATCAGATTGAGATTTATGTCAGTAAAATTGTATTGATAATTGATTAGCAGGTGAATGTATTGGAAAGGTCGTGCCAAGGTGCTTGGCTGGCCGTCACAGGCCTAGCTGTATGTAACGTATGGCGGCGGTTGGGTAACTTGACCTCCAGTAGATAATGAGACGCATGCGAGGAAAAAATAATATCTAAATCATTACCTATATTGCCTACTAGTGACCCCTGTGAGTACCCATAGTTCAAGGTATCTGTCGTTCTACTAATTGGTGAAGTATCGCTTAACCGCAGTGATTATGACGGGTTACAGTTCAGTGTCAAACTTATGCCAGTAATGCCAGTTTCATTGATTCTGTTCGATGTTGTACAAAACCTTATTATATCTGTATCTCCTTGAGTGATCTCGTTAGGGGATTTGTTTTAATTATTCGTCTGTTCAAGTTGCAGAGTTGAGGTCATTTCGTAAACGCTAGGGTCTGATCACATGGACAGTGAACACTTAACTTATAAGGAGACTTTACTTAGAAACTATTATGTAAACTCTTTCGCCAGTTGTTATAACTCTGTATTGTTATTTCGTTTACGAATAAAATTGAATTTATTGCAAATTATTATCTGAAATATGATGTTCTTTGGTGTTGCAGTATGAACTAACCTATAATGTCACTTCTTATTAGCTAAAGTTAGAAACAATGTGTCGCATTACGTTAGAAGCATATCGGTTTCACATAATTATATAGAATGCAGTACAGTGCGAATACGTGAGTCGTTGGTCAACTAGACTCACTCAAAATGGACCCGAGGGATCAGTCGACCAAGATAAATTTTGAACTGGTCGACTGGACCCACTACCCAATTTTTTTTTTTTTTTTTATAAACGTATTATAAATTACAGTCACGGAATAAAGTAGAATCTTTATATTTATTTTTATGAATAGTTATTGTGATTTTATTTCACAAACTGAAGGGGGTGGAAATTATGAAAATATGAAGAAAACACTAACTCGTGTTTATGTTCTATACTTACAAGTACCTACAACAAAACACAACACATTAGTGTGTTTCAACCTGAAGTTTAATATAGAAAGCAATGTTATTACAGCGTCTGGTGGCATGGTAGTGACAACAGAATTTTGAAGTTTGCTGCCAGACCGGATTACCCCTTCCAGAGAAGTGGTTGAAGTGGGTGGGGGCGTATCTAAATAAATATTAACTTGTAAACTCTAACAATACTAATCTTTTAAGTCTCATTGTATTACCTTTTTTTTTTTCGTTTGTGGGAAATCATCAAATGACTCCTCCCGCTCTAGGCAGAGCAGAAGGGAATGTCAGACTTCTACTGACTAAAAGCCACCCATGTTAGTTCCTTTGTGTCGAGGCCACGGTATCTCTTTCGAACAATCCGCAGTTCAGACGGGACCATTGTACTACCTAAAATATCAAAAATATTTGCACGACTTATTTTACCATGCTATATAAATAAACTTCATTTTACTTCATAACACTATGGATTATATATTTTACGTTTTACATTAAACATCGAATTTTAATTTGACTTTCTCGATCGTCATTACGACCGCCGTCAATCAAGTTAAAGGCACGGTCGTTAAATACAAATAATTCATTTAAGTAAGAGGTATGGTAAGAGGGAATATAGTTTCATCGTAGTCTGGACGGAAATCATCAAACGAGTTAAATGCCAGAATGCTTTAGTAATAAACTAGTAGCCATCTGCAATCACCGTCATGTGAATGTCGGCCGATAGATAGAGTTCCGTAGTCCGATTTGTATTTTAATGATAGTATGTATCACAGTATGCGTTCACAATAGGCGATCGGACTCTGTTTAGTCCGTCAATTAGATTATCGAAAAATATTGGGTACGTGTTTTTTGTTTTATTAAACTAATAAAAATTGCGTCAAAGATCATAAGTGGGGGCTTGTCACGTCACAAAATGAGAAGTTTACCTACAACATACTCCAAACGAAAACCAAAACAACCTTGGTTTCAAAATGAATATAAAAAACATAAAAAAAAATGATTTCATTAATTAAGAGCACTTGGAAGGAATTGAGGGAGACTTTTGACCAGCTGCGTGGAACAGTACAGCAAACAAAAAAACATCGTGAATCCAAGTCCTTTTCCGTGCTTTTCTTTCTATAATTTAATTAGTAAGTAAAAATATAAGAAATAATAATTCTTCATCCATGTGGCAATCCACCTCGAGCTGCCTCCCACGCGCTCCCGACCCTCTCCCGACCTACTGCCCACCCGCTCTCGACCCGCTCCCGAACCGCACCCGACCCGCTCCCGAACCGCACCCGACCCGCTCCCGACCCGCTCCCGACCCGCACCCGACCCGCCCCCGACCCGCTCCCGACCCGCTCCCGACCCGCTCCCGACCCGCTCCCGACCCGCTCCAAACCCGCTCCCGACCCACTCCCGACACGCTCCCTACTCGCGACCGACTCGCGCCCTCATAATACGAGGAAGAAAATAAGAATATCAATTATTCAGTTGATTACGTTAAATTGACTACTAAGCATCTATTTTCTGCAATTCACCATGATTGGACGCATCTTTAACTATGAATAACCATTTCTTTGAAGCGACCGATACAGCTGGTAATTATTTGTACCATTACATTTTCTAATCAAGTTTCGTTGGCTTCTTCAATAATAAACCGCCAAGTGAAGCCATTATAGTCTAGTCAACAAGGGCTTTTTTGATTAAATTTTTTCAGCAGTCTCCGAAAATTATGATTGAGGTGTCATTCGATTCGGAATAGCATCCAGATGATTTTCGAAAAAAAATTAAGTTCCTCTTGCAAAAATTGCAAAAGTTATTACAATTAACTAAAAAATTAAAAACGGTTTTTTATGCGAATATCTCAAAATCGAATTAAAATTTTTCTTTGAAAAACGATTCAAAAACCGAAGAAAATTTCTTAAAGAATGTTCTAACTCCCGGAATTGTAGGACCAATATATATAACTTTCCCATCCGGTTGAAAATACGCTCGAAAACGCGTACTCCGGCTTGCGCAAACTACGCTCCATTCGGACCTTTCATGACTAAATATTATTCAAACTTATTAAATATGAAAATTAAAAATTGAAAAAATTCAGGCGCCTGCAGGATAGATCAATAAACAATAATCAGTGGTCCAAAAGCTTTTATCGCGAATTTTCAATAAGTTATCCATTAGTTAATTAACAGTTTTTTGTGGCACGAACATTAACATAGCAAGTGCGATAATTGTTAAACTATTAATCTGAGATTTTTTTTCTTTCGTGGAGCTATTTTTCAAAGGTCGTAGGATAGATATTCGTTGGAAAAATATAAAAAAATGTTAATCTTCATTTTGTTATTTACAATTTACTGAGGTGATAAGTTACAAAGCTTCATTAGACATTCAAAAATCCTTTTTTTTATAATATTATTTTTGAACCGTTTTCTTATGATCAGAAGCTACTTAAAAATGTTTTTTAATATTTTTTATCTCCTATTGTTTAAACAATGTTTATAAACAAATGCGTTGTTTATGAGACAATTCAATTATTTTTTTAATAACATTTTCTTTGATGATAACTACGATTCTTTTTAAAAAATTCGTTGCTTAAAAAAATAATTTGATTGCTTAAAAACGAATTTGTTGATTAACAATTATTTTCTCCCACTTCGTTTCGTTGTATAAAAAATATATTGTTTTATTCAATTTTTTATTGTTTATGTAATAAAGTTCATCAAAAAAGCACTTACACTATCTATATCTATACTTACACTATCTATATCTACACTTACATACACTATCTATATCTATCTATACTTATAATAAATCTGTAGAGAGGTCAATTCTGTACATGATATATATTTTCAAAATAACTATCAGGGGGTAATTAGTGATCGATACTGATGCCAAAAATGCAATCAGTAAAATTTTTGTCTGTCTGTCTGTATGTTCCTTATAGAAACAAAAACTACTTGACGGATTTTAACGAAATTTGGTACAATTATTCTCCATACTCCTAGGAATGTTATAGTCTTTTCATCACGCTACAGTCAATAGGAGCAGAGCAGTGAAGGGAAATGTTGGGAAAACGGGAGAAGTTGCTCAATTTTTTAAGCCTTCGTCGCGTGTGCAGCCTTAATGGTTAAAACTACATAGAAATCATTTATGAAGGAAATGTTCCGTATAAAATTATCTAAAAAATTTCCCACAACAGCATACGTCTATCTTTTATGGTTGACTCACAATAACACGTTAACTCCCGATAGCTTAGCAGTTCAGAGCTTTCTGATTATATATGTTTACTCTTACGTTTATAATACTCTCACTCATCCCTAATTAAAAAAAGTTAATATTATTACATATTCAATAAAAAAAGAATCATAGTAATCGGTATCAGATAGAAACACCAAACTTATATGTCGCAGATCGCGTAATGGAATGTCAAGCGTTTATCATAATTTTGATTTAGTTCAATTAATTTAATTTTTGGTCTGGCAATGCTTGAGTGTGTTTAGTCGGATAAAGTTATCGTTTGTCATTTTTGATGTTAATAAAAAGGCGGTAGACTTGTGCAGTTGACACATTCAAATTGAAATCATGGTGACGAACGGTTGACTTGGCTAACCTCACTACATTCCATTTTATTTGATTTAAATCTGAAAACAGATCTTCAATCCTTTGTTATTTTTTTTATTGTAAAGTGTTTTGGACGGTAAAGTTTAGTGTACCGAACAGTGCCTGTGTGTTATTTCACGTTGGACTCCACATTCCATCATGCTCGAGCAACAAATCAACGAAGACAGGTCTCAACTGTCGTCATATACATGAAATACGCTAATAAGCTATCGCGCCGTCGCGCGTGAATACTGAATCATGCCATAAGGATTAGTTTTGTGTAACGGTTGCCGCGCTCGACGCGGGTCGTGGCGGTAGGGTATAAAAAGGCGAGAGGTCCGAGCGCAAGCTTCACCCCTGGCTGGAGGCCTTAAACGAAATGCATCCACAGGGATTTGCCCGGTTAAGCAGAAGACAGTCTCCTAGACTGAACTGCGAGATGCCATATCGAAAAGAAAAAAAAGCGCGAGCTTCATTCAATATTTGGCTGTTGATGCGTTCAGAGCGTTCGACCTTATTGACAGAAAATAATTACCTAATATAAGGTTGATGTTCCAGGGTAGCCCGCGAAATTCAATTTTTCTTACGTTTTTAGGCGATTTGCAGGCCAGTGCTAGGTTGTATGTTAGTGAAAATATGATTCGCGGCTGTAAGATGTATGCAGTTACAGAATTATAATCATCAAAATCATTATTACAACCCTCCAAGTTCATGAGTTCATTCTTGACAGTTACATTAGAAAAACGCATTGCAACGCATGCGCGGGTTCAGCTAGTCGTAAATAAATATAGTTGGTTAAGTAGCTACAGTGGAGGCGGTAATTCTAATTATGAAGTTAGTTAAGATTTCAATTAAAGATTTTATGTCAATATCGATACGACTTTAGATTTAAATGATCCCTAAGGTGGTGATCACGCAAGACTTAACGAAGCGGGGAAAAGGACTTATGGCCCGTGCGGCAAAAATGAGAATGGCATGGTCACTCCGTTACTTCCAAAAACTGTGACCAGTCAAGATCGGACAAGAGAACACCCGAAGCAACCAACAAAGAACTACAAATTATTTTACCACCTGCTCTTTTATTTTAACGTTCTCCTTTTAAAAATAAATGATCACGCCTTGTTTTAATCAGTTCGATTTAAGTGCATGTTTTATAACCTTAAAATTCTTTAAAATAAATACGTTAAAATGTTCAATATGCGGCTGCACTCACTCTTTGCGGGTTTCAAATGAATGCGATTTCTGCACAAGATATTTAAAACCAATTCTGTGCTTTCGAATGCGGGAGTATCAAATTACGGTAGACATTAAAATTTGTGAACGCATGCAGGTTTTTGCGCTGTTTACTCGTTGGAGAAGTCACGGTGACTTGAATGGATGGTATAAAATGAGCAAAACTTTACGTTGTGACTATGCAAACTACGCTGTGAAAATGACAAGTTTTTTTTTTGTTATAAGATGAAAATGGCGATAAAGGGGATCATAACACTTTGTCCGACGCGTGAATCGAACACAGGATTTATTTGACTTAGGCATCTGTAACGGACATCGGCATGGTAATTGGAATGGTACCCCAGAATAAACTAAGAAAATACCGATTTCTTTTCCATTCCAATAAATAGCATATTTATTTTTAAATAAAAGAGCATTCATCATTTATGCTTGTGAATGAATAAAGCGGTGAAATAATTACAGGTTATCCAAATCAGGGATGTTGCGGATGCCGATTTTTTGACATCCGCGGATGCGGATGCGGATGCGGAGTTTTGAAGGCTCACATCCGCGGATGCGGATGCGGATGCGAATGTTTAAGATATTATATAAATGAAGTAATAAAAAACCGGCCAAGTGCGAGTCGGACTCGCGCACCGAGGGTTCCGTAAAAAATATATATTATGTGATGTAACTAAAAATTTATGGTTTTCGTAATTATTCCTTTATCTATGCTATAAGACGTTGCTTCGTACCAAATTTCAAGATTCTGAGTTCACGGGAAGTACCCTGTAGGTTTTGATTCCCTTGCGAGTGTCGAAAATTTGCGGCATAAACGGGAGTATCTTGATGTAACTAAAAATTTATGGTTTTCGTAATTATTCCTTTATCTATGCTATAAGACGTTGCTTCGTACCAAATTTCAAGATTCTGAGTTCACGGGAAGTACCCTGTAGGTTTTGATTCCCTTGCGAGTGTCGAAAATTTGCGGCATAAACGGGAGTATCTTGATGTAACTAAAAATTTATGGTTTTCGTAATTATTCCTTTATCTATGCTATAAGACGTTGCTTCGTACCAAATTTCAAGATTCTGAGTTCACGGGAAGCACCCTGTAGGTTTTGATTCCCTTGCAAGTGTCGAAAATTTGCGGCATAAACGGCTGTATCTTTTGATTGCGTTGGCTTAGAAGTTTGATTTTTTCACAGCTTCAAGGGACAGTAGACCTGAGTAATTGATATAAATTTCAGCTTCATACCTCCACGCGTTCCTGAGAAAAAGGGTCTTGACAGACGGACGGACGGACGGACAGACGGACAACAAAGTGATCCTATAAGGGTTCCGTTTTTTCCTTTTGAGGTACGGAACCCTAATAAAGAATTTTGTTTTAAGAACTTTACCTACAATAAAACGTATTACCGGTGTAACATAATGAAATTGACCTGACGATTGAAATAAGCTGAGCTAGGACTAAAGTAGCCTTAGATTAGTGTACATAACTAATATAAAGTTTTCCCATAAACAATTATGGCCCTTGTACTTGACTGGCCTGTTGGTCTTGTGGTTAGTGACCCTAACTATAATAATAATAATAATAATAATAAATCATTTATTGAGGACCAAACATTTTTAACATTTTATATACCCACCAAACTGCGCAGCAGTTTGTCGGCGGGATTAGCGCTCGTCTTACTATTTTTTTTTGGTTCACAAATATGAAATATCACACAACAATTCGTTGAATGAAGGTAAGTAAAAAAAAAAAACTCATAAAAGTAAATACAAAACACGCAATATTAAATGTTGTCACGGCGCGAACCGCCGCAGCCGGCACTCACGAACCGGTAGACTCCTTACATATATTGTAGTCTTTGCCGGTAAGCGCGGAGGATGGAGGCGGCAGGTCGCGCCGCCACAATTATTTAGAATTACACAAATTACACAAAAATCAGATAACAATATGTAAATAATCGAATTACAAACTCCTGACTTATCTACTTACTAATTAGGTGAATTAGGTTACATAAGAGTTTACATCTATATAATATCACTAGCGGACGTCCCGCGGTTTCACCCGCGTAGATCCCGTTCCCGTGGGAATACAGGGATAAAAAGTAACCTAAGACACTCAGCAATAATGTGGCTTTCCATTGGTGAAAGCATTTTTTAAATCGGTTCAGTAGATCCCGAGATTACCCCTTACAATTTAACAAATACACAAACTTTACCTCTTTATAATATTAGTATAGAAGTATAGATAGTATGATAACATTACCTATGTATCTTGTTCACCAGTTACAATACCAAAACAAGTTAGTGGGTATTTTCACATCTTGCGACAACTTCATCAAGGAAAATAGTTCTCAATTTATATTTTAGCGTTTGTTTACTTATTCTATCATTACTCTTTCTAAGCCAATCGAGATCATTAAAAAGTGTGGGGGTCAAATATTTGTTGGTTCTTTTGCCATAGTAATTATTAGTTGGCGGTCGTACAAGTTTACGTTCTCTAACGCTTCTCGTATTGTACCTATTTTGCACATGTACCTTGAATTGGTCGTTATAGAACTGTTCTAGAACCAGCAAGTATTTGACCTTCTCATGGACAGGAAGCACCTTACATACAATAAAAAGCTGCTCATAATTTTCTTTACAAGTAAGTTTTGTTTGTGGGTTAACAAGATATTTCATAAAACGAATTTGCAGCGATTTAATACTGTTTAGATAGGTTTTAAAAGTACGACCATACGTGTTCAAACCATAGGATAACAATGACTCGGCGAGGGCAAAATAAATAATTCGCAGCGTTTTCCTACTTAAGGGTGCCTTCAGGATATAGAACTTACTCAACACTGCCCTAAGCTTTGTACACACTGTGTCAACCTGTGTCTTCCAATTCATATTGCGGTCCACCCACAGACCTAGGTACTTATACTTGCTTACATACTCCAGTTGTTCACAGACACAATTTACATTTCCAACGTGCATGCACTCATACGTGTGACCCACGATACCAATATCCATACTATCAACATTCTTTGCAACCAAGTTGTGCGGTGAGTGCAGATGCATCACTTTCGTTTTATTTAGGTTAAGTATGATACCATTATCGTGCGCCCACCGGGTAATATTATCAAAATCGGCCTGTAACACAGCCCTGATTTCTTGTATGTTCTTAGCGGAGTACATAAGGCACATGTCATCCGCATACATATACACCCGACATTTCTTAATCACATTACTGACGCTATTGACATGCATGACATAGCCAACCGGACCATAGACTGACCCGGTTGGAACACCAAGCTGTACTGCCGCTTCTTTGCCAGCAACACCAGCAATGCAGGTCTGTAGGGTTCTTCCACTTAGGTAACTCCGGAACCACCTGTTTGTGGGACCCCTGATTCCGCATTCATCCATGGCCTGCAACAGCACCTCATGATCCAAGGTATCGAAGGCTTTTTTATAGTCGACGAAAAGCGCCAGGACCTGATGGCCCTGGTCGAGACTACTGTTCATATCCTCGGAAAACTGTGATAGTGCTGTTACAGTGCTACGACCCTGCCTAAAACCGTGCTGTGCATCCGCTAATATAATATTTTTCTCTAAGAATTCGCTAACCTGGCCAACTACTATCCTTTCCACTATTTTATTAATAACCGATAAGATAGCAATCGGCCTATAGTTAGCGTAAACTGAATGTGATCCCTGCTTGTAAATGGGCCTAATTAACGCTTTTTTGAGCTGGTCAGGATATTCCCCCTTCGACAAACACAGGTTGACAAAGTGCGACAAGACCGGTGAGATTTTATTTTTAATTAATTTTAAGTCTATAACTCGAATGCCGTCGATGCCTGGCGCCTTATCACTGCTCAGCTGATCAATGACTTTACATACTGTGTCACAGGTTGCAGGCTTAAAGCGAAACGTTACATCACTTGCCCTACTATATTTACTTCTGTCTAATAATTTAGTACTACAATTATGTTTAATAGCAATAACTTCATTAGTAAATGTATCTGCAAATTGACTACATATATTATACATTGTATCTTTATTACCAAAGTATCTTTTAACAATATCATCTATATTCGCTTTTTTCCTGCCTGTCCAGTTATTGATTTTGTCCCAGATTTTTTTTGGGTCTCCGTTACACTTCTTAATTTCTTCCTGCCGAAACCTATTTTTGGCTTTAAATACTAATTTGTTCACCTTATTTCTTAATCGTGTATATTCTAGTCTTTTCGTGTTATTGTTTGGTGTTTCCCTCCAATCCCTAAATAACCTATCCCTACGCAATAGCATTTGATTTAAATCTCTGCCTATCCACGGTTGTGTGACCCGTTTTTTAACCTTTGGCAATACAGTCTTACAACTTTTATAAATATCATTGAAAACATTTTGTAACTTAGAATACAGAGTTAACGGGCAATCAATAAACAATAGTTGAGACCAGTCGTAATCAGAGATCCGCTTAGCCACTAACTTATTACTAATCACATACCGAGTGTCCGAGTTCTCACTGCCAGTGCGCGGTTGAGTCATCAGTAACGGTACTGAGACTCCAACCACGTGATGATCCGACATGAAGCACTCAATAACAAACGACTGGCAGTCTTGAATCTGCCTTGCTCGCAACCAGACATGATCGATACACGACACTTCTCTTACACCCGCGACGATAGCCTCTCGCGTCACCTCCGTGGCTGGTATTACGCACTGTAAGCCTAGTTCACACAGGCAGTCCTTATATTTGGACACCAGTTGACTTTCACACTCTCCTAATAGATTTATGTTTACGTCACCTAACATGATAATTTCCTCGCTGGCTGGGATCTTCTTGATTATCTGCTCGATTTCGTCAACGAATAACAATCTATTCGTCTTTGGTGGTCTATAGACTGCGATTATATTGAGAGTTGACTGGTCAAACGTCAATTTACCGTAAAGTCCTTCCAGTGAACTCGTCAGGGTTTTGTGCGCATTGAAAATTAGGCATTCCTTAGCATAGATAAGCACACCTCCTCCTCTGGTAGTCTCCCTCGTGTTTGCAAATTGATTGTACCCCTGTATGTGGTATAATGACAACTCATTTTCCTTAATGTTAATTTCTGTCAGCACTAGCACTCCTATCTCTTCAGAGCAATTGTTTAAAAATATTTGGAGTTCATTAAAGTTTTTTCTCATTGATCGAATATTTAAGTGTGCTATATGTAAATATTTGCTGTTGCTGGATATACTCTCAACCCAGCTGTTCGCTGCTTTTAGTCTTGTGAATTGACATTCCAATGTGACAATTGCATCGAAACGATCAACTAATATTAGCAGATGTTTGAGTTCGCAGTAATAACTTCGCACTATGTGTGCGTGAGGCATGTACGTACCAACAACAACATCTAGCTACTCACCGTATCTGTGACATTGCCTTCTGTAAATCGTGCAATGTCACGTTCATTCCTAATAGCCATTATTTTCTTCTGCTCGTCACTCTTCCTTATGAGTATTTTTCCATCCTGTACCCAGATGTACTTGTAGGTTTTTTTAAGCTGGTTTTTAGTAACCCACAGAAGGTTTCTTTTATATCTGGTGAGATTCTCATTAATGTAGATACGGTTGTCATTATTGGTGCCATACATTTCACCATTTGTCAGACGTTTTTTGCGACTTCCAATCCACTTATCACGAGCTTCTTTTGTCCTCAGCGTTACCACTACTGGAAGTGGTTTGTCGGCGTCTGGTTTTTCGCGGCCTACCCTCTCTGCGTACTCAATCTGACTAACATCCATCTGGATCTTGCTGGCAACCTGGGCTATCAATTTGGCGATATCTTCATTCTCTTTCTTCACCAATCCAGCCAATTCCACCGTTTTCTCCAGGTGTTTTTCCTCCAGCTCGTTCACACGTTCTTCCAGAGATTTATTGCACTTTTCCAGGTGCGCGTTCATGTTCTCTAGGGATTTAATTTTTGTGTCGGCTGATTTCTGGTACTCCATCAGATGATCATACTTTTCTGATACGAAATCAACCAGATCGGTTAGCTCACTTAGTTTTTTCTCCATTTTGTACACCACATCCATTTTTCTGTTCATGGCAGCCAGGGTCACGGCAACATCTGGTTCTTCGACACAAGGCGAACTAGGAACCGACTCGGGCAGGGAAACACAATCCTCACATTTTTCATTTTTGAAGGTAGCTCTCGTGACGCACTTTTTATGGAAGACTGTTTCACATGAGCCTTTGCATTTAATAGTCTCATCTTTCGCGATCGACACAACCTTATTACATTTCTTACACTTCACCATTATTATGCGATATTAGCAAACACCGTTTTTAGATATTTATGCACAATTACGTATTTGACTTAGGTGGATCTACGAAACAGCCGTACGCCAAGCGCGCGCGCAAGCGACTGTTACGCCGGAACTGCTATGCCGGAGGTCGTGGGTTCGATTCCCACCCAGGACAAATGTTTGTGTGATGAGCACGATCATTTGTTCTGTGTCTGGGTGTAATTTATCTATAATATGTATGTATTTAGAAATATATAAGTATGTTTATCAGTTGTCTAGTACCCATAACACAAGCTCTGCTTAGCTTGGGACTAGATGGCGTTGTGTGATAGTTGTGGAATATTATTATTATTAATTATTTACACACAATGATCACAATCACAACTCACGACAACACTCGCAATATCAATCTATACGATAAGTTATCAACAGTGCAAACAAACACGTAATGATTTATTTACAAGAAACAAAAGATGCACCACAACAAACGCGTGGGATCTTGTCACCAATTTCTTCGCTCCCATTGGTCATTGTCATTTGTCACAACGGCACGCGCCATTCGCCGGCCGGCCTCGCCCAATTTCTTTCTTGCCGCAACTTGTATGACATTCGCATCCGCATGAATATTCGCATTGATTATTGCGGATGCGGATGCGGATGCGGATGTTCAAATCTATGCGGAAGCTCCGCATTTGCGGATGCGGATTCGAATATTCGCAACATCCCTGATCCAAATCGACAAGCTCTTGCCATCTTGCCGATTTCGATGTAGGTAATTGATGTAACCATAATATTCGCCTCAGGCTATGTTACGTATTTACGTAAATCTGAATTAGAGTTTTAAGACCACTTTGCTACTATCCTTACAAGTAGATATTGAGAAAGTAGGTACTATCTAAATATATCGGTTTTATTTTGTAGGTCATCGTTATGAAAGAGTGTTGGTTTTGCGAATATCTCGCAAAGTATTTTAATTAATAGCGAGCGGGTTATGTAAGGTTGGGAACATGTCTGCCTCGTTTGTTTCGCGACTGCTGAGACGAGGTTTTAGGTTCGATCCGTACGGGTCGAGTAAAATGATACTGAGTATTTTCCATCAGGAATTACTTAGCAGCCACGGAGTCTGGATTTGTGCCCGGTTCATGGCAATAATATGGGGCTTAAACACGAAATGAGGGTGTACCTCATCCCGTCGGGGTCGCGGATTATGGAACCAGATGACGTGGCCTCGGCGCAAGGGAAAAGAAGGAATATGGGTTTGGTTTTTAGTCAGTAGAAGTTTGACACTCCCCTTCACTCTGCCCAAGAGCGAGGGGGGGGGTTATTCGATGATTTTCCACCCGCCAAAAAAAAAAGGGTGTACCTCGTCGTCATCTCTTTCCCTTCGAGGCTGCGGGTTGTTCGCAAGAGATACCGCGGCCTCGACATAAAGGGCTAAGAAGGAACATGGGTGGTTTTAGTCACTTGAAGTCTGACACTCCCTTTCGCTCTGCCCAAGAGCGGGTGGGGTTGTTTGATGATTTCCCACCCCCCCAAAAGAACAAAAAAGAAGGGTGTAAGTACTATTAAGTAATCTTTACCAAACCCATCGTGGATTACAGGCGTGATGTTATGATAAAATTAATGTGAGCGAAAGTTCTTGGAATATTATACCTAGTTAACCGCCTTATTAATAAAAATAGTTAAACCTGGTTTAACTTACGCTTGGTTTATCTCGCATGCCGTCACTTTCTTTTGAATATTTTTGAAGTGAGACGGCATGCGAGATAAACCAAGCGTAAGTTTAATCAGGTTTAATTATTTTTATTAATAAGGCGGCTAGTAATTAACTCGACACAACAATTGAATAAGTATTCTTTATTTAACCCTCCCGCCGTGCATCGCCGTTGATGATCAGATTGCACTTTGATTGTAAATGCAGCTCCGTAATTTTATTTGCTTATTCAGAACACCGTTTAATGAGACCTCCATCCATCGGGGCTGATAGTGAACGAAATACGAACCCATATAATTAGTGGATTCATTGTCTTTTTTCTTTCTTTAACTTGTGAGTTCCTTGGCCCAGTGGTGTCGGCCCCGACTTACGAATTGTAGGTCGTGGGTTCGAACCCAGGCAGGCGCATTACTTTGTGTAATTTATTTCATCACCGCTGCTCTCAAAACAGTGAAGGAAAACATCGTGAGGAAACCGGCATGTCTTAGAACCAAAAAATTCGAAGACATGTGACATCAGTCTGCCAATCCGCACTGGGCCCGCGTGGTGGATTATATCCCATTCCTCTCCTAGAGAGGAGGCCTGAGTCCCTGCAGTGGGAACATTATAGGCTGATGATGATGTGAGTTCCTAACCTGGGTGCTTACTCTGGAATATAATTCCGATAGATCGACATTGGTCAAACGTCAGTTGGTTGAGTTAAACGTCAGGGATTGGCTAGACTCAGTCCGCCTTATTACAAAACGTAGTTAAACCTGGTTTAACTTAGACTTGGTTTATCTCGCATGACGTCTCACTTCAATAATATTCAAAAGAAAGTGACAGCATGCGAGATAAACCAAGTCTAAGTTAAACCAGGTTTAACTACGTTTTGTAATAAGGCGGAGTGAGTCCAGCCAATTGCTGACGTTTGACTGACAATTCCAATGTCGATCTATCGGAATTATATTCGAGAGTAAGCACACTGGTGTCAAAGTTTTTATGCCACCCATGGGCCTCTGTTGGCTTTACATGCTATCGAGAAATATGTCCCAAGCATGCTGGCTTCACCGAACCAAGTAATAATAGGGTATTTCACCAAAAAATCTAATTATTCCGTAAAGTATTGGATACCTACTTGTTTTTTGCTTTACCAAATTAATAAAATTGACGAAAATAAAACGTGTCAAAGCTCATGAGTTGGGGCTTGTGATGTCACTTTCTAGGGAAGAAACATACTTTTCACTTCTCATGCTCTGAAAGTGCTTATTTGTGCAGGCTATAGGCTGCACAAAATCGAATTTTGTGCACAAGGGCATTAACGTATCTACTCATAAATGTATCTTTATTAAGGCAAAGAAAATGAGCCATACAGCCAAACACAATAAGAAGTTCATAGATAGAATTTGTTATTTTATAATATTTACTTTAATTTATTTGCCTTATGTGTTTTTTAAGACTTAAAAGATATTAAAATTTAAATTCAAGTACTGTAAGTTATTTAATTGATTAATGAAAATTATTGTTACAAAATTAATTTAATAGTAGGCTGTATAGGTCTGCAAGCCTAATATCAATTTCGTAAGATTAAAAAAAAACAATTTCCTTCAGTATTCAAAACTGTACACATTTTACTTTGAATTTTAATTAAAGAAATATGTTATACTACTGTTTTATTTCCTCGCATTCGAAGTGAAAAGCAGAGTTTATAACTCGTCCACAAAACCATTTTTATCCTCGACATTACTATCAGCCCTCGCCTCCGGCTGCGGGCTGCTAAAAGTCTCGAATAAAAATGGTTCATTTCATTTATTCATTCATTTAATTTCGTTCGTTTTGTGCACTTGTTGTAAAATCTACTATATCTGTGACGTCACACGACTTGACGCGACTTTTCGAAGCACTTCCTCTATTCTTTTGTATACGTGAAAAAAGAAAAAAATATGTGTCCATTATTTTTTGAAAATCTATCTGACGGACTTATTTGATTTTTTTTTGGTGAAATACCCTATTACCTATACAATACGCACATGAATCCGAAAAATCAGAGGTCTTGAAAGAAAAGAAAGAAAGAAAAAATATGAGATACAATCAAAAGCAGTAAACATACAACTAATATTAAAAAATAGGAACAAAAAAGAAAAACAACAGTACAAGTTTACATAAAACATGGAACACAAAAAAAAAGAAAATGTTTACAGATTACACGTCGTGACTGCGACAAAGAGGTTTACCCACTCGGCATGGTGCTGTGCTATGCACCATAAGGAGACCCACAGCACAGCGCTGGTTTTCAGTGGTCACCCGTGGGAAAAAAACGTGCGAAAGCCAAGACAGTTTTGTTCAGTCTTGGGTGCGAACTCGAGACCTTATGACTTGGCAGTCCGACGCGCGACGGACACACTAGCGTTGCTATAAACTAGCATAGCACAGGATTCGTTGTGAGCGGACGTAAATGCAACCAATTATAGTATAGGATCGTTCGTTAGAGTCGGCGCTCATTACATATTATAACGAAACTAGCACCCATTCATAACCGGAATACTTTTAAAAACAGGTTTTATTTTAACAAGATGTGTATAGATGTAGCAGTGGCAGTCACTTTTTTAACGTTCTCCTTTCTCTGTGGCTAATAAATTATATTGTACAATGTTGCGGCATTGTTAAATAAAATAAAAAAGGATGCTTTGCGTCCAGATAGCCTACATTAAAGTTGCTATCTTTTCGAAAGGAAACAAATTGTAAATATTATTTTCCTAGACTTTCTCGTGCAGCGGTGGCCCAGTGGTGTCGGCCCCGACTTACGAACAGTAGGTCGTGGGTTCGAACCCAGGCAGGCGCATTACTTTGTGTAATTTATTTCATCACCGCTGCTCTCCAAACTGTGAAGGAAAACATCGTGAGGAAACCGGCATATCTTAGAACCAAAAAATTCGAAGACATGTGACATCTGCCAATTCGCACTGGGCCCGCGTGGTGCATTATAGCCCATCCCTCTCCTAGAGAGGAGGCCTGAGTCACTGCAGTGGGAACATTATAGGCTGATGATGAGACTTTCTCGTTGGGTTAGTGGTCGCAAGCGCCACTGCTGAGCATGAGTTCTTGAGTTCGATTCCCGAGTGGGCCAAATAAGTTTTTTCATCAGGAATTTCTTGGTAACAGTCACGGTGTCTGGATTTGTGCCAGGTTGATGGCAATAGGCTCGCTCCCTATTACATGGGACTTAAACTTAACTGGTGAAATGTGGGTGTACTATTAGGTATACCTCTGCTTAGCCCTATGGGAATTACAGGCGTGATGTTATGTTATGTTCGCGTAGTTTCTAACTGAATCGTTTCAGTAATATTGGTGAATTGCGTCGAGGTGTGGAATGTGTTGAGCAATTTATAGTGATCGAGTGTTAACATAATTAACGAAGATGATTTTGGAGGCTACGTTCATTACCAGTTGTAAGGCAATATGCACATTGCAAATAGGGATGTTGACTCATTTATATTTTATAGCTGGGCACGTAAATATTACGAAAAAATATTTTATAATAAACAACTCTAATTAGTTTAGTATTTAAATTTTGCGCCTAAACGCTTAGTCATGTTGACGAAACAACCAAATAGCCAGGTTTGACTTGCATGTGGTGCTTTTATTTGTAGTCATGTAATATTGGAAATTATTTAAAACATTATGAATTAAGTAGCTTTTGCCAGCGGCTTCGCCCGCGTAAAAAGGGCGATTTTCCATACAAACTTTCATCCCCTATTTAACTCCCTTATGGGTTGAATTTCGAAAAATCCTTCCTTATTCCTTGTCTACATTATAAAGGGAACCTCTGTGCAAAATTTCAGCTTTCTAGGTCCAAGGGTTTGGGCTGGGCGTTGATGAGTCAGTCAGTCAGTCAGTCAGGACTTCTCTTTTTATTTATATAGATAGATAGATTTATTTATTACACTTGCAAAACATGATTTTCAGCATTTTAATATTCCCTTTATAAATGGCAATAGGTCACATTGCTCGTAGAATGGATGGCCGATGGGGCCGAAAAGTTCTAGAGTGGCGGCCACGAACCGGAAGACGTCGCGTTGGAAGGCCTAGCTCCTACTAGGTGGACCGATGACCTGATAAAGATTGCGGGGATCCGCTGGATGCGAGACGCACGGGATCGGTTAATGTGGCAACACTTACGGGAGGCCTATGTCCATTAGTGGACGTCTTGTGGCTGAAATGATGATGAATATTCCCTGCTATGGCAAAAACATAACTTTTTATATATTCGCTATTCATGTCAACAACCCTATTGACGCGCGAGCTCGTGTGGATACAGCGGCCATAACCAAGAAGTAATTACCAGTTCAATGAATGTAAGGTTCAAGGTTGCGTCAAATGTGGGAAGGTCACATAACGTCACGCCTTTAATCTTCAGCCGAGTTATCTGGTGTCCCAGTAGACCCACATTTCTCTATTTTTTAAGTCACATGTTATAGGGGGCAATCCTGTTGCCGTCAACCGCGCACACATCTTAACTCCGTGGCTGCTGTTCAGAAATTTCTGACAGTAAACCTCAATGACATTTTGCCCAACTCGGGTATCGAACCCAGGAGCTGCTACGCAGTCGATTTGCGACTACGAGAAAGAAGAAGAAAGGTGTCCTTTTCTAAAACAGCTTTTATTCGCAATATCATCAAAATAATTAAACCTATAACTGTATGTGAATAAGTAAGGATAGCATAGTGTCGTAATTATGGAGCTAAATGTATTAATAAACAGGATCGTAACATGCCACAATATATTAAAGGGTTTCTGGGATGCTGGCGCCGGGAATTACACACGCACACTCCAGCTGTTAGGATAAAGCCATAATAATAAAAAATGCAACTATAAAGAAGAAGTACTAATTAAATTAATTTAATGAATCTCTTACTAAGTAGGAAGAGATTTATTAAATCCCACTTACCTAGTAGCTCCATGTAAAAGACTGGTATTCAGCCGCATCCGATAGAGACAGCTGGAATAACGCTAGGCAGATGATGATAATGTATTTGTACGTGTACTTACGTACTTATTTTATAAAGGTAATTATTGACACAAGAAAAAGGGATAATATTATAGTCACCTCATTAATTGGGGTTGGCTTTCAACTCAACTCTTTTCTCTTTTCACTTCTCTTTTTTTATTTAGCTGAAAACCAGTCATTCACATGGAACGACTGCCTGTGTGATTTCCGCAGTCCAGTGACAGGGAAACACTACACTTTGGTTTGGATTTTTTTGACTGCCTTTCAGACCTCACTCACATTTAGAACAGGGTAATACAATAATACGTCAAGAATTATGTATTACAATGTCAGGGTTTAATAACTACATATAATGTCAAGAATTATTACATACATTGTCAGGGTTTATTAGTTATAATGTCAATAATTATTAAATACAATGTTCTAGAGTTGAAATTCCATTCAATCAGGAGGTAAGTCGTCGTCTAATTTAAATTTTGAATCAAATTTTTAATCCACAGATCAGGACCGGTAAGCAGTGCTTAACCTAGAAGATAGAACGTGTGGCTGCCATTATTTAAGCTACGAGTCCGAATCCATATCTTAAAGTATTTAAAAGACAAAAGGTAAAAACTTCGGTTCTAGTGATAAAACATTGATATCATCATCATCAGCCTATAATGTTTCCAGTGCAGGGACTCAGGCTTCGCCTCTAGGAGAGCGATGGGCTATAATCCACGACGCGTGCCCAGTGAGGGTTGGTAGATGTCACATGTCTTCGAATTGTTTGGTTCTAGGACATGTCGGTTTCCTCACGATGTTTTCCTTCACCGTTTCAAGAGCAGTGGTGATGAAATAAATTACACAAAGTAATGCGCCTGCCTTGGTTCGAACCCACGACTTACTGTTAAGTCGGGGCCGCAACCGCTGCGTCACCACTGCTCTTCCCAATAAACATTGATATGCATCAGAACATTGTGTGAAAACTGGATTAAGTTCTTGTATTTCTATCCATGTTTCTCTAACATTCTACAGATACAACGGACATCCGATATCAGACGTGGAGATAGTGGGTAGTGTAGTGTGACTTGCACAAAATTAACGTTGACGTATCTAACAAGCCTATTAGGGGCGGCTGTAAGACGCTTATTTAACTTGACAGATAGTAAACAATCAAGAAATTGTCCAAGACAGCCGAGGTCCCTGGAATTATGCTGAAGTTGTGTATTTACCTGATGCAGCAGTTACAGTCATATACGGTGAACCCAATGCTTTAAGTATATTATAAAGGGTGGGCCTACCACTATCAATCGGGCATAAATCTGTATTTGTCCATAGTGTGTACTCCGGGTTATTATCGAGAAATTTCTAATGCAAAAACATACCTAAAACATATCCTGTAACACTAACCTGAAATCGAATCTTGTACCTCATGTTCAGCACGAGTGCTTGCGATAGCTAGACCAAATGGACAGTCATGCATTTTTTATTTAAGCGGCCTGCTTTGTTATATCTATACATATAATAAATCTGTAGACAAAATATTTTTGTACATTGAAAATATTTAAAAAAAAAATTGTCAGGGTGTTATAGTATAACCAACAGAACTCATTTCCAGCATTTTTGGAATTTTTGTCTGTTTGTCTGTTTATCTGTTTGTCTGTTTGTCTGTTTCGATGACTAAGCATCACATGAAATTTACGTAACTAATGTAGGTAACTTCTATACATAAATATTGTGCGTAACTTGGGGTATTACTTAGTCTTTGTTTCATCTTAATCGGTGCTCTCTATCAAAAGATATTTCAATTTATAGTTTTCAAGAAGAACTTTATCATTATGATGATCAAGAATGAGACATGTAACGACATCTATTAAACGCATATGCATATGGTACTTATTAATAAATGCCTTCAAAAGATAACTTTAAAAAAGTTATGATAGCTATAGGTACTCTGTAGATAGGTAGTCTAAATGACGCTGCTTTCAAAGTCTACATAGGTCTACTACATAGCCTATATTGTGATTGATCGCTTTCCATGCATTCAATTTTAGCAGTTTATCTTCGTCTTCGATAGATGGCGTTGTTCATTTACCGCGGTCACGTTACAGATATTAAAATACTAGCGTAGTACTAGGAAGCTGTAAGTTAGCTTGAATACCTATACATATGAGTTACGCCGTAAAATAAAATCCCGCAAAAAATAGTTTTTTAGGGTACACTTAAAAGAGGGGATGTTTTTCTTGCGAAGTCCATAGTGTGGGGTGTCGTTAGATACCTAGGTCTTTGAAGAAGATTGTGAGTTTGCTCAAACACTTCGGATCAAGGGATTCCATTGTGATACCTATATAAAGTGCAAATATTGTAAGACTCAAGTCAGGCTACCTAAACCACGCGGCTGCGGGTTGTTCGAAAGAGATACCGCGCCCTCGGCACAAGGGCTTTGAAGGAACCCGTCGGGGCGGCGATGAAGGAACATGGGTTTGGTTTTTAGTCAGTAGAAGTCTGACACTCCCCTTCGCTCTGCCCAAGAGCGGGGGGGGGGGGGGGTTATTCGATGATTTTCCACCCACAAAAAAAAAAAAAGGGCTTTGAAGGAACATTGGTGGTTTCAGTCTTCTACTCTGTTTCAAATTTCATCAAGATCCGTTCGGCCGTTCTGACGGGGTTGATTAACAAACATCCATACATCTAACTTTAATTTTAGACATAGTCAGTGCTTTGCATTACCCTATTCTTATTTTCTAAAGTGTCAGTAAGATAACGCAGGGCAATGATATAATGTACTTTTGTCTAAGCGACGCATTTTAGTTTTCGACAACCACGCGAACGAAGTCGCGGGCACAGCTAGTCTATATATATAAAAGAAAGTCGTGTTAGTTACACTATTTATAACTCAAGAACGGATGGACGGATTTAGATGAAAATTGGTAGGGAGGTAGCTACGAACCAGGAGAAGGACATAGGATACTTTTTTTTTTAGGTAGGGTAGTAGGTAGGGTAGTAGGTAGGGTAGTAGGTAGGGTAGTATGTAGGGTAGTAGGTAGGGTAGTAGGTAGGGTAGTAGGTAGGGTAGTAGGTAGGGTAGTAGGTAGGGTAGTAGGTAGGGTAGTAGGTAGGGTAGTAGGTAGGGTAGTAGGTAGGGTAGTAGATAAGTAGGTAGGAAAAACGCATTGCAACGCATGCGCGGGTTCAGCTAGTATCATTATTAAAATTAATTCAATAGGCATACGTCGTTACATGTGCATATGTCGTTACGTTTGCCTATAAAATTAATTAAAATACATTCATTTAATTGCCCAATATATGTGTAAAAATGTTAAATACTCTAATCGCAATAGTAATACTTAATGAGTTTGTCAAAAGCTTCAATATATTGTTTAAATTTATAGGTATGTATGTACAAGGCAATCAGAGAATTTTGATGAGATATCAATGACATAGGTTGTATTAGTTATGTTTGTGGAGTATCAAACCATTTGTTTAATTGCGTTTTTATGAACATCTTGATTGAATAAATATCCTTGGGAATACTATGACCATTAAGGTTTCTTTAATAGTTAGGCACGTCCTTAATAACCACAAATGTAAAGAAATTACCTCTCAAGTCAGCCTTCCTATAGTTTTTTTTTGGGTTTACGGCTCTCCGAAGACTTCGCTTACACAATATGCTCACCATGCATTATAATTTAGAATATTTGTTTACCCGGTATCGTTGCTGACGAGGAGCTAATATTGGATATTTCCAATATTACTTTTTATCCACATATTCCATATTTTAGATTATATGTATTTTACGGCCATTACTTTTGTGTTTGTTATGAATATGAACGGAATTCTTTAAGACTTTCGGTACATATATTTTTGGGTGTGTGCGGACAAATCTGGTCCCCTATTTAGTCTGAATTTATTCTGTAAGTCTGAATAATTTGTTTGAAATGGTCAAGAAATATTTTGGATAGATGGCAGTAATATTCACATAAAACGCATTAAGTGTTTGTGAAGTACTAATCCCTGGCTATTACGTTATGTGGGACAATATTCCGGGCTTGTAAAGAGGCCTATCTCTAGTAGAAGGAAATTCAGGGATAATGTAATTAGCACTTTACTTCTGGGTCAGTAACACACAGTTAATAAAATTAATGTAACTAGGTTTGAATGCGTAACGCAAATTAAGGCAATGAATCGAAGTGATTTGGTCCTTCGAGTTTCTTTATTACGCAGATCGGTTTCCGAGTTATTGTGTAACTGCCTTATTTTAAGTGGACGCCATTATTATACCTAATTAGGAGAAGTTACCAATCCCGAAATCAAAAGTGAAGAAAAATATGTTATTTGGTTTATTAAAATGAAGATACCGAGATTACTCAAAAGCAAAACACTTGACGCCGCTTCTTGAGGACCAACAATCGTTTTCTTTTCACTCTGTAATTTATGTTTTCGTTTGACTTGAAACAATGGAATTATTCCCGTTATTGTGCACAAAAATCTTGGTAACATGACTGAAATTGCCAATTTATTTTTCTTGGCTGACACTTTCTTTTTAATAATCGTAGTAGAGCTGTCAAAAAGTTATTTGGAATGAAATGGATAACGATGATAATTCGTTACAAATTACAATACAAGCATATTGAAATATTGTGGCACCTTTAAATTCAAATATTTTAGCTAATATATCCATTTACAAATATAAATTTTGTATCTGTAAAAACACAATTTGCTAAAATAGAAAGTATTTATTTTTATAAAATTTTTGTTAAATTTTCAAAACATTCCAATTTCGCGAAACCACGAACAATAAATTGCGTGAGGTTTTAAAAATGGAAGCTTTTATTTGTCCCAATTCAGAGCAATACCAAAGTGACATGAATGCAGTACCTACGACAATGCTTTCAGTTGATATTTTTGTTACTTTATTTTTATTATTCAGTTTAATTGTCTGGTATGTTTCCGCACATGTATGCACACCACATAACAGAATAAACACAATTCCTGAACATTGTTTGTTCAGGATCGACCACCGAAATTGAATCCAGATATTTTTGGTGATTATTTTGACTGAAAAATATTTTTTAAATCGAACCCCTGTTTTCTGTTTTGGTTTACAAGTATAATTCAGTAACAAGAGCCTAATAACGTCCAGAAAAGAAAGAAGGAGCCAAGCTAGTTTGCTTGTGGTGACACTTGAACAAGAAAAATTTAATTATTGTGTTGTAGTTGAAAATCTACTTCATTATTGAGGTTTTGAAATAGTACACAAAAAATATTCTTTAAAAAATAAGAAATAGCATTAAGAGCTTATACTACCTCAAACGCGAGTTTTATAATGCGTTAAAGTATATGATTCACTGCAGTAATCAAAATCAGAAAAATATATGATATTCTTCAGGACATAATAATATGCTAGTGACATAGTGTTGTGAAAACATAATACAACTAACTTTGCTCTATAGAAAAAAAGTCGCGAAGATACCTCTAAAAAATTCTTTTAACGAGTAAAAACCATACTAAAATACATATCGTTCTGATTTTTTTGCCAAATAATTCTACAAGCAACATACTAAAATCATAGTGTTTTACTTTTTTAGTCCAATCAATAGTTTTTTTTTTGTAAATCGCAAAATACCACTAATTTCGCACTATTCGGCCGCAACGAAAGACGTAACAACCGCTTTGTAGTGCAAGCTGATTAGAACTTTATTCTAACAGTGTTTCAAGCGAAGTTTGAACCACTACAAATAGGGTTGCTAATCTGAGGTAGCATACGCTCTTAAGGTGAATGCGACAAGGTAGCCTGCGAAATTCGAATTTTGTTACTTTTATTGCAATTTGCCGGTCAGTGTCAGTGTTGTGTGGGATTCGCGACCGTAAAATATGTGACTTTACCAACTGAGTAATAATGATTAAAATCATCAATACAATTGATAAAAAAGGCTCTATTATTAAACATACAACCTGACACTGATCGTTAAATTACAAAAAACGTAAGAAAATTCGAATTTCGTGGGCTAACCTTCTCACCTTAAACAAAAATGAGTACGTTCCCATTTAAATACCTCACGTTCCCAAAACGTTGTGCTAACATAGGCATGTTGATGTTACACAAGGCACTAAGTAAACTTAGGCTATATACATATTATATATAACCGCAACGCGTCGCTCCCAGGCATTATATTTAACTATAACGTCATCCCCCGGGCCACGTGCCAGGCTATGCGAATTCTTACTCATAAACGTCCCCCTCATATATATAATTTAGAACATTCTAGTACAGTAAAAAGCTTTTCATCTACTTAGTGGTTACTTTGCGAAGAGCAATAATTATTTTGTGCACGCGAATTAGTGGCTAACATCGAGAATGCCCCGCCTGCCTCTCGCTATATTTTTACAGCACTGATGTAATTAAAACCCAACTGAAAAACGGACAAATTAAGGGAAACTCTCTTCATACAACTCTTTGAAGAAAACGGCTTTTTAGATTAACATTTTACCTCACCGTTTATGAAAAGAGGATGAGATTTGATTTGGAGATTTTCCTTGTTTATCCAGTGAACTCAAATCAAGAGAGTACCTATAATAATGATTCTAATTATAATTCTTCCGTCCCTATTTAGTCCTCTCCCGTCATCTAGCGGTCACCTCGTTCAAAGCCATATCATCCTTTATACAGTCTATCCATCGATTTATTGGTCTTCCTCTACTCATAAAGCAAAACTTTCCTTACGATATTTTCCTTATTCAAATCACTCGAGTATGAGATTAAAATATGTAGAAGGTACTACTTAATGTTCGTTTTTTTTAAATTTATTCTTGTGCAGTTCAGGGTCTAGGTATTAATTATTGGGGATTGATTTCCGGTCAATATTGGCCTGATTTGAGAGCTTAAAATAGATATTTTGAAATAATTAATGATGTAGGCAAGCATGATACCTAACCGGATACCACTCGGCTCAAATCGTCTTTGAATGATTGTGTAAATTGTAGTTTTTCCTTGTTGGTCAATAATATAAATTAATCACCTAATTAGTAAAATTTGTTTGTTTAAGGTCCTATCATAATTCAAAGAACAAACTACAGTAAATGATATGATGTACCTATATATAGATTTATTACGTGGAATAAAAGTTTTAAGATGATGTATTCTTAAACTCCAATTTATAACATACCTAAATCAAATTTTGTCAGAGAGCCCTATTCCAACGTCACAAAAGGGAGACAATACGCTGACCCTGTGCTCAAGAACAATACCAACATGTATTCAGTCCACCTAAATCTGTTTGCGTCAACAAAGCAATGTACAGCGTTACATTTTCCGCCCGTCACGTTGGATATTGTTTCGATTTAATACCTTATAGTTTAGCATTTGCAGTTTCGAACTCTGGCGTTGGTTCAACTATAACAAAGTTGAAAAGAGTATGGTCAAACAAAGTAAGCCGAGGGCTTTTTGCTTACCGCTAACCAAGGAAATCTGTTTGCTCTGAAATTAACAACAAACAAGTTTTATGATTCTATTTCGTTATTCGTACGCTCTCGTGGCCACGAACGGAAATAAAAACACGTGCCAGCAACAATGTATCCCGTATCCAGTCACATCTTTAATGTATTTTCTCTAACGCTGATTAAAATCTTTGTGTGGAGCGTAAATTCCCGCCGAGTTATACAACCGACCAGGTGAGATATAATATCAGACGGCCGATGCATTATACGGAAACCAACAAAGATATTGATTACAAAAAAAACCGATCCAGTTGTACGGGCGGAGCGTCCGCGCTAAAGTAGGCTGTAGTGGATATGGAAGTCGAGCAAGGCGATGCGTGGAGGCGAGCGGTAGTCGCTAAGGCAGCGTATCGAATGCGTCCGCGCCGGCCGTGGACCTCGGCGAAAAGAAAGGACCGTATACTTGTTAAATAATGACGATAGTTGCATGTTACCGAGTGAAATGCTCGTAGGGATGGAGTGTTCTGACGAGATGAGCACCTTGCTATTTAAGAGCGGGTCGGCATGGCGAATGTCATCAGTTAACACAAGCTCACAGCCAAAGGAACATCTCCAAAAAGTGGATTTGTTCTAATCGGCTGCACCACTCGACTTTGGAGTAAAGGTCTTTAACACTCGAAGCCGTCTCACCCAAGCACAATATGCGCACTTTTATGGTAAGCAGCTCGCGGCATATTTACTTCAATCATTTATTTAATTACTGTTTGGCACATGCGATTAATGACAATAAAATTTATTAATAATATTTTCTTAAAATTAAATCAGTGTTCTTAATGTGACATTTTATACAGAGTATAATCAGCATTTCAGGAAATTTGGAACTGAAGTGAAGTGTCCAGTGATTGGAATATCGCAGTGTGCCAAATAGTGAAAATATATACTTCAGTGACGTTGAAGTGCAATAGTGATCCAAAATTAATTAGTGTCTGTGAATTATTGCCAAAAAAATATCATGATTTGATAAAAGTTTGTGCATAAGATCACAATTAGTGACATTATCTTTATTATAAAATTACAAAATCCAAATTACAATAAAATCAAATTTTGGAGATTTGTATAAATTAGATTTTCAAAATTGCGTTCGGAATTTTTGCTCAAAAATAAATGGGAGAACAGTTAAATTTCAAAACGGTTTTTTATGCATTACTAGTGCTAATAAAATCTCGAAAGAAAAGGGAGCAATGGGGATAAAAGTATAATGGTTCAATTAGGTTCCCTTTAACAATCGTAAGCATGAACTAAGCGGACGGCGACGGTGGGTAGCACGATCGCATTTGTTACTGAAGCTCATGAAAGGACCACTCGATCATTATTCACTCCGGGTGCGATCTCCATTTCACTGAGTCCATTTCCACACTTTACATGCGCGCAATAAACTTAACTCGTCCATCTGTATTCCACAAACCTAGCACATACAGAAATCAACTACCGCCAAAATACCCTGAGTCCTGCTTGCATAATACAAATTATTTAAACTTGTTTACGACTACCGCATACGAACCAGACTTACGTCTCATCACATTTTGCACAGTTTCTTTAAAATAACCAATTTCGTATTTGCTATATTTATTAAAAACTTACATGGATAATTAAATATATAGGATAATGATGCTTTGCGAATTGATAATGCTGCGCGGTTATTCTGTAGGTCCAGTGTTAGTTAACTGGTGGTGTGATCATGTGGTGTGAGCGTTACTTACTTCTCGGACATCTTTCACTCCGTCTCGGCTAATGATGCGATGTGATGCGGTTAGCTAATGGTGATGCTAACTAACATAAACAACTGACGGCAACGTCTAGGTGTTTACACAAATTAGATATTGCTCTTATTATAGCACCAAGTTTTAGTCAGTTGAAAGTAGGCGTAGGAAATGAAATTATACATAATATTTTGAGTGGAGTTCGCAGCCCGTGCCGCGTAATCGCTCCGTACATCGGATGCGACCATTCCATCTCCGGTGTCTCCATTCCCGCCTCGCCCTCGCCCGCAATATATGGAGCTCGATTAGCTACCTCGGGCTCATCCAATCATGGCTACACGTCGCCAGCTTGTGTCCTTTGTTAAATTGGATTCTGTTGTTAAACATTTTTGTTGTTTGTTACAGGTACTCGCCTGCGTGGCGCTGGCTTACGGCCGCCCCGAACCCCCGGTAGGCTACAGCTACTCGGCTCCCAGCTCGGGTGGACATAGGACCGTGTCTGTCGGTGGAGGACACTCCAGCGGCGGCTCCTTCGGTGGAGGCCACTCAGGAGGCGGCTCCTTCGGTGGAGGCCACTCAGGAGGCGGCTCCTTCGGTGGAGGCCACTCGGGAGGCGGTCTGTCCTTCGGTGGCGGTCACTCTGGTGGCGGAATCTCGTTCGGTGGTGGACATTCGTCTGGAGGACTCTCTTTCGGAGGTGGTAGCATTGGAGGTGGATTCGGAGGAGGAGATGATGGCGGATTTGCCGGTGGATACAGCGGTGGTGCTCTCGTCCAGAAACACATCTACGTCCACGTGCCACCCCCAGAACCCCTAGAGCAGAGACAGCCCCGTATCCCTGAAGTCGCTCCTCCCCAGAAACACTACAAGATCATCTTTATCAAGGCCCCGACTCCTCCTACCCCTACCGCTCCCATCATCCCAGTCCAGCCCCAGAACGAAGAGAAGACCCTCGTCTACGTGCTCGTCAAGAAGCCCGAAGAACAGCCCGATATCGTCATCCCCAGCGCCGCCCCCACTCAGCCCTCAAAACCAGAGGTTTACTTCATCAAGTACCAGACCCAGAAGGAAGGCGGCGGTATCGGCGGCGGTATCGGCGGTGGTATCGGCGGCGGTATCGGTGGTGGCGATGCTGGCGGTATCGGCGGCGGTGACATCGGCGGCATCTCTCTCACCAGCAGCTCTGGCTCTGGCATCAGCAGCGGTGCTGGCGGTCACGGAGGACTCGAAATCAGCGGCGACTTCGGTGCCAGCGGCGGCGACGACAGCGGCTCGGACGGACACGGAGCCACCAGCTCCCAGTACGGACCCCCCGGTCACGTGGCGGGACCTCTTCACTAAACCAGTTATAGCCCGGGTGGTAGGATATTAAGTGGAGTTATTTATTGCTAAGCGAAAATTATGCCAGTCTTCAATGTGACAAGTGACCGCGGGTTGTTTCCGCGGTCGGGAATGTTCGAAAGGATCCTGCCACCTTGCGCAGCACGCGGCCGAACGCCGTGCACATAGTCACCTGCGCCGCGTTCGCCCGCGAGCTACCCTACGACATAACACGACTCATCGATTATCTCATCATCGCCACTCATCTACTTGTTATTAGTGCACAGTGTTAATGTTGTTCGAAAGAGGCATTTTACTGCGACTGTTATGTTATGTATTATAATATAGCTTTTTTATTTTTTTATATAATAAAACCAAATGTGATGCTTAATCTGTTTATTGGTATCTGTTGGGGAGTGGGAATCCAAAATGGACAATGATTGCATCACTTCCGAGTGTAGTGGTGAAAGGTTGGGCCGCGAGTGAAGGCGCGGTGGTGGCGAGTTCGGGCCGGAGTGGGTCCTTTCTCGGGCTCCGATTAGTTACAACATAAAATCGAAATTTGAACAATCAGAGAGGTGTTACGCAACTCGAACGAGTTCGGGCAGCGAGTGGCGCGAGCCGCTCATATGTGCTCGCCGGTCCGACTCGCTCTCATTAAATGACCGCCTTAATGGATCATACGTGTAATTACACTTTCATATAATTTAGTGGATGTTGGAGTGGTTACGTAAACTATCCGTTTCTTCACACCGCTGGACCATTAATATTTTTATGGATGAGGGTATCCAACTCTTATGATTTCACAACCCATAAAACAACGTGAAATGGGTTTTATTATCTATTTAAAGGTTTACTAAACAATCTCGAATGACTTTTGGAATGACTATGATTAGTTCATTCTGTAGATGTGTAGTTCCATCAATCACTGAGCGAGGTTGGGCAACAGGTACCTACAGTACCTAATGAGCTTTCAATTAGTTTATCAACTTCACTTTGAGCCATTATCGATCACAAGAATCATGCCACTTTGATCAAAATTTATTTTACCGCAGTTTATCAGATAATCAGAAATAAACTTTATGTTCGTAAAACCGTCTACTAAAGTCAATGTTAGAAGCATATAGCGCCCTCATAGTCTAGACTAGAAGGAACACCATTCAACACTAAAAGTCATACGAACTTGTAAAAGCACCTGAAAGATTGGCTCGAGTGTGTCGTTTGTTTAGATATTCAGCCGTCGAAAGCCACGAATTACAAACTGACTCCACACCTGCCAAACTAAGGGGAAAACAAATAAATAGGGTAAAACAATACAGCCCACGCACATTGAGAATTCCTTTACTTTATTCCCCTTTCCAAAGATAGTATTTATTTGAACGCCGAGGGCCTTGCTACCTCCAACAATAGTCGATATTTACGCCGGGATCGCAATAAACTTCTGGCTACCTTTCCCTGGCCAGCAAGAAATGACATTTTGTATTGGCAATGTGCCCAAAAAGCTACGCCCGGCCATAACATTGGATGTGACTTGCAAACTCGCTCAATACTCGCCGGGGAGATAATATGGTGACGCGGGCTCTGGTTACTTTGACAGCTCTGATTTGACACATGTACACGAACTTTAATTCGACATAAGATAATATGCAAATCAATAGTGTTGGCAGACGTCGAAGGTCGTGTAAAACTTCATATTTTAGGATTATTTAACCCAACGTATCTACCTATGTAATGGAAAACATCCAGTAAATTGTGTAACAAAGGGTAAATTGTTGCGACAGAAAGGAGAGAACGTGGGGACCGGAAACAACAAACAATCCGGGATCGATTTTTTGTCAGGCGAAACGAAAATTATCGTAGGCCCAACCGTAAAACTGAATAGCCAATATTTCGGAATAGTTAAAGAGGAACTGAACGCGACTATATATAAGCAAGAACTATTATAAAATGCAATTACCTATCCAATAAAGGGCTAATAGTGGAGGTAATATATTTTACAGAAAAGTCCACTCTTCCTTAAGCTTACTTTTAAGGCGTTTGAGACCGTCCTTGTTACTCGGTGACGTTGATAAATGAAGCTTTTCTAAGCTTAATCTTGAAGTAGTTCGGGGAGCTGCACTGAACGCGTCTTTTTACCCTAGTTCGGGTAAGCAAATATGAAATTTATGCTGGTTTAAGGTAAGATTATTTTTTAAATTCTCTTTAAGGCTAAATAAAATAACCCACGCCAAAATTATTCCCTTTTGCCTATTAATAAATCGAATGAATTTTGATAGGGCAGACAAATATCAAATCAAAAGTTTTGAACGAATAATGCGCTGTTATTGTTGTAGATAAGTAATTTTTTCAGTAAACTTCGAGTAGAGTGACGTGCGTGAGTGTCGTGATGAACAAAATTAACTGATTAACGGTTGATTCAGGAACCAAAAAGTCTTTAATGAGAAGTAATATCGGTCTCTGATTGCGTTCGAGATCCAAACATAGTGTTACGAGCTGGGTATGGGATAAATAAAATCACTACCAATTAAACACACGAATTAACTTTATTAATCGCAAAACACGTATTCACAATCACTTCAACAGTACTGAACACTTTGTCGCACTAGATAACTCTTCGAACTTTTCGTTGTCTCGCTTAAAAGTGAACTGACTCACTTCGTCCTCAATCGGTCCTTTTATACCCAAGCAAACAAAAGATATTCGAGATAATTCTCTATTATTCAAGAAAGCATCAACAAAAAAACATTAACAAAAAAATAAATTTAAAGATAAAAGAACCGACAAGGAAGAAGTTACTTTACGCCCTCGGCATACGGTCGAAATTACAATGTCAATTGCCGCTGACGTCGTGCGTAGGCTGACCTTGAAATACAATGTAACTATACCTACAGCGGAAATAGGTACCTAAAAGAATGAACTCGTATTTTCTAGGCACTACACAGTTATTAGCGCGGTTTCTCGAAGATTCTAGATGACCGTCGTAACACTGCCCCCTCCTTAGACATGCTCGTCCCGAGCATCATTGGTCCCGTAATATCGCGCCAATCGGTCTACATGCACAACCTTAGGTGCACCTCGCGGACCCTTCTGTATTCTGTAGGTAACATCGTTGATCCTGGTCACAACTCGGTATGGTCCATCCCATTTTGCTTGCAATTTCGGAGACTTTCCCTTGCTCCGCACTGGGTTATGCAACCACACCAGCGAACTTTCGTCGAAACCACGACTGTTTGCCTTCCGGTCATAACGAGTCTTCATCTTCTCAGACATCTGTTGTCCGGATTGCCTGATATGCTCATACACATCATTTAACTTGTTACGCAGGGCATTCGCGTAATCCGTTACACTGCGTGGGACATCAGGGGGAGTTCCAGTGATTAAGTCTGCAGGCAACCGTAATTCCCTTCCAAAGTTCGCGAAAGCTGGAGTTACAGTCGTACTTTCGTGAACTGCACTCCGATAGGACAGAAGAAATGGCTGTATGTGCTTGTCCCAATCCCTTTGCCTGCTTTCCACAACTTTAGCCAGATATCTCTCCAACGTCTGGTTGAATCGTTCCACCATTCCATCAGACTGTGGGTGGTAAGAGGTGGTTCTGGTTTTGTGCGTACCCATCAATCGACAAGTCTCCTGAAAAACTTGCGATTCAAAATTCCTCCCTTGATCGCTGTGAATTTCTAAGGGTACTCCAAAACGACAGAAAACTTCCTGAACCAATTTATCTGCGACTGTTGTAGCTTCTTGGTTAGGAATGGCGAAGACTTCTGGCCACTTTGTGAAGTAGTCCATGACAACCATGAAGTACTTATTTCCGCTATCACTTTCTGGAAATGGCCCCGCAACGTCCAGTGCTATCCGCTCCCAGGGGGCTCCAACGTTGTAAACTTTTAAGGCACCTCTGCTTCGAGTGTGGGGTCCTTTCACAGCCGCACAGCTGGTACATTTGCGACACCAGTCCTCCACATCATCTCGACAGTGGATCCAGTAAAACCGCTCTCTGATCTTCAGAAGAGTCCTTTTTACCCCCATATGTCCTCCTGAGCATCCATCATGGTAGAGCCGTAAAACATCTGGTACCTTAGCTTTAGGGACAACCATTTGTAGATGACAACTGTCCCCTCGAGCGTTTTCCCATTTACGGCACAAGACTCCATCCTGGATCTCCAAACTGTTCCATTGTGCCCAATAACTCTTCGTGATGGAACTCATCGCAGCCACATCACTCCACTTGGGCTTCGGAGCACCAGCTTTGATCCAGTCGAAGATTGGCTTGATGTCCGAGTCACTTTGTTGAGCCTGTTGTAGAGTCTCCTTCCATTCATCGCTGAGATCCGTTCTAAGCATCCTCACGGGCACTACTTCCTTAGTCTCTTGCCTGGCACAGTGCGTGCAGTCTTCAGGACAAGGTCTTCTTGACAAGGCATCTGCGTTACCGTGAGTTTTCCCACTGCGATGTTCAGTTACGAAGTCAAACTCTTGCAGTAGTTCAATCCATCTCGCCACTTGTCCCTCTGGATTCTTGAACTGTAATAGCCACTTCAATGCAGCATGGTCAGTTCGTAGCTGGAATTTCCGTCCCAACAAATACTTACTGAAGTGCTGCAATGTCTTCACTACGGCGAGCAGCTCTCGTCTCGTTACGCAGTAATTCCTTTCCGGTTTAGATAAAGACTTGCTGAAGTAAGCTATAACAACCTCTTGATCTCCTTTCCGTTGAGATAACACGCCCCCAATCCCAGTATTACTTGCGTCTGTGTCAACTATAAAGTCATTTTCAGTGTCAGGATATCCCAAAATAGGGGTATTGCACAGACGTCCCTTTAATTCTTGAAATGCGGCGTCGCAGTTCTCATCCCAACAGAATTGTCGCTTTTCCTCAGTGAGTCTGTGTAGAGGTTTCGCAATGTCGGCAAAATTCTTCACAAACCGGCGATAGTAGGAGCACAAACCCAAAAATGCTCTGACCTGTGTCTTGTCTTTCGGAACTGGCCAATCCTTGACGGCGACTACTTTCTCTGGGTCTGTTTGAACACCTTCCCCCGAAACTATGTGTCCTAAAAAGTTCACTTGTTTTCTGAAAAAGGAGCACTTTTTCGGACTCAACTTCAGGTTTGCTGTTTGGATCTTCGACAGCACTCGGTTGAGGTTCCTAAGGTGATCTTCAAACGTACGGCCCACAATGATTATGTCGTCTAGGTAGACAAGACATGCGTCCCCAATCAACCCGGCAAGTACTTGCTCCATCAGCCTTTCAAATGTTGCAGGAGCATTGCACAATCCGAAGGGCATAACTTTAAACTGCCACAACCCTTTTCCTGTTGAGAATGCAGTCTTCTCCTTATCCTTGGGGTCTATTTCTACCTGCCAGTAACCACTTTTTAGGTCTAGTGTGGTAAACCACTTCATTCCCGTCAGCGTATCCAGTGTGTCATCGATCCTAGGCAGTGGATAGCTGTCCTTTTTCGTGACGTCGTTCAGTCGTCGATAGTCCACACAGAAGCGCATACTGCCGTCCTTTTTCTTTACCAGGACCACAGGAGAACACCATGGACTGGATGAAGGCTCTATAACACCATCCTTCACCATACCCTCAATCATGGTTTCCACTTCTTTTTCCCGTGCAACTGGCAGTCTCCTTGGTCGCTGACGGATAGGTAACTCGTTGCCTGTATTAATTCTGTGCTGAACCAGTCCAGTTCTTCCTATGTCAGCATCACCCGTAGAGAAAATACCGGCGTACTGAAGTAACATCTTCTCAGCCTTGTCCATTTCTCCTTCACTTAAATGACAGTTTTCAAGAAGCGTTGACACGTCGAATTTGGCACTACTAATTTTGCTTCCGGTAGGTAGATCTTGCAATTGACGCATCCAAGCTACTTCCTCACAAGTGCCGATCAAGGTGCCCTTCTTGATTACTTGCTCCTTGTTACTTGGATTCAGGATTCGTACAGCTGAGATGTTGTTGGCCTTTACCAGAGTTCGTGCCATCTTCCATGAAAACTCATTGTCCACCCTTTCTATCAGAACACTTCGATCTTTGTGTCCAGAGTTCTGTGGTAACTTAACTGGCACGATCGTTTCTGATCTGCTAGGAAGAACAATTTCCTTCAGGCAGTACACTTTCCCTGATGGTGCACCTTCCATGAAGACTTCCTCTGAACCACATTTCAACACTCCTTGGTCAATGTCGATCTCACAACGATATTTCCGCATGAAGTCCAAGCCCAAGATGCAATCGTCGACTATGTCGGCCACGATGACATTGTGTCGGTAAATTCTATCACCCAATTTTAACTCCACCTCCTTCTTGCCTCGGACGGTTATGTGCTGACCGGTAGCTGTTAATAATTGAAGGTGGTCGTGGTTATTGAAGTAGCCCCCAAGAAACCGATTCGCCAGGTGAGAATTGACGACCGTGTGAGAAGCTCCAGTATCCAACGTCAGTTTGCATGGAGTTCCGTTGACTTCGCCGTTGATAGTCAGGCTGTTCCCGTCATGTACTTGTGAGATCGAGATCCTCGGGGCTCTTTCAAAACCAGCCAGCACCCGCCCCCCAGTCCTGGCATTTACTCGTTTCCCTGCTGTGGTTGGGCAGCCACTTCAGCCACCTTTCCTTGCTGAGGTTGGTCTTCTCTTGGTGAGCTGCGCTTAGGACAGCTTGATCGAAGATGACCCCTTTCTCCACAAGTGTAGCACCTAGGGCTGTATCCTTGCGGGCGGTCGCGTGCAGGTGACGCTACAACCTCCCTGACCCGGTGCGTACGGTGGTCCTGCCTCACTGCCTCTACTTCTAAGGCATGGGCCAAGGCATCTTTCAGCGTCTCATGATGCCCAAGTCTCACAGCGGCTCTAACCTCCAAGTCGCGTATTCCATCGATGAACGCCTGTACCAGATTTCCATCAATAAGTGCAGGGGCGGACTGGTATGCTTTCCGAACCAGCTTTTCAACTTCCAGGGCCCACTGCTGTAAGTTCTCGGCACTACGTTGAACGCGATCCCTTAACTTGGCACGAAAAACATGCTCCTGCCCGGCGAGCACGGCCTACAGTGACATGGCATGAGTCACACATTTTATCACAGTTTGGGCGATAAAACCGTTTTGTCTTATATGCTAGCACGGCGGCGTAAGATAATTTCTTGATATGTGATACAACTTCTTGACGTCTAGTTGGGACTCCTATGTCATAATTGCTAATATGGGCGCACCCATTTTGTAACAAATGTCACATTTTGACAGATGAATATGCTCGTTTATATCACGTTCGTTCGGAGGTGGTGATAAAAGTAAATTAAAAATATAAGTATATTTTTCTGCTTACTACTGCATCAAATGGCAGTAAATTATTATAATTATGTTCTTGCCCGAAGGCAAGAGGTCCAAAGTAGGAAAATAAATATTCCGAAGAAACATTTGGGACTCCTCTAATCCGTTCGAGTTATTTCACTTCAAAAATTTCACAATATATTTCAAAACAAATCACATCAAACTTTTAAAGGAAAAACAGAACTTTTAGTTAGTAGCAAGTTATCAAATAATAAATAAAAAAAGAAAATGAAAGACGTGCCGCGTAGTGCGTACGTGTCATGTCAAAAATGAATTAGTACCCAAGAAAATTAAAAAGTTGTTTAACTGTATGAACTGTGCTCTTATACACGTACTTTTTTATTTGGTCGCCTATTCAGATGGTCATAGACATTTTTATTTTTTTAATATACTAGGTCACACTATGAAGTCAGCAACAAGAAAGACAAGTCGCGTCTTAAATTATATCACATGTGGTACCCGTGCTAGCATTTAAGACAAATTCTAAGACATGACATAATTTATAACGTCTTGTCACCAACGTCTTGGGTACGCCCGTGCTCGCCCCGCAGGTGCGCGTCACCGTATCTGGACTCTAATGCCTCCAGCAGCTGTTCGTAGGTCACATCCTTGCCGAGGGCCTCAAGAATGTTAAGGGCCTGGTCTCGAAGACCCAAGGTGAGCGCGGTCATGGCTTGCGCTTTGGTCCACCCATTCACTTTCATAACGGCCTCGAATTGGATTTTATAGGCCGACCATGAAGATGTTCCGTCGAATGGAGGCACTTTAAACCCACGCACCGAAGGGGCAGCAATCACTGAAGTTACAGACCCGTCTCCAACCTTAATTTCACTTATGGCCTTCTTCACATCGGCGATCTGAATTTCGGCCTTTGCGATACGGTTGTCGTGCTGCTGTACCTGCTCCTTCACCACGCTCAGCTCTTTCCCAACTGATGCGTGAAGATCCTTCATCAGGAGCATCTGTTCTTCTTGGCGTCGGACCTGCTCCTCTTGATCGCGTTGCAACTTTTCCTCCAACCGGCGGGTCTGCTCCTCTTGACGCCGAGCCTGTTCCTCTTGACGGCGAGCCTGTTCCTCCTTGTCCCGTTGCAACTGCTCCTCCAACCGACGGGCCTGCTCCTCTTGACGACGAGCCTGCTCCTCTTTGTCCCGTTGCAACTGCTCCTCCAACCGACGGGCCTGCTCCTCTTGACGACGAGCCTGGTCTTGCAGCAGTGCCATTAAGGCAGAGAAGTCAGGCGCCGCTGATGTAGTAGGCGCCGCTGGAGTAGCTCCAGATGGGCCAGCAACTGGCTCTGACGTAGGCTGGACACCGCCCGGTGTCTGTGTCGGGGAGTCCCCAAATCGCCTTTGGTCCATACCTTGCTGCCGCTGACTTCTCGTACGGATACTATCCGTGTCGTCCTTCGGTAGAATCGGCATTATTTATCCCCGCTTCTGACACCAAATTGTTACGAGCTGGGTATGGGATAAATAAAATCACTACCAATTAAACACACGAATTAACTTTATTAATCGCAAAACACGTATTCACAATCACTTCAACAGTACTGAACACTTTGTCGCACTAGATAACTCTTCGAACTTTTCGTTGTCTCGCTTAAAAGTGAACTGACTCACTTCGTCCTCAATCGGTCCTTTTATACCCAAGCAAACAAAAGATATTCGAGATAATTCTCTATTATTCAAGAAAGCATCAACAAAAAAACATTAACAAAAAAATAAATTTAAAGATAAAAGAACCGACAAGGAAGAAGTTACTTTACGCCTTCGGCATACGGTCGAAATTACAATGTCAATTGCCGCTGACGTCGTGCGTAGGCTGACCTTGAAATACAATGTAACTATACCTACAGCGGAAATAGGTACCTAAAAGAATGAACTCGTATTTTCTAGGCACTACACAGTTATTAGCGCGGTTTCTCGAAGATTCTAGATGACCGTCGTAACAATAGGTAAGTAAACGCAGTTAAATGAAGGTAGGCACACACGTCCTGCTCATTAGAGAGGCTGCAAGCGGCTAGCCACTTGTTAACTATTATTCATGGATCCATTTGGCTGTTCATGCACTTGGCTGCCATATGCCATAGACCACACAGCTGAGGTTTACTGCGCTCTTATATTCCTTAGAACACTTTTCAGAGGCAGAGGCAATTGGCTATTTGACTACTGTTAAAAATTCATGAAAATGTTATGTTATTTCAAAGATCTAACAGAAATAACACGATGTGTGAAAAAAGTTATAAAATCGATTTAAAAATGGAGTAGCTACATGCCGATAGAAGTTTTTGGTGGGGGCATTTTCATCCTTGTCGCGCGAAACGGCCAGTTGTTCTACGTAACTGTGGCGGTATGAAATATGACGTCACATGTCTGTAGCGCGGTCTTTGTCTAGCACGTCATTTAAAATCAGTTATAAATAAGCCATTTATTGATCGATTTTATTACTTTTTTCACACAGCGTGTTATTTCTGTTAGTTCTTTGAAATAACATAGAATTTTTAACAGTATTTAAGTAGCCAATTGGCAGACTCGTTCATAAGTGCCTACATCCCTGTGCGTGACAGATAGGCGGCCCTCATTGGCAAGTAGAGCGGGTTATGCAACATAGATCAGATCGGTGCGGTCGTATTCGTTTAGTCCACTCTCGACCCCTCGACCCCCAATAAATAATGTGTCCACTGGACCCCTAACTATAGTTCATACTCGACCCCTGGGGGTCAAAAGTGGATTTTATTTTCCAGCCAAGTTTGAGTTTGCGCTCGACCCCCAAAGTACAGTTACGATGATAAATCATCAGTATACCCTATAGTTGCATACTATTTAGCTAAAATACCCTCAATATAATTTTTCAATACACTTTCTCGAAAACTGGTTCTTATCACACTACGATTAGGTTCAACATGCAATGTATCTCACACGGGTACCATCTATCTGGCAGAAACTTGATGCTCCGAAATTTATTTGGCATAACACACTTGGCCTATTCTTCTTTGAACGAATGTGTTTATGGCAGAACAATTATTTAATAGAATACTCATTTCGCAGAATGTTTAAATAGCCGAATTTTCAATGGCATACTTTTAAAATGGCAGAATTTTATTTGGTAGATTTTTATAAGGTATAACGACCGTCTCGCGAAAGTATCCTTTATGGGCGGCATGGGCACCGGGCCGTAGGCCGACGAAGGAGGCCGGCGGAGGCCCGGCACTTCGGGGACAGAAGATATTAGTGTTATTTAATATGCGAGCGAAGCGAGCGCGCGTCATGGAGTACATGCGTTACATGTATGAGTGACGTCATTATTATCTAATAAATAAAGAGAGAAGTCGTGACTGACTGACTGACTGACTCATCAACGCCCAGCCCAAACCCTTGGACCTAGAAAGCTGAAATTTTGCACAGAGGTTCCATTTATAATGTAGACAAGGAATAAGGGAGGGTTTTTCGAAATTCAACCCCTAAGGGAGTTAAATAGGGGATGAAAGTTTGTATGGAAAATCGTCATTTTCACGCGGGCGAAGCCGCTGGCAAAAGCTAGTTATTAATAATAATAATTATTATTATTTTTGACATACCAACATTTAATGTTCTCAGCTAGAAATTTTAGCCCGGGTGAAATGGTAATAATTAATAATAATTATTATTATTATTGCATGGTACACGTATGTATGAAATGAAATGCGTGCGAAAAGACGATTCAGATTATGAATTTTCGGCGAAATGATGGTTCTGGAAATGAAGTTTATGCTCAAAGATGATTCTGACTTACAAAATTATGCGTTTTGAATTTATGGTAAATGAGTGTATGCCAAATGATTTTCTGCGAAATGAAGTTTCTGCCATCCACTGATATGCAAAACAAAATTCGGGTATAAAAAATTCTGCTAAAAAAGGTAGACCCATCTCACACGCGTGGATTTTTAATATTTTTTTAATACAGTTGCTCAAAAAGTGGCGTATTGCAGGGACGTATAGCGTTCGGGATGTGGGCTATTACGTACTCGTTCTTTTTCTTTACCATTCCCGAACACGTGCGTTCTCTTTCCCAACTGTCAAAATAATGTCCATTAAAAAAAACAAACCACGAAGTTTTTACTAAAAAAAATCATAGAATTTTTTATGATTCATGCAAATATTTCTAAAGAAGCTACTAATTTGTTTCAATATCAGATTTAATTATTTGATTCAATGAGTTGAATTGAATGGAATGGTTTCATTCCATTTCATCACATTAAATTTCATTTTCATTCATATCAATAAAAAAAATCTCCTGAAGACTTGGCTGTAGGGCATAGTTCACTTTGCCTACCCAGAATGGGTGAAGAAAACAAAAAAAACTCTGCATAAATTCTTTTACGGTTGGCGCCATTTTCAAAAATGTTCTTTGCGAGTTTAATTACGGTTTTATTATTTTATTAAATTGCTTAATTTTTTCGCAACTGTATTAAAAATAGTTGTTCAGTACACGTGCGGAACCGTCATTGCAACTTGTTCCGACTGTCAACCCTCGCCGTCGGCAGTGCCTAGGCTCGGGTAGACATTTGTCGGCACTCTTTGCAATGACAGGCTTTCCGCACTTATAATGAAATATACTATTCCGCACCCGTGCGGAAATAAAAATAATAATAATGTACAATTGAAAAACCAACTCAAATCATTTCTAACTGACAAAGCGCTAATTACTCAGCCCTAATTTATTTGGCTCTAGCCCAAATTTTTTTTTTTAATGCAAGTTGAAATTATTATAAGAGAACGTAAAAAAAATCTTTCAACGGAAATTGGTTAGAATAAGATTTGATGTTTACTTTTTGAGATGTGGGACTTGTTCATCAAACTGCGTTTTCAAAATTTATAAAGCCTATGTCACTACAATTCTGATCGAGATTCAGATTAAAAACCGTCTAGCCGTTTGGGGTGCAGGGCGTGCCAAAGAAATGGACACACACGCTCGAAAAACATTAACCTCCTTCTGACTAAGATTAAGAAAAAACAATTTCTGAATGTTGCCTTTAGTTTGTACCTCACTGTACCAAAATATTAATTTTAGGTACTTAAAGGGGACTTTCTGGACATGTCTTACATCCGAGTCCAGTTTTCCCCCCTGAGGGGGATTTTCTCAGGGGGGAAAAGTGGAATAAGCCTTACCGAACTAGGGGTTGAAAGTGGACGAGGTATGTTGTCCTTTGTATGAAAATTCAGACTCACCCCCTGGGGGTCGAGTGTGAACTACGTTTAGGGGTTGAGAGGAAACAAATAGACAAATCTTTTTAGGGGTCGAGGGGCCGAGAGTGGACTAAACGGTCGTATTTAAGTGCCTAGAGAAAAACAATGAGCTTTGGGCGAGGCGAGTAGATATTTGGTAATCCCATGGAAAAAAATGTTCAGTTTGATGTCAATACTTTCACGTAGGTACATTAACATGTATATATACGTAGTGCTTGAGTTTTATGAGAATTCTTTTTCTGATCTCTTATTTGTAATTTTATTTAGTTACGTACATAGTATTTTGGTATTCATACAATATTATGAAATAGATCTACGATCAAATTTGCATTAGGTATTCCACAAAAATATCATACCTACTCTCGAATCTTCCTAAGTGTATACCTATATTTAAGTAGCAAACCCTTAAATATGGAGAACACTATTCTGAAACATGCTGTACATTTTTTCATTCTCTGTCATTTCCCCATTAATGTAGACGACGGGTCCTTAAAATTTTCTATGAAAGATTATTATCAATCAAAGGGGTGACTCAAAGGTACCCAGATGATGAGAAGAAAAGATGGGAGACCATGCATTCTTCCGGATCCTATTGTCCGACCATGCATTCATAAAATGATAGTCGTACCTACAACCGAGAATTTTTTTTAAAAGAAATTAGATGACTCAAAAAGGTCAGGATACTGATTTTGCATAGTAATCAAAATTTATGAAAAGGATACATGGATAGTGGAGAATTTAATATCCTTTTACATTGAACCCAAAAGGTAAGGTATTTTGATCGGAGGTAATTTTTTAGGTACTCGCGTGGATGTTGGTTATCGTGACCAAAAGTAATTTTTCCGTCCCCCCCTTTCAACCTCTTACAACCCTTTCTTTGCTTTAAAAAGTAGCCTATGTCCTTAGGTCTCAGGCTCTAGAGTCTAGACTCTCTTACCATTTCATTTTGATCGGTTCAGTAGTTTTGTGAAAGCGCCACGGACAGACAGAGTTACTTACATTCGATACTTTCGCATATATAATACTTATTAATGCGAATTTCTAAATTAATAATTCGCATTTATAAATATGTATATAAGATGGAAAAAGACAAAGATAATATTTAGTAACAAATCGTTCAAATTTTGTGTAGTGTCAGGTTGCATTCGTGTGACAAAATCGATAATAAATGGTAATATTACTATAAGACACACGTATTTAATGCATATTTGCCGAGCTATTCCATTTTTTCGCGGGCGAAGTCGCAGGCAAAGTGCTAGTGAGTTATGAAACCATTGTGTGACGCAATCTGTTAATTATTACTTCCGTTAATGAGGTCCGGATCCCTTCTGCAAGCCGAATATTACTTATATGGACGTTACAGGATAGTTAGGAAAAGGCTAGACCGATGATAATGTTTGGTCATTCTCATGGTCAGTCTTTTTGTTATATAAATCTGTATTTTCCTCGGGCCTAATGTACAAAACCCACATTTAGTTTTTTTTAATATAATTTTGTAATTTAACCTAAATTATTTATTGTTGCCGTACTTGCCCTTAATTTTTCTGCGAGAGCTGTGCACTTCTGTAAGTGACGAACTCACTATGTTTAAAACTGTTAATGATGTAAGTATATGTATCTTAGTGAGTAAGTCGTTGAAGTGCCATAAATAAATAAATAAATAAATCACATCTCTGTGCGTTCTATGTTTGTAAAAGATCGTACAGTATTCATAATCATTTATTTTACCGCATTTGATTTTAAACGAGCAGCACTATTCTAAAGTAACTCTTGCATGGTTTAATCTTGACGGCACGGTTGGCGCAGTGACTCAAGCAGATGACTGCTGCGCTACGTGTCGCGGGTTCCAACAAATATTTGTATGGCCTACAGATAGTTGTTTCGGGTCTGGGTATTTGTGTAGATATATGAGTTTAAATGTCTGTGAACGCACCTACAATACAAAAGAAATTCTTAGTGTGGGGCAACGTTTAAAAGCAAAACTGTCACACAACTAGATATCTAGTCCATTAAATATAAGCACGACCTGACCATTAGTTAGGCGAAATTGAGGTAAGCACACTACCTAAGTTCCCCGGATAAGACTTAAGCTCACATAAGTTCACACTAAAGTCAAGGATGCACCTTTGATCCCCTGCATAATATTTTCGGCATTTTCGTAAGGCACGAAAGACAATAAAGTAAATCCTAACTTTACGATTATAGACCTTTTATTGCTTTAAATAAAGTTATCTATATTCTTGGTTCGATCCCTTTGTTACTGTCGTTGGCAGTTGGGCACAGTCACGATCTCTTTAAATGTATATGAGCCTTAGAGTTAAAACCTAGAGAATGTTTTTTTGCTTAAATTTATTTTATTGCGTATCTAGGGAAAAAAACTGTGGAAAAAAACACAGTAGGTACATAGTTTTTTTAATCTATTGCATAGATTCTATCGCGGGCCTTTAGTTGAGCGTGGAGAGCGAATCCAGAGATTTCGTAACGCAAATTTTAAAGCAGTTTGCTATGGATACGGAAAATAACAAGGTTGTCAACTGAGGTTGTCAAATTAAATAATTGTTTGTCTCTCTGCTTTCTCCTTCTAAAATATTCTTACTCGTATAATTTGTGTACAAAGTGTTTTAAATATGAATAAACAAAGTGCATTTATTAATGAAGAAAGTCACGAAAAAATAGTGAAATAAAATGAGTGAGGAGTGAGTACTCTATATACATTCATTTTATTATTAGTACGCATCTATCATAAGTTTTATTGGTTTTTGCATTACTATTCTGCGAATCGGTCTAAAACGATTCGTTTTCAATACTTTTTCTTTTAAATTTTCTGTCATAGAGTTTCTTACTAGCTTAGTTAGTCTATGAAGGTTAGTTTTGATTTATATAATGTACATCGCGCGAAATTCGAAGATCAAACTCTTAATATCGTTAGTTTTGTTTAAAATGTTTGAATGAATAATTATTTTGGTGTGTACTTACACTATTAATACCTAATTATTTATACCTATTATTGCATAAGTTGATAAAAAATGCTATGCAATAGATTTACCGCGGCAGTCTCCGAGTGCCACACGTTTTTTCTTCCTCCTGAAAAGTTACTACTTTTACACTTACTTACACGAGGTTTTCACTCTAAGACGTCAATATGCATGCAGTTTATGTATATGTATGCAGTTAGTTGAATTCGGAAGCTTCATCTCAGGAACTTTGAGATTAGCCTTATTGCAATATGTATGAGGTTCAAAATGCAATGTTTATTCCAAAAAATAAATAAACCAGATGAAAACCAGTTTCAAAAGTGGGTGCGTGTACGTACATATATTAATGCACGTGGCTGTACGTCTACCTATCAGTTATTTCAATGAAGTTTTTCTTATTTCTGATGTGAACTTTTCCTTATCGCTGTCACAAGGTCGGAAATAATAGATTTACCCCAATTTCGTTCGCTTGCCGACTCGGTTTTTCTTTACATTTGTATACAAGGACTGCTTTGTAAACGGGAATACAGTAACATTATGTATTACCAGATTTTTCTCGCTGCCTACTTGTTTTCTTTTCTCTCTTTATTGAGATTAGGTTACCATTTGTTATTCTTGTAACGTCGGTAAATCCGCATCTGGCATTAAAATATAATTTTATTTTTAGCCGTTAGAAACTTTTGAACCAGGGTGGAAAGATTGTAACTGTTTACAGAAAAGTATCTGTGTACTTACGTTTATTAACCGTGAAATCTTCCATAGTTCTATAATGAGGTTGTTGAAGTTCAGGAAACGCAAGCCACGATGCAGTTTAGACGCAATAGGTGCATTTTAGAGATCGATTGAAAGTATAAAACGCCAAATACCAACGGCAAAAGCAAAACCTCTCCTTAGTTACAAAAGACAACGGTAGCTCCGTTGTAGGTAATAAAAGAAAAAGAAACTGATAACATCTTCATGAATCATCTAAGTTATTTGTTCGCAAGAGGTCTTAACGATTTTCTTGTGTTTTTCAAGCGCGCCGCCCTCCGCTACACTAGACTGTGTTAAAAAGGTTTTTGTTCTGACAAACACTTCACCTGTCACGCCATTGTTCTGCCAGTTCCGCTCGCGGACAATGAGTCCTTTGAGGCGTCTACAAATGTTATACTTATGTTGGTAATACGCATTCAAATCTTAACTAAAAACAAAATCGAATCCTATAACTATTGGTCGAATCAGCAGTTAGTTCCCACTTTCATATCCGCGTTTACAGTTTATCTGCAAGTAAAATTATAGTCGCTCAAACTATGAATGGACAATGGGTAGTGTCTAGCAATACTAAATAAAGACAATTAATTCGTTGCCATAATAAAGCTCTTTTTATCTCCACGAACTCGGCATGATTAACTTTACGTAATTAGGCTTGTGCTAATTCGCTCAATATATCTTTTGCTTTCACTGGGCTCACTAAATGTTGTTGAAAATTAAATGGAAAGTTTTATCTTAAAGTTGCGACTCTTTTAGGACCACTTTCATGATGATTAGTTTTGTTTAGAGTGGAATTGGTCTTGTTCAGATTTAAATAAACCCTCACACATTGTGCAGTCACAGAAACACAAATTGCGACTCTGTGTTCTCACTGGCGGGTGCAAATCACATAAATTCTTATTTTCAATCTTTTATATCATCATACAACGTGTTTTTATGTGTGAATGCGGAATAACACTCGCAAAACCGCAACCCTAAGGGAAGCAAAAAATGTAGTAAAATAAACAAATAGAGCCGCTTTGTGTCACGCGACGCCAAAACTTCGGAAAGAGGAATGTGTTAGTGCGTGTTGGTAAATTTGTTTTCTCTACAATTCAATACATTTTGAGTAACATGTTATTTACATACAGAAGTCGTCCAAGTTCACGTGACAACAATACCGAATATTGCCGTGACGCGAACACCAATCGTGGCTTGAAATCGAAAGTGTCGACGTCATGTTCACCCAAATTAGCTACATATTGGCAATATTTAAATTCGTAATGTATTGTGTTTTAAGTAATACATGCAAAGTCTACGAGAGCCCCGGTTATGTTGTTATGGGTGTTGTTCTCGTGTTACGCATTGTAGAGAATTATAAAGTATCATGTATTACTTAATGATGGCCTATTTTCTAAGTTTTTAACATCGCGCGGCAATTTGATCATCACGTCTAAAAGTATTTTTCTTGATTTTTTAGGGTTCCGTACCTCAAAAGGAAAAAATGGTGCCCTTATAGGATCACTTGTATATCTGTCTGTCTGTCCGACCAGAAACTCATCATCATCTGCCTAGCCTTTTCCCAACTATACTGGGTCGGCTTCCAGTCTAACCGGATGCAGCTGAATACCAGTAATTTACATGGAGCGACTGCCTATCTGACCCCCACAACCCTGTTAATACTAGGTAATACGATACCCTTTGGTAAGACTGGATGTCAGAATTTCAGGTCACTGACTACCTGTAACGACTGCCAAAGATATATATATGTGGCAGCCGGGACCAACAGCTTAACGTGCTTTCCGAGGCACGGAGGAAACTCGGTATGTCGGGCGGTCACCCATCCACAGACTGACCTAGGCAAGCACAGCTTTACCTAAAGGTCGACCCGAGTGGCAGTTCTTATTAAGCCACGAGCTCCTCCCTTATCTCCGAAACTACTAAACCTATAATTCTGAAAAAATACAGAAATTGTTACAGGTCATCTGGTATAGATTACAGGAAAACCTATAAGAAGTGATGGTACGGAATCCTCCATATGCAAATCCGACTTGCACTTGGGCAGTTTTTATTATGGTCGTACTCAGTTTTTTTTTCTTTTTTTAGCCGACTGGTGCTTCGTAAAAAGTGTGCACGACGTGCAAGTAATCACTTTGCTCCGAGCACATCACAAACATATATAATAATATATCATACTATGTATATGTAATTCGAGAAGTACAGTCGTCCTGAGTTTATGGAAGACTGTTTTTTTGCGTTATATTGGAGACAGTCAAAATATTAAAACTAAAATTAGTTGAGTTAAAAAAATATACAACTAACAACATTCAATGAATGCAACTTCTAGCATTCAAGTTGTATAATTTTTTACTATACTAATTAAATGTTTATTTCCACAAAATTTTACAAATTTTGCATTGTTTTGCTACATAAGAAAGACCGCGCTTCCTCTACTCTTCTTTGTAATAGGAGTCCAGTAATGCAGGATAGTGTATGTACCTACCTAATAGCAGGTAACATTTTATTGGTGATTATTACCCATCTAGCGTTATTATATTAAAACTGTCCGAACAGTAATTAGTGGCTTCTGATTTACGTAATTTCTATATAATGACCATAATTCCGCATTCGCAAATACTTATTTATATTTTATTATCAAAGGAAGGAGCTCGTGGCAAAAAATAACAGCTAGGTTCTCGGGATGATCTTCAGGTTAAACCGCGCTGGCCTAGGTTGGTTCGTGGATGGTTGACCACCCACTACATACCCAGTTTCTGACGCCTCGAAAAGCACGTTCAGGAGTTTGTAATTTTTGAAGAATTTTGACAGATTTATGACCAAAGAATAACAACAAAGTTTAATTGCAATAAGTTGGTTTGAATTTACACAGTTTAAAATCGTGTCATGAACAAAAAAGTTAGGTTGGTAACTGATACAGGGTCACAGAAAAACATTGGTCTGATACAGAATGACCTCAAAAAGTTTCAATACCGACGGAATTAATTAAAAAAGCTTTTTACGATAGTAATCAGTTACGTTTTTATATAAATATCCGGTTCCATTTCCGTCGTGCCTTTGTTTCATAATATGTAATCACGATAAAACAATATTATCGTTATTGTTACTAACCGTTATATAAAATAACAATAATAATAAAATAATAATGGAATTTGGTGTGGATAAATGTGCAGTCATGCATGTAAAGAAAATGGAGATTATGGAGTCCGAGGGAATTCAGCTCTCGGATTCCATACACCTCAGATCCCTTTCCTCATCCGAAAGCTATAAATATTTGGGTATGTCGGAAGCGTTAGGCATTAACGCAGCTGACATGAAGCAATCGTTGAAGGAGCGCTTCTTCGGAGGCCTGAAGGTTTTAAGTAGCCTTCTTTCAGGTGGGAACAAACCTTCAACGGCTGGGTCATGCCAGTTTTAATGTACTCTTTCGGCATACTCAAATGGACTCAGACTGAACTTGACGCCTTGGATAGGAGAGTCCGTACATTGCTGACCGCAAATCGGATGCATCACCCACGATCATCGGTGATAAGACTGTACATCCCGCGGAAGTGCGGGGGTCGAGGCTTATTAAACGCGATTGAACCCGGTAGGTGGCGCTACTGTCCGGGCAGGACGACGTCTGCCAGGTCCGCTAGTAGGTATATACGAGTATAAATTACATAACATCACGCCTGTAATCCCCGCCGAAGGGTTAGTCAGAAATATACTCATTAGTACACCCATATTTCGCCATAATAGGAGGCGAGCCTATTGCCGTCAACCGGGCACAAATACAGACTCCGCAGGCTGCTACTGAGAAATTCCTGATTGAAAAACCTAATCGTTCTTTGGTCAACCTGCGAATCGAACCCAAGACCTGAGCTCAGCAGACTCAGTATTAGTTTAGACAGTATTAGGCTGTTATACAACGAAGATAATTTTTTTCTTCACACAACGTTTTATTACTTTTTTTTTTTTTTTGATGGGTGGAAAATCATCAAATGGCCCCCCCCGCTCTTGGGCAGAGCGAAGGGCAGTGTCAGACTTCTACTGACTAAAAACCGAACCCATGTTCCTTCTTTGCCCTTGCGCCGAGGCCACGTCATCTAGTACAAAAATCCGCGGCCTTGAGAACGACCCATATAGACTAATTAAAAGTTGATCCCACTAACTCCATTTTATTTACATCACAGAGTTTCTTGGTAAGCACGGGTTATACGACAAATAAACTTATAATATTATCACTATAGTATAAAACAAAGTCGCTTTCTCTGTCCCTATGTCCCTTTGTATGCTTAAATCTTTAAAACTACGCAACGGGTTTCGATGCGGTTTTTTTAATAGATAGAGTGATTCAAGAGGAAGGTTTATATGTATAATAACATCCATTTGCACCCGTGCGAAGCCGGGGCGGGTCGCTAGTTAGTAATAAAATATACGATGCAAATTGACACCCAGCAATATTATTTGATGGTTTATATCTAGGATTTTGGAAGCAAGCACCGCTCATAGATCCTATAACCAAGTGAAGAGGCACAGAGTTCTAAGTCATCTCAAGCTTGCAAGCTAGAATGATTCGTAATTCCAGTTAGAAGAGTCTGAATTTATTTGAACCGTTCACATTTACGGTCAGTAGATGCTTCGGGATTCAAGATTAAGACCGCTATTACTAGGATGTGTTCGTCTATTAAAGATAATATGGTACTTACTAACCAAATATTCTGATTAGAATGTGTGCGTAGACTTATTATTGTTTTGGCAATCACGACTTAAGTACAAAATTGTACGTTAGGGTCGTGTTCCAGACTTACAGGATGCAGCTGAATACCGGTATTTTACATGGGGCAGCAGCTTGTCTGACCTCCACAAGCCAGTTACCTACGACTGAGATTGCTCAGTGGTAGGTAACTGGCTTGTGGAGGTCACGTCTAGGTCTACGTATTGACGTAGACGTACAGTGATAAGACTGGTCGTCAGACTTTCGGGCCAATGACTACCGGTAACGACTAGCAAATATCAACAAATAATAGCCGGGGCCAACAAACCAGTAAACTCGGTATGTAATGACAGTAACCCATTCACAGACCGACCTAGGCAAGCGCGGCTTAACCGTAAAGATTTAGCTGCGAGGTCCTCATATTCAAAATTCACTTTGACCAAAAAAACATCCACTTTTATTTTGGGTTTGGCAAATCATCAAATGGCTCCTCCTGCTATGGGCTGAGCGCTAGGGAGTGTCAGACTTCTACTGAATAAAAGCCACCCATGTTCCTTCTTAGCCCTTGTGCCGAGACCGTGGTATCTCTTTCGAACAACCCGCAGCCCCGACGGGGAAATCCATCCACCTTACTCGGAATTAAGAGAATAAGTAAACTTGAAGGTATAAGTGAACAAAAGTGACATAATGGTACCTAAACTAAACATTGAAAAACGAATCGAGAAAGAGAACGTAACTTTACTGTGAGCAATTGGAATCCATAAATAACAAGCAAAGGAGACTTGCACAGTGCACAACAACATAAAATTAAAATGATTTTCTCAGAAAAGAATATCGTGAATAGATCAGACTTTTACTAGATTTGCAGGCATGACTAGATGTTATAACAATAACTTGGCATTTCGAGTTGAAGAAAGAAATCAATATTCATTCTAAAAATGTAGGTACGTCGTGTATCTGAAGTACTAGACATGTGGTCGGTAAATTGTTCAGACAAGTTTATTATATTAAGAAAAGCAAGGGGTTATTTAATAACCAATTAATCATAAATGTTAGAACAATGGTACTAGAATATGACTGGCAAAGGGGTACTAAATTTACCTGTTTGACACTGGTTTGACTAAACTTCAAATAATATTTGTTGAATTAAAAGCGTGTGGCGCCCATTTTCGGCTCGTTTTGATTTGCCTTAGCCCGGTTAACGGCAAAATGCAAGTTGTAAACGGAAACTTCACGTAGCCGTCAACGAAGCATCCTGTTCATCAAACTAAGTAACTCTACAGAAATATTTATTATTACTGGCAAACGACTTCTTTATTGGGGTGAAAATCACATTTTCACGGTAGCATTGTATAGTACGGGGGTCAAATTACAAGTACAGATCTCTCGTGGCACAAATTCCAATTCCTACATCAGCTACAAATTCAGACTGAAAAACGCGAAGTGTAAAACTTAAGTAAATACTTTTGAGACTTGAAAATCCAATACCACACAAAGCCACAACATGACAACAAGGATACTCTTTGCCAAGCGAATTAAAACTGTAAATACATAACAATGAACATCGAAGTTAAATGAATGGCGTGAAAATCCAGCCGATGTTTAATTAGCGCAGACAAAGCTTTTTGTTAACCACAGAAAACTTAGTTTGGACAACTTTTGTATTGTTCATGTCGTCTGCAGTGAAACAGTTCCGATTTGTATACAGGATCATGCGGATTCCAACTCTATACTAGGCGAACCGAACTTGTACATTCAGAACGCAATCAGTACGCAGTACCATTCATTGGTGTAGTCTTTTGTAACATAACATCACAGTACACATGGCAACACATACAGCTATATAATTCCAGGATAACATGACTTCAATTTGTATAGATTTCGCGTACAATGAGAATACGCATAAACTATGGTATATGACTTGATTCATCGTCGTGTGTACACAGTTACACACATCTTTTCGCCAGTTATTTAAATTTTTGATTCTCAAAAGATAGAGGGCGTGGTTATTTATGACAACCGGAATTCCGCAATTCCTGATGGAAATACCACAATAACACTTTCGATTCTCAGTTCGGAGAGTTCGACTAAACAAGTCGTAATGAAATTTTGTAAATACGTTTTCAGGTGCTCAGAAACATTTAAAGGGCACGTTTTGTTTTTTTTCATCCCGAAAATAAGTAATATTGTACTGTTCGCGAGGAAAACCACAATAGCAAATGGCGCCACGCGTCTTTCGAGTCATGTTTAAATTATTTTTCAACACACTTGCTCATAAAGTGGCTATAATTTCACCGCAATTAGGCACATAATGACACCGATAATCAAACTGTGACTTTTTCATTGCTATTATTCACTAGTGAGTTATAGGGTTTTTAAGTTGCTATGTTCTTAAAAAAGTTTCGATACAAAAAGATCGTGTTCAATAGTAAAAATAAATTAATGTACCTAGTGCTTGCTCATTTCATGCAACTTTGAATTTAAATAGATAATTTCAACTTGTACGTTTTTAATAAATGAAACTTTCACTCAAATAGTAGGTATAACTTTTGTAATACCTGGTTGCCTGGAAGAGATCGCGGAAAACGATAAGGCCGCCCATTGTATGTTTTGTAGTGTATATTATGTTTTCTTTTGTTATGTATTTTTGTGGTGTACAATAAAGTATATAATATAAATAAATATAAATAAATAAATAATAAATATAACTTTTTTTTTTAAATAAAGAAACCTCATTCTTTTATTCTATGGCCGATCGCCATTGTTACAGTATAACCGTTATACGTGTGTATTTCATGGTGGCGCCACGGTCAAGAAAAATGTATCGCTCTACGTCAAACTTAGTACCTACATTTATTTTAGTTCCGTGTTTTCCCGCCTGCACAGATAAGTTGGTTGTAGATGCGCGCGCATAGGAAAACCGATTAATTTTTCCCGCAATTGTAAAAAAAAATCAGAACTCGTGTTAACTGTTGAAGATGACTTTTAAGTATTATTTTCTTCACAAGTGTGTTGAAAAACGTCGTATGATACACGTGTGTGTTGATGATTACCGTCCTCGGCTCTCTTAAGACCCTCACCTGACGGCTCGGGTCTCAATGGCGCCTCAGCGGTAATAAATTACACACTTGTACCATAATGTACTATTACTAAAGATAAGAGGTAGCTCAAGGACTAAAAATAAATAATGCTTTAATTAAAACAGCTGCAATATTAATTAAAAGGTCGGTAACTACTGTGGTGGTAGAATACCACAAAAAAATCACATCACTTTTGGCCTATCGCCCACGGCGACTTTTTGTAACGATGCAGAAACGCGCAACTGCATCGCTACAAACGCGCGTTGTTTTGTGTGAGAGGGTCGCTAACTGTAGTTAGCGACCGCATCGCGACTGTATCGAATCGATGCGAACGCGCGACGGCATAGCTAAAAAGTCGCCGTGTGCGAGGAACCATAGGTAGTGTCCCCCAAAGTCCCAAGTGTGTATTTATGTTACAGTCAAAACTGTTCATCGGTCAAAACTGCTTTTGACTGGTGTCAGTCAAAACCCTTACTAAGTTATTGTAATGTATGGCCAGTACTACAGTTATTTATGCTCTGATATATCGGTCGCGGTGACAGATGTGTGGCTGTCATGCCTGTCTCGATTAAACCGTGCTACTGGTATTACGTAGTTTTCTTGGTACATCTCACTGGCGACGAGGATTAAACAAGAAAGGTAGCGTGCAAAAATTTATTATCAAAATGTCGATCGGAAAATTATCGGAATTTAATTTAAGATCGGGCAATTGGACCATGTACGTGGAACGTACAGAAATGTTCCTAATGGTCAATCGGGTGAAGGATGAATTTCGTTTACCTACCTTGATTGCGGCTATGGGTGATGAAGCGTACGAATTACTGAGTAATCTCACCAGTCCGGAGAAACCTAGCTCAAAAACATACGCAGAAATAATCAAAATAATGGCAGATCATTTACAACCCAAGCTGTCATTCATGGCGGAGAGATATCGTTTCCGTCAAAGAAGGCAGAATGCTGGGGAATCTATTCCACAATTTATATCGGAATTAAAAAAAATGTCAAAGTTCTGCGAATTTAAATCCAATTTGGAAGAAAACTTACGAGACCAACTAGTATGCGGATTACGAAGCGAGCCGATCCGTCAACGTCTGTTCGTCGAAGAAAATCTGCTTTTTGCAAACGCTGTCAAAATTTCATGTGCTATGGAAGCGGCAGAAAGGGATGCAGCAGCAGTAGAAGAGACGTTCGGGAGGATCAGCGACTCTGGCGGTAGCGGTGCAGGTGACACCGCAGCCGGAGCGTTGCATGCGTTGACGCCGTCGGGCAGTCGGGGTCGCCGAGGACGTGGTGGATCACGCGGATTATCGGCACGCGCATGGAAGGGGACCAACACCAATGAGATGGAAAAATCTTGTTCGGCTTGTGGAGCTACGGATCACCGGAGCGAAAGATGCAGATACTCTAGATTTATCTGTGGTAGGTGTAGACAGAAGGGACATCTACGTCGAGTATGTCCTTTGCTTCCAGGTGGGAGACAGCCACAGGACCGATTGTGTACTAACAATATGGTGGCGAAGGTGCAAGTATCAGGCGGGTCAGCCAGGACACCGAATCAGCCAAACTTTGGAGACCAGTCCGGGGACGATGAACCTCCTGCGTCAGGCGAAGAGGACTGGGAGCCGGTAGAAGATTTGCATCAACTCAGTTTGAACAGCTATAAACCGGTGAGCTTAACTGTTTATGTAGATAATACCCAACTTGCCATGGAGATTGATACAGGATCTTTGGTATCTTGTATTAGTGGTGAAACGTACAATGCTCTGTTCAGACATAGACCATTAGAAAATTCTAATTTAGTTTTTAGATTCTATGATGGTACTATTATCAAACCAACTGGGGTGTTCACGCCAATTGTACAGTATGGTGAAAAGTCGAAACAAATGGAATTATTTGTAATTAAGGGTGGTTCAACCTCATTAATAGGTCGACAATGGCTTTCGGAACTAGGTATTAAAATTCCTTTGTTCCAAAATATGGTCACACGAAGCACAGAGGGGATAAACAGCAATATGCAAAGTAATGAACAGTTAAGATTGTTACTTTACAGATATAAGAATCTGTTTACGGAAGGACTGGGCCGGTTCACGGGAGGCAAGGCTCGGTTACGATTACGCGAGGGAGCAACGCCTGTGTTCTGCCGCGCACGGCCGGTGCCATACGCACTACGTGAGCGCGTTGAGGCTGAGCTGGAGGACATGCTGCGCGCCGGTGTCATCGAGCCCGTGGACAGCGCGGACTGGGCTACTCCACTGGTACCGGTACGTAAGGCTGATGGCGGACTCCGTATCTGTGCTGACTACAAAATAACTTTAAATCCAGTTCTATTGGTGGATAAATATCCTTTACCACGTATAAATGACCTATTAGTTAAACTAAACGGTGCTAAGGTATTTACAAAAATTGATTTAACACAAGCATATAATCAAATTGAATTGGATGACCCTGATAATTGTACAGTTATTAATACCCACAAGGGCCTTTTTAAATATAAAAGATTAGTTTTCGGTTTATCGTCAAGTCCGGGAATATTCCAACGAATTATGGCTAATCTTTTAAATGATATTCCAAACGTTGAAGTGTTTCTCGACGATATTATTATCGGATCACCCAATGTTAGGGAGCATTTAGTTATTTTAGAGAGAGTTTTAGAGCGTTTTCATCACAACGGTATGAAATTAAAGGAAAAAAAGTGTGTGTTCATGACTACTGAGGTTAAATATTTGGGATATATTATCTCTGCCGAGGGAATTAGAGTAGACCCAGAAAAGGTGCAAGGTATTTTAAATATACCTCGCCCAGATAATATTACAGATTTGAGAGCTTTTTTAGGAACAATCAATTATTATGCAAAATTTGTTAAAAACTTGAGCGACATACTGGCACCTTTGTACAGGTTACTAAAGAAGGAAGTTATTTGGATGTGGGATAAGGAATGTGACTCTGCTTTTAAAAGAATTAAACATATTTTAATCAGTGCCGACGTCCTTGCTCATTACGAACCTGATAAACCTTTGTTTTTAACATGTGATGCAAGCTCTAAAGGCATAGGCGGAGTACTAAGTCAGATGTGCGAGCACGTTGACAATGGCACAGACAGAGCTCGGGAGCGGCCTGTCGTATTTGTGTCGCGCGCGCTTAACGCCGCTGAGAAGCATTATTCACAAATTGAGCGGGAGGCTTTGGCTATCGTGTTTTGCTTTGAAAAATTACATCAATATTTATACGGGCGACGTTTTACACTACGCACGGACCACAAACCATTGGTCACCATTTTCGGGCCTAAGCAGGGTATACCATCGATGGCTGCAAGCCGGTTACAAAGGTGGGCTATAAAGTTGTCAGCTTATGTATATGACATCGAGTATGTTACTTCAAAGCAGAATGGAGCTGATGGTTTGTCACGGTTGCCAGCTCTTTCCGCTAGTGAACAACCTAAAATTCCTGAACAATCATATTTACATTTTGCCCAAAATGCCATGTTATTAGATTATAATGAGATTAAAAGGCAGACGGGCCAAGATCAGTTGTTAGGCAGAGTTCTAAGATATCTCCGTGATGAATGGCCATTTGAAAATGAAATTGAATCGCTCCAACCTTATTTTAATCGCAAAAAAGAATTATACGAGGAATTAGGTTGTGTGATGTGGGGCCATAGGGTGGTTATACCAAGTGTATGTAGGAAAAGGGTTTTATCTGATTTACATGAGACTCATATGGGCATAGTTAAAACTAAAGCTTTTGCTAGGAGCTACGTTTGGTGGCCAGGTATGGACGAAGAGATTGAAAAAACGTGTCGTGGTTGCAATGTCTGCGCTGCTGAAAGTGAGGCGCCGCCTCGACATATGCCTTGTCCATGGCCGTGGCCAGATAGACCATGGGCTCGTGTACATGTTGACTTCTTGGGCCCTATAGCGGGACGGATATTTTTAGTAATGGTTGATGCCAGGACCAAGTGGCTTGAAGTTTGTCAAGTACCAAGTACAGCCGCTAGCCACACGATCGGCGTTTTCAGTGACGTGTTTGCTCGTTTTGGTTTGCCGAGACAAATTGTTTCGGATAACGGGCCGCCGTTTACTAGTCACGAGTTTACACAATTCCTTAAAACGAACGGCATTGAACATATATATTCAGCGCCATATCACCCGGCTTCTAATGGAGCAGCAGAAAACGCGGTACATACGATTAAAAGAGCAATTAAAAAAGCGATTAGGGAAAACTTAGATATACATTTATTTTTAAATAAGTTTCTGCTGTATTATAGGAACACTGATCACTGTACTACAGGCGAAACACCGGCGTCACTCATGTTCGGTCGCAGGTTGCGTACGAAATTCGACGCTCTAAGACCGAGTAGAGACACGAAAGTTAGGCTTGCTCAGGAGTATCAACAAAATCACGGGGGAAGTGGGTCGCGACAACTGCACCCGGGAGATAAGGTCTGGTTGCGTCAGTATCGTGGACAGGATAAATGGGTATCGGGGACAGTTACGAAGAGGATGGGAACCACGGATTATAAAGTAATAGATGCATTAGGCAGGGAATTTCACAGACATGTAGATCAGTTAAAACAACGGATACGGAGTTCTTTAATCTGTCCTTCTTCCTCTAGCCCAGTCAGTGAGAGGTCGCAACCGGTTGAGGTAGCTCAGGGACAGCGAGTGTCTAGTCCGCGGGGCGATGCTTCAGTCACAGTTATCAATCCGGATGATGTGGGTGATGATCGAGAGATTTTCGAAGACGGCGTAGAACAGCCTATTCAGAGTACAGCACAACCATCCTTGCCTACTCCGGAGCCGCCCCAGTTTCGTCCCGTGCGTCAATGCCGGATTCTAAAGCCGCCTAGTTATAAGTTTTGATAAGAGTGCAGGAAAGTTTTAAGTTTGTTTTGTTGTATTAGTTATAGTCGTTATGTTTGTTTGTTTTAATTGTTTAACGTGTTAAGTCGTTTAAGTTTATTTGGTTTTGATTAGTTGTAAGTTTTATAAGTCTGTTATTTTACTTTACCTATGTACTTTAGGGCGTTCTTGATTAAGGGTGAGGGTGTAATGTATGGCCAGTACTACAGTTATTTATGCTCTGATATATCGGTCGCGGTGACAGATGTGTGGCTGTCATGCCTGTCTCGATTAAACCGTGCTACTGGTATTACGTAGTTTTCTTGGTACATCTCAGTTATAACCCATTTTTTCTAATAAAATATGTTAGCAATAGCACAAGGTTTATATCCAAAGGGTCACAAAAAAAACCGTACAACTAATAAGTTTTCTAATGACCTTTACGATGTAAGAAATGAGTAGACAAGTACAACAGAAACCACCGAGTACGGTTCTAAGTAAATGTAGTTATCAATGTAATAGTTTAAACCAGTCAAAACTAGTTTTAACTGTGACATACACCATCACTTTTGAGACACAAATGAGCAACTCCGAACCATCTATTTGGTTCAAGTAATCCAGCTATCTATGGATTCTAGAAGAAGAAGGACGAAGAATCACTTGTTCCTTTTTCCAGCTTAAAAGATGAATACATACGTTTTGTTGACCCTTGCGAATCGATTGCAAATACGTGGGGTATTGGCACCCCTCTCTGAGAGGAAATTGTTACTCAACGTATAACTTAACTATCTATAAAGCTTCAGGGGGATGTACGTTTAGTATATATAAGATCCAAGAAAATGGTATGGTATACTCGTACAAGGGGACTTGAGGTACTTATATAGCGAAGCTCTTTTAGATAAGTGTATACACATAATTAGTTTAAAGAGAATCAATAATTTTCGAGAGTAAAATATCCGAAGTTCAAACCTAATTTATTTTCATTCAGTTAAAGTGGAATTGCCAGGCCTTTCTCAGTAAAAATAAATTGAGAGAAAATAATAAAATTGATTGGTTTTTCGGAATTCGGAAATGCATTACTTTATATTTAATACAATATTATCATTTCTTTCAGTCTTTCCAGCCTGGGGTCGAAATGCGCTCTGAATTTAAATTTGAACTTTATGATTATTTTAATAAAATACTTTCAGCATAACTATTTTCATTTATAAAATACTGATTTAGTATTCAGAGTCACGGCAGCTAGCAGTTCAACTTATAATAAATAAAATATGCGTAGACGGCAAAATGTAGTTTATGGATCTAATAAAATGGTACCTAAATAGGTACCTACAAACTTTTTCCAAGGGTTTAGCGGTGTTCCTTGGTAGAATCTGTTAGTTCTTCAAATAAGTTAGTATGTTAAGCTGACCTAATTTGTACCAGGGCAGGCTTATCTGTTTGTGTGTCGACGTTTGTCTATCTGTGATGACGACCTCACAACAGCGTGTGCACTGGCACTGACTGTTGACGGCACACAACGAACGCGCTTAATCAACTGTCGACCATTGTAATTGCAATAGGGCTTTGATTGGTTCATACTGCATGCTCTTCAGATCGAGTCGCTTCATTTCCTCTAAATCCTCCATAAGAGAACAAGGTAATCTACAACCCGTCCGGTACGAGATGAATGAATGAAAACGAACTGAAGAATTGAAACGGCCTTCCTATTGTGTTGCAATTTCCTTTTTCACTTTAAATCCGCGCGCTGCATACGTGAGCGCTTGTTAAAGTTCAGCCCAGGTTTTACGCGCTCTACCGGGACTTGATACAAGCGTCCCATCAATTTTTTAATCCCGCTCACAAAGCCCGTGAAGCAGGTGGGACTGGTTCGCTGCGCCATATATCAAGATTTGTCTAACTGTCTACCTACCAATTTTTCTCGCGACTCGATACAACGGGATTCTTACAAAAACGACGAGGCGCATCACATAAAAAAGTTTTATGTTGAATAGTAAGAAAGTATGTTTTAGGGCGAGGAGAGATCGTAAACTTTGTTTTATCCATGGAGTTTGCTGAGATTGAGTTGCGACCTTCGCCAAACTAGAAAAATATCTTTATGAGATTCATAGTTTATGCTCTTGTTGATGCTATGATAAGGCAATTTTTCCTACCGATTTAACTTTATGTCAATGTTTCCTAAGCTAAATCATTTAACTTATAAACATTATTCTTTTACATAAACCCACAGGCCTAGTCGCCGTGTTTAAATTAAAATAATATCGTAAATGGCAGTGAAATATTTTTTCTGGTAGATAATACTTTTCAAGAGAAACTCGAGAGCTTGCTGAACTTTCGTAGCTTGACAGTGACTGGGAAAATTAATGTTGTGAGTGCGGTTAAAATGATAATATTATTTTTGTTAAATTCATCCTGTACAAGGCGAATAGATCCCTGTGTATACCTGCCACCTGCCAACCGTTCCCGGAGCGCGGTAACTCGTGTGAAACATTTTAAGGGCTTATAGGGTTAATCGATGCCATCTACTGTGAGATATGGGGTTTCATCCATGGAGAGAGGCGGAGATATGAGGTTTCATGGATGCGGTTTTCCGGTTAACGTACGAACTTAATTGTATAATGTAGACCGTGTAAGACTCCGGACACCCGGGAACCCGTATATAAAGAACTTGCAGTGTTCGCGAGAATTGTTCCTTTAATGTATGTACTTCTTTATTCGCCACCGGTTTGCACTTTTATTGTTCTCCAGCGATAGTGGAATAATGCGGGTCTTTAACAAAACTGTGGATTTATATCATTGAGTTAAATAGAATGCGGTCCCCTTTGTTATTAATACTAGAGGGTTTGCGTTTACCTTCCTTTACGTGTTTTGACAAAGAAACAGTATCGCGAGACTATTCAGCGTCTTTATGATTTCAAACATTTGCTGCAATAAAAGCTGTCTTATTTAATGCGACATTAACGCTTATCTCTTTAGTTTAGACAACACATTTAAAGCAAAAACCTTCGGTAGTATTTTTCAACTCCAAAGAGTTTTAGCTAATTGTTACTGCTAGATCTACGGCTGACAGCGGTACAATTTATGGCCCAAATTCAGAAGCAATCTCGAATAGGGATTCTGTGAATATGCACCGGGTTTTCAGTAGTAGAATTTTGTTCCATTCTGGAATCTACAGAATACTGGGATACAGTTCATGGAACAAGATTCAAGAAGAACGGTGTTGGGATCTAACTCTCCATGTGCTAGGTTCTGTAGGGTATTAAATCGTTGTAGTGATATGGTTGATTTTCACTTTGATTCTCTCACTAAGCAAAAATTTAAGTTTCTGAACTGTTTGTCAGATTTGTTGTAAAAGTTTTTGTCTATTTATTTAGTATATATAAGCTAGTGGTACACAGTTTTATATTCTACTGAGTTTACTTGTACAATGTGTAGCTTAAGAAATTACTTATTATCGTTTTCTTTTTGTCCATGTGGTGTTTCCCTATTAGTAATTTTTGCACTGTGTAAAGTTTAAATGCATGTTTGGTTTCTCCTTGTTAATTAATGTAAACAATTGTTGGTAGACCTAATAAATAAATAAATAAATGGAAGTTTAGCTACCTTTGAGCCCCAAGCACGATTGAGCTGTGTAGAACGGGTTCCTTACGTTACTTCGAAACACTAATCTGAGAAAATTGTTTAACCGAAAACTATACATACATTGAAGCTCAGTGGCGTGCGCTCTATTAAGGCTCTTAGGCTTAGCCTACCTTACCAACTGAGCATTTCTTATAACTAATTAACCATGTAATAAAATAACACCATGTACAAAATAATAATAAAAAAGTTCAAACTCCTGTTAAAATACTTAGAGCAATTTTTCGCGTACGAATCTTTTAGTTACAGGCTTGCTTAGGCTAGCATTCGACTAGCCTAAAACCCATTCATAATTTTACGCACACAGCGTCACATCGGAGAATGATCGGTGCATATTTTCGTGTATATGAACCGCACACATGCATGCCAGCTCCTGCGAGTGGAGGCGGCCTGTGATTGGCTGCAACAACACAAGGCTACGATTGGATGCGTCATGCGGCCATCTTTAGCCCGCGAACTCTGGCGCGAAGTTCAAATTTGTTTTTTTTTTTACGTTTTTTGCAATTTGCAGGCCAGTGCTAGCTTGAATACTGACTACATACGTCTTACAGCCGCGAATCATATTTTAATAATCAACATACAACCTAGCACGGGCCTGCAAATTGCAAAAATGTAAGGAAATTAAGAAATTTGAATTTCGCGCTTAGCGGTCTTCGCTCTTCCGTCCACAGATAGAGTGCAGCACTGCCAACACATTTCATTGATCGTTTTCGTATAATCCTGCAAAATTTTGTTGACCGCTGTTGTGAACAAACTCGATATGAAAATTATGCAATTTTATTTGGTAGTATTTTTCTATCGGCAAATTAGAAATTATATTTTACGCGAGGAAGCCATTATTATTTATTGTTTCATTGTTGTTTTATAGCGCGATTTGTTTTGAAACCGAAAACGTACAGATATTGTCAGTATTAGATAACATTATTAACAGAGTAGTGTAGGTAAATATTAGCTTTGTTGTGTATTATTTGTTTATTCCCACAAATAATAACAAAGTGAAGTTTGTGCTGTTAATGTGTGTTTGCTAGATGATAAAGGTAATAAGTTTTCTCAATTATGATATTATCGTATAAGTAATGTAATGATAAGGTGCAAATTGTATCTAAAGGTAGATGTGTGAAAGCCACTTCGGATATTATCTTGCAAGTGACGTGTTTTGTACTTTTGTAACTACCTATCACCCACTCACTTGGATGAGATATTTAAGGTGGCCGAATCTTTCTTCTGTTTGCATCGTTAGAAAATCATGAGTTGCACCCTTGAATAATGTGGTGAGTTTTTGAATTGTATTTAGGTACCTATAACTTTTACAGGCTTATTTATTTTTATAAATGTGACAATTTTTTTTTGCTGTCAATATTTCGTGGCCTACCCACCGTGGGAGACCACTGCACGCCACTGTTGAAGCTTTAATACTGCGACGTTATGTTTAGTCTACGCCTTTTTTGTTCGATGTTTCTTTACACCGACAATACACAGGTAACGTGCATAGAAACGACTTTGAAATTGAACATACTTATTTTAGGGTTACTTATTTAAATTAAAAAGCTTGTCGCAAAAAAAGGTACCAAATTTTCATAGGATAGTAGCAAGATCGTCACTCACTGGCCGCCTGAGGGGACCATCGCCGACCAGGTCGACCGTGGTGAAGGTGGTGTGACAATCTAATCAGGTTCGTGAAACAAGAGTGGCCTGATATAAAAAAAAACAGAGAAGTTTGAATTTGAAGGAAGAAGGGAGGGTTTTGTCCAGTAGCGGAAATACAGACTATGAAAAGTTACATGTCGATTAAAAATTGATGTTTGGTCACAATAAGTATAATAGGCTATGAAAAAGTAAAGTAACATTTCGATTAAAAACTGACGTTTGGTCACAATATAGGCTATGAAAAAGTAAAGAAATTTTTCGATGAAAAAACTAACGTTTTTAAGTTATCTTTACACTGGGAGCTCGTGCTGTTCCCTTAGAAATATGAAGAAAGACAATCTATTGGCGTCTATGTATGGTGTGTCTGTCAATACGTTTGTAAAGAGTCGTGGGTGGCTTTTGTCTGCACTGTAGACACGTGTAGCGAGGTCTGTATGCAAACACGCCAATGACTATCTCTCAGAGAATCTTACGGATATTATAAGCCGTATGGCGAAGAATTTGAAAATTAATGGCCATAGATTTATTGGTGTATAATGGCGGTTTAGCTGATATTCGCGAGTTTACAATTAAAATACTTACGGTGTTTATAATTTTTCTGTAATTAAAAGTATTATTGAAATGATCTTTCTTGGGATGCATTCAAAGTTGAAGAAATACAGTATTTTAACTGTGAAATGACGTCTGTAAAACCAAAAAATATACTTAGAGTAAATAGCAAATCTGAAATATTTCGTATACGGTCTCTTTATGTGTTATTTTCAAAATTGATTAGCGTTACCTAGGAACCGCATACGTATTCGGTAAACACGGAATAATATGTGTATGGAAACAATTTGGCTTAGTTCTTTCTTACATATATTTGTAATGAGGTGTTGCAGACAATATAACTTCTGATATTGTAAAGTAGTTGTTATTTCATACTAAACTTGTACTTATTTTTTTGGGTGTACCTAAGTATGTGAAATCATCACCCTCCCGCTCCTACTGACTAAAAACCACCAATGTTCCTTCTTAGCCCTTTACGTCGAGGCCGCGGTATCTCTTTCGAACAAGCCGCAGCAACTTGTACCTCCTTACCTCATCATCTTCCCTGGGTATACTTAAAAACTCCGCATTCAAGAAACAAATTGCCTCGAATATTTTGGCAGGAACTCTTACGAGATAACAAGAAATATCCAAGCATCAAGTCGAAGTGACAATTATATAAGTCAAATAATAGATAAATGTCCAGTCTATAATACAAAGATAACACAATCTGCCATTTTCCTCAATTTATGGAGATATAAATTCGGAGAATGCTGGCTTACGTAACTTAACCATTTTCTTAAGGCCGTGCCTACAGCCTACAATATCTAAAAGTGCCGTGGACGCCAAACGTCCATTATGACGCGTAGTCTTAGCTTATCAGTCTTTGTATGTACGAGGCTTTAAGAGAGAACAGGGGACTGCGATTTTCCATACAAATTAATTCGCCTGTTTTTTTTTCAGAATAATGTCATTAGGGTATTTCTTTTTTATATAAAATCAAGGCCCACTCTAGACACGTCCGTGGCATTTTCTTTTTTTCGGCAACTAATACGTTACGTGAAAAAAATATGACCACCAAAATATGACTTTATATTATTTATTAGAGGACTACCAGACCAATTCGAAATGTTTTAAAATAAAAAAAACTGGCCAAGTGCGAGTCGGACTCGCACATGAAGGGTTCCGTACCAAAACGGTATTCTATAATAATTTATACAATTTCTTCTACGGGCCAATGAAACTTGACCTCTGGATTGTATAGGCGCTACTACGATTCAGGGACCAAATTATGTTGGTAAACTGCTGTTTCCATCTGTTGTTTCCATCCAAGTTCAAAATGATTTTCCTAGAAAGTCCTTATAAAGTTCTACTTATCAGATTTTTTTCGTATTTTCTAAACTTATGGTTCAAAAGTTAGAGGGGGGGGGACACATTGTTTTTTACTTTTGGAGCGATTATTTCCGAAATTATTGACATTATCAAAAAATGATTTGAGTAAACCCCTATTCATTTTTAAATACCTTTCCAACAATATATCACACGTTAGGGTTGAAATTAAAAAAAAAATCACTTCCCACTTCACATATAGGGGGGCTACCCTAATAAAACATTTTTTTTCAATTTTTATTTTCCTACTTTGTCGGCATGATTGATACACATATTGGTACCAAATTTCAGCTTTCTAGTGCTAACGGTCACAGAGATTAAGCGAGGACGGACGGACGGACAGACAGACATGGCGAAACTATAAGGGTTCCTAGTTGACTACGGAACCCTAAAAAAGAGAAATTGTTAAGAACCGAAAAGCACAGTTTTATTAATAATAATTATGTCAAATATAATTGAATGGCTCAGTTTTGCGAGGAAAAAACGGGAATACGACATTTGTACGATGCCGTCAAAACTTTTGTAATAATTATAATAAAAAATCTGTCTGTCCTGTGCTGCTGCCTTGACGCGGCGCGATGGCAATAGTGTATTATAAATTTATAATTGCCTGTTTTACAAATTCCTTGCAGGCAATGTTATCTTAAGGATTATCGAGAAACCCGCCCGAGGAGGAAAACCATTGAAATTCATAATTCGGAAAAACGGCCCGTTCGTGTACACATGCCTATTATATAGCTATACAACGCCGACTTTTTAACTCAACTTTTAATAGCTTTAGGGACGAACAGGATTTATAAACATCGTTAAAAATTGTAATCCTCTTTCGTATATTTTATCAAAGTTTTCATCAATCAATTGATAAAGAATACCTAAGTATTAGGACAGTGTGGAACATAATCCAATCCACGAAAAACTTGCTCAGATTAGAACTATCTAGGACATATTTTAGGCTAGCTTTGTGGGTTTCTTCAAATAATTATTAGTGGAACTATTTTAGTTTAACGAAACTTGAAATAGTCGGAGCATATTTGCAGAAAGCCTCTACTATTTTCAACGATAATTTCCGAATGTATCTTGTCGAGAGTTGTACCAAAAATATTCTGGTTGCTACATGACTTGTTACTACATATAAGTTGATTAATTATTGATAAGTTAGGAAAAATACATGTACCAATTAATGTGCTAGATTTAAGAGTGGTATTCAATAAACACATCAACATCATAGAGAACCACCACCATTGAAAATACGGTTCAAAATAACTCATCATCATCATATTATGCTGACCCTTTTCTCAACTATGTTGGAGTCAGCCCTGAATAAGTCTATCAGTCAGAAAACATTCCAAACTGACCTGAACTTTAAATAACTGAGCATGTTTAAGTTCTTATAAATCAGGAACCAGGCAGACTTTACTCAGACATTTCTGAAGGAAAAATCTACTAACACTTTGTACGACCTCGGAGTTGGACCCATGTCCAGAAACTGTTCTTTACATAACATAACATCACGTTAGTAATCCTCGAAGGGTTAGGCAGAAGTGTTCCTAAAAGAACACCCACATTTTGTCAGTTAAGTCCCATGTTTTAAACAGGGGACGAGCGAATTGCCATCAACCGTGCATAAATTCATACTCTATGGCTGCTACTGAGGAATACCCGAAGGTATTATTTGTAAAACTCAAGAAGAATCTGCCCGACCCGGGTATCGAACCCTGGACGTCATGCTCAGCAGACGCGCCAACAACCACTAGACCAAAGAGGCAGTCTTTACATAAGTTTACACGTAAATATCATAACTGCTTATACACTGCCATTAAAGTTATAATTTATCAAGCGACTAATTGAAACGCTATCTCTCTAAGTAATAATAATATCACAGTCTTGTCTTAATTGGAGAGCCGTTTAGTAATTAGATATTAAAACACGGTTGAACCCCGAAACGCGAGGAGCTCGTTAACTTGTAAGCACCGGATGTCATATGTATGTACTACATGCATATATTTTATCTCTAACGCTAAGATACTACGTTATGTGAAATATGTTTTTGCCCGCAATCGTATCGATTAGACGACGACCTACGAAGGTTGTGTTCAAAATAGTATACAGTTTACTAAAGAAGCTACACGCATAAACTGTGCACGTTTTTCAACTTAGCTTGGTCAAGCCAAGGAAACCTAACACAAAAGAATTTCCCTATTCATCTACTGGCTACATCATCAGACCGTAAATACCAATATTGGACTCATCAAAACGAATCATTTAATCTCGAAGGGTTTACTAGTAAACACTAAAGAATTCCACTACCCCTCCTGGTTCTATCATAAGACACAACAAGCGCAATATAATTATAATAGGACTATAAGTCCTATTATAGGGCTCAAGAGGTTGACAGTAATACCTAGTTGACAGTGACACCTAGTTGAAAGTGACACCTAGTTGAAAGTGGCACCTGTTGACAGTGACACCTAGTTGAAAATGACACCTAGTTGAAAATGACACCTAGTTGACAGTGACACCTATTTGAAAATGACACCTAGTTGACAGTGACACCTAGTTGACAGTGACATCATTAACCAATATTTCCAAGCTACAACTTCATAAACGGTATTTGGTAGGTAAATAGCTGTCTATGTCAGATGGTCGGTGCCCTATTCGTAATTTGCCTTAGTGGTTTGACAGCACAATAAAAGTGTTGAAAACATTTTTGTAATGTGTCCTACACTACCTAGCTAGGTGATGAAATACCTAGCTACCAATTTAATAAAAGTTCTATACTAAAACGCATTTAACGTTTAAATAGTTTCTTTACTCTAGTACCTACTATTGAATTTTAAGGTGATGGATATCCAGTAAAACTGCGTTGTCCATTGTGCCGCAATGTCAACCCTCGTCGGTTTAAGACGAAGTGTAAAACAGGCTTGATCGATGGTAATCATTATTTATAGGATAATCAATAATCTTGCTTAAACCTTATCTACCAAGGTGACCGACAAAGAATTGCCAAACTTAAGGCGACGATAAACGCCAGCGACCTTGAGCGAAGCGCCACACACATTTATTTCTTTTACTCTAAAACATATCAAATTTGAAAAATCCAAAACTCTGTGATTCTAGTAAATAAACTGTAGTATTTTTTTTTAAATAATTTTTATGATTCTAGACTATAAAAGTGGCCTTAATCAGTGCGTTGCGCTTCGCTGAAGGTAGCTGACGTCTATCGTCGCCGTAAGTGACGGTGGGCTGGGCACATTGCTCGCAGAACGTATGGCCGATCGGGCCCAAAATTTCTGGAGTATTATAGCGACTGCGAACCGGATGACGTTGTGTTCGAAGGCCTTCCACTTTGTGGACCGATGATCTGGTGGAGGCTGCGTGTATCCGCTGGATGCGAGACCTGTCAATGTACCGACATTTGAGGGAGGGCTGTGTCCAGCAGTGGACGTCTTTCAGCTGAAATGATGATGATAAAACCTTATCAATTGTTCAGACTGGCGGTGCCCCTCATGCACGAGTTTAAATCCGGGCAAGTACAGTCAGGTTCACAATTCATAGAAATGTCTTAAATTAGTATTTGGCGTTACTACTTACGAATAGCGATGAAACTTGGACGTATACTTAATATTAATCTGAAACTGCCGATCCTACTTTAGCAAGCGTCGTGATCAGTCTGGCTCATGAATTATTTGAATCAGAAGAGACCTTTGCACTGCAAATGTGCTAATATAAAAAAAAATACATAACTGTAATCCCAAAAGGGTTAGGCAGAGGTGTAACTAATAATAATAATAATAATTAATTTCAGATAACAATGATCCATTATGATTAGTAACAAACAGAACTTATAAACTATGTTAGTAGGCAATAATAATTTAGAAAACAAGACTGACAGCGTTAGTAACAATGTTCTTACAAACTATGTTAGCAATAATACACTTACACTCGTGATATCACTGCTGCAAGGTGACGGGCCCAGCTGAGACCTTGCAGCAGTGGTTCACAAACACACAATCTAGCCTGGTGGCTATCAAAGAACAACCACAATAGAACAACCACATTGTGCCAGTAATGTTTATGTTATAGGGCCCATGTAATAGAGGCCGCGCCCATTTCCATCACAATTCCAGAAACCCTGGCGTTATACTGAGTAATTCCTGATGGAAAAAAACCCAATAAAACTTTATGCTTAACCAAGGCCACCAATTATATTATGAACTAATAATAATAGGTAGCAGTTGTGAATGTTGTGATACAGAAGGAATTTGTAATAAACTACCTTTTATATCGGAACTGCAATTTCATCCTTCAAAGGGAAGTTGAAACCTAATTGCTTGTTATTTGCAAGCTGATTTTCGCGGCATTAGATTCAAGAGAGACCATTAGGCTTTAGAGATAAAATTAGGGAAATTTATATAAGTTTGTCAGACTAGTTTTTTTTTCACGAGTGTAAAATTCACTGTTCGGAATGAACACACTGCATTCCGAACATTATAGAATATAATTATATAGCTTGATATGCTGGCGTTTGTACCATTTTCTACATGTTCTAAATTTATAATATTATAAATATCACATTATTATCATTTAAAATAAAGTTAAAATTAGTATAAAAAGTAGTAAAAGAGTATAAAAGGGGTAGTAGGTAAAGGGTTAGGGCTTAAATGGGCAAAACTTTTCCATACAAACTGTCCTATGTTAAATCCAAGTACTTAGATTTTTTTTTTCAAAAGTACTTTTCTGCGCTTCGCTTCGTTACAAAATAAATTTGAGCGAGCCGTTTAGCATTTGTGAGGAAATCAGTCAATTGAAAAAAAAGAGGTAGGTACCTATCATGACCTAACTTACTTCGTTACTTAGGTCCCAAGGTTTGTGCTAGCGTTACAAAATGCCTGACCAAAGGAACGTCACTCTTCGATTGTTCACACACCGATTGGCCGGCCCCGACAGCCTTTTGTTATCAAGGTTACGCAGTTTCGTAGCTTCTATAGCTATAGCTCCCTTATATACGGCCTTTCGCAATACCTGTTTATTTCTCAAGAAAAGAGCTCAGAAACCTTGTAAGTATGTGTATATAATACTTTGCTGAACTTTCAAATCAATAGGTAGTTTCAGGAGTTTCTATAGAAGTCATGTGAACGGCACGAATCGGGAAAACATTCGGCAAATTGGGTAGTAATTTGTTGTTATACAATCATATCCCATCCTACTGGTCTTGATCATTTACGAATCGGTGATAACGACACTACCGTGTTTGTATAATTATGAATCAAGGGTTTTAATTTTTTTGCAAGCCTAATCCTATTTCTATCACATCAACTATCTGCCAGCAAAAGTGCCGTCAAAATCAGCCCACCCATTTTGGATATTAGCCGGAACAAACAGGCAGCCAGACAGACAAATAAAATTGTTTTTTTTTTGTGTTCTTTCATATCCATTTACTATCAAACTGTTATTTTGTAGTTACAAAATACATGTGTATGTAAGTATGTATAAAATTCAGTCGCTTTTCAATAACAGCTCTATGTATATCGCAACACATTTTCCCAAATAATGTTTGTCAAAGGCACCCCTAAGGCCTCAGCCTCGAATTTTGCGGGCGGCGGCTCGGGAGCGGCAGGATCTTATGCGTATACAATAAAATGGACCAGTTATCGGAAAACAGCGGCGCGGGAGCGGGCAACGAGCGGTGCACTCCATACAAGCCGCGCCGCCGCCGCCGCCGCCCCGCTGCCCGCAAAATTCGAGGCTGAGGCCTTACAAACCCATTCGATCTCTGAAAGATAATTACAGCACTGTATGTCATGTGTTGTTTCCATTCCTGCTCGTATTTTATCGAACGTCACCTGCCACTCCAGCTTGAAACCAAATTAATCCTGCTCAATAACAGACCAAGATGATTGTTCTGCTTTATTAAGGTTCTGACTGTTGATTAAACTGTCAGTGGCTGAACTGTTTCCAGGCGTTTGCATTTGAAATTCTCTAATTCCCTTTCGCAAGTTACATGCGAATTGTATCCAAAATATCAATTTCTGAGTTACTTTTACACCGTTTATTGCTGGGAATATGGGCACATAATAACTGTTGTTTGAAATGATTTAAGTACTTAATTACATTTCGTGCTTCATAGCCGTGAGGTAATAAAGCTAAAGCATGGCAAACATTTTATGCCAACAGTTAAACTGTGGATGAGCGAGCATTGTCGCAAAACCAACTTGGGTGTCAGGAATGGGAAATACCGACACCTTCGGCAGTGAAAGTGGCCGCAGGCACGCGAACCTCCGGCCTCCACCTCGTAACCCTCAGGGAGGCGCGGGGCGGGGGCGACCTCCGCCTCTGTCAACCAATGTACGCAACAAACTAAAACCCGCCACCTATTATATCCTGGTAAGGCCTTATAATTAGTGGTGCGTCCCTGAGTGTTACAAATTAAGCATAGGTATACCTTGGGTATTTCCCTTACAACTCTTACGGAATAAACAATCCCAACTTTATTGTTAATCTAAAGTTCGAAATGGAACTTCTACATTCGTAACGTTATAAGGAAGATTCAAAGTAGAAACAATAGTAATTTAGCGAACGTTCATGTAAGTGAGATGTGATCATTGGGAGACAGGGGTGCCCGGCCGCTCGCAGGCGCACACAATTTCCCCGTTCATTCCGGTTGTTCGGAACTATTTGACATTATAATTGTAAACGACTAAAGAAAAGTTTTGTGAGCGAAACAGAACAAGTTTCAGAACGTTTTTCTGGCAGAATACTTAAGCGTGTTTTGTATTTCGTAGGTATTTCATTTTGTAATTTGCGGCTTTACAACTGAATGGAGATGGAACATAATGAGGCGTTGTATATAGCAGGATTATGTTTGTAAGAAAGATAACCTATTATGCCTATCATCAATTTGGAAGGACGGTACTCTTGTAATATTACATACATATGTATGAGGCTGGACGGAGTTATCGGGCTGCAGTGGCGACTAGCGAGTCGTCGCGAGTCTCCCGGCGGCGCCCGGCGCGCGGCGTAGCCCGGCCGGCGCCGCCCGACAAACTTCCTCTCTTAACTTCGCCATAAAGCTAAGTTCGCCACTTATTCGGGAAAACTCCGCAATTACTACACAGCTAAGATCCAGAGACCCAGCTACTTCTGACTTAACGCTGTTATTTATAGACAAATAAACTTCAATTACCATCTTCAACATAACTAATTGAAATACTACCCTGTTTAGGGAATTGTCTTTAATTGGCTGTCAAGGCATGTGAGCTAATTTGCTAATAAGCTTACCTATTACCGGTGGCGGTGGCCGGGTTACTGGGAGTTATTATTAGCATAAATTCATATGTCGGCACGACTACTGTTGGTTTGGTTTGAGTGCCGCGGCGCCGGATTTCCATATGTTTGTCAATCCACGTGGTTAAACGGATTACACCTTCAATAAATTAATTTATTATGCATGAAATTTACACTTTACGTCCTTTCTGATTATGAATCGGCCATCATTTCTATAGGAACGGATTAAACTTAAAGTTGGTGAATTTTACCGCACTTTAGTGCGGATAATCTGTTTTCAGTGAGTAGGACACGTATATAATGTTGCTAGGTTTAAAAAGGGAATTTATTTGTTTTTGATCTGTAAGGAGATTAAGGTGGCGGCCATGACCCAGTGTCTTAATGATAATTCGTAGAGTGATTAAGAAGTTAGGACCCCGGCGCGGCGCGCGTGGCGAGGTTGTGGAGCTGGCGCGGGGGCGTGGCCTGCGTTCACGGGCTCACGGCACGCACCACAGTGTCATGAATCATGATCATGACAGTGTCGCATTCACTCCAATTTACCATTAATACCTATTTAGGCGCCCAGTCGATATGACGACACGAAACTGAATCGCTTCGTCGCGTTTTTGTTCGCTACGTACCTATAGGGGAAGTTTTATTTTTATATCCGATAAGAATAGAACATAATGGTTCACTGTAATATTATTTAACTTTTCGTATTATCCACATTACCGTGCTGAAATTTACGAGCGTTTTGGTATACATAATTATATTAATAGATGTCAAATGCGTAAATTACAGGAGTTATTTTTTTCAGAATGGACGTTTTTTAATAAAAAATTATTAAGTTTATGGAAGTCGTTAATTTCCGCTTTTGTTCTATGTAAAGGTTGGTTCGTAAACGGAGTAGGCAGTGAGTACCTTATGTATTTAATATGCAACGTAACAGGTGGCGTAGCTAATCTTGGATTACCGGAATACCTCCATTAAGTAGCAGGTAAGAAACGGCCCCAGTAAAAACACAAGCGAATAAGGATGAACACTGATTTCTTACAAATGTCGAAATAATTGGGTAATTAGTTTCATCAACATTCTCCTGCCCTTATCCCAGACACACGTATAATATTGGGAAAGGTACACCTATATGTCCCCAAAATATGATTAAACGAAGTCATTGTTTAGACAGAGCCTAAGTAGCAAAGGGCAATTTGAAAAGGGCTCATCTTTAACAGCAACTAATCCTTTTTAGAGCAACAAAACGTTAATTCGGACTTTTTGCGGTCGCGTGTATACCGTGCAATAAAATCATCCCCGAACGATTGTTCGCGGTGCCTTTAATTACAATTCACAGCGTTGCGACCCCTGATGAATCGATTTTCACTTATGGTGCCTCAGCAAGGACGGGACATTATTGTATCCAGTGAATGCGGGACTTAGCTAGCTTAATCCGAATCGAATTTTGCAACACCACTAGCAAGAGCCTTACGTCACCTAAATTACAAGAATTGACGGGCACTACTGTTGGCGATAGACTCGAAGGACTGCCATAGACGTACTAAGAAAAACAGGAAGAGGTTAACGCGATGGCAGAATTACTTATTGCCTAGGCGGTACAAAGAATGAACTTCAGTCCCAAAATTGGGCCCTAGTCGTATCTGAATAACACGGCAAAATGTTTACTAAAATATTTCAGTATTTCACCATTTTCATTTCATCAATAAGTATCAGTGACAAGTCTCTGTTAATTAACAGACTTGGGAAACATAGAAAGGGTGTGGTTGCGCCGCAAATGAGCACGTTGCGTCGCATGATGCCGCAATTCCGAAACTCCGCAACTCCACCGCGCAGGGCGCACCACCGAGCATCGCGGCACGTCCGCACAAAATGACTCGCTTCATACCGCTTTACAGCGCTTTTTGGGCCCTTTGCATAGCTAATAGGCCCAATATTCGAACCTGATTACCTACTACGCTTTGAAAAAGTTCCGTCTATAAAATTATGTAAAATATTCCTGCTTTGTTCGCTCAAATTCTATTGAGCCGCTGGAAACAACATGTTTACAAAATACATTTCTCGTTGTGTGAGTTCTGAATATCTGACCTGAATAGTCGTGGAAACAGTTGCAGTACAGTCAATCAGTATGATTGGGAATGAAAGATCAACTCAACAATTCAGTGTTGTGTCTATTTCAACTGGGCATCACAATAAGCAAATACATGCATTCATTACGTCTGTACATCTGCTGTATTATCTGGTTGAATTTTGTAGCTTTTGAGGCCATAAATCACCGAGAATCGTACCTACTAAAATGTTATCTGAAATGAGTGAGCTCGGTATGCTACTTTTTATTACTTATTCAACTCTTGGTTGGCGAGCTGGGCGAGCGACGCGGGCCTTTTGGAATCACACGTCCGTTTTGGTCGCGGTGTTCCGATAAGACTTGCACCAAACCACGCAGCTGGGACGTCTAGAGGCTATTCGTCTTGACAACGAATCCATTGTAGCTTCACTAACGGTACGGTGCCACGGTCCGGTGCTAGTACCTATTAAGGAGCTTCCCGAATGAGATAGGATTGGTCAATTGCTGCTTTCAAAACCTGTCGAAACTCTAAGGACGCTTTTTCAAACACGATTTGTGTAGAGTTCCTCTAACTTATAAATGGTGTATAAAAGTAATGAGTACTTACAGTATGTGGCCGTCGTCAGGCGGTCGATCGTATCTTGTTTTAGTTTCGAGTTCTTCTTACCCATCTTAGCTGTGGGCGAGTATTCGGCTGCCGGTAACACACACTAAGTAACGTCTGTATTTGTCACTAGCTGTGACGTATTACATATTATTCACCAGCGCCAGATTCACTCCACCTGCGAACAGGAATATTCTATATTAGAACAAACTTTAACAATAACGCTCTCTTTAGTATTTACTTAGGGACGTTACTATTGAGAAATTACAGTTTTTATTACACACTGACATAATATGGTCACGTAGTGTCACAGTTTGTACGAAGCTGCGTCAACAAGGTCCCTTGCTTTTCTACCTCTCTTTGTCTAACAACAAAACTCCAATATATCCGTCCCGCTCTGTATAAATTATAGCTGTTTTCCTTCTCCTGAATATTGTAGGGTGAGTAGCGAACGGCGGCGAGACGTAAACGAAATACTTATTTTGGCTGGCGTATCTTCGGCGAAAACAAGCCAAATATAAGATGGCGATAAATCAAGTGTTCTCATGGTACTGTGTGTAGGCAATATTTAGTCAGAACGAAAGGTCTTACTCATAACAGGTTATTAATTTAATAGCGAAGATAAGGAGTAAATGTTTAAAAGTTTTGCGTGTTATAGAATTACACAATTAAGTTGAGATCTTGTCTCTTGGCAGGGTTTTTGTGTCAATATGTATAATTTGGTTCTACCAACAGGAAATTCTCAGCAGTACCCACGGAGTCAGGATTTGTGCCTGTTTGATAGAAATATGCTCGCACCCTATTTCATGTGCCTTAAACATAACTGGCTAAATGTGGATGCCTTGCCTAACCCTATGTTATATAGGTCACCAGTGGTTTATACGTTTGCCCATATTAACATTAGGTTAATTAGTAAAGATTATTCAACAAAAATAAATATTAGAACAGTACAGTACTTCGGAAAATATAATTTTGTAATCTGTGGACTATTGTATCGCGCGCCACGCAACAACAATTGTAAAATTATTAATCGACGCTTTATAAAATCATGTTGTCTTTAGACTGTACCGTTGCACAAACTAATCAATTATTCAGCAGCAGATCACCAAGCTCACGAGATTTGCGATATTCGACTTTCTCCAATATTAAGATAAGAAAAAGAAAAAACAATTACCGAGAATCGAGATATTAATTTCAGCTGAGGAACGTAATAAATGGGTCCCCGGCGTTCGTTCTACTGAAAATATTAGGATAAAATATACCTTTCGTTAAGAATTTTTATTACCTTTTATTATAAGTGTTTAGTAGTTATCCTCCAGAAAAACAAAGCATACTTGCACTCCGGTGAACTATGACTACCGGATTTAACACTGTTTATGTTTTTACATTTACTCTGTTTTCAAGAAGCCGGTACGATATCTGAAACGAGGGAGAAAATCTCTCGTTACTATTTGGTGGTATATAACGCTAAATATTCGCCGCGCATTTTCGCTTTTTCATTAACGCTCGAAGCAAAGTTTTGTTCGCTAACTCTATTACTTAAAAGTTTTCTCTGTATAACAATCCTTCTATTTTAATACTGTTTCAACAAAGATGATTTATGGGAGACGAATTTGTAATAGTATGAGTTATAATGTTACTTCACACTTATAATTTAGGAGATGTTTTTATTACTGAAATGGCGCAGAGCGGTGCGGAGAAGCACTTTACGAGATGATTTTAGACGAATTTGTGCCTGTAAAACACATTTGGAGTGCATTTCGTCTTCATGTATGTCAAAACAAAAAAGGGGATGCGTGTTCCATACCAATATATCTATAAGTACAGTCGGTTTCAGTTGTTGTTGCGTGCTTGTTTACTACAAAATTGCAACGTAACCCTTGAAAATATGAAGTTTTTATTCAGGTTTAACTTAACTTGGGTTGCATGTAAGCTACAGGTTGTGGTGCACGACAGGAAACAAACCCTCATAACGGTGAAAGTAATTTGGTCAGAATTGTGTTGTACGATATCGTATACAGTACAGCTGGTATTAACGAAATTGCTAGATGAGTCGTGTCTTATGGACAATATTTCATAAACTTAATATCGCGTACCAACCCTGTAGCATATACAACGTAACTTCAGGCCCAAAGTTAGCATTGGCCAGTACATAATACCACTTCCTAACTTTCACAAACTTCCATACTGCAAACTTTTAAGTCAACTAACTTTAACAACGGATGTACTAATTGGTTGCTTATATCAACCTATCTATGAGTAGACTATTGAATTTCCGTTTTAGGCATGGTTGAAAATATTTGATATCGCTATGCATGTCATTTTCATGATATTGATTTTAATTACATCGTATTAAACTTGATATCATAAGATTATCCTCTAAATTGCACACACACAAACACACATACAAATACGAATAATCCAAATGACAAATAGATAAAATAAAACTACCGATGACGGGTACACTATGTGAAACATGGAAATAGACCCAAGTGGTAGTTCTCCATTTCTTGATGAAATGTCGCAATTTCAGTATTCAAATTATGTATTATATATTTTCTGACATTACGGGTTTATGTTATCTTTAGTTTTTTACTGGATACAATTTATATTATGAAAAAGTACAACTGGCCTTCATACAAGTTATTTGATAACTTACACTTGCACCTCAAGATTAACTATTTAATGTTAATATTATTATTTGACTAAATATATCATATATTTTTCCACGAATGATCGCCGAAAAATCTCTTTGAAAAATGAAAAACTTGAAAAGAGGACAATATAAATTATTTTCCACCTCGGGCTTGTTTGGAGGGTCCTAGTATTCTGGACAAAAAAGAATGACAAACTAGTGCAAGTTGGGAAACATTCATCGTTTCTCTATTGTTTATCTTTTGTCTTTTCTGAACCACGTTTCTTTTTTCTTTTGTGCTCGTTCAAGCCACTTGGTACGAAAGAATTTCACGAGTTTCCGTGCAGTTTTGTTTTTTTTATGATGTTGTATGGTTGTTGGTGTCACTTGAGTTTTACAGCGTCGTAAAAGTAAGCGTCAATGCGCGCTGAACATTGATTTAACAAATGTCATTCTCTGTTAATTTGAGTGCCGAATTTTACGACAGTAGAGCTGCACTAACGTACCTATTTCATTTGATTATTATTGTCCCTTTTATGTTTGAGGCTTATGTTATTATCTTAATCCCTTTGTTATACATTCGTGTTGTATTACTTACGTTACTCAGTGTATCTGCATAAGAAAGAACATTACAGGTAACTTCTAGTGTAAGGTAAAGACTACTTTACCTTACACTAGAAGTTACCTGTAATGTTCACAAAATAACACAACTTATACTAACAAGTTGTGTTACTTTGTGATGCATATTATCTTTGTTAGTTGTAATAAATAACTCTATTTTATTCTATAACATAACATAACACTTTTGATTAGTACACCCACATTTCACCAGAAAAATATAATCATGCTTTGGATCAATTAATTGTTCTTTTAAGAGGGTTTGTAACATAATTTGAAATAGACAACGACAATAGTAGTTTATGCGACTGTGCATAATGAAGGGCATTACAACACAAGCGTGGGTTTAAGAAACGAGCCGAAGGCGAGTTTCTTAATAGCATCACACGAGTGTTGTAATGCCTAATTATGTATAGTTGCAAACACTACTTTATATTATAACCAAATATCATAAGGGCTCTATGATGGGTTCAGGAACCATAGGGAAATGACCAGCATTGTTACCAGTGTAATGCAATAAAAAATACCGAACAAATGACAGCTCGAAATGGTGGCGTTTCGGGTGTCTGTCATTTTTTTTAAATCATAGGCAAACGAACAAAGTCACTATTCTTGTGTCACTCGCATTGATATAATAAAACCCAAGATACACACTCCGCGTTCAAAACCGTCCGCATAAAATGAGTTCACAATGAACTCATTTCAAATAGTCTCGCGTCGCTCGCGTCCCTGCACGGTCGTACAAAATGCTTTTTATATTGCTTTTTATAACTGCATTGTAAAAACAACTTTAAGGAATCTGCGTAAGGTTGAATTTGCAAAAAAATATGTTTATAGTGTAATGATAATAGTGCGTGTATTGGTGAGTGTTTGGCGACAGCTTCGACTGTTTGTTTTGTTCGAGATTGTGCATCTAGGGTTTTATTATATCAATGGTCACTCGAGATCAAAATGTCGTGCGATTTATAATTAAAATCATAGGTACTGAATTGGGATTTCGTATCGATAGGTATCTGTTTTAATGTAGATACTAGAATAACACACTCACTTGAATTTGACACCTGTTCCAAATTTAAACTCATAACCTACTGTTTTCAGTAGGTTATGAGTTCATTACAGTTCTGTTAATTTCTGCTGGTTGGTAATGCTGGTCATTGCCTATGGTTTTTGAACGCATTAGAGAGGGTTTATGATATTTGGGTAGATAAACAGTATTATTTCAGATTTATAACGGTTTTTTATTTTAATAGCTTTGTTATTTATTCAAAAAGTTTTTATATCATCTTATTTAGTCCTGAACTTACTCTAAACAAGTAATACAAAATAAACAATTTTCTTTCAGAGTATCATGTAGAAGGCTATTAGTCTTAGTAACATTGTGTCATTTATAATTTTATTCCAAACAAAAAGTGAACAACAATGCTCATTAATCATTGTCTTGATTATTAATTGACCTGTTCCAGTATTAGAATAGAAATATTTTAAAAATGCCTGTTGTTTTACGGGTAGGATTGATGTACAAAAAGAATTTCGCTGATGGAGATAATGATACTAGTGGTTAGGCTGCTGAGCACGAAGTCCTGCGTTTTCCCGGGTCGGGCAGAATGTTATTGACTTTTTCTTCTGATATTTCTGAGTAGCAGCCGCGAGCCTGCGGTTTATGGATAGCCAATAACCGCAGACTCGCAGCAGCTACTGAAAAGCCTATTTCGGTACCCCCTATTACAAGAAACTTAAACATAACTGGCGAAACGCGAGTGTACTTTTAGTTACCCCTCTGCTTAACCCTTCAGAAATAACAGTCGTGATATTATGTTGTGAAATAAAGATTCCTTTTAAATAAGTCAAATATCATTCACATATCGATATTTTCCAGCTACAGAACATAAAGTGAAATTGTAAAGTTGTTAACTCGAGACGTAGTAGGTTACGGCGGCGTAGCAAGCATGAGATCCGCTACGGGCTACGAACGGGCTACGATATCCGAGCGGATCTAGACTGTGTTGCTACGCTCCAGATCCGCTGCGATATCAGCTCTAGCTGGTCTCTAGCTACATAATTATCTAACATGGCTATATTGGCTATGTATGTCTCAGGGTATTTGTTTTATGAATTTATTAAAATATCGATAAACAAGATAGGTTTTTAGTCACCGTCTATATTTTTTCTAGGCTATGTATCATTCACTAACACCATTTTTGAAAAGAAATCGATGCGTAAAATTTTGATATTAAATCATTTTCTGGAAAGAATTATCCGCTCTCCGTGAATCGCTAAAACTTTGTGATGTGATTTCTCAATATTTTTGTATTGAGAGTGATTCACGTATTCAATGATTTTCTCTTCTGACATTCAAAAGTGCCTATAATGGCTTAATTGAAATAAATGATTTGAGTTTAAGTTTCGCCAGATTAATTTATCAGAATTTAGACGGTAACTAAAAATCATCTTGTATTACACACACACACATACACGATCGATCATTTTAATAAATTTATAAGTAAGGTTATTTTCGCTTTGCAGTTTCGCAGGGCCTATGTCAACGTCGATGATACATGAATATATTGTATATGTTATGAGTATGATGTATAAGTAGAGACCAGACGATATGTAAATACATATGCATTTGTTTAACATAATGTATATTTAGCTTAAATCAGCATGAAGTACATTTATAGGTCATGTTTCCTTTAAATTTAACTGATTCAGTTAAAATTAAAGGAAAATATTATTATACTGTGAAAATAAATATTACTGGAAAAATACAAAAACGTGCCAGAGGTGATCTCAGCAAAAAAAGCATATACATATATGTTGAGATAGTGCACACTGACTCAAGTGGATGTAAAGCTTATTTTCAAGTTATAAAAATGTATTCACAGAAGGCTACAATTGTAAAGATTTAGAATTGAAATAAATATTTAAGAAAAAAAAGGAATCTTCGAAAATGTATTAGATAAATAGAAAAAAAACATTATTTATGTTCAATTAAAAATAATTATTTAACTAAAATTGAATTGGGAGTCATTATATATCAAAATGTTATTTTGTTACACTATTTTTATTTTGTTGCATAATTCCAGCATATAAAATTGATCCATGTTTTGATTTTAGTTGCATATAATCCGGTCTCTAGTACTAAATAGTTGTACTGAAATAATAGCGATAGCTACAAAATATAATTTGAATATCCTCATAAAAATTATTTAACTCGTTGGACTGAACATATTATTTAGTTTATTGTTTATTCAATCATTGAAATGTAATATCCAGTGTTTGTGTTGTTTAAGTTTTGTTGCGTATTATAAGGTCCCATTAAAATAGATGGACAAATTTTATCACAGCGTTCATTACGTGTAATCAAATATTTATATCCAAGCAGAAAAACATGAATTTAAGTTATTTTAATTTGACCCAGTGTATTTATTAGTGTATTTTAGTTAGCTGATTTTTATTGTTGTAAGTATCTAATGTGTTTGTCTTATTTTTTTATTTTTACCATTGTCCTTATTTTGGTGGTCTGAATGATTTCTTAAAGTTTGTCCATCTATTTTAATGCGACCATATAAAACGGGCGTAAATTCGAATTATAATTTGACAATTAATTAATAGATGTGAATTGAAGGTTCGTGATTAACTAACTACAACCATACGGGCCAAGCATCAAGGTAAAGCCGTGCTTGCCGAGGTTGCTCTGTGGATGGGTGACCTTTACACACTCAGTTTCCTCCTTATCTCGAAAATCACGTTACGCCGTTAGGTCCCGGCTGTGATTTGTAAATCTTTAACAGTTGTAACTGGTAGTGAGTGACCAAAAAGTCTGACAACCAGTCTTACCGGTATCGTATCACCTAGTAGTAACCGAGTGTGGAGGTCAGATAGGCAGTCACTCCATGTAAAATACTGGTATTCAGCTGAATTCGGTAAGACTGAAAGTGGATTCCAACAAAGTTGAGAAAAGGGAAGGCATATCATGATGATGAGGTATGAATTGAATGCAAATAAGGTCAATTGACGTTGAACAATATTAGTTTGAGGCTTGAATTACTAATTTAACCCTCAAACTAACATTGTATCGCAAGCGGTGAGTCCATCATATTATATTAGTAGTTCTAACAGCAAATAATAATGTATTTGCTCTTAGAAACTACCAGATCAAGTGTCAACTCACGAATAATAAACAAATATATATGTAAACACTTAGCCTGTTTGTAGCTGACCGAAGACAAACAACTAGAACATATCGAATAACAACTTTATGTACTTTTGTTTAGAAGTAAATAAAACCTTTTTGTGATAGTATGCAGAAGAAATGTTTGTGTATGAATTTATTGTTTGTGTGTAGAGGTGAAATCGCAGGCGACAGGGTCGGTCTATTGTCGCATGTATGTGTATGTGTATGTAGGGTCACGTACGTCCTGCCTAACTCTACTAAATTACGTGTGTCCGACATTAAAGGATGCTGCACGTCTCCACACACTCCGGATTATAGCCGATTGAATTATAGATAGTTGTTAGCAGGAAAACTAATTTAGTTTAAGCTTTGCCATGCACACCTTTGGCTAAGGAGAATGTGTACCAACAACTAGCTAGCTTAGCAGACAAAAACAAAGTTACTTTTTCTTTGAGGAAATTAGAGATGTTTCCTGACAAAAAAATAATAATTTTGTTTAGTCTGTCTGTTAGATTATCGAAAAATATTGGATACGTGTTTTTTTGTTTTATCAAAATAATAAAAAAATACCAAAATAAAACGTGTCAAAGATCGTGAGTGGATTGTGACGTCACTTCGTTGTGAAAATGTACCACGCTGTGACGTAACACGACTTTTCGAAGCACAGTAATCGTCTTCAGTTTTGTTTACGTGAAAAAAGAAAAAAAAAAATTGGAAATCTATCTGCCGGACCAATTAGATTTCTTTTGTCAACTACCCGATTCTCCTTAAAAGTCAGGGATCAGAATTGTGCCCGGCATGATAAGCTCGCCCTATGGGGACAGAGCGGCCTAATATCCGCGATTGGCGGTATTCGACTAAACTGTTCGATGGAACTTCGACAGACGCGATCATTAACTATGTAGATGTTCTAAAGTTATCTCCGAGTACAGAAACCTCTGCGACACGAGTATATTTGGCTGGTAATTGGACCTGCAGCTCTGTAGCAACAAGAACAGGGTTACAAATACAACAGCATGTTTTTTTTACCCACTGCAGTGCAGATTTTAGAAGATTAGTTCAGTTTTTTCTGTTGACAATGAAAAGCTCCTGTTGTCCTCATTTCTGAATCAAAACTGTGTGTGTAGTCAAATATTAATCTTGACAGTACAATGCGATTATTCTTTTAATTGTATTTAATGAATCGAAGCGAATTACGAGTACATGTGCAGTCAGGTATGTCAAAATCATGGTGTCTACACCATGATTGAAAACTGAACTGGCAGAGGATTGACGTATAACCGTATTAACCATGATTGACGAAGGACACACGTTTGATGGAGTTGGAGAGTCCATGAGCAACCGTGATGGAGACTCGCCAAAAGTAGTGAAGGAACCTAAATTGAAACGACCCGAGTTCAGACACCCGTGTATTTTTGTAATAGAATGCGAAAGCCTATGTTTATAAATTCGAAAAAGAAGCATTCGTTCTCGTCGATACTTATTAAGAACGAAAATTTTGATGCTAAATTAGAAACTCTAAAAGCAAGTTTATAGACTTGAACTCATATTTTATTCAGAACATTCATTTTCTAGTGCCATTCGTTGTTGACCTGTCCATTGACCGTTTCTGTCATGATTAGGCGCTATTTTCACGGCCATTAGCAGTGCCATTCGCCAATGTAACGTGTCACATTTTAAAGTTGCTGTCACTTATGCTACCCTATCTTCTGAAAATAACTACCGGATGGTCGCCGCTTCACAATCAAAATATCAAATGAATTATTTAATTTTGATACGGATGCGATATTCATCCACATTTTGTTGCAGCTTGCAATCTAAAATAGTTTGGAAAAAGTTAATCAGCCTAAATTTTGTTCAGTTCTACCTGAATAATGACCTTTTCTTAGGCTTATCTCAAATAACACAACATTTCGCTTTCTGACTTTGTAGTTTTAAACATAACGTTAAATCAAACAGTTCTGAAAATTATTTTGCGGGAATGCTTAAATATTTATTTGTTCAACATAGTGTTGAGTTTAAAGGACGCGTTGCAGTAACATTTAGATAATTTAATAATAGCGGTAGAAACCTGAGCAATAGAACAAAGGGCTTTTGTAGGATCAGGTAACAAACACTATAAAATATAATTATAAATGCCTGGTAGTTTTCGAGCTTCACTTATTGTCCGATTAAGCAGTATACCATCCTCTCAGAGAGATGAACTGCGAGTGGCCATTACAAAAAAAAAAAAAAGAGCTTCACTTATTTGCTATAAGATTCCACATTTGTGCACAACCTGTTAGCCACGAGTTGCACGCTCAAGCACCAAGCGTCTTGAGAAAACAAATGAAGGAATCTGTTACGAGCAGACTACGTTAGGTTACGCGGGGTTACACGATGGAAACAATAGAGACGGCCACGTGTGGCCCTTGACGCAACTCGCATCGCAAAAATCGTGCAAGTTTTATGCATACTCACTTTTCAATAAATAAACTAGAACATCCGTAAATCTGTAAACTCCTGAGACTAGCAACTTTTCAATTGAAAGTTCATAAAAATCATACTGCTACACCGAGTGTGTTAACGACGACGGCAACTGGAAAACTTTCCAACTTCAAGCAAATTATTTAGACCTATCATATTTAGTTATCCACTAACTGAAGTGAAGTTGGACCTAAGTGTTTGCTTACTCGATCACATGTGCAGTTCGAACGAAAAATGAAAACTTGTGGGAAGAAAATCTGTGTTTGTGCACAACTGAACTGGCTACGTCGCTAGTTTTGTTATTATTTTACTTGCGTCTTCAGATAGCGAGGTTATGTAGTCCTTTATTATCACTCCTTTAAGCTTTAAATATTATACGATTAAGTCTGACATTTGGTGAAACTAAGAACATCATCAATATCATCATCTGCTTTGACTTTTAGTTGAAAAAAGGCTAAGCAGTATGATAAAGTAAGTTGTTCTTCTTTGAGTCTAAGGGGATGTGGCTTCCGTCAGGGCTGTGGGTTGTTCGAAAGAGATACCGCGGTCTCGGCACAAGGGCTAAGCAGGAAAATGGGTGGTTTTTAGTCAGTAGAAGTCTGACACTACCTTTCGCTCTGCCCAAGAGCTAGTGTGTTATTTGATGAATATCCACCCGCCCAAATAAAAAAACATTTCTGGGTGAAAATAAATATTTTATATAAAGTTGTTGCTACTGGTTATTACAACACAGTTACTGAAATACCAAAACCAATATTGGTCTTATTATGGACATTTTAGTTATTTCTCTACAAAGTTTTAGCAATCTTTCTACGTGGTCTAAAATTGCGACAAGTTGCGTCATATATTTGCCTCGTGGTGTGTTTAATTCAGTAGTAGCTTCACGTTCACCCGTTATTCGACAACATAACCTGAAATTGAGTTACATACTACCCGACATTGTCTCCTCGCGAACACAAGTTTGAAATTAACCTTTGAAAATTTTAAGGGTTATTACTCGTACTTGCATGTGGATCTTGCACTCAACTGCAAGATAATTTATATAACAGTTATTTCTACAGTGTAAAGCAAAGTCAATTTGTTCAAGAATATTTGCAGGCGTTAGCTTTGTAGCTTTGATCTTACGGACCTTCTTCTTAGCGTGTCGATGACAATTTAAATTGAGTCGGCCCAAAATTTGGCGACGAGTTTGGCACTTTTAGTAGCCTCCATCAGCTCCTGTGGGGTGCAAGTAACGGGACAGGCTGGACACGATATCAGGTGCCCCATAGTTTGTAGGGCAAGACCACATTTACACTCCAGGGCAGAGTCGTCTATGAATCTCCACCTGAACAGGTTTTCCTTGCTTCGGCCTACCTGTGTCCGGAGTCTATTTAGAGACTTCCAGGTTAGCCATGGCAACTCGTGTCCAGGCGGAAGATTTTCGGCAAGTGGCACATATGGGTTGGGTAAGGAAACACTATCTCGCCACAGCTTAAGTCGGACCTTATCTGTTGGAAGAAAGTTACTCTTATTTCATCCTTTATCCGGCAACCTACTTTTATGTTTGTTTTATATTAGGATTTAGCTAGAGGATTGGTGTTACAATAATATTTATGATCGTACTTACGTATTATAATAATATGTTAGATGGAAATGTCTTTGTTATAGAACAATAGAGTTTTTGGCTTTCTGATTCAGATGAAAAAGTTGGGTGGCAGTAAGACTAATATTGTCTTTTCAATTACGCTTACACTTAAATATCTATCTTTCTAACTCATGGCTTAATAATAACTGCCACTTTTGTCGATCTTTAGGTTAAGCCGCTCTTGCCTACATTACATATCGAGTTTCCTCTGTGCCTCGGAAAGCACGTTAAGCTGTTGGTCCCGGCTGCCATATATAGATCTGCGGCAGTCGTTACAGGTAGTCAGCTACCTGAAAGTCTGACAAACAGTCTTACCAAAAGGGTATCGTATAACTTAGTATTAACTGGGTTGTCGAGGTCAGATAGGCTGTCGCTCTATGTAAAATACTGGTATTCAGCTGCATTTAATTAGGCTGGAAGCCGACCCCAACGCAGTTGGGAAAAAGCTAGGCAGATGATCTTTCTTTTAACCTTTTATCTTCTTTAAACATTTCCATAATTATGATGTCCTCATAAAATAAATTTCGAATATTCCATGATACGAAAGTAAGCACCAATTCGGAGTCCAGAAAGTCACTTTTGTTTCAAACTTCATCAACATAAAACTGGATCGTCTTTTAAAACGATAAGTTCGGTTTTGACTTGAAAACATTTTCGGTTTAATGAGTGTGACTATCGTTCAACTTGAAGCCTTGGGTGTTAGAGTTTACTTTATCCAGAGACCAAGTCGACCTTAGTTCAGATTTTCTTTTAGCCACCGTGATAAATGATAAATAATGTTTATTTTACAAACACTTTTACAAATCACTTTTTTAAACTAGATGGGGCCGGTTTTACCTTACTACTTTGAGAAGACACATCCGAAACAAACTCAGAGGTCATAGTCTCTTTTAAGGTTCAGACATAATCATGGTATACTCACATGAGGACTATCCAGATTAGTGTCTGAGATGGTCTTTTGAAGGAAACACCTCACAGATTTCAGTGGACCTGTCCAGTCAATGTCCTCCTTGGTGGACGTCGGTTAAAAATCGATCTTTGCGTTAGTGCAACAAGCTAGTCTTTGGTAAGTCTACTTGTCTACACTGCATCGTAAATGTTATATTATCTGAAATAAATCCAGCATAACCGGAATGGTTTTGTCTTGAACAAGAATGTCGGTATGTACGGGTGGGAAAACGCTGCTGGTAATCGCCTTGGCATACCGCAGCATTCCCGTGCAACGGCACGCACGCTGCATAAATTCCACGAGAGAAATTCTTCGAAATAAAATCACAATTTGTCACAGACTTGGAGCCGATATTAAACGCGGTTTCATTGTTTTATCTCATACATTCAAGTTATCTCGGTAAAGTTTGTTCGAAGAACATAATTTGCTGAACGAAAACGGCGGCAAAGACGCTTCGTCATTTGAAACGGTGTCTTGTTAACTCGAACTGCGATCTAAAACAGGCTTTGAAGAATGAAACCACAAGTATTACTACCGAAATTGGAGGATTACATATTTTCTGAATGAAAACAGTATTGGTAACTGTAACAACAAAACAATAAATAAATATGGCTGCGATATTTTAATCAAAAAACTGGCGAGAAACAACTTTTCCAGTTTCTTTGAAACTTAAAAGTCTTTCTACAAAACTAAAGATTTTTTTAGAATTCAACGAAAACTTTGTTCGCGTGGAAATAATGATGTGGCCGAATGAGAAAAAAGAGAAAATATCTATACTAGTGCAAACGAGATCCGACAGATCCGATAATAGTGTTAGTCTATTATAGCGGTGTGACCGGCGGACTTAACACCTTGCTTCGGTGAAGGAAAACATCTTGAGGAAACCAGTAGGTATGCTGGAGACATATTTCTTGACGGCATGTAAAGCCAAGTTAGTGGCCCATAGACGGCATAAAATATCTTTGACATAAGAAAAGGCACTAACAAAACGATAAAGAAAGAAGAGCATCCATCTAAACATCATCATCAATCGAAAGAAAAAGTAAAGGGAAGAATCCGTTTTGATCCCTTAATATCCGTTTTCAATCCACTTAAGCATTCAGTTTCCGTTACAATATTTTGATAAAAGCTAAAAGCTAATATTATTACGGTCTGCAGTGCAAGTGACTAACTTGCGACGTGGCGAAAATAATTAGAAAATAGTCTGAACAAAAATGACGTCTATAAGTCCTTTCCTTCAAGATTGCTTCTCCCGATGATATAACGTGGTAAATCGCTTTTTTGCTCTCGTCTTCCGAGTATTTTTTGTTTAATAGCTTGGTGTTCCCCTGGGAGGACGTCTCTACCCCGGGCTAGGCGTTTAACTTGTGTGGACTTATCTGACGTAACGTTACGCCACTGGATTCGGCTTCCGACGGTCTTATGTTGCTATTAATCTTGGTTTTTTCTTTCTAGACTTATTTTTGAAGCCATCCATATCAAAAGGAAGACAGATTTTTGTTAATTTTAAACATGGTGTTTTTGAAGAGTTATCTTCAAAAAAGCCGTGCTTTTTTGCTTAAATTATTTAGGGTACAAAAGTACTCGTAGGTCCCTTATCCCCTTTATTTCGAGTCCAAACATTGCCATGATACTGAATGCCCAAGTGTGCTTATAGAGGACAAGTTTAACCAAACCAATTGTGTGATTCTGTGCAATATAATTTCCGTGGAAGGGTTATTGGGCCTCACTCCAGCCCGTGAAGTGTATAAATTTCCTCGGTGTGCCGAGTCCCGCTAAATTACATTTCGGGGATTACCATGCATTTATTATTTAAATCGAATGCTGTTTGAAATAAAAACTCAGAATAGGATTATTTTATTTTCTGTGCCGTAATAATGTAGAATGTTCTAAGCACAGAATGATATGATTAATGTTTGAGTGTCATTGGGTTGAGGTCGTTTTATTTCGTCGTAAAATGAATTGGCACAACATGATACTAAAAAATTTTATCTTAAGTTTTATATCGTTGAAATAGGGGTTAAGTTGTATATCGACGCTTTAAACCAAGTGCTCAAGTGGCTGTAAGACTGAATAATGAAACGTACTTTATAAATAAGAAGAGTATTAACGGGGGGCCCTTTTCAAGATGCAGGCAACAAGGATGTCGGCCCCAAAACACGGCCATCAGAATGGTATCACAGACTACTGGGGATTGCTTCCAACGAACCCGATAAAATACCGTACCCAGAGGATATCTATATATATAAAAGAAAGTCGTGTTAGTTACACCATTTATAACTCAAGAACGGCTGGACGGATTTAGCTGAAAATTGGTAGGGAGGTAGCTAAGAACCAGGAGAAGGACATAGGATACTTTTTTTTTTTTTTAGGTAGGGTAGTAGGTAGGTAGGGTAGTAGGTAGGGTAGTAGGTAGGGTAGTAGGTAGGGTAGTAGGTAGGGTAGTAGGTAGGGTAGTAGGTAGGGTAGTAGGTAGGGTAGTAGGTAGGGTAGTAGGTAGGGTAGTAGGTAGGGTAGTAGGTAGGGTAGTAGGTAGGGTAGTAGGTAGGGTAGTAGGTAGGGTAGTAGGTAGGGTAGTAGGTAGGATAGTAGGTAGGGTAGTAGGTAGGGTAGTAGGTAGGGTAGTAGGTAGGGTAGTAGGTAGGGTAGTAGGTAGGGTAGTAGGTAGGGTAGTAGGTAGGGTAGTAGGTAGGGTAGTAGGTAGGGTAGTAGGTAGGGTAGTAGGTAGGGTAGTAGGTAGGGTAGTAGGTAGGGTGGTAGATAGGTAGGTAGGAAAAACGCATTGCAACGCATGCGCGGGTTCAGCTAGTATTATATAAAATATAGGCTTGCAATTTATAGGACTGTCCCTTGACACAGTGCCGCGGGCAATCTTTATTTAGCGTACCAGAAATGTAATGCTCGTAAATTGAGGACTTGTAAAACTAAAACTTAGCAAATTTGAACTAGTTGTTTTCTCGTTAAACAGTTCCAGTATTGCAATTCTATAAAAGGCTGTAATTGGCGAGCTGAGCAAGCTTGTTTTCCGAGTAAGAATTAATATTTAAGCGGGAAAAACATGTCCCTTAGCTTAGTTGTATTTATTTATTTAGTCCGTCTGAAATAAGAGAAAGGGAAATACTGTCAGGGATAATGCTGAAAATACCAATATTTTTAACTTAAAAAAGAAAACCTATTTCAATCCTCCTGGAAGTTATTGCATAAATATGGAACGCTATAACGGCTATACCAATAAATTGTTTAGACCACAAGGTCTGAACTACATAAGCGAATAACCTCACTGTTGAATCTATCAGTCTATCAATATTGTGAACTTAAACACAATGTACTAAGTTAAGGCATGTCTATGTAAACGAACTAATCGAACATAAACACTATCGAGGTTATAACAAATTACGTATAGAGAAACTTCGGTGTCTCAAGTTCAAGACAAGAGAATATGAAATACAACCAAGCGATTTTAGGCTTATAAAACCATCTTATTCAGGGTTGTCTGAGGTCGTGTTTTAATATAAGCAATCGCCCCTTGAACACGCGAACGTCATTTTCATTTGTTCGATAAAGTGATAGTTGCGTAACACACGTACAATCACCATTCTTACTTCATTGATTACGTTATTTACTTTATCTACCCAAATATCATAAACCCTCTCTAATGCGTTCAAAAACCATAGGCAATGACCAGCATTACCAACCAGCAGAAATTAACAGAACTGTAATGAGCTCATAACCTACTGAAAACCGTAGGTTATGAGTTTTAAATTTGGAACAGGTGTCAAATGCAAGTGAGTGTGCTATTCTATAGTGCGCGCGGAACTAGTTGGCCACGCCTTAGGTGGCGACAGGGGTGAGGGGGCGGGTTGCCTACAGCTCGCAATGCACCAAAGAGTATGTAACTTTACAATGCACAGGAGACTATAATTAGACAGTGTAGACCAATCTCGAGATATCGTGAACAATAATTTGTTCAATTTATTGAAAAGAATACAAATAAAAAACAAAAACATGCCTAAGGCGCGGTCAACTAGTTCCGCGCGCACGTATCTACATTAAAACAGATACCTATCGATACGAAGCCCCAATTCAGTATGATTTTAATTATAAATCGCACGACATTTTGATCTCGAGTGACACAAGAATAGTGACTTTGTTCGTTTGCCTATGATTTAAAAAAAATGACAGATATCCGAAACGCCGCCGCCGCCATTTCGAGCTGTCATTTGTTCGTTAGCTTTTTATTCCCTTTCATTGAGTAGACAAATTTTCTATTAATTCTTTATTTCTGTCGAAAATGAGTGATAGTGAATCAGAAATTAACATGAACACTCCGCCAGATATCGTAAATGCAGCAACGAATGCAACTAATAACCTGTTTATTTTTTATTGCATTACACTGGTAACAATGCTGGTCATTTCCCTATGGTTCCTGAACCCATCATAGAGCCCTTATGATATTCGGGTAGATAAATTAGTGTATACAACTATACATAATTAGGCATTACAACACTCGTGTGATGCTATTAAGAAACTCGCCTTCGGCTCGTTTCTTAAACCCACACTTGTGTTGTAATGCCCTTCATTATGCACAGTCGCATAAACTACTATAGTTAGGTAGGTACTTAATTAAGGAAACGATCGTTTCTAAAACATGTTACATGAATTAGGAAATTATTTCGGAATCGTTCGGATCATGATAGCAAAGTTTGTATCGCAACAACGCGTTGGAGTGCTAAACATGATTTCTGCCGCCGGGTTCGCCGATCGCTTACATTAGTACACGGCGTTAAACCAAAAAATATCATTCTGACTGTCAAAGTAATTAACGCTTCGCAGTGTAATACAGCTGTCAAGGAAGCAGGGAGCTCCAATTAAGCAACTCAAGCAATAGATTTTGTAACTTTACAAAATCATGTTTGTTAAATTATAGGTTTGGAAGTTTTTTGCGCAAGCCTTTGCTTCATATTTCCGAATCGTTGTAAAGAGAAGCGAAGCGAGCTTAAACTTATATTGAAGATAATTATCAAATTTTATTGAAATATGTGTCTGACTACTGATGTAGCCTCATTCCAATCAAGTCCCGATGTTTTTCATTTTTCTAACTGAAATCAAAACTCAATGAAAGTGTAATAAATTTCATAATTAAAAAAAAACGACGCTCTAATGAAATTTTAATGAGCACTAATTGTATTTAAATTGTGGAACATTAACCGCCACGAATTTATGAAAGACGACAAGATAGATAGAGAGCGAAGTCAAGACAAGACAGTGTTGTTTCATGGTAGTGCAGAAAAAAAAGGTGACTGTCTACACACAATGGATGCCGGGAGATAGAATGGCGCCGACGTGGCCGGCCCGGACAGAAGTAGTGAGACAACCTGACCTTCGAGGTAGCTCGAGAAAAAAGTTCCTGGAAAAACTGGAGAGACGCCTTTGTCGAGGAGTGGAACAGTGTAGGCTAAATAATAAAAGTAATAGAGGTTTTGAATTACAAGGTGTCATGAAATTACGTAAATTGGAAAAACGCTAGAGTAGACAATTTTTAATTATAAACTGTCGTGTCCAGCAATTTTAGTTGGCTATTAGAACATGTCAGTCTCATACCAAACTACAAAACCTAAAGATTAAATTATGTGGAACAGCGCTTTTACATAATAACGTTTACTTTCAACTCTAGTGCATCTAGAATCATCCCTTATTATACTTTTCCAAAAACAACTTTAACTACAGCAATTCAGGTACTTAATTTCTATTTACAGCTAGGATTGGCTAGCCGGCAAAATAGACCATCACGGACCAAAATGCCTTATCAGATAACCTAAATGTCTGCCGAGATAAAAACAGCTCAGCAGCTGATGAAAGGAGTTTTTTCAACTCGCCACCAATAGGGCAACAGCCTTTTGAGGTCACACAATTATTAGTTGGTGAGCAGTTCTAGAATTTTAGGGACCTTAAGCTTCTTCTAGAAGCATATGAGTTGATTAGAGTGTATTAAGATCCTTAACGAAGCCCAAATATGACCGTGCAAGTAAAAACACTGTTGGGTTGACAAAAAAATCTCCATTTTGCACGCGACAGCGCTTGAGCATTTTAACACGAAAGCCGATCGTCCAAAGCGATTTCCCATCTGTAAAAATAAATGAATTTCCATCCTCTATTTAACCCGAAGGAAGTAAGAAAAAATACCTATTTATTGGCCTTACACAGGACAAAACATACTGATGAGACATAGGTAGGTTGGTTAATTTTTGAAAGTTCACTTACTCCATAAGTGCTTGTACAAAATTGTACGTTTTTGCCACGAATTTAGGTGATTACTGAGTACATCATCATTTTAGGGTTACGTACTCTTGCCATACTAACATTACAGTACTAATTCTATTTCCACAGTTTCAAGGAGAGAAGTTTAGTTAGCTAACAACTAAAATATATTACCGTAAGGTGTTAGTTTCCCAACAGTTAATATGAAAAGTTTTGTTTACCAGACTCATACCCGCGCGTGTGTGTACATGCAATCATTTTTAATTTTGTGACTTTGAAACGAATATCCGGACATATAAGTTGTGAAGTTTTAATAGTTTTTCCCAGCCCGCTTGTTTCACGAACTCGATCTCGTAGCAACCCCCAGCCTCTGTCGACGGCTCTTAATTTCCGCAATAATGTCTTGACCGACTACCCTTTAGAAATATATCGCAATGTATAGGTGAACGAGCCTGAATAAAACATTATTCTCCGCCCGAAGGGTGTTTGGTGGAACTAAAATATGTGGCTATCGGCTTACGCAGGACTCGGCCTGTTATTAAGTAGTACGCTGTATGTTACATTGGTGGGCTTAAACGATTTTATAAATACCTTATAGAAGGAAGGTGAGGGAAATAGTTTAGGGTAGACTCAGCTATGATTATGACGCTACGGAGAACGTTGACGTATTGAGGCGATTAGCGATCGTTGTTGTGGGCCAGATCTTCAGTAGAAGCTCTTTTATTTTAGCTAAAATAACTAATAGGTTAAAGCTTGCCCACCTTGATTAGCTTCAAGTTCAAAGTCATTTTACTCTGCCCTTGAAAATAGCAGTCTACTTCTAGGAAACTGGATAATTGCATTTCTCTTCATCATCATCATCAATAGCCTATTAATGTTCCCACTGCAGGGACTCAGGCCTCCTCTCTTTGAGAGGGAATGGGCTATAATCTACCACGCGGGCCCAGTGCGGATTGGCAGATGTCACATGTCTTCGAATTTTTTGGTTCTAAGACATGCCGGTTTCCTCACGATGTTTTCCTTCACCGTTTTGAGAGCAGCGGTGATGAAATAAATTACACAAAGTAATACGCCTGCCTGGGTTCGAACCCACGACCTACTGTTAGTAAGTCGGGGCCGCCACCACTGGGCTATTGGAACGTTTGTAAACGAAGACAATATTGTCTATTGTGTCATTTGAGTTTGACGTTTCTAATGATTTCTCTCTGGCAATGGCCGTCTAACTAGCTAAATGTATCCGTGCTCTCTTTACATTAAAATCAACTTTAATCACACTGTTCTCTCATTGTATCGCCCCTAAACCATCAGGTTATGGGCCCAGTCTGTTTGCTGCAAACTGCAACGTAATTATTCCGCACGAAAAGAAAATTTTCATCGTGGATTAGTTTTTTCATGGCGACCACGCCGTTCGACACGACTACAATGGCTTCGATGGGACTGCAGATTGAGAAGCTGCGAGGCATCGAAGATTACAACCAGTGGAAGTTTATGCTGAAAAACGTCCTTATGCACGAAAACCTATACGATTGCATACAAACCGAAAAAGGGAGCGAAGACCCTAAGAAAAATCAAAAGGCGTTGGCAAAAAATTTGCTTATCGGTCGGTCCGTCTGCGTTGCCACATATTCGAAACGCGGAGACGGCGTATGAAGCATGGAATAGCTTGCAACGCGCTTACGAGGATAAAGGTTTGTGCAGGAGGCTTGGATTGCTAAGAACGCTGTTTGGTGTAAGGCTGAGTGAGGCGGAGAGCATGCAGAGCTACCTAACTAAAATAACTGAACTTGGGCAACAGCTTACAGACATTGGGAATGCGTTTGATGATGAGTTCTTAGCTGTAATCATGTTGAGCGGTTTGACCCCGGACTTTGACCCCCTTATCATGGCTTTGGAGAATGCTAATACAAAGTTGACAAGCGATATGGTTAAGTCTAAGCTTTTATTGGAGCAGCAGCGACGTGATGGCAAGCGTGAGGATCATCCAGAACTGAATGCGTTGGCGGCAAAGAAACCTCTAAAGTGTTTTCGCTGCAAGAAAACTGGCCACATAAAGAAAGATTGCCCGAAGAAAGTTGTTGAAAGTAAACCGAAAAGGACTCCCAAGGAAGAAAAGTCATTGTTAACTGCGTTATCTGTGAAGCTGCAGAGTGATGTCTGGTATGTGGATAGTGGGGCGACCAACCAGATGACTAACAACAAGAAGAAGATGCAGAACTTTCAGTGTACTAAATCGCTTGAAGTTAACGTGGCAAATGGTGAAACAGTCAGGACTGAAGGACTTGGTAGTGTGCAAGTGCAGTTAAAAAAGGGCTTAAAGACAATAAGTAATGTGTACTATATTCCAAAACTTTCTGCAAATTTATTATCAGTTAGTGAGTTGAATAGGAAAGGTTTTAGTGTAATGTTTAATAAACAAGGATGCAAAATCTTAGATGGTAATGAGGTCATAGCTACAGGTACATGCTATAATGGTGTTTATCAACTAGACACCGTCCATAATGTGAGTTGTAGGGTAAAATCTGAAAGTGCCATGAACTTAGTCTGTGAACAGGTTAAAACTGAGGAGTTGCCAGTGCACGGTGAAGACATGTCTGCTTTAGTGTCTGCCGGGGCTTCTGTTACACAGGAGGTTTGGCATAAGAGGTTAGGTCACCTTAACTCGATTAGCATGAATGCAATGAAGAATCAATTGGTCACAGGTATGCATTTTGATAATTCTTTGTTCAGTCCCTGTGTAGCTTGCATAGAAGGTAAGCAAACTAGAATGCCTTTTCCTAAGAAAAGTCACAGTAGGTCAACTGAAATATTAGGGCTGGTGCATACTGATGTGTGTGGTCCTATGCAGGTGCCATCATACAGTGGATCACGTTATTTTGTAACATTCATTGACGACTTCAGTAGAAAAACATTTATTTATTTCATAAAGAAAAAGGATGAAGTGTTTGAAAAATTTAAAATATTTAAATCACTTGTAGAAAATTTTACAAACAAGAAAATAAAAGTTTTAAGAAGTGACAACGGTGGTGAATACATTAATTTGAAATTTCAGGAGTACTTAAGCAGCTGTGGGATTAGACATGAAACTACAGTCCCACACTGCAGTGAACAGAATGGTGTAGCGGAGAGGGCTAACCGGACAATTATGGATAAAACCCGTTGTATGCTGCAAGATGCTGGACTGGGGAAGCAGTATTGGGCAGAAGCGGCTAACACAGCGGTTTACCTAAAGAACCGTTCCCCCACCAAGGCAGTCATGGGTACAACACCTGAAGAAAAGTGGACATCTAAAAAGGTGAATGTAGCACACTTACGTATTTTTGGATGCATAGCATATGCAGTTGATGAAAATGCCAGAAAACTGGATCCCAGGAGTAGGAGATTTATCTTTGTAGGATACTGTGAAGAAAGTAAAGGCTACAGGCTCATAGATCCATCTTATCCTAGGAAGATCCATAAGGCGAGGCATGTCAATTTTGTAGAAAATATGTTTCTAAGTAATAAAACTGTCCTAAGATGAAAATAAAAATACTGATGTAAAAGTAATTGATATATCTAGGTTATTGAGTGAAGACAGTTCTGTACAACCAACTACAGAACAATTATCACCAAAAGTAGTATCTGAGCCAACTCAGACTGACCAGTCTCCACAAGTAAATATCTCCATAGATAACATTTTACCTTCTGATGGCACTAGAAATCCTCGCAGACAGACAATGTTTAGTTTGGATGTGAAGGAGGATTCAGAGAGTGCGGATAGTTCTTTGTCCGATGTAACTTACATTCCAGGGAGGTCGAGTGTTGACTCTGAGGACAGTGAGCAGTATCAAGACGCTCCTGAAGCAGAGTATGCTGGGCTGACAGAGATAATATTAGAGGAGCTGCCGACTACACTGGAGGAGGCATTGAGTGGCAGTGAGGCTAAACACTGGAGTGAAGCTATCGCAGATGAGTATAACTCTTTCATAAAAAATAAATGCTGGACTCTAACTGACTTACCTGTGGGGCACAAGCCAGTAAAATGCAAGTGGGTTTTTAGTAAAAAGAGAGGAGTGAATGGAGAGTTACTCAAGTATAAAGCTCGCTTAGTGGCTAAAGGATACACACAGAGGTATGGAGTAGATTACCACGAAACATTTTCTCCAGTTGTTAGATATTCAACTATTAGAATACTCCTGGCCTTGGCTGCTCAGTATGACATGATGGTTGAGCATCTTGATGTCAAGACTGCATTTCTCAATGGTGACCTAGAAGAGTCTGTCTACATGGAACAACCTGTAGGTTATGTTGAAAAAGGATGTGAGAAGAAAGTTTATAAGCTACTTAGAGCAATTTATGGCTTAAAACAGTCGGCGAAACAATGGTATAAGAAAATTAATGATGTTTTAACCACAAAATTGAAATTTAACAGGTTATCTTCAGAACCATGTGTTTATGTATACAATCATGATGGTGAAATCATGATTATTGCCCTGTATGTTGATGATATAATGTTATTTACATTAAAAACATCACAACAAAGAAATGTTATAAAGAAAAGACTGATGGAAGAATTTGATATGAAAGATTTAGGTACAGCTCATCAGGGTAGGTAGGGTAGGTAGGGTAGGTAGGGTAGGTAGGGTAGGTAGGGTAGGTAGGGTAGGTAGGGTAGGTAGGGTAGGTAGGGTAGGTAGGGTAGGTAGGGTAGGTAGGGTAGGTAGGGTAGGTAGGGTAGGTAGGGTAGGTAGGGTAGTAGGTAGGGTAGTAGATAGGTAGGTAGGATAAAACGCATTGCAACGCATGCGCGGGTTCAGCTAGTATTAGATAAATTCAACATGTCAGATTGCAAACCAATGAAAACCCCAATGGAAGTTGGGATAAAGTTACAGAAGGAAAACAGTTCAAAATGTAACTTTGATTATAGAAGCCTTATTGGTTACTTAATGTATTTATCTGTGTGTTCCAGGCCAGATATCTGTCACAGTATCAGTTACCTTAGCCAGTTCAACAACTGTTATGGTGAAAATCACTGCAAAGCAGCAAAGAGGGTTCTCAGGTATTTGAAAGGAACATTAGATTATTGTCTTGTTTTTCAGAAAGGTGAAATAGATATTGTGGGTTTCACTGATGCAGACTGGGCGGCCAATCATGTGGATCGTCGATCTTATACTGGATACATGTTTTGTATAGGAAAGTCTATAGTTTCATGGGAAAGCCGTAAGCAGCGTACAGTGGCACTCTCGAGTACTGAGGCTGAGTACATGGCAATTTCAGATTCTTGTAAAGAAGCTATGTTTCTGAAAACATTTATTTCTGAATGTACTGGCATTGTTTGTAAAGTTTTGTTGTTAAATGACAATCAGTCAGCTCATAAACTTTGTAGTAATTCTGTATTTCATGCAAGGTCAAAGCATATTGATATAAGACATCACTTTGTAAAAGATTTGGTAACAAACAAACAGATTGTTTTAGAATATCTTTGTACTGATGAAATGTTGGCTGATGTTTTAACTAAACCGTTAACTTCTGAAAAACATCTAAAGTTTGTATCTCAAATATTAAAATGTTGACTCTGTGCATTAATCATACCGATGTTTTTGTGTGCATTTTCTGATGTAATTATATTTTGTTTTTGAGGCCTAGTATTTGTTAATATTGTATTAGTTTAAGGCCTAGTATTGGAACGTTTGTAAACGAAGACAATATTGTCTAGTGTCATTTGAGTTTGACGTTTCTAATGATTTCTCTCTGGCAATGGCCGTCTAACTAGCTAAATGTATCCGTGCTCTCTTTACATTAAAATCAACTTTAATCACACTGTTCTCTCATTGTATCGCCCAAAAACCATCATGGGCCACCGCTGCTCTCATTTTCGCATTTCTCTTAAGGAGAGAAAATTGCTTTTAAAATGCACCGCAAATTTAAATCCGAGGCAAAGTAAATATTATGTAGTTGTTTTTAACACCGCTCACCGGAGAATTATTGTAGACACAGTTTAAATAAACTTTATTACCGGCTTTAGGAATATTCTAGTGATAGTGCTTTTTTATAACTGTGAAGCTATTACTCTGTTCAATAGCGGTCTTGAATTTGGATTAAATAAGTAAAATTGCCAAATCGAAACTTTTTTTTTGGGGGTTTGGAAATCATGAAATAACCCCCCGCCCGCGGAAGGGAGTGTCAGAGTTCTACTGACTAAAAACCACCCATGTTCCATCTTAGCCCTTGTGCCGAGGCCGCGGTATCTCTTTCGAACAACCCGCAGCCCCGACGGGGCCAAATTGAACCTTAGTCAGAATATCGGTTACCGATTAGGAGTAAGGTTAAATGACCCCGCCTATGGTTTGCCATTCGTCTAAGAGATTTCTTGTACTCCAACTTCAACCTAAGTAACGCTATAAACTTTCTTTGTGATACTGGGAGAATAGCTTAATATTCATTGGTTTTCACGAAACTCGCAGTGTGAACTCAACTACGTAACAGTTAAGTTCTAAACAAACATAACAACAGTAACTGTGAGGCAAAATGAATGACGCCAGTTCACAGAGCTCATTCTAACCAACAGTTATTGCACTCGGTAAAGATGAATTGTGCAGTCTCTCTGCGCAGACACTCATTTCCATAGGAAAGTAAGGAACGCGACGAAAGAGCTGATGAGAGCTAAACAGGTACCTGCATAATATCACGCCTGTAGTCCTCAAAGGGTAACGCAGAGATTAAGAGAAGGTACCTGGTAGTATACGAAGCTTTATTTTACGCCAGTTATGTGTTCCGTTGTTTCCGTGGTCAAGTTTCACTGGTCAACCAGCATAAATGATGTGTATCAAGTGCAATGCTACTAATATAGTCTTATATTATTAACAAAAGTTTTGTATTTCTAAACTAATACTATAAAGAGGAAAGATTTGTTTGTTTGTACCGATTTAACTCAAAAAACTACTTGACCGATTTTGAAAATTCTTTCACCGTTGGAAAGCTACATCTTCGCCGAGTTATAACATATTTACTTCCAGAAAAAATTAGAGATCTCTAAGAAAACTTGAATACGAGTATTGTAACCCAAAGTATTTTTTTTTTCGTAAAATTTTGGAGGGGGGGGGGGGAATGGTCGGACAGACAGACAGACACACGATTGATTTTATGAGGGTTCCGTTTTTTTCCTTTTGAAGTACGGAACCCTAAAAATGCTGGCAGTTAATTAATGATTAAAAACGTGGACGAACGACTCCCTAACTGTAGCTGATCTTTATTTATGTGACAAGTATAATAAATACGCGTCCTCGCCAGTCACTGAATATTATCAAAATATTTCACGCGGCTTGACGTTTTTGTTTTATACTCTTCAGTATTATGGATCGGGTACGGATATTGAATATTTTTGATCATGACTAGATATTCTTATCCGCGTAGATATTGTGATTTAGTGGAACTGCACAGATCTCTCTCTCTCTCTTTGTTCCTCACATACTCCTTAGGGCCTGCTTTTGACCTATAGGAAAAGCATTTGAATATAGCACTTAAAAGTAACTTATTATTAGTTTTAGCTGTCACACTAATATTATAATGGCGAAAGTTTGTGAGTGTATTATATGTTTGTTACTTCTTTGGATATAATTTGGTACCTACACAGATAGTTTATAACCTGCATTAACACATATGATAGTTTTACTCTGATTTTGTCTTTCCCTGGGATAATTTACGAGTTGTAGCGGGCTATGCCGCTGGTAACTGCTAGTTAAATATAAAAATTAAGTTCAGTTAATAATCATTATTGCCATTATCCATTATTGCGCCGTTCCGTCGAGGGCTACAAAACGCTGAGGTTATTTATCAATGGAATGAATGTATTAAATTGAATGAGTCTGGTTGATCGCCGGTTGGCATGATATTATAACTATATAGACGGCAGAATTAATGGCCACGGTTGTTTATGTTGCCGCGCACGCAAACCTTTCTGTGTCACACCTATATTTAACAATTACCAGCGAACTTGTATTGACAGTCGTAAAACGATTGATATCGATAGCAACGGTTTATTGTTTTTTATGAAAATAATTCGATGGATAGGCGGTAGACCAAATAATAACAGCCAATCGGGTCGATAACCGTGTATTTGTTTCTCCTTTACTTAAGGAGTTTTTTCCTTTAGTTTATCTTTGACAATCGTTACTGGTAGTCAGTGGCTCGTAAGTCTGACCACCAATCTTATAAGGGGGTATTGAATAGCTAAGTTCTACCTGTAAAAACTCTCATAGATCTACTTATGGCTGCCTAGACCAACGACATAGGTTCAACTCAGTGGAGAAACACGTTTCAATATAAAAAAATAGTCTCAATAATCGTAGGTATTCGACATTAATAGTTAGTACATATCAACTTATTTCCAGGAAATTGCCAAGCGGTTGGTCGACTCTTCACGTGACCAGAGGGCTGGAATATTTTTGGGCAAAGAATCAGCATTAACATCCAATGTGCCAGCTGCCAGAATGCTGCCAGTCTTCTGGGCAATTTCCCTTTTGACAGTGGTGTGGACGAATTTTTTAACGCCCCGTAGGTACCTAATTCTTCCCTTTTTAGGGTTCCGTAGTCAACTAGGAACCCTTATAGTTTCGCCATGTCTGTCTGTCTGTCTGTCTGTCTGTCCGTCTGTCCGTCCTCGCTTAATCTCTGTGACCGTTAGCACTAGAAAGCTGAAATTTGGTACCAATATGTGTATCAATCACGCCGACAAAGTGCTAAAATAAAAATTGGAAAAAATTGTTTTATTAGGGTAGCCCCCCTATATGTAAAGTGGGAAGTGATTTTTTTTTTAATTTTAACCCTAACGTGTGATATATTGTTGGAAAGGTATTTAAAAATGAATAGGGGTTTACTAAAATCATTTTTTGATAATGTCAATAATTTCGGAAATAATCGCTCCAAAAGTAAAAAACAAAGCGTCCCCCCCCCTCTAACTTTTGAACCATAAGTTTAGAAAATACGAAAAAAATCTGAAAAGTGGAACTTTATAAGGACTTTCTAGGAAAATTATTTTGAACTTGGATGGAAACAACAGATGGAAACTGCAGTTAACCAATATAATTTGGTCCCTGAATCGTATGAGCGCCTATACAATCCAGAGGTCAAGTTTCATTGGCCCGTATTTCAAACAAAAAAAGAATTATTACTACGGAACCCTACACTGAGCGTGGCCCGACACGCTCTTGGCCGGTTTTTTGATAGTTTTATATATTTTGTTATAATTTTAGTTCTGTAAAGTATAGTTTGTAAAATATTGTAAATAAATACTAGCCATTTTACTATTTACATTCCTTCATTCTCAGAATGAATGAGCCACTAGAAAAGAAATAGTTTTTCATTTCAATAAAGTGTAAAACCAATAAAGCCGCAACTTATCAAACAAGACAAGAGAAAATGGATGTCTTTATTGAAGTCGACGAGAACGAGCCAACAGCAGATTATTGAAAATAAAGTACTCTTTAACACAAATGTGTTGATTCAAGGGTTGTAGTTTGAAAGATTCTCAATCTTTGTTAATCATCATCATCATCAGCCTATAATGTTCCCACTGCAGGATAAATTGATTTTATAATGTTTTACTGTCTTTTTGTTACCACTTTCCATCACCAATGCAATCCCGGAACTATCCCGGGATTAACTGTAGATAATCCCGAAATTCCGGGACAAGAAAAATCGGCCGGGATCGAATGCTCTAGTTCGAACCCACGACTCACTGTTTGTAACTCGAGGCCACTACCACTGGGGCACCACTGCTCTTTGTTAGTAACAACCCTTAAATGGTGATTTGGGAGAGGTAATTAATAAGATCTGTGAAGCTTCAATCGAAAATGTTAATGGAATTGTCGAAAAGTCATGTCTTCATGACGTTTATGTTATTAACCAACCGATTTTATCATTATCACACAGGCGAATGAATTTGGGGAACTCCTTAAAAAACCGGGTAGATATAAAAGTTTTACGCATGGGAGTGGTTAGCTCACAATTTATTTTGTGGCTACAAATTCTAATCCAAGTACACCAGCTTCAATCAGTGTATTTTGGTGTATTCCTGCTGTCGGAAGGGACTCAAAAATCAAATAATTTAAAAAAATCCATTCAACATTTTTAGTATTTTTTAGATTTATAGTGTGTGTGTGTGTGCGTGTATCTAAACGACGTAGTTGTCTTTAATGTGTAATGTGTGTATGGCTAAGTACTTATTATTAACTGGCACTAGTGGCGTGACTGGGTATCCCGCTTTTGATGTGGGATTATGATGATCTCATGAAAGGGACAAGTATTAGGAACTTGTCATTATGTAAGTTAAGTAGGTATATTGTTTAAGTATAAGTCATGGTGGATCGTAAGTAGGTACAAGGCACTACAAAAATGTTTATCGTCAACGCAAAACTTAGCATACAATTTGTCGGTATCAGCCAAAAGTCAGTTAAGCTAGAGTTAGAAGTAACTTATTAGCAAACTATCTGACAGTACTGTGATCAATTGCCAGTTCGTATTCCCACTGGATGTCTTGTTAGGGACTCGTATTCACAAGTGTTCACAGCTAGTTACCAATGTGGCTAATGAATGACTGCTAGCCTCAGTCTCAAAGATACACTAAAGATTATGCTGAAACTTCCTATGGTAGCAACTTGATCGGGCTTGGCGTTTTCGTCAGGGCGAGCGGAGGGCTATTGTTGAACTCTAGGCGCGCAGAGGCCACTGCGCGCCACCTCTTTGGGCTTGGCTGTTCGGGCAACGACTTAGTCTTAAGTTTTTGGTTCGTAGGGCCCTCCTTGTGATGACCGGAGATCGTCAAGCTACCTTTGAGGCTCGGCTGTTCTTCTAGTTACAGGAAAACTGTCGTCCCCTCTCCGCCGCCTCCTTCGCATGCATCACCTTCACGCAAAAAGAGGTGTTGGCATTCCACGCGTTTCAACTTCTGACCATGGACTGAACCAGAGCTGGATGAGAAAGAAAACCCGTACCGAGTTCTGCGATGAAGGCATAGCGTTACTGATGAGCCTAAGCTGAGCCGTGTCCACGGGGCCGTCCACACAGCATCGAGAAGCGGGCAGACCTGAGCGAATGTGTCACATTCTATCAGCAATAACCATGACGGAAAATTGAAAAACACAAATAACTGATGTCCTCTAGTTGCGTTTTTCACTTTTCCGTCATGGAGCTATTGAGAACGTTTTGCCAATAAAACCATCGCCACTTGCGTAACACGTGCACTTTCTTCTAAATACATTTGGCTCACTTACAAATAACAAAAGATACCAGCTGAAACTTAACTTAAAATAAACTCATTTTGCTTATAAATCAGTTTAGATAATAATACGTGACTTGACTTGATACGTGGCTTGTGCTTGTGTGTTAAAGCTTAACTAAATAGAGAAGACAGAAGGGACTCTTGAAAAGAAAATGGTGTAACTTAACACGATTTAGGTACTTACACAATGTCTAATGTCGACTTGCCTTCGAAAATCCTATCAATATCTCCTCATTGCCTAGTAATAATATGTTGGTTCACTCTCATCATCACCTCACACAAACGCCCTTATCACACGTTTTTTTCTTCCATTCTGCCCTGTCGCCGCGCTATCATTTATACCTTTTTCCTTCTTACCACTCCTCATACACTCCAACCATCTTTTCTTTGGTTTTTCTCTCCCTCTCCATCCAATATGTTGGTTCACTAGCATAATGATTCAGGATGCTGACAGGAAGAAGACATGCTGCGCCGACCCCAAAGTAATTGGGATAAGGGCAGGAGAATGATAAAAGAATTCAGGACAAATTGTACGCTGTACATTGAAAGAACCTCTGTACAATTTGTCAAAGTATAATGATCGTTTAAGCTCTTTTACATCCGCCACGGAAACTATATTCCATCTCATTTCCCTACGAACTGTCAGCATGCTTCTGTTTCAGCATAAATACCGAATGATAGCCGTCGGCATCAATCGGCTGCAGTCGGCGTTCCGCCTTTGCGACGTGAGGACTGCGCTACTTTGGCAACCGATGCACGTTAAAATGATCGTAAAACTTTTTATGTTGGTCGCTATTTAATGTTGACCTGATTTTGACATGGTTTTTCTTTTCTAGGCGTTTATGCTAGCTCTTCTATACGTTATAGGCAAGCGATCAGAAGAAAGGTCAAAGAAGAAATGTAATCATTAAAAGAAACTGACATAATTGATAAGTTGAAGTGTCATATTATAACTGACAGCACCCAATTGGCTCTTGTTGGTAGTCTGGTAGTTAACTATTTTGTTCGCTTTGTCTCCTCGTCTTTCAATAATATTGAACTGCTTTTTTTGTCTTAATGTTAAGTGAAGTAGTCAGTATTACCCAGTACGATTGTAACTGGGATAGTGGAGGTCAGAAATAGGCAATAGTCCATGTCAAAATAGGTACCTACTCAGCAGTCAGCTGCATCCGTTTATACTGGTGGTCGACCCCAACACAGCTAAGCTGATGTTTTTATATTAATCTTCGTTTAGTCGCCAAACTCTAGACTCGATGGACAGCGTCAAATTATTAATTGCTGCAGTGGCTAGCCGGAGCAGTTAACTAAGTTCCCATGGCTAACATGATAACCCGACCTCAGGTTTGAAGTATCGAAACAGTACCGAACTTGATAATTATTCCGCTTGAATAAACTTTGTGGGAATTTATCGGTAGTGTCTATTTTCCTAATCGGTACCAAACTGGTTTCGGATACAATGTGTGTAAAGTTTGGTTGCAAGGTGATCTACATCCAATTTAAGTTGATTTTGTTACTGATTGGAACTAAACTATTGCCATGTGCCGTAGAAATGGTTACCACATAGCGAAGTCACAGGTAGAAGCTAGTTTATTAATACAGGGTACATCATTCGGAACAACCCCAAATAGGCAATTTTCGTAGGTTTAAAAAAACTGCTGTTTCCCACAAAACTGCTATAGACCTCAACATGTTTTATTTTAAATAACTTATGAAAAATTTCTAAACTATCGTTTACTTGCGATTTCACTCGTGTGATAACTAAAATAACGCATGAGTATTTTTTTCTAGAATACGGTGTAACCGTTTAAGCGTCCCCTTCTATCCTGAATAAAATTCTAATAAAAATTAGTTACAGTCAGCTGTATTCCGGTGTGTCGAGCGAACTATGTTATTTTTTTCAGACAGAAAGACGCCCTTGTTTGTTCATTTGACGTAATCCCCTAGTTGGTAAGTCGTCTAACATTGCTCCCACATGCTGGCTGAATTATCCTAATTTTCTTTGGAACCACATCAAAACTACCTATGTAAAGTATTTTGCTTGCATTTGTATGCTTTATTTATGCTCTAAATGTAAATGAGAAGTTTTAGCAAAACAGTTCTGAAGAAAGGCGTTGGCAGGTCACTAATTGTTTTTAAAACCCCTCATTATAAAGTAAATGCAGAAGAAGTGGGGAATGTCACTGAGTTTCTATGCTTTTGATTTAGCTGCGTCATTCTGGCGAGGCCAGAAACGTTTGAATTAAAAATCTGGTGAAAACTTGGTGGTGATGAAGATCTACATATCTTCAAGAGTTGTTTTGTTTTAATGTACCAATGGCACTTATACTGTGAATCTTTGTATACTTACATTATACCTATCTCTTGACTAACTGAATAACAGAATGCCCCCATTCCTATGAATATTGAATCGGGGTATTTTGAAGATACCTGAGTTTCCTGATTTATTTTCTGTAAATAGATCTTCAGTAACCAACCTATTAGTCATTGGCTGTATTTTAGAGAAGTTCGTCATTATATAACACTAGCTTCTGCCAACGGCTTCGTCTGCGTGAAAATGACGATTTTCCATCAAACTTTCACCCCCAATTTAAATCCCTTAGGGGTTGAATTTCGAAAAATTCTTCCTTATTCCTTGTCAACATTATAAAGGGAACCTCTGTGCAAAATTTCAGCTTTCTAAGTCCAAGGGTTTGGGCTGGGCGTTGATGAGTAGGTCAGTCAGTCAGTCATCAGTCAGGACTTCTCTTTTTACCCGACTACGGCGAAGCCAAAAGGAAGGGTAATGATTTTGGCAGTCTATGTATGTATGTATGTAGGTATGTATGTATGTATGTTCCACCGTAGCGCCTAAAATAATGAACGGATTTTAATAAATGAGGTGTCAATAGATTCGTAAGAATAGCCCGGCTGACATAGGCTATATAAATTTTATAAATTCTTTTAATGACGGAATTGAAATGTTAAAAACTTACCTCAAAAATATTAAATTGAGATAATCATAACATGTTTGGTATCAAATGAAAGGTCTTGGAGAGCAAAAACCAATATTTTATTCGTAGTCGGGTTTTAGATTTTTAAACTTGTTATTTATATAGATAACATCATGCCTGTAATCCCCCCACATTTCGCCAAATGTTTACGTCCCATACGTAATAGAGGACGAGCCTATTAAAATAAACCGGGCAAAGTATACCGGGTTCGTCATTTAAATAAAAAATAGTGAAAGCATACTAAGTAAGTACAAGAGTTCTGAGGGTTCCAGAGTATATTGATTTAACTTATTAACGAAAAAAGGAATCAATATTTTTGTTGACGCTACGGAAAGTTTTCTCTAAACAATCGCCCATTGGAAGGGTGGTTGGGGGGCACCTTTTGTCCTCAAGCCACAAGTTTCGTTGCTGTCGGCTTCGGGACAAAAAACTACCTTTTCTATGGCGAAGGTAGATTGCTACCTATTTTGTTTAGACTTGATTTTGCTTTTAGAAAGTTTTTAGCTACAGTCTCGGTGTAATGCAAAGTTGGCTGACTGTTTAAAAAAAACTGCTTCTTAATTTTTATAATTTCACATAGGATTTGTAGTCAATCAGTGTATGTACTGAGAAATAATGACTATGGAGTGGGACTGAGCCACCATATTAGCCGCAGAACCAGAACCGTTAGAGTAGACGTGTTCTTGAGTGGAGACCGCGAATCGGCAATTAAGCAAGCGTAAAGTGTGATTCCCTCAGGCTATTCGCTGTGGTGTAGTTACCGAGAATCAAGTTAACTAGCGTGCGATTGAAGAGACCTATACAACAATAGGCTGATGATGATGAAATTTGGGAACAACCACACTGTCTACCACTGACTCTCTCTGAGTGTGTCTCTGTCTTGGTATAGAACTTATACCAAGACTAACAAACGCAAAGTTTAACTGTTCCATTAATGTGCTATAACAAATAACTATCACTCGTTGGTAAGACACACGAATCAGGACATATTTGTCTACCCCACAAGAGTGCACGTCACATCTTCTGAATCCGGAGGGGATTCAGAAGATGTGACGTGCCCCATTTGGCTGGCTGCTGGCTACATGCCAGGGTTGGCTTGCCTTACTTGACGAAACTAGGTTGGCCACGTTTACGCTCACCCACGTAACGTTTTTCCATCTTTCGTAATTAATTATGACGTGCATAGGAATCAGAACTGGCTGATAACGACTATAATATATAGTCGTAACTAATTCTTCATCATCTGCCTAGCTTTTTGCCAACTATGTTGGGGTCGGTTTCCCGTGAAACTGGATGCAGCTGAAAACCATAAGTTTACATGGAGAGCCTGCCTATCCGACCTAAACTAAACAACCCAGTTAGTACTGGGTAGTATGATACCCCGTGGTTAGAATAGTAAAGTTCCATACCAAAGAAAATCATAACTCTATCTTACTTTATTCGTTATCACAATAGTAACTAATTTACTGAAAATAAACCCAAAAACCGGTTCAGTTTTTCATTTATTAGCTTAATGCACACTTTGAAAGGAGCCCGGATTATTATATTTTCATATAATAATCCGAGCTGGTTCAATGTATTATGCAATGCAATAAAAGTGGCGAGACTTAAAAATGGCTGAATAATTTATTTAAAATAGAGTGGTAACATTGGAAATAAAATCCTGCTTTATTAAAATATTCGGGAACATTTAAGTCCCGAAATAAATGCGGTAGGTACATATAGAAAGTGTTTGTTTACAGCTTAAAACCAGCTTTAATAAAATATCAATTTTAAAAACAAGCTACTAAATGGCTTTTGTTTTTTTTATTAATATTGCTTGGCTTTTACAGGTGACCTATGATGTCATCACTTTATAGGTGGCACGGTTTTTTTTTTGTATTTTTGTCAGCATACCCTTTTAATTGATACCCATAACATGGGGGTGCAGATAAAATATGCGCCTGCCTGGGTTCGAACCCACGACCTACTGTTCGTAAGTTAACTGGTTTGTCATTTTTGGGAGTCCGCCATATTGGATTTAGAATAACGTCACCTATCCAACCATGACTTGTCATCCAAACAAAAATTCATCTCAATCGGTTGCGGATAACTTCTCAAGCATACATAGGTACCTACATTGCAAGTTAAATAAAAGCTTGTGTAAAAATACTGGTTTCGTAGAAATTTTATGATGATACTGGTAAAGTGAATAAGTTTTTAAACGTTTACACATACTGCTGCCTGTCCCTAACCAAGTTCCCCTTTCAAAATATTTATCCCATAAAGTCTACCTAGTTCTACTCCACTCTGAACTGTTTTAGTTTCCGTAGCGTTTGCCGTTAGCGTGCATTTAAACTCCGACTGGTGGTTATCAAAGCGGTCTATTGAATCTAACCGCCATGGGAAAAACCTGGTGAGCCTGTGGGCACATGGCCATTGTCTTAAGAGAGTCTAAGAACTGCGAGGAATTGGAAAAATAAGTACCTATTTGAAAATTATGCCGCCGCGTACCACGTATTTTTAGTAAGAGTATGCCTAAGTTACTATCAATTTACATTTCAATGGTATCAATCTATTTACTGTCTATTAAAAGTAAAGTTTTTAGAATTTTTATTATATTTATGTTTGTTTCGGTGATTGCATGGCCAACAACAAAATAAAAACAACAAACGTCTGTCATCCAGCAAATGGGTCCTCATAATGGATCCAGTTAGTCTCTCCGGAAGGAGGAATGGAAATATATCAAAACGAGATGTGAGAACCTCGGATATGAATACAACAAATACAACGGAAATGACGTTTATGAATCAAAATACAATGTAATTTCACTATGTTTTATTTAAAACCACATTGTATGTGGATCTATAATATTGATGCACAACAAACACTAATTTTCTGTGAATATTTCGTAAAACCTAGTGCAACTTGATTTAAATGCTGAAAATGATGCACGTCTGCGAATACTGGGAATATGTGACACAAAGGTGACACAACCTTACGAGTACCTAGAAATGCGTCATAGTATTTTCAAAGAATGTTCCATTCATACAAGAAAAGGTTTAAATGCTATTTTTGAATTGATTAAAGAGAGTTACCTATATTTCCACGAAAGTAAATACATTGAATTCTACAAAGGTATAAACTGAACAAAATAAAATATTTCTACCTTTGGGCTTTCAGCGGCTGTATCAACGGTGACTGGATAAGCCATATGACAATCGGCTTACCTACGAGATCCGTGGACGTTATCGGCACCCGAAACTGCGCAATAGCTGCAGCCGTTAAACCACAAAGGGCCTATTAAAGCTTGCCATTCGATAAAAACTTCTCAATCAAGCACGTTAAGGTTCACGACCTTAAGATTTAGTCAGTGTTTGCGACCGTGGGCGATTACACCAACTTCATAACGATTATCTATTTGAAGTTTGTCTTTCAAACATACCAACTTCATCACGATTGAAGTATTCTAACATTTAATTTGTGTGCGTATAATATCAGTTTATCATTCGTTTCATGCTAGAAATAGTGGTAAGTTAAATTACTAGTTTAAAATTAGAATGTTACTAATAAACAGAAGTATCAAGGCTTCATACTTCACATTGGTAATTGAATATATTGAGCAGTTTGTAAATGTAGTCGTGATAGCCTAGTGGTGGGACCATCGGACTGTCAAGTCATAAGTATCAAGATAGAATCCAAGGACCTCTGATTTTTCGAGTTCATGTGCGTATATACTTATAACTTGCTTCGGTAAAGGCAAACATCGTGAGGAAACCAGCAAGCCTTTGAGATATTTCTGCAGAAAGAAGATTACGTTGAGCCAGAAAACTCAAGATAGGAAGATAATAACACGGTATTTCCTGAAAATATAAGTGGGGTGAAAATATGACGCACAGATAAATAAGCTCTCTACAGCCTCTACGTCAATTTTATGAGAAAATATGACGATACTGCATAAAGAACGGAGTGATGACAGGCAGGCTTCATATACAGCGGGAAATAGAAAGGGTGTAGTCGTATGTAACGGTATGGAACAACCCGTCAAACTGAACTATGTGTAAAATATAATCAACTGAACCTATCATCGATATAATCCTACTAATAATCACACTAATATTATAAAGGCGAAAGTTTGTATGTTACTTGTTCACGCAAAAACTACTGAACGTATTTGGATAAAATTTGGTACGCAGATAGTTTATAACCTGGATTAACACATAGGATAGTTTTTATCCCGATTTTATCTTCCCGTGGGTATATTTCCAGTTGTAGCGGGCGAAGCCGCTCGCAACAACTAGTGTAATGTATAATATTCGACATATTATATAATAAGTATTTATGTATCGGGGTAGCTGATTATTTTTTCAGGATAACTATATTGCTCTCATGGAGAAAGCAGTTACGTTTGATGGTCATATCCTTTTATAATATGACTACACCCATTCTGTTATAACATTCTGGAGACAATCAGGCACAAGGAACTTTAGGTTCGTCGCCAATATACTGCAGACCCCCGGTATATTGTTTTTACAGTACACCTATTCCTCCTGACCGTTTTCGGTCACGATGGGTAATCATAATAGAGATATGCTATCGGCTCACGAGATATTATAGTGCACAAGTATGTGCGCAGGCACAGGTGCAATCTGTTCCCTTTCTCTCATAATCCAATGAGACGGCTATCCGACACGACCGGAGAGAGATCAGGCGCAGGTCCAACGGCTTAACGTGATTTTCGAGGCACCTCGGTATGACCTTAACTTCGTAACTCTGGGATACTACACAATTTTATTCGCTGTGTAGTGTACTTATTAAAAAAAACTGGTCAAGTGCAAGTCGGACTCCCAAGAAGGGTTCCGTACCATGACTTGTTATAGGTTTTCCTGTTATCTATACGTGTTGAATTTTTTTCATAATTTTAGGCTCAGTAGTTTCGGAGATAAGGGGGGAGGGGGGATGGTCGGACAGACAGACACACGAGTGATCCTATATAAGGGTTCCGTTTTTTCCTTTTAAGGTACGGAACCCTAAAAAGGTAATCGGTACACTGCGTGCTATACGCAGAACCAGCCGTGTTTGTTTTGTGTGTAACCCATTTTTAAAAAGTTTGATCGAAAATACATAGTCTGGCGATTTGCAATTCGCTCTATCATTCTATAAATACTGTGGATAAATACGACAAAAACGATTCATATTTTTAAGCGGTTTATTGACAAAAAAAATAGACTAACGATACAATTTTTCACACAAATAGTCACTTTTGAGGCCGTTCAAAACGAATGAAATATGAACGGTACAAATCTAGCAATCATAATTTATTGTACAGGTTTACATAATATCACGCCTGTAACCCCCAAAGGGTAAGGCAGAAAATGTGCACGCACCACATTATCTGTTTTTACTCGACTACGGCAAAGCTAAAAGGAAGGGTAATGATTTTGGCAGTCTAATGTATGTATGTATGTTCCACCGTAGCGCCTAAACCACTGAACGGATTTTAATAAATGAGGTGTCAATAGATTTGTAAGAATAGCCCGGGTGACATAGGCTATATAAATTTTATAAATTCTTTTTATGACGGAATTTAAATGTCAAAAACTTACCTCAAAAAATATTAAATTGAGATAATCATAACATGTTTGGTATCAAATGAAAGGTCTTGGCGAGCACATTACAAATATGTATATCATATATTATAGTTTTAATATATACGTTTAGATTGCGGTCAAACAGTTCTCGCGGTCTAGTCTGTGTTATGTACTCGTATTATGATAAACCAATATTTTATTCGTAGTCCGGTTTTATATTTTTAAACTTGTTTACCAGTTATGATTAAATTTCATGTAATAGAAGTCGATTCTATTATCATTACCCAGAAACAAATCCAAATTCCGTGACTTCTGCTGAGAAATACCTGATGGAAAAACCCAATAACACTTTGTCTGGCCTGGGAACCGAACCCAACACCTCATGCTCAGCAGTGGCGCTTTCGATCACTAGACCAACGAGGCAGTAAAAAAAAGTAAAAAAAAGTCGGTTGTCTGTAAAATCGGTTTACTGACGATAGTTGAACGTGACAACGTCATAAGAAAATAAAACAAACCAATTGACACGCCGTTGCTATGGAACGCCTCAGAGCGAGGTAACGCCGCATGACGTCATCTTTTTTCGTGCGTGCAGCCGGCCATCGAATTATAAGACGTTATCACGTCAAATAAAAACCATTTAATTCAGACAAAAAAGTCCATAGACAAGGCAAAGTTTGTTAGTAACAAGAATTGTAAAGGTTTGTTTTAACAGATTATTCCATTTCGCTGATCCCGCGACAGAACTGATTAATTAACCAAACATACTCGTATTCACATTCTAATGAACCAGCTAACATTAAATCTCGGAATGGAATACATTTCATCCCTTACGGGTGGAGGACATTTGGCCGTAGGTACAATTGTGAGATAAAATTGTCGACACCCCTCTCAAAGTTGCCGTTTATATGTTAATTTCGAACGTTTTATTGTTTTCCCGGTACCTACGTGGAAATAAAATGAGAAGCGCGCACGTATTCTGATTTTAGCTTAGAGAGGATTCAATGTTCATTACGTCGATTTTTGGCCACACTTGTATGTTAATATAGAGTTTTGCTAGATGAGTTTATATTAGCGACCTTACATAAAATCATAATCACCTTCCTGCCCTTATCCCAATTTATTTGGGGTGGTCACAGCATGTCATCTTCTTCCATAATTCTCTGAATCTAGAATAATATACTGCTGAAGTGACTCGTCATCTCAGCAGTATTTCCTAGTCATATCACCTTTCATGCAGTTCGTCCATTGTTTCTTTGGTCTACCTCTATCTACGTTCTTACTCAACATTTTCCACACTACATTTTGCTCATTGCTACACATCACACGATAACCGATAACCACACAACTTTTCAGTCACCTACGCCACTTTCAGCAACCTTACATTACATTTCGTTGAAATTTTTCCGAAGGGGACCTCGGTTACTCGCAAATCAGCGCTGTATTATACGATATAATACAGCGCTGATTTGCGAGTTGTGAGTTTTCCAGGAGAAATTCCAAGTAAGGGGCCAAGTTTAAAAAAAAAACCCTGCGAAGGAACGGCTTTCTTGTGACTCTTTGAAAACGGAATAACAGAAACTTAATTAAGTTCCACACTCTGGTACACTGCTCTGAACGATACCTCGCTTTAGATATACAAATGTACCTATAGCATCACAAAAATCTCTACTCTAATGAGTTTTAAATTGATATTCGCTTGACCATCGTACTAGAATATGGATGAGCCTCACAAAAAGTGACGGTCCCGTAGAAATCTAGTTTTAAATCGAAGCACACTTGAGCATCGATATTTCAAATTGAAATTCTAAAGGGCTACTCTAGTATTGGACTCATGTGCTCGCGTAGGGTCGTAAACCTCTCAAATGGACGACTTTCTCTTCGTATTTGTGGTAGGTATTTCATACGTGTGCGAGTAAAAGAATGACCTATCTTCTATTCTTCTCATATTTTGTTTTATATTGAGATAATAGAGGTGCACTGTTAATATGCTTTTTGGCTGAGACTATGGCTTCATGTGTTTCAGTTTAAGGTTGATACTTGAAAAAAATGGTTTGATTATGATAAGCAATAGAATTTTCTTTTAAGTTCACATTTTGATTTGTTTGGTTTTATTACTCACTGATATAAACTGTCACATTCTGTTACCAAATATACAGACGGACAGCGAAGCCTTAATAATAAGGTGCACTTTGGCACCCATTTAATATGGAACCCTAAAAAGGTAGTTTGTTCTAATTAAAATAAGGTTGCATCGTTCCTTTGTGTTTGTCCTGAGGTGGACGTTGACAGACGGTTGTGGCCTACAATATTATCTTTTTCTTGACCTAAATAGGTATCAGACAATTGTACAAGGAAACAATTATGTATTTACTCTTTTTAACCCCCGAAGCAAAACGACGTTTTTATTCTTATTATGGGGTTTAGGTTTTCGCACTTAGTCCTTAAGGTGGACCATTGTGCGTGAGCCGTAGTGGCCGATTACTCCAACCAGCCCACCTCCCTCCAGAAGCAGATCAGACTTCCCGGTCTCCTCAGGGCATTCGCAAGGGATCGTGGTGTTCCCAGGGTCTCCTCACGAATCTTGGTAACGCCTGTGCACTCAAGGAGCACATGCGCCACAGTTTCCTCCGCCTCCATACATGCCCTGCACAGGGGACTGTCAGTGATTCCTAGGGTGTGGAAGTGTTTATTCAGTGAACAATGTCCGGTGATGGTCCCCGCCACCAGACGCAAGCTATCTCTGTCCAGGCGCAGAAGGCACCTGGTCAGCTTTATATCCAGGGATGGCATATCTTCCTTGGTTTGCCTACATCCTGGTGTCGAGCTCCACCATTTCTCCGCTTGTATTCGAGTATGATCTTTTAGCCAGCTTCTTAGCTGCTTGAAAGGGATGGGCACAATGGGTTCGGGTCCGTAAGGTTTTGTGCTGGATCCTCTTCTGGCAAGTTCGTCGGCCGCACGACGGGGTGTTATAAGTTTGACGTGTCTGTCTGTGGCATCGTAGCTCCCGGACGCATGAACCGATTTGTTTGTTTTTTCGTAGTTGGGTTGTTCTTATAGCTATGTTAGCCGTTTTTTTTTAATTAACACTTTGTCATGTTGGTGGACCGCTCCATATTTAAGTACATTCGGTAATCCAAGTTAATTCAAAGATATGTATAAGTAGGGATATAGTTTGATATTGAGCGGTCCCACGACACGACAAAGTTTTAATTGAAATAATTATACTATCTTGTATGTTGTCATATCATTTATTACTTTTCAACTTTTATTTTATGGTTTTTTACTTTGACCCATGCAGAATTTTGTTTATTAATAAACGTTTTTCCTTAAAAATTCCTTTCGTCGAGTTATCGGGGAAAAGTTTTAATTAAGTTGTTAAGGTTGAGGTGAACTTGAAAGTTACAGGAATGTGTCAAGCAGGTTTTGTGACTGTTTCGAAATTCTTACGAAGCATCGTGCAAGAAGTGAAGTGCTACACACATGGTTTAAAGTTACTAGGTACTACTAACAATATTGTTATTAGTACCTATGTATCAAAGATATATAAAAAAGTTAAGGGTATGACTATATTTAGGTTAGGTTTTATTTAGTGGCGTTCTGTGACCTCCATGCGAAAAGGGCATGAGTTTATGTATGTACCTATGTATTTAAGTTAAGGTATGTATCTGTCTATAGGTCTTTGTTACTAGACAATGAAATGGATTATATTTTATTTCCTAACATACGTTCAAAAGTTGACAGTGGTTTATTAAAACTGACGGTTTAGAAACAGTGTCGTAGTGCAAACGTGACCTTGTACTGGCCCCTGGGACACCTATTTGTCCTTCGCACACCGGTATGTATTAGGGATTCTTATAGAGAACTAGCCTATTAGAGTTGATTAGTTAGTCTTGGATTCAAATAACCTTGAAATAAGGACATACCCTTTCATTCTTAACCGGACTTGAAGTTTGGCTGTGTGCAACCAAGAGTAATTTGCTTGAGGTATCAAGCACACTAGTTTTAGGAACAGCTGATGAATGATGTAACCAAGTTTTTGTAACAATATTTAGATTTAAAAAAATGTCCATGGAGTTTCTTGCCCCTTCTTCTACATAGAGATCTGCGCTTTTGAATGGGCACTAGTGTTTTCAAAAGTTGTAATGCTTTGTAATTGAGACCGTAGCGTCGCTTTCTTTGTATTTCTGACATTAAAAAATCCCAAAGAATAAACTAATTGAAATGATTTGAGTTCCGAGTTTCATGTAGAAATGCTTTACCCATTCATAAAATCGGTCTAGCCTGAAATCGCAGTTTCCACGAAATCTGATTTTTAGTTCCACGTAAATTTTTCTCCCGATTCGGTAAATCTACAAAAGGTTTTCGAATTTCCGAGAGCTGGAAGCCGGTCTGAAAGCTGAATGAAATAGTTTCTCGGTATTCCGAGTGGTTCAGGATTTTGGTCTGTGATTACAAACACTCAGAATACGAGTATATGTGTGAGTAAAACACAGATGTAAATAATAAAACAATGAACTAAAACATTGTGCATCTTAATCTTAGCATAGATATAAGTTTGACATATTAAGCTCTAAGTTCCATATTTCAATGCACTCTGCGCAAACCTAATACTCTATGTATACTTATAGATAAGTAGATAGAAACTTAGGACGTAAAAATAACGTGTCGCGTTGTGCGCTAACCTCAAGAACCACCCAATAAAATTTAATGAAATTTGAACAAATTTCGAACTCGAAACGTGGCGCCGCCCGGGCGAAGCAGGGCCGGATCATTAGTAGTAGGTAGCTATATAATATGTAAAAAAGAAATTCATTCACAAAACCCTACTGTGTAATCTAACTGAACAACGGAAAGTAATTTTGTTAAGCTTTGAACTGAGATTACTGGAACCATTAATTGCTTATCTAGCTCCAGAGATACTTACTAAAGAAGCTAGTCTGCTAGTCTCACTACAAAATAGTTAATTTAAAATTAATTAAGCTTTCCGAAGAAAATGTACCAGACTTTCTTTTCTTTAAATTTAGAAGCAATTATTTGGACCATATCGTAAGACATACGTATTTAAGATGTTTCATTAAAGTTGTAACTCAATCGTTGCATTTATCAAAAACCTTTACGAGGGATCGACTAGAATAATTATATTAAATTAAGGACTTGTCTCAGCCGCCAAGGTGTCCTATAATTTTATACAGGAGTTTTCACGCTCCAATGCTAGTGAATTTTCCGCCCCAGACCACTAGAAAAACACCCCGCACTACCCCACCATGGGGTAATGGCACATTTTACGGTTCTGCACTGTAATCAGAAGGAGAATGACTGTACTTATTATGGCAAAGAGTACATTCACAATGCGGATGTTTTCTCGACATTCCTTTTCGGTTTTCCCCGTAAGCCATCGGTTCCTTTCTTCGGCATTGTTGCTGCATTGATGTCTCTATTCATCTTGAATCGAGGGGTGGAAAAATTTCAATGCATCTATTTTTCGGTCAACTTTTAGGGATAGCAGCATCATTTCGGCTTCAAGTACTGGAACATTCACACTGTATTCTCGTTCCGCTTTTCCGAACTTTTATATTTGTTTAGACACCCCGCTGAGGAAAGTTTGGAACGAGGAGCAAATTTTTTTAAAGTTTACGCGAGTTTGTAGAGGTGAACTTGTGACCTACGGCGGAAAACATTGTTTTAAAACTATAACAGCCACTTCAACCACAAAACTAAACGAAAAAGTCCAATCCATATTTTCAAGGTAAAATTTGTAAAAACCCTATCAAAAGTGCCAAATATATTGTAATGTAATAACAGTATATTTAGCTTTTTGGTTCATAAAATACGCGAATTTTAACGAAATAGGTAATAATTTTTCTTTATGATTATATTTCTGTTTTACCTGCGTCTGAAAGAAGCACCGAGGCCTTGTCTAAAACACCTTCAAGCATCTATTTTATGGAAGAAACGTACCTGAGCACAAAGGTTTTAAGTTTGATGTATTTTTTATGATTTTGAATCCATACTAATATTATAAATGCGAAAGTAACTCTGTCTGTCTGTCTGTCTGTCTGTCTGTTACTCTTTCACGCCTAAACGGCTGAACGGATTTTGATGAAATTTGGTATGGTGATAGATGATAACCTAGAAATGGACATAGGCTATAAATAATCACGCCATCGTTCTTAGGGGGTAGGCAGTAGGCAGATAACTAAAGTGAGTTAGTGATTTTTTGTCGTTTTTGTTGGGACTTTTGCTCTTTCACGTCCAAACGGCTGAACGGATTTTAATTAAATTTGGTATGGTGATAGATGATAACCTAGAAATGGTCATAGGCTATAAATAATCACGCCATCGTTCTTAGGGGGTAGGCAGTAGGCAGGTAACTAAATTGAGTTAGTGATTTTTAGTCGTTTTTGTTTAGACTTTTGCTCTTTCACGTCTAAACGGATGAACGGATTTTGATGAAATTTGATATGGTGATAGATGATAACCTAGAAATGGTCATAGACTATAAACAATCACGCCATCGTTCTTAGGGGGCAGGCAGTAGGCAGATAACTAAATTGAGTTAGTGATTTTTTTATGGTTTTTGCTGGGAGTTTTGCTCTATCATGCCTAAACGGCTAAACGGATTTTGATGAAATTTAGTTAAGTGATAGATAGTAACCTAGAAAAGGATATGGGCTATTAATATTCATGCTATCTTACTTAAGGCGTAGGCAGTAGGCAGAAAACTAATATTATAAATGCGAAAGTAACTCTGTCTGTCTGTCTGTCTGTTACTCTTTCACGCCCAAACGGCTGAACGGATTTTGATGAAATTTGGTATGGTGATAGATGATAACCTAGAAATGGACATCCATACTATAATATTATAAATGCGAAAGTAACTCTGTCTGTCTGTCTGTCTGTTACTCTTTCACGCCTAAACGGCTGAACGGATTTTGATGAAATTTGGTATGGTGATAGATGATAACCTATAAATGGACATAGGCTATAAATAATCACGCCATCGTTCTTAGGGGGTAGGCAGTAGGCAGATAACTAAAGTGAGTTAGTGATTTTTTGTCGTTTTTGTTGGGACTTTTGCTCTTTCACGTCCAAACGGCTGAACGGATTTTGATGAAATATGGTATGGTGATAGATGATAACCTAGAAATGGTCATAGGCTATAAATAATCACGCCATCGTTCTTAGGGGGTAGGCAGTAGGCAGATAACTAAATTGAGTTAGTGAGTTTTAGTCGTTTTTGTTGGGACTTTTGCTCTTTCACGTCTAAACGGATGAACGGATTTTGATGAAATTTGTTTTGGTGATAGATGATAACCTAGAAATGGTCATAGACTATAAACAATCACGCCACCGTTCTTAGGGGGTAGGCAGTAGGCAGATAACTAAATTGAGTTAGTGACTTTTTGTCGTTTTTGTTGGGACTTTTGCTCTTTCACGTCTAAACGGATGAACGGATTTTGATGAAATTTGGTATGGTGATAGATGATAACCTAGAAATGGTCATAGGCTATAAATAATCACGCCATCGTTCTTAGGGGGTAGGCAGTAGGCAGATAACTAAATTGAGTTAGTGATTTTTAGTCGTTTTGGTTGGGACTTTTGCTCTTTCACGTCTAAACCGCTGAACAGATTTTGATGAAATTTAGTAAGGTAATAGATGGTTACCTAAAAACGGATATAAGATCAAAATGATCACGTCATCGTACTTAGGGGGTAGGAAGTAGGCAGAAAACTGAATTGAGTTAGTGATTTTTTTATGGTTTTTGCTGGGAGTTTTGCTCTATCATGCCTAAACGGCTAAACGGATTTTGATGAAATTTAGTCAAGTGATAGATAGTAACCTAGAAAAGGATATGGGCTATTAATATTCATGCTATCTTACTTAAGGCGTAGGCAGTAGGCAGAAAACTAATTAAGTTAGTGATTTTTAATCGTTTGTTTTAAAAGTTTACCTCATTCACGCCTTAACGTCTGAACGGAATTTTATAAGACTAGGTTAATATACGGATAGAATACTAGGCACCACGGACACAGGCTACTTTTTACGGCGGGAAAATACCTCATTCCCGCGGAAATCTAGCGTGATCGTGTCAAGAAGCGCATGACGCCATAGCTACTGAAATGATTTTGATGTTTTTTTTTTTTTTTTTTTAACTGAGTGTTACTAAGACTTCAAGTTAGTATTTGATCACTTTTCTAACTTAGAGGGTCGCGCCATAATTTAGGGAATTTATGATAAGATTTTGTTGCAGCTGTCTTTATTTAACAGTTTTACTTGGATCGAAACTTAGCGACATTCCATCACACTACTTAACTTATAGGGTAGGAAGGTACCAAAATTCAGACTACTTTTTACTTCGGGAAAATATCTCATTCCCACAGGAACCTATACACAGCTTCCTATCTACAACATTAAAACTCTGTCTAGAATCACATTACGCCAAAACTACTGATCAGATTTGTATACGATTTTTTATTCAACTGACTGTTACATTACATACAGATAAAATCTAATTACCTACACCACAGAATCATTATAGTACTACATAACTAGCTACGCTTTAAACTTGAGGAGGTAATTAGATAGACATTTATACGAACTTTAAGCTCAGTAATCAATCATAGTGATAAGTTAATACTCATTTTAGACAAAGAAACGGATAGGTAATCAGTTCATCACCGAAATTATAACACCTACACTTAGTTTGTTTACTATTCAACGAGGGAAAATCCTGGAATATAAATGCGAAAGTAACTCAGTCTGTCTGTCTTTCTGTCTGTCTGTCTTTGCTTCACGCCGAAACTACTGAACCGATTTGTGTGAAATTTGGTACAGACATAGTTTGGAACTTGAGAAAGGACATAGGATAGTTTTTTTTTTTCGCGAGATAAACCAAAAATCTGCCGGAAGTCACTATTCCACGCGAACGAAGTCGCGGGCAAAAGCTAGTAATATATAAAACGTCATGTTTTTTGTGATTATTACGAAATTTTAAGCCATACGTAATTTAATTTTATGCTAAGGAAAATGCTTTCACGTTTTATAGCAGCGCTATAATAACTGCCTTTGTGCAGGTGCAATAAACACGTTGTTGCCGTATTTTTATACTCGCCACTGGGGTTAAGAGTATGCGATTAAAATTTTCTCGGTCGTTTAATGTTACCACGTTTGCGGTAGAGTAAAATCGCTCTTAAAGCCGAGGTACAAGATATGTGGTCACGCCGTAAAAAATAATTAATGCCGGCGACAAACTTAGCAATTTACTGAGTGGCTCGTAAAGCCTGAAGTTTTGCCTGTCAGCCCACTGAGTGGCACACAACTTTGGACAATTCCAACGTTATGTCGACGCGTCAAATGACGTCGGGGGAGTGACGCTGGCCTAATGGAATATCCTACATTAGATGAACATTTCTAGCTACTATACTTACACTCGCCCCTACAACATTATGATGTCGACAAAGCCGAAGTTTCCATCAATTGTGCCGGCTGATTATATGTTACATATAGTTTATTCATACCATGGCGTTCTCTTCCATGCCGTTTATGATAAGTAATAAATAACGTCATATTGGAACTAAGTTAAACTGAAGTTCGCAACGAATGACGCAACGTAAATGTGACTTTAAACGGTTGCTTTAGTAATATTTCTAGTTCGGTTCGTTATAAAACACCCCCGCTTAGTTTACATGGTTTTGAACTTTCAAGCGAAGTTCCACCACTGACTCACACCCTCAGGGAAATACGTTATGTTTTTGCCCAATTTACGGTCATGTTTTTTTTTCTAACACTGCTTTCGTTTCGGTACAGCTTTTAGTACCTACTCTCGGCTTAGTTGCGTCCTTTTTTGAGTGACTAATGCTTACTAAAGATTCAAGCTTTTAAATTAACTCGAAAATAAGTCACGGATCAAAACGTAAGGATTTTTCTAAGCTGCGGCACATTGCTGCGCGGCGGACAGACCTCCGGTGCGATCTCATGGCGGCATGGAGACAACGACTGTCGCAACCCAGCGCAGGGCACGCCACGATAGTGGCGGTAAGTCCCCTCTTTGAGGAGTGGCTGGAGAGGCGCCACGGCGCCCTCACCTACCGTCTGACGCAGGTCCTCACCGGACACGGGTGTTTCGGGAGGTACCTGCACCGAATCAGGCGGGAGGAAACGCCCGGATGCTTCCACTGCGAGGATCGACCGGAGGACACGGTGGAGCACACTGTGGAGGTGTGCCCTGCTTGGGCGGAGCCCCGCCGTGTCCGGAGCGAGGAGGAATGGGACGCCGTCGCCTCCTTCTGCGAAGCAGTGATGCTAGCGAAGGAGGTGGCGGAACGAGAGAGGGAGAGAACCTCTCAACGTCCCAGCCGCCGCGGAAGGCGCTCCGGGCGTCGGGGGTCACGCGATGACCTCCGGCCACCGTAGACGCGGGCCTGTGGACGGTGAGTAACGGGCTAGCTCGCCGTCCGGCCGTCGTCATGACGGCAACAGACCGTGTCGGCGGCGCGTACGTGTTCCACGCGCGCCTCAAAGAGATGTCAGCAAGGAGGGGCCCGCAAGGGCCGACGCCCGTCGGGGCTGTGGATATCGAAAGGTTACCGCGGCTCCGACACAAGGGCGAAGAAGAGGGAACATGGGTTGGTTTTTAGTCAGTAGAAGTCTGACACTCCCCTTCGCTCTGCCCAAGAGCGGGGGGGGTTTTTCGACGATTTTCCACCCACCAAAAAAAAAAAAAAAAAAAGGATTTTTCTAAGCTAAAGGACATAAAAAGCCTGAGTGAATAATGATCACCCTTGATAATAACTTGAATGTTAAGGGGAACCGTGACGAAATTGAGGCTTCGCTCAGTAATCTTCTTATCGAGTAAAAGTCAGAAGAGGCGGATTGCAGGCTCACTCGGGCTCATATCACTCGTCAGCAGAATCGCACCACGTAACCCTTGGCGGCAAACTTACGTCACTTCGGCTCAAAACTATCGTCTATGTTCTCTGCCACTGACGTAAATAAATTATGTTGATCATAATTAACGCAAATGCTTGTGACGTTGTAGTGTAACTTAGGCGAAGTTTTCATTAGTAAACTTATTAAGTGTTCGACAGAGTTATTGATATTAATAAATTCACTCAAATTTACACAAAAGTATAAAATTACAATAGTAGGAATAATGCGTACCTATTGTAATTGTATAATGTACTCGTATGTTGAAATTGCATGTATAATCCGACCAAATTACATTTGTTCGATTTATTTATAATACGATAAGGTACCTAGGTAGTTACACTGTAAATAACCCTCCTTTTAGGCTTTGTCGCAATTGGGTAAAAACGGAGTTTTCTTATCACTTTTTTATTAAAATTCTCTTGTCAAACCTTTTCAGCAGTGTCAGTTTATTATATAGCCGACATTAAATGGATAAGGAAAAAAAGTTTAAATGTGTTGGCGTTTTCAACCCCATCGCGAGGGCCGTCTGCGGGATAGGTACCTACCTAACTTTCCTTTGTATACTTGCCTTAAAGTAAAAAAGCTTTTTATGATGCCTACGTTCATACTTTCTCCCTTTTGTTAAACTTACTGATTTGTGGGCTCTGAGTAATTATTATTGTCCTCAGCTTAGTTACTTTATCTTGACATTAGAATTAGACTGTATATTATGACGTGTATTTTATTTATTTATTTTTATATGATCAGTATCGGTTTAACTCTCACCATGCAGGATTATTTCTGAGAAACTCTTGACTCCATACGGCATAATGGTGTAATGGTAATGATAATGATGTACCCAGGTAATGATCTTACACAGGCATATGTATGAATTCATAAATTAATAATGCTTAATTTTTTATGAAGAATAGCGTTTTAAAGTCCTTTCTTTAAATAAAAGAAACAAGAATAACAAAGAAGATAAACAATAGCTAAGTGAGTTGAATCGGAGCAGAAAACGTTTGAGAGTACGACGCGAGTGTAAAGTCACGTTCCCTCCCCGTCGGATGAGGCACAGAGTGGGACCTGTCGGGACATTCACGACCTGCTATAATAATGCTCCATTTACGTATTGAGTAATTGGAAAAACTTGGTATCGTCTGTCAATGTCTTTATGATAAAACTGTCGTTTCTATAGTCAGTATTTCGATATTTTCGCTTTATTATAGACTAGCTTTTGCCCGCGACTTCGTTCGCGTGGAATAGTGACTTCCGGCAGATTTTTGGTTTATCTCGCGAAAAAAAAAAACTATCCTATGTCCTTTCTCAAGTTCCAAACTATGTCTGTACCAAATTTCACACAAATCGGTTCAGTAGTTTCGGCGTGAAGCAAAGACAGACAGACAGAAAGACAGACAGACTGAGTTACTTTCGCATTTATATTCCAGGATTTTCCCTCGTTGAATAGTAAACAAACTAAGTGTAGGTGTTATAATTTCGGTGATGAACTGATTACCTATCCGTTTCTTTGTCTAAAATGAGTATTAATTTATCACTATGATTGATTACTGAGCTTAAAGTTCGTATAAATGTCTATCTAATTACCTCCTCAAGTTTAAAGCGTAGCTAGTTATGTAGTACTATAATGATTCTGTGGTGTAGGTAATTAGATTTTATCTGTATGTAATGTAACAGTCAGTTGAATAAAAAATCGTATACAAATCTGATCAGTAGTTTTGGCGTAATGTGATTCTAGACAGAGTTTTAATGTTGTAGATAGGAAGCTGTGTATAGGTTCCTGTGGGAATGAGATATTTTCCCGAAGTAAAAAGTAGTCTGTATTTTGGTACCTTCCTACCCTATAAGTTAAGTAGTGTGATGGAATGTCGCTAAGTTTCGATCCAAGTAAAACTGTTAAATAAAGACAGCTGCAACAAAATCTTATCATAAATTCCCTAAATTATGGCGCGACCCTCTAAGTTAGAAAAGTGATCAAATACTAACTTGAAGTCTTAGTAACACTCAGTTAAAAAAAAAAAAAAAAAACATCAAAATCATTTCAGTAGCTATGGCGTCATGCGCTTCTTGACACGATCACGCTAGATTTCCGCGGGAATGAGGTATTTTCCCGCCGTAAAAAGTAGCCTGTGTCCGTGGTGCCTAGTATTCTATCCGTATATTAACCTAGTCTTATAAAATTCCGTTCAGACGTTAAGGCGTGAATGAGGTAAACTTTTAAAACAAACGATTAAAAATCACTAACTTAATTAGTTTTCTGCCTACTGCCTACGCCTTAAGTAAGATAGCATGAATATTAATAGCCCATATCCTTTTCTAGGTTACTATCTATCACTTGACTAAATTTCATCAAAATCCGTTTAGCCGTTTAGGCATGATAGAGCAAAACTCCCAGCAAAAACCATAAAAAAATCACTAACTCAATTCAGTTTTCTGCCTACTTCCTACCCCCTAAGTACGATGACGTGATCATTTTGATCTTATATCCGTTTTTAGGTAACCATCTATTACCTTACTAAATTTCATCAAAATCTGTTCAGCGGTTTAGACGTGAAAGAGCAAAAGTCCCAACCAAAACGACTAAAAATCACTAACTCAATTTAGTTATCTGCCTACTGCCTACCCCCTAAGAACGATGGCGTGATTATTTATAGCCTATGACCATTTCTAGGTTATCATCTATCACCATACCAAATTTCATCAAAATCCGTTCATCCGTTTAGACGTGAAAGAGCAAAAGTCCCAACAAAAACGACAAAAAGTCACTAACTCAATTTAGTTATCTGCCTACTGCCTACCCCCTAAGAACGGTGGCGTGATTGTTTATAGTCTATGACCATTTCTAGGTTATCATCTATCACCAAAACAAATTTCATCAAAATCCGTTCATCCGTTTAGACGTGAAAGAGCAAAAGTCCCAACAAAAACGACTAAAACTCACTAACTCAATTTAGTTATCTGCCTACTGCCTACCCCCTAAGAACGATGGCGTGATTATTTATAGCCTATGACCATTTCTAGGTTATCATCTATCACCATACCATATTTCATCAAAATCCGTTCAGCCGTTTGGACGTGAAAGAGCAAAAGTCCCAACAAAAACGACAAAAAATCACTAACTCACTTTAGTTATCTGCCTACTGCCTACCCCCTAAGAACGATGGCGTGATTATTTATAGCCTATGTCCATTTATAGGTTATCATCTATCACCATACCAAATTTCATCAAAATCCGTTCAGCCGTTTAGGCGTGAAAGAGTAACAGACAGACAGACAGACAGAGTTACTTTCGCATTTATAATATTAGTATGGATGTCCATTTCTAGGTTATCATCTATCACCATACCAAATTTCATCAAAATCCGTTCAGCCGTTTGGGCGTGAAAGAGTAACAGACAGACAGACAGACAGAGTTACTTTCGCATTTATAATATTAGTTTTCTGCCTACTGCCTACGCCTTAAGTAAGATAGCATGAATATTAATAGCCCATATCCTTTTCTAGGTTACTATCTATCACTTAACTAAATTTCATCAAAATCCGTTTAGCCGTTTAGGCATGATAGAGCAAAACTCCCAGCAAAAACCATAAAAAAATCACTAACTCAATTTAGTTATCTGCCTACTGCCTACCCCCTAAGAACGATGGCGTGATTGTTTATAGTCTATGACCATTTCTAGGTTATCATCTATCACCATATCAAATTTCATCAAAATCCGTTTAGACGTGAAAGAGCAAAAGTCTAAACAAAAACGACTAAAAATCACTAACTCAATTTAGTTACCTGCCTACTGCCTACCCCCTAAGAACGATGGCGTGATTATTTATAGCCTATGACCATTTCTAGGTTATCATCTATCACCATACCAAATTTAATTAAAATCCGTTCAGCCGTTTGGACGTGAAAGAGCAAAAGTCCCAACAAAAACGACAAAAAATCACTAACTCACTTTAGTTATCTGCCTACTGCCTACCCCCTAAGAACGATGGCGTGATTATTTATAGCCTATGTCCATTTCTAGGTTATCATCTATCACCATACCAAATTTCATCAAAATCCGTTCAGCCGTTTAGGCGTGAAAGAGTAACAGACAGACAGACAGACAGACAGACAGACAGACAGACAGAGTTACTTTCGCATTTATAATATTAGTATGGCTATCACCAAAACAAATTTCATCAAAATCCGTTCATCCGTTTAGACGTGAAAGAGCAAAAGTCCCAACAAAAACGACTAAAACTCACTAACTCAATTTAGTTATCTGCCTACTGCCTACCCCCTAAGAACGATGGCGTGATTATTTATAGCCTATGACCATTTCTAGGTTATCATCTATCACCATACCATATTTCATCAAAATCCGTTCAGCCGTTTGGACGTGAAAGAGCAAAAGTCCCAACAAAAACGACAAAAAATCACTAACTCACTTTAGTTATCTGCCTACTGCCTACCCCCTAAGAACGATGGCGTGATTATTTATAGCCTATGTCCATTTATAGGTTATCATCTATCACCATACCAAATTTCATCAAAATCCGTTCAGCCGTTTAGGCGTGAAAGAGTAACAGACAGACAGACAGACAGAGTTACTTTCGCATTTATAATATTAGTATGGATGTCCATTTCTAGGTTATCATCTATCACCATACCAAATTTCATCAAAATCCGTTCAGCCGTTTGGGCGTGAAAGAGTAACAGACAGACAGACAGACAGAGTTACTTTCGCATTTATAATATTAGTTTTCTGCCTACTGCCTACGCCTTAAGTAAGATAGCATGAATATTAATAGCCCATATCCTTTTCTAGGTTACTATCTATCACTTAACTAAATTTCATCAAAATCCGTTTAGCCGTTTAGGCATGATAGAGCAAAACTCCCAGCAAAAACCATAAAAAAATCACTAACTCAATTTAGTTATCTGCCTACTGCCTACCCCCTAAGAACGATGGCGTGATTGTTTATAGTCTATGACCATTTCTAGGTTATCATCTATCACCATATCAAATTTCATCAAAATCCGTTCATCCGTTTAGACGTGAAAGAGCAAAAGTCTAAACAAAAACGACTAAAAATCACTAACTCAATTTAGTTACCTGCCTACTGCCTACCCCCTAAGAACGATGGCGTGATTATTTATAGCCTATGACCATTTCTAGGTTATCATCTATCACCATACCAAATTTAATTAAAATCCGTTCAGCCGTTTGGACGTGAAAGAGCAAAAGTCCCAACAAAAACGACAAAAAATCACTAACTCACTTTAGTTATCTGCCTACTGCCTACCCCCTAAGAACGATGGCGTGATTATTTATAGCCTATGTCCATTTCTAGGTTATCATCTATCACCATACCAAATTTCATCAAAATCCGTTCAGCCGTTTAGGCGTGAAAGAGTAACAGACAGACAGACAGACAGACAGACAGACAGACAGAGTTACTTTCGCATTTATAATATTAGTATGGATAAATTTCGTAGTGCGTGAAAAAAAATGTTTTATTTTATTTAATTTATTGAAGGACAATAAACAGCTATAATATTATTATGTTTTGAAACAGAATATAGATAGTACAGAATATTAACAATATTGTGAGGAAAGTTAAGAGCATGTTTATGTGGAAGGCATGAGAGGAGAAAATGACCGAAATAAAACGGGTGATGGAGTGTGAGAAATGAAACATGGCTGGAAATGTTTAGAGACCTATAGATATGCCATCTAATAAACGAATAATATGAATGTAATGTGGGAAGACAACGAACTAGGTGGACAGACGACCTCATTCGGTGGCCGGAAGAAACTGGATGGTCAAGATACAAAACTGCAAAAAAAAAAAATACATACACACGAACATAATTATAACCTCCTCCTTTTTCGAAGTCGGTTAAAAACTGGAAAGATTTGGAAGAGATCTACACTCAGCATTAGGTGGTTAAAGGTTGAAGAAGAAGTAGAAGAAATGGTATGGAACACGAAGACTGTCTGCGCTGCTGACCCTCAATAAAAATTGAGACGAACTGTTAATTTTGGACAGGGGCCGGAGAATCTCGTCTGGATAAAGTAGTATACCTAGTCTAACCGCTCGTAACAAATAATTAAGTTTTAACTAATTATATGATTAGCGGGTTTCTGAGTTCATAACAGCTCTCTCGAATTTTAATTAGCAGTTTATTATATATGGAGTTTTCCACTAATTACGTGACATATATGCATGTTATAGAAATGGTTCATAAATGCGAAGTCAGAGTCAGAGAGTATGAAAGTTTTTGATATACCGCATTAACAAAACTCATGTATTAGGCACACATTTAATGGGTGTAAAAATATCTTTAAAGAAGCGGAAATAGTACATTTTGATACAAGTGCGGAAAGTTTGTTATTGCATTCGAGGCAGATTGAACACCCGAGCCGTATGGCGAGGGTGTTCATGGGGTCGAGAAATGCAATAACAAATTCCCACGTGTATCAAACGACGTTTTTCAATACACTTTCGAAGAAATTAACTAAAAACGTTATGTGTTTTTGTCAACAAATTTGATGAGACTATGATTTAATTTACTTTTTTTCCGCGGTTTGATTTCGCCAGGTTGAAAAAGAAGCAAAGGTATAAAGCCGCCAAACAGCCTCACAGGAAAAATATAAAATTTAAATATTTTTTAATTAAGAACACAAAAAAATGCTTACTTGTTCATAAAAGTAAATAATTGTTTAAAATATTTACGTTTATTAGTAGTATTATTTTTACAAACACAATTTAAATATTCAAAAAATATTTACGCTGTAAAGACGCAGATCAAAATGGCGAGATTAAAAAAAAAACACGCCTGCTCTATAATAGTCAGTGGTGTTTTTTTTTTAATTTCATAAGTTTTAATCGAATTACCGCTGCTCTATGATTACAGCGTGCGGTAATAATATTACAGCACGCTGTATTCTTATTACCGCACGCGTGCGAAATATGATGCATGTCGAACCTAATCGTAGTGCAATAAGAGCTAGTTTTCGAGGAAGTGTATTGAAAAGTAGTTTTTCTCCCCGTCATTGCGATATTTTTTTTCTATACCAAACTTGGAATCCTTCTAGTTACGGGTCATATTTGTCATCTTTTTCCCATTTTTTTTATTAAATTGTGCTTACAATTTGTTAAAACTTTACTGAAAATACCTTCACAACCCGCGTACCATTCAGTTCATTCATAAGCACAATGTATTGAGAGCGTCACATTGAGTCCTGCCGTAAAATGTAATTTTTCACCCCAAATAAAAGTGGTTTCCCAGCTGTATATTTTTTGTGTAATTACTTTAATCAGTGTACAGAGTGCTTGGTTGACGGTTTCTTGTAAGGTCCGTTTACACTTTGTATTTTAACTAACTTTTGCCCGCGTGGAGTTCAATAACTAAGTATCCCGCGGGGACGTACTACCGGAATAAAAAGTAAATATCCTATTAATACACGTATGGACGTTCTGAATTCGTATACGGTTTTATGCATAGTCGTCTTTACTCAATTTAATCGCAAATCAAGAAGTTAAGTCGTCCAATTCGATGGCATTATTAATTCACGACGAATTGACGAATTGTGGTCATGGCGTAGCAAGCTCAGGGGACCAACGAGGACAGAAAGCTAATGGCTTGCACCGCACATGACTTGTGGTCACCAGGTTTCATACTTGCGAAATACAATTAGCATAGTCTGACTGTCAGAAACGAACGCAATGATAAATAGTTCCGTACACCTCTCGTATCTTCGATTAGCTTGGTTAAATTGTATGTTTATTAGGTGGATATTTATATTGTGAGTATTATTAGATACTGAAATCCTACGGTACCAAAACAATCTGGTATCAGCTGACAATAAAACATATTTTCTGATTTTTTCCTGTACAGCAGTGTAATCCTTGGCTCCACAAGAGATACCAGAACCTTCACGTCAGTTTTAAATGAGTTTTGGCATACCTACAACATTTATGATAGTTAAATGTGAGTTGTTCAATATCATTGAAATATTTAAAAAAAAAAACGTTATTTTTCTCAAATTATCTGCCTGCGGGCTGCAGTCTCTACACTAATTACGACGCTACGAATGTCGCTAACTCGTAAAATAGTAAACTTTCTTTAATAGATTGCAGGGCCTGCAGTCTCTCAGAAATAAAGCTGAAAATCTATTAACGAAATTTGACATCGATACGACTTTGCGACAGATTTTTAACGATATTTAGTGTAGAGACTGCAGGCCCTGTATAATTTAAGTTTCTCTTCAGCAGCCAACCTTTTGTTTAACAGTATTATATTGCACTAGGTGTTGCCAGCGGCTTCACCCGCTACAACTCGAAAATGATTTCCCACGGGAAGATAAAATCGGGATAAAAACTCCTATGTGGCTACACGTTATAAACTATCTGTGTTCAGTAGTTTTTACGTGAAAATGTAACAAACATCCATACATACATACGTATACTTACACGCGTTTATAATATTAGTAGGAAGTAGGATGTATCTACTGCCCAAATAGCGGTAGTTCAAGTAAGTGAACGCCTGCATGTGGCGTCATATTGTTCAATTAATTCCCACAACCTAGGTTTCCCGTATCCCGTCACTCGTAACAGGAAAATAATTGGATCGGATATCGGCTGTTTAGATGGCTACCTGCACTAAACCTATCTGGTATCTTATTGCGATCACTACTCGACACGTAAAGGAAAGCACTACAAGGCTGCGGTTATTCGAAAGAGATACCGCGGCCTCGGCACAAAGGGTTAAGAAGGAACATGGGTGGTTTCTAGTCAGTAGACGTCTGACACTCCCTACCGCTCTGCCCAGAGTGGGAGGAGTCATTTAATGATTTCCAACCCCCCCCTCCCCCCCAAAAAAAAAGGAAACACTACTTTTATTGCATGGATGATGACGCTATTATAATATTACGCTGCATTTCATTTCGAAAAAACTGTGTTCTTGTACGTGGGTAGGCATTGGATGGAATAGTTTATTGTAGTAATAAATAATAGGTTTTTTGTAAATTCATTAAAAACAATAGTTTTTTTAAATTTGTAAATTAATCCGGTCGAGTTGAGTAAATCTCTGCCTAAATCTTCGCAGATAACAGGCGTGATGTTATGAGTTATTTAACAATATTGATATAATAATACTTTGTTTAAGCATTTCGCATAACATAAGCTAAAAATGAAGAAAATAACTCAACCATGAACAATAAAAACATTTTTGAATTATCACAGTTTGTCATTTGTGGCATATCAGGTACACGGCTTGTGTTAGTGTATGCACACTGTTGATTTAGTTTAATTAGAAGAAATCATTATTATCGTCAACATTCTCTAGCCCAATCTCTCTTGCCAAAACTATTCCAATTCCTTATGCTTTTTTTTTTTGGTGTGTGCGTAATCATCAGTGTCAGACTTCTACTGACTAAAAACCACCCATGTTCCTTCTCAGCCCTTTATGTCGAGGCCGCGGTATCTCTTGCGAACAACTCGCATCCCCGACGGGAATTCCTAATGCCTCATTTGGGGTTAGCACAGCCAGTCTTGAGTTAAACTAAATGAAAAGTAACACAAAACGCGATGACAAAACCAACTGAAAGAGAAATGGCTCCAAACTGAATGATCCACAAATACTTAACAACGGCCATCAATCACCCTTGACGCCACAATACTCAACAGTACAAAGGAAATACAATAAAAAACTGCTAAAATTACTTGTTTTCGTGTTAAGCTATAAGGGCTATTTTGTTGCCACACTTAAAAGCAGGGCTGTTGTTGCCTTGGACAATATAAGGACGATTCAATAATATAAGACGCATCATTAATAAAGATTTTACAGCTTTGGACAATACGAGCTAAGGACGATTCAATTATAAGACGCATTAGTAATAAATGCGTTAACAGTAAAACTTTAGTTTTTATCGTATGTTATGGCGTTAACAAAGTTAATGCGCAGTTTCTCTAAAAAATAAAAAATCTCAAAAACACAAATCTTGTTATAAGTCAATTTTTGTTGAAAGACATGGAGTGGTGATATAATTATACGGAAGGACGGACAGACGGCCAGAGTACCTATTATATAAATCGTTTTCTTGCCATTTTGACAATAACCATAAAAAAATGGCTTAGTGACACTTTGAAGCAAATTAGCATACCTACCTACTTAATTGGAATTTTTTACACATTACACTAAACTAGAACTAAACAAGCAGAAGAAAGTTTTTCTTTTGCAAGTAAACTAAAAATTGGTCCGCCTTGTTTCGTCTACTGTAAGCCCACAGAAATGTCTTCGATTGTAAACGACGTCTCTTTTGAAAACGAGTAGACATTGTAGCGTATGCATTCTCCTGACAGATGCCACCGACATGGTTACAACTGAACTCAGTTATATTTGTCAAGAGTGCGGCATTAATTAGTGAGCATCTCTGAGCAAACACTGTTCTAGTGTTTACATATAACTAGTTTGTACATAATAATATATGTACGTAGGTAATATTACAACCAAAACAAACACCAGAATAATTACAAGGGTTAACCATCCAAGTAGGTACGCAGATATCTTTTTAGTCGCAAAATATAATCTTAACCTTTCTTAGTCGTAACCTTGACCAACTGTTTTGTGTAAAAGTCGGTCAAAGTTAAAAAGCCGTTTCAGTGGTTGCGTAAGAAGAGGCGCGGGGCGGCTTTGGGCGGAGATAAGCTATATAAAAGACTAGCGTTTGCCTGCGACTTCGTTCAATACAATCTTCAAGACTCATTTGATCCGCTCACAAATGGACTTAAGGGAAATCATTTGTAAAGGCTTATACGGTCAGTAATGCCCTTAGGATTACCTCTACTATCTACCATGGCCTAGGTAAGTCGCCAAAGGTAACCAGAATGATTACCTATTCATCATCTTGCCGTTTTCCCGTGTTTATTTGAGCTCGGTGCAACACTGTCAATCGTCAGGCTATCATTTACTCCTACGAACGATTACCTACTCCAGAAACAAAACTGAAACTTGAACCGTTCCATCGTTTCATCTGCACGAATCCGGTCAAATTCGTCAATCGTCAACTCGTCATGTGCTACGTGCGAGCTAACTGCCTGCGGTCACCGAGCACTAAAGGATACTTCAATAAAGTGTGGAAGACTCCGTGTCAGGAGCTGTGCCCCAATTCCATTTCAGTCTAACCGAGCCTTTAGCCATGAACTCTTTAAATAAAAACGTCAATTTGCCTCCAATATTTTTCCTGTCGTGTTAGTAAACACTCTTAAACAATAGCCGGGTCATTATTGAAGTGGCCTAGTTCAAGAACTTGAAAATGTCAATTACAGTCTAAAGGTAGTGTAAACAGTCAACTGTTTGTGAAATATTTTCCCGTCAGATGAGCCCGGTGGAAATTGTATAGCTGTCACAGACTAATAATAACTACGGTCAGCGTCGTAAATGGTAGGTGTTTTCTGTTTATTTTTCTACAAATAGTTCACACGCTAATGTACGGCACTATGTGTTCCAAACACTGTTTGTTGGGGAACTTTCTATTCCTGATAAAACACTGACCTCGGCGAGGGAAATCCCGTGCGGGATACGGGATGCGACCGGACAACGTATGTGTCTACTAACTTATATGGAGGTGTTCAAAGTTATGTGAATAGTCGCATGACTTCCGTTATTCGTACAAGTGGGTAAAGGTATTAAAAATACGACTCTAGCGTTTCAAAAAATGCTTCATTTTGAACGACCCTTATTTTAAGCGTCTAGGTTGCATATCATGCTGCACTACATAGTATAAAACAAAGTCGCTTCCCGCCGTCTGTCCCTATGTAAACTACGTAACGGATTTTGATGCGGGTTTTTTCAATAGATAGAGTGGTTCAAGAGGATGGTTTATGTAGCACATTCCACCCTTGCGAAGCGGGGGTGGGTCGCTAGTACCGATAAAAGCTTCTTGTCATGGGGTAATATTGATACAACAACAATTTGTGTCCAGGCATGGGGCAGAAATTTATTCAACGTTGTTATCGGCGGGCCATTATTCACGTTCTAGCCTTTGTATAATTTTCCAATATGTTACCACTAAAATTCACTAAACTAGAATGGCTAATAATTACAAAATTAACATGACAAAACTTCATATATGGAAATACCTGCATTTACCACCAATTTGCATTGAAATTGAACCGGATGGCATTCTAATTTTTGTTGAAAATTCTCTGTTCCGCATTTGTGTAAGAATTCAATGACATAAAAATAAAATATTTCAAATTTGAGTTTACGCACAGTGGCTTTTAGTGGATTTAATTTGACACAATCGCGTTAATTATTTGTAGCTAACCCATTTAATAAATAAATTATTACCAAAACTATCGATAATAATATATGTACCACTAATGTTGTGTTTCATGGTTGTTTGTTTGGCATTCAACCCTTTGATCGCTCGTGAACGTGAGAACAACAGAATAAGTGCCGGGCGAGTAACTAGTAGCGTGGCTTGCCGATGACATCTCTCACTAACTGGTGCCTAGCCATTTGCACGCCAACGGGATTCAAAGCCGACTGTCGGTACCATTCTCCTATCTGGGCAATTCTGCTGCTCAATGTAAATTGAAGTTTGCCTCCTTCTTGTGTTAAAGGTTCTTGATAATTCCTAAGTAGTTGTTAGATAACTCTTTTCCCCATGTCTTTGTTTAATAAAAAGCATTATCTCCAAGAGATGCCATAGATAGTCAACATAACTTTCTCTTTCATTTTGCTGTTCAATTTTTGTCGCAGAGTTTTCTTTGTGAAAGTTCTTAAAATGTTTACAATAGCTCAGTCACGTTAAAAATAGGATGTCGGCGAGGCGTGGCGACCGGCGGGTGACTGCCACTTGCCCCCACAATGGCAATTTAGGGTTGAACGCTACCCGCCACGACTATTGCAAGACTATAAGCCTAGCCGATATTATCGCATAAAATTTTATGGTAGGTCATGCTTTTTTATTCATTTTGATTTATGGCTATTTTAGAAGTGACCTCTCGTTCATCGTGGCCTCTGGCATCGCTGAACCTTATATCGGACCGATACACTTTGATCTAGTTTAAATTAGATCCGTTTACACTGTGCTCCGTAAACCCTCAAAATTTTGGACGCGCTTCTCGATAGCATTGAATGTGCCAATATTGATTCGCGTATCAGAAACAAATCCTTTTAATGGAATTGCTCGTAGAGCAAAAGAGTTATGTGATTTGATACAACTGGGAGCTTAAATGTTGTAAACAAGATAATTTTTTTGTATCTCCAAAATGTTCAGTGCGTTTATAGGTATACATCTATTATTTTTATTTATCTTGATAAAAAATGAGTGACAGGGTGCGTGCTGGAGGTATTTAGGGTTATCGTTTTACCATAATTTTGATCATGCTTCCCGCGTCGTCTCGCCGTGGTGGCGCACAGGTGTTGTCGACTTTAGACGATAAATTACGAAAGGCCTACGCATTACGCGCGTCTTCAGGGAAGCAGCCCGGAATTCCGGGGAACAAGGGCGTTAGGCAACAAATGCTGATCATTCATACTACGGCGAAGTGGTATTAAATTTGTTTTCAAGAGATTTTGCCGGATCATCCGAACATTATTTCTTATTGCTTTGTAGGGTTGCGTATGAACGGGACTCTCATAAAATCTTACTTCGAGACTGTGTGTCTTGTATAACCCGCTACAAAAAAATAGTAAATAAAAATTTTGAACGCATAGAACCGTTGTGGTTAGGGAATTGTCTCAATACCTCGTCGTGGAGCTCCGCTACACTACAACAACCCTGACTTCCAACTTTCCAAGCCAACTTCAGGTTCAGTTATTTATTCAGGAGAGTGATGAAAAGCGACTTTTACAGTATTCATGCAACGCGAATGTTCCTCAGAGACACAAGTTCCTTGAAGTAAAACAACGAGTTATGTATAGGCAGACATTTCCTTTGAAACATGGAGCTGGCAAAGGTGTATAGAATCATATATTATTAACTAACATAGTTTATAAGTTAAATTGTTACTAACATTCTAGAATAATATGTTGTAGTTAGTTAAATAGTTGTTAGTATAGTGAGTAAGATGGTTTATTGCTTTTGAAATTGAGCGCCTCTCGCCATCAAACGTCATAGTTTGGCGAGTTTAAAATTAAGTTCCACCTCTGTACTACATTATCTTTAAATAAAAATGTTAAAAAAAAATATATATTCACTTTTGATCTGAAAGTAAGTCGTGTTTCACTCAAAAGGAACTTCGTATGAATTACATTCACACTTTTATAAAAGACTTGTGCAGAGAGAGCAGTTTCTGTCAAGGCGTATATAATTACAGTATGACTACTTTAAGTGTGCAGTCCAAGGTCAGTTGTTAAACTCTATAGTATCACAAAGGTACCTTTATTTTAGTTCAGTGTCTCCACAGATAAGTTGGATACAATGTAGACCCGAAGAAGCTTTAACTCTGAATAAAACATACGCGGTTCCTAAACTTATAATAAGCAAAGTTACAATCTGAACATTACAACAATTCTGTAGAATTTTACTTACGACTCAAATATTCTCCCGCCCGTCCTATGTTTTTGGTTGCTGTGCATTTTATTTCGTTCAATTATGAACAGATATAAATCTACCTTACCTTCGGAGCTCCGGAGCGGTAGGTATGCAAACAAAGGAAATGAAACAAAGATAATCATTTTGATAGAATTTATACGTAAATCCTGCCTCGCATACCGTAGCTTTTAATGTTTACTAGAATTACGGAAGGATTTTTGGGATATCCAATTACTACTATCGAGATGATAATTTTAACAGAATTTAAAATTAATTTAGTTATCTGAGCACAGAGCTATAAAACAGTTTATTATTTTTCAATATATTTTCTCGAAAATTTGCTCTTAAATCCCACTACGGCCACTACTGTTAGGTCGAAAATGCAATGTTTTTCTACTAGTGATTTATTTCCACAGATAAACAACTAAAACAACACAACACAACTTTAAACAATTCTTCGATTTCTAGAGTCGGCCGTGATTGTTCTTGTTTAAAATCTCAGCAAAGAAGCGCATGTTTTGAAAGGCTTTAATTTGTTATGAAGATTAAATTGTGTTTTGTGTTCTACGTACAAAAGTATTTGATTTTTATTCTTAATATTAGATTGTTTTGAGGCTTCGTGGCTTTGCTCCTTTTACAAGTTCCAAAGGCAACGCGGGGAATAAGCAAAAGAAATCGTAGTTTCATAATGATTAACAACCAAAATACGTTTTTTTCTGTCATTTTATTTCGTTAAGCTTTTTGAAAAGCAATGTTTGATACACGTGGCCTTTTGACACTGCATGTCACGGATTGGAGTGAATTTTAATTAAGTGGGTTAACAATTTGTAAATACCGAAAATATTTGTCACATGAAAAATCATTTCGATATAAATTCGCAAAGAGAATACGTTGATTACCAGGCAATATTGAAATGAGGATAGCTCAATTTATGGAAATTTCAGTGCACAAACACAAAATGGAATATAACGAACCCATTCGTTATGATTAGGTAATACACCACGGTGTAGTAGTAATTACTGCGGAGTGGATTTATTTTGACGGCACGGTTGGCGTAGCCTACTGCGCTACGTGTCGCGGGCTCGAATCTCACACGGAACAAATATTTGTATGGCCTACAGATAGTTGTTTCGGGTCTGGGTATTTGTGTATGTGAGTTTAAATTAGGGATGTTACGGAGCTTCAATTCCGATTCCGATACGTCGGAACTTCCGATTGATATTACTGCTCCGGTTCCGATTTCGGTTCCGACACTTTTAAATCGGAAGTTTTAATCGGAGGTCGAAGCATATCAGATATCGGCTGCAGAGCTTGGCGGACGCGGTCAACGTGTTGGGACAGGTTTATGCATGTCGCGCGGATTAATCGCACCACGTGCCTTCTGTCGGTATTGCTGAGATTTCACTGAGGTTTATTCAATGAGTACGATGGAGAAAAACGTATATCATATAAAATGTGTAACGGTGACGATCCTTTATTGTGGTGGAAAGAGAACGGAAATACAAAATTCTAATCTCACAAATCGATTGCCCGCCAATATTTATCGTGTCCACCAGGCTCAATAGAAAAACTTTCGCTTCTATTTCGTCTCCGATATTTAGTGATATTGAAAACCATTTACGCCCGAATACTCGAACGTCACTCAATTTTAAGTTGCACTTAAATCTCGTGCTGTCTTTGTTACTTTAAGGCGAGGTTGCAGTACTTTGTTTTTATGTACGCACGACCTCGCCCCCCGCCCTGCCGCGCGAGCGATATAATGCCTAAATTTTGACTGTTTTTTGCTTCTTGGAGAAAAACTATAAAGAAATTATACAATCTGTTTTCACCATTTACTTCAGAATAAAAAGTTCTATCTTCTGATATAACTTTCCTATAAATTCATGATGAAATGTCTTAGCAGTACACGTTTGAAATTGTGATTTAGAGTCATGTTTGATAAAAAAAAGTATCGAGCCGATCATTCTAAATCGCGTTTCTATCTTTACGATTTACTAAAGAGTATGTTCAATTTTTATGTAATGATTTTTATTTATTAAAAAACTCGTATTTAGTTTGATTTTTATAGGTTCAAAAATCTTAAAATTACTGCAACCCCGCCTTAACGCAGAGTGACAGAGATAGCACGAGTTTTGAGGGCTACTTATAATTGAGTGACGTTCGAGTATTCGGGCGTTAGTCTCTTGTTTATTATATCAATGGTCTAACCCAGTTAAGATTCCTTATGTGTATTCTTCGTGCATGTAAAAAGAATAAAATATGGAAATGTATATATTATTTTCACAAAAGCATTTCCAGTATTGCCACAATATTTTCCGGCTTTTTACGGCAGCTACGTTCGATTACGAATGTCAATTTGAATTTATGTTTGTATTAGAGTCTATGAAATATTATGAGGAGTACCGTATACAATTTGACAGTAAATTCCGAATTGGATATAAACATTGGCATCTTCTGTTGATACTTGTATGTGGTAACGGATACTCGGGAATCAAGAGAGAAACACACGGTCGACTTTGAAATGATTAGTCTTTTTTTTGCGTGTGGGAAATCTTCAGATATCTCCTCCCGCTCTGCGTAGAACGGAAGGGAGTGTCAGACTTCTACTGACTAAAAACCACCCATGTTCCTTCTTAGCCCTTTATGTCGAGGCCGCGGTATCTCTTTCGAACAACCCGCAGCCCCGACGGGGATAATCAAGAATTGAAACATATTTTCTCTTCGACGTTTTGTTATTTTTTCACCTCAAGCGGTGCAGATTTTGCAGATGTTCATTTCCGAGCAGACGATCGTCAATTCTCGCCGCGTACCACAACGCCCATTTAGTTCCAACTCTGCATTCAGTAAATTTTTCATTTAAAATCAATTTCCTGCAGCAAAGATGTGGAAAAGTGTTATGAAAATCCAATAGGATTACAATATTTCCTCTTCGCATCAGCGCAAAGACGCAATATCGGCTGTAATCCCAAACATTGAATAGATAATCCCATCATACTCGAGCGACGCGTTGCATGCCGACCACTAGTTTCGACAGACTACTCACATGTCTGGAGAACAATTTTATTCAGATTCAGGTATTAAATATGCGACTTCTTCAATTCATAGATAATTTTACCTTCGATCACTGACATTGGTGAGTGAAGTGAGGAAACCTGGAGCTATAAAGTATATTTAGATTATATGAAAAATAAATAACCAACCAGCCATCGCAAGCGAGGTGATCTAAACTAATGTCTTTGTAGTCTCTTGTTATATATATATGTATATTGTTGTTTTAATTAAGTTTTTCAGGTATCCTCTTCTTATAAACCCGGACGGAAGTCGAGAAACTTCCTTTGGACAATAAAATAATATCTTCTAGTAACAATAATGCAAGATACGAAAATATAACTGAGCCCGTCGACCGGTTATCCTGAAATAAATCTCTGGTAACTAAGATAACAACGACAAAGTCACTGATGTGGATTTCCTTTCAATAATAATTATAAATTAGCTTTGATTTATCACTCTTAATAAAACAGGATATCATTAATATTTTCTCAACGTCCACTGAAGCTTACAGACCGAATTAGCACTTTCTGTGATACCGACAAACAATAAAGGAAAATCTGTAAATAACTTTTCCGTTTCCTTGCAAAAATGTGAAGAGACGGATGAGGGCTGGACAAAGTTACACTCTGTAAACGAATACGATGAACATTAAAAATACATCTTAACTTGGGTTTTCTCATCCCGACCGAAGATACGGCTTGAAAATGGTTCGAGAAAAGGTAGGTAGCCTCTTTTGGCTTGTCTTGTCACTACCGCGTCGCGAGATTGGATTGATATAAGCACATTATGCCAATCCTGTAGAAAGTTGTTACACAAATACGGAAATTTGAAGGCGTTTTTTGTTTTGGCCAGTATAAGAACCTACCTGTTTGGTAGGCTGTTCATCTTTCCGCCTACTTGAACACGCTAGCAAGTAGTGGATTGTGTGCGTTTTGAGATGTCTTTAATTATTTTTGCTTATAAAAAATGGTTGATTCTTAGTTTAGTCTCACTAAATAAATGCTTGCTTTTTAATCAGTAGCTTTACATAGCTACTTTATTTATATATAGCTTTATGTAGTGTACGTGTATATAGTAGCTAGATTGAAAATGTCATCTAGTCCCTGATAGATCTGGCTTGCTTTCCGGTTTATTAGACACAAGATGACCAGAACTTCCTAGGACCGTTTGCAGAAGGGACGTGATTTATCGACCGACTACGGGAGATAGAAAATTATAGGGTTTGTGATTAGGTACAAAAGTGTTTCTAGCTAGTTGGCTGGGGAAACTGTGATTACGATTTGACCTAGGTGGTGATAAAGTAGATTACGCTATTTTATAAGTTATTGATTAGTTTGGAATTATATTCTCAGTTGATACTGTTAGAGAAGAGTTGAAAATTATACAGGATGGTGCCCACGTTACAACAATAACCTACCTAAATGTCTGTGCCAAATTCGTTCGTTACATTTTCGTATTTGTCAGGTACTATTTTAATTAATATTGAATGTGTCCACAGTTTGTTAATTTAGTATCAAAAACAAACTCAATCGGTTCAAAAGAACATTTCCGTAAAAAAAATAGGTAACAACTACATTTTATTTTTGTGTGAATGTAAAACAAGTCCAATAAAATTTTCAAAATTACAAATCAGTCAAATTAAATAACTCATTTGTTAAAATTTAAGTGAGTCATTGTTGCGTGGGGTAAACGCAAAAAATTTACCCCTTGTGTAAAATATCGCTACCATTCTCATAGTATTAGGAAAAGCCGGGAAAATACTAATGTTTTCGGTTGACGTTAATATTTCGTTGCCCCACAACAAGCACGGTAAAATATCGCACAATTGTTATTTTATTATTTTATACAATGATAATAATATAAGCTCGGTTAGTTTCCTGCACAAAAGAAAGTAAAGTAACAAGGTAACATAACACTGTGGGCAAGCATGCCTCACCCCAAGGCCAACGAACAACGGCCTGCAAGTTACAGATCATAGATTCCCGACACAGATTGCCTTCCGGCCCGTAAACCGAGGTACACAACGCCAGTTAATATAGCTGTGATAGCCGCAGACATTGCTCAGCATCCGTTGTCTGTTTATCATAAATAACTTTGCCAGAATACCGCATAATGCGACTTCGAACCGGCGAAATCGTTGCGACTCCCGGAACTTTGCAAATACCTAAAATTACACAAGTATTTTGTCTGTCGTATTAAAAACTTAAAATGTCGTAACTGCAGCTTTTGGCGGTAACTTTGGGCCTCATTATTTGAACATTAATTCAGATATTGCTGAATTTTATTATAAATCTGATTTAGAACGGTTTCGCGAAACGTTAACGTTACGACTTATTCTTGATTAAAAGTATAAGAATCGTCTCCAGTTGAGCAAGTACTGTCTTGACTTTACATATTATTATCAGATGTGGCTTTATTTTACTTTCGTGAGCACAAAGTTTGCAGGTATTGCTGTCCTCGGTTTTGCAAAATATGTACCAACATGTTTGCACGTCTCGGTGTATTATCGTGAACGTCTTTGCAGATTTGAATATTTTTCTTTGTAAAACTATATAATAACATAACATCACTCTTGTAATAAGGGATAGGATAGGCAGTCGTGTTCGTAATGAGACACCCTCATTTAGCCAGCTATGTTAAGGTTAAATCCCATGTAAAGGGGCGACCCTAGGGTCGCCCCGCGGAATCTGTATTCGTACCCGGTTGATGAATCCAGATTCCGCGGCTGCTGCTGAGAAATTCCTGATGAATAAACACAATAACACTTTGTCTGACCCGGGAATCGAGCCCAGGACATCATGCTTAGCAGTCGCTTGATTGCTCGACGATAGGACCAACGAGGCAGTCAAACTATGTATATAAGTAATATAATTCTTTCTTTCTTTTAAAAAAACGTTGCCCCACACTAGGAATTTCTCCTGTTTGTGTCGTGGGTGCGTTCACAAACATTTAAACTCACATACACAAATACCCAGACCCGAAACAACTATCTGTAGGTCATACAAATACTTGTTCCGTGCGGGGATCGAACCCGCGGCACGCGTCGCAGCAGTCCGATCGCTCAGCCACTGCGCCAACCGTGCCGTCAAAATGATGACAAAACTCAATATGTGTATTCAATAACAGAGCAATGACCTAACTTCTATTTATCGGGGTATATGGGGCCGAAAAGTTCTGGAATGGTGACCGCGAACCGGAAGAGGTTGCGTTGGAAGGCCTCCCACTAGGTGGACCGATGACCTGGTCAAGGTTGCGTGAACCCGTTGGATGAGAAACGCACGGGACCGGTCAATGTGGCGACACCTGTGGGAGGCCTATGTCCAGCAGTGGACGTCTTTTGGCTGAAATGATGAATGATGATGATTTAATTTTCGGGCGTACTGACCTACAACAAAATTGGCTCAGACAATAGGGCAAATGTTTTTTTAGGTTGCTTTGTTTGGCATTTTATAAAGAAATCTGATTTGTACCTTGAAACTCGCAGGTTATGAGCTGATTTCAGTTTTGTGAAAAAATTAGCAGAAAAATATCTTATTTTAGTGTTGTATCATCGTCTGCCTAGTCTTTTCCTAAGTATGTTGGTGTCGGCTACCAGTCTAACCAGATACAACTGAATACCAGTACCTGTAACATGGAGCGACTCCCTGTCTGACCTTATCAACCCAGTTAGTACTAGGGTAATACGATACCCTTTGGTAAGACTGCTTGTTAGACTTTTAGGCCAGTGACTAACTATAACGACCGTCAGAGAGCTACAAATGACAATGACAACCAGAACAAAGGACTTAACGGGTTTTCCGAGGCACGGAGGTATCCCGCTTGTAACGGGTGGTCACCCGTCCATGAGCTAACCTCTAAGCGCGGTTTAACAACGGTTTAGATGTTAATTTACGTTGGAATAACTTCTCTGAATCCATTGTGTAGAAAAACTAAGCGGTCTCTCGAAAAACCAAAAATTGAATTTGTTTTACATTACGTGAAGAGTTACCAAAAACACCAAATCCTATTTTCGAGAAGTATAAAACAACAGTTAAATCCATGCAGGCAGAAAAAAAAACTGGCCGTTTTTGACCCACTTAGTTTGGATCTGTTGATAAATAAAAGAGTTCAAAGTGAAATGGAAAATTCAATTCGAATCAGCATTAGTCGACGATTTTCGAAAAATTTCTACAAATATTTTCAGGAAAACGATTTTAGTTTCCGGCTAATTGAATATTCATTTTTGGTTGCATTTTTACGGTTTGCAACGACCATTTGATGTCAAAACTGATTTAAAAACCACAAAAAAGGTGAGAAATAAACTTCAGAAGAGAATTCTACTTCTAACGTCGGTGACATTTGTTTGTCTGATATACACACATCAAAAGTGTCTAGGGATCAACATATATTTTTGCAATAACTTTTCTCCTGATTGATATTAATTAAAATTTTCTTTAAGGATTCATCAAATAAAGTGTTTTCGTTTGTCACAGTAACGATAAACCAAGTCACCTTTGCATTAATAAAGAAATTTGCCATTTTCCTAATAAAGGGATTTTTGACATTTGAACCACTAACATTAAAGTACGAAAAAAAGACTGAAATAACAGTTTTCTTTAAAATTTTATTGGGTAACTTATACAATTAATAATCCGTGTTTTTACCGCGAACACTAACAACACAAGAACATCGGTTTGGCATACTCAAAATGAGTTCATCCAAATCACGCTGTGGAATGGCCGCCCATGTTCGTTGTAACAACAAAAAAAGGTCTTCTTGCGACTGGATACCCTCCATATTCGGCAGAGCTCTTCTCTGTAGCATATCCCATGCATGCTCAATCGGGTTCAAGTCTGGCGACTGAGCAGGCCAGGGCAGGACATTGATGTTAGCTGCGGCGAGAGTCTGTCTTACAACTCTTGCGGTGTGCGGTCGTGCATTATCATGCATTAACTGAAATAAGGGACCGATTTGCACTTGTAGAGGAACGATGACGTCTGATACAATCGTCTCAGCATAAATTTGAGCGTTGAGGTTGCCTCTGATCCAAATCAACTCAGTTCTTCCGCCGATCCAAATACCCGCCCATACCATGATGGTTCGTTTGCTTTTCGTGGCGTTTCGTGTGCTTTTCTGATGAGTCTCGTTTCGGTATGAGACCGGATACAAGACGTATACGACACTGGAGAACCCCTGGACGCCAACAGCGATTAAAATCCTGCCAGGAAGTCCATCCTTATAGTGGTGGAACCATCATGGTATGGGCGAGTATTTGAATCGGCGGAAGAACTGAGTTGATTTGGATCAGAGGTAACCTCAACGCTCAAATTTATGCCGAGACGATTGTATCAGACGTCATCGTTCCTCTACAAGTGCAAATCAAAACTTGAACCCGATTGAGCATGCATGGGATATGCTACAGAGAAGAGCTCTGCCGAATATGGAGGGTATCCAGTCGCAAGAAGACCTTTTTTTGTTGTTGCAACGAACATGGGCGGCCATTCTACAGCGTGATTTGGATGAACTCATTTTGAGTATGCCAAACCGATGTTCTTGTGTTGTTAGTGTTCGCGGTAGAAACACGGATTATTAATTGTTTAAGTTACCCAATAAAATTTTAAAGAAAACTGTTATTTCAGTCTTTTTTTCGAACTTTAGTGTTAGTGGTTCAAATGTCAAAAATCCCTTTATTAGGAAAATGGCAAATTTCTTTATTAATGCAAAGGTGACTTGGTTTATCGTTACTGTGACAAACGAAAACACTTTATTTCATGAATCCTTAAAGAAAATTTTAATTAATATCAATCAGGAGAAAAGTTACTGCAAAAATATATGTTGATCCCTAGACACTTTTGATGTGTGTAGTTTTTGTTTGTCGCTGACTTAAACCGTTGAGGAGTTGTACCTTGCATCATCAGCGCATACACATGAGATTATGATTATCACACGTAAATACGTGAACAGCAAACGAACCAAGTTCCTATAAATTTTGAAGGTTGCCCTCAATTTACCTAGGATCCCATCCTCAGATCCTGACTTGGTAACAATGGGACCACCTCGGAAGTATACTCTTTTGAATACAAAAACAATTTTGAAAATCGGTTCACCCCATTAATGACGGAGATATCCGGACACTAACATAAAAAAGGGTTAGTCAGAAGTGTACTTACCAACCATATACGTACTTTTCCCCAGTAATGATTAAGTTTCATTATCAGTTTCATTTAAGGGGGTGAATGAAATTCTAACATAATAATATCAAATTGTAATAAATCCTTAACTATGTATCTAATAATCCCTTTATCCACCCTCAACTAATAAAATTAGACATCAAAGACATGAAAAATTTAGTTACAGTCAATGTAAAATTAATTAAGAGCAGGATTGGTACTTAATTGGATTACGTATAGCGGCTGCAGCCGCGTCTAAAAACTTTAATTAAAAATTTCTTATTTTTTATTTCTTAATGTACAAGATACCAGGCTTACCTTTTCGAGGGATTAATCAGACAGGTACGGACAATTTGCGGACCAGCTGCAGACACTAACGTATATGTCGCATCCGGTCAATAGTACGGACAAGAAACGAATCGCAAGCGCGCCATTTTAACATCACGTGATCTGCGCGCGCTTCTACAGAGTCGTGATGTTTCATAAGGACGGCGAGGAGGTCATTCTATGCCTGACCGCCGCAGTGTGAAGACATTCCGGAACTGTACTCGATTCGTTGTACCCAGTATAAGTGTTCTGATTGTGAGGTGTTGAAACTAATTTGTAATTTAAAATAAAAACCAGTGAACTGTAACCCAGTGTATTTTCGTTTGCACGAGACCCAAACTCTGCCCACATAATGTCCGAATCTGATGGAATAATATTGGTGCATTCTACATCAGAAGTGGTATGTAAATCTAACGCCTACATAGTGTAAGTGACAGTGCTATCCCGGAAAAGTGTAAAGACAATGCGCGTGCGTCTGAAAGTGACATAGAAACGGAAATGTGGTGTTTTCTGTTCGAGCAGCTAAACAAAAACTTTATGACTATTGTGCAAACAATGAAAACACCTTTTCCGAGTACGAATATTCGCCTACCGCATTTTGACTCTGAAAAACGGAATATTGTCCCGCGTGCTTGGTTGGCAACAGCCGACATGTGTGTTATCGATCCGAACAGTCAAGGTGCATCGTTGAAGATTGCTTTGAACCGCGCACTCATGGGAGAAACGGGACAGACGGGAATCACACATCCATTGTAGGTGCGTCGTAAGTCGGCACCTCCGTCGCTGGTTGTCTTCCGCTGGGCCTCCTCCGGGTAACCGTTGGTCTCACCTGGTGGGGATGGACCGCCGGGGTGCTGTGAAGACAGCAGCGCCGTGCAACTGGCGCTGTGGCGCGCCTACAAGGAACGCAGCGAATGTCACGAGACTCATGGGAGAAGTTTCGTCATGCCTGTCGTCCATATCTTGTTCTGGGATGAAATGGAGCGATTTTAAGGAGCTGTTTATAGTTTGGAGCGCCCTGTAGGGTGATGACGATCGTGAAGACCCTGATGCGAAGAGGAACCGCTTTAATGAGCCATACACTGGACCCAAATGTTACGCAGCCAACTGCCCTGGGAAGAATATCAAGAAGGCAAGCAACAGCGCGGCGCGGTGGCGAAGCAGGCGGACCGAGCAGCTGCGGGGTAGTGCCTGCAGCAGTGGCACATAGCGAGCGACACGTTGAAGTTTGCTATGTGAGCAATCCCAGCAGTGTGCCGATGAACCTGGTGAGTCGTACCCATTTTATTATGATTCTGGTGCCGAATGCTCTCTGATCAAAAATGTTTCGTCACAGTTCAGTGGCAAGCGTGTAAATAACATTGTAAATTGACCCGGGATAGGTCATGGTAGTCTGTACTTCACAATTATTTTCTGAGGTTATGATTAGCGATTTACGATTAGAGATTTTATTTCATGTTGTACCGGATAGTTGTTTTAAAAAAAAATGTTATTTTAATTGGTCTTTGACGCGTGGTAGTGTTGTTTTTGTGTCGTGAAAAGGTTGTTAGGTTATGTGATGTTTTAAATAAGCTCAAGAATGCTTCGAATTTTCAAATTGATTTCAATACAGTTGATACAGATGTTCCGTTAGATTTTTGTTCCCAATTAATTAATCTATTGACAGAATATTCATCTTCGTTTTCTAGTGGTTTCTAGATCCCATATTACAACATGACAGTTGCAAAATAGGCTTGTAGATCCTAGTGTAACGGTTAATCGTTGCCCTTACAGGGTTAGTGCTGTTCAAAGCGAAGTTGATACTGTAAGCAGGTATTTTTAGGCCAAGTTGTTCACCTTTTTCTAGTCTAGTGTTGCTTGTGAAAAAGAAGGGTGGTTCAGATCGGATGTGTCGACTACAGGGAACTGAATGACTATACAGTGTCGGATAGATTCCCATTGCCTTTGATAAAAGATCTTGTATCTAGGTTAGATGGTACCACATGGTTCACGTCTTGATTTATGCTATCAGGCTATCATCATAATTTTCAGTGTGATGTGTTCGGGTTAGAGTTAAAAGAACGAAAGAAGTTCCAGAACGTCAAGTACCTTTAACGTAAAACTTAGTCGAATGTGTTGATAATGTTTCAATTAAATCTAGTAATGGTGAGGTCGCTAAGTGTGTATGGTCACTGGGATGACTACTGTGTAGCCACAGGGATGGTTACGAGGCCTGGTCACTGGGATGACTATGGTCGGTTGTGGTCACTGGGATGACTACTGTGTAGCCACAGGGATGGTTACGAGGCCTGGTCACTGGGATGACTATGGTCGGTTGTGGTCACTGGGATGACTACTGTGTAGCCACAGGGATGGTTACGAGGCCTGGTCACTGGGATGACTATGGTCGGTTGTGGTCACTGGGATGACTACTGTGTAGCCACAGGGATGGTTACGAGGCCTGGTCACTGGGATGACTATGGTCGGTTGTGGTCACTGGGATGACTACTGTGGAGCCACAGGGATGGTTACGAAGCTTGGTCACTCGAATGACAATGGTCGTGATGGTTACAGGGATAACTATCGGAAGCCACAAAGATGGCTGTAAGAGCAACCACCATTCCTTGAATTAGATTTTTGACTTTTGAGAAATTGAGAGATTTTGAGTTTTATTGGTTCTAGTTAAAGGGTACTTGCACTTTGTTGAGCTGACTATTCTAAGTCGTAATGTTTTAAACTAAAAAAAAAAAAAAAAACTATGTAAACAAATTATGTGATTTAGAGGTGTACGTCTCGTAATAGTGAGACAATCTAGGAAGACTGATAACTTTGTTACAAGAGAAGTTTGAGAGTTCCTCTTGGTTAGGTCAGAGTATGAGCACTGAATATTTTAATGAGTTCCCTATTATTTGAATGAGTATGGGTGTTGTTCGACATGTCAGCTTTGAGAAAAAGAGTTTGTTATGATTTTCATTAGAACCTGTAATGATTTTGTTCAGAAAACCTTTTATTCCCCACCCACGTGGGCCAGGAATGGCCGAACGACTGGTATTAGGCAGACTTTTGTAAGGTCAACGGTACAAATTTTGACTTCTGTTGAGACCGATGGAATTGTTTTAGAAATTCTATTTCACGTTTTACCCGACAATTATTTGCGATTAGTTTCGGTTCATAATGTCATCAAGGAGTACGTGTTTGTCATCATAGATGAGTTTACCAAATTTGTGCTGCTTCGTCACTCTCTAAGCATAGACACCAATAGTAGTATGCGTGCTATTGAGTTTTGTATAGCGTTGTTTGGTGCATCGAAACGCTTAGTAGCAGATCAAGGTCGTTGTTTCGCTATTAAAGATTTTTCTAGTTTCTGCACTTCTAACAACATAGAGTTGCACTTGATAGCTACTGGAGGCAGTCGCGCAAACGGTCAGGTCGAAAAGGTAATGAGTACCCTAGTTTTGTTTAACTGGGCATATGCATCTAACCTCTTGATTGGGCCATTCATGAGTAGGTACCGTCAAAAGTATGTTGACAGCTGTAGAGACTAGTCGTGACCGCTCTTGGCAGGACGCATTAGGAGAGGTTCAGCTAGCTATGAACTCTACGATTAATATGGTGACTAAATCTAGCCCTCTCGAGTTGATGTTTGGAAGGGTAGCGAGATCACTTAGTTTAGTGACCGCTGATGATGATTAATTTGACTGTTGTTCATTTAGATGAGATAAGAGAGCACGCGACACAGAACATTGAAAATAATGCTAGTTATGATAAAAAATTGATTTGACCAAAATAAGGCTCAGGTTTCTGAGTAAGCTGTTAATGATTGTTTTAATTGAAAATGAGGAAAGGAATGAGACAAAATTAGATCCTAAATTCAAAGGTCCATTTAAGATAACGGTTCTTGACTCTAAGCGTACTTGCAAATACGCTCACGATCGTGTTCGTAAGATGCCCGAGGGCCAAGTACCAATAGAAATTGTAGAAGGAATAGATGAGGAGTTGGCACCTCTTTAGTTTGTGGTAACAGGTTCTTGGTTCAGTGGGTCGGAGACTATACCAGAGTATCGTAGCCGTAGCCCGTAGAAATCGGTGTCTTAAGCAGTCCGTGGGTACGCGGAGGGCGGTAGCTCTGGGTGGTATAGTCGGGTTTTGCCTAGAAGCGAAAACCATAGAGTCGAGGTGTGACTCGGTATTCCCGTGGGGAATAGTGTGTGATTGTTGAGACTATACCAGAGTATCGTAGCCGTAGCCCGTAGAAATCGGTGTCTTAAGCTGTCCGTGGGTACGCGGAGGGCGGTAGCTCTGGGTGGTATAGTCGGGTTTTGCCTAGTAGCGAAAACCATAGAGTCGAGGTTTGACTCTGTATTCCCGTGGGGAATAGTGTGTGATTGTTGAGACTATACCAGAGTATCGTAGCCGTAGCCCGTAGAAATCGGTGTCTTAAGCAGTCCGTGGGTACGCGGAGTGCGGTAGCTCTGGGTGGTATAGTCGGGTTTTGCCTAGAAGCGAAAACCATAGAGTCAAGGATTGACTCGGTATTCCCGTGGGGAATAGTGTGTGTGTGTGTGATTGTTGTTGACCATGAACGAGATACCTGGGGTTTTGTTGTTTGATCAATTGAAAGTGGAATTTTGTACTTGGTCTCGGTAATCTCGAATGATTATTGATTAATGCTTCCTAATCTTAGATTAAAATTAGACTAGTTCTTAGTGAAATGAATCAAATTATAAAGATAGAGTCCTTTTATTATTTCATGAGTCAGGAATGGACGAACAAAAACTGTGCGGGATTTTTGTGTTTTCCAGATTAACATCACACGAGGACGTGTGAATCGCAGGATGGCCGTGTCGCATCCGGTCAATAGTACGGACAAGAAACGAATCGCAAGCGCGCCATTTTAACATCACGTGATCTGCGCGCGCTTCTACAGAGTCGTGATGTTTCATAAGGACGGCGAGGAGGTCATTCTATGCCTGACCGCCGCAGTGTGAAGACATTCCGGAACTGTACTCGATTCGTTGTACCCAGTATAAGTGTTCTGATTGTGAGGTGTTGAAACTAATTTGTAATTTAAAATAAAAACCAGTGAACTGTAACCCAGTGTATTTTCGTTTGCACGAGACCCAAACTCTGCCCACATAATGTCCGAATCTGATGGAATAATATTGGTGCATTCTACATATAAATAAATAAAAGTTTTTATCTTTTCTCATATAATTGTTCTACAGCACTAAATTGAGGATACATATGATACTTCTCATCACATTATAGATGACCCTAACGGGTCATCTATAATGTTGATACAAGGACATACATAAAAGGGAAAAGAAAAATTGTAGGTAAACTGCTGAAAGTATTATTTTGTAAGTCCATGTCCAGAGCCGTGTCAGCAATACGTCCGAACCTCAACACAGTGCATGCAACTGTAAATATTTGGCAAACATACCGACTGAATTTCGACGTCAGTGTTTGTTTCTATGATTAAGATAGCTTTGAAAGCATATTCAGCAGTATTAAAGTTTCCCACGCTGAAAGTTCACTGCACACACGTTTGGAATATCATGTTTCCCGGTAATGTTACATTTTGACTGCTACGAGAGCACTCACTGTGAATTAGGCTAAAACAACTTTGTTGCACTTAATCTAGATTCTAGAGCATCACTAATTCAAATAACGACCAAACTATTCTAAAATGGCTTAATATATTTGTTGCAAATAGACCGTAATATTATAGTTTGTAGGTGAAACCGTGGTTTGTTGTCAGACTAAACTGAAAAGGTCACTGTCAGGTGATCTGAGCATCGGCTACGGCGTAGCGCTACGCCTGCTACGAAAAATTATCTCGACCAATCGTCAACGTAAAACGTTATGTCGAGTATGTTTGGCGATAAGGATAAGCAAGTATGAGTTAACTGTTTTATAGGCTTGACACTGAGCAAACGCAGTATTCTACGACTGTCTTAGAAGACTATGTAGGTAGTATTTAAGTGTACGTCTTCAAACAAGTGACGAAAGCGTTATTTGCTGTCACTTGTTGCCCTCGGAGTTTGCGTGTGTAAAATATAGGAAATCGGCAACATAAACCAAAATAAATCGTGAAGCTTCCCTTTGGCTTCCTGACCTACTCAACTTATCTGATATGTCTGTCAATTTTCGTAGACTGGGCCCTTAAATTGCTACATAAGCAAAGTATTAAATTAGAAAAATATAAAACTAACTTCGTTAAAGCTAAAATTAGAAACATTCCTTAAGAACAATGACGTTACTACCAAGTTAATAGCTATACTTAATCGTCAAAAATCCCATTAAAAGTATATTCACGTTTGTGGACCTACGTTGTTTATATCAAAACGTAATATCATAATTTATTCCCCCTGTTGTTTATAATGCAGTATTAATAATGTACATAAACAATAGGTCCGATAATCCTTTTGTAAATGATTGAAACGTATTAGTAGGAGCTCGGTCGGATTAAATATTGAAAATAATAAAAAAGTGGATTAAACAAAGCGCTAGCAATGTATATTTACCTTCCGCGGTGTGGTAAACTATTAGTTACGTTGGAAATATAAGTATTGAATAGACAGATATTGTAGCGTAAGTTACTAGATTCTATACCTTGTTTTGTGTACATAATCCTATTTAGATATATATAGCCATTAGACTATGTCTACATTATAGACCATTATCAACGGCCTAACCTTTTTAACCGACTTCAAAAAAAGGAGGAGGTTATCAATTCGACTGTATTTTTTTTTTTTTTTTTTTTTTTTATGTTTGTTCGCGCATAACTTGCGACTGGGTGAACTGATTTTCTTGATTCTTTTTTCATTTGAAAGCTGGTGCTTCCCGTGTGGTCCCATTGTCACCATTTCAATATCTGATGATGGGATCTTGTAGAAATCGGGGGAACTCTTCAATAAATAACAGCAGATTAACCGCGATTGTTGCTATAGCATATCTAAGCATTGTTTACGCCATCACACAACATAATATCACGCCTGTACTCACTACAAAGGTGATGAAGAACTTCGGAGATAGGCAACGGAACTCCTCAATTAATGATAGCAAATGGACAGGGATTGCTGAAATCTCATGACTGTCTATTGACCAGTTCATAACATAACATCACGCCGGTACGTTGTGAAGGGGTAAGCACATGTGAACCACTAAAAAGTGAAAAATAAAAACTTTTTTACAAAAAATAAAACCGACTTCGACAAAAATAAAACACAAAAAAGTGAAAAATAAAAAATCAGCTTCAGAAGTCGGTGGCAAAAACATGAAATCAAACAAACAAAAGTCACCGACTTCAGAAGCTGATTTTTTATTTTTCACTTTTTTGTGTTTTATTTTTGTCGAAGTCGGTTTTATTTTTTGTAAAAAAGTTTTTATTTTTCCCAACTATATCGGGGTCAGCTTCCAGTTTATCAAGATGAAGCTGCATACCAGTATTTACCTACGTACATTGTATATTAATAAATCGGATGCCTTAGCAAAAGCGCTCTGTAGGACTTTCAGAAGAGCGCTTCGGAGCTGATACAATCACATCGCAGCGTGACGACAGACGTTGAAAAAAAATGACAAATGACAAAGAGTAAGCGGATCGATTGGTGCATAGTAATGCATCTTATCCGACTTTAGTTGTTGCGTACAAGCCTTACAAACAAGAGCAGTCATGTCAATTTCATTACGATACGGCCCGATGCGCTCCGCTGGGCTCCGAAGAGCCCTGTCATGCGGATATCGTTAATACATTTCCCCCTTCAACTCTTATTTCACATAACAAACCCAGAAATAGCAGCCATATACAAATTCATATGAATTATTAACCACAAGAGGTGTGTTCATTGGGACCGTGGCTAAATGAAAAGTGCCGACGTTCAAGGTTATGCAGCGTTAGTCGAGGTTGGATTGTGAATGGGTAATCAATCAAATACCAAGAAGGTTCTGTGCCGTTTGTTGATCTTTATCTGTCGTTTTGGTTAGTCAAAAGATCGAAGTCCGACAACCAGTCTAACCAAAAGGCTCACCAAAAGGTATCATCGTGCTACACAGTTTATGGAGGTCAGATTATCTGGACGCTCATTGTAAAATTATAGTATTCAGCTACCTTGTTAGACTGAAAGTCTACTTCAATACAGTTAGTAATAAGCTAGGCAGATGAAGGTGTGAAGTTCATAAAATAAATTGAAAACATACTTAGATATGCGAAGAGCTCGTTTCAGTAAAAAAACTTTCTCCGCCCGGGTAACGTATTCCTAAATAGGTCTTCTAAAAACTTTTGGTTGTTCATTACAAGTCAGCCACTGAAAGGTTCGTATGTTTTCTCGGCGTATATAGAGAAAAAGATTATTTTACCACAAACTGTTTCTGGGATAAGAATGAAATCGTTTATTTTTCAAAGAATAAACTTGTTATCATGTTGGATGCAGGATAACAAGTTTGTCATGTTATTAAATTAGTACAACTACTAAAAGCTACCTAATCACAACATTGCACAACTGATAGCACTATCAGTAATTTATTTCTACGCCGCGATAAAATATAAGTAAATAGTTACCCAACCGAGCTGCCTACGCCATTCGTATTCGAAAAAGAATAGACTGAATGATGAGATGCGGCATGATCCTACAGATCTATCCGTCGCTATTATAGTCTGGAAGCCCGATTGTCAATAACTTTTGTTCTTCAACTACCCTTTTACGGCGAAAACATGTCAGGCACCGCTCAGATTGGGGGCGTCGCGCGTCGGTCGCCCGCAAAATAAAAGAGACGACATATATGTTCACTCCATTACTTATAGTACTTATATGATACGAGTCTAAGAACACGGTAAAGTAAGTACTAACATTATTTCCAATACTCCAGTTAGTGCACGTTCACATACAATCTAGTAAACAGCGCTGAGCTACTACTTGCCTTGCAGTTTGTTCCTTGTCTCGCTTCGTTCACTGGATCGCTTTTAGAAGCGGTGACATTAATAAAATATTGTCTATGATAACATTTCGAAGAAGATGATATTTGTAAGCTACATTTATCTTTGACTGTTGAAAAATACAATTTATTGCCATTTATATAGAGTTGTTTTGATGACACATATTCCATACCGAATATGAAGCTTACTAAGCGCTTAAAACGTTTCTAAAGATGAGAAAAAGACCTCAGAACATAGCTACATTATTCACTGAACAGACTCCTATTGATTGATTTGTGCGCAACTTTGAACGTCAAAGTGACACTTGAGCAATTCACATAATCACATTATTCACATTTCTCAATACTGAAAGCGAACTAGAGATCGCTTTTTGTAAAAAAATCGCGAGATGCGCTGTAAAAGGGGAATGAAAGCATGAAGTAGGTAGGTCAAAGAGGAGGAGCACATATGGGAATATGGGAACAAAGTGAGAAATAGAAGGATACTTATAAGAACCTACTCCAAATACTATTCAATCTGGAATCACGCAGTCAGCCCATTGTGTCCGACGCCGAGTGTGTCACCGGGCCGTGATTGACGACTCTACCGAATACTGTCGACCACGCTACTCCTGACTGACCCCTCCGTTACATAATGAATGTAGAAAAACTATATTTTCACATTAAGAGGCACCGCCCTTAACCTCCCGTCCCCTAATAAATCTCCAGGAGATTTATAACAATGGCTTTTTAATTGTGTCTATAATAAGGCGTATGAGCTCATATTAATGTTTATTACTACTTTATTCTTCTAAATGTCAAACTGACTTTATGAGGGATAATGCCTATAAACGACATATTTAATATGAAAAAGAAAAAATCTGGTCGTTTTCCTGAATCTCTGAACTGAAAAAACAGAGACTACGATCATGATGTGGTTATTTGGAAATAACGCATTAAATATCATAGTATTTCGACTGAAGAAATTGTAACTAAAGACATGCACGGATTATGTATCGCGTCGATAAAATAGAAACTTTCTCCCCCTATTTTAACAAACGTTTACTTAAAGTGGATGCTTCAGAATAACCCGTGAAATTCGAATTTTCTTAGGTTTTTTGCAATTTGCCGGTCAGTGTCAGGTTCTACTCGTATGTTAAAAATAATAGGATACGCGACCGTAACAAATGTGACTTTACAGAGTAATAATGATTAAAATCACCAATACGGGTTGTATTTGTGATTTCAGTTCATATTAGTTACTTGAGTGACTATTATTAAATGAAAAAGGCATCTACCTTATACGACCTCTGTCAATGTTATGTGTAGCCAAAGAGAAGAAATACGCGACTTCATTAAAATGAATGAGGATGCTCTAAATTAATGACGTTCTGTTTTATTAAGCTATTGCATAGCTTCTATCGCGGGCCTTGAGCGTGGAGAGCGAATCCAGAAATTTCGTAACGAAAATATTCAACCAGGTTGCTATGGTTACGGAAAATAACAAGGTTGTGAACTGAGGTTGTCAAATTAAATAATTGATAAAAAATGTCAGTAATCAGTCTCCGAGTGCCACATTTAGTTTTTTTTTTTATATATAAAACGCCTGTATTCTCCGAAGGTTTAGAAGAGGTGTACCTTATAGTATCCACATTTGGCTAGCTATGTTTATTTTAGTCCCATGTAATATGGGGCGAGACTATTTGCCATCAACCGGCAATAATCTAAGCTGCTGCGGACAAGTTCGTAATTGAAAAAGACAATTTTTTTTTAGTTAAGACATACTCGTATTCCATTATTCATGTATTTGGTGCAACACTGCATCTAAAGGAAAATTAGATATTATATATGGCGCGTCAATTGTCGATACCGTCATTATGATTTTTATGACGTTTAATAGAAGCTCGTTTCTGGAAGGCACCTACAAACGACAGATATGGAGGATTGCCATCCCGGGTAATGTTCGCACTTAACCGGGATGACGTTTTTATTGTCATTTATTTATTTAATGAAGTTATTAACCTACAGAAATAAGACGCAGCTTAGGCTAATGTTTAATATTATCTGTTATGATTTACTGCCCATTTCTCTGCCAATTTTACGGTAAAATATTTCGTGGTAGTATCGATTTAAAGCTTTAGTCTAGACAAATAAAACTTTCAAATTAATCTATTAAATTATGAATATTTTATCCAAGTTTTCGTTTAATGGAGAGGCCAAATATAAATAGTCCGAAACGAAGAATAGATAATTCAATAAAGTGATATTTAAATATATTTTGTATTAGTGAGTTATTACTAAAATAGGAATATATTTAACGTTTCGTAAGAAACTATTATAAGAACATGGGAAATTATCCACTCAACGGCGCACCCCGCGCGACTAGTTATCAGTCAAGCCATAATTTTTTGTATTTGTCCGCCGAAGCCTACTCTGATTTTGTATGTAAGCCACGAAAGAAAACGTCAAATGAAAAGCAATTATTTTTATCAGTGGTAGCTCGTCTCACTCTATCGTTGCATTTGCTATTGTCATGTTAAAATAATACGATGTATTATTTTACAAGCTAATTTATATTGAAAAAGTTTTCGAGTTGATAAATTCATTTTTTTAAGGGATCACACGTTGCAGCCGTAAAACGCAAAATGTTGGTGAGTTTTAAAATCCGTGACTGACTTAGTAAATAAGAGGACAAGGGAGATTTTTAGAGAAGAAAAATGCTATTTAATAGAAGCCGGTTTGATTACTACCCAGAAGATATTCCCCGTCGGAATATTTACTCAGCTTTAAGCATAGCTAACCGCGTTGCCTAATAAAAACAAACCTTTTTCATTTATGTATGTAGACTATAAAACAATTGTTGGTAAATCCTCATGAAAAAATCGTGTAAATAAAAATAAAACTGACCGACGAAATGTATTTACGGTGCACGTACGTAGTTGTAGTCTAATAAATCTCAAGCTATAATAAGTTGGAATGGATGTCCGTGTTTACTGGCGCAAGTAAACAGCCGCAGCGAGTGTGGCTGAATATGTCAAGACATAAATGGCACAGTGAGGGCGCAGCCGAACTAGGGCGCCTGTAGGGGTTCAAACACAGCAATTGTACGTACTTGCTCCAGTGGCGTTGTCTACTTGGCTCGCAGTCAGATCATTACGCGAATGTGCATCGATTTTTCAGACGTTAAAAGATATGAGTACTTTATAGAACGCGTCATCTCGCGAGCATACCCCCGTATTTCTAGTCAAGTCAAAGTAATTACTTGGACTTAAGGCGAATGCTCACATACTGCCCGCGAAATTCAAATTTTCTTACGTTTTTTGCAATTTGCAGGCCAGTGCTTGGTTGTATGTTGATGAACATTTGATTCGCGACTGTAAGACGTATTTAGTTACAGAATTATAATCATCAAAATCATCAATACAACCCTCCAAGTTCATATAGATCGAGGAATAACTTTGACCTTGAAAAAATAGTTTCTCGATCTATATGAACTTGGAGGGTTGTGTTGGTGATTTTGATGATTATAATTCTGTAACTAAATACGTCTTACAGTCGCGAATCAAATGTTCATCAACATGCAACCAAGCACTGGCCTGCAAATTGCAAAAAACGTAAGAAAATTTGAATTTCGCGGGCAGGGTGTGAGCTTCCCCCTTAAGTAATTACTTATGCAAATATTTTATGCAATGGGCAAGAATTTAAACGAAGTTAGAACCGTCAATGAAAGGAAAACTAAGAATTTGATAGTTATGTTCTAACATTAAGGAATTACTAAACCACAGAGAAAAAAACGTATCTTAAACAATGACATTTACTCAAGTAATAGTAATGACTTGTTTATAAATACGGGTGTTAGTGTTCTTGATGCCAAATTTTCAATTGTGTATTTTTCTTACAACTTTTAACCTTCATACTTAGGAATTAGGCACGTTTTCCTCCATGCCTCGGAAAAAACGCTAAGCAGTTGCTTCCGTCTGTCATTTGTAGATCTTTGACAGTCGTTACAAGTAGTCAGTGGCCCAAAAGTCCTAAAACCAATCTTACCGCGCGGTATCGTATTACCCAGCACTAACTGGGTTGTGGAGGTCAGATATGTAAGTCGCTCCATGTAAATTACTGGTATTCAGCTGCATCTGGTTAGACTGCGGAAGCCGATTTCAGGTAAAAGGCTAGGCATGATAACTTAAGAATAAGACACCTGCTCTAACGAAAGGTTTAAAGGTCGATGAGAAACTCTCTTTGGCCTTCAACCAGATTAATGCTTCTTGTTTCTCTTCTAGTAATGACTTTAAGTGGTCTATCCACCTAAGCCTATCTAATTAATAGTATTCGGGGTCATAACCGTGTCACCAAACAAAGCCTTTTGCTATGTACATTTTTGTTCCAAAATAAAAACTGGACAGTAGCAAACATATTAAAACCATTCTGCCATCATGACAGAAGCTGATATAACTGCGGATTAAATGGTGCATAACGGTGTCACGAATGTGTCATATTATCGAGGGTTCATCAAATTCAATCTGCACGCAAACTATTCGATGACATTTTCAAACAACATACAGGACTGAAAAAGAATGTAATAGAAATGTATGTTTTAGAAAATATTATTGAAAGGTGGGTCTATCAATATTCAACGTGTTTGGACTGTCCGTGACCGTTGAGGGGTTCTCTCACAAGGAGACAGAAAATCCTGACTGTGGTTCACGTCATGCCATAACCAAAACCAAACGTGAAAGCTAAATTTCAGTTCAATGGGCTGGCTACATTCAGTTGCATGATTTGAACAATGCACGATTATACTAACTAACATAGCAAGTTATCTAGCTTCATTCATGACAGTAGACAAGAACAACAGATTTCCCCTCGTTCGGGTATACGTTCTATATATATCCAATGTCAGTTCATGCACATTCTGAATAGTTGTTGTTGCAAAAATACGAGTTCGAGTATCTCGTTGTACGACTATTGTTGTTAGCAATACCTACTAAATCGCTCGACGTTGATTGCAAGCTCTTATATTGCTCAGGTCATTCATTGCGCAGCTTGTGTTTTTCCGTTATCCTGCATTGTAATAATTCCGTGATAACAATGAGTATTTGTAGACAAATATTATGAAAACATATGCCTTCTGTGGCAATAAATAACAGCAGCAAAATGAACAGCATCATAATAGTTAATATTGGGTAATGTCAACTTTGCCGCGAAAGATTCACGACTGTGTGGAACAACACTACGAATTATTACTGCAAAGCGAAATAACACTAACTATGTTAAGTTAATATTAGCATAAATCTAACACTAAAGAGACAAGAACATTTCACAACGAGTAAAACTGAAGTTTAATTTAAACATTTGCGTTCGTTCACGGATGTTGGTTAAAAAGAGTTGTTTTGAAATTGTAGCGTCGATTTCGGTTGAAACACGAAACAACAAGTTTGTTTGTTGGCAAATTGATCCTGCAATCTGTCTCCTTGAACGATTGTATCAGACGACCATAATACACCCCTTTTTTTTTTTTTTTTTTGGTGGTTGGAAAATCATCGAATGACCCCCCCCCCGCTCTTGGGCAGAATATAATATAATATACCATAATATACCCCTTTCAAAACATGACAATAATAATAAATAAGTACTTACCTATTGCAAACTGCAGACTCAATATAGACTTAACTACTCAAGTGAACTCTCATGAAATTGCTTCATTTTTCCTACCGACAAACGTAACGACTTTTCTTGTCTTTTAAAATAAATAAAACGCAAAGTTCAACTGTACCGTTTTAAGTTAAAATGTTACTTCAACTTCCGTTGAAATACACTTCAAGCGGCTTGCAATAAAAGTTCATTATGAGCGTTTATTGATAGGGTTTTCAGAAAACCAATCAATTTCAACGACTTCAGAGAATAAGTTAATAAATAACATTTAGCTTTTGGCATTCGGAAAGCAAGAAACAGGTACTGCGGGTCTAATAATGTTTAAAAATAACATAATACAGCGACTGCCTCGTTGGTTTTGTGGTTTAAAGCAGGACTGCTGAGCATGAGGTAGTTGGTTCGATTCCCGAGTCGGGCATAGTGTTATTGGGTTTTTGCATCAAGAATTTCTCAGTAGCACCTACGGGGTCTAGACTTGTGTCCGGTTGATGGCAATAGGCTCGCCACCACATAGGACTTAGACATAACTGGTGAAATGTGGGTGTACCTACTATTACAGGCTAGTTTTATGTAGTACATCGTAGTCGCAGCCATTTTTAAGTAAGGAAGTTATCTATGACGTAGAAAAGATATACCCATACAAGTATAAACCAGAAAAAGGATTTCTCAGTTTCGATACGTTACATACTTGTTCTTTTGTAGGATGTTAATGGTAGTGCCCGAAGTACTGTCATTATTCTTTTTACACCCTGCTCCCTAATGGACATGGTAGCATAAACTTTGTTCTCTTTAACGCCTTTTATATTATCATTCTGTACTAACTTATTTTAAAGTAGCTTTACTTTAGTACTTTATTTAAATTTGAAGGCAGTTTATTTTAAAGTAGTTTTTTTACGGTTTTGAACAAACTGCTATTTCTTTTAACTTTTGGTGTTTTTCATCCACTACAGCAGCAAATTTGAATACTTTTACTTCGATTAGAGAAATTAATCCAGGAATAGCATGGATTACTGAGACTTAATATTATCTCTGTTTGTCTTAATATTAACTGCCCACAAGAGCTGGCTGGTCTTAATCGAATTTATAAACCTGAATTTCCTGGTCAAAGTTCAATTGCGAATTTCTGGTGAAATAACAATTGCAACTTTGAGATACGAGTATATAACCTACTTAAGTAACTACTTCATAATAATATTGGTTCTAAAGTATTAGTTTCGTTAGGTTCGTAACATGGAAATGAAATCCAGTTTCCAGTAGGCGAAAATTGCTTCGAAACGTAGCTAGTATTAAATTGGTGCTGCTCACTGTACCGGCAATAAATACATATTAGTAATTTCTGAGAAACGTATATTTGAACTTTGAACTACTGGTACATAGAAGATACTTCACGACAGAGTTTTAGTGCACGTCACTTCAAGTCCTCCTAGAATTGTAGCCGCTGCAACAACAGCAAAGTTTCACAAAAGATACTTGAATTGCTTCTGCAAACTTTGGACGTAACATTGTTAGACTTTTTAATTGACAAAATACAGTTGATTCAAGTGTTGTCGTACTATTGTGAATTGACTAACCCGGGGTTCGCTGGCACCCTTTAAAACCGAACTACGTTTGACTAATTAGAGAGAGCAAGCTTTTGTCCTACAAGTGGGACAATTCAGACTCGACCCCGCAATGCGATATGCTCTGATTGTGTTAATCATTGGCATGATCATCAGTTGGATGGGAAAAGCTTGCTTCCATTTCAAGGGTTTTGCACATAGAGGGATAGGTTACCCAGGATTATTTATGAGATATATCTATCTGCCCTATGCACAAACTCTTGCTTCAACCTCCTTCATATAACACTAGGTATTTTCTTTTCTGAGTGAACAACATATTTCAGAGTGTACAACCTATTGAAATTAGCCAAAGGAATGATTGGACAATCACCGACACAATTCCAGTGAAATGCATCGTTCGAATTGTATTGTATTATCTTGAAACATATCCAAGATACTCAATCGGAGCGCGTGTATGTGCAGATGTATAAACGTGGTCTGAGCAGAAGGAATAATAAAATATACGCCTATACGGATTGTAGCAGCTGATGTTCTGTAGCTTCTGCCTTACCCAGATCTCTACTACTACTCTGCTTACGCTAGGACAAAGCGTGAGGGACTGAGGGTGTTCTAAGTTAGTTTTGAATTACTTAAAAATAATACGTCAAGTTTGAAGCATAAAATTTAGCCTGACTATAATAAACACTTCGAGTAAAACGCAAATATGAGTCCAAAATGCTTTAATTGCGGCATCTCATTTCAGTGATAAAGAAGGATTAAAGGCATAAAACTTAACCATGGAGACGGATCCATTTAATGTTTTCATGAGCAAACGAAAGATACGGGTCAACATGGATCACTGGACTACCGCCTTTGTCTTGCAAAGATGAAAAAACCCGCTTTGTGGTAGAAATAGCTTCGCTACGAGATTGCAATTAGACGTGATTACAACCTCCTTCGCTTTGTCTCAGATCTAATGCCATTTAAACAACGACAATATACTCAATGCGGTTTGATGCAATTAATAAAAAACGATATATACCATAAGTAACTAATGTTATTTATGATATAATGTTCATGTTAGACAACAGTTAACAATGCGATTGACATTAAATTGTTCATTAGCTACGAGTTATGAAGCAAACAGACAGTTTTTAAATGTTACCACTTTATCAATTAGGTAGCATTGGTTCCGATATACACGATAAATAAAGACAGCTACCCACAGTATTTATACAGAGTGTATTGAACTTTATATTCAGTTAGTATTGATTGCATTACGGTCAAGCATTAGAGGTTTTTTAGGGATCGAATCTTGTGTAATTTACTTATGGGCTTCATCCGGCGCGCCCCGCTTTCTGCCACTCCTGTTTCAGCGAACCACCTAAAATACCCAACAAGTATGTCGGGTCAGGTTGAACGTAAACTTTTATCTAGCTAAAGAATAATGCCGTCAAGGTTAAAAGACTCGAAGCTATTTTATTTTCATCGTTTTTCATTCAGAATGAGATATTGCGCTATTAGCCCATTTTAAAGCTTAAGAGTGAACAGGGTTTGCGAGGTATTTGAGAAAGTATTGCCGTCACACTGCGTCAAGCTGACCCCCGTAGAGTGCTATAAGCAACTGCAGCTCAGATCGACATATCGTATTCTCCTTTATTCTCTTTGAAAACTGAGCCGATACAATTATTTTTGATATTCAAAATCTAAGTTACTATTTTTTTTGTGCAAAGCTATTTTTTTCATTTCTGGAAGATCTACTGTACAATCAGGATCTACTGTAGACATGTCTTTGTCTTTTGATTGCCCTAGAGGCATTATTCAGGAGAAACGCAGCCCCTGTTCCCTCTTAAATGCCATTTGCCGGAATGCCTCCGAGTCTGGCGACTTATTCGAGTGAAATGAGAAATGAAAACTTCTTATATACAGGTGAATATTTTAAGTGAGTAAGTATTTATTTACGTCAGATGTATTAAAATACCGATGTTTGTTGCAAAAATATTAGGTATTTACTAAAAACCCAGTTACTCATATTTTCGTCTCTTTTATATATTTATATTTACTTTCGTGTTACATTTCAAGTTCATACAGTTACGAGTATTATGTCTATAAATTTCCGAAATGAAAAATGGCACGTCCAAACTTTGCAGTTCGATCAGCAATATCTCGTTTGCAACTTTGTTACAACTGTGATGTCAGCAATTTGATAATATGGAGTTGTTCAAATGACACGTCATGTGTTGCAGAAATATCTCTATTTGTAGATATATCTACAGAATGTTAGGTAATATAATACCAAGGGCACATACTCATAGATAGTGCAGTCATCAATTCATCATGAAAATAAACAACTTTTACTATGGGACCAAATCTGAAATCTTTATCGTCATACTCTCAATTTATTTGGAGCTCTTCCTCTTCCATACTTTGGCACGAGGAAGTAAGTCAAAATCGGTTTTTCTGTACATAAACGTAAAACGACTAACGCGATCCCAAATTAATGGAATAGCATTTTTTTATTAAGTATGTCTAAACTAACATACTGTATATATATCAGTCTGTAGCGTGGACCTCATAATATTAACCGTTGGTTTGCTACCCAGATGTTAAGTCCACAAAGAGGACAGAGGGTCGCATGACATTATGTCCTCGTGAGCGAGTCCGTGCAGCGACGCCATACATTAATATCATTTTACAAAGACGCCGATAGACACAGCACATTTTACCCGGAACTTATAAATATGTAAATGGACAGTTTTGCTAAAAGCTTCAGTATTAGAAATATTGTAGGTTAAAAAGTTCGGACACCGAACTAGCAGTATAGTATTTAATACTAGTGACCCGCCCCGGCTTCGCACGGGTACAAAAAAGGTATTAAAACCTTCCTCTTGAATCACTCTATCTATTAAAAAAAACCGCATCAAAATCCGTTGCGTAGTTTTAAAGATTTAAGCATACAGACAAACAAACAAATAAACAAACAAACAGACGCGACTTTGTTTTATACTATGTAAGGATATGGTTCGTAAACACTAAGCTATTTTTTAAAGACTTATTAATAAACAAAATTATTTGGTGAGGCTTTAAATAGATGATAAATTGAGAAACAAACTCAAACGAATTTACTACCCTATCTTATCTTGCCATTTGAAACTTCAATTGAATCTCTAGACAAAGATCAAACAGTTACTTGGCACACGAATGGAAAACAAAGAGAAGAAAATAAAATTCTCGGAAAAGTATAAGAATCCGTCGCGGATGTAACACGGCAGAACGGAAGGGAAAGTCAGGTATGACACCTTTCTAAAACGTTACATCTTTAAATCTTCGGATAGCGATAAAAATTGATCTTTATTAAAGGAATTTTTCTTTTCCATTTTCCAGTAAACTTAACATTTTAGTTATATTTTACGGTAGAATACCCGCAGTACCTATATTATAAAACGTAGTCATAAACTATCCCACCGTAATAATCTGATGTAGTTATTTGTGTTAAGCACCGTTACATTGCTCATTGGCTTGAAATTATTGTTCAGAGAGACGTAGACAAACCCTGTGAACTCAATTTGTATTCCAGCGAACAAATACAGAATTCCATGTTTCAATCAGGACAGCACCTGTACAAGATCAAAACATTTCTACCAGCCAGCTGTTAGTATAAAAGGGAACTGTGCCGCTAATTACATAATTACCGCGAAAAATATCGCAGAGAATAAAGGATGGAACGGGGCGAGAACTTCGTGAGAAGTTAATTAATTCGGTACGCAGTCACTGACTACATGCCTTTATGAATGTGACTTTTTGATAAACGTGACTGTTTATAAGGCTGTCGAAGTGTCGATGTCACATCATGTTACTCGTAACAGCAGCTGTAGGTATAAAGAACGGTGTTTAAAAGAGTGTAACCGTTTCGGCTGCAAAGTGGCAAGTAGTTGAACGTTTCTATGCATTTGTTCCAAACGAGTGTATAAAGCCGGTGCAAGCCGTCTCGCGAGCAAAACGTATTGTAGCTCTAATTGGCGCCTGTCCTTAACTACGCTTCTGTGGGCCTAACGAGACGTTCTCTCTTCAGACGCCTTTTTGCTATCAGCAAAAGCTGCTTTTGACCTGCAAGCAGCCAATGAACACGAGCTTTGTGTCAGCATTTTTTTATGTTTCCCCACTCTAAGAATTTTTTCTGCATCGTGGGTGCTTTTCAGAAACATTTTATCATACACAAATATCCACGTCCAAATTTAAATGGTTTAGTGTCCTCGTGATATCACCCAGGTTAACATTAGACACTAAACTAGGGTCCTCAATGTGTGAAACTAATATCACCCAGGTAAATTGCGGACACTACTTTAGTGTCCAGTGTTCACCTGGGTGATATGACCCAGTTATATTTTTTATTTGTTGATTGATAAAGTCTGTTGATTTATGCAACTATTGCGTGCATTTTTATTGCCATTTTGGCAAGGACAAGTAGGAGATGAGAAAAAAGGGTGATAAAGTCCTACAAACCACCAGGATCTTATAAACAAATCTTGCTTTACTACATACAACATGCAGTTTATTTTTGTTGGATATAAGAAACAATAAGCAAAGTAAAGTCTCACAAAGTATCAGGATGCCGGAAGCGTATAGGAGGTATTGTATTATTGGAAATGGGAATTTCATAATCAAATCTTTATACATTTCTTTAATAAGAAAATTCAAAATATTTAATTGTTAAAATTAGCCATTCTACTTCAAGTATTATTATAAAGCTTCCTATAAGGAAGGTTTATAGTACCTATTATTATAAACCTTCCTTTAGTGAATCCATATTTGTATTTATGCCTTTCGACTAAAACTTGTATTTCAACAAATGACTTTTCGTTTGACATTGCGACCTTAAATGTATACTGTCTGGTTTCGTTATTTCAGATGTTATCGTGTAAATCTAATACAAATACTGGTATGGCAGTTTCGTAATAGTTATATCATTTGCTATTTTTTTTGTCGGTAAGTTGCGACTAAACAGGCGATTATGTACAGTCACCTGCAAAATTGCATGGATACTTTAGTGTGTATTTTCCTGTGAACGGTTATAGTCGATAACTAGTTTACGTTAGGTGGCGTCATTTCTCGCTTCACACGATGTTAGTTCTGAATTGTCCATGCATTTCTGCAGGTGGTTGTACATAGAAAAAAAAAAGATAAATATTGTATAGTTTGTAATGAACCTAATGAGTGATGTGTAATTAATTCATGTAAAATTAACATCAGGTGTAATTACAGTTAAGTTAAACGCGTCAATGCGCTCATTAATACGTACCGCGCCAATGGGCCTTACTCCGAAAAGTACCACGTAATATCAAAATATTAATCAAGTAATTGAGTCCTGAAATTGATCATAACTTTACGTTAATTAATAATTAATCGCTGTTAATTTAACATGAATAAATACCTATGTTAGATGTTTTATTATCATAACATCAAGCCTGTAATCTCCGTGCGATTAGGCAGATGTACGATCGAAGACAGTTCCGCCTGATCATTTAAAAAGAAATTCGCCTAAATCGTGCCGAGGCGCTGCCACGGGCTAGCGAGCGATTCTATTTCTTGAGTGCAAGCAAAAATGAGCTTAGTGGTGATCAGGCGCGTATGACCGCCATAGTACCTAAAATACTCGTAGTACTCCACATTTCACCAGCAATGTTCAAGTCACATGTAATACCAAGTGAGCCTATTGCCATATTACTTTTGTGTTAGCGGTTTATATGATGAAATATTTTCCTTTACTTATTTTTATGACTTACACCGAGGCACGTGACGAGGTGTCCGGTTGGTCCGCAGATCGGTGAATGCTCATTACATTACATACCAAGATAGCTAATATTAATTCGTAGAGTTACATTTTTAACTTTCTATGTTAGGTAGGAAGGAAGGACGGCGCCGTCGGGGTCGACCGCGGCGAAGGTGGCGGGACGATCTGATCATGTTTGCGGGGCTAACATGGCCAGAGATCGCCCATGATAGAGACATATGGAAGGAGAAAGGGGAGGCCTTTGCTCAGCAGTGGGACACAAAGTAGGCTAATAAAAAAAAAAAAAATGTTAGGTAACTAAGTAAGTGTTATCTGTATGAATTGACGATAAAAGCATAATTATCATAATCGATGCGAAGTGCAAAAATCTTTGAGCTCGCTTTGCATTCTCGGATTTTTTTGTTTTCACAGTTCTTTTGCAGTTTTCGTAATTTCTGTTTGAATGATCCAAACCAAAGCTAACCTAAGTATGTCATCTCAAGTGAATTGTTAAAATGATCAAACTCGCTTCTCTCGATTACTCTCGTACATACTCCTAAAACATATTTTTTCTCACATTCAGTCCTATTCTGTATTAATAGACAAAGAAACTAACATATTCGAGATAAGGTGCAAACAAAATTTGAGCTCGTTCGCTCGCTCCTGTATTATTCCTATTTGCTGCGGGTGCCCACATATGCTGCAGAATTCTCACCCTGGGAGCCACCACTAATCTCTTCTAACTTCATTTATGAACCTGTTACCTCGCTGACAAGTTGACTACGACGAAAAACCGGGTCAAATTTAGGCTTTAACAGCACCGAAACTACTTTTTTACTCAAAATCACATCAAGAATCCAAAACCCTATCATGCTAGTAAATAACCTATAGTATTTTTAAAATCACTTTTCAGGATTAAGGCCATTTTTATCTTTAATCAGTAATTCTCTTAATTTATCAAGTCTGTAATTAACAAAAGATTTCGATTTTAAACCATTTTAAAATAGGTTTCTTCTTTAAATTAAAATTACAACATTTATAAAAATAAAAGAAGTGGTGTTTTATTGTTTAATATAAACTTAAGGTTTCAAGAATAGATAATTTCATTAGAACATGAAACGATGTCACTAGGGTGTTCTGCGTTAAATACAACACCCCTTGAAAAAACATAGAAATACATCCCCTTCATCAAAAGGCCGCGGCCGCACTGACAACAAGTTGTACAATGGGCCCTAGTGGCGGACAGGGCGATCCCAGCTGTGACTCTTTAAAAAGCTTAAACTTTCACACAAAAGGCTTTTCCTATGAAAACAACGGGTTCAAAATAAAAGCGACACAAATTCTAAATCCTATCCTTTTTAAATCCTTCTGCTTTAAACGAACACATATTGTTCATTTCATAATTTTAGAGGTAACTTTTAAGATATTTTTCTATCGAGAAAATGTTATGGAATCGTATTTTCGAAACATATACCACTTAGAAGTAATACTCAACTTTGCAATATATTAATTAAAAAGTGAATGCTGCAACCTAAGACATTATCTTTTTTACAATTTGGGATTTTTCTAGACCACTAAGTACATACTGTCCCACCAAGAAGTAACTTCAAAGTACATTCACTCTCGTAGACTCGAGTACCTCCAGAGTGTCACATCCTCCGTCCTCCAACAAAATTGAGAACAATGGATGATCATTCTTTCAAATTTCCGCTCGTACGCAAACCGCAATATAAGAAGTATGAGCCAAGTGCTGCCAACTTAAATAAAGTCTCTGTGACCTACATGCCATTTCATGAGAACCGTTGCTTTTTATTTTAAAAGAATATAATATATAAAAAATATATAAACATTTAACTACTGGTTAAGTAATCTAATTTGTCATCCCTCCATTATAATAAGGTAATTTCGTGAACAAACTTTGCGGTAGTAAACTACTTAATTAGTGTAATTATTAATAGAATTAAGTTACTCAGAGCCTCAGACCACCGCAGTCTTGAGCTATTATAAAACAAGGACTAAAAACTTTAGCCTACAGGAAATTAACGTGTTTGCGACGGGGCTACGACAAGCCTACGGCGTAGCGATAGGGTCTACGAGATTCTTGTGGGCACTTACAGGAGAGTAAATGGAGTAGATATCAAATGACTTTCAAGATTTCACGCCGAATTTCAATTTCAACATATATTAACATAACATCACGCCTGTAATCCTCAAAGGGTGAAAGGTGTACTCGTACACCCACATTTCGCCATTTACGGTAAGTCTCATGTAAAAAGGCGCGAGCCTATTCCCATCAATCGGGCACAAATTCAGACTGCTGTCTTTCTGTGTGGCTGCTACTGAGCAATTTCTGATGGAACACCCCAATAACAGTTTGCCCGACCCGAGACTCGCTCAGCAGTCGCTCTTGCAACCACTAGGCCAACGAGGCAAGCAAAAGCGTTTGTAAAATATATTATATTATGTTGCTGTAATGCGAATTACCTTCGATTTTTTAAATTTTATATAATGGACAGGTTCCGATAAAAATCCGATATTAATTATTATGTCAAGCATAAACTGTTACATATAGGTTACTGGACAATTTATTTACAATGATATTATGAAAATGGCCAGCAACATTTCAAGGAAAATAAATCGGCGTGGGCAGTAAGAGACGGTTTTCATTATTATTATGCTATACAGGCTATACCTAGTAGTTTCATTTCTATAAAAAATTAGTCTACTGTAATTTTTATACAGCATCTTTGCAATGGCAACGTGACATTTAAATTGATTGCTGTTAAAAACAATTTGCTCCGATTGGCTCTTGCTTATTTAGCTCTAATTGTTTTCACGAACAAACACTGCCATCAAAAATATTTTATTCATGAACTAGCGCCCCGGCTTCGCATGGGTGCAGATATTAAACTTTCTGTTGAATCACTCTATCTATTGGGGAAAACTGCATTAATTGCGTTGCGTAGTTTAAAAGATCTAAGCATACAAACAGCGGTAGCGACTTTGTTTTGTACTATATAAAGATTACTGATAGTTTTCTGATGAAAAGAAGTGCTTTTTTTTTGGGGCGTGGTAAATCATCAAATGACTCCTCCCGCTCAGACTAAAAACCACCCATGTTCCTTCTTAGCCCTTTGGTTCGAAGACGCGGTATCGCTTTCGAACAACCCACGGCTCCGACGGGAAGAACTGCTACTACTAAGTAATAAGTTTTTTGTAGATATCATACCTTTAATGGGATGTTTACCAACTAAAAAAATAAGATTCTAATTAGTCCGTCTATTAGATTTTCGAAAAATATTGGATACGTATTTTTTGTTTTATCAAATCAATAAAAATTGACGAACGATTTCGGTGGGGGGTTGTGACGTCACTGCTCGCTAAGAAATGTCATACTAATGTCTTAGAATATGACGTCACACGAGTTTTCAAAGCACTGTATCGTTTTCATTGTATGTTTGCGTGAAAAAAGAAAAAATATGTGTCCAATATTTTTTGTAATCTATCTGACTGTCTAATTAAGTAATTATATATTTTTTGTTAACATCCCTATTATTTTGGGGTCGGTGCAGCATATCATCTTTTTCCATACTTCTCTATTACTCGTCACATCATCAAACACTTCCTTTTTTGCTATGATATTATCTTCTTGCCCAAATCCCATTATAATTGGGTTTGGCGCAAAACGTTTTCTTCTTCCTATCTTCCCTGTTAGACGTCACGGTGTCATTTACTCCTTTCTTTTTCACACAATCCATCCATCTTTTCTTTGACCTTCCTCTCCCTCTCCATCCATCACTTTTTTAGTCACATGCGTTTTGTTGGTGAGCAATGTGGACTGTATTTATTTAGGATGGGTTGGAGATGGTAGAAACACTGTTAGTGCGTTATATTATTGTTATTTAATACAAGAACAAACTATGTACAGTCGACCAAGAAATTGGTTTACCACTCTAACGCCCGAATACTCGAACGTCACTCAATTATAAGTAGCCCTCAAAACTCGTGCTATCTCTGTCACACTGCGTTAAAGTAACAAAGACAGCACGAGATTTAAGTGCAACTTAAAATTGAGTGACGTTCGAGTATTCGGGCGTAAGGTTGAATATCATTTGCACGTACAAAACATCAAGTGCTATTTTCACGTCAGAATCTGTCAATCTGTCATCCTTAGCGAATAATTATGTTACTGGGAGATGTCATCAAAAGTGGTAAACCAATTTCTTGGTCGACTATACAAAGCAAATGGAACACTGACACTTGACAACATGAGAAAAAGTCATATAAAAATGGAACAATCATTCAAAATATAGTTCTTAAAGAAGGTGGCATCCCAGCCAGTCGCCAACACGTTTCATCCCTCCTCATTACCCCCTTTCTTTATATTATTCTTTTCTTGTCTTAAAATGTTTTCTAAACATTGCAGTCTTATTATTAGGTATCTCATGAATGTACATTCTTAAGACGATCGTTATACACGGGCGGCATTTTCTTCAAAGAGAATCACTTTGAAGCGGTGGACTCAGAAAAGCGCATCTGGTATATATAATAGAAATATGTATTTGAGAAACAGATTTTATTTAACTAGACCGAATTGAAAACCGACAGCATACATTTCAAAAAGACACATTTTAAAGCATCAGGTAGGTATCTTTAACGAGGTACTCGTGGCTGAGTATTAACAGCTGCTCGGGTCAGCAGTTGCCTAGGTTGGCAAGTGAATAGGTGATCAGTATGACCACCCATTACATAGGTACCGAGTTTCCTCCGTGCCTCGGAAAGCACTTTAAGCGGTTGGTCCCAGTTGCCATTAATAGATCTTTGACAGTCCTTACCGGTAGTCATTGACCCAAAAAATTGACAATCAGTCTTCCAAGAGGTAATGGTATTGCCTAGTACTAACTGGGTTTTGGAGGTCAGATAGGCAGTCACTCCATGTAAAAACTGGTATTCAGCTGCATCCGGTAAGACTGGAAGCCGACCCCAACATAGTTGAGAAAAGACTAGGCAGTTGAAGGTAGGTATCTTATACTTTGGTAAACCATTGAAGTTTAATTAGAACTTGTTTCGTTTACCCAGTATTCGAGAAAGTCGTTTGTTTTGACCCTGATCCGTACTTTAGTTGAACTAAGAGATTATATCAAGTGAGGGAGCAGCTACACTAATAACACGGGCGGCTGAAGCCGAAGTCTTCTATAACAGTACATCACGCCTGTAATCCTTGACGGGATAGGCAGAGGTATACTATGTAAGGTTGGTTTAAGGCTCATGTAATAAGATGCGACCCCGGTTACTGCAGTTCTCGGCACCATAACACCGTGAACTCTGCCTCGACTACAATGTGTATCTAATTGTACTATTTCTTGTCGATTTATTCATTTCTAATTTGTAGAATATAACAATGCAATTAGAAGCCAGTGATCTTCAATATGTAACAGAATGGAAAAAAAACCTTTCCATTGATGCAACATCTACATATAGGTATTAAAACGTTTTATCCAAATCAGCCACTTTTATCTATTTCACTACCAAATCTAGATTCCTTGGAGGCTTCAAAGGTCTGGCGGTGGACTCATTAGACAGCGTAAATCCTTTGAGCGCAGAGGATATCAGCACTAGTGCAGAAATCTCTTGGGAGGCCTCTAAGTGAATTCTACGAAAAACCTCTTTCTAAAAGTTCATGCAAACGCTCGGAAAGGTTCTGTTAGTGACATCTTAAAATGGATATTGAATTGCACTTATTTGACCAGTTTATTCGTATAGATAGACAGCTATAGCGTAGATTTTCGAGAATTATGCCTGACTTGTCACTGTTCCTGTATTTATTTCGATCAGTATCATCGGCGATACCCTCCTATGCCTAAAGATACATACTTTACCTATGAACTAAAAATACCAAAGGAAACGATTAGCACTAAATGAGAGAGTCTTTATAAGTACCTAGTAGAAGTATTTTTAAAGGCCACCTCCGTATGAAACACATGTTAATCTCGAAGCATGTATTCCACTATTGGCAGATTTAATTCAAAGGGATACCAAGGTATCTATACACGAACTCCAAATAACATACAGATGGCAAGAGCACTTGAACAAAATTAACACGGCGAAACTATTCCAAAGGGTAGCGAAGGGTCTGGTGGCTCGAACACATCGGAGCAAGCTGACCATGGCAATAACCGTAACCATATACGACGTTATTTTTAGTATAATGAAAAGCCAAAATACAACGGACAATGATTTAATTAAAAGATAGCATTCTGTGGGACATTTAAATAGGAAACTTAATTACAAGCGCTGGATGCGCAGCCCCGAATAGTATTAGTACGTGCTAATATCATGAATGCGAAAAGATCCTCCATGTCTGTCTTTACCTTAATGTATAGATTTGTGTAGTTGTAACAAGGGGAGACTATGACCTTCTCATACTGGAGGTTTGTTTCCGTTTCTTCATACATATCCATTTTTATACAGGAAATCGATTAAAACACTTAGCGAATCGGCCCGGCTTCGCATCGCTGCTTTTAATATTAGAAGCTACCTTTATTTTTTACCCGAAAGCGGCAAAGCCTAAAGGTGCGTGTGTATGTAGGGTTTTTTTGTTCCCCTGTAGCTATGTAACAGATTTGACCGTTTCATAAATGACGCAGTTATGAGGTAAAATAGTAAAAAAAACAACCAAATTGAGAAGATCTTCCTTTTTTTGAAGTCGGTTAAAAAACGAAAAAGTTGTAAATGTACCTACAGTTCTACACAGTAAGCTGAGTATTTATGACGATGTCAGTTTCTTTATTACGGACGAAGGTTATGGGAAACTATGGCGAAGTCTACCCCCAGCGGGACGCCTAGGGACCTCCGTTATGGGAATATATGGGGGTAGTTTAGAATGTTTCTTATGGCTATGAATAGGACATGTCTGGCTTTAAAAGTAAATGGTAAGTTGGTGACTAGGTACTTCCTGAAATAATAAAGACATTTATCGACCCATCTCGGATACAATACGATTGTGGTGCCTTAAAACAGGATATGCCACACCTCCTCTCTTGCCCGTCGTGCACAACAAACTGAAGGACACTTCAAAACTTGAATTAAGCAAAAGACTGAGCTGTCCACGTTGGTACGTACTGTTCGCAGAATCACGTATGTTTCCCCCATACACTGAGAAAAAATTATTGTTAAATTAACAATAAAAGTTTGCGAAATAGGAGCCAACAGAGTAAGTTTGTTGCCGCAGCAACTTTTTTATTGCGAAAAACTATTGCGAATGTGACAAAGTGGAAATGTGTACTTTGTGGATTATCACATAGCGAATTTCACAAACGCTCGTTTTCACAAACTTACTCTGTTGGCTCCTATTTCGCAACTTTAAACGTGGAGATATCACAGTGTTAAACTTATATAATCTAGCAACGTACAGTTTGCTATAGTTGCAATCTTACAGTTGCGATTAACGCAATGTTAATCTTCAACATTGTGGTTCCAGCTATGTACACTTTGCTTTGTTAGCAACCTTCAAGTTGTGGTTTCAACAAAGTTGTGATGTAAAAACTGGCCTGCAGTTGCGATTAACGCAATGTTATCTTTCAACATTGTGGTTCCAGCTATGTACACTTTGCTTTATTAGCAACCTTCAAGTTGTGGTTTCAACAAAGTTGTGATGTAAAAACAGGCCTGCAGTTGCGATTAACGCAATGTTATCTGTCAACCTTGTGGTTCTAGCTATGTACACTATGCTTTATTAGCAACCTTCACGTTGTGGTTTCAACAAAGTTGTGATGTAAAAACTGGCCTGCAGTTGCGATTAACGCAATGTTATCTGTCAACCTTGTGGTTCTAGCTATGTACACTATGCTTTATTAGCAACCTTCACGTTGTGGTTTCAACAAAGTTGTGATGTAAAAACTGGCCTGCAGTTGCGATTAACGCAATGTTATCTTTAAACATTGTGGTTCCAGCTATGTACACTTTGCTTTATTAGCAACCTTCAAGTTGTGGTTTCAACAAAGTTGTGATGTAAAAACAGGCCTGCAGTTGCGATTAACGCAATGTTATCTGTCAACCTTGTGGTTCTAGCTATGTACACTATGCTTTATTAGCAACCTTCACGTTGTGGTTCCAACAAAGGCGTGATCTAACATTGTGATGATCGCCATTTTACCATTGCTATTTCCGCAGTACCATATTGCAGGTATAGCAATGTTACCATTGCTGCTCCCGCAGTACAATATTGCTGGAGTAGCAACATTGTACTGTGGGAACATAAATGGTAGCATTGCTATTTCTGCAATGGTACTGCGGAAATAGCAATGGTAAAATGGCGATCATCACAATGTTAGATCACGCCTTTGTTGGAACCACAACGTGAAGGTTGCTAATAAAGCATAGTGTATAGATTAGCAATAGTAGAATTATTTAGCATTGCACATGCCAGCAATGCACAGAGCTTCTAGAGTGCTAAAATCTGAAGCCCGGTGTATTAATCATGTGCAACGTCTTAGAAACGGGAATGACTATCTACATAATAAAAAGCAGTTATCAAAATGTCACCAATTTTTAATCAAACATTAAGTTATAATTAAAGACGTAGGCAGCAAATCCAAAAGATTACTGCCTAACAAAAAGTCGAACAATGGGTCCGCCATGATATTAATATTATTAATTTCATCACTTTTTCACCACACGCACTTTTTTTACAGTTTTACTTTTCACGACGATTATCGACGCACTCGCAGAAGCGCCGACGGTCATAAAACCTATTTCTGCACAGACTATGTACGTATATATGTCTCTGTGTGTCCGTGCGGTGTACTTCCTTCTTCCTTCCTAAATTCCGAAAATCCGAACGGCTAGAAGAACTAGAATTAGATAATTAAAATCAGGTGTACCGTACCAACATAACGCACGCGCCGCGGAGATATATTCTCTATAGACTATACGCTATTACGAGTAGTGTTGCCCGCCACTGCCGACCGAAGACTAAACTAGATACCGATCGATTTTAACAACTTTACCAAATTCAAACATTGTCGAGAATGTACTTTGTGATTTTCACTATAGTTGATTTGTATTTTTATCTATGTTAGGATACCCTCGCTAAGTTTGAATTGTGTTTATAGCAATTTGAACATTGTTAGAGAATTATGCACATTGTGAACTCGTGCCCTTAGAATTGTTAACCCCACAGAGTACAAATTTGCAATTTTATAAAAAAAAAATTCAATGCCACAACATAAAAAATCAATGTGCTGCTTAGTTAAATTGCGAACGACACAAACTTTAACTTTGTGAACGCCTTTTAATAGATATTGCGATTTTATCAAAGGGGATCTTTGGTAAATTTAATTGTTAATTGTGTAATGTGATGATTATATAATATCATTGGCCAAAGCATATAAAACAAGTGCAACTTAAATTGCATACTACACAAACTTCAATTATGTGAACCCCACCCACAGATTACCAACTTATACGATTTTATCAAAGGGCCCGAAAATTGCTAACGCCACAGCATATAACATTAATGCACAGCTTATATTGCAAACCACACAAACTTTAACTTGGTAAACCCCACAGATTCCCAACATGTGATTTTAACAACGGGCCTGAAAATTGATAACGCCACAACTTATAACATCAATGTACGGCTTACATTGCGAACTACACAAACTTTAACCATGTGAACCCCGCATATTAACACTTTGCGAATATATCAAAGGCCCCAATAATTGCTAACGCCGCAATATCTAAAGTCAATGCGCAGCTCACATTGCGAACTGCACAAACTCTAACCATGTGAACAACGCATATTAACACTTTGCGAATATATCAAAGGCCCCAATAATTGCTAACGCCGCAATATCTAAAGTCAATGCGCAGCTCACATTGCGAACTGCACAAACTCTAACCATGTAAACCCCGCAAATTACCACTTTGCGAATTTATCAAAGGGCCCAATAATTGCTAACGCCACAACGTCTAAAGTCAATGCGCAGCTCACATTGCGAACTGCACAAACTCTAACCATGTAAACCCCGCAAATTACCACTTTGCGAATTTATCAAAGGGCCCAATAATTGCTAACGCCACAACGTCTAAAGTCAATGTGCAGCGCACATTGCGAACTACACAAACTTTAACCATGTGAACCCCGCTAAATACCACTTTGCGATTATATCTAAGGGCCCAAAAATTGATAACGCCACAATATTTTACTGCGGGGTTCACAATATTTGCGTTTCACAAAAAAAAAGTTGCTGTGGCAGCAAAGGTTATTTTGCTGTAATCACAAAATTATTTTGTCACTTTCGCAAGAATTTGCCCGCAATGTAAAACTGCAGCTTTGTCTCAGGATTTTTTTCTCAGTGTAGGTTTGTAAAAGGTGAAACCAGTCTGTAGCAAACTAGCAGACTACCTGTTAGTGTTAGCCATAACCGCTCACAATTCCAAACCCCAAGCTGCTATTGAGAAAGTTATACAATAATAGCAGAGACCAGGTACTTAATCAAGTTTCCGCTTTGACACAAATTCAGTTGGTAAAAGAAAAACTTGATGCCAGTTTCAATTAAAACTATGTATACTAACTTTTACTTATTAGACACCAACCCATTATAAATGGTACCCAGTCTAATATTTTTGAATACTCATTTTCGTTTTACTTAGTCGCCGCGTTAAATACATGCCTTATAATAAGATGAATACGGGAAGTGGATATGGAAACATTAAGTATACAAATTGTGTAAGTACACCAATGTCTTATAAATCTTTATTTATGTTAGGAGGCCATTTGATGTGTAGCTTTATATTCACGAGGGGCATACGCGTAGGTACTAAAACTCTACCTAAAATATTAAGGGGACTGCTCGTATTGAATTTTATTCTTTCAGCGAAATAACATGTCAGACTTTATGTTAGTTGAGAAAATTACTGAATGCGAACTCATTTAAATGAAAGCAAGTGATATCGATATGCTACAGATATTTTTACGCAAATACATTATTATTGATTTTGGTATTGGCTACGTAGAATTCTAGTGAACGTGCAATAAATTGATGTAAAATGTGCAATAAATATCTTTCGCAGTCAACTCAATTGATCAACTCAGTATCATCATTGTAACGGATGGACAAGTAAAGATTGATCACAGTCAACAGATCTCTTGAAATTAATTCATAAAATCGACCTCTTTACGGTATCAGAAATCATTTGAATAGTCCTATTTTCAATATGTACGTAAGAGATAGGCGTAGGAAACGTAACAAAAATGTGATGAAATCGAGGTCGACTCCATTCGGCAGGATTCCATTCAAATCAACCACCCTTTTTTGATTTCTATTTCAAGAAAAGTGACGAAGTGTGGGACCCGTCCGAGCCCCCGATATATCCCTATATAATATACCAATTTGCATGTGCCGGAAGATATCACGACAATTGACGGCCACTGAAATATACGGTGGAATAAGTATTCGTATTCTCCTGCCCAATTTGCGTAAAACAATTTGTGTTTGCACGGAGTTGAGTGAAAACGTTTACATGTTCACATGGCGGACAGATTTGCAATTTAAATTTTTATCAAGTGAACAACAATGTAATTTATTGTGCTAATTAACTCTATTTAATTTCCTGCACTTGGAATGAATTGTATTTAATTTTAAACTGTTGATTTTGTCCAGTCAATGTCACAAGATCTTTAAATGTCTTGATAATACATCTAGAACTATATCTTAGCCTCTTAGGAGTATTTTATGGCTGGATGGATGTTTATAAATCTATCACGCAAAAACTACATGGATTAAGTTTGGCAAACAGATATAAATTATGTTTTTATCTTGATAGACGATCCCTTAGGGCAATTACCAGACTCCAAACGGTACAAACGTTAACCAACTGAGGCCATAAGCTAGTGTCAGATAGATTAACTTGATGGAGGACATGTCTACATATTATTACAGTAGTTATTTATTTATTTATTTATTTATTTACACATACATAGTGATTAAAAAATTGGTAAGTGGGTTGGTTAGTAATTTAATCCTATTCTTCTAAAAGTACCTTTCTTTAATGGGTTCACACAATTTCTAAATATATATTATATAATATATATATAATAGAGTTAAATAGAGTGTATCTTTAAAACCTAAAAAAGGAGTAGATGTAATTTAAAAATCTCAATACATCAAACATTGGATAAAAAGATGTATAGTGTAGTGCAAAAAAAGGATAATTCCCACACATGTCCTGCTCACATGTCTGAACGATTTTATTTACTCCTCAGGGATTGTGTGTACAAGATTTATATTACACGAGAAGAAAAGGTACTTAAGCACACCCGAGTTAAGGGTGCGCCTACGTCCCGCTCGGGGCTGCGGGTTGTTCGAAAGAGATACCGTGGCCTCGATAAAGGGCTAAGAAGGAACATGGGTGCTTTTTAGTCAGTAGGAGTCTGACACTCCCTACCGCTCATTAGATGACTCCCACCCTCAAAAAAAAACGTGTTCACCTACGTAGTCGCACGCGCGGGCGATTTTAGGAGAAAGGAGGAGAATCTTAGAAGAGTCGAATGGACTTTTTTTTTTTAATAATAATTTATTTATTCAGACAACAAGATCCATAATTTGGTTAGTAGTAATACTTAAGAATAATGTTAGTAAGCATACTTTACTGACTGGTCACGCCTTTATGCAAGACGTAAGTACCAACAAAAAAGAAATTGGAAACAACATGGTCGTGTTACTTTAACTATATACCTAGGGCTGGTATCCTTAAAGAACCTAGGTTTAGGATAATATAATAGTAGTAGGTAGTAGTATAATGCTGGTATTCAGCTGCATGCCTTTGGATGAGACTAAGCCAAGCCCAAGATAACTAAACATTAAACGGTCAGGCACACAGATGAGGGTAGGTACCTCTACAGACTTCATCATGTTCCATGAGGCAGAAAACTTCGCGAAAATCTTCTTAAACCCAACAAAATGGCGTAACAAAAAATTGCATTTGTAAACGAATTAGGTACTTTCCAGAACTCTTATACAACAAACAATAGCGACTTGATTCGTAACCCAATTATTTTTCCTGCTTTCACGACAAAGTGTTAACTTTCAGAATAAACATTAGGTATTTTTATTTGGTTACAAGCTCGGAAAATCACAACTTTGTTACATAACGACCCTAACCAAGTTCAATGACCGGTTTTCGATTCGCCACCTAAATTAAATCATGAAAAGCGCCAAGAATACACCTAAAGTTAAAAATATTCTGGCTCAACAAAGCCAGAAGATCGTTGCATAAACGAACAAAGGTATTGTTATTTAAAACAAAAGCATGGCATTGGCTGCGAATAAGAAGCACGGAAAGCGCTCACTTAGTTAATTTCCTATCAATCTCCGCCGCTGTGTAAGTACAACGATTCGACTATTTCATCTGAAAACAAGTCGAATTAACAGACAGTACTGTTCACTATGTTTACTGCCTGTTAATTTGGCTGTTAATCATCTGCCTAGCCTTTTCCCAACTATGCTGAGGTCAGCTTCCAGTCTAATCGGATGCAGCTGCATTTTACATGGAGTGAGTGTCTTTCTGACCTCCACAACCCAGTTAACACTACTTAATACGATACCCTTTTGGTAAGACTGGTTGTCAGACGTTCAGGTCTCTGACCACCTGCAACGGCTGCAAAATATCTGTTTATAGCAGCCAGGACAAATAGGTTAACGTTCCGAGGCACGGAGGAAGCTCGGTATGTATGGTTATGGGCGGTCACCCATCCACAGATCAACCTAGGTACCACAGGTCCTAGGTAACCTAGGTCACCAGTGGATCAACCTAGGTACCACAGGTACCACTGGTGTCCTAGGTAACCTAGGTCACCAGTGGATCAACCTAGGTACCACAGGTCCTAGGTAACCTAGGTCACCAGTGGCAGTTATTATTAAGACATGAGCTTCCACAAACGTGATTCCGTAAATATAAATCAATTTATGCAAATGTATCACCTTGAGGTTTATGATAAATGAGAGAGCGACATGTCTCCAGGCAGGAATACCTCTTACTTTGTTATGATTGTCGTTTTTCATTATACACGGTGTGACATAGGGACATGGAGTGGGATATATGTATGATACTTAACATATAACATGTACATTTAACCGGGTAAGGGATTACGTCAAGAGGATGAGCAGAAACAAGGTATAACCGGATTCTTCTCGAAGCCGTCAACAAAGTTATATTCTGTACATCAAGCTACGTATGCTCTACGCAAAAATCATTGGTGGCAAACGCCGTTTTTTTAGGGTGAATATTTTTTTGTGTTTTCTCAGTAGAACTCAAAACATTGCGTCTATAGAAGCATTGAATAGTACGGGGGTCGAATAGGTGTAAGTTACAAAGTGCAAAGTGGTACTTATTTTAAAAAAAAATGGTACTTTGACCTCCAATATCTCCCTAACTACATAGATCGAGTATGGTCTAAAACACTAAAATGAACGCAATGACGCGGACGAGGAGAATTAAGTTCCTTTCGACTTCGTTAAAAGTATTTTTACAGCCATTGTAATAACTGATCATGATTTCTGATTACATATTAGGTACCTATCCTCAATTAAAACAAAGCATTGATTATGGTCAAAGCCTATTATAATTATTTGGGTTAAATAACTAAACTGAGAGGCCGAGGGAGAAAATACTTCGTATTATTATTATTATGCTAACATTTTGCCTAAACTTAATGTTTTCTTCAACCTCCCTCCAATCATATTAAAAAATGGACTTGAATCCAATCACGAAAAAACCATAGAAGTTGATTTACAATGACGGTCCCATTTTTACACTTCGGGCCATATTGTCGATTCATAATACACTTACCCAGTTTTCCTACTCTGGATTGGCCACTACACCACGCTAAGGGTTGTAAGTGGGGGAGCTTAAGAATTATATCGAGTGGCTGTCGAGTAGTCGCTGATATTTCTACAACCCTACCACAGAGTTTGACATTATTCTAACAAGATTTTTATCGGTTTAAAGACAGATGTCTTTGTTACTATATATAATTATATATTTTGTTACTTTTATATACATGCCTACTTTTAAAAAGAATGTAAAAGGTAAAATAACAAATATATTTTACAAAACTTTCACGGTTAGTTGAATTTTTGATAAAAAATATTAAATTAAAAACTCTGTAGACACATAATTTAATTTTCACATTGTGCTCTCTTCAATTTCGCAATACATTTTCGTTGGTCCTCTAATTTTATAAATTCCTGACTAAAATATTTTTAATTACGAATCTCTTACATTCAGACACTACCTCTTCACATTTATAATAGAACGAGGTCGCTGTAATGAATAAAGGAATGAGACAAGCGAATTAATTGTGTCCCTTTTCGCTTAATCGTGACCTAAATTACTAGCTATTGAAATTGTGAAACTAGATTAATGCTGTAATAAATTATTGATGAAAAAATCTACAATCTGTATCTATTGTTGGGTTTACCAGAATGTCGAATTTCGGATTTATTGCGGGCGTGTAGTTAACACGGACGTGGACCCTTGTCACGAGTTAGTAACAACAATGTTAAGTTTGCAGCGATTTCGCAACTATATTGTATCACGTATTAACTATTAATTGATACGACTGATCGCACAGAGAATTAGTTACCCTTATGTCCCGCTCCGGGGAGCGACCGGAATGTGTGAATTCAACTACTTGTCAAGGCCCACCCGGGACGGTCCACAAAATGATCAAGCATTTGATCAAACGAACATTTTGCCCCTAAAAATATTACTGACAGCTCTTCGCGATAAATGGTCGCACAAATATTTGTAATGGAGACTTATATCCAAAATGTGGGCGAAAACCGCCCGTATTTATTAGCCTCTGCATACTATGGGCGGGTAAACGTGGCACTCAACATAATTGTGTTAATAAAACTGGTTTCCCTATAAAAGTGTGCTAGGCAAAAATACATAATCCATATCAGCATAACTGTACCTACCATAGTCTTTATTGTCACAAGACATACGACTAATATCGCTACACTTATCGCATTCTATTTTGTCTCATATAAGCATGAATCTCAAAAACTGAAAACAATATTAATTTAAAACTAAAATGTTAAACAAACAATAATTACTAAAGTCATGTCATAAAATAAAATGGCCTTCGCAGCGTTCCAGTGATAAAATATGAAACTCATTTAAAAATACAAGTACATTTCACAGGAATGCAGTAAAAACATCGGCTCAGTGGAGCACCACAAGTGAAGCTCAATGTCTAGTCGCTTTCAAAACGATGCTTTAATTCGTTAAGCTTCGTTATTTTTACCCGACTGCGCCATAAAGGAGCGGGAATGCGTTTTATCTGTTTGTTTGTATGAAGGTCTGTTTCTTTGTTCCCTCGTAACTCCTAAACGGATACACCGATTTCGAGAAATTATAAGTGCGTTGTTGGATTCGTCTTTGAGGCAAATGTCACTCCCATCGGGGAAACGGGTTGTTCGAAAGAGATATTGCGGCCTCGACACAAAGGGCTAAGAAGGAACTAATAAGGGATTTTTTGTCAGTAAAAGTCTGACACTCCCTACCGCTCTGCCCAGAGCGGGAGGAGTCATTTGATGATGGGGAATCATAAAATCCCATTCAAAAAAACGGGTCGAAGTCATGATTAAACATTACCTAAATCTACTTTGATTTGTTAAAAAGTGTACCTACTATAGTATAATTTAAATCGTGAAATCTTTTACATTATCAAAATAGATGGAGTAAAAAAAAATCCAAAAACTATGTAGTTACTTAGTTATTAACACTAAAATCCGGACTACGGTAAGTAGCTAAGACTAAAAGGCTGAAAACAAGAACATTTAAATGACATAAAGTGTTTGTTTTCAGCTTTTCAGTTTTCTGCCACAGTCCATTGTTTTGCTATTGCAATAACTTTTATGTTTGAAATATAAAAATAACATAGACCTTTGCAGATAAAAATAAGTGCAGACTCAACCTTCAGCCGCCCTTTTGAAAGCGAACAATTCTCAGCCATATTTCTTAATTAAACACTGATTTGAGTTATGATGTAGATACCTTTGTTTTGTTTCGTGGACCCTCTAAGGAATACTTTTAATTTAGAAAACGTGAAACGTTCCTCCTATCTTGAAGGCAGGTTCATGTTGTGTTTCTAATATATATTGTTTTAGATCTGGTACAAAAGGGCATGATAAAAGATAAGGCCTTCAGGGATATACAGCGAACAAGGGAGCATCGGAGGCGTGATCGTCCGTGTAATTAGGCCGTGACTCGGCCGACCTTTCGCCCATCTGCGCAGCGGGCCTTATTCCTCCTTTATTTCAACTTTCAATCTCTTTTCATCACTTACCCTTTGCCTAAACAAACCTTATGACTTACAAATTGTATCGATTATATTTCAGCAGTATACAGTTAGCCTATAAAAGTTTCGTAACAACTTTGTCTCACAGCTAAGTGCGAACTATAAAAAAGCACTATACTCATCTATACTATTTATAAGTCGGAAATGTTCGTTATGTCTATTTGTGAAATTTTTAAGAGTATTTAGTAGTGGAATGAAGTGGCGCCGGTGACTAAAACATTTTTTACTTGAAACTAAATCACGCACCAGCTGGCTGAACAAGTTGTCGTACGAGATTTACTTTTAGCCCTACGGTAATATACGCAATTTTACGTCCGCTTTTTGAGCAAGAGGAGTGAAAAAAGTAGTGTAGTAATCGGGTGTAAGGGCACGCATGTGATGCGGAGGAATGAGCAAAATGTCGTGAGGAAAGTTTTGAGTGAATATGGATGGGCCTCAAAGTACAGGAAGATCAAAAAAACGATGGATGGACTATGTAAAGGATGATACCGCAAGAAAGGAGGTCTGATGAGATGACGAGTAATGGGCCTACTACACGCTCAAGCTTCACCACACTCTTCGTTCACACTTAACAGTACATCGCGCGTATGGTTGGTAAAAATGTATTACCATTACAAACCACACGCGCGATGTACTGTGTGCACCGTGTAATCGCGCAGGCAAGACTGTGGGGAAGTGTGAGCGTGTGGTAGGCGCATAAGAGAAGCATGGAAGAAAACATGCTGCGCCGACGTCAAGTGCATTGGGGTACCATACTTACATAAATATGTGAAGTCCCACAACAACGCCCCACAACATGCATTATTTCATTTCATAACGGCACGCGAGTTGACTAACTTGAACTTTCATGTTTCGTGTTCAATTGAATAATGAAGCATCTAAGCTCTTTATAGGTAAGACTTTTTTTTTCATTTATTTACCATTTACAAAAAAATATTACATTTGTTTAAGCAGAATAGCATTACTAAACCACTGAGGTTTGTACTTAATGTTTATTAACGTGTGTAGCAAGACTTTTAGTTTTCACTTAGGTATGATTTTTGAGAATAAAAAATGGCAATGATGAAATGCATTTCTGGCTGACATGACAATTTGGCCTATCATACGAGGCATCACTTTTTCTAGAACCCTGAACCTCGATTTAAAGAGAAGAATATTTTAAAACGTCAAATAATCATACATTATTCTCTTGCTCAATTCATTTGGCGTCGACGCAGCATGTCTTCTTCTTCCATACTTCTCTTTAACTCGTCATCTTATCAGACACCTCCTTTCTTGCCATACGCATCATCCTTTACTCAGCTGTGTTCCTTTTTTTTTTTTTTTTTAAAGCGTTGCCCCACACTAGGAATTTCTCCTGTATCGTGGGTGCGTTCACAAACATTTAAACTCACATACACAAATACCCAGACCCGGAACAGCTATCTGTAGGTCTTACAAATATTTGTTCCGTGCGGGGATCGAACCCGCGACACGCAGCGCAGCAGTCCATTGCTTGAGCCACTGCGCCAAACGTGCCGTCCTTTACTATAATAAAATGAAAAAGTTGCATAAACGTATACCGAAAGATATAACACTTCCCTACCGACTTTTAAAGTCAACGAGCGAAGTCGCAGGCCTCAGTCAGTAGTCAAATAAAAGCTCGGAGCTTCAATATTGAGAGACAGGGACTCCTGAGTATAAAATACATTTAGATGAAAAATATGTAAAACTGGAGGGCCCAGTCATTGCAGTTTTATGGTCGAAGCCATGTGCCACCACCGGGCTGTGATTTACTAGTAATTCATGATCGGCCGAAGCTGCACGTCTCGTTTGATAGTGGGGTTAACGTAAAACGGAGCTGATTTTATTCTGGGTATATTTTGAGATAGCTGTAGACCTACTCTTGCTGCCCAGCAAGAGTAGGTTCAAAGTACCTATGTGTTATTAAAGATATTCTCTGTAATTATAACATTACGCTTTCTTTAGTTAAACACTTGATCTGCTAGCAATTCTTTTATGAAACTAAAGTATATGTGGGCTATGTACCACTGCTCTTTTTTGGAGGATGGGAAATTATCAAATTACTCCTCCTGCGCTGGGCAGAGCGGTAGGTAGTGTCAGAATTCTACCGACTAAAAACCACCCATGTTCCTTCTTAGCCCTTTGTATCTCTTTTGAACAACCCGGAGATGTACCACTGCTCTTAATACAAGTTATTTACTAACTTAGTAAGGTGCTGGTTGAAACATCAAGCTGTTCTATTAACGATCAATAACTCAAGTGCAAGTATACACGAACCAACCCGCACTGGGCCGTGGTGGAGTATAGCCCATCCCTCTCCTAGAGAGGAGGCTTGAGTCAATGCAGTGGGAACATTATAAGCTGATGTTACTTACTTAATGTTATTTACATACAAATACATTCAACTGATTAAATACAGACAAATATACGCGATCCCCGAGTCGGGCCAAATAAACGAGTAATGCAGAATGCAGTCCTTTGAAAAGATACTTCGTAAATAGAATTTCCTAATGAGGGAAAATCAGCTTGCAAATAACAAGCAATTAGGTTTTAACTCCCCTTTGAAGGATGTTACATTTGCGATTTAAAAAGATTTCCCAGGTCAGGTAAAGTTTTATTGGTTTTTCCCATCAGGAATTACTCAGTAACAGCCACACTTCCTCGATTTGTGCCTGGTTGATGCCAATGGGCGCGGCTAAATGTGGGAGTTCTATTATGTACCACCTCTGCCTAACCGTTCGGTTATATATTACAGGCATGGTTATATTATGTTAAATATGGGCGCTAGGTGTCTCCATAAGTTAACAATTCATTATACCTTCCGGTTTAAGAATGTATTATCGATCCAAAAAAAATATTCCTTTAATATTTGAAAATATTTTCTGAAGCGTTGCTCGCTATCTAGAAATTGTTCTCCAGACATCATTGTAATGTATACAGATTTGAATTGAGAAATTGTTCAAGAAATCGATCCAAGGGAATGTGATTTTCGCTGTCGTACTACAAAAGCGCTCAAGACAAGTATTTTATTTTATTTCTCTGTACTATTTTACTTTCATATGAATATGATCACAACAATCTTTTAAACATTTCCTCTCAAATGATTTATTTATGTGTAGGTACAAAATAGACGTCGTTAGATGCCCATTTCCATTGTTTTCAGGAAGTTTTAGTTTAATTGGGTCCGGAACTTGGTCGTAGCGCTGCGGGTTAATTAGTTAAATTAAATGTAAATATATAAATTGCAGAAATGCGCTTAGTACCTATGTAATGATCCTAAGCAACCCTTTTCAAATTTAAATATTATGTAATGTAAGTATCTACAAACACAGTCATGTTTGTTCAAATCATATACGTAAAGGAAAACGCGACAATATATCATTTCTTTGAGTCTCGCTGAAGTAAGCCGCAGAGATACTCAAATCCCTAGATTGACAAACAAGAAACCTCATTCAGTCGGTGCTAGTAGCTCGTCTATAAAAAGACGCGTGTTGTTGACAGGTCGGCTTCAATGCGTGTAGGAGACGAACGTGGCCGTCTCCGTCCTAATGCGGTGATTTGTATGCAAGTCTGATTGTTTTCCTAGGCCTCCCTATAAGCCGACCCAAGTCTGCTACCCCTATAACATTGCGCACAAGAAACAATATAACTTACTGCCTCACTGAAACTACTAATTTGATTTCAAACTGTGAAGAACGTTGTTCTACAAACGGCGTACATTTTCATTATTCGTCGACACTACTTTTTCCACCCGACCGAACTTTTATCTCAAGATTAAGAAATAACTTATAGCCGTTCCGCGTGCGTGACGCTAACATTATTTATGGTTAATTCTGAATTCGCGAAAAACAACTTTCTTTTGTTATTACTACAACACACAATAAAACTATAGATTTTCTGTGTCAACTTACTTACATAACGGCCGTATATTTCTGACGCAATATTCTCCGATACTATTTTAAGAATTTTCTGTCTATTTATTTTTATGTTGCTACCTACGAGTACTTACACATTCAATGCTTATATTTGAGAGGCAATGTTGTACCTGTAAGTTGCCTTAGAGTGAACACTGTCTTGTAAATATTTTAGTAGAAATACTTAATACTTTACACGTGGCAAAGTGGCTGTCGACATTAAATAAAATTCCTTAAACTTACGCTACGTGGATGTTACCAACTTTAGTAATGAGTTTGTATGCTGGCATACGATGCAAAGGGCCAGTATCGTTAACAACCTTAAGTATTCAGGTATCTTCTCAGCAAGGTACCGTCTAGCTCAACCATCCGTTGGTAACTTCAGTGCCTCCTGGCTTTCCAGAGCTAAAGAAGCTTTCTAAAGATTGCCATACATACTCTCAGACTATGCCAGCCTGTCTTCGTACTCCATTACGTGATTAACTCTTTGATCAACCTTTTGCAAGCGTAGGCCTAGACTAACCAGAAGACACCTAGAGAGGTTTGCAAACTAAAGTTGCCAAAATATACGAGTAATACTAAAATTACACTAAAGAACATATCGTAATGTATGTATCATGTTTCTCTTTCTATTAATTTTCCTTTTTTTACCTGTTTGTAGTTAAAATATCTTAAATCAATAAAACATAATTTATTGATAAAATAGTGCGTGCATAAATGAGAGCTTTAAATGTAATTTAGTTTTTGGACATGGTCAATGCATTATAAACATTCATATTCAACGCGATTAGTAGCATTATGCATATAATTTATTCATGTATTTCGATTTCCCATTAGCCTAAGGTAAATATTAAATTGAAATTCAGGTTTGCTTGACCTGATGGCTTGATGTTCTAAAACGGTACTATAGCTCATTTTTGTATTATGTATGTTTACTGAGTACAGTCTCAACATGAAACTATTATTAGTGTACGTCATTGTGATGATTGCAATTAATAATTACAGGGAATGTTCTAGTCACGGAGATGGAAACTCAAAATTCTACATTTTTTGACAACATTTTGTTACACTGGGTGCTATCAGCTATGCCATGGTAAAGAGCAATTTACTAAAAAAATATAATCAGTTCTTTTTGTATATTCATGTCGGAGTAAAACATCTGCTAGCCAGCAAGAGTACAAATTCAAATTCAAATTCAAATAATTTATTTGCATAAGTGAGGTTTGACTGTCCAAGTGTCCAGAATGCGCCACGTACAAAAGTACCTTCTCACATAGTGCCAAAGTCTCATTAACTAGCAATGTTCATGTCTGTAGAAACAATAAAAAAACAGGCAATAACAACTATAGTATGTTGTAGGACATGGTACAAACTGTTACCATGAATTTAGCCCATGGTTTTAGGCTCTCCTATATAGGTACATATCTATTTTTCGTCATTACATTTCGCTTTTATAAGATACAGCAGTGTTTTAAAACCGAATTTCAACACGTGTGTCCATCATATGCTGGATTACGTTAATACCACCCCGCTCGGGCTTTGTACGAGTAGCAGAATAAAGCTCCCAGTCAGCAAAATAAATCTGACATTTTCAACAATAATCACCATTGCAGCCAATTCTCGTCATGAATGACTCCGTCTTTTGGAAACCGTATGAAAACCTTTCAGCTGTTTTTGACTTGATGGTTTTCAGACAGACAGACAGACTCGGCGAAGAGCTTTGTTTAATTAATATTCGAATTTTCGAGAAAGTTCTTTGTCTTTTTTTCAGCAGTCATTTTTTGCAGACATAATAATAAAACACAATGCTGTAATATGGCTGAAAGTGTAGGAGTGCCACTTAGTCCCTACCAAACATATCTACCGTTGATTTAGTGTTTCTAATACTCCGGTACGTTACCAATAATTCATTGCCGGCAATAAACGTCACTGATGCCCATTGGGTTCGCCATAAACTGGCTCAATGGTTGTAGGTATAACTATAATCAGGAAGGAGGTCCCAGGCAAGCGACAACCGCTTCCAAAGAGCTTTGTATTTTTACAACGACTTCTGACATGAGCGAGAACAAATCAATAAAAAAAAATTTTTTGGCTTTTTTTTAAATAAGTAATACATTTTTGACTTTCCAGCATCGTTATGGCCAAACCTACAGAACAGCGGATTGCGGACACTGGGCGACGCGACGTGTCAAATTCGTCTGAGGGGAAGCCAGAGAAAAAATTGAGATTTGTGTTTTCATTTTGACGTCATTTTCGTTGTCAGTAACCCGAAAAAATAAAAACCATGATAAACACATGCACCTATGACTAAAAAACAAAGAATTTTCGACGGCGCAAACTTGAATGTTTTTCCATAATTAATTTTATATTATATTAAGCTTTATATAGTATAATAAAGTGTAGGGTAATTTATATTAAAACAAAATAAAAGTTAAATTATCTAAGTTAAATGCCAATTAAATAAAATATCTTACCAAAAACGTAGGTAATCGACCATTAGTCATTCGTCCATTTGCTCGATAATATTCAATTTGCCCAATTTAGGTCAAATAAAACAGGGATTAAAAGGTGTTAAACGAGCCGTGCAAAGCTTTGCCCAGTGCAAATTGTTGAGAATTTTTCAGTAAACATTGATGAAAAAAATACTGTTCAAATACCGTCTGCATTCAAATGTTCAATGCCGAGTTACAGCAAGGACCACTACAGTTTTCAGCAACCTTTTTTTTTACGGAAAACAAACAAAGAAAAACGTTTTGTGACAAATTGCGCCAAAAATATAATCATGCGCAAAAGCACTCGGAATAAACAGGCAGGTTATCTAATGCCTCGTGTCTGTGTTACGATTAAATTATTTACGGTTGTCGAGTTTTAACACTTTCTTTTTATCGGTAACTTCCAAGTTGGGATTTTAATACTCTGTATTTCTTCCCAGTTTATTTCAGTCTTCAGTCTTATCGGTGTGTCTCTTTCTAAAACTAGAAACTATGTCTGTTTAACGTTCAAGGGAAAAATAATATTATAGGAACAATAATCACTTTTCACAGCCTGTTAAAACACATTTTTTTTTACACAAAAAACACAAAAGCTGCTTGTGGTGTCATTAGACATTAATTGGTTTGATTATTCTACGTGACTGATACTACGTACTCTTTTATTTTTACAAGAGGAATTAAACAACTAAGCGGCTTTTACAACAACCAGCTTATCTGTGCTATCAAATAACTCGATTAAAATAAATGTACTTGTACATATTGATGCACTTCTAGTGACTGCTTGTCACCACTTGGTGCTGAACACTCACACTGCACATAAGCAGGATTGACAGAAGAACTTTATGCCAGTCTCATACAATTTTGACTCGGAACTCCATTAGCGATAAAATGATGGCAAAGTCAAAAATGTATCAGGCTCAGAAATATATAGAATCTCCTATGATTCTAAATAATTGACCAAGAATCAATCTGAATATGGCTTTGTAGGCAGGTTGGTATACGCATATAATATATTATCTACCACACCGACTAAATATAAACAAGCTAAAGTACTCAATGATGTCAATAATTTACGAGATAATTGAATATTCAGTATGTGAGATTGCCATTAACGGGCAATTTAACAAATTCAGCCGTGATAGGGGGAGAATATATAGTAAAATTTAGTTGTTTAAATGTTTACATTTTGTCGAAACCGTGTTATTGAAGGACAGATTAGTGGTAAATGTGTTTGATATTAGAAGCTCCGTAATTTAAGAACATATTTTTTTTAATCATCTGTTAATATCTAAGTTCTAAGTACTTTAGTAGCGTTTTCTTATCAAATTTACCGTCATTAGATCCCGAACTTGCTATGGCAACAGCAAATACAACTCCTAATAATCTTTCCCATCTTGTACATATTGATCCCATTCAAGAAACTGAAATCCGTAACGCTATGGCTCTGCTTCCTCCGAAATCTACCCAAGGCCCAGACGGGATACCTCAGTACGTGGTCAAAGATGGCTGTGAAATTTTCAAATTGCCCTTGAAACATATTTTCAACTTATCAGTTGCGTCAAATACATTCCCAACAGAATGGAAAACATCCAAAGTAATCCCGGTTCATAAAAGTGGCCCAAAAAGCGATATTAAAAATTATAGGCCCATAGCTGTTTTATCAATATTTGGAAAAGTGTTTGAGGCGGTACTTTTTAAAAAAATATATTCCAAACTGCAACGGTGGTTTGCGGAGGAGCAGCACGGATTTCTTCCAAATCGTTCAACCACGTCTAATTTGCTCAACATTACTACACTGTTAGCCAAAAATATTGACGACAGAAAGCAGGTGGATGTCGCTTATTTGGATTTTCAGAAGGCTTTTGACCGGGTTGACAATGATATGCTTTTGAGTAAACTGGCTTTGGCTGGCTTCTCTGCGGCATCGCTTAAATTCTTCGCAAACTACCTATGTGATTCGCAAACAATATGTTACTTTTGACACTGCCAATTCGGAATGTTATTCTGTCACTTCTGGCGTAGGCCAAGGTACTAACCTCGGTCCCCTGTTTTTTCTAATAGTTGTTAATGACCTGCCTAAGTATGTAAAGCACTCCACAGTTTTGATGTATGCCGATGATGTCAAAGTGGCGCTTCCCATATGTAATCGTAGCGATACAGCTACACTCCAACAAGACATAGACAGCATCCACCATTGGAGTACTATAAACAATCTTAACCTTAATATTAGCAAATGTGTAATCATGACCTTCTCTAAAGCCACACAACCTATCCTCAATGTTTACACTCTGAATAATGAGCCCCTGAAAAGAGTTAATGCCGTACGCGATCTTGGTACTAATTTTGACCCACACCTTACATTTAACCAACATATAATACAAATATGCAACAAGTCCCGCAAAAACTTAGGTTTTGTTTTACGACAAGTAAAAATTTTTAATAATCGACAAGCCATAACCCTAATCTACAACTCCTTCGTACGCAGTTTACTCGAAACCAACAGTGTAATCTGGAACCCTCACGAAAAAAATTATAGGTTAGTAATTGAAAAGGTCCAGAAATCTTTTATTCGCTACCTCTACCTCAAATTATTTGGTTTTTACCCATATATGTACCCTACGCCGTTCGTACTAGGTATGGTGACATACCAGAGCTTAGAAGTCAGGAGAAATCTTGCTCTAGTTAAGTATGTTATTTACTTAATTCGTGGCTCCCATTCTAATTCCCTGCTGTTAGAGTACATATCTTTTAACATCCCACTACCTATCCGACACTCTCTTCGCCCACGCCAACGTCCTCTTTTTTCGATTCCTCAAACTAGCACCGTAACTCTTAAGACCAGCCCACTATTTCTAGCTCTTACACATATCAACAACATATTAATGTATGACGAATCATTAGACATATTTGCAAGTACGGAACTGAGTCTCCTCAACACTGCTTGCCGATACCTGGAGTCCATTGCCACTCCCAGTACTATCTCCTCGGGTTAAAGAAATTGTATTCCGTGTAATAAAATATAATTACGATATAATTATATCGTAATTATATTTTATTACACGGAATACAATTTCTTTAACATTTAAAAATAAAAATTTAACAAAAACTCTTATCTTCTTAAGAAGATAAGAGTTTTTGTTAAATTTTTATTTTTATTTGATTAATTTTTATATAGCTATGTTCATTATGTGTTCAAATTTTTTCCACTAAATTTTATGTTAATTTTATTGTATTATTGCTTTTATTTTCTCGTTTTGATATTATTTTTATATTTCTAATTATTTTGTTTGTGTAATTTTTATGTTCGACCTATAACTTATATGTGTGGTGTACTTACTGTTAGTATAAGTTGGTTATAAATAAATAAATAAATAAATAAAATATCAGATATGTTAGGATCGACTTCCAGACTAAACGGATACGTCATCTACGGCCTTATAGAATTCAAGGCTTATTCCACAAATCCCCCCTGAAAATCCCCCCTGAGGGGGAAAAGTGGAATCCAACAATAGTGCAGGTGTAAGGTATTCATTTTCCGTATACTTATTTAACTTTCAGCTTATTGCAATAAGGGCGAAGCCGCGGGCATAAGCTACATAGTAATTAATAAAAAGCTACTACAAGACAAGCCATTGGGATGAGTAAGTAGTTCCTAGGTAATAGAATATGCAAATAATTGCCGTAAGTGCCTAAGTGCCCCGGAGAGGCCAATCAATTACATATTAATTCGATTACTTCATCTCGTGTGACAGCATGTCATTTACAGTTTGCAACAACAACCTCAACCCTTTGAGCACCTACGGTCAACCCTTCCACAGCCGGCAACTAACTTGAATATTTTTCGCACAAGTGATTTTGGGTCTTGTGTCATGAAAAAAGTTACATATTTTAATATAATACTTAATTTTAATAGAAAATCAGGAATAAATAAAAAAATCGTTCTTAGTTTCTAGCTCTATGCATGATGTTTTTAACAAACTGCCTGAGACATTAAAGTCGTTAAATCTGGACGAATTCAAAAGACTATTAATGAAAATATTGATCGATAAATGTTACTACTCGCTAAAGAACTATTTGGATGACAGTTCTATAATCCCTCCTTTAGATAATAAGTATTAGGTTACCTATTTTGACATAACTGTATTTATTTTAGCTAATCGACATTGCAATCCATTGACATTATCCTAATACTTTTTATTGACATTTAACATTAATGTACTACCTTAGATTTTATTGTTAACATTGTAGGAATAGTTATTTGATTTAATAATTTGACATTTCTGTATTAATTTTAAATTTTATGATTGACATTGTTTACTACACTTTTTATTATTTTAATTATTTTATTTTTTTCCTGACATTTTTATTATTCCGTAAATTTTATTGTTGACAATTTGTAAATATTTATGGATCACTCACTTCTTGTTATTTATAATTTTATTTGATAATAGGTTATGTTGCACGTAAATACCTAATTAATTAAATGTTATATTGATCATATTTGTACGCCGAATGGCAAAACATAGAGCGCATTATAAACATGTAACACCTCTCTGTAAAAACCTATGTTAACAAATAAACAATCTGAATCTGAAATAATCTGAATCTGATGAGTATAATTATAATGCTCCAATTCCTGAAACGCAACCTTCTTTCGATAAGGGGAAATAGACTATTATAGCTTTTGCCCACGGCTTCGCACACCTGAATGTCGGAAATATCAAAAATTACGATTTTCCATACAAATTTTCATCCCCTTTTTCTCCCCCTTGCCTTTTGCCTTTTATATATCATATAGAAAATAGATAGATACAGGTTGTCATTTGGTATTCTCGTCAAACTCAAGGAAGTATAACTATATATAAGATTCTCGACCTGAATCAATTATAAGATGGAAATATAATATTTGCGTATACGCATTTATTATAATTATCGGCAATGGTGAACCCACCCGTGTTATAGCGCGGCCCATCTGGTTCTCACCTTAAAACCGCACACAAACAATCGAGTTGTCGATCATTGCTTATTCCCTAACTTAAGGGGGGCGGAGGGTGGCTGCGGGTTGTTCGAAAGAGATACCACGGCCTCAACAAAAAATTGTTATCGAAATTATAAGTCAAGCTGGAATTTTTATTATTTGTCCACGGAACCCTGATAATACAAAGTCAGAGGTATCTGATTTTATATGTTGCGGATTATCGATAAGCGAGTGGAGCTTTTGAAATCATGTGATATCTACCAACCCGCACTGGGCCGACGTGGTGGATTATACAAGGAGCAGTTTTGCATCCACGTCAGAAGATTGTCATAAATCAATTCAAATTACAGAACTGATCAATAACTAATAAGTATACACTGATGGATACTTGTTTTGTTGGGGTGTGGGAAATCATCAAATAACTCCTCCCGCTCTTGGGCAGAGCGAAAGGGAGTGCCAGACTTCTACTGACTAAAAACCACCCATGTTCCTTCTTGGCCTTTGTGCCGAGGTCGCAGTATCTCTTTCGAACAACCCGAAGCCCTGATGGGGAAATATGTGGAACTTGCATTCGAGTTGTCGTATCTTCGTAGTCGATGGAGTTCTGAAGTGACAGTCTACCCTCATGGGAAAATGCAGCATGACGCATTTGTTCACTTGGAAACACCTGTCTTAAGTCCTGGAAACTACGTGTCTATTCGTTATGACATAATTATTGTCTCATATAATTATGTACAGGTTAAAGGGGATGCATAATTATTATGTATTCCCCTTTTAACATGAGTTTGAATCGCCCTTTGCGTCGTATCATTTATAATGCAACTTACCTTGAATATTCTGCGAAGCATGTATGTACGCCTACACGTTTAAACTGTGTTCCTATGAATTATATGAACGTAGACTGTCTAATGAATCTAGCAAGGCAATCAATTTTATGCTACCTGCAAGTCTTGGTTTTTATTGCTAAATGGCACGAGGCAAGCAATAGTACGAGAGGAAGTACGTCGAATTGTGAACGCATTTAGATAGCTTTCCACCACCCCTGACATGACGACCACGACCACTCTGCCAAGAGTGTGACGACAGAGAAGAGAAGAAGAAATGGATCTTCTTTACAAGTCGATCACACCTGATGGAAAGCAATGGATGGAGGATCTATTATATGATGGAACGAGCGTGCCTGTTCACTCTTGCTTTGAAGGCTGTCGGGTTAAATGACTTAAATGTGGGAGGTAAAAAAGAAAAAAAAACACCTTCAGCAAAATGAACCGAAGTTTTTCCCAAATCCAGATCAACAGGGTCAAGCGACGAAAGTGTTATTATTTTTGACTAGTTGCACAGTTTTATAGTCTCGTTAAAGTTGATAAAATACAGTGCTACAAACTTAACTGTACAAACTTTAATTTTAAAACTTAAAAAAATATATAGTACCTAGTAGTCTTTAAGCTAATTTTGAATTGAATTTCTTATGATTACTTAACCGTTGCCTCCGGATTCGGCCTTGGACGATGGCTGTTGCGCCAGCTGGTCATCCGGCCTTGGTCAGAACCCGCACTTCAGTCGGACAGTACCCCCAGACGAACATGACATTTCAAAGGTGATGGTCAAAGTATTTTTATAAGATTAATAAGTATATCAAAATTATGTCCCGTCCTCTCTTGGCCAATAATTATAATGTTTAAATCCTATGAAGTAATAGAGAGCGAACCTATTCTCATGAACCGAGCACAAAATCAGACTCCCGGTTGCTATACTTAGGAATTCCCGATGGAAAAAGTCTAATAACCCTTTGGGCGATCTAGCAAGCGAACAGGACCGCAAGCTCAATAGTAACGCTTGCTAAATTGTGACCACTAGCTAGATCAACGACCCAACGAGGCAATACAGTGGGGCAAGTATCAATGATAATCGTCATTGATAATTTATTAATTTATCAAAATAATATTATAATACCTCGATCATTGTCTTGATATTTATAAACATCGTTATCAAGGCCACTTCAAGTGTGTCCGAACGCGATTTGCCGCTTCCGTGCGTGTCAAAATGCGTTAAGTGTAAATATTAAAAAAAAATACAATAACTGTGTTTAATCAACAAACAGAATGTTTAGTACATTTCGTGTTTAATATAATATAGGTAACGTTAGAAACAATATAAAATGTTAATCAATACAGTAGGAGAAAATCACTTTTAAAAGTTCATCATCGCCCTAGTCCTTTCCGAATCATGTTGGGGTCGGCATCCATGTATAACCGAATGCAGCTGAGTATCAGGATTTTACATAATCGACTTTCTAGCCTCCACAACCCAGTTAGTACTGGGTAATATGACACCCGTTGATAAGACTGGTTGTCAGACTTTTGGCCAGTACCAAGTATCAAATGACTTAAGTTATGACGTACAGAAGGGCGAATGCATAAATATAGAATAGATATTGTTAGTAAAACCTTCTAAAAAAAATGTTTTTATATTATATTAAACTATTAAAAAAACCGGTTAAAATGGAAAAGAAACCGACTGCAAAAATTGCCGACAAAATGTCTTCGTTCCACTATCTTAATATTTATGCCCGGATAACCTTAGAAGTTATCAGTTCCTTTAAATATACAAACAGTAAGTATAGATTCTCATTCCTAGATTGAACCCGGCGACAAAGGCTAGGAGAGCGACCAGAGATAAGTACCTACCTAGTACCCAGCCAACTTTAAAATAATTAAAGTCTGGAAATACTCGGGCAACTAAATAATTTTGCTAACTGAACTCCGGCTTCGTACTATCATTTTGCTGTCTTAAAGTTGAATGCACCATACTGCCCGAAAATAAATAGCAACTTTAGAGAACATAATATGTGCACTGGGTTGTAATTAATATCATTTATACGTTGGTAAACTGGGTAAAACATTAATAACATGTGTAGTGTATACTTTATGAAAGGACAAAATTTTACCTTAAAATAAATAAAATTCGGCAGCTTTACCACATTCTGGCTTCTGTCCAGAATAGAAGCTCATCAAGAGAATTAAAACTGCTTCAACTTGAGTACCTAACTCTATTACAGAGTTAACATGTGGGTGTACTAATATGGCTACACCTCTGCCTAACCCTTTGGGGGAGTATAGACATGATGTTACGTTATGTTGTAGCTACGTGGTCCTATCATCAGAACACATCCTAAAAGAGTAGCAGTAAGTAGTAAAAGGAACATTTTTCCCATCATCAAGTTTATGAAGGTGTCACCACTGAAATGTCACCTTCTCTAAGCGAGGATACAGACCAATCACAAATGTACGTAAAACAAATCAGACGAGATGCTTAATATGAATGAACGGTTAAAACCAGACAAGCAATGAGCGACAGCCGTCGAAAAACAAATGCTAGCGACAATCGAAACTGATCGAAAGCCTCAGATATCATTCAGGGAACGACAGTGTTATTATTGCATACTGTTATAAAATCTAACCCCTAAAAGATACACTTGACTTTTCATTGTGTGTGTTTTTACAGCAAAAGTGACTTTTGAATGTCTCTCCTTGTTTGACCCCACGCACCCCTAACCGTTGTTTGTCGTGATTTGCATAATCAATATGAAAAAACAAGCTATCCAAAGATTTATGACATCCTGAGCAGTGCTGCCTGCAATAAATTAGATGCTATTCATATCGAGCGCCCATTATCACGATGGATGACTCGCCTTAGGTACCGGATAACATAACCCATAAAAATGCCGCAGAGAAGTCACATCGTTAGCAGAAGACGGCACAACGGTGACCAATGGTCCAAATTTTTAGAATCAGTCCCCATTTCAGTATTCAAATCTTTCTCAGCTTGCTCATTTATTATATTCACAAAACTTGATTTACTTACTTAGGTACTTATGTTCTTGTTTAACTTATTGAAATATGTTGACAATTCAATAACTTACAAGACAAAAACCAATTTGTCACAAAAGTGATTTAAAAAGCCACCTTATGACAAGCCTAGCGTAAAGTTGACATATTCAAATGACACAACTACGGCACGCCATGCAGGTCAAAAGAAGTCCCGGTGTCAAAGACAAGACGTGGCTCTAAACGTGACAATCGAGCAAGTCAAACTCACGAAACACCGTTAAAAACACTCGGTGAGTAACAACCACAGATGACAGAAACAACAGGAGATATGGCAAGGAGGCGTGGTACATGCGAACTCATGTGGCCACGACAGGGCCTTATGCCACTTTCAATAATAAGTCGAATGTCAACTTGCGACGTCTTCACTGCTCGTGATTTTTTACAAAATGCCGCGTTGTTCAGTGAATGTTTGTAAAAATAATAGCTGTATTGTGAATTACACGAAAGATGGTATCTCATTTCACACGTAAGTACTACAAAAATAATGTTTTTCATATTGAATTCATTAAAACATTACTTCGTGGTACGAGAAACATGATGAAAAACCAAATCAATTGTTTTCATTAGGAACAAAAACCATTGCTTGTTTAGTACAAATCGGCCAGTGAATCGGCTGATCTAATAGCGCAATGGATAGGTGTTTTACTGATGCTCTCACTCACACAATATTTTCGAAAAGCTGCTGCTGTCAGACTTTGTGAGCTAGAGATGTCTAATTGTGATGTTTGTAGTTGTCGATATTTTATACGATGATTCTGCGTATACGTATGATACGTATGATTATACAGATTATGCATTATAGAATTAATTACTCTACACAATTGTTACTGCAGTATAAGGCGTATTTTATGGCGTTACTGAGCGTTGCCGTAAATGGAGATAAGAAAAACCAATATTCTGTACTATGTATTTACTAATAAAATATAAATTTATTTTTAGTTTAAACAACAAACTATAAATATAGGTAGGTACTAATAACAACGTTTATATTATCACGCTTTCTTATTTTTGCAAGCAATACTGAAAATAGAAAGTGCTTTTTATTGCTTAATATTGACTGAATAAATAGTATTCATTGGTTGCTCGAGTTAGTTAAAGAGAAGTCCTGACTGACTGACTCATCAACGCCCAGCCCAAACCCTTGGACCTAGAAAGCTGAAATTTTGCACAGAGGTTCCCTTTATAATGTAGACAAGGAATAAAGAAGGATTTATTTTTTGAAATTCAACCCCTAAGGGATTTAAACTAACAGACAGACAAAAGTGCTGCTTATAATCAGCACTTTTCGAACGTCAAAATCTGTTGCAACACATCTGTGGTGTAAGTTAATATTACGATTTACTACAGACACAAATCAATATATTTTTTTTTAATCAACCTGTTTTGAATAAATGACTTTTTTTATATTGAATGATTTCTGGACATATTGTTTTTTATTTATAATTTATATTATTTTCAGGACCCCAAAAGAACTTTATTACAATATAATAATAAATAGAAGAATCGATAACTTTTCGATTTTGTCAATCACTAGCGTCGAAGTAAAACAAAATGTACTAAGTAAATTGTGCGGTGCATGGTAAATACAAGCTGTGACTGAAGCGATAAGGTTTATAATTGATTGTGTAGTACGTAATGTTTTAAGAAATGCGGATGTGTTTGCGAATGCGTATATCTATTGTTTTTACTGCTCTGCGTGTGTGAACTGACGACACAGGTCCCCATACATTTTCGGCTAAAGGGCATATCTCCTGTTGTTTCTGTCATCTGTGGTAACAACTCAGGCATAAACTGCTCAATGAACATAAACGTTAGTACTAACTTTTATATTGCATAATATCCCATCGACGACTGAACCGTTTCCTATAAAGAACATTACCTAATTATTTCGGGATCATCTTCAAGCCTATACCAGCGGCGAAATCCGTATTTACACGAACTACCTTCAAGCTATAAGTTTTTAAAGTGATATAGTCAGTCACATTATCATTAATAATAAAACGTGATAACTACAGAAACCAACTAACCAACTTCAGTTTATCCGTGATCATCATGGAGCTTGTACCAGCGCCGAAATATCACGCACTCAAAACAAATAGTAATCATGGTAAATATGCCGTATTCAGTGTTACATTCAAGCTAGTTAGTATTTATACTATTCAATTCCGTGATTACTCACCCTCTTAACGTCAATTATGTTTAAGCCACATGTAATAGGGGACGAACCTACTTATTGCCAAACGATCATCAAAGCGGCACAAATCCAGACTCCGTGGCTACTGACAAATTCCTGATGGAATACCCAACGACAATAAAGCCCAATCCGATAATCGAACACAAGGCCTCTTGTTCAGCAGTCGAGCCAGTTTGAATAAATATGTACGAATTAATATTACAATTTAAGGCATGTCAGTTAAAAATAATATTATATTATTATCGAGCTAATGTAATAGAATTCTCCTAATTTATTTGTTTCTGTACTCTACCACAATGCTGTCCTATTTGACCTTTTTTTTTTTTTTGGTGGGTGGAAAATCATCGAATAACCCCCCCCCGCTCTTGGGCAGAGCGAAGGGGAGTGTCAGACTTCTACTGACTAAAAACCAAACCCATGTTCCTTCTTCGCCCTTGTGTCGGAACCGCGTTAACCTTTCGATAATCCACAGCCCCGACAGGGTCCTATTTGACCCTAAGGTTGACTGGTAGAGAATGCCTTGTGGCATTAAGTCCGCCTATGTACCACGTTTGTGCATGAAGTTTAAATAAATAAATAATGTCAAAGTACCTATATTTTATTCAATTTTATACAATCAACGATCAAAAAGACATTTCGAATTTGGATGTCAAAGTATAATTCAAAGAGTCGTTTCATATAATGTTTTTAAATAAATGAAATGCAATACGAGTACCTATGTAATTAGTCTATGAACTTGGAACCATTATCCCTAATTGCCAATTGCTGCAGTTCTGTCCCGATCAAGGTTAACCCACCAATTAATATCGAATGCGAAGACAATTTATCCAACCTAATAACGATGCATTCTTGATCGTTAGCTCTTCAATATTCAATTACTTTTGAAAACTTCACTCATTTTGAATTCACTTTATTTTAAATTCAATAGTTTCCAAATCCAATTTCTGAATTTATTTTAACTAGTGCTAAAATAAAGGTATTGTGGTTATTTGTTCGAAATGAAACACGCAGCAATCCGTCGGGTAGTTGAAATAATATTCAATTTCAAATGATATTTCATTTCAATTGATACCTACTCTACCTCCCTCACAAAACAAACAAATATCACTGTTACAGATATGCGATTTATTTATCATCCTGGCTTGTATTGGACGCTTAACCACATAATTAGTACCGACTGCGTTTATCTAAACGGATGTCAAATATAGCAATGTTAACCGACAAGAGTAAAAGTTTAAACCGAACCCGCAAATTATATTAAAATGAGATGAGGGAATAAAGTTCACCTCTGCTTAATTGCACGAAAAAGCAAAACATCAACGTAAATTTAATTGGAATCTTGCAACGGGATTCGATTTAAAATAGAAGGGGACTTTAGAAGCTGCGCTCGTAAGGCAAACAGTCATGAAGAGACCTAAACTAACAACGTCTGGCGCAGCGCTAGGGTTACGTTCACGAGAATAAACTTTAAGTGATCCCAAGCGCAGACCCATCCTGGCCACCCGCATCACCCAATCCGCACAATTTAATTTATCTCCGTATACATTAATGTATTGGTAGAACTTTAACCTTATTCTCGGAGGTTATCGCGACCTCAATTTACAATATTATGTTATTGTATTAGCACCACAACACTCGGTTTAAGTTTGAATGTATTCATACGTGTGCGCCGTGTAGGACGGCGCCAACGGGAATGCAATTTACTGCCCTCTGCGGAGACGTAGCGAACTTCTTACAACAAATATTCATTAGTAACTTTTGTGTGCTATGTGATTCACACACACGCACGTGTTATACTGTGACGCCACTAAACGCCGAAAGAGTCGTAAACTGTGTATATTCATGCCAGCCTCTTCATGTGCTCGACCGACATCTAGAATATTACGAGGCACCAACATCCTTACACAAAACCCTAAACATAATCTGTTTACGCACACGAGTACTACAAATATTTTACAATTCACGACATCGAAAGTATTCTTTTAGAATTTCCATACGTAGGTAAATTTTCCAATGAGCACTTTCTCAATTTAGAAATTAATGTAGCGCGTAATTACTTTAGGTGAATCCGCTGTGATGTTGGATTTCCGAATTTGATTTGTTTATACTTGGATTCAGGGCTGCTTGGAAAAATCGGATTATTTAATGAAACGTCGACGTCCGTTTAAGACACGCAAATTCCGCAACAGATAAACGGAACTTATAAAATGAAGAGATTTTTAATCTCCCGAAACATATAAACTTATATTATAAGAGAACTTACAATTTATAAAGTGTAACGTGGGCTGCAGTGGTCTGTGGCTGTGGTCACTAGCCTCAAGCCGAAGCCAGCCATCCAACTACCCTCAAATCACTGTAAGCTTGTTGTGGTTGAAACCATATTTGGAATGATACCTACGGGTAGTTTTAAACAGAAATTCTGCACGGCAATAAGCGAAACACAGTATTGTGGTTTGTAAGTGGACGTCCAGCCTAAATATCAAATGGTGCTTGACAAAACGGAACGAAACAGGAAGCTCTTGAGAAATATATCAACAGTGTATAGCACAATTTGTGGAGACAGATAAAATATAAAAATATTTCTTTGAAATGGAACCTATTTGGGACGGTAAATGTTTCCGTGCGTTTCACAAATGTCCCAAAAATGCTGGTAATTCACTCGCTATTTATCTTTTTATAATTATTTAAATTCTAATTCTGTTTAGGTGTAGCATTTTTGTTGGCATTTGGTTGGGCCACATACCTCTGTATGTGGCCCAACTAAATGCCAACAAAAAATGCTACTAGGGTAATGCTGTTAAACAAAACGTTGAACCAAAAGGTGATTTTTGTACAAGAAGGGTTTATCTCTGGTGGAAATGTTAAAGTAAAGTCAATTAAGTTGAGGTGCTTTACATAAAACGCAGTGTCTGGCTGGGGGACCGAAGCGCATAACGGCCACTCTGTGTCGCGTGTTATCTCACTGTTTCTCATTCCAGCGACAACAAAAGAACAAAGAACAGTTAATTCAATAAAGTATAATCCACAAAAGTGAATACCTACGCGTTTGATGTTCGTGATAAGCAACCATCGATGCGCTGCACTCACGATTACTGATCAGATATCATTCGATAACTAAAAGCATGTTTATCAGAGCAGCTACATTTTTGCTAAGTTATTTCCATATGCGTAAACAAAATCACATATGGATATCCCCATATTCATGTCACCGTTTGATGGATTATCTTGACTTAAGACCAAACTGTGGTTCCGAAAGCCTACGCGATGTAAGAATACTAATAATATCCTTTTCCGTTGAAAGGGTTTTTGTTTCGTCTTTAACAAAGCTTAGAGCCGTCTCTCAAGTTGTACTGCTCAATGAATATAAAACGGAAGCGCAACGCTAATCTAGTTTTCATACGAACAGACGAAAAGTATTCTATGGGGTCTAGATTAACAATTCCTTTCAGTTACATTTCTAAAGTTGTTCCGTTTACACTCCGTAAAAGAATTCACAAGCATGAGCTTTAGCTACACGTTATCGAAAAATAGAGGAGCTATATTGAAATGGGAGGTATCGCTTCTCGGATCATGGATTGTATGTATGCAGGCTGTATGCGGGCCCTAAATTCTACTCGCAACTTTCTTCCCGTAAAGCGAACATCTGTGCTCTGAATTAAAATTCTTTGCCTATTGCAAATAAAACACGGCACAGTCGGATTATTTCAAGTTTACAATCAAGTTTTATAAAATGGAGATCATGCTGAATACGCAAGCGGAATTATATTAATTCGGTTGTTTTACGGAGGTAAAATATGACGTTAATATGTATTAATTTTCGTTCATATTTTAGTACGCGAAAGTAACGAAATATGAAGCATTTTTCTCTTCGGTTTTTACTTTGTTGGTGTCGTTTTTCCCTAAAGAAATTCCTTGGTGGCCGGGAAAAACTTAAGAGACTTTCGTGAAAAAACCTTTTTCTCTATTAAAATATATGTTTAAATGACCGTTCATGAAAACTGGCTCTTATCGTACTACGATTAGGTTTAACATGCAATGTATTCTCTCAATCACGATTTCTTTTTCATTTATTTCCACAGCTAACAATAAAATTGTTCAATTCCTATAGTCGGTGGTGTTTTTTTAATCGAAGCAAGTCGGGTTTTAAATTAACGCTTTAATACTCATATATCTAATAAAAAGAAAAAGTAGTGTTTATAAACCGAATATCATAAACAAACATTATTATTTATAAAATTCTTTCTGTTCATCAACATATTAACATTCATTATTTGTGTCGGATAGATTTAATATGTTACCACTGCGTACACATACCAATGCGTCTCCTTCAAACCGCGAAGGCTATAGGCGCGGGGAAAAAGAAAATTTAATCAAAGTTTTATAATAATCACATACAAACGATCTGTTATTTAATTGTAAGTTTTGAAAAACGCTACGTGGGTATAGCAATGCAGTTCTCGTGTTCCGTGAATTCCGCCTCTGCTGCAATGACAAAGTTTCCACACTTGTTTCAAAATGTACTATTACCGAAGGGCCTGCTACTTTATTTTAAATAAATACCTATTTTAACTATAATAATATGTATATGTATTTTGTTAATTTGTAAAGAAATATATCTAAAACCCGGCTTCGCACGGAAGCATAATTCTACACATAAACCTTCCTCTTGAATCACTCTATGTTATATTAAAAAAACCCGCATCAAAATCCGTTACGTACTTTTAAAGATCTTAGCATACCTAAGGACAGACAGCGGGAAGCGACTTTGTTTTATACTATGTAGTGATAATAAAATACTAATTTCGTTGGACATTAGCGGCCTTATTAATAAAAAAAAGTTAAGCCTGCTTAAACTTACGCTTGGTTTATCTCGCATGCCGTCTCACTTCAAAAATATTCAAATGAAAGGGACGGCATGCGAGATAAACCAAGCGTAAGTTTAAGCAGGCTTAACTTTTTTTTATTAATAAGGGGGTAGGATAAGAACGGTCGTAACGCCCACACAGCTACGACGAAGCACAAAGAGCTGCTCTAACAAACAATAACTGTTGCCTTTACGAGATAGTATGTCGTAGATAGATCAGTGAGCAGCCGACAGCCTGCGAAGCATTAATCACGGGCCCCCACAACCGAGTCTCGCAAAAATGATGCTCGCTTTATTAGACCTCTACGAATTGAGTAGGGCGCTACGAAACTCCGTAGGCCGCGACTTTCATCAACTTTTTCAAATATTTACACGATTCTAATCTTTCGCTTTTCTTCGGTTTCAGAAAACGTGACTTCTAAATCATTTTGAATTCACAAAGTTTTTCGTGAAAATGTAGCATTATAATTTCTTTCAGGGTTTCGGAGTTTAATATACAGTTATGGCGCCAAAATGTTTTCGCTAGCCTTTTAAATATTTTTGCTCATTATATTATTTCGATAATAATAAAACTCATTAACTATTTTGTGTTGAAATATTAAGGAAATTCATATACGATTCGAAAACAACATGAAGAAATCTAACGCGCGTAATATAAAAATTGAGCACTGAAAAGGACTCGTTTTTTCAGATATATATTTTTACATCAATGTAAAGATATATTTCGCAATTAAATATGTCCTTTCGCAGCAGCCGCTCCTAATCAAGATGAAACAAAGATGAGAGCAAAAAAAACCGATGACAAAATGTTATATAACATTTGATGATGAAGGAAGAGCTGATGAGAAAACAAAATGGTAACAAATGAATGTAAGTAAACAAATGGCTTACCGCCTTAGCTGGGAAGTTTGGAGTCAACTGCCGACGATTAAAGTTTAGGATCTAGACTTTGAAAGTGTTGAGAACAAAGATAGCTAAATCGGCAGAGTTCGTTAGCGCGGTTCGGCTGCCGACGGCGACGGTCGGCGCTACAGCGGTACGGCGGGAGTACGCGCTCGGGGTAAGTGCGAGTGCGGCGAGGGTGCGAGTTCGTGTGAAGCGCGCAACTACGGCAGGTCCGCTCTCCAGGGCGGCTCTACTTGGAATCGGCGGCGCCCTCCGCCACGGTTATGTAACACGCGCGTCGTAGCGCAGCGCGGCCCGGTCCCCGCTCACCCCGCTTTTAGGGAAAAGATGAATGAGTAAAGTTTCCTAACGGACGTTAGTCCATGGATCGCGCTCGGTTTCAGATCGGCCCGCGGTTACATAAAGCCTCCGGCACATGCGCGCTGGCTGCTGAGCGCCGCATCATGACCATGCGAGTAAGATCGCGCGCGCCGGTACTCCGGCCGCTCCTGAACCCACACTTTATGGGCACGCATACATCACGCGCCCACCTACCCTCGCTGGGAATAACGTATCCTTCTCGTCTATGCACACTTTTATAACGTACTATGAACGTACCGTCATATTTCTCTACGGCAACGTAACTATGACAGTTCATTCGAATTCGTACCTAACGATATTTTATGGTCGCCAGAAGCCATCTAGAGAGGTCCCTTTACCCGCAGCGCCATATAAAAGTATTATTAATTAATGTCCTTTTGCCGGGGAAAGCCACCTTTATGACAGTTTAAATGGATCCCATAGGTTTTTACTTTATGGGACTTATATGTAAATCCGCTATTAGACCCTTGAAACATTAAATAGATAAAACCTGGCATTATTTTTGCTAGGGATTCATTAAATCTACGAATATTTACAAATAAATATAATTGAATTGTCTGTTTGTAATTTCAGAATAACAACTTTTTCTGCATGAATGCAAATGAAAGTAAGTAACATAACAAAACCAGTTTTTTTTTAAATTTCCTGTTTGTTTGTTCCAGCTAATCCGACCGAGGACCTCTCAGATCATTTATATATTGAGCGGGAACGTACGGCATTGGCAGTGAGAGGCAATATGCTGGCGCGCAGGTTTACACGGTGTACAAAAGAAGTTAAATGCCAGACTTTTTATACCTGCAGCCCTACAGGTTCTGTAAAATATTGGTTTCAGGATACTGTTGGGGTTGCCCCCGTTTTGCAGTGTGTCAGGTATGTTTGCTAAGGCCCGCGTGGACCACTTTAGGGCTATAGTTTGAAAAACGACGCCTCCCTGATGCGCCGCGTGTGGCAGCACCAACAGATTACTGACTTCTGAATACAATAATACGGGAAGGGTTGACTGTCCGGTTGTGAAGCACTGGAATAACATCCACGGGTTTAGAGGTGTCCTTTACAATATACAGAAGTGGAAATATACATAATAAATATTAATTTAATATGTAATAATAACATGGTTATAAGTATTCGTATTATTTGGTATGTAATGTATCGAATGTCTTAATTCTGAAATAAAATGATTAGGAATTAACAATGAAACAGCTGAATCCTTTTTGTCGGGACTCGGTCAGATTTGTGATAACGAGTTACTTAGGCTACTTTTATTTTAGAAAAATTCTAGGGTTCTGTGTACAAAAAAATAAACCCATGATGACAAAAAATTAAAGTTAGAGAATCATTTACTCTAGTTTTATAGTATCAACATTTTCTGTGTGAAATTATTGTAAAAATATTACTTCCCTATTCCAATTTAATAAAAGATTTTGAAAAGTTAACACAAAAGCTTGTTAAAAAATTAACAAAATCGTATTACGAGTATAATCAAAGGATACACAAAATTTACGTTTTTAAGAAAATTTAAATAATTACCTAAGTAAATAAAGTTTTAAAAGAAAAGTTCGAATCCACTATATTTAAGGGCTGAGTAGAAGAAAATTTAAACTTCTCGTAATATCCGCACAGGTTTATAAGGTTTTTTGACCGAATAAAGTTTTATTACAAAATAATAGTGGTAAAACAAGGTGCAGTTTTGCATCCTCTTTAAATTCTGGAGATCGTCATAAAAAACAAAGATGACATAAGTCCGCGGTATTGTTCACGCATTTTCTTTGTGATCTGTAGCCGAATGAAAAAAAACGGAACCCTTTTAGATTCGTCATGTCTGGCAGTCTGTCTGTCTGTCTATCTGTTTGTCTAGCCGTCTGTACGTCTGTCCGTCTGTCTGTTGTTCGTCCGTATGCCACAGCCATTTTACTCGGAAATTATTAAGACTACACAGTTGAAACTTGGTAGGTGGATTTATTCTGTGAACTGCTTTACGATTTTTATACAAAAATTAAACAAATAAAAGATTAAAGGACTCTCTATACATGGAACTGAAACTAAAAAAAAACTTTTTTTATAAAACCTATTCGTGGGGTGTCTATAGAGCCGACTAGTTAATAAGAAAATGGCGTGGGCTGGTAACCATAAGTTTAATTTTCGTAGTGCCATAGAGAAATAATTGTTCTGGTTACACGTGGGTGTATTTCCTAATGAGCGTTGTGAAAATATAATTATGGAAGCGTTTGTCCCTGTTAACGTTTCTGGAAGCGATGACGATAAATTGGAAGCTATGTTCGCGACGTTAACAAGCAAACTATTTATATAAACATTATTATTTTGTTCATGAATTATTCCGTTCTGAATTGTTTTTGGTGAAAAGTACATTTCATCGTCAATACAACTGGAATTAAAACACGTTTCAAGGAAAAAAAACTTTTCTTACATGCACCGAACCAGTCTGTTGTTGTATATGTTTTTGTTTTTATGAATCCCACATAGTATCTTGTTATTTCATGGGACCTAAACATAACTGAGCAAATGTGGCTGTACACACTACAGGTACACCTCTGCCCACACCTCCCCCCTTTAGGGATTACAGGCGTGATGTTAGGTTTTTTTTAGTATAGTTAATATGCCTATAGAACAACTGTGGACAATTTCATCAAAATCGGTAAAATATAGATTTTATTCATACCAATTTCACAAATAATCGATGTCTTACTCATGAACTCGGAACAACGCTACAGAACCATGAGGAACCTCCAAATGTGCAAACCTGTAATCAATATTATCTAATCGGCCTGCAACGTTCCCACAGTTGGGACTCTCTACAAGACTGCGTGCACCATATAATGCCGCCCGGGCAAACAGCCCGCTAACAAATCGCATCCGATCTGTTCTAGTTATTAAGTACTAACATGGACCTAGTTATATTGTTACTAATACAGTGGTACCTCTATGTATTATTAATAAATAAATAAACCCTACTAATATTATAAATGTGTTTCTGAATAAAAAGACTCACTTGACTTGCGGGTAGAGCTTCAATTTTCTTTTCTAGACTTATAAAATAAATCTTCAAAACTAGAAACTTCTATAATAAACCATTATGGAAACTGCAACCAATTGGAGGTGCTAACATTTTTGAAGTAGCTATTGCAATTTAGATTCTAAGAAGAAAAAAAACTTAAACCTTTCAAATCCGTTTTCACTCGCACCCGTCTGCCCCCCCCCTCCCCTCCCCAGTTCAAAAGTTAGCGCTGTTCTTGTTAATGAAACATGATCAGCACATCTAAACCACATTCCACAATAAATTGCTACGGATTATTAAAACTGATTTGATTGAAATATTTAATAAATTTTCGAAGAAGTGTATTTACTTCATCTACTGGAGGAAGTGTATAATATTGCTTTCCTGCGTTTACGTAAGGCAATCAAGATAAAAGCTAGTAATCTTCCAGCTAATAGTAACCTTAAGAGTAACCCTTCTAACCCTGTAACATCGTCTTTACTACGCTACGCGTTATGCTACGAACTTTGCTACGCGATATGCTACGGCGTAGCACACGTTAAGAAGTGACGGTCATTCCCGATAATAGATTTTCAAAACGAAGGGCTTTGCACGATCTGGCCTACCCGCATGTCCGCTCTGTGATCAAACCATACCAAACTCCGGGTGCACGCATTATTTACGCGTAAATATTCTACTCTATATTATTTATTTTTTGTTGTTGATTCATGTTTAATGCATTCCCTTCACTTTTTAATTACTTACGTGATTTAAATGTGTTTTTAATATGTTTATAACCAGACTGTACTAATTACCGTGTAGTGTAGTGTGACCCTGGTGATCTGCTATAAAGGTTTTCCTAGTGCGGACACCAGTCTCTCACAAACTTTTCTGTGTTATGTAATTTTAAGCTCTATGTATACATAATAAGTTAAGATATGTTTTTGAAGAGAAAATTAATTAAATTTGAATTTGACTCGCATACAAAACATCACGCCTGTAATCCCCGAAGGTTAGGCAGCGGTGTACGTAATAGCACACTCACATTTTGGCAGTTATGTTAAAGTTCCATGTAATAGGGTAAGTAGGTAATAGGGTCACCCCTATTGCCATCCACCGGGTACGAATGCAAAGTCCGTGGCAGTTACTGGATCCCGATGGAAAACACAATACCACTGTGGCGACTAGCGACATCTATCGCAACACCTGCGTACTAACAACGATCGACAGAAATTCCTACATCGGGCTATCAACATTATCCGCGACATAAGCCTATATAGGAGTTCCCGACTTACATAATTATGTCGGGCAGTTAGCCCGCCGGACACAACACCCCTCCCTTTTCTATGGGGGATGAGGAGCTTTACACCCTGTTCCTCTTTACCTCCAAACCACTTTGTCCGACCCAGAATCGAACGCAGGACCTCATACTCAGCACTCGTGTTTGTGACCACTGGACCAACGAGACTGTGTGTGATTAAACTTCGTATCAGTAGATAACAGTTGTTAGACTATTGAAAATCAGCCTTATGAAACCTGTGAATAGCATTCGGTGTCGGTTAAACAATTTTGAGCCAATTTGAATCGGTTAGTGCTCGTATTTGTGCGTTACATTATTATCAGAGTAAAAAAAACCTCGAACAACAAATAAATGCCACATAATTAATAGATGGTAATTCATACGTAATGTGTTTACGTTGCTAAAAGTTTTACAAAGTTTTTAGGTCCCGGTTATGGCATAAGTCTAGACTCTAGGTCAACTATCTAACCAAGTTACATAATAAACCCTCTTTTCAGTTTCAGTCAAATTGTATATTTGAATAGACGTAAGTACATGATTTTACTTATTTGTGTGCGGTTTTCCGCAATGCGGTGTAACCCGTATTTCATGCAAGCTCCGTTTCAATTTTTAATGTACCTATCCAATGAACAGAGGTGTACCCACCAGTCGGTACACCTACATTTCGCCAGTTATGTTTAAGTCTTATACTTCTATTAGGGAGAGTGTAATGGCATCAACCGGACACAAGTCAAGACCTCGTGGCTACTTCTGGGAAATTCCTGGCGGAATACCCACTAAGGTTGATCCAGGAAAGGAACCCGACCTCAAAGACTTGAGCTGTTTCTTAAATAAGTTTATATTTAAGTAATTGCTCAAGACTTGCACTTTTCACGCTCGACCCTCTTTAATAAATTCCTGTCGTGTGTAAATGTCCTGAATGAAATGTGGTTTAAAAACCAATTTATAAAATAACTTTTCATATCAGAAATTAATGGTAGTTCACACAATAACCAATTGCATAAGTTAGTAATTAGTAACGTGAACTCGCGCGGCTGCGTTTTATAAAGCGCCTCTAACAAATTGAATGAAGCCATTGGAAGTAGGTTCTGTAATATGCAGTTCAAAAGCCGGTTTCCAACAGAAAAAAAACAGCGGACGAGTTAGAACAATGAGCTAAATCCAACATAATCAAAAGTGCATAGGACATAGGTTCAACTCCCGCTGAATGCTGAGGGTCGGGGGGTTTAAAAAATTATACATTTTCATTCAAGCTAAAATTGTTACAATACAATATAATAATGAGGCATAACACAGTTCAATGCAATAATAACTAAGTATTTGGACAACACGTTTTTTTTTAAATATTAGAATTATTTATTAATTTATTATGATAACCAACGGTGCCCGCGGTTTAGCTTACGTGACCGCGCGCGTACGCGTTCATGTGAGCGTGTCAATGGCATTGACAAATTTTATGAAAACTAAACACAGATGTAACAAAAATGAAAAAACTGGTCATCATCTGCCTAGCCTTTTTCCAATATATTGGAGTCGGCTTCAAGTCTAACCGGATGCAGTATTTTATTTGGAGCGACTGCCTATCTGACCTACACAATTCAGTTAATACTGGGTAATACGATACTCCTTGGTACGACTGGTTGTCAGACTTCCAGATCACTGACAACCTGTAATAACTACCAATGATCTTTATATGGGAGCCTAGACCATCAGATTAACCTGCTGTCTGTACGCTGCGAGTACACAATAGTACATTATGGTATAAGTGTGTAACGTTGGTGATTACCGCTGAGGCACCATTGAGACCCGAGCCGTCAGGTGAGGGCCTTAAGAAAGCCGAGGACAGTAATCATCAATACACACGTGTATCATACGATGTTTTTCAACACACTTGTGAAGAAAATAATACTAAAAAGTCATCTTCCACAGTTAACAATAATAATAATAATTTATTTATTCAATTTAGACAACAGTGATCCATATTTTTAAAACGAGATCTGATATTTTTTCAGAATAGCGGGAAAAACTAATCGGTTTACCTATGCGCGCGCATCTACTGCAGTTCGACCAACTTATCTGTGCAGGCGGGAAAACACGGAACAAAAATAAATGTACTAAGTTTGACGTAGCGATGCATTTTTTCTTGACCAGTGGCGCCACCATGAATACTGTAACAATGGCGATCGACCATTAGACTAAAAGATGATTTTTGACTTTTCGCGGATAGAGTTTTAGCCACGGACAAAATGGGGAATTCAAAGTTTTCTTTATTACAGAGAAAACAAAAGTAATATTATTTGAATGAAAGTTTCATTTATTAAAAAAGTACAAGTATAAATTATCTATTTAAATTCAAAGTTGCATGAAATAAGCAAGCACTAAGGTTCATTAATTTTTTTTTACTATTGAACACGATCTTTTTTGTATCGAAACTTTTTTAAGAACATAGCAACTCAACCAATATAATTTAAAAAAAGAACCCCTATAACTCACTAGTGAATAATAGCAATGAAAAGTCACAGTTTGATTATAGGTGTCATTATGTGCCTAATTGCGGTGAAATTATAGCCACTTTATGAGCAAGTGTGTTGAAAAATGCTTTTATAACGATTACTTTGAATATAATAGATGGGATGGAATGGGATGTTTAACGTTCGTTAAATACATACTTAGCATTTTATCGCTGCGTAAAAGTGCATTATTTCACGTCTAAAATTGACAAAAATCATGAATGTCAGACCCAGAGGAATAACCGAATCTGTTTCCCAAAAATAACGATCATAACTTACTATACACAATTAGAATGACAATAAGTAATAAATCTTTCAATTCGTAATAGCAGGTGTTGTTACTTATGTTATAGTTAGTCCGTAAGTCGCTGGCTTCGGTCGCGCACGCATCGGTTGCGCAAGTAGGTACCTATCAGTCGTGCGTGCGTGCTTAGCAATGTCCATTCGAGCAAGTGCCCATGCCATTCAATTCAATTCAATTTATTTATTGCATCAAATATGGTAGGTACATGAAGTTCTTATTACATAAAATATTTGGCGCAATAATGTCCGTTCGTGCAACAGTCCTTCGTTCAGGTGTATCCCAAATACAACTATAGGAATTAGGACAATTTGGACTTAGTGTAAAAGTGGAAATTTCTATTTCCGCTCAAGTTGTGATAAATGAAGAAAATCTACGGGTGTGAAATACATTGCATGTTCATCCTAATCGTAGTGCGTTAACTGCCAGTTTTTGTTTTAGGTATTGAAAAGTTTTGGATATTCAGAACCGCACCACCAGCTTTGGTATTTGCATAACTTTTTTGCTTTAGTTTCAGGCCTGAAAACCCTTCATAGAACTTCTAGCGCCATCTAGTATGTTATATAGTAAACTATACTGCCATCTAGTGTTTATTACAGAACGGATTTCTTTTTAAATTCGCTTGTAAATAAAAGCCTTAGCTGAAAGGTGGCGCTTACTGAAACATGAATGATTGAGACGTCACAACTTAATCTATCCCGAAATTACACCAAAAATAGCAATAAAAATAAAACTATTGAACGAAAGATTGAACTAACTGCCATCCACCTTCACCAATAATTCCATAGATAACAGATTATCTATGAATAATTCCATGCATTGTTACAAAGTACAGTTTACACATTAATTAATTAATTAATTGATTGGCAAACAAGAAGAGGTCTAGAAGTAGGTACTTAGGTACTACAAACATGACATTTGCATTCAGGTGTTCAGGAAGGATTTTTGAAAATCCCCTTTCATGGGGAGGAAAGTGGATGTACTTATGTCCGTCTTTCCTACCGATAGGAAGTAAGTAGGTACTTACTACCGGGCACAAGGCTTGTTCAGATAAAAGCTATGTAAAAAAATATATTTAATAGGTAGGTATAGGTACTTACATAAGAATGATCTAGAACAATTCGCAATTTCATGAATTAATTATAATCATTGCTCGCGTACCTAAAGCGGAACAAATGTTTTAAGTTACAAAAATGCACGAAATCCTACGCACGAAATCTATTGTTTGCACTTGACAACAAAGAAACGCATTTTTATACCACCATCACACTTCAATTCCGCGAATGGCTAGGCAGAGCACTAACAATATTAAATAGTTCAGAATGAAACTGTTACAACAATATAGCTAGGTATCCATTTTTAGAGTTGCGTAGTCAATAAGGGTCTATAAAGGTACAAGTTGGTAGCCAACTGCACGCAGCAGCAGCAGACGACATGTCGTCGCTTCATAGAAAATAATAAATTATCATTATTCAATTTCATAGAAATACGTAGAAGCGACGACATGTCGTCACGACACGTCGTCGTTGCGTCATGTCGCTGCAGTCATGATTTCGAACCCGACTGCAGACGGCAACAGCAGATGGCATCCAGTTGGTTCCGAGTGCTCTGTGACACAAGATGTCTGATGTCTGACGTGTTCGAGAATAGTGATCGCATTTTTTAATATCTTTTATTAAAAGAGGAAGAAGACGATGATGACTTGTTTTTATTATACAGAAATAGACGAAAAGCCACACGTCCTATGCTTAAATGCAGAGCAAGTGAGGGAACTTATTCAATACTGATCAAAAACCATTTGAAAAGCGATATGGCGTTGCTCCGACGTCAGCGGCACTACTGGCCAAAGAGTATGTAACTTTCTACTGGCTGATCTGCGGTCGGACGACACTGCCGCCTGCCGCTCGACGACACGTCGCTAGCTTCATGTCGCTAACTACGGAGGGAATTTCATAGAAACCTACGTAGAAACCAGTAGTGTCGCAGCGGCACGTCGCTACCAACTTGTACCTACCTTTAAAGAGATTGCGAGTTTGTGTTTGTAATGTAAGTTTGTTTTAAAAATCATCATTCAGAGGCAGGTTATCCGAGTTTAGTAAGTTCATATATTTTGATAAGCAACTGCGGAACCCCATATTGTGCGTGGTCCGAATGCACTTGGCCGGTGTTATTGTAAAGGTAGCCCCCAGTTGGGGCTACGGGTTGGTCACAAAGATACCGCGGCCTCGACATAAAGGGCTAAGAAGATACATGGGTGGTTTTTAACCCAGAGCGGGATGAGTCATTTGATGATTTCCCACACCTCAAAAAAATTAAAAACAGGTAGCCTGTGCCAAAGACTCAGACCAACAAAAAAAGGAAGACGACGCGTCACGAACATCAAAAGTGAAGCCAACTTTTTATCTATGTGTGTAGACAATGTCTCGTGAAGTCGTGACGTACTAGGCGAAATGCGTGTGGTTTTAGTGTAGGTGTGTGCGTGAGCTTGTATGTTTACCTACTTGCTATAGGCGTGTGGTTTTGTGGCTTCACTGTTGGTGTTCGCGGCGCGCCGTCTTTCTTTTTTTCTTGGTCTGAGGCCAAAGATATAAACAAGGCCTATTAGAACTCCTAGTGCTCTACACAATGTAGCACATTTTCATTGTACTTACCTCTCATAAAAGACTAGACAAACGGCACCCCTGTAAAGGAGCAACAGGGGAGCGATTTTTGGGCTTTTTCTACCGAATCGTAATTTGCGTGTCCACTAATAATTTACCACCCGAAATGTAGAACAATGGACGACTAGGGATCGCTGCGATCACAAGTGTGGGGCGAACTGGGCCAAGGGAAGCACTCCTATTTGTTTTTGTACAGATTCGATCTGAATAATTTGGCCAGTTTAATTAAACTCAGTGTGATCTAGTGGCGAGAGTGGGGCTTCGGGTCCTTAGGCACTGTTTCGATTACCTAATTGTTATTTTTGTCTTCAAAAAAACCTACTTTATTTAAATAAATAAATACTCGACACAGTCGTACTCCTGTTGGATGATGGTGTCGAGTACCTACTTATATTTGAAGCCAAAAAAACAAATGTGATGAAACAACGAATTTTATATTAAATCTTCAGGTTCTCCAAATAAGTCGCTGAAACGTAGCCAGGACACGGGCGCTTCAGGGGCACGCAAATATTATTTCCATACGGTCATCACTATAGTAACGTAGGTACGTCCTACAGGTTTGCCCCAGTTCTGTTTAGCCCTGGACAGCGAGGTCGCAGTGGATAAGGGACCCCCCTTGTCAACTGCGTCCACATTTCGGTGCATGTGGCACCACTCAATTTGGTTTTTTGTAATTTTAACAATTACATATTTGTGTCCTTCGCGAGACAAATAAACTACCTTTCTTTCTTATTTTGGTAACTAACAAAATAAATATTCATTTCTCACATTAACTACCTTTAATTTAATACTTAACTAGATATGAAAAAGCAACATAATACATATTATTGACACGTTACCTTTAATCGGCAACGCCTGAGAAGTTTGCAACTATAGGTAGGCCCACTAAGTTTAGAACTCCTCGTACTCAGCACGACGAAGTAAACCTTGAGTTACCTACACCGAAACATGGATAAATTGGAGCACTTATAACTTCAGAAACTAATAGGACGACGAGCGTCCGGTTCGACGCATCGCTTGAAACTAATCACTAATGCGTTACGGACCGATTACGAAGTGAACTCTATTGAAATATTAGTGGCAGGAATTGGTGCTATCAATCATTATAGTAGCCTTCATGAGTGGCACTAACGTAGCGTGGTGGAGGCCGGGTGGCCCCAGGCCCCCGGCGGAAATTTCAGGACGCGTCAGAGAGCGTAACAAGTCTATAAAAACTAAAACCCGACTACAAACGGAGAACTTAAATTATTAAATTAAAATAATTATTAATTATATAATATAATATACCTACATATTTGTAATGTGCTCGCCAAGACCTTTCATTTGATATCAAACATGTTATGATTATCTACATTTTTTTTTTCGAGGCTACAATCTGACATTTAAATTACGTCATAACAAAAATTGATAAAATTTATATAGCCTATGTTACCCGCACTATTCTCACGAATCTATTGACATATCATTTATTAAAATCCGTTCGGTAGTTTAGGCGCTACGGTGGAACATACATACATTATAGACTGCCAAAATCATTACCCTTCCTTTTGGCTTCGCCGTAGTCGGGTAAAAATAAGGATAACCAAGCAGTGGCGTATTTGCCTAAATATGTATAAGCCGCTGCTTATAGTAAGGAAAATAGGCGCCTATCTAAAACTAAATAAAACTTCTGCGCATTACTTAGGGAATATTGGTGGCTCATCTCAACTTACCTACTCAAGCAGGTCTCTCTCTACGCAATACTTTAGGGGAGAATCTGAATTAATGACAACGAATGTTGGCCCACAAAGGGGATGATTGAAAGGCATTTGCATGTGGCTAAGAAGAGAATGCTAAAGACTGATGTGCGGTGTAACAAGAATGGATAAAATGAGAAATGCGTAGCTACTTATGAGGAAGTCTGAAAGTGGCTCCGTTGATTGAATATTTTATTTATTTATTTATCTCTTTATCGGTTGCCGTGGTATGGGCACGTGATGCGGAGGGATAAAGAAAATGTCGGGACCTACCTACGCTTAGGTATACCGGTCTGTAAGCATAGGTATGCCAAAGAAACGATGGATGACTTTGTTTAGTCTGTAAGGCATACGGCCAATGTTGCCTGAGAATAAAAGGGAAGTTGTATTTGTTTGTACTTATTTACATCTTAAACATCGATGTGTCAAATGTATTGATTGTTGCTATAGTCGATATAGATAAGTAACCTATAACTTTTATTAAACTTTTTCCGCCTTATTACAAAAGGTAGTTAAACCTGGTTTAACTTAGACCTGGTTTATCTCGCATGCTGTCACTTTCTTTTGAATATTATTGAAGTGAGACGTCATGCGAGATAAACCAAGTCTAAGTTAAACCAGGTTTAACTACGTTTTGTAATAAGGCGATTAGTGTTATCAAAATTAAAATCCCTGATGGTGGCCCTGCCAGAGTCAGTGACACGCAGTAGGTCCACAGGTAGGTACATAGGACCTACGTACCTACATAGTGATATCCCGTGGTCAGTATATAGGTACCTACCTACTTAGGACGAATCGGTGCGGCCACGGGTAGGTACACGACGATCTCCGCACACTTTACGGAGGATGCACCCTAGGTTTTACGAATCTCCTCTCCTCTCCGTTTCACACATCTCCGCGCGTCTCCTCTATTCAGGGTTCCCAGCCTGAAGACCTCGCGCGTCGTTTAAAAGGAAAACGCTGTGAGTAATTTATTTTTTTTGCGCCTATGGCATGGCATTTGAAACTATCATAACAGTATTAAATAGCTGCGAATTAGTTTTATAAAAACTTTGTTAACCCCCAAACAAAACGTAGGTAATTAATAAATAATAAAAGTTTAATTAGGAATAGTAACACGACACATGAAACAAGTACCTAGAACCTAGAATTATAATGAATGAATGACTAAATACCTACTTTTCATCGATTGCATTCGAATCAAACGTATCAAGCCGAGCGCTAATCGTTCCGACAATCTGTTACGTAGTTAGGTTAGTTTATAAATTATGCAAAATTATTGGTCCTGAATAAATGTTGTATTACCATCATTGAAAAGTTATATAACAGCTTCCTAGCTGAGTACTCCATCATTTATTGACTTTCACAATGTGTATATTTTAGACGTAAATAAAAATATAATGAGATCACTATGGACCCTGGGAGTAAATATGTCAGTAAATAAAAGGACACACGTTCGAATCAAAGTATTTATTAATTCACATACATTTTCTAATAATTGCATGAAGCAAATAATTCATACCTACAACATAATATATTCTAAAAATAATTAATATTAAATAATCATTAAACTAAAATGTACAGAATAATAATAAAATTATTGGTTTATACGCAAAGAAAAATCAAGAAATAAAATAATAATACAATAGTACTAAGACCAAAAGCTTGTTTGAGCATGGTTTACATAGTAAAATATACCTACGTGTTTACTTCAAAGCGTGTATTTTTTTGCATAGGTATTTAATGTTAAATAACGAGGGACTGCTAGACTAAAATTATACATTTTACAATGTTTCCATATTAAATTCTAAACACCGATAAGTAGACTTACGGTCAATATTTCGTAAATATTTTAATATGAATAAATATAATGTATAATATATATTTTAAGTAAAAATATAAAGATATACCTAATATATAAAGATATGAATGCTGCCTGCTGCATACTATAAAGTCCGAGACTTCTTTTTTTTATTTATCGATGTAAATATGGACAGAACAAGTTACTATCGTAGTTTGATTAATTTAAGATAATTTATTGTTTTGATGTTCTTTTAGTACATCTAGATGAGACCTGTGTCATCTCTTGAATTCTAATATCTCAGTATTATGTACTTTAAATTAATAGTTTTAATAAGTAGTAACTACTTTATGTTTAACCTGCAGCAGGCAACAAATATAAAATACCATTTATCATATCAATATGTTTTAATTTAAGCGACTTCGAAGTACAGTTATATATTTATATAAAAGTAGGCCACTTTTCCATCACTCATTTTTACCGTCTTCGAGACGTCAAAATTTCTTTCCTATAAACATATGTATATGATATGGAATACATATAAATAACATTCATAAATATTTATTAACTAGCTTTTGCCAGCGGCTTCGCCCGCGTGAAAATGACGATTTTCCATACAAACTTTCATCCCCTATTTAACTCCCTTAGGATTTGAATTTCGAAAAATCCTTCCTTATTTCTTGTCTACATTATAAAGGGAACCTCTGTGCAAAATTTCAGCTTTCTAGGTCCAAGGGTTAGGGCTGGGCGTTGATGAGTCAGTCAGTCAGTCAGTCAGGACTTCTCTTTTTATTTATATAGATTAGGATTTGAATTTCGAAAAATCCTTCCTTATTTCTTGTCTACATTATAAAGGGAACCTCTGTGCAAAATTTCAGCTTTCTAGGTCCAAGGGTTAGGGCTGGGCGTTGATGAGTCAGTCAGTCAGTCAGTCAGTCAGGACTTCTCTTTTTATTTATATAGATGTACGTAATTTTGTAAAAATTCTTAAACGCGAGCATACTCGTGAATTGAACTAGTTGATAGATATATATATAAAAATATCTTTACTATTTACAATATTATACAGAGTGGTGGCGTGTTATTTGCGTTCCTTAAAATTTTCCTAATGCGAATTATTGAAAATTACACTTACGGTTAGTGAACCAACATATTTTGTAAATTGTGCTTTATTTCGCAAAAAAAATATTCTGTTTTATTTCAGTTTCTATTTTTGAATTTCGGATTTATGATTTTTTATTTTATTTATTCGCCGAATAGAAAAATAAATATTGTATATATAGTTTATCTTTAGGTTAATATGCGTATAATGTATAGACATTAAACTCGACCACTATTCATTTTTTTTTCTAATCCGACGGGGACTATAAAGCGTGATGTTACCATGCGCAAAATGTTTTTATATTTGTCGGCTGACTTATCTGTTAAAAGCAATATAAAATTTTAACAAAGGAAGACCTTCTGTCTTGTTAAATGTGAAATTAATGCACAGCGTTATCACAGATACTGTACATATTAGAGGATCACTAATTGATACATCTCAGAAAATGATTGTCATGGTAAATTCTTTTCAATTCCTCTAAGCTCAATACAATTATTTTTGTTTTTATTATTTATTGATAGTTTCGTCGATAAATTCATAAATATACACGTAACATCACAAGTGGCTATAGTTTAAGAGGGTTACCTGAAAAAAAAATTTTTTTTTCAAAAGTTCCTAAAGTTTTTTTGAAAATAGTGAAAATCATGATAATAATAATACTGCTAGCTAAGTTGTCTTAAGGACGCATTTCCGATTGATAAGTCAAATCATTACTTTTTTAAACAGAATTGTACCTTGCACATCTACCTACAATAAGCAGCAAAAACATTATAAAAATACAAAGCATTGTATTTAATAAACATACTTTTGTTTAAAAAAGTAATGATTTGACTTATCAATCGTAAATGCGTCCTTAATCAATAATATTTTTATCAATAGCGTTATTGATAAAAATATTCAATATTCAAATATTCAATTAGATATTTCACCTACTTTTTAATCTCATTTGTAAAGTATATGCCAACTGGTTATAGAAGTGTGAAAGACCAGGAAAACTTTGTCTTTTTACCATCTATATACTAATTATATAATCTTGATTACATAAGTTACTACTAGTAGTCAATGGCAATAATAATTAACGAAATGCTCATTCATTTTTAACTGAATGGGCATGTCGTTACGTTTGTAAGAAAAGATACCTTATTGGTATTCCAAAGAAGATAAAGCATTTCGCGACTAACTGCATTCTTTTACAAGTTTTTTTTATTATCTTCTAACACTTAGTGCTTGGCCAGACTGGCAGCGCGGCGCGGGGAGCGGCGCGGGTGCGGGAACGCGCGCGATTTGCCTGTCCGCACTGGACCGCGATTTCGTTCCGAGCGTTGTCGCGTTCAACTGTTCGTCCAGTGTTTGTCAAAATATAATATGGATGACGAAGACTTGTTTTTATTGGAAAATTCTTACTTTAAATGGCAAATGCTAAAAGTGAAAAATGGAGTTAATAAAATTAATTTAACCAGAGAAAATGAAGGAGAATTTTACACACTGTATGAAAGATTGCGAGAGCAACCTCGAAAGTTTTTTGAATATACAAGAATGTCAATGGATACGTTTGATTACATATTACAAAATAATTTAGAAAATTATATTATAAAAAAAATAACAACTTTCGCCAAAGCAAAAAAAAAGCAAAAAATTTTTGGTAAGAATTTTAAAATTCGGTTATTTTAATTAATTGGATACTTCTATGTATAATTATAAATAATTGGAGTAACTTCTTAAGCTTTAACTTATAAAAGTTAAAGCTAAATAAATAAATCCAATTTATCTGGTTATCTGGCGCAGACTAAAGTTTGAGATACGCCGCTCCCGCGCGGTTTATCGCTTGCCGCCCCGCGCAGTCACTGCGGCCACTTGTATGAACGAGCTATGGCACGAGTTGCCCGCGCGCTCCCCGCGGAAAGAAGCCCGCGCCGCTTCCCGCGCCCGCGTGCCCACTACGGACACTCAAATGAAGTTCCATACGTTTAAGTTTGTCGCGCCGCGCCCGCCCCGCGCCCGCGTTTGCAGTCTGGCCAAGCACTTATATTTTAAATCCACTTAGGTTTACGTAATAAGATATTTGCTTACAATTTAAGTATCGTTTTATATTGCGAATAAAACGAATAAAATCCATAGTTTTGTGAAGCGAAATATGTGCAGGAAAGAAACTATGACTAGTTCTATGAAAGGTGGAACAATATCCTCTATAATAGATAATATTGTGTGCATAAAATGTCTTTGTGTAAAGTACGCATTCGTACTTGCTAAAACGTTTAAAATCATCTTAAAATCTATTTACAACATCAATTTATAAAGCACTAGTGCTTCCTAATAATATTAATAATGGTAACGAATGAAAATTACACTAGCAAATAGAAATGTCATGACATATAAAGCGAAAATTAACATAATTTAATGCTATTAAGTACACAAATACAATACTTAATTCAAATAATTACAGTTTTATAAAATAAATATACTTATACTGGTAAAATTAATCAGAATAACTGCAACTAATCCAATTACTCTAGTTTTCTCAAACGATGAACATAAGTAGATATAAATACGTGCAGAAACCTTTTAAATCTAAAGTAGTTTGTTGTGTTTAGAACAATGAGAGCTTGAATGCCAGGAGCTACAATCAACTTTTTATGTTTAAGATTGTCACAAATACTGTTTATTATTAAAGAAATATAATACTATAAAGTTGTCTGCCTTCCAACGAACAGGGTTGGTGACAACGAGTACCAACCGAACAACAATTCATTCTATTATTTAAAAAGTCAGTTAAAGCTTTTCAAAAGTCTTTTGCTTCCGTTTTATTTTAAATGCTGTATAACTTTTTTCACTGTCTGTTACTTTCACTGGGCGTTGAATATCGTGTGTATTTCAAACTGGGTTGTTTATTCTGGAATCACTGGAAAAGCCAAGCGTTTACGCTTATTACGGTTACAGAGCTGTTCCTGCTGTTTGCGCTTACGTATCAGCTCCAGCTTTAGTGACTGCTAATATTGGAAGCTTCGAGAAGCCTCTGCATCCTGCCGGGTAATGTTAAAAGCCTCCGTCTTCAAAAAATCTACTGTTTTGTATGCATCAGTATCGACGTTAGACATAGATGTTCCGTGAGCGACCTCAACCTTTTTAGGCTTGCTGGGTTCCGGCCCCTGAAATTGTTCAAATTATTGTTAATATTAAAGCCAGTTAGCTAAGAAACATAAAAACGTGAATTTTATGAAGAATCAAGTGATATGGGGATTAAAACTTTCACAATAATTTTGCTTGGTCATTATTATTTTTAATTGTAAGTATTATGTAGGTGGTTCTTTGTATGATTTAGATCTACAATACAAAACAATTCTACTATGAAATGAATACAGTACCTTTACTTGGGGAGGTCTAGTGGTGTGAAGGTCCAAATCTAAATATTGGAGCACATCAGGTTTGTCCTCACCGTGTCCTAATTTTAGACCCTGAAATGAACAAAAACGTTATGATAATAGTCCACGATAACTTCGCTGGCGGTCACTAACAACCAGACAACGAACAATAATATGACGTAATACTATGGAATTACAGTTGAAATTAAGACGTAGCCGACAATTGATGGCCAGCTTGATATATGGTTCTATTGACACGTGGTTAACGAACATACCAGCAGCGCCCTCGATGAGACCCTATGACAATGATATTCAAGCGCCAAAAGAACCATGAAAGAAAATAAAGAACCGTGCTTTAAAAAACACTGTTCTGGAAATTACAACTGTATTATCATAGTATTACAGTCATTATTATTACTAGCGGTCTACTACTATGTTCTGTTAGTGAAGGCCAGGACACGAAAGGGGAAACCCTCTTTAAAATTCATGCTATCGGTCATTCAGTGTTGGTCAAGAAATGGATAGGTGCGTAATGAATTTACACACAATACATTTGTTTACCTCTACATAAATAAGCCACAGGGTCACGTCAGAGTAAAAGTAACTAAACTAGAGACGTTTATTTCCTGTCGGGGCTGCGAGTTGTTCGAAAGAGATACCTCGGAGCGGCCTCGGCACAAAGGGCTAAGAAGGAACATGGGTGGTGAACAGAAGTCTGACACTCCCTACCGCTCTGCCCGGAGCGCGAGGAGTAAATGACTCCTATCGATCTTACACTAACTATTTGACACACTGTACTGTTTTTTTTTTATTTACATTTATGACAAACTAGTGACCCACCGCGGCTTCGCACGGGTGCAAAAAAGGTATTAAAACCTTCCTCTTGAATCACTCTATCTATTAAAAAAAACCGCATCAAAATCCGTTGCGTAGTTTTAAAGATTTAAGCATACAAAGGGACATAGGGACAGAGAAAGCGACTTTGTTATATACTACACTTCTGGACACATCTATTGGCCCACCTTAGAGTTTAGGTTTCGATGGCCCCTACCGAAATATGATTGCTAGATTGAACAAAAACTGTTGATGCAGTTTTAAACCTGATACATTTTACCATCTTTTTCGATCGTATTGTTTTTAATTTGAATTCAGAATACCATACGACATGGAGCTACGCCTAACAAGTCGGATATGCGCCTTGTTAAAGGCAATTGATTTTTGAATAAAAAACATGTTTTATCAAATAAAGGTTTAATTTAATAAGGCGTGTTGCCTCCATGGGCATCTGCCACAGCTCTCATACGATCAGGCATAGAGTTTATCAACCGCTCTATTAAATTTTGAGGGATCATCTCCCATTCCTCTTCTATGGCAGTTTTCAACTCCTGCATCGTCTGGGCAACTGGCTGACGAGCCCTAACACGTCTTTTTAGCTCGTCCCACATGTGCTCAATGGGGTTCATGTCTGGGCTTCTGGCTGGCCAGTCCATAACTGTGATGTTTACATCCCGAAGATATTCCCTGACGATGCCGGCCGCATGGGCTCTTGCATTATGATGCATTAAAAGGAAATTTGGGCCCACATAGTCCGCGTATGGTATCACGTGAGGTTCTAAGCACTCACGAATGTACCTTTCAGCATTTAATGTTGGCAGCCGTGGTCCTGTAACAACCTCAAGTTGAGTTTTGCCGCTCGCGGATATACCGCCCCAGACAGTCCATGAGCCACCGCCATAAGCAACCCTCTCTTCAAAGCAGCATTGTGCGAAACGCTCTCCCTTACGTCGGTAGACCTTCTTCCTTCCATAATTGCCATGTAACACAATTTTAGACTCATCAGAAAAGAGTACACGGCTCCAATCTTGCTGTGCCCAATTTAAATGACTGCGTGCGAAATGAAGGCGCGCTGTTCGGTGGGCTCGCGTTAGTTTGGGCCCATTAGCTGGCTTGTGTGGTACCATATCGCGTTCTTTTAACCTTCTCCGAACAGTTCGAGCGCTCACAGATACTCCGTGGAAGTCGCGAAGTTGGTTTTGTATCTCAATGGAGGTACAGTACCCGGCGATAAATATTGCACATCGACCTTTGGTAAGAGACAATCGGCTAATTTCGGCTTCGTAGAGCGTTATCTCTGTCGCACGAAATTCAAACAGTCCGGTATCTATTAGGAGCTGTTAAAACAATTATGATTTGCTTCTTTTGATAATTATTTTTATTCTTTATATAAAATACACCAATTTTTCTTTATGTGATGACTTTAGGTTGGGGTAAAATAAAATGAAAAAAAAACATGTTCACATTACGTTTATGTATTTAATTATTTTGGAAAATTACAGCTGTAGTGTACAAAATAAACACCATTAAAATTAATAATAATTCTAATTCTCAATTATTTCCATTTCACTATCTGTGCTCTCAAAGATGTCAATATCACTGTCACTGTCAGGCTGTCAGCCGTATTTATCACTAGTCTATCAGTGTAATTGTCCTAACCATGTTGAATGCTTCTATATTCATTCTCACATTTGATTGCATGATCGCAAACCTTTTTCCAATCTTCAGCCCCGATCATGTTTACTTTTTCAGTCAGTAATGTTTTTACTGTAGTTAAATTCATACCCACATTTCTAGAAGCTGTAGCCTTTCAGTTGTGACCATATATTTTCAATTGGATTAAAATCCGGATGATATGGTGGCAACCGCAACACAGTGTGCCCATGTTCAGCAAGTACTATGTCCACGGAAAACTCTGTATATCTCTCTTTGTGCTGACATATAATAGCGTAAATCTGAGTTTTTGTTAATTTTGGATCAACTGGAATTTCGTGTCTGTTTAACCAGTTGATCATTTCCTGTTTAATGGTGTTTGAGTTGGGGGGTCTTTCAACATATTTATTGTGATAGGGTGCGTTGTCGATAACTAGAACAGAATCACTGGGTCTATTTGGGATTAATTGATTAACCAGCCATTTTTCGTAGTTATCGTTATTCATTTAATTGTGATAGTCACCTGTAGTGTCCGTGGATTTATACATTAAAAAGGCACCGGGTACAAAGCCTTTTTCATTTCCCGCATGAACTATTATCAAACGTTGACCTTTTGAAATTGGTTTTTTTACTCCTTTTTTTTATCATCACTCCAAGATTTCCCTTTGGGATGTATGTAGGTATGTAAGACTCATCCATGTAGACGATATTTTTTCCTGATTCGCGATATTTGCGTATTTTATCGAGGTATTCCATTCGTTTGAGACTTACACCGTGCTTTTCCATTAGAACTTTTCGATTATCTTCCATTTTAGTGAACCGAAATCCCATCTCGTGAAGTATTTTTCTCAACGTCTTTTCAGACCCATTGTAATTAATAGCTTCAGATAATTTAGCTTTTAATGATTTTATTGTTGGCAGTTCATTAAATCGTAAGTGAAAATCATACACCATTCTTCGTACAACATCATAATCAAAATCGTCCATATCCAAACGAAATTGCTTTTTTGGTCTCCCTTTTTTTGGAGAGCTGAACTTAATTTCAGTAGAATGTGTTTCAGTACTGACTTCGTTTAAAATATTGTTCAAAGTTCTTCTTGAAATTCCAGTGGCATTTGCAACTCGCTCTTGAACCTTCTTAAAATAACAACTTACATGTTCATCTTCATTTTTTTTAAATCTGTCAGCTTCGGTTACAATATATTTATAAACATTGTAAATCATTTCTCGTGACTGACCTCGTAAAGGTTTCCCTCTTTTTCCTAAAGATGCCATAGTACAACTTTAATTAAATTATTAAAATTTGGGGGTGTTAACAACTCTTATTATATATTTTGAATTGGACGCGACCGCACTCTATCGCACTTGAACAACGACTGACAAAACGTCACATAGGTAGTGTGCGACAGAGATAACGCTCTACCAAGCCGAAATTTGCCGATTGTCTCTTTCCAAAGGTCGATGTGCAAAATTTATCGCCGGGTACTGTAAGGTGACGATTTCTCAAGCTGGTCGTCACGATGAATCGATCCTGCCTTTCAGTTGTGACCCGAGATCGTGGCCTTCCTTGGCGACGAACAAAGCCGCCAGTCTCTAGGTACCTCCGATAAACATTTCGGACCGCAGATCGACTTAAATTAAGTTGAGCACTCACGTTTCTTTGGCTGTGTCCGGCCTGAATAAGTGCCACAGCTTGGGCAGCGACTCAGGTGAAGTATCCATAGATTATTGATAGAACCTCACCTTAATGTTAAGAATAAGTAATGTTTGTTGCAAAACCAAAGATATCAATCGCTTTTTCAAGAATTAAATCCAAGTAAACCAATAAAACCAAGTTTTCTTAGTATTCGATTGTTTGATATCAACAAACAGGCTCCAAATTGTCTTTTGTTTCTTTAAATTCTGTGTTCGAAATTCAAAAAAAGACTATTGAATGAAATTGTGAATGTGCCAGGTTCATAACTGCATAAAAACTGTTTGCTCGACCTAATATAAAATTTTAGCTAGGACCAAACGAAACTGAAAATACAAGGTGGGCCAATAGATGTGTCCAGAAGTGTATGTTGTAGTGATGTTAGATAGTTACAGGAGTGCCTATTTATCTCTTCATTTAAGTAAGGAACTTTTCTAGTCAATGTTTGTATTAGACTAGAGACCATTTATCTCTTAGGTTTTTTTTTAATTCAATTACACATGCTTAGTTTGTTTTCATAAAATTAAAATAGTTTCCGTTTGGAAAAGTCACTTTTTCTCAGGTGTGACTGAGGCTAATTTCATACATCAATTAACATAGTCTACAGACATAATAAAGTACAGTCATGAGCACTAATATGTAGGGCATGAATATCGGAATCTCGGAATCTCGTAATATCGGAATCTCGGAGCGAAATTTCCGATATTACAATTCCGATATTGGATCACTCAATATCGGAATTGCAATATCGGACATATTTTTCTATATTTTGAGTTTTAAACTGAACCTGTATTTTAGATCCATTTGTAGCGCCGAGCGCGACAGCGCACTACCGTATCCCGGTTGCCAGTTTCACTAATGATGCGATAGGAGAGCAATATAAGTCACGAGTGACATTGAAATATCAAAAAACAATTTAATCACTAGAGTCAAGGGTGTAAATGCCACAATTTTCATCAAAACATCTAGGGAGTTTAAGTCATAGAATGTCGTTGTTTCTAATTGTCATGGTCGCTTTCAATATAATTTAAGTCATTGATTTTGTCATGAATTTGGTGATTCCTAGCTAATCAATATAGGGAGAGAACTTGTTATATAAATTAAAGAATAACACTGCATTTAGTACCTAGTACAGTAGGTACTTACTACGATCTACAATTATGTGTTTGAAGAATCATGAAAGTATGTTTAAGCAGTTTAGACAGAGAATAATATAAATACATAAAACACTATTACAGTCGGCAAAAATGTAGCTTACCTCTGTCATGAGTTGGTGACAGACGATGGCTTTCTAATAATCTGATAAGGCTGATGATGATCAGCCTATAATGTTCCCACTGCAGGGACTCAACCCTCCTCTTTAGGAGAGGGATGGACTATAATCCACCGCACGCGGGCCTAGTGGGGGTTGGCAGATGTCACATGTCTTCGAATTTTTTGGTTCTAAGACATGCTGGTTTCCTTACGTTGTTTTCCATAACCTTTTTGAGAGCAGTAGTGATTAAATAAATTACACAAAGTAATGCGCCTGCCTGGAATCAAACCCACGACTAACTGTTCGTAAGTCGGGGCTGCCCCACCACTGGGCCATCATTTCAGCCAACTGGGCCATCGCTGCTGTTAATAATGCTTTAATGATATTCCTTCTTTTTATCAAAGAATCCAAGTTTTTTGTTTCGTATTATTCTTTTTTCAAAACTAAACCTAAATAAATTATTGCTAATACACATTATTATGAAGATACTCGGGTGGTTTTTATGTTAATTAGATTCAAGGCAAATCGCATTGAAATTTTTCTATAACACTATGGTGATACGGTTATCTTTAAATTTTGTGTGACACGATATACAGATTTGTATGTAGGATGACGTTGCGGTACCGCTCCGGCGCCGTACCGCGCCGTTAACGCATTGAGTGGCCTCACTGTTGTCCTATATGTCATTATTTTTTACAAGTAATCGTTTATAAAAAATATATAGAAATCGAAATAGTACCTATTATAAAACTTTAACATTCAAAATAAAGTAATTTCAGTCTAAAAATGGCATTTACGACCTTTCTACGCCGAAGTAGCGCTATTTGATTTAATAAGTAAATAAATATTTTAAAACAACCAAAGTTTGAACCAAATGATATAATATATTATTCAAAAATGTTTTTTATTGCACTCAATCCAACCTCATACCGAATTTGTGCAATTTATAAATAAAATGTGCAATTTCAAATTAAATAACGTAATTCCGATATTAATATCGGAATTCCGATATTGAGATCTAATATCGAAACTCAGTATCGGAATTGAAAATCTTCCGATATTACATGCCCTAATATGTATGCACTTAGCAAATTTTAAAGTGGTTTTCTCGATATATAGTATGTCGTTGCTACTTTGAGATGAGGGCTGATTACGTGGAAAACTCAAACATTTATCAATATAGTAACTGAAAATCACTTTTATAAGTTGATGCGTTTATACATATTGGTGCTTAAATTTATCTGTCAGTACTGCCAAACATATTTAAAATATAATTATACAACACATAAACGTTCAATATAAACATATCAATCTGAAATAAACAACCATTTCTTCAGCAGACACGCATGCGATAATATGACAATGAATCTGAATGAATGATAATATGATCATTATTACGACAAAGAATCATTCACCTAACTAATTTAACCATTCAACTAAACGATGAAAATATGAAATAAATATGTGTGATTATGTAACGTACATAAAAACATAGAACCGCGACGATTTTAATGCCATGCTCTCTGTATATAACGTGTCGTAAACTACTGTTTTACTGTTATACTGGTTAAGCTGCCCAGAGTCCCAAGGCTGACTCTTAAACTAATTCCTTTTATTTTTAATAGTAGTTTTCACTCCTCTTGCTCAAAAAGAACGTCATAATAGCATACCAGAGCGGGCGTAAAATTGCATATATTGCCCTAGGGCTAAAAGTAAATCTCGTACGACAACTTGTTCAGTTGTTCAGCCAGCTGGTGCGTGATTTAGTTTAAAGTAAAAAAAAATGGTTTTATTTTAAAAAATGGAACTAAACGCGCTGAATGCCGAACTCTTTGGTAGAATGTGTGCGTTGCATTGCAGCTACAGAAGAAATAAAAAAAAAGGCATTGGCGCGAAATTTTTGGAATTGTATTATTAAATTTAATTTAATTTTTAATAAAATAAACTCATATTGAACACGGTTATTTTATTTTCTCGCAATCGTAGTGAAAAGTACAGTTTAACACACGGCGCTAAAATCCCATTATAACTCGGCTCCTATTTACTACCTCGCTAAAGCTCGGTAGTAAAACTACCTCGTATATAATGGGTCATTTTAGGCCCTTGTATTACAATGTACTATTATGCGACTGTGCATAATGAAGGGCATTACAACACAAGTGTGGGTTTAAGAAACGAGCCGAAGGCGAGTTTCTTAATAGCATCACACGAGTGTTGTAATGCCTAATTATGTATAGTTGCATACACTAATTTATCTACCCGAATATCATAAGGGCTCTATGATGGGCTCAGGAACCATAGGGAAATGACCAGCATTGTTACCAGTGCAGTGTAATGCAATAAAAAATAAACAGGTTATTAGTTGCATTCGTCGCTGCATTTACGATATCTGGCGGAGTGTTCATGTTAATTTCTGAGTCACTATCACTCATTTTCGACAGAAATAAAGAACTTATCGGAAAATTTGTCTACTCAATGAAAGGGAATAAAAAGCTAACGAACAAATGACAGCTCGAAATGGCGGCGTTTCGGATATCTGTTATTTTTTTTAAATCATAGGCAAACGAACAAAGTCACTATTCTTGTGTCACTCGAGATCAAAATGTCGTGCGATTTATAATTAAAATCATACTGAATTGGGGTTTCGTATCGATAGGTATCTGTTTTAATGTAGATACTAGAATAGCACACTCACTTGAATTTGACACCTGTTCCAAATTTAAAACTCATAACCTACTGTTTTCAGTAGGTTATGAGCTCATTACAGTTCTGTTAATTTCTGCTGGTTGGTAATGCTGGTCATTGCCTATGGTTTTCGAACGCATTAGAGAGGGTTTATGATATTTGGGTAGATAAACATTTTAACAGTTTTTATCCCTTAAGTTGCCTGCAGTTGTTCCAGTCTTCAAAGTTCTAAATATAAAAACGTACATACCTGTGTCATTATGGCATTAATGTGGCCGATACTATGGCTTGAGTGGCGAGGTTTTAGATTGCGGTCGACTGCCGGCGGAAGGGATGGCAAATTGCAGTACTGCATTGACTGTGGACAAATAATAATAAAGATTTATTTTACCTCACAAAGTACAATTACATTATAGAAGTGCTACAAACATTGGGAGTCAGGAATCCAAACAAGGATACCCTTTCCTATGGACTCCTGCCCCCGTCGACGAGATTACCACCATTGTAGAACGTAAGTTAAGTAAATGAAAAAAACTAACTAAACAATAAAAAATTGTGTGTGAAGTAGCAAATGTATATTTATTATATCCTTTTAATACATGAGGCGGAGCCTGGCGACGAGTCCAGAGGGTGGAAGGCGTGCGCGTCGTACTGCTACTCATCATAATCTGCCAGCCTAGCCTTTCCCCATCTATATTGGGGTCGGCTTCCAGTCTAACCGAATGCAGCTGAATACCAGTATTTTTCATGGAGCGACTACCTATCTGACCTCCATAACCCAGTTACTACTGGGTAATACGATACCCTTTGGTAAGACTGGTTGTCAGTTACTCTTGTTAACATTTTAAGTCGTAATTGTTTCATCAGAATTGTTTTACATGCCATTGACATCTGTCATTTGGTGGTCTGCATATATTTTTATTATTCGGTCTCTGATTTTATTTATTGTATTATTTAAAATATTTTATTATTACAAATGGAACTGATAAAATAGTTTACCAATATTATATTATTATATAATTTTTGTGGTTATTTTAGTCATCAGATTCACTCATTCGGATAGTATCAATGTTGGCGGAATGGGAAGATTAAAATTGCATGTAACTTTAAATTAATTAAACAGTATTTTAGTTAATACGAGGGATATATTGAAACCCGCAAAAGGGCATGCTTACAATGATACTAATAAAAATATGAACAAAAAAAAAGTACTGATAAATAACAGACAGAATTGTATCAAACATTTCGGAAAAAAATATCCATTTTCCCTTCATATTTTAAAACTGGCGTAGGACAATGGCGAATAAGAAACGTCTAATGAAGTGAGATCTGGAGAGCGTGCGGGGCCATGGCACAATCAGGTCACAAATTAAGGTTATACTTTTTGTTAAATATTTGGGACGAGATTCGAATACTGAATTTCCTTCAATATGTCCCTCGTTTAACCTAATACATTGTTTATGGTACCTATGATTAAAAAGTAAGGTAAAATGTATGATCTTGATTTTGTTAGTCATTTGATTGTATTGATTTCAAATTCACAGATGTTATAATTTGTTATCATTCGTTCAAATGAATCATGAAGGTGGTTATCAAAAATGACGAAAACCTTATTCATTTCCATGAGACATTTTTTCTTGGTATACCTATCTTGACCGTCGGTATTGGTAAAAATACTTTCGGGAAACCGTATCAAACGTTTCAATATCTCAAATTCTATGAATATATCTGCAGTGATAACAGATTTCTTCGTAATAGCCACGTCATGATTCAACTTTTGTTATGTTTACAACTTTTCAATTTCATACATCGAAACCTACTTATTCTTTCAATTACAGAAATAAGTTCATAGGAACAGGAATTTCATCCATCATTACAAGCAATTTATATGAAGGGAAAAATGCTTTCTAAAATGTCTATTATCTATACAGTTTTTGTTTTTGGTATTAGTTATTCTTAGATATTTTGTAACCTATCACAATGTCGTATTTGACCCAAAGATCGACTGGTTCAGAATGTCTTGTGGCATTAAGTGACACTATTGTACATGAAGTTTAAATAAGATAAAAGATTTTTGGTTTGTGTTCTTACTGCATGGCCAGGTGAAAATTCCTCCTCTTCCTCAGGGCAACGTACAATGGGGATAAGTAGCTGTCGCGGTGATGAGGGCGCCCCCTGCGACATGCGACGTGGCACCCTTAATCTCTGCGAGTGGTGACCCTGAAAATACATACAACACGATTTTAATTGATTTTTCATTCCATCTATTCGAAAAGGTCCAATTGGTTCGCCTTTATGTGCACCCAAAGGTGGTGTTTTCTATAAGAAACTTTTAGCGGGCAGTAATGAGTTTTTACGCGCACTTATTAAATTTGGAACATCTTAGTGTTCAGCGCCAAAGAAATCGAACGCAAATATTGTTTGAATAAAGACTGGTGTGGTACGACGGCCCAAAGACGCACCGCCGCGCCCGGCTGATTAATAAAAAAAAACAAATTTAAAACACGGGAGCTACAGCCCTCGTTTTCGTCAATTTTCGAGGATTTCATTTCATTTCATTTAGGCCTACTTTCAGTATATAGCCAAAACTATGTAAAACTGGACAAATATTCGTAATTAATAGCGTATCTGAAGAGGATGTTACAATACAGTTCGATATTACAGACATCTCTATAATATCCCAATCATGATAGCCACGGCTACATTTAACTGTCTATCGAACAGGTTTCTTTCTCCTGATTGTTGTCAATTAAAACTACGCTCGTACCTAATGGGTTAGGCAGAGGTTTACCAAATAGGAAACACGTGCCAGTTATGTTTAAGTTCATGTAAAAAAGGTTGCAAACCTACTGCCATCAACTGAGCATATCCAGAACCTGGCACTTACTGAGACATTCTTAATAAAAAACATAACCCTCTTTCTGGGTCAGTCGGGTAAAAATAAAACTAGTTAAACTTTGCCCTACCCAGAAAGCGACTCCACTACCTCATGTTAATCACGCGCGCTTGCAACCACAAGCCCACCGAGACAACCAATTAATTGACACTTTATTTTTAACATAATATACCTATGTATCCTCAAGACATTTGTCTTCATCGCTCGATGTTTGACGTGAACTTGTACATTATTTATTGTATATTTCCTTCGCGTTGGGATTCCCGAATGATACGAGGTAAACCATATGGAAGGTAACCACAAAACATTACGCGTAATATTGTATGACAATGTTTTAACATTCCGTCTGATTTTCAGGAATAAAACTCGAATAGGAGAGAATTGATCGGGAGATGAAAAATATTTTTTTTAATTAGTATCTGTAAGGACGATTCCTGGCGTAATAAACTAAGAATAAGCAATTTATAACCGGCAGAATGAACTTGTGATCTGTGACGTAAAGGAAACTATTTTGGTTGAGCGTCACGTGGCAACATTGATTTTTTTTTGCTCGATTGCAGCAAAGCCTTTGTAGTGAGATTTATTTGAAAAATCTAGAAAACAACCCGGAAAAGCGTCATTTCTATGGTAAGAATATAACTTGAGAAAGAAACTTACGTTATCATAGACTTCAACAGGTTCTTGAATTTTCGGGCCTTGGAATGGATCCTTTTGTGCAGCCTCCCTGCTGCGTCCAGCGAAAGTCTTCGGAGGGCGCGGTGGGACGGGCGGTCCTGAAATACATGTGTATTTACTTTTAATGATTTACCCACACTTTTTCAGTTTTGTTGCAGACCCAAGTTACGGACACCATGTTGTACCTACGTACAAAACGCCTCGGGACGGTGAGTAATGGGCAAGCTCGCCGTTCGTCGGTCCGTCTTATGAGGACAGGTCCTGTCGACGGCGCGTTCTTGTTCCACTCCCACCTCAAAGGGATTTCAGCAAAATGGAAGGGCAAGAGCTGTTCGAAAGACATACCGCGGCCCCAGAACACAAAGGGCTAAGATGGAACATGGGTACTAAAAGTCTGGTACTCCATTCCGCTTCCCCCATAGTCTAGGCAACAAACGCCTTTTTGATGAATTTTTTTCAGCAGTCTCCGAAAATTATGATTGAGGTGTCATTCGATTCGGAATGGCATCCAGATGATTTTCGAAGAAAAATGAAGTTCCGCTTGCAAAAATTGCAAAAGTTATTAACAATTAACTAAAAAATTGAAAATGGGTTTAGTGTTTTGCAAATATCTCAAAACCTCATTAAAATTTTTCAAATTTGAAATAGGATTCAAAAAGGGGAGGAAATTTGCTAAAGAATGTTCTAACTTTCGGAATTGTAGGACCAATATTAATAACTTTCCGATCGGGTTGAAAATACGCCCGAAAACTGGTACTCCGTCTTGCGCAAGCTACGCTCCATTCGGACCTTTAATGAATAAATGTTATTTAAACTTATTAAATATGAAAATTAAAAATTGAAAAAATTCAGGCGCCTGCAGGATAGATCAATACACAATAATCTTTGATCTAAAAAATTTTATCGCGAATTTTCAATAAGTTATCCAATAATTAATTAACAATTTTTTGTAGCACGAACACTGACATTGCAAGTGCGATAATAATTACACTATTCATCTGAGATTTTTTTCCTTTCGTGGAGCTATTTCTCAAAGGTCTAAGAATAGGCTCTCGTTGGAAAAATTAAAAAAAATGTTAATTTTCGTTTTTTTATTAACAATTTACTGAAATGAAAAATTTCAAACCTTCATTAGACATTAAAAAATTCTTTTTTATTATTATATTATTAGTGAACCGTTTTTGTATGATCAGAAGCTACTTAAAAATGATTTTTTATATTTTTTATATCCTGTTTTTTAAAATATTTTTATAAACAAATGCGTTGTTTATGAGATAATTTAATGTTTTTTTTTAATATCGTAATCTTTGATAATAATCATGATTTAAAAAAAAAACCGTTTCTTAAAAAAAATGTTTATTTGCTTAAAAACGCATTTGTTGATTAACAATTATTTTATCCCACTTCTAATTAATATTAAGGTATCATTATTTTTAAATCACCATTATTTGTTTTTTCTTTTCGATATATAATAAAAAAATATTGTTTTATTAAAACCTTCATTGTTTATGTAATAAACAATTTGTTAAAAACAAATAAATTTTTACTTTATATTTTTTTTCTTGTTTTACTTATTGTCACAAAAACAGATATGATTTTGTTTTTTCATATTAAAAAAAAAGTTGAAAAAAAATTAAATGAAAAAAACAAAATCATATCTGTTTTTGTGACAATAAGTTAATATTGTCACAAAAACCGATATGATTTTGTTTTTTTTTCAAATAAAAAAAAAGTTGTAAAAAAAAATTAAATGAAAAAAAAAGAATCATTTTGTTTTTGTGACAATAAGTAAAACGAGAAAAAAAATATAAAGTGAAAATTTATTTGTTTTTAACAAATTGTTTATTACATAAACAATGAAAGTTTTAATTAAACAATATTTTTTTATTATATATCGAAAAGAAAAAACAAACAATGGTGATTTAAAAATAATGATACCTTAATATTAATTAGAAGTGGGAGAAAATAATTGTTAATCAACAAATGCGTTTTTAATCAAATAAACATTGTTTTAAGAAACGGTTTTTTTTTTAAAAAATCATGATTATTATCAAAGATTACGATATTAAAAAAAACATTAAATTATCTCATAAACAACGCATTTGTTTATAAAAATATTTTAAAAAACAGGATATAAAAAATATAAAAAATCATTTTTAAGTAGCTTCTGATCATACAAAAACGGTTCACTAATAATATAATAAAAAAAAAGAATTTTTTAATGTCTAATGAAGGTTTGAAATTTTTCATTTCAGTAAATTGTTAATAAAAAAACGAAAATTAACATTTTTTTTAATTTTTCCAAAGAGAACCTATTCTAAGACCTTTGAAAAATAGATCCACGAAAGGAAAAAAATCTCAGATGAATAGTGTAATAATTATCGCACTTGCAATGTCAGTGTTCGTGCTACAAAAAATTGTTAATTAATTAATGGATAACTTATTGAAAATTCGCGATAAAAATTTTTAGATCACAGATTATTGTGTATTGATCTATCCTGCAGGCGCCTGAATTTTTTCAATTTTTAATTTTCATATTTAATAAGTTTAAATAACATTTATTCATTAAAGGTCCGAATGGAGCGTAGCTTGCGCAAGACGGAGTACCAGTTTTCGGGCGTATTTTCAACCCGATCGGAAAGTTATTAATATTGGTCCTACAATTCCGAAAGTTAGAACATTCTTTAGGAAATTTCCTCCCCTTTTTGAATCTTATTTCAAATTTGAAAAATTTTAATGAGGTTTTGAGATATTTGCAAAACACTAAACCCATTTTCAATTTTTTAGTTAATTGTTAATAACTTTTGCAATTTTTGCAAGCGGAACTTCATTTTTCTTCGAAAATCATCTGGATGCCATTCCGAATCGAATGACACCTCAATCATAATTTTCGGAGACTGCTGAAAAAACTTCATCAAAAAGGCGTTTGTTGCCTAGACTACCAGAGCGGGACTTGACGATTATGATTTCCCATCCGCAAATAAAAAGACTGTTCCTAAGTTAAAAAAACTCAAAGCAAGTCGACCTGGCGAATAAAACCCTATGTTCCACACCAGTTCCACTTCGGAGCACTAGTCCAAAAGGCAAAACTACTCATCATCTGCCTAGTCTTTTCCCAACTATATTGGGGTCAGCTTCCAGTCTAACCGGATGCAGCTGAATACCAGTATTTTACATGGAGCGACTGCCTATCTGACCTCCACAACCCAGTTAATACTAGGTAATACAATACCCTTTGGTAAGACTGGATGTCAGAATTTCAGGTCACTGACTACCTGTAACGACTGCCAAAGATCTATATATATAGCAGCCGGGACCAACAGCTTAACGTGCTTTCCGAGGCACGGAGGAAACTCGGTATGTCGGGCGGTCACCAATCCACAGACCGACCTAGGCAAGCACAGCTTTACCTAAAGATCGACAAAACTAACACAAAAAAAGGCAAAACTACTACTAGTATTAAATAACTTTTTTAAAGCCACAAGGGCATTCGAAAAGTTATATTTACTATCTACATGTTGAATGCAAGTTTACTGCAAGGCTTCATATCACTTTCCCTCTTTTTGCGCGGGGTAATAAATAAACTTAAAGAAAAGTAATACAATACACTAACTCCCATTCATAGGGTTTCTACAAGGTCATATTGGAGATCGACTTTATCTCTTGTAGTTTCTATTTTGATATAGTTTCTATTTTGGTATAGTTCTATTCAGATATTTATCAATAGTTCATTTATTTTCTCAATCTTACGACTACTTTTATAGATTATTCTATTAATATAGGGTAAATAATAATCTAATTATTTTATTTAGTGCCCCACTGCTGGCCAAAGGCCTCCCCCAAAGCCTTCCAAGAGCTCTTTTCCTCTTTTTAATAAGATTAAAGAACAATGGCGAAATCTTAGCTGAATTGAATTTGAGCGACTAAAAGTGACTTATATACGAAGGCAGTTCTATTATTTTCTACGTTTTTTCACATTAACTAGTTAACTACGGACAAAAAAATATATTTTAAATGAAAAGTTATTTGATTTTTTCATTCATGTTTAGTGTCGCAAGTGACAGTAAGTACAGTGTTACAAGTATATAAATAAAAAACGTGTAATAAAACGGAGTGAAATTAACTTACAATAATGTTTATTTCTAAGTGAAAGTATTCCTTGCAGCTAGGGAGGTAAAAATATTGGAGTATAAAAATAAATGAATTACTTTCAATTAATGACTGGCAATAAGTTGTTTTGACAGCTGTCTATAGATTGGTAAAACTCATGTCACAGACTTTTCTAGGTTATGTTTACTAAAGTTCATGACTGAATTTCTATTATTCTCGGAGTTCTCGAACAAATATTCTTGCACAAACTAATTCAGAAATTGACGCCGAGTTAAACAAGATATTTTTCATGTAAAGACGCATGAATTTAATCTCAGCTAATTTAATGTATGGGGAGCTGCCATTGTTCTTTAGTTAATGGAATCTATAATGGAATAGAATCTATAATGGAATAGGTACCTCCTAATCAAGTAATTGGTCTCCAGGGACTTAATAATAACACATGATTTTTATAAAATATATTACACTACGAAATTAGTTGTGCCGTGGCGAAGAATGTTGCAATAGCGTTCACGAATGCACAAGCAGTTCTACAATCCAGTTAGTTGGCAGGGAAGCAGTCGAAATCATGGCGACTGGGAGCTACACTGGCGTGCGCAGCGTCGACCGTTTATAATAAAATAAAATTAATAAACTTGAATAGAAAGGGGTTTGAACTTTTTTGTATGGGAGCTGGCATATCGACCCACCACCATTTAGATTTTTTTTCGAAATCGCAGCCCACGATGAAAGTGGTATGTATGGATAGAGGACATTTGGACGAACAAAAAATGTCATGAAACATGGTACCCCAAAGTGTCACGTTATCGAGATATTTGAAGGTAAAGATCGACAATTGAGTACATCGACAATCATTTGAAAATAGACTTATTTCGTTTAGGTTTTAAATTGTATCAAAATAATAGTTGCCAGGATGATTATTATTATACGCACGAGAAAAACGCGGATGAAAAACGCCCTGTATTATTGCAGGTTGATATGCCACATCGGTTCTATCCCCTTTAAATGTAAGTTAATTATTATACTAGGTATTCAATGTAATTTCTGCATTGGCCAACACCCGTAGTTTATTTCCGATTTACGAGTACCATTAAGTTTGAATCGAACTGTAACCATCGCGCAAATTTACGACCGAGGAAAAACAACTTATTGAAAAGACCAAAACAAAGGTCATAAAATAATAACAAGGTAAAAAGTATACATACCGTCGTCAGAACCATTCTGGCACGGAGCGCCGGGCAGCTTGGTAAATGTTTTGGTTACAGCCCAGTCTGCTAAAAGAAAAGTAACATGTCACTACACCGTCAACATTAAGGGGAAGCTGCACTTTGTATTTCATTAGACCCAGGTTTCTGAAAGACTGCTCAATGAAAGATGAAACCAAAGTTTTGTAAAAATATTCTGATTTAAAAGAGCGTCCATGGAGTTTCTTGCCCTTCTTCTTCATAAATATTTATGCTAGGGAATGGGCAACTATAGTACAGTCACAGTTATTATGCCTTGCGACTGGGACTTTACCTTTTTAGTAATTTGTTTTTGTTTAGACTATTCAAACGTGCCCATATCTGGCCAACTTGAAATAAATGTTTTGATTGGTTGATTGATTGAATGTTTTAAGCTGTATGGTTGGCCTGAATCTTGATTCCTCTTTCAGAAGCCGAGTATAAATACTAAGAAATAAAACTTACGTAAATTGGTATGACTAGCGTGCAGCGAATGATCATCGTCATCGCTGCAGTTGGAGTCGTTCTCGGAGAGTTCCGAGTTGATCCGAATGTGGGGCTGGCTGGTGTACTGCTGTCTTTGCTGACGAGCATGACTAGCTATCGTCGTGGGCTCGAAGGAGAAGTGACTTTGGTCATCCTGCAAGAAAGGACTAAATTAAACCTGATGGCTCTTAAACCAATCACATACACACATCAAGTCCTTCAAATAACCAATCATTCTTCCATTTACTATATCAGAAAATTCTTAATAGATTTGTAGATTTTTGATGAAATATAAAATATCCCTAGAATCTGTTGATGTGTGTACGTGAGCAGCTCAACAAAAAACTGCATTCAAATCAAAGCATTAGCAGTAACTCAACGCAAATAATATGATTGTCGGGAAACGATCGAACGATTAGTAGTTCAATCAAGTTTGTTCTGATAATCGCTATTGGTGCTGACAATACCGACAACCTGACAAAAAGCCAACGTGACTGATAGGCGTAAGGCGACAGTCGCAAAATGTAACATATTAATATTCAGTTGCATCCTTTTATAAGCAGGAGACCGGTCCAAACACAGTTGTTTTTCCCCACGCCTCTGATCATACTTTGCCGACCGTAGTTATTTTTAAAATGTAGATACTTCTATTAAAATCAATCATAATGTGTATTGAAATCGACCATCATCATCATTCCCCATCCCTTATCCTAATCTATTTGGGAGTCATCTGCCCAGTCACCTCCTTTCTAGCCGTATCATCATCACTTAGTCTATCCATCGTTCCTTTGGTCTTCCTCTACTTTATAGCCATCTACATTCATAAACAACATTTTCCTCATTCCTTATCCATTCATGATGGTATTGAAATCGATTACTCGATGATTTACTAGACTGGCCTGTTGGTCTAGTGGTTAGTGACCCTAACTGCTATGCCGGAGGTCGTGGGTTCGATTCCCACCCAGGACAAATGTTTGTGTGATGAGCACGATCATTTGTTCTGTGTCTGGGTGTAATTTATCTATAATATGTATGTATTTAGAAATATATAAGTATGTTTATCAGTTGTCTAGTACCCATAACACAAGCTCTGCTTAGCTTGGGACTAGATGGCGTTGTGTGATAGTTGTGGAATATTATTATTATTATTATTATTACTCGTTCAATTATATAAAATGTTTTTTTTAGCTAAAACTGGAACCACCCCCCCCCCCCCCCTCCCCCCATGATAAAATATGGAGAGCGCATTTCCTACTAATACCTGCAGCTAATTACACCAATCTAGTCATCGAACGACCCGTTAAAACATTCACAAAGAGAACCCACGACTAGCACACCAAAATAGACCAGTTTATTAGAATAGAAGGAATTATCGATATATGAAGTACTGTCGACTAAATGATCCTTTACAACCTTCTTAAAATCCTCTGAGAGTATATATTTTATGTCCAATTTATATAACAAAGGAATTGAATGCTTGAACCTAGCGGTTGCAGCTAGTAGACTATATAACGCTAAACGTCAAAAAAAAGACATCCTTTACGAAGTCGAAAAGCACAAGTTTATTGCAACCATTATCTTGTTTTGGACCATTCTATTATGGTAACATTTAATTCATGAAAAGCCGGTATAGTCGAGTAAGTGAGAACAGGGATATAAATAAATATTTGTATGCAAATTACACGGTATTATAGAGCTGCATCCAGAAAGACTGGGAGCCGACCCAGTTTAAAAAGGCTACAGATGATGATTACACGAAGAGTCTCCATAAGACCATGTGTCGAGCTTCAGCTTTGGTCAAAAATGAGCCTTAGTCAGACGTAATAACATAAGTTTTTTTTATTTTCAGGCGTCTTTGGCTCTTAGGTATATAATACCTTACATGCAGTAACAGTAATATCCACTGAATTTGAAAGTCATCGCGTGCGGCTCTATAAGCCTTCCCTGTGGGTGCAAATCAATAGCCACCCGCTACCCGCCAACTACTCCCAACCTGCATGATTTAACTACCCGGGTATTGAAATCATCATCATCAGCCTATAATGTTCCCACAGCAGCGACTCAGGCTTCCTCTCTAGGAGAGGGATGGGCACTCGAAATATTTACACGTTCAATCCGGTAGCCTTCTTTAAACAGACGATTTAAATGGATGATTACGGAATCTACAATGCATTTTCCAATATTTATTAGATGCAGACCTATAAAAGGTTTTCAGCAATGTGGGTCAACCACGGGTCAACCCACAACACAACCAGTTCGATGAAATAACGGGTCGATAACAGTAACTACTTACTTCATAATATAGTAGTTACATTTCCATCAGAATTTTAAAGCAACCGCGTTCACGTTCATACGTTTTGCAGTCAACTTTGTAAAATGGGAAATGCATTTGTTTTTAATTTATTTTAACACCCTAGTTTTGTTTTAAAATGCTTCCTTAATTTTGATTTTAATTATGAGTCTACACACTACACAATGTTCCATACATCCAAAAACAAAACTACGTATAGTCAAAAAATCAACAAAAAAACTGAAAATCGTAAAAATTACGATTACTGCATTTGCTGCTACGAAGGCAGAATTGTCAACGGGACAACGTATTACAATCCTTTCTGAGGCACGGAGGGGTCTTGATATGTAAAGATGGTCACCTTGATCGATTGACCAAGACCCGACATCAAGGTAGGTAGATAATCGGGGCCTGCGGGTTGTTCGCAACAGATACCGCGGCCTCGACATAAAGGGCTAAGAAGGAACATGAGTGCTTTTTAGTCAGTGGAAGTCTGACACTCCCTTTCGCTCTGCTCAAGTGTGGGAGGGGTTATTTGATGATTTCCCACCCACCAAAAAAAAAACAAAAAGTTAGGTAGATAATACTAGTATTAATTCAAAAAGTCTAATGTATTAGGGAAAAGCATTATTTTTAGATACTGTGAAACTGACATGTTTAAAAACGTTGAAAGCCTACTTGCCACACAGCACTTGAAACTATGGCTTTACTGAGAGAACCATTTGGTGAACAGTTAATTTCGCGCTTCACCAGTGAATAGGCCGCCTAGATCCTATGACATCACACCTCTGCATTTTTCCTTTGGGGCTATGAAAACTTCGAAGTCTTAAGGATAAGCCGCACTGGTAGCCAACATTACTCTCTCTCTCTACTCGAAATGCTCGATCGAGTCATCGAAAATCGGAACTGCAGAATGTACCATATTAACCGCAGTTACGGACAACATAGCAAAGAAATAATGCATATAATAAATGTAATCAATGGTTCCTTTTTATGATAATATGGATAACTCGATAGTTTGTTTTTCTCATCATCATCATTCATCAAGGACAAGAGAATGATGATGATGATGATGACTTAAAAAAGTATGGCAGAAACAGTTAAATAATGTGCGGTACATCCCACACAGTTCTGAGATGCAACTACCCCCGCTTCACTGCATGCCTCCGCGAAACCCGCACGCACAACGGCGGCAGAGCGCAGATTAAGTTTTACATTTCAAAATGCGTAATTTATCATGTCAGTGACCGCTAAAATGAACGTTAAGTCAAGCGCTTAAAGTTCACGCAATAACGATAAAGCCGAAAAATTAGCTTTGATTGTTATTTTCTTTCTGGCTCTGCGTGTAATATTTTGATACCATTTGTAGAAATTATTGGAGTTGAACCTGTCTACTTCCATAAAATATTTTTAAATAAATTTTATGTCTTAATAAAAGAGAGAGTAATGTACCTTTTTTTTGGTGGGTGGAAAATCATCAAATGACCCCCCCCCCCCCCCCCAGCTCTTGGGCAGAGCGAAGGGGAGTGTCAGACTTCTACTGACTAAAAACCGAACCCATGTTCCTTCTTTGCCCTTGTGCCGAGGCCACGTCATCTAGTACTAAAATCCGCGGGGAGTAATGTACCTAAAGTCAACACGATATCGCTAATTTTGTGCGGAGAGGCACAGAAAATATTTTTTTACAATATTATTAACCAACATTTTCGAATAAAAAGAAGTCATTAATGAAGATGAAGGAGTCATCTACATGGGTTAATTATTGGTTTCATTTGGTTTAGTTTCATTTGTCCACTTAAAGCACCGAAAAACTGCTTAATTTTCGTCAGATTTATAAATACGTCCTTAAAGTTGTAACTTACCGGAGCTCGAACGCCTGTGATGCATTCCGAAATGGGAATGTATGGACCAGTCCCATCCATGGCTTCATAGTTCATATTGCTCATGGCCGACCTGGCTAATAAATTGTTCTGATAAGTATCTGTAAGGCAATAAAACACTATGTTAAAAACCGTGAGGTTTGTGATATAAGAAACGCCATTATTGATATACTAAACCAGGTACTTGGTAATTAGCTGCATTCCTTGAAATTTGTTATACTAGAGCTTATTTGCAACAATTTTAACCCCAATAAGTTACGCTGCGGACTAGGTTGTTTAACAGAAATCGAACTTTAACTCGAAAAACTTTTTGCAGAATTTCCATCTTTCTATAATAAACTGCTGATTGTGAGAAATCTAGACCGTTCAAGATGTTAAAGGGAGGGGGGGGGGGGTTATTCAAGGAAATCATTCAGACCACCAAATTAAGGACAATGGTAAAAAAAAAGAAAATAAGAAAAACGCATTAGATACTTACGAGAAAATAAAACAGCTAGGGAAAATACACTAACGCCCGAATACTCGAACGTCACTCAATTTTAAGTTGCACTTAAATCTCGTGCTGTCTTTGTTACTTTAACGCAGAGTGACAGAGATAGCACGAGTTTTGAGGGCTACTTATAATTGAGTGACGTTCGAGTATTCGGGCGTTAAAGTGTTAGTTACCCAACAGACACTTTAATCAGTGTTTTTTTTACTTGGATATCTTTGGTTAGACGTACTGAGCCCTGTGTTAAAATTTGTCCTCCTATTTTAATAGGACCTAATCTATACTTCTATACTAATATTATACAGAGGTAAAGTTTGTGTGTTTGTATATTTGTTAAATTGTAAGGGGTAATCTCGGGATCTACTGAACCGATTTTAAAAATTCTTTCACTAATAGAAAGCCACATTATTGCTGAGTGTCATAGGTTATATAAAAAACCGAAAAATAAAAAGGCTTTTACGTGGTAGTCCGTTTTGCAAAGTGAATCGGAGAAAAAACCAAAGCAGCGGAGGGCGCGGGATGGTTTCGGGTTTAATTCGGTTCGCGTTCGTGTCGCTTCGGGAGAAAGGGGCGTGGCCTTTTACATCTGATCTGAGAGGTAGGTACCCGCGCGGCTCAGTCGCGTGGTCGGCTCCTTACGCAGCGGACGTTCCCGAAATTGAATTTTTCGAAACGTAATTAGCACACTTTCGACTAATTATGCCCAACGAAGTGGGCACGGGTCAGCTAGTATATTATATAAACAATAACCTAATATCAAGCTCACATTTCATGAAATGCACCCAATTACTAATTACCCTGTATGAAGTTTTGATATCGTTTGAAGCCTCTGAATCCTAAAGTAGGTAAAAACCTGCATGTTAGGAATCAGTGCCTTTTCCCTTTTATATTTTCAATTTCTAAATCTAAACAAAAATCATAGAGCTTGCGAGGAAAGCAAACAGAAATTAAAAAAGTAACTTATAATTATAGTAATATGGACTGCATTAAGGGCATATTACATTGTCAAATATCTCTGATCATTAAAATATAATTGACTATTGAAAACAATATAATTATGATCAAGGAGAAAATGAATCATTATGTCTATTTTACATTATCCAATAACATTGACTCATAGATCTATGATCCAAGATAAGTGATAGTGTAATGGCATATTACCCCCCTTGGACTGTATGTCACTGAATATGTATAAGTATCTGAACTGTCCCAAATATCACTATGGACTTTGAAACTAGCTGAAAGTCTAAATGCAGTCCATCTACCTACAAGTAAACGCTCAGAACTCACGGCGCAGTCGAATGAATTCATTTTATTAGATCCTGAAGCTGACTTCAGGATCTAAAATGAATTCACTTTATTTAGTTTGGAGAAAATACGAGTTACGACTCGAGTCAAAGGGTTATGATTGTTCGGTGGGCGAAATAACATTTAAGATATGAGTTATCTCAACATTGAAAAAATATGGTTTTCTCGCAAGAAATTGATAAACTCCCGCAAGTGCAAAAGTCGCAGCGCATAAAAGGTCAAGAAAACTGTGCGAGAAAACGAAATACTTTGGGTCAGTGGAAACGAAACGGGGAACTATGAAAACAGACTGAAAGTTTTCACCATAATAGTCGACGTAGCCCCGATGCGCGGGGCTTTTCTTTCTGGCTAAAGGCTAAATGTTTGTCTTTTTCCTCAGTGCCCCATTACGACACTCCAACCAAACTTTGTCTTGCAGCGAGGAAATAGGTGTAAAAGACCATTAAAACCATTAACGTATCGTTTTAATGTCATTTTTAGTTGTTAGTAATAATTTCAAGTTTAAACAAAATACCGGTTGAACACCGTGTACTTTGTTGAGCCCTCAATGATGTTACAGCAACAAAGTTAAATTAAAACGTAAGAGGATCCTTTTGAAACCACGTAGTGAGTTCCTGACTTAAACACATAACTACTGGCTGTCTACTAACAAAAAGATAGCAACTGAAAAAATAAACTTAAAAAAAGGTTTGCAACTAAATCGCGATTTCTATTTGCGCAGCTGGCATTGAATCATAAAAAAGAGAAAGTAAAAAAAAATGGCTATGACATTAGCAAAAAAAAATACATAGTAGGTACGTTCACTATCTAAAACAGTAAATATTCTGTGTAAAAATATGAATATATTGTTATATTTTGACACAGAACCATGCGTTCACAAAATGCAGAGCATCACAGTAAAATTTGTTAGTACCTGCTTCTGTAGAAGGTGCTGAATTACTACCTGGTTGTAAGAGTACTACCGAATCTAGGACAAAACAATTCGAATAATTAATTAAGAAGAAAAATTACCACCGAAAGGTCTCTATGTTCCGAAAGATATATGGTGTCTATTCTAGGTTTAAACTTAAATAACTCCTAACATCGTGAGGAAACCGGCATGTCTTAGAACCAAAAATTCGAAGATATGCGACATCTACCAATCCGCACTAGGCCCGCGTGGTGGATTATAGCTCATCCCTCTCCTAGAGAGGAGGCCTGAGTCCCTGCAGTGGGAACAATTATAGGCTGATGATGAACTCCTAATAAAATGAAAAAAGGAATCATAAAACTCCTAATTCGTGCCTCTAACTTGGAATTTAACTTGTACCTTAAGAGGAAATGCGAGTGCTGTCTCTTTCTACTATCGCTGTATCTCTCCGTCCTCCTGCCCTCAAACTCGTGCGATAAGGACAACTATAGAAAAAAGTTAGAATTCGAGGTTTGGCTCTCGCCTATTTCCTCCTCCAATATTGAACCAATTTAAAAGATATTTTAGACAATGAATAAGGAGGTTATATACTACGCCGCTATTTTTTTCTTTTTTCGTTAATAGTTGTCAAATTTGTACACTAGGACTCTGTTAACAGCGATCTAAACAAGCAATTTTGAGCATTTTTTGAGGGTTCTAGTGCTTATAAAAATAATTTATCACCAAAAAGGAAAACATAGGGGCATAGAAATAGTTAATATTTATTATTCTGTAAAAAACCATTGCTCTAGGGTCATTAACCAAAAAGAAAACAGGCGAGAGCGTTTGTATGGAGAAAAGACCACTCGCGTTTCCTCTTAATAATCACATATCGGCCTTAGAGTGAAAACCTTGTAAGTGTAAAAGAAGTAATTTTCAGGAGGAAGAAAAATCTGCGTGCTGTGTAATTTTTTTACGGCGTCTTTTATGTTGTTTTATTAATTAATATGTACCTAATTTTAATCCGTTTTTTATATCCAGAAGTGATCGATACTATAAGATTGTCCGAAATAGAGGTTTTCTTGTAAATAAATTGGGGAGAAATTGCATTATTACCGAGGTTTTAACTCGAAGGCCACGATTTAGATAAGGTTTCCTAGAGCGCAAGCGGGGCAAGGTCTCATCACCGGGATGGCTTACGGCATAAGAGGAAGAAATCAGGTTACTCCCACATCAGACTATTTTATAAAAAGTCATGCTAATTAATTAAAAGGACTTTTTTATGTTTTCGCCCCTCTCATAATTTTATGCTTTTCAGATTAGTATTTTGTAGTCTTTTTAATTCTATGATGTATTAAATATTTTTACTAAAGTAGACACTAGGTAGAGTGTAATTTTCCCGAAGGGAAGCCGGTGGGAATCGAGTTATGGGCACGGGACGTCCCTGATCCTGTCCTCTTTAAGTGAGACAAATTTTCAGGTCCCTTGAGGTCTCACTTTGCCAGGTTTCACTATATATTAATAATTATTTCCATTCATATACATACCGAGAACGTTGTTCCTAGCAGTAGTATTGTTGTCTGCCTCTTCAGTAGACCGGAGGCCGCAAACCCGGCAAATAGCGTCCACCCACCGCTCCATTTCTGCTTCGCAATCGGCTTCCAGGTGATAAGTCCTACGTTGTGTTTGGATTGTGAAAACTGACCCACGTATTTTTGGCTTTAGAGGCGCCTGGCCATGCCGCTCCATATGGAGCCCTGCATCGACCTACAAAAATATTACACTAGTCAACACAAAATAATTAAGTGCATTTCGTAGGTAACCCCGTCCCATCACCCTAAAAATATTAATTTTGTTGTATCACGTCAAAAACTACCAAAATATTTAAATTTAGGAAATAACAACTATGTAATAGTTCAACAAAGTTTGACGGCACGGTTGGCGCAGTGGCTGAGAAATTGGCCTGCTGCGCTGCGTGTCGCGGGTACGATCCCCGCACGGAACACATATTTGTATGACCTACAGATAGTTGTTTCGGGTCTGGGTATTTGTGTACGTGAGTTTAAATGTTTGTAAACGCACCCACGATACAGGAAAAATTCCTAGTGTGGGGCAAGGTTTAAAAAAAAAAAAGTTTTTTTAAAAAATTCTTGACAGTTTCAACCAGTAGTTTTTCCTGAGATTAGCGCGTTCAACCAAACACACTCTTCAGCTTTAAAATTTTATATTCGTCGGCGTGTATTTTGAAAATATAATATAGCAAAGCTACACCTTTACCGAGTAACATATACTCGGTAAAGGTGTAGCTTTCTACTGTTGGAAGAATTTTTAAATTAGGCCGAGTATTATTTTGAGTTAAATCGTAACAAACAAAAAATCTATTTTTCCCTCTTTATAAAAGTTTAGATAATATTAAATTGAGAATTACTACAGGTATCTGCAACTGTTCAATATTTATTATAACACCTTGTAAACATTATGGTGCAATAAATATTTTAAATAAATAAATAAATAAGATGTTTTGTTATATAACGTGTTTACATAAACACAAGACATGGTTGTTGTATTTCTCAGGAACTATCGAGCTGATCAAGTGGATTTTTGTTTTTCGTGAGGTACTTTATAGGTACATTTTTTTGGTGTAATCATATTTTATGAGTAATTGTTAAATAATGAAATCAATGAAAAAACCGAATACCCGCCATCTTGATGTCAATATGGCGGGTGTATCTTAATTTTAAAATAACTACGTTCTGAAGGAGGTACATATTTTTTAGAGCTAGGTACAGAATAGTATATTTTAGGTACATTTTTATGGTAAGTAGTAGAATTTGATTCGCTATGGTACACCCGCCATTTTGACTCTCACCATTTTAACCTATTTTAACTGTAAGAAAATGTTGTATTGAGCCAATCTTTAAAGATAAATATATCCCGTCGCGGTCCGTGGACTTTTGTTTAGAACTTTTAAAGAGGAACAATTCCATCTTATATGACATTTGCGTAACTTAAACCGTTTACGCAGCGCAAGCAACGGAAGCTCCTATTAGTCTTAAGAGCGTATGCTACCTCAGATTAGCAACCCTATTTGTGGTGGTTCAAACTTCGCTTGAAATACTGTTAGAATAAAGTTCTAATCAGCTTGCACTACAAAGCGGTCGTTACGTCTTTCGCTGCGGCCGAATAGTGCGAAATTAGTGGTATTTTGCGATTTACAAAAAAACTATTGATTGGAAAATCAGAACGATGACATGTATTTTAGTATGGTTTTTACTCGTTAAAAGAATTTTTTAGAGGTATCTTCGCGATTTTTTTCTATCGAGCAAAGTGAGTTGTATTATGTTTTCACAACACTATGGCACTAGCATATATCCTGAAGAATATCATATATTTTTCTGATGTTGATTACTGCAGTGAATCATATACTTTTACGCATTATAAAACTCGCGTTTGAGGTACCATACGCTCTTAACGTGAAGGTAAATAACCTATATTATATTTAAAACTTTCTCGATAAATGGACTATCAAACACAAAAAGAATTTTTCAATTTCAAGCAGTAATTCCTGAGATTAGCGCGTTCAAACAAACAAACAAACAAATTCTTCAGCTTTATAATATTAGTACCTATAGATTATTGCTTTGTGACCATTTTCAGATTTCTAACTAACATAATTCATTATTATTATTATCATAGGTATTATGACTCTGCTAAAGTAGCCATTTTAGGCCTCCTCTAGGCCAGCGGGATAATTGCATAACACATTCGCATTCCCAATGATTATTCAATTTGACAATTCAACAACATTCATTTCGATTTTTCGTTGCCCCTTATACGAACTTTGCAAACATAAAGGACTTGTATTTGAATACTATAGGCCAGTTCTCTTGAAGCATTTAGTGAAAGGCCACAATCTCTTTGAGAACTTTTGGCTGTATAAGTCATTTTGGTTCAAGTTCAGTACAACAACATGAAAATCAAAATTGCTGAGTACTCCATTATTAGTTTTTGGACTTTTTTGAAAATTAAAGTGGGCCTGTGCCTGAAGGGTCCACAACTATTTATTAGTATAATTTTAGAACTGTATGCGACTGCACCCCTTTCCCTTTCCTTGCCTGCATTCCTTTTAAACTCAAGGGGAAGATTTATAGAACCAGTTTTAAATAATTATGCTGTCTTGTACGGAGCAGAATGTTGAGCCACCAATAGGGTTGAATGAAAGACATGTGTGTGTATTGCATGTGGCTGAGATGAGAATGCTATTTCTTATTTTATCATTCTTCTACTTCTAAGTAGAAGAATGATAAAATAAGAAATGAGTATATAAGAGGAAATCTGAATGTGGCATTGGCATGATAACCAATTACTAAACAAAATTTCAGTCACCAGCACTGAAAAGTTCTGTGGTAATCGGTTATCATGTTGTGGAACTATGCACATGAAATAAATATTTGTAGTATGAATGTAGAATGTAGATAGCTATAGGAGGAGAGCCCGCTGTGCAGAGGATGCATGGAGGCGGAAGAAACGCCACAGCACGTACTCCTAGAGTGCAGGAGCATGGCAGATCACCGGGCACAAACTCTACGATCCCCATTAACTCTCCCGGAAGCCTGCAGCAGTCTGGGAAGGCTGTTGCAATTCTGGGACGACCTATGTTGGTTGGAGTAGGTATTCATAAAACATCATGCACAATGGCCCAATCAAGAGGCTAAGTGCGGATAATAGCCCCGATAAACTAAACTAAGCTATAGGAGTAGAGGAAGAATAAAGAAACATTGGATGGACAGTGTGAAGGATGATATGGCGAGATGACAAGTAACAGAGATGTTTGGAAGAAAAAAACATGATGTGCTGACCCCCTGATAAGGGCAGGAGACTGACGATGATGACAACAAACAAACACAAACATTTGTTGCTATTTATATTCAGTGGTAGAGAGTTAAATAGGGACAATAGTAACAAAATATGAAAATATGATGGTCATTTTAAGTCTCCCGTCCACATCTAGTCATGGGAATTTCATTTGTTTATTAATCACTTATTATAGTCTAGTCAACAAGTGCTTTTTTGATCAACTTTTTTCAGCAGTCTCCGAAAATTATGATTGAGGTGTCATTCGATTCGGAATGGCATCCCGATGATTTTTGAAAAAATTGAAGTTCCGCTTGCAAAAATTGCAAAAGTTATTAACAATTAACTTAAAAATTTAAAATGGTTTTTGTTTTTTGCAAATATCTCAAAACCTAATTAAAAATTTTCAAATTTGAAATAAGATTCAAAAAGGGGAGGAAATTTCCTAAAGAATATTCTAACTTTCGGAATTGTAGGACCAATATTAATAACTTTCCGATCGGGTTGAAAATACGCCCGAAAACTGGTACTCCGTCTTGCGCAACCTACGCTCCATTCGGACCTTTAATGAATAAATGTTATTTAAACTTATTAAATATGAAAATTAAAAATTGAAAAAATTCAGGCGCCTGCAGGATAGATCAATACACAATAATCTGTGATCTAAAAATTTTTATCGCGAATTTTCAATAAGTTATCCATTAATTAATTAACATTTTTTTGTAGCACGAACACTGACATTGCAAGTGCGATAATTATAACACTATTCATCTGAGATTTTTTTCCTTTCGTGGAGCTATTTTTCAAAGGTCTTAGAATAGGCTCTCGTTGGAAAAATTAAAAAAATGTTAATTTTCGTTTTTTTATTAACAATTTACTGAAATGAAAAATTTCAAACCTTCATTAGACATTAAAAAAATCTTTTTTTTTATTATATTATTATTGAACCGTTTTTGTATGATCAGAAGCTACTTAAAAATGATTTTTTATATTTTTTATATCCTGATTTTTAAAATATTTTTATAAACAAATGCGTTGTTTATGAGATAATTTAATGTTTTTTTTTAATATTGTAATCTTTGATAATAATCATGTTTGTTTTTTAAAAAACCGTTTCTTAAAAAAAATGTTTTATTGCTTAAAAACGCATTTGTTGATTAACAATTATTTTCTCCCACTTCTAATTAATATTAAGGTATCATTTTTTTTAAATCACCATTATTTGTTTTTTCTTTTCGATATATAAAAAAAAAATATGGTTTTAGTAAAACTTTCATTGTTTATGTAATAAACAATTTGTTAAAAACAAATAAATTTTTACTTTATATTTTTTTTCTTGTTTTACTTGTTGTCACAAAAACAGATATGTTTTTTTTTTTTCAAATTAAAAAAAAAGTTGAAAAAAAAATTAAATGAAAAAAAAACAAAATCATATCTGTTTTTGTGACAGTAAGTAAATATTGTCACAAAAACAGATATGATTTTGTTTTTTTCAAATTAAAAAAAAACTGTAAAAAAATTAAATGAAAAAAAAAGAATTATTCTGTTTTTGTGACAATAAGTAAAACAAGAAAAAAAATATACAGTAAAAATTTATTTGTTTTTTAAAAATTGTTTATTACATAAACAATGAAAGTTTTAATAAAACAATATTTTTTTTATATATATCGAAAAGAAAAAACAAATAATGGTGATTTAATAAAAATGATACCTTAATATTAATTAGAAGTGGGAGAAAATAATTGTTAATCAACAAATGCGTTTTTAAGCAACAAAACATTTTTTTTAAGCAATGGTTTTAAAAAAAAAAACATGATTATTATCAAAGATTACGATATTAAAAAAAAACATTTAATTATCTCATAAACAACGCATTTGTTTATAAAAATATTTTAAAAAACAGGATATAAAAAATATAAAAAATCATTTTTAAGTAGCTTCTGATCATACAAAAACGGTTCAATAATAATATAATAAAAAAAAAGATTTTTTTAATGTCTAATGAAGGTTTGAAATTTTTCATTTCAGTAAATTGTTAATAAAAAAACGAAAATTAACATTTTTTTTAATTTTTCCAACGAGAGCCTATTCTAAGACCTTTGAAAAATAGCTCCACGAAAGGAAAAAAATCTCAGATGAATAGTGTTATAATTATCGCACTTGCAATGTCAGTGTTCGTGCTACAAAAAATTGTTAATTAATTAATGGATAACTTATTGAAAATTCGCGATAAAAATTTTTAGATCACAGATTATTGTGTATTGATATAACTTGCAGGCGCCTGAATTTTTTCAATTTTTAATTTTCATATTTAATAAGTTTAAATAACATTTATTCATTAAAGGTCCGAATGGAGCGTAGGTTGCGCAAGACGGAGTACCAGTTTTCGGGCGTATTTTCAACCCGATCGGAAAGTTATTAATATTGGTCCTACAATTCCGAAAGTTAGAACATTCTTTAGGAAATTTCCTCCCCTTTTTGAATCTTATTTCAAATTTGAAAAATTTTAATTAGGTTTTGAGATATTTGCAAAAAACTAAAACCATTTTAATTTTTTTAGTTAATTGTTAATAACTTTTGCAATTTTTGCAAGCGGAACTTCAATTTTTTCAAAAATCATCGGGATGCCATTCCGAATCGAATGACACCTCAATCATAATTTTCGGAGACTGCTGAAAAAAGTTCATCAAAAAGGCACTTGTTGCCTAGACTATTAACAGTTATTTGTTAAATACATGTCCAGTGAATAAAGGTGAATGAGTGATTTGTGGGGAGTGCTGTATCAAAAAAGTAAATATATTTTGCCTGGTAAGTTCATAATAATATTTTCATTCTAGAGCATGGAAGGAACAATGACTCATTAACAGTGACTGATTTGGTTGGCAAAAAGATTGATACCCTAAATGTGTATTAAATGAAAAAAGTATGTAATCATAGCTGTAATGTACATGAGTCACAAAAGTCAGAGTTGTGAGTGGTTTATGATTGATAGGTACCAACATTTTTAACAATAAAATTAAGCTATTGTTCCACTTTCAAAGAACATTTAGATACAGTACTGGGGACGGAACCTATACAAAAATGCCCATTCTGTCTTGAAAATTTGCTGTTTGTATTGAAATATTTAACATACATAACTTAATACACATGGTTACTAACAGAGTTGGTATGGTAAAAAAGGTCTTTACTCATAGACTCTCATGGTTTGTAAAGCCAATCTATAGTGACTGGCTATTAAATAGTATTGTTTAGGTATGGTTATGTATCATCCGTAAATTGTTGAACAAGTTAAGTTGCTGGCATTCAACCAAATACCCCTTTTTCACATGTTTAGCTGGGTTTATATGAAAGGGATAATCTACACAGAAGTGGTGCACGCCAGCAACATCATGACAGTTTACTGTATTTATCACTAGCTGATGCCCGCGGCTTCACCCGCGTGGATGTCGTTCAAATTATATACTAAAACCTTCCTCTTGAATCACTCTATCTATTAAAAAAAACCGCATCAAAATCCGTTGCGTAGTTTTAAAGATTTAAGCATACAGACAAACAAACAAACAGACACGACTTTGTTTTATACTATGTAAGGATTAGTAGAACAACTTCAGTATGCAATGTTGAGCAACTGATTTATTGATTACTAATCAACCATGGTAGATTAGCAAGTTTAAGTGACAATTAACTAATGTTGTCACACCATCTGTTAAGCTTATTTGTTGTTTTTACGGTAATAGATTGTGATAAAGATGCGTTTATAATTACTTCAATGCACATACTTGCTCACATAAGTCCAGATCTATAGTTCCCTTGAGACGGCGGCAGTTGCGATCAGCATAATAATCTAGAAAATATTGGCCAGGCAGCTCGCCCGACTGCCGCAAGGCAAACCAGCGCCTGCGCCATCTCTGTATTAAAACAAATTAAACACTACACAAATTTGTCATGTTACTGTAATAAAAAGCTATCAAGCTGCTACGAATCTGCAATAGGAAGAGCCAATTTTGTCTTAAACCCAATATTCACTTACTCTGTCAACAAAGGTAAAATGCCAAGCTAAAGTTGAGCTCACCGTTCGCCAAATACGCCTGTTTGGTGGAGATTTTGTTAGCCACCCTTCGAAAACAATATTCTTCGACATTGTTTTTAATAACTATCGAACCTTTAATAACAAATTATAATGAGTCACATATTACTAGTGTTTTGCGATTGTGAAGTACATTCACAAACGTTGAAAGTTCACCTCGCCACTAATATTTTTCTATTTTTTTCGTGATTACAGACTGCTGAGACAATACAGTGCGCAAGTGTTGCAACAGTTGCAAGCGTATTCTTCCCACAGATATCGCATTGGTCAAATTACTAAATTGATATAAAATCGCCTAATCTGTTTTAGACACATTATTGGTTTTCATGATATTCCGTGGTATGAGTTTGAGTTGTAATCACTACGTGGCATGCTTTGAGATAGAATTATAAATGAATCAAAATAGGTGGATATTCACGGTAGCCCACGAAATTCAAATATTCTTACGTTTTTAGTGATTGGCAGGCCAGTGCTAGGTTTTTTGTTAGTGAAAATATGATTCGCGGCTGTAAAACGTATGCAGTTACAGAATCATAATCATCAAAATTATCATTACAACCCTCCAAGTTCATGTAACTGTCAAGAATGAGTATTTCATCAAAAGGTCATTCGGTGATCGCTAAAAACGTAAGAAAATTTGAATTTGGCGGGCTACCCTGGAACATCAACCGTATTACAAATTTCGTCAATATTATTATTAAATTGTTAAACTGCCTGTTATTGGGTACCTTAAGGCGAATGCTCACATACTGCCCGCGAAATTCAAATTTTCTTACGTTTTTTGCAATTTGCAGGCCAGTGCTTGGTTGTATGTTGATAAAAATTTGATTCGCGACTGTAAGACGTATTTAGTTACAGAATTATAATCATCAAAATCATCAATACAACCCTCCAAGTTCATATAGATCGAGGAATAACTTTGACCTTGAAAAAATAGTTTCTCGATCTATATGAACTTGGAGGGTTGTGTTGGTGATTTTGATGATTATAATTCTGTAACTAAATACGTTTTACAGTCGCGAATCAAATGTTCATCAACATGCAACCAAGCACTGGCCTGCAAATTGCAAAAAACGTAAGAAAATTTGAATTTCGCGGGCAGGGTTTGAGCTTCCCCCTTAAGGATGTGATATCCATGTTTACATATTAGTTTCTAAGCATATCTTTTCATGTTGATCGACACTTTTTGTAATTCGACTTATTTAGAACGGTGTTGCCGTCATGCAATATTAGGCCTAGATTTTTCTTGCAGAGGTCGTCTTTGTCTTTGACAATTGACTGCTTGACTGTACTAATTTTGACAGATCTTTGAGTTGAGCGGGTAAATTAAAATTCAACTTTTTAATAAAATGATTCTCGCGCGGACTTTGAGTGACTTTCAAAGAGTAAAGTCTATTAAATGGTGACTTTTACCCGCTTTAAAAAATAGTGAAAGTGGCATTGTATAGATTAAGTTAGGTATATTTATGTGTATAACACGTCTATAACTAACGTGTACTTTTTACTTTGTATTGCAGTGACCGTCGGTCGGGCCTGAGCGGTTTCGATGGTCATAGGTTGACAGCTCGTAACCCACACTTTTTCACAAAATGAGTTTTAGGTATACACCAATTTTTTTTTAAATTAAACGCCGAATCTTTCCATTGCTAACTCGTAATTTACAAAAAATGTCATTCGAACAATTTATGCCACAATTGACAATCAACTTGCCCTCACTAGCGCGCGAGTTACGAGATGTCAACGCAAATACAGTTCGCAAGAATTAACTGACGGCGTAAGATTACGGCGCGAGTTTAAATTGTTTTAAAATAGTTTTATGTTTAATTAGCACTTTAAATACGTCTATTTATTTCCGAAAAGTGTCCTAAAAGGTATATTGGTAATTCTTTATATTTTATTTTACGTAAAATTGTCAATAAAACTTCACTAATGAAATTTTAAGCCATTCTATCATCCGTACCTTAGTGTAGGTGATACAATTAATAAGAACTATTGAGTTAATCAACATTTCAACAATATTTGAGGTAATACTCGTAAACATAATAAAACCATATTTAATAAGTAGTAGGTGTGAGACAGGTAGACGTCATATCTCCGAAGCTGTTCACCGCTGTACTGGAGCATATCTTCAAGGTTCTGGACTGGAGAGGACTAGGCATCAACGTCAATGGCGAGTACATCACTCACCGTCGGTTTGCCGATGATAGGTGTAGTTGCATGGCTGAGACCATGGAGGACCTCAGTACAATGCTCAATGAACTCAGTAGAGCTTCCGAAAGAGTGGGTCTTAAAATGAACATGGACAAAATCAAGTTCTGTTGAATGCCCATGTAACATTAACATTAAGATTGAAGACTACACTCGAAGTTGTAGACGACTATGTCTACCTGGGACAAACGGACCAGTTAGGTAGGTCTAACTTTGAGAAAGAGGTCAATCATCGACTCCGACTCGGCTGGGCAGCGTTGAAGTAGCGGGGAAGCTGAGTCTTCTCGCCCAACTTACCGCAGTGTCTCAAGACGAAAGTCTATGACCAGTGTGTGTTGCCAAAGATTACATACGAGACCGAAACGTGATCGCTCACAATGGGCCTCATCAGAAGGCTTAAAGTCACCCAAAGGACAATGAAGAAGGCTATGCTCGGAGTTTCCTTGCGTGATCGAATCAGAAATTTTAATGAAGACATCCGCATGAGAACCAAGGTTACAGACGTAGCCCGAAAAATTGCCAAACTTAAGTGGCAGTGGGCAGGGCACATTGCTCCCAGAACGGATGGCCGATGGGGCCAGAAAGTGCTGGAGTGGCGACCGCGAACTGGAAGACGTTGCGTTGGAAGGCCTCCCACTAGGTGGACCGATGACCTGGTGAAGGTTGCTGGGATCCGCTGAATGCAAGATGCACGGGACCGGTCAATGTGGCGACACTTAGGGGAGGCCTATGCCCAGCAGTGGACGTCTTTCGGCTGTCGTGACTGCCTCGTTGGTCTAGTGGTCGCAAGCACGGCTGCTGAGCATGTTGGCTTTCTCCATCAGGAATTTATCAGTAACAGTCACGGAGTCTGGATTTGTGTTGATCGCTATAGGTTCGCCCCCTATTACACGGGACTTAAAAAACATAACTGGCGAGATGTGGGTGTTCTATTAGACGTACACCTTTGCCTAACCCTTCGGGGATTACAGGCGTTATGTTATCTCTCTTTTTACGATAATTTGCCGCACATGTAATCTAATGAAACATTGAATGTTTTAAATTGACACCACGTAAGTAACTGTTGACTGCTCGTAACACGTAAAATAGTGAAAATAGTGAGGATTTTTTAACACTGTTTACTCGTAACTGTTTTATTATTGATTATTTAGTAAAAAACCTATGTGGTAATTACATTTTTTTTATTAGGTATATCAATAAATAATTCGAATACCTACCAACTACTTTTTTGTTTTATTTTATTTCAACTTATTTTCGAAATTATACAGTTTTTTCTCTCTCCTGTAAAATTTGACATAATGCAGTTACGTGCTGTCAACCTATGACCATCGTAATGCCATGATGTGCACCATAAACAATTTAAATAGGTTATCTTCTTGAAACCAAGTGAAATGATGGTAACCCATTCTGGATGTGGTAAAACCGTATATACACCTACTTGAAAGTTGAAACCGAGGAAAAGCCTCTTAATTTAAGAAATTAAGACCTATTATATCTTCACTAAATAGGCGTAGGTATTTGTCGAATGGTGAGTTCAACGTTAACTTAGCATTTTACTAGGGGCGTAGCTACCACCGTAATAATTATGTATCAATGTTACGTTCGGCCCCTCCGGCTGACGGCTTCCCAAAACAGATCATTTTTTTTTGCTTCTTCCAAATCGAGTCCTTCGCAGTTCAGCAAGGTCTAAAAAGTTTCCAATATGTTTGATAGGTATAGAGCCTTATTAGACGTGATTTTATTAACGCCACAGTAAGTGATTATTAAAACAAAATTAGCTCGAAAAGTTAATGTTTGCAGATTAGAAATATTTTTAATGGATTTTTTGTTGTGTAGCATTATTTTAGAGATGGCGCAGGCGCTGATTTGCCTTGCGGCAGTCGGGAAGCTATCTTTTTTGTGGCTTATTACGCTGATCGATCACAACCTTGTCGTTTTACCTTACATCGGGAATATCTGGACTGGACTTGTGTGAGCTAGTATTTGCATTAGATTAGAGTGAATGTTGAATATTCATATCGCTTACGCCCGGTTTCTGAGCACCTTTATCGGTGGTTTATCTATTCATATGAACAAGCCAAACCAAACAAGGTGCTCAGAAACCGGGCATTAAAGGTACAAGTTGGTAGCCGACTGCACCACGACTGCACGCAGCAGCAGCAGACGACGACGTGTCGCAGCGACACTACTGGTTTCCAGCAGGGCTATTGCGTTTGCGTATCTTTTAATGACAGTGGATACAACTTAATATTGTTTATCAAATAACTGTCAAATGGTGAGTTTTTAAGAAAAAAAATGTACCAAACCATAACCGTAAAAAAAGTGAAGTTCTTGTTTTTAAGACTGGAAAGCGTGGTCCAGTTCATGTTCCGCCTATTATGCTTAATGGCGCAGCTCTAGCAGTGGTGAGCAGTTTCAGGTATCTGGGGCACATTGTGACAGATGAATTGCAGGATGACGCTGACATTGAGAGGGAGCGCAGAGCGTTAGCAGTCAGGGGGAACATGGTTGCGCGTAGGTTTGCTCGCTGCTCGAGGGAAGTTAAGGCGAATGCTCACATCCTGCCCGCGAAATTCAAATTTTCTTACGTTTTTTGCAATTTGCAGGCCAGTGCTTGGTTGTATGTTGATGAACATTTGATTCGCGACTGTAAGACGTACTTAGTTACAGAATTATAATCATCAAAATCATCAATACAACCCTCCAAAGTTCATATAGATCGAGGAATAACTTTGACCTTGAAAAAATAGTTTCTCGATCTATATGAACTTGGAGGGTTGTGTTGGTGATTTTGATGATTATAATTCTGTAACTAAATACGTCTTACAGTCGCGAATCAAATGTTCATCAACATGCAACCAAGCACTGGCCTGCAAATTGCAAAAAACGTAAGAAAATTTGAATTTCGCGGGCAGGATGTGAGCTTCCCCCTTAAGATAACTCTTTTTAAGGCATATTGCCAGTCCTTTTACTCGAGCAGCCTGTGGGTTAATTACACTAATCGTGCTGCTAATGCTCTGCGTGTCCAATATAACAACATCTTTAGGATGCTGATGCGGCTGCCTCCCTATTGTAGTGCGTCTGCTATGTTTGCGGAGGCACGCACGGACGGCTTCCATGCAATTGTGCGCAAAAAGGTAGCTTCGTTGTCACAGCGTGTGCGAGGCAGTAGAGTCTGTCAAGCGAGTCTAGTCCCATTAAAAAGGCGGCAAATTCAAAAATCACCGATATAAAACACTGATATAGCACGCTGAAAACTTATTGATAATTGAATTTTAAAGTAAAAGGGTTGTGGACTCGACTCGCTTGACAGACTTCTATCAATAAGTTTTCAGCGTGCTATAACAGTGTTTTATATCAGTGATTTTTGAATTTGCCGCCTTTTTCATGGGACACGACTCGCTTGACAGACTCTAGCAACGGCATCCTACAGATGATTGTTTCTCGCACGGATTGTCCTATTCAAGACAAGTGGATGCGCATTGTTTTGGGCGCTCACTGACAAAATGTTATTTAATTTTGAATGTGTAATTTTATTTTGATTTAATTTTAATGTATGTTTTGACTTTATTTTGATTTTGTTTCGGTTTTAATTTAATTTGATGGTAATTTAATTTGTTTTAGTTTTGTTTTCTTTTGTGTAATCTGATCCGAATTTGTATGTTAATTGTGTTATATGGATTATTATCTGAAATAAATGAATTAATAATAATAATAACCAATTTACAGTTAATCTATGGATACTTATGATAGCCACTGACATTAAAAAGATACGCAATAGCCCTGAAGTGGTTTCTACGTATTTCTATGAAATTCCCTCCGTAGTTAGCGACATGATGCTAGCGACGCGTCGTCGAGCGGCAGACGGCAGCGCGCAGCGTCGTCCGACCGCAGATCAAGTGCCCATACATAGTTATCAGAAACAACAGGAGATATCCTTTAATAAAACGACATGACGCAACGACGTGTCGTGACGACATGTCGTCTGCTGCTGCTCCGTGCAGTCGGCTACCAACTTGTACCTTAACACTGGAGATGAATGATTATGATAGGCTCAGATCAAATATTAGGTCTTTACCTATGAAATTGCCGTTCTGCAGTACTGGCCATTTCAAATTAAAATAATTTTTGTTTGGCTAAGAATTCTAATTTCAAATTAATTTTATTTTAAAAACATGGTTTTTTTTTCCAGCAGTAGTCATTTGTTTATTGATTAGTGTTACATTTTCATCGCATTTCAATCTTTTTCGTCATCATGGATACGTTAAAAATTCGAGTAATAATAAAATTAAATTAACAGCTTCTTACCAAACGGTGTGAGCATTACTGCAGATGTGTACTGTGAAGAACTGAACACAATGATGGAAAAGCTGGCACATCTCCAACCAGCATTGGTCAATCGCTCGTCTTCGCTGCTCCTGCACGACAACGCGCGACCTCATACTGCACAGCAGACGGTCTCCAAGTTGCAAGAACTGGGGTTGGAAGCTCTCCGTCATCCGCCCTACTCACCAGACCTTGCGCCTACAGACTACTACTTTTTCCAGAATTTGGATAACTTCTTGGCGGGAAAAAAATTCAATACCCGAGACCCGAGAGGCAGTACAAAATGCCTTTGAAGAATTTGTTGCCTCCCGACCAGCTGATTTCTTTAAGAAGGGCATCAATAAACTGCCACTGCGTTGGCTAAGATGCATTGATTGCATGGGTGATTACTTCGATTAATACAAATAAAAAATACATGAAAAAAATTCGTTTAAATTTTTTCAAACGAAAAGACCATAAACACGTGAGTTATTACACTCATGACAACAAACAAATTTCCCAAATTAATAGTTTTCACGTGCTTTGTACCACTCAAACAAAGCACGTGTTTTTGATTAAGACGCAGTCAACGGGGGAACCGTAAAAACGACCTGTTTTTCGTCGCAGAGTTAGCCGTATTGCTACTTATTACAATTCCAAAAAAAATACAGTGTATAGTCAAATGTATAGGTAAAAGACTTATGCAAAAATATTTTCTAAAAGTAATCAAGAACCTCGAAAAAAAAAATCACAAAATCACAAAAAAATCACACGAAAAAACTTTTTCGTCTCGAAATGCTCAATATTTTGAGTGACAACTGTTATTTATTTTTTTACTATCAGAAAGGAAATTTAACCAACTAAAGACATATGTAAAAATATTTTAACATTACAGCGTATTTTTTTTTTTAATAAATTAAATCTGCGAACTATCGTTCATTTTGGCAGTCACGAGCATCAAACGCGTCGCCATTTTCAACCTTATTTGTTTAGGCGATGAGTTAAGCGCGCGCTCAAGGTCGCGGGCAGGTGATGTCGCCTTAAGTCGTTTCACCATAAGTAGGTGAGCCTTTTTTTAGGGGGATGTTGTGTAGGTACTGTTGGCATAATTTACTTTTTTCCTGTCGCCAGGTATGAAGCTTAGGCAGCGGCGACCTTATCCGTTGCGAGGCTCCGGGTGGCAGGTTTTGGCGATGCCCTTTGTCTTTCGTGAAGAGTACATAAGTGATGCGAAAGTAGGTCTGGTTGTTTGGTTTAGGCCGTGATTTAGGTATTTGTCATGTTTGACGAGAAATAAGAAATTATAAAAATAAATTTATGAGGTTTTAAATATTTTACACTAGCTTTGTATGGATTATATTACACTAGCGTGGATGCCGGAAATATAAAAAAATTACGATTTTCCTTACAAACTTTCATCCCCTGTTTCACACACCGTTGAATTTTTAAAAATCCTTTCTTCGTGGATGCTTACCTCTTAAGAGGAATACGTGTGCTAAATGTCCGTCAGGGCTGCGGGTTGTTTCGTCGGGACTGCAGGTTGTCCGAAAGAGAGACCGCGGCCTCGACACAAAAGGCTGAGGGCTCGTCTAGTACTTTTTAATTAATTTACTGAGTGACGGGTCTACAGCAACAAACGCTGCATTTTAAACTAACGAGCGAATAATCGCTTCTCGTAAAATCAACGTTTGAAATCGTTAACTTTTTCATACATCTCCATGTGTTTGAATTAATAACGCAGCACGCGCCGTGCGACGCCCCGCCTGTACGTAAACATGCACTAAGAAGGAACATGGGTGGTTTTAGTCAATAGAAGTCTGACACTATCGCTCGCGCTCTGCCCAGAGCGGGAGGAGTCATTTTGATGATTTCCCACCCTCCAAAAAAAAATGATGATAGCTCTGACATGTCTGACATGATAGCTCTGACATAGATGAAGTTAGGATAAATATCGGTGTCTTCTCGAACGATCTCAACATTTTTAGAACACCAAAAATAATATGTTGGTGTAACCCGTATAATCCGAGCAGCACAAGCAGTTGCGGCCAGAGATGTCAGAGACCTTAAAATAAACATCATATCAGAAAGTGCATCGGTGCTTCAAACCCTAAAAACCGTTTATTGCCCGTGGTCCACCTGCTTAGTCCACCTGGGTGAACTACGGGCAATTATTTTTGCCCGTGGTCCACCTGGGTGTTCCACGGGAAATTATTTTTACCCGTGGTCCACCTGGGTGTACCAAGGGAAAAAACGTTTTGCCCGTGGTTCACCTGGGTTATAATTATGATAACCTTAATAAAAGAACACTATAAAACTGCAATGCCATAATGCACTCCAATTCATTGCAAACAAGAATAGTATAACCCTACAATGGATAAAAGAACACACCAATTCGCTGGGACACATCAGATGAACTGGCCAAGAGTTTTTGAAATTTATAACAATATCATGCCTGTAATCTACGAAAGGTTAAGAAGAGGTGTACCTAACGGTACATCCACATTTCGCTAGTTATTTTTATGTCCCATGTAGATAATAGAAAAACCTGGATGAAGCTGGCACAGAACCGTGGAGTATGGCACAAGAAAAGAGAGGTCTAGGTTAGGAATACCCGGCAGTGGCGGCAGTGGGTGAATTCAGGCTGTGGATTATGACGAGATACTTAATAGGAGGCGTATATAGTATCAACCGATGAGATAATAGGATGCGTATATTGTCATCAACCGGCCACATAGTATCAAGACTGTGACTCTTCATCATCATCATCAGTCATTAGACGTCCACTGCTGGACAAACGCCTCCCCCATAGAACGCCATAAAGAACGGCAGCCTGCCGTTTGCATCCACCGGTTGCCCGCGACGCGCGCGGTTGGCTAAACCAACCCACCCAACCTATATCGTGAACGTCAGAATGGCCGTTTTGCAGATGATATAGTCATCATGTCTGAATCGCTGGAGGATATGAACACAATGTTCAGAGACCTCAGTAACGTTTCTCAACAGGTGGGTCTTAAAATGAACATAGACAAGACGAAAGTTATTTCTCCTTTAGCAGGTCTGCTGGCAGAAATTTCTAAAGAAATAAGCAGTACCTTTGTACTCAATGAGGGCTAACGCGTGTGAATTCGCCGCTAGAGGCGCTAGTGTAGCGTGAGGTCTCAAATGTCACTTATTGGGTGGGTTTTTATATTTATCGTTTATGTTTAATTTTGAGGTATTACAATATGGCAATTTATACGAGTTACGGGTCAATGAATGTCAGTGCTTTAAAAGTGGCACTAAGAAAAAGAGGTGCAAAGTTAAGCGGACTGAAATAACAGCGAATTCAGAGGTTTGTCTTGGTTTGTTTACTGTTTACAAACAAAATATTTTGTCGAAATTAAGCTTCTTTACCGAGTTTACAGCTATGTTTTTCTTTTTTTACAGACCTCAAGACTATGACAGAAATAATAACTTTAATGATAACATAGAATATGAAATACTACATGACATACCGATTTGTTGTATATTGTCGAGTGGCCTGCAGACAGTTTGTACAACAGTGTAACGGCAAAAAGTGTATCACCTGACTTGGATATAGTGAATATTACCGCGCAACACTGCGGCATACTCGTTAAATTATTTTAAATTGTAAGAAAACTTTGTTTTGACGCCAAAACAACTTATTACTATATATCCAACTTTGACAGTTCTTTAGATCGGGACCTCACGTGCCAGTGGCGCCAACTGGTGAGCACAAAAACGGTAGCCCTCATTATTATTTTATGTTAATTTCCTGTGATGTCTTCTGTGTGTAGGTACATAAATTGTTAAATAAATAAATAAATAAAGTTATGTTTAATGTCCGTGTTCCACCCGTACCGGTAATTGTTGGGAGCGATACCTACTCTCGAAGTTGTCGATAGTTATGTTTACCTGGGACAAACTGTGACTGCTACTGAGAGATTCTTGATATAAAGAACACTTTGCCCGACCTGGAATTCGAAACCAGGACCTAATGCTCAGACGAATGAACGCACCAGACCAAGCAGTTTAAGGCCATGTGTTCCCGGTTTTGCCTGTTTTAGAATTCACTTTTGGTAGGCAAATTATAACATTTTGAATCTGAAATAAATATATATTTAGGATACATTCTTTCTCTTTACCATGTACCCGTTCAAAACACGATGCAATACAATTTTCTCGATAGAAAAAAATACTGAAGTAACTTCGATTTGCAGTTTTTTTTACAAGTAAATTACATTTTAAACGAGTACTATAAACCACCATATTTTACAAAAAATATCAATTTATAGGTAGGTAATTCATTTTAGAATCGATTCTACCCGATCGTTTTTTCATTGAATTTATAATTTTTTTTTAACGATTATTTCAAGTAAATTTCGATCCACGCGTCGCTTCTCGCTCTCGCTCACACACACGGGACGTTACCGAGCCTATTTCGCTTGGTCTACCCGCCCTTAAACAAGCATTTTCTGTTTAAAATTAATTTTAATATTCACAGTAATTGCCTTCGGTAAGATTACAGACTCTGCATCACCTATCTACGCATCTCCTAGTTCGTCTCGATTTTGTATGGGTTACAACCACAGAACAGAAAGAACTGTTCTGTGGTTCTGTGGTTACAAATATAGGTAAGACTATTTTTTTTATGCAGCTCAGTAATAAAAATCAAGAAGGTTTAGGTCCGGAGACCGAGGAGATCACAAAATTGAACCAACCAAGATATTACGAGGATATTACATGTTCAGTTAAGTAGAACGAGCATAATACACATGGTGACATAAACCACATCTTGTCTCGGTAGTCCGACGAGAAAGGGGCACGCACACATTTGCACATTTCGTTTTACTTTTGCACTTAGTTTTTAAATGCTGCTGGGATGCTGGCGGCACCGCTGCGACATAGTAGGTAACGTTCCGGCGCGGCGCCCGCTCTTGTGCCCACCGGTCGCAAAATCTTTGTGTTGTGGTGCCGCCGCAACGCAACGGTTCGTGTGCTCCGGTACTAATTCATAAGTACAAACTCAAACTCAAATATTTTATTTCAATTAAGCCATTACAGGCACTTTTGAATGTCAGAAGGACGGAAGAAGAACGAAACTACGAGTGCAATACGTCATTACGAAAGTCACCACGCCGAACCACACGCCACCGAATGCCCGTAACAACGAACACTGCGAGCACAAAAGCACCTACCTATTTTGAACTCTTTTTTCCATAGTCTAAGATTTTGAAACGCTGATTATGTGTCATACGGCGCTTGTCAGGCATGTCAGGTAACATTTGTGTGTCAAAATCCACGTCAAAATTGAAAATGTTCGTGGTATAAATCAAGTATAAATCAATCCGAGTATTCTGCTCTTGTATATAAATTTGTGTGATTATGTCCCCATTGTCCGCTGTATAAGTTTTAATAATCTTGAACTTGTAAATAAATCTAAATTCTAAATTCTACCAGTGTCAAAACATGGAACATCATGTGGGTCATCCAAGCTGTCCTCCGAGTAACGTCGCCAAATTCGGTGATTACGATCCAGCCAAGTAATTTATTAACCATTATTCTGTATCTATCTTTGACCAGGAAGAAAGTCTGACCGCAGAACCAGACGGCAGACCAATTTTGAGAAGGCAGCGGCCGGTTCTGTGACAATATGGTCGTGGCCGCGCGAGCGTGAGACCTCTTAGGCGCGAATTACACAGAAGCGGCGTAACCCTTTACACCCGACTTGATACGATAGTGAGACTTGATTTTCAAAAATTCTGGCGCTTACACAAATCGACTTTTCGAGACGCAACCGGCCTCGATCTATCATGAGACTATCTCTTTCTTGGAAAAAACACGCGCGGGCCTCTTGCGATTTAGTTTGAACCTGTCAGTCGCCCGTTATCACTTTGAAGGATGGCTGCGTTTTTTGGCGCGTAAACTCGCCCGGGTAAGTGTTTGGTTATTAATTAAATAAATGCAATTTCTATTACTTTTTTGTGTGATTTACTTACTTTGAGTATTGTTTTTTAACTTTATGTATGTAATTTGAACCTAGCATGCTTACTAATGGATATAATTGTGACTCAAAATCAAGGACGCACGATCGTGAGGGTTAGGTGATACGTACCAAATAAATATTCAATTTTTTTTATGATTTTCCTGAATTTTTCATGAATTTGATTTATTTTAGGGTTTTTACTTTTTTTTTAAGAAAGAATGACCAAGTTGCACAAATATTAGCAACTCGGAAATTGAGAAATTGACTGATGATGATGAAGATATTGTTGCGAGAGTCTTAGATCACCTAGAAGAGAGTGGATCTGGTTCTGGCGATGATTCCTCCGAAGTGGATGAGGCACCACAACCTATCCCAACAACATCCAGAAGCAGGAGATCCACTAGAGTCAGATCAGGCAGGGAAACGTCAAGAGCAAGATGAAGATGGCAGGTTACGGGAAGAGGACAGGCTAGACGAAGAGGATAGGCTAGAGGAAGAGGTTTAAAAACTCATTAATAATATCGTTAATAAATGACTGATGATTTATAGACAGTTTAATTAATTTAATTTTCATTTAATATTAAACCATATCTCCTAACTAGACAAAACTCACATCTTGAGCTACCTCCTAAGCCCCACGCTCGTGAGGGTAAGTTTTCAGGAAACCAGAGACTTCAGGATTTTTTTATTTATTTTTTACATGATACTTAGGCACCCATGAAAAGGTCATATGAATTTCAAAGAAGTCTGAGTAAATTATTTTCGTCGGGTGTAAAGGGGTAAGGTGAAAGTGCGGCGGACTGCTAACAACGCGGATCATTCGACGAAACGACGTGCCTGCGCCACGCCGCTTGAGTATGATTTACATAGTGTCGCCTACCTACATTTTGTATTGAAACGTTTTGAAGCGGCAAGATGCTTGCGCCGCGCCTTCACCTTACGCCGCTTCTGTGTAATTCGGGCCTTACTTTACTTGTAGATAATTATTATTATTCAAGTTGAACTTGCAAAATGTTAAATTATCCCAGCGCTAGCGTTCAAAAACTATCCTTGCCTGGGCCAGCCTGGCGTTACTCTTACTTATGGCCTCTTCCTACACTCCGACTCTGACGTATGGCAGCTAGCTCAATAGCATGCTGGCTCATTGATACCAAGTGAACTACTTATTTACCAGCACAGCACCAACTAAAATAGTACATTTTGTAGTTATTGGTTTTAATTTTAATGTAACTATGAAAATATATTCCATAAAATATTTTTACAAAATAATATTGAACAATGCCACACTATTTCCTTAACTTATAACTTCCGCCAGACGCTTTAAAGTTCGTAAAGTTAGAGGGCCAGAGACTAGGAACTATAGTATAGCAACTACGGTTTTTCGCTAAAAAATAAAGACTATTAAAGACGCTCGAAACCCCACATTTTGTCCTTTAGAAAATATCTGGCAGCTCTGGGCTGGAATATAACTGGCGAAAGGTGGGAGTTATAGATACATCTCTGCCGGATTCGTCGGAGATAACAAGCGTGATGTTATGTTATGTTGCAGATATGCCATTAGCAATGTGTCCCGCACTTTGGCCACGAATGAAGCCTTGGTGCCTGGCTGCGCTCCCCACTTGACGCAGCAAAGCATTGCCAAATATCTGGCACCTCTCACCAGAGAACTCAATGAAGTTCCAGCAAGGTTCTTATTTCTCAAAATGTTACTAGTAAAGCCGCCCCGACTTTGCAAGGGTGCAATTTAGATCTATCCGATCTATTTAAACCTTCCTCTTGCTCCATCTATTTGCGTACCTAGTTTAAAAGATCTAAGCGTACAAAGGCTGCGTGTCTATTGAAACGGAGCGAGGCTACGGAGCGGAGAAACGGAGAAATGTTAACAAATAGGATTGCTCACTGAAACAATGGGCAGATTTTATGCAATCCTAATATTGGTCAATATTTTTCTGTTTTTCCGATCTGCAGCCTCACTCCGCTTCAGTGGACAGGCAGCCTTAGTTTAAGGTGGTGTTGGAGCAGTGTCATGTAAATTTTATGGGCTAAGAACTCAATGCTACTGCTGTACGACTAATTAATGTTTTTGTAAAAACTTTACTGTTAGCATGTGAAGCCGTTGCCGCGTTGGTCCTGGCTTTCATTGTAGATCTTTTACATTTATTACGGGGGAAGTTAGAAGTCTGCTTGGGGTTAGACTGGAAAACAACGCCGATAAGTTTTAAAAGGCTTGGCAAAAGTGGACAGATAATGAGAGGATCAAGTGATAACGTATTTTAACTATCACAAACTAACAGAAGATGTGATATCATTGCTTTTTTTGCCCTCTGGACCATCGATGACTAATAAAAAACTAGATACACACTCCCATGCAAAAGTTCTCTAAGTCTGCGGGCACGAAACTTGCGATGGCGGCAGCGCGCGGGGAGACGCGACGCGCCGCGATGAGGCAGCGATATCTCACGCGGGCACTAAACAAACCGTAAAATAATAGACAGTAGCGCAAGCGACAAAACCAAACTATTTTGTTCTCGTCAATGTTCTCGTCGCCATCGCTCCACCATCGCCGCCCGAGCATCGCTCGATCGCCCCGCTCCGCCGTCGCCCGTTTCGTGCTCGTCGCTATTATGTGCAATGCTTTTGTATATGTCGCAGGTTTTTCATAAAATTAGGTTTTTGATCAAAAACCTAAGGGATTTGATCAAACCACGGAGGAAGATAAAATAACAACACGGTTTTATCATTTCCCTAAACAAATCTAGTGAATTGAACAAATCCCAGTAGTACTCCGTGACGCGCGCTCGCTTCGCTCGCATATATATAACACTAATGTCTTCTGTCCCCAAAGTACCGGGCCTCCGCCGGCCTCCTTCGTCGGCCTACGGCCCGGTGCCCATGCCGGCCATAAAGGATATAAAATGTGTCATCTTCCGGTTTTTGATGAAAAACCTAGGTTTTTGATCAAAAACCTAATTTTATGAAAAACCTGCGACATATACAACGCCGTCGCGTCGCGTCGCCATCGCTCGGCCGTCGCATTTTTCGTGTCTGCAGACTAAAACCTGTCGCCAAATGTTTTGACGTAATTCTAGTTGAAATAAATACCTATAGGTATGTACATTAATATAAATTCAACCTTAAACACATTGCATAAAGTTGTATTCACAACAAAGCTACGTACAATAAGTTATTACTTTTTGCGACCGAACCTTGCTGGTCAACCGACATCAAAACATATTCAACTTTACACGAATTTTTAATGCCTGTAGAACACCCCCGCTGCGAAACAACAATTGCGAAACCGCTGCGCGAGTTTCGCTGGCTGTACCTACAACAGTACCTACTAGACTACGGTCAACGGACGGAGATGTAGGTAGACGGCTCCTGATCAAATGAGCGAAATCGTGTTAGAAAGAGACAACATCATAGTCAGTTTTGTACGTTAGAGCAGGGAATTTCGCTCCTGTTTCGCCGCCAAAGAACTTCAACTCACAGCGAAACTATTGCGGTTTCGTCCTTTGAGTTTCACAGCGGAGGTGTACGGCATTAAAGTCAGAATTACAACTCGAACAACTTAAGTGGGCATACGATAGTATGATTTAAATATTTTACGTTTATTAAGGGTCTTTACAATTGAGATGCCTTGTATTTATAACTCCTGATATCTATTTATTACGCCTTAATTTAAAAAATGTGTTTACGGTGATAGTATCTCGAATAAATACCTATTAGTATTTACAATACAGTGATAACGCTTAAATAATGATAATATTAATACTTACCGAAAATATGAAATTCCAATCTTTTTTAGCGTCCTGGATTTTTACACTTTTTAAACGAGCACTGAGGCATGTTTACCGTAGGAGCGTTTTCGAATGCTAGGTCTTCGATTAAAAGCGCACCGAAATGTTGGAGTGGGCGCTCATTCGGTAAGGACATTTTTTGTCACTGAATGTGTATCTAGTTTTTTATGGGTGCTAATTAAACCGGCTTCTTTTTACCCACGACGGAACGGAGCAGGGTATGCGATTAGGGTGAGAGATGTTTTTAATAGCATTATTTGCATCTAAAAATCTTCATTGCCTTCTAAATTACTAAGTCAGCCACAATTAACGAGCATCTAAATAATACTATCTAAGCCACAACTTATCTTTTCTGAAGCCACTCTAAGTAAATACAACTCAACATCGTGGTTATTTTTTAGCATCTAAATTTGTAGCATGGTTTCAAACAGTAAACTTCTAAAACATTAAAATATGGCATTAAAAAATATTCTATTAGCTTCTAATTTATTAACTCAGTACGTTTAAATTGTAACTCATGCCACATTATCCGAGCATCAAAATGTAACTAAAATTGTCATCAAATATTATATTATTAGCCACTAAAAGTACGTAGAAACTACTGTCGTGTTATCGAAAGGCTTAAATATAGAAGTTCAGAGAGTAGGTATTGAATGACCTAAATATCGAAGTTCAGATTATCGAATGTCTTAAAGATCGATATTTATTTACAAAAGTTATCGACAGAATCACTGCATGACAGAATCAACTTTATTTTTATCGGATAACTAGACAATTGTAAAAACATTTCTGCAAGCAACTCGGAAGTAGCGCTCGCCGGCCGCTGCCGCGGCACCGCTTGCTTCGCTCGCTCGGCTCGCGCACGTTTGGTCACAGTTTTAACCTAACCTAACCTATTTCCTTTAGTTTACAATGACGAATCATACAATATGCCTGTGACTAGTCAATTAGACAATGGTAAAAACATTTCTGTAACTAGTAGGAATTTTTAACGTAAATATAATAATAATAATAATAATAATAATAATAATAATGGCGCTCTCTGATTGGTGCAAATGGCCGATCACTGTCGTCTCGCGCACTCGCGCCAAATCTTGTTGTTGCTATTTTCATGATAAAAGAATGTAATGTATTATTTTACATGCTAAGTTATAATAAATGATGTTGTCTATGGTCGCTTCAATTATACTTTTTTGAGGGCCTTGTGTTAAAGCTGTAAAATGTAAAATGGTGGTGAGATATATAGTTGTTGATCTTCACTTGACGCTTTCTATAGAATATTTAGTGGGCGTTGTAAGAAAGGAGAATTAGTATATTAGAGGGCCCCGTGGCTTAGTTATAAAATTAGAAGTTTGATCACGTGGCCATTTTAAAAAACTGTGGCTGGATTTATTATTTCTCGTTTTTTATTAGTGATCGATGCACTGGTCGCATACATTTCCGAATCTAGTACAGCATCATGTTTATAACTTTTAAGTGAATTCTAATAGTTTGTTAATTTTCTACGTGAAGGCCAACGATAAACGAACTGCCTGATGCAGTAAAAGATGAGATGGTGAAACGAGACAAGGCTTTCTGGGTAGATAAACCAGGCGCCAATGACTACGTTATTCACGATTCTTACCATGACTACGGATTAAGCACAGAGGTTGTAAAACCAGGTAAATCATGATTTTTATAATATTTTATTAGCTGACCCCGGCAAACGTTGTTTTGCCATATAAAAAATTTCAGAAAAAAAAAAAAAAAGATGAAAAATAGATGTTGGCCGATTCTCATAGATACCCGATACGCACAAAAAATTTCATCAAAATCGGTCAAGCCGTTTCGGAGGAGTTTGGCATCGAAAACTGTGACACGAGAATTTTATATATTAGAAGACAGTTATTGAAGGGTGCTAATGCTAATTAAAAGGACTTCTTTTAAATAGCATTATTCGCCTCTGAAAATATGCATTGCCTGCTAAATGACTAAGTCAGCCACAATTAATGAGCGTCTGAATGACACTATCTTAGCCACTAGTTATTTTCTATGTAAGCCACTCTAAATAAAACTCAGCATGGTGGATATTTTTTTGCATCTTTTGTCGCATACATCCAAGCAGTGAACTTCTCAAATATTTGCCATCAAAAAAAATATTTTATTAGCTTCAATTATTTTAAACTCGCTGTGTTTAAAATGTTACTCATCTTGATAATACCAATAGGTACCTACAGATAGCGCGCGAGTTGAATGCAGTCGGGGTCTGAGGTAAAGAGCGGGAGCAGTGTAGTGCTGTGCTATTCACACTAGTGTAATGCGGTAGTGCTGTCACAGCCTACCGCATTCCTAAGCTCTGCATTCAACTCGCGCGCTATCTGTACCTATATCAATTGTACATGATAGCCACTAATAGTTTCAAAAGGCTTGAGTATCGATACTTATTTACTTACATGTTGTGCTACAATGGTTAGTGACAGAGACAAATCGCTGCACAAAAAATTTAAACAAGAAAGATGGTTACTAATTTTGAATTGCCTATTTACCCACATGGTCTCGTTTTTGTGTTACAACCACCACAAGATTGATAATGCACATGTTTTTTAAGTTTAATTTTGACGTTTAATGTATTTATTAATGGGTGCTAATTAAACCGGATTCTTTTTAATAGCATTATTTGCATCAAAAAATCTACATTGCCTTCTAAATTACTAAGTCAGCCACAATTAACGAGCATCTAAATAATACTATCTTAGCCACAAGTTATCTTTTCTGAAGCCACTCTAAATACAACTCAGCATCGTGGTTATTTTTTAGCTTCTAAAGTAACATGGATTCAAACAGTAAACTTCTAAAATATTAATATTTGGCATCAAAAAATATTCTATTAGCTTCTAATTTATTAACTCAGTACGTTTAATATGTAACTCATGCCACATTAACTGAGCATCAAAATTTAACTAAAATTGTAATCAAATGTTATATTATAGCCACTAATAGTACGTAGAAACTACTGTCGTGTCATAGAAAGACTTAAGTATAGAAGCTCAGAGTATCGAATGTCCTAAAGATTATTGTTATATGTGAAATTGATTTACATGTTGTGCTACAAAATTTATCGACAGAATCGCTGCAAACTACATTTTTATCGGATTACTAGACAATTGTGAAAACATTTCTGCAAGCAACGTAGCGCTCGCCGACCGCTGCCGCGGGACCGATAAATATAAACTTTCTTTTGAGACACCCTGTATAATCCTTATCCTTGTTCTAAACATAACTAGGACAAAAGTTTTCTTGTTACATGTACAAAAAGTGTTTTTTTGTTGACCAGTGCAATTAGACAATAGTGAAAACAGGTCTGCGAGCAACTTGAAAGTAGCGCTCGCCGGGTGCTACCCGTGGCACCACTCGCTTCGCTCACTCGGCTCGCGCACAGTTTTAAATTTCCCTCACAATGACGAATCATATACAGATAGCGCGCGAGTTGAATGCAGTCGGAGTCTGAGGTGAAGAGCGGGTAGCGGTATAGTGCTGTGCTATTCACACTAGTGTAATGCGGTAGTGCTGTCACGCACTACCGCATTCCTAAGCTCTGCATTCAACTCGCGCGCTATCTGTACTTAATCTGCCTTTTTTTTGTAGCGTGGTAATTCATCAAATGACTCCTCCCGCTCTGGGCAGAGCAGTAGGGAGTATCAGACTTCTACTGACTAAAAACCACCCATGTTTCTTCTTAGCCCTTTGTGTCGAAGACGCGGTATCCTTTCAAACAACCCGCAGCCCAGCCGGAGGTCGGCCAGGACTGCCAGGAGGCGATTCAATTGCCGAATTGATGTGGCGGCAACCTAAACTGAATAACTTTGACGTCGTGGTACCTATAGAATAGCAAAGCAGTTCATTTTAGGTCGACAATTAAATCGCAATAATAGTTCATACGAGTAGTAGGCTGGGCTGGCAGGCAAGGGGGGAGTGGGGTTATACGACGCTTTGATTGATGTATTCTAAACCTTATTTACAGTACATCAGGATCCATTTCCCCGTTCATACCAGTACGACCTCGACTGTGTCCGGTACAGACGTACTCATGCCTGTGACGGACTGAAGCAAGAGCCAGGGGAAAGGAAGGTGGGAAAAGGATTTCTTTTGAATTAGTGTAATATTTGGGGCGAAATGAGTACTTATTAGGTCTTTACCTATGAAGTTGCCGTTCTGCAGTACTGGCCATTTCGAATCAAAATAATTTTTGTTAAAGAAGCTGATGATACACAATCTACGGCTGAATTAGCAGCAGCTTTCGACGTTAGCGTCAAAACAATATTGGTCCATTTGCGTCAAATTGGCAAGGTAAAAAAGCTTGACAAATGGGTGCCCCACGAACTCAATGATCGCCAGCGCGAAGTACGCGTCGAGACGTGCCTTGCACTGCTCAACAGACACACAAATGAAGGAATTTTGAACCGCATTGTTACCTGCGATGAAAAATGGATCCTGTACGATAACCGTAAGCGCTCAGCAAGTTGGTTGGATCCTGGTTCAGCACCTAAACAATGCCCTAAACGAAAACTTACCCCTAGAAAAGTGATGGTCACTGGTGATGGTGTGATTCATCACAGCTTCTTACCAAACGGGGTGAGCATTACTGCAGATGTGTACTGTCAACACAATGATGGAGAAGCTGGCACATCTCCAACCAGCATTGGTCAATCGCTCGTCTCCGCTGCTCCTGCACGACAACGCGCGACCTCATACTGCACAGCAGACGGTCTCCAAGTTGCAAGAACTGGGGTTGGAAGCTCTCCGTCATCCGCCCTACTCACCAGACCTTGCGCCTACAGACTACTACTTTTTCCAGAATTTGGATAACTTCTTGGCGGGAAAAAAATTCAATACCTGAGAGGCAGTACAAAATGCCTTTGAAGAATTTGTTGCCTCCCGACCAGCTGATTTCTTTAAGAAGGGCATCAATAAACTGCCACTGCGTTGGCAAAGATGCATTGATTGCATGGGTGATTACTTCGATTAATACAAATAAAAAATACTTGACGACACGGTTGGCGCAGTGGCTTAGCGATTGGACTGCTGCGCTACATGTCGCGGGTACGATCCCCGCACGGAACAAATATTTGTATGACCTGCAGATAGTTGTTTCGGGTCTGGGTATTTGTGTATGTGAGTTTATTATGTTTGTGAACGCACCCACGATACAGGAGAAATTCCTAGTGTGGGGCAACGTTTAAAAAAAAAAAAAAAAAATACATGAAAAAAATTCGTTTAAATTTTTTCAAACAAAACGGCAATTTCATAGGTAAAGACCTATTACTAGTTTTAATAGTTGCTGGATTATATAGCCCATCCCTCTCCTAGAGAGGAGGCCTGAGTCCCTGCAGTGCAAACATTATAGGCTGATGATGATGACTTCAATAGTCTCTCGTCGTTGAAAATAATTGATAAAATTAGTAAATCTTTTCTCTTGTATAATTTTGATTTTTCGATTACCGGGTTATTGCTTGGGGCGTCGACTTATTCATTTCATATGCTCATTTGTCACAAAATGTTCTTCATACTGCGCGTGAACGGATTACGTCTAACGATCAACCATTTTTTATGCAGAAACGTATAAGCGTCCATTGTCGCGACTGCACTGACTTAACCAAACCAGCCCTGACTCCCTTCCAACTGGCCTTGGTCAAGAACCCTGTACAGAAGAGATGGAGGTATTACCCCGACCTAAATGTCACATTGACACGAGAACAAATAAAAGCCTCCATGGATAGGTAAGTTCACTTATTATTTACTAGGTGTTGCAGCAGCCCGCGTCTTTTATATAAAAGACGTTATGCGGTTCATAAAATACATCTACCTACCAAGTTTTCACTGTGTAGTCTTAATAGTCTCCGAATTAAGTGACTGTGACATTTGGACGGACTGACGGACATACAAACATGACGAATCTACAAGGGTTCCGTTTTCATTCGGCTACGGTACCCTAAAAAGACAAGCATTTGTTTTTGTGTATAAGTCACAATATTATATTCACACATTAAGGAATGCAATAATATGCTTTATATATTTTTTTTCAATTGGTAATAAAAGTTTATTTACCCAAATATCATAAACCCTCTCTAATGCGTTCAAAAACCATAGGCAATGACCAGCATTACCAACCAGCAGAAATAAACAGAACTGTAATGAACTCATAACCTACTGAAAACTGTAGGTTATGAGTTATTTGGAACAGGTGTCAAATTCAAGTGAGTATGCTATTCTAGTATCTACATTAAAACAGATACCTATCGATACGAAACACCAATTTAGTATGATTTTAATTATAAATCGCACGACATTTTGATCTCGAGTGACACAAGAATAGTGACTTTGTTCGTTTGCTTAAGATTTTAAAAAAATTACAGATATCGGAAACCCCGCCATTTCGAGCTGTCATTTGTTCGTTAGCTTTTTATTTCCAGTTACGAGTAGAAAATTTTTCTGTTAAGTTCTTTATTTCTGTCGAAAATGAGTGATAGTGACTCAGAAATTGACATGAACACTCTTCCAATATCGTAAATGCAGCGACGAATGCAACTAATAACCTGTTTATTTTTTATTGCATTACACTGGTAACAATGCTGGTCATTTTCCTATGGTTCCTGAACCCATCATAGAGCCCTTATGATATTCGGCTCGTTTCTTAAACCCACACTTGTGTTGTAATGCCCTTCATTATGCCCAGTCGCATAAACTACTATTGTACGCACTTTTGGCGTCACGTAGCAAGCGCTGAAGGTACCTATTAAAAAGGACAATTATGAACCAAGTTATTATTTTTAACTTTTCAAATGCAAAAAGATTGAACTACAATTGAAAAAAATGAGTCACGTAGTATGGGTACGTTTGCTAAAATAGTCATATAGTCATGAACTCATGATTGTAAATTAGGGTAAAGGTTAGTGTAAGAACTATAGTTTTTTTTAATTGTTAAAAATATTACATAAGAAACAAACATAATATCAATTATTATTCCATTGAAAAAACAATGGTTAAAAACGAATTTCAAAACCAAATCAATAGGTACTTTGAATTGTCTCTATGGACTCTTCTCTCAGCTGCCAAGCAAGTGGACATACTGATTCGCATGGCCCTAACAATAAATCGATCATCTCAAGCCGAGGTCATCTCATTCTGCCGGTTCTTGGTCTTCTATGTTCTTCCCAGTTTTTGGAAAACGTTAGACGACTCGTTGTACTAGAAAGTAACATGGTTATTGTCTCAGTTCCCATCGCTAGATTCTGATGACAGCGATGTTAAGAAAGCCAATAATCGTGAAACTTTCTGCCTTCCTGTCGCCTTTCTGCCTACCTACCGCCTTTGTGCCTTCTTCTAACATAATGGTACATTCTTCTCTTCTCTTCAATGGTAAAGATAAGTGAGAAAACAAGCAAAAGCAAAACAACCACGAATTAAATTGAAGGGGTTTATTTGAAATTTAAATAAAAAAAGGGATGAAATTATAAAAATTAAATATCATTTAAAAATATGTTATTTTAATTATAATTGATATAGATATTATTGCAAAAACTTTATAAAAAAATAAAAAGGAAATATAAATATAGAAAGGGAAATAGAAATAATGTATATGTTTTACATTATTTCTATTTCCCTTTCTATATTTATATTTCCTTTTTATTTTTTTTAATATCAATTATTATTCCATTGAAAAAGCAATGGTTAAAAACGAATTTCAAAACCAAATCAATACTTTGAATTGTCTCTATGGGCTCTTCTCTCAGCTGCCAAGCAAGTGGGCATACTGATTCGTATGGCCCTAACAATAAATCGATCCTCTCAAGCCGAGATCATCTCATTCTGCCGGTTCTTGGTCTTCTATGTTCTTCCCAGTTTCTGGAAAACGTTAGACGACTCGTTGTACTAGAAAGTAACATGGTTATTGTCTTAGTTCTCATCGCTAGATTCTGATGACAGCGATGTTAAGAAAGACAATAATCGTGAAACTTTCTGCCTTCCTGTCGCCTTTCTGCCTTCCTGCCGCCTTTGTGCCTTCTTCTAACATAATGGTACATTCTTCTCTTCTCTTCAATGCTAAAGATAAGTGAGAAAACAAGCAAAAGCAAAACAACCACGAATTAAATTGAAGGGGTTTATTTGAAATTTAAATAAAAAAAGGGATGAAATTATAAAAATTAAATATCATTTAAAAATATTTTATTTTAATTATAATTGATATAGATATTATTGCAAAAACTTTATAAAAAATTAAAAAGGAAATATAAATATAGAAAGGGAAATAGAAATAATGTATATGTTTCATTGTTTCACTAGATAAATTAGAACTAGTGAATTCAAACAAACACAAGATGATAAGTTCAACAAGCTACTCTATGGTGAATGACATCCGGGACACCGTTGACGTCATGACTGCTAAATTCAACGAAATAAATTCGCGAGTTGAGTTATTGGAGAACGAGCGTAAGGAAAACTTGTTCTACATCCTTAAGTTGGAGGTAAAACTCGAAAATCAACAACAGACAACCAGCTTAACTTCAGCTATCAGAGGCACATGAGTCTATCCGAAATACATAATTAAGTATTTCGGATCATTAAATTGTATCATTTTTACGTCAAATAATCATGAAAAACTGTCTTCTGCTAATAGGTAGTTAGGCTAAAGTACAGTATAATTAAACATTAGGCTTTAAATAAAGGGTCAGTCGGTAAAGTATCACGAAGTTATACATTTACTTACGCCCACACTTTAGCCCACTCTATGCTACGACGTAGCTTGCTCTTTGCTACGGCGTAGCTTGCTCTTTGCTACGGCGTAGCTTGCTCTATATAATATACTAGTGACCCGCCCCGGCTTCGCACGGGTGCAAAAAAGGTATTAAAACCTTCCTCTGAATATTAAAACCTCTATCTATTAAAAAAACCGCATCAAAATCCGTTGCGTAGTTTTAAAGATTTAAGCATACAAAGGGACATAGGGACAGAGAAATCGACTTTGTTTTATACTAAGTAGTGATAACATAGCACAAGAATGGGAATATGATGATAACATGAGATCAATGATAGACCATTCTGACACTATTGAATAGCAGACTCGGGGCCCTGCTCGCTTGTAATCCCCGAAAGGTACCTCTGACTACAGAGGTAAACCTAGTGTTCGTAAACGAGTGCTGTCAGTTGGGACTGGTCACCTCTGAGCTGCCACGGCTTGTTTGAATTATTATTTTATTTTTGAATCGTCTTTTTTGACTTTACTGTGGACACTTTTATCATGCACATCTTGCTACATCGTCCTCACATAATATACCATCTCAACATGAATTATGTAACCAAGATTTTGTAACAATATTCTCATTTAAAATAGTGTCCATGAAGTTTTTTGGCCGTTCTTCTGCATTGAGATATACCTACGCTAGGGGATGGGTAACTACAGTACGTCCACTCACAGTTATTATGCCTTGTGACTGGAAATGTAGCTTCTTTTATTTTTTATTTGTTCGAGTATTCAAAAGTGCCTGAAACTGGCCTATTTGATTTGGTTTTGCAAAAAGTTTTAATGGTGAGATGAAGTGGACAACCCGTGGATGCAAGCGGCCGGCTGTCGGCGGCTATCTTTGTCCAGCAGTAGACGTCTTCTGACTGATGATCATGTACTAACAGTACATACACCCACACTTATTCCGGTTGCCACTACACATTCCAGTTAGAATTCATGGCTTTGCTTTATTTAATAAAATTCTTGTATTTTGCATAAAAGTGGTTGCATTCGTAATTACTTTAACATTGACTATTAAATACGAGTGGGAGTGTGAAGTTCAACACTAAGCAACGCCCTGAGGGTTCAACACCTGAAAACCCTTCATATGTACATAAGTCTAATATTAGATCATTTTTATTAATTCGAGGTAATATTTTTCTATCGGCGCCCGCCGCCCTGGCCGGATGTGCGTCCCACTTCGTTTCTATTTTTCTCAGCACGAAAACGCTTATTTCTAGTCTAAAATCGTGTATAAAACAGACCCAATGAAGTATAATCTAGCCGGATTTCTGCTTCTTGCCCACCGTCTCTAATTATGATATTTGTTTGTGATAATTAATTATTATTTCTTTGTGATATTATATTATTATTTCCGGTGTTACAAAAATAGCGCCTTATAAAGCTCAATATAATGTTACATTAAGAAATGTTACTAAGTAGGTACGTAAGTATCTCAGCACACGTGTAGTCTTTTGTTTCTCAATACAGTGATATACCACATTTTGGCGACGAGGATTAACAGGAGCACTGTGAGTACACTTGAATTGTGATGATATTAAAAAAAAAAATGTTTTGAGATTGAGATTGCTCAGTGTGAGTACTGGCCACCGCACTGTCGGTTAACCATGATGAGAAAATATGTGTTGTGTCAGTTTTGTTGTGTGTCAGAGTATTGTCAGCCGAAATAGTCCTGATTAAAAGTAATATATATTAAATACAATGCTATATTAATATCCACCCCATCAATTGGTAGCAGAGCGTGGTTGACCAAAGAAAAAAAAGGAAATGGCATCCGTCCGCAATATAGAGCTATTGACAAAATCCAATTATGACACCTGGTCCTCACAAGCCCAGGCCGTCCTCATAAAAAATGACTATTGGGAAATCGTCAGCGGCGAAAAAACATTATCGCCAAAGGCAGATGCGGCGGCAACAGCGGCGTACGAGAAGGAAGACTTAAAGGCAAGAGCAGAAATTTTTCTTCTTTTGTCACCATCGGAGTTAAAACAAATAAAGATCTGTACGTCAGCTAAAGCTGTTTGGGACAAGTTAAAAGCCATTTACCAGAGCACTGGGCCCGCAAGAAAGGCAACTTTATTGAAGCAACTGGTTTTAAAGCGCATGACTAATGAGGAAGATATCCGCGACCACTTAAATAACTTCATGGATATAGTCGACAAGCTCGCGGATATGGACTTAAAGATACCACGGGAACTGCTCAGTATAATGATGTTATACAGTCTGCCAACAAATTTTGAAAACTTTCGTATCGCCATCGAATCAAGGGACACATTGCCCGATCCTGACGATTTAAAGATAAAAATTCTGGAAGAAAGTCAAGCAAGGAATGTTGGTGAACAGCCCGAGAGCTCATCAGATGCGTATTTTTCTAAAAAGAACAAAATAAAACCGTTTTGCAAGAAATGTAAGAAAAAGGGCCACGCCACTGAAGTGTGCTGGGGAAATAAAAAGAAAAATGAGAAAACAAACTTTGAAAGAACACTTCAAGGCAAGAACTTCAACATCTGCCTGAATACCGCAAACATAAACACCAATGAAAATTTATGGTGTCTAGATAGCGGCTGTTCATCTCATATGTGTGGTGAAAAAACAAAATTTTCAACCATGACCCCTGAAAATGGTATCCTAAAGCTGGCATCGAAGAAGCACACGAGCAAAATTGAAGGCAAGGGGAAAGTAAAAATCACCGTAGATAAGGTAGATTATACCATCAACGATACCTTATTTGTTCCTGATGTGTCAGTCAACCTTCTGTCTGTAGGCAAAATAGCCGACAGAGGCAACAAAGTAGTTTTTGAAAAAGACAAAGCCTATATCATAGAAAAAAGTGGTGAAGTAGCACTGACAGCGCAAAGAAAAGATGGACTTTACTACCTTGAATTTAAGAAAGAGACTGCAAATCACACACGAAGAGGAGAAAAAGATGACATCATGGAATGGCATCGTAAACTTGGCCATATAAATGAAAAGGATCTGATCAAGATGGCTACGAATGACCTAATGTACGGATTGAACATCAACAAAGAAAAATTGGAAACATGTGAAACCTGCATTAAAGGCAAGCTATCAAGATTACCTTTCACAATACATGGTGATCTCTACACGACGCAAGAACTGGAAATAATTCACAGCGACGTTTGTGGACCTTTTGAGTGTGAGACACTTGCAGGCTCAAGATATTACGTCACATTCATAGACGACTTTACCCGTTATTGCCACGTCTATTTCATAAAGAAGAAAAGTGACGTATTCAATTGTTTTAAGCAATATAAAAATGAAGTCGAAACGTTCCACAACAAAAGAATAAAACACCTGCAATCCGACAACGGCACTGAATATCGTAACAAGGAGTTCGATGATTTCCTCAAACTACATGGCATCCAAAGAAGATTGACCACTGTCTACACCCCACAGCAAAATGGGATTAGTGAGAGGAAGAACAGATCCTTGCTAGACAAAGCTAGGTGCCTGTTGATCGAGGCTAATGCTCCTAAAAAACTCTGGGCGGAAGCGATATCTACGGCAAACTATCTCATAAACCGTAGCCCTTCAAAAGCATTAGATGGTGATATACCGTTCACGAGGTGGACAGGCCGAACACCGTCTGGCAATCATCTTAAAGTTTTCGGCAGAAAGACCTTCGTCCTGAAAAAGAACAGACGAGCTAAGCTAACAGAAAAAACCAAGGAGGGCATATTCATGGGATACTCGCTAACGTCAAAAGGTTATAGAGTTTACATACCTGAAGATGACGATGTAGTGACAAGCAGGGACATCAAGGTCATAGACAAGATGTACTTTCAAAAAGAAGACACGAGTTATGATAACCTTGTAAAAGAAAAAGAACTTCACAAATATAAACAGAAAATAGAAATTGAATTCACTGGACAGAATAATACAAAACCTTTACAAAATACTGAAAGTCAAAATGATGGAGAAAATGAAATCGATTCATTCGATGACGCATCTGAGACCTTAGAAGCACCTGAAAATTGGAGGCCCCAAAGAGAAAGGCACCCACCAGCGTGGACTAAGGATTATGATTTACGCAATCTCGAAGAAAGTCATTCACTGACGGAAATGACTTACCTGTCCGATGAAATTGAAAACGGAAACGATGAATACTGGCATGACGCCATCAAAGCTGAAATCAGAGCACATGTCAAAAACGGAACCTGGAAAATACAGGAAAAGAAAAGCAATGACATGAAAGTCGTAGACTACAAGATGGTTTTAAGAAATAAAATAGGACCTGATGACAACATCATAAGAAAAGCCAGACTTGTAGCACGCGGTTTCACGCAGCGACCAGGTATAGATTTCAACGAAACTTACGCGCCTGTAGCAAAGTTAAGCTCGATCAGATCTGTTATTGGTATAGCCGTAGAAGAAGGGTTACAACTGAACCAAATGGACGTAACAACTGCGTACCTAAACGGTATACTAGAAGAAAAGATTATGATGAAATACCCTGACCATTTAGAAGAATACTTATTAGAGATAATGGTCGATGAAAGTACGAAAGAGGATTTAACGATTTACAATAAAACCAGAGACATGCTAAGAGACATAAAGAGCGTTCCAAAAGAAAAAGTGTGTTATCTTGTTAAAGCATTGTACGGACTCAAGCAGGCAGGGAGGCAGTGGTATATAAAACTCGACAAAGAATTGAAGAACATAGGGTTTCGAGCGTCTGAAGCCGACCCGTGTATATACATCCTGGAGAAAAGAGGAGTAAAGATTATTATTGCAATCTATGTCGACGATTTATTAATTGCCTACTCGTGTCCAAAAGCATTGAAGAAAGTTAAAGACCTACTAAATTCTAAATTTGAATTTAAAGATTTGGGGAGACCGAAAAGGCTCATAGGCTTAGATGTAACTTACAATGGGGATGAAATAAAGTTACACCAACAAAAGTTCATCGAAGATACTCTTGAAAAATTTAAGATGGTAGACTGCAAAACAGTGTCCACCCCTATGGAGCCTGGACTCAAATTGGAAAAGGGAGACAAAAATGAATCACAGCATCTTCCATACAAAAACCTGATAGGAACACTAATGTACATGGCGGTAGCAACTCGCCCAGACATAATGTTTGCAATCAGCTACCTATCACAGTTTAACGACTGCTATAATGAAGAACACTTCAAGAGCGCCAAGAGAGTACTCCGGTACCTAAAGGCCACCAAAAACATCGGCTTAACATTCAATAAAACAGGACAAGACCTGTATGGAATGGCAGATGCAGATTGGGGCGCTTGCAAGCTTGACAGAAAATCTTTTTCAGGATTTTGCTTCAAATTTGCTGGAACGGCCATAAGTTGGATGTCAAAGAAACAGAAAAGCATTGCGCTGTCGACGGCCGAGGCAGAATATGTAGCTCTGACTGAAGCTGCAAAAGAAGCTATACACTTGAAAAGTCTCTACAAAGATCTGGGCGCTAGCTACGAACACATAGTCATCCTGAATGACAATCAAGCAGCCATCAAGCTGAGTAAGAACCAGATGGTGACTTCCAAGTCAAAGCATATTGATCTGAAAATGCACTTCATCAGGAACTGTATCCAAGAAGGAGCAATAAACATCATATATCTGCGAACTGAAGACATGGAAGCAGACCTTCTAACCAAGGCTCTAGCAGGTCCTCGACTGATGAAATTGCGAAGCAGCCTAGGAGTCTCAGAATGAACACGATAGTGCCGTGAAGAGGAGTGTGAGTACTGGCCACCGCACTGTCGGTTAACCATGATGAGAAAATATGTGTTGTGTCAGTTTTGTTGTGTGTCAGAGTATTGTCAGCCGAAATAGTCCTGATTAAAAGTAATATATATTAAATACAATGCTATATTAATATCCACCCCATCACTCAGACTAATTAAACTCACAGTACAAATTACGGTGAGGCCCCATAAAGTAAACATTCTATTCGGGTCTAGTTGATAATCATATAAATTTAACTACAAGTTACCCGTATTGTGGGTGCGTCCACAAACATTCAAACTCAGACACTCAAACACCCAGTTCCAGAACAACTATCTGTAGGCCACACAAATATTTGCTCCCTTCGGGGATGGAACCCGCGACACGCAGCACGCAGCAGTTAATCGCTCAACCACTGCGCCAACCGTGCCTTCGGAAATTGATGACTAGTGAGTAGGTACGTTGATAACAATGTTAAACCTTGCTCTATCGATGCCGACAGCAACTCGGCGTCTTCGACGTAAACAATGACGAAGTCAAGTGCGATTCAGCATAAAGCACTAACAATGGCTCTCTTAAATTCGGTGATGGCGTTACACAGTCCCGCATTGTTATTCAGATTCGGCACTCATGTTGCTTATCCTGTGTTATGAAAGCTAAGAGTAATCGTAGTACATTACAGACTTTAATGAAACCGCTTCAATAATCAAGCTTTGTAAAGCTTTGTTAAGATTTTATTTATTATTTTTTTAAAAACGTTGCCCCACACTAGGAATTTCTCCTGTATCGTGGGTGCGTTCACAAACATAGAAAGTCACATACACAAATACCCAGACCCGAAACAACTATCTGCAGGCCATACAAATATTTGTTCCGTGCGTGGATCGAACCCGCGACACGCAGCGCAGCAGTCCAATCGCTTAGCCACTGCGCCAACCGTGTCGTCAAATTTGTCGTCAGATTGAGATTCAATTTCTCAATTAAGTCTTAAGAAACAATGAACATTGGTTGTTTTCATGACCAATCATTATAGGTATTGTATCACACTATGAAATTAATGACTTTACATTAGTGATATTATGCTCACAATTAAATCTGTTCTGTGAATTTTACAAGTCACAATAAGGATTTCTGCCCAAAGTACTAAACTAAACTATGTTTCATCAGTCAACACTTCACATCTGAGTAGTCTTTTAGTTGGATGGATGGATAGGATTTGCCGTGATATAGTATGAAGACTAAATCACAATCTTATTAGAGCGATACACGGTTTGCTCTTCGGAGCTCAACTCGTTACATCCATCCTATAGGTACACCAGTAGGTACGCCATAATTATTATGCTACTGCTAGTTTCAAGCTCCAAACAGTTGGATACTCGTTGCTCTACTGTAACCGTTGTTAACCTTGTCTCATTTAGCTAGCATTACGTTTGAATTCATTGAATTTAACCGAGGAGGAGTTCATGGCCAAACAATCACAGCCACACGGGTGGAACCTCAAGGCTATGTTATCCGCCTAGATCGGTCCATAGATGTGCGACCATCCATCACCCAGCAATCCTTCTCCGCGCTAAGAAAAACACGCCAAGCCACCAGTCCCGACTGGCTCCAGCAGACCCCCGACAGCCGTCACTGGCAGTCAGTGGCTCGACAGTCTGACAACCCATTCCCCCAAGGGGTACCACATTACCCAGCACCTAGCGGGCTACAGTGGTCAGACAAGCTGCCGCCACATGCACAACACCGGCTCTCAGCCGCACCGGCCGCACCGACCGGATACCAACATTACCAACCCCACACAGTTGGGAACAGGCTACGCAAATGACGAGTTTTAAGTTTATTAGTGTCCTCTGATTTTTTCATATCCGAAACACTTTTATTTCAATCATTCGGAAAACATCGACATCTACTCTCTACGTCTCGCACTGACGTCGTATCTCCATTGGTATGTTTTTCGCTTTTATCGGAAAAGCACATAAAACTAAACCTAACGGTCACAATGCCCAAAGGGCCATACAGAGGTGTTCCGCACACCCATCTTTCACAAAAACTTTCAAAACAGCGTCTTGCTACCGTAAGAACCTTCGAGATTCTCAATTTCTGTTCAAGTATGTCTCTGTTGACATCTACCAACTCGGTAGTCGTGGTTAAAATGTCTTTCTCTTGGGATACTTGAACAACATCAATCGTGAAAACACAAACTATTCATTCTACCACATCAATCACAAATTAGAATTTGATTCGAATCGGAAATCGATCCCAGAGCCCCACACTCCACAGCCGCCCCTGCGACCACGAGGCCAATTGGTAGATCGCAGTTGAACATTAGTTTAAACATTCGTTACTGTAAGTTGCATTATCACATCACGCCTGCAACAGCAAGGGTCAGGCAGAAATGCACCAAACAGTACACAACGCCTAACCTGGGAATCGATCCCAGGATCGTCCAGCAGTCGTGCTCACGACCGCGATAACCTAACGGGCTAACAAAAGGTCACAATAAAACATGATCACACAACATCAAGTGAAGTAGCAAAAGGTCTTTTCAAAACAACAGAACTCTCTTCTCTCGCTTATAAAATGGTAACGACTCACCGGATATAACACCTTTACTCGTTCTCACTTACACACTCTGTTTCACGTCTCTGACGGACAGACATCATGACGGTGGATAGTCACCTCATGGTGTCAAGGCCATCATCATCACAGAACTGTGCATCGTGCACATCTGTCTAAGGGAATCGAACCCAACGAATCAAAACAACAGCTCGGCCAGTTGTTTGGTGCGCGACTAGCTATCAAAGCAACTATGTTGCAGCTCTGTTTTTCGAACAGTTCACGCAATTGTCTATACGCACAGTTTTCACTTTCAGGAGATTTCTCAACCCGCTCGTATCCCACTTCTGATGTCGCATCCAGGTACATAGGACGCTAGTCAGGAAGTACAATCAGAGATGACATAGATAGTGTCAAACAGTTGTGGGCACAGAAAGGGATACGGGTAAATGAGAGAAATAGCTCCTTTAACTTGTACTCAGCTATTGTACAGTCAATTACTAACACTACTGTACTAACTAATACTCTGTACTTAAAAGGAAACACCGAGCAGTTCCTAGACAGTATGTGTCGCAACCATGCCCGAACGATCACTGTGGTGGCCGACTGTGGCGAGGCGAGCGAATTGGCGATCCATGGGACTAAGGTCCGTATCCGACACCTACCTCTAGACTCCGCACAACGCCAAACAAAGGCGCTTGTGTTTAACTTTAAGTGCATACTCATCAAAGATCCGAGATCCGACATATAAAAGGAATATGTGTCATACCATCAACGAATGAATACATTTAAAGCTCATATTTAAAATTCCTGCCTGTGAACCAAGGGGGCCGGGTTCGATTCCATTACCGGTTGGCTCAGAATTGAATAAATTCTTCAGATTTTAAATAAGTATATGCAAAATGTTTAGTACTAGACTAGACCCATATTAGATTATTGTATCAAGTAATGATGTTCGTATAAGAGAGAACATGAGTCTCTTCCTGTATGGACTAAATCACAGGTGACGCCTGTTACATAAATTTGTAATGTAATGATGTACGTATCAGCGTGATGAGACACGGATGAGTGACGTCTGTGTTAAGCCCTGATGTTACCAGATGATGCCTGGTAGTCCGGAAACAGGTAACGCCTGTAAGGATTTCGTAATGCAAAATGTTACCAGATGATGCCTGGTAGTCCGGAAACAGGTAGCGCCTGTAAGGACTTCGTAATGTAAAATGTTACCAGTTGATGCCTGGTAGTCCGGAAACAGGTAGCGCCTGTAAGGACTTCGTAATGTAAAATGTTACCAGTTGATGCCTGGTAGTCCGGAAAAAGGTAGCACCTGTAAGGACTTCGAAATGTAATTTGGTACAGGTGATGCCTGTAAGTACATGATGCGATGCGACGTAGTTATGTCAGTGTTTGATACATGGAAGTTTTATATGGGTGATGCCCGTAATTTGAAGTTTTGTGTACGGATAACTCCCGTTTACTGAAGTTTGAAGAAAATTGAAACAATATTGTTAGTCTAATTTGGACTATGGTTTAAATGTATACTGTATGAAATAAATAATGAATGTGTCAGGTTATTAAAAGGATGATGCCCATTTGGTGACCTAAATTAGCCACTCTTTATTTGTTTCATTCTCCACAAATTAAAATATGATGTCAAGCCTTACCTTAGAAAAATTTGAGTGCGATGGTGAAGCAGGATCTGTTGGAGCTAGATAGGAAAGTTGGAAAAGGAGTTTATATATTTACATTGGGGCGGACCAGGACTCCAAGAAATACTGTTTAATATACCGGGACTAGCTACGTTAAGGCGACTGAAGGAGACGATCGTGACATAGACGTTTTGAGGTAGCAATAAAGAAGTTAGATGAATATTTTGTACCTAAGCAAAATAAACGGTATGAGAGACACATATTCAGACAATTGAAACAAGAAGAAAACAAGAATTTTGAAAAATATGTAGCTCGACTAAGACAGCAAGCTTTGAAATGCCAAAAATGGAAAAACATTTGTTGCCTATGGAAGTAAAATCCCTCTCAAGTTATTAACGTCTTTTAATGTAGACATCCGTTTGGGATCAAAAACGCAAAACGCCACCTTTTACGTAATAGACAAAGGGACCCGTAATTTATTAGGCGAAACAACGGCAATAGCATTGGGCGTACTAAAACTCGGATTAGACATAAATCAAGTTGAGATGACACCTTTCCCTAAATTCAGGAACATTCAAATACAAATACCAATTAATACTGAGGTAAAACCGGTCGCACAACCTTACAGACGAATACCGATTCCACTGGAAGAAAAAATCAATTCGAAAATAGACGAACTACTGCAGAAAGATATACTAGAAAAAGTAGAAGGACCTTCTGAATGGATATCGCCGGTAGTACCGATTCTGAAAGCAGACGGGGATGTTCGTCTCTGTATTAATATGAGGCGTGCAAATTTGGCCATCAGGCGAGAAAATCACCCGCTACCAACGATGGAACTGCTACTACCAAAGATCCAAAATGCTAAAATGTTTAGTAAATTAGATATAAAAGACGCATTCCATCAATTAGAGCTTCTACGCAACATATTTCAACATTTATAATATCTGGTAAAGGATTATATCGTTTTAAGAGGTTAATGTTTAGAATCACCTATGCGCCGGAAATGTTTCAGAAAACACTTGAAAGGGTTTAATTGAATGCGAAGGGGTAGTCAATTTTATCGACGACATTTTAGTTTATGGAAAGGACAAGCAAGAAAATGACAAACTGTTACAAAAAGTAATAGAAACATTAAGGATGAACGACATCATGTTAAGAGAAGATAAATGTATTTACGGAACAACCAAAGTTCAATTTCTAGGACATGAGTTGTCAGATCAAGGAATTCGACCACTAGACAAATATGTATCGGCTATAAAAGATTTTGAAGTTAATTAAGATAATGAAAGTGGTCCACGTATTATTGAGCTTGTAAACAAAACTTTCACATGTTTCTGTACGGTAAGGAATTCAACTTAATTACCGACCATAAACCTCTTGAAGTCATATTTGGTCCGAAGTCCGAACCCTGTGCACGGATTGAGCGTACTTCAATCTTATAAATATAATTTCATTTATCGTCCTGGAAAAAATAATATAGCCGATCCTTTGTCAAGATTATGTACTTATAACCAAGTTAAGACTCAGTACAGAGATTACGTTTAGGATATTATTGACCATGCTAGACCAATAGCCGTATAAAAGATATTGAAGAACATTCAAAGAATGACATTGGCATACAAAAAGTAAAACGGCGTATTTAACAAAAAGTGGGATGACGCAGTAAAGTGTTATAAGCTATTTGAGAACGAGCTATGTTTCTATGGTGACATATTGTTAAGAGGGACCAAAATAGTAATCCCGACACAATTGCGACGACTTGTTTTAGATCCTGCTCATGAAGGCCATCTAGGAATGGTTGCGATGAAGATGAAACTCAGAGCGAAGGTTTGATGGCCTAACTATGATAAGGACGCGGAAAATTTAGTACGGTCCTGTAAAGGATGCACACTGGTATCGGCGCCAAATCCACCACATCCACTCAAGAGGAGGGAATTACCTACCCAATCCTGGGTTGATATCGCCATAGACCTTCTAGGTCCGTTACCAAGTGGTGATTACCTTTTGGTTGTGATCGATTACTATTCAAACAAAGAGCACGTGATGTTGACTTACAAGTGGGAGATAAAGTGTATGTGAAGAATGCCAATAAAACGAATAAACTAAGTCTTAATTTTGATACAGCCACGCATACGGTTAAGTCAAGAAACGGGGGAGATGTGGAGGTACAGAACGATGAAACAGGACAGTTAAGACGCAACATATTACATTTTTTTTTAAAGTGGAGGGAAAATGGAAACCTGTGAACAAAGAAATCGATGGACATAATTCAGAAATGGCAGTAAAAGAAAGTTCAAATGAGGAGATTGATGATAATCTGGATTTAGAAAACCAGAATTAAGAAATATATAAAATTAAAGTTTATTTCCAATCATGTAATCTGAAGTTATGGTAATAATAAATTGATTAAGTAAGAACCTAAAAATTGTCTCATTAATCAAAAATAATATAAAATAAGGAAGGGATGTAGTGTCTGTGAGTTAAAGAGAAGGAAGCACTATGTCATCTCTAGCGCACGTGCGGTCGTAAAGCAGCCCAGTCAGCTGTGAGCGGCGGTAGAGAGATGGTGCGTAAGAGCCCTTTTGAGCGCCACAGTCACGTATAGACGACAAGCCGAACAAGCAAAAAAGTGCCTTATGTATGTCGACTTAAGGTACTTTTTGGCTTGTCGTTTTACTTGACTGTGGCGGTCAAAAGGTGAGAGGGTGCGTGTGTCTAAGAGCCGACCATATAGAGTGATATACCACACAGTGGAACAATATTTAAAGAGTGGTGAATCGTTGATGTGTTCCCTCTTTGATATTCGGCGAACTATTGGAGATCCGAGCATGCAGCTTATCTGGTCGTGATGATAAAGATTCCGTGAAGAAGGAACAATGAATAAGCCGTCTTCAAGACCGTTCTCGTCAGCAGCAAAGCCAGGACGTGGTGCATAGGCGACATAAAGTCATTAGTAATCCTAGGAACGCAGTGACAAACATTGAAACTGTATAACTTTATCGGTATACTGCCGCATGATTGATGAGTTTTTGCTGCTCGCTGCCAAATTTTAGGCCGACTCAATTTAAATTGTCATCGACACGCTAAGAAGAAGGTACCATAATTGCATGTGTTTCACGGTCATAACAATAGGACTCATTTTCGGCTAGTTCAAGTTAAGCAATTACATATGTAGTAGTAACTTCGAAAAAATAAATAAAATTTATGGTTTTCAAGGTTTCATTGATAAATTTTGACGAAGAGTCAAATGTGACCTTAGATTGGCCCTAGTGTAGGATGGCCTAACTTTTTAGCACGCCAGCTAAGTTTTGCATGTACTTTCCTGTTGCAACTGGAGCATCGTGACAAGTGCCGCGTCTTAGTTCTGCTTCAACTACGACGTTCAAACAGAAGAAAGTTCTAAAGAAAGCACTGTCTGATAGGATAGGTTTACACCGGATGGAGATAGTTCTTACCTGATCGGATCAAACGCATTAAATCAATCAATTAACATCACACGTGTTAACAAGTTAATTTACGACAAGGAAGACGTCTGATTCGCAACACACTAGATATCAATTTGACGACTAATTAAAAAAAAAACTAATAAGTGATATTAAATTGAAATAAAAATGAATCCGAAAAGCTTCAAGTACAATTTTCGGGATAAAATAAACTAAGATTTTTACTGACGTGTTTCCTGAGTCGGCGGTAAATAAATCAGATTTAAATAATAACAGATTTTGACATAATTATTTCTTAAGAATTTCTTCCAAATATCAAATGTGAAAATTCCTCCCAAAGTAACAAGTTATTATACCATTGGCTAATTCCACAAATCCATTTCAGGCCAAATGACCGTTGGCGTGACAAAGTGGCAGTAATATCAGAGTTTAACATATTTTTTAAGAATTTCTTCCAAATATCAAATGTGAAAATTCCTCCCAAAGTAACAAATAATTATACCATTGACTTATTCCACAAATCCATTTCAGGCCAAATTACCGTTGGCGTGAAAGTTTTAAGAAATATGCATTTAAACTAAAATGTAGGTACTTGTGTAATGTGTAATGTGCATTGGGCGTTCAGGGGAAGGTTTTTTTTTGACAGGGGCCAAAATGCTAAAATGTTAATAATAATAATAATAAACTTGAACTCTGCTCTCGTTATCAGTGGACCATAATTATATTCTAAAAAGTTTTTTAAATGCCTTTTAGTAATAATTATTTAATATGTTGGAAAAGGAATAATAATAAATAAATAAATACAATTGTTCAATACAATGTACATTGGGAGCTGTTACGAGGTTAATGCGCTTAATTTTCAAAGGCAATACCGTAACCGTTGAGGAGTACCTCCCATCATCAACGCATCCACATGAGATTAGGATTATCAGACGCAAATACTTGAACAGCTTTATAAAATATATGGAAAACGTAATAAGCGCCTGTATAATTTGAGGGTATACCCTCGATTTCCCTGGGATCCCATCATCAGATCCTGACTTGGTGACAACGGGTCCACTTCGGGACTCTTTCGAACACAAAAGAATTTTGAAAATTAGTCTACAACCGACGGAGTTATAGGTGAACACACACGAATAGAGAACCTCCTCCTTTTTGGAAGTTGGTTAAAAATATAAAGATGCTGGCCGAATGCATCCGTCTGATATAGAAGTCTGTTAAAAAAATTAACACCAACTTTACTATTGTTTCAGTGTTGGAAGACCATTTCAAAACGAAGCATGCAATTGGTACTACAAAAACTACCCTCCTGTGAAATATGATTGCATAGTTCGCAAATTTTCACAATGAATAATATTCATAGTCGACAAATAGCAATTGAATAATAATTCAACTGAATTCGGAGCTCGCAGAAATGATTTCAATCACCATTGTCTATTTATCCCACAAAAATAAAGTTTTGCGATTCTTTGTAAATAAATATCGATCTTTAGGACTCTATTCGATACTCTGAACTTCGATATATGTATTTAAGCCATTCGATGTCACGATAGTAGTTTTTGCGTACTATTAGTGGCCATTATTACTATTTGATGACAATTTTAGAAAAATAATGACGATGAATTAATTGGGATGAGTTACATTTTAAACACACTAAGGTAAAAAATTAGAAGCTATCGAATATCTTTTCTGGTGCCATTTTAGAAGTTTACTGCTTGAATGCATGTTACAGAAAGATGCTAAAAAACCGACTTCAAAAAGCAAAAAGTTAAAAAGCAAACTCAGGAAAAAGTAAAAAATAAACTTAGAAAAATCAGCTTCTGAAGTCGGTGACATTTATTCGTTTGAGTTCGTTTTTTTGCCACCGACTTCAGAAGCTGATTTTTCTTCTGAAGTTTATTTTTCACTTTTTCCTGAGTTTATTTTTTTTGTTTTTAAGTTGGTTTTTAGGGTTCCGTAGTCAACTAGGAACCCTTATAGTTTCGCCATATCTGTCTGTCCGTCCGTCTGTCCGTCCTCGCTTAATCTCTGTGGCCGTTACCACTAGAAAGCTGTTTGGTACCAATCACGCCGACAAAGTGGTAAAAAAAAAAAAATGCAATAAATTGGACCAAACAACGGAGAAGAATTTTCGAAAACATTATATTGGAAGACATTGATGCCCTGCAATCAGCTACATCTCTTGAGTTGTTTTCTGTTGCTTCGAAGTTATTTTTGAAGAAATGGCTTTCCATTTCTATTCATTATTTTTTTCTTTTCATTTCTTAAATATAATATGATACGAATTCTTTTACATACAACACATATTATATTTAAAAAAATAATGGTTAATAAAAAAACCCAAATTGGCATTTGAGTGCAGCACCAATATCACCAGCGACGAACAACGCACTCGAGTCTTTTAAAAGAGTTATGAAAGACCACAACACCCTCCGCGAGCGTACACCGTTGCGTTGGCTCGTTATTAATACGCTTTTATTAGGTTGACCTGTATGTATGTAACTATGTTAACAAATCTAAGAAAACTAATTTAACTATCTTCTAAAGATCGTAGCGTTATGAAAGTTGGCAGTTGTATGTGATTTTGATGACAATACAATAACATGGTACTGTCGAGCTGATCTGATGATGGAGCCGGAAGATATGAACTGGAACTTCATGATGGATGATCATATCATAGCCGTGTTTGGACTTGTTAGAAAGGTCTTGTAATGAACTTTGACCACGATTAGGTTTCAAGGTCTGAATACAATAATATGGTACTGTCGAGCTGAACTGATGATGGAGCCGGAAGTTATGAACTGGAACTTCATGATGGATGATCGTATTATAACCATGTTTGGACTTGTTAGAATGGTCTTGTAATGAAATTTGACCACGATTAGGTTTAAAGATCTGAATACAATAATATGGTACTATCGAGCTGATCTGATGATGGAGCCGGAAGATTTGAACTGGAACTTCACAGATGGAGAGGATGCGGGCTCATTCGTCTATTTTAAATAAATGTTTAAAATATGCCATCAGAAAAGACTAAAAAGTATAAAATAAATTAATAGTTTAAAAAAACACTAAAAAACACGCTTTTACGTGCACCAATAGGTGCACGTAAAAGTCAAAAGTAAATTACGGATCGTTCAAGTTGTCTCTATTTCTGAGCTGAAGTGTAAACTATGTGTTTTAAATTATAATATTTGATTGTAAAAGCGTGGGGCGCTGGAACAGGAAATATTTTTTGTATACCTTGCTGAGAAATCAAGTTAAGCGATGTTTCGGGTAGCAGGATACAGAGATCGGCGCTCTAACTAGAGTTGCAGCACGACTGTAGGAGGCTCTACAGTCTACATTAAACAGTCTGTTCAAAGTAGGTACCAGTTAACAGTGGCAAAATGTAGAGTTCTTGTTCGTGTATTTGTTTACAAGAAAGTCTTTCCTGCTCCAGCGTCCCACGCTTTTACAATCAAATATTATAATTAAAAGCACATAGTTTACACTTCAGCTCAGAAATAGAGACAACTTGAACGATCCGTAATTTATTTTTGACTTTTACGAGCACCTATTGGTGCACGTAAAAGCGTGTTTTTTAGTGGTGGCAGAGCAAATAGTTAGCGACACAACCGGAATTGCAATTATCTAATTGGACAACAGGATATCAATGGGCCAAAAATTATTCCAAAATTAGAGTTGTACGTACAATCAACACCAGCCACACCACATATTATATTTAATTCCAGGCAACGACTCATTCAGATATAAACAAGCTAAGGAGAAATTCGAGCATTTTGATGAGTACAAGAAAGTTTTTTTTTTCATCTTGGAACGTAATACTAACAATCAGACCGAGTGGATTAATGGCTGCTGTGATTGTCCAGACTTTTATCGTAAGTACATCTGCAAGCATGTGATAGGCTTTGCAATCAGACTAAAATACGTGATGCCACCGTTAGAGGCAAAGGCACAACCACTTGGATTAAAAAGAAAGCGTGGAAGGCCAACGAAAGCGCGACCTGCGTTAGTATTTTAATAATGATTTGTTTCCTTGAAATTAGATATCTACCTATGTATACCTTCTTTAAGTTTCTACTAATTACTATAAGTAAAATCATGGTATGTCAATAAACAAATTGAATTTTCTTAAATAAAGTGTTTTAATTTGTCCGACCTCAATAGTTTCTACGTACTGTAGTGGCTATTTGATGACAATTTTAGGTACATTTTGCTCAGTTAATGTGGCATGAGTTTAGACGTACTGACTAAGCTAGTAAATTATAAGCTAATTGAATATTTTTTTGATGCCATATTTTAATATTTTAGAAGTTTTCTGTTTGAATCCTGCATGTTACAAATTTTGATGCTATAAAATAACCACGATGCTGAGTTGTATTTAGAGTGGCTTCAGAAAAGATAAGTTGCGGCTAAGTTAGTATTAATTAGATGCTCGTCAACTGCGGCTGATTTAGTAATTTAGAAGGCAATGCAGATTTTTAGATGCAAATAATGTAATGGTATTAAAAAGAAGCCGGTTTAATTAGCATCCTTAATTAATAGTATAATTAAATTGTTATTCTGCATTTAAGCATAATTATGATGTACAAAATCAAGAAATAACATAAGAATATAATACTTAAAAAAGTTGCAAATCAGAGTTAAGTTTATCCACTAAAAAAAACAATAAAAAATAGGTGGGTACTTACATGGTTTCCTCACATTTGAATTTACTATGGCAAGCACTATGATTTAACGTTACTATGTATTACACTAATATTATTTTGAATTAAATCATTTTTAGAAACAATGTCACTATTTTCAGAGTGATCGGAGACGCGTCGCGAGCGGATTTACAGATCGACTGATTAATGTCACCTGTGAGACTCTCATTATATGTATACTAGTCTATGTGAGACTGAAGTAAATAACAGAGACAGAACTATGGTGTCGATGTCTTGTTGTACCTATTTTATATTAACGTCTGTTCTTATGGGTGTTTTTGGACATATTTATAGTTTTATTGCTATCTAAGGTAAGTTTTCTTCGGGCAACGTCGGCCTGCCTACGCTAATATATAATTTTTATTTTCTTTAATTAGTAATTGATGTTACGGAAAACAATACTATTATAGGTAAATTAAATGTCAAACATCCGTGGGTAGTTAAGAGACCCTGTTTTTTTGGGGTGAGGGAAATCATCTAATGACTCCTCCTGCTTTGCCCCCCTATTGCGTATCTTTTTAACGTCAGTGGCTATCAGAAATGTCCTTAAATTAACTGTAAATTGGTTATGGTTTGGTACATATTTGACAGTTATTTGATAGACATTATAAGTTATCCACTGTCATTAAAACATACGCAATAGCCCTGCTGGGCAGAGCGGTGTGTCTGACTTCTACTGACTAAAAACCACCCATAATCCTTCCTAGCTCTTTGTGTCCGGGGTCGCGGTATCTCTTTTGAACAACCCGCAGCTAGTTAAGAGACGTTTAACGAGGGGTTGTGAAATCAAAATTATCACTCCCGTTCTAGGCAGAACGGTAGGGAGTGTCAGGCTTCTACTGTTTTGACCGATTAAGAGTTTTGACTGTAACATTAAGACATAAAGCAGCTTCTTAGGGTTCCGTAGTCAACAAGGAATCCTTATAGTTTTGCCATGTCCATCTTTCCGTGTGTCCGCACTATTGCTCAAAGAGCCTAGTCTTAGTACAGGAAAGCTGTAATTTGGCATGAATATACAAATAAGTTGCGCCGACAAAGTGGTAAAAAAAAGTTTTACAGTTTATTATTTTTTAGAATATCTCCAATACACATTTAAGTGGGGATGCTTTTTTATCTCGCGAAGCCCATTGTGTGGGATGTCGTTGGAAAGGGCTTTAAAAATATTGCGATTTGAACAAACACTTGAACTGCTATTATGGCGCTTTGCACATGGAGCAACTATTGCAGCAACTGGCACTGGCAACTAGCTGGCAACTAGCTGTTTACAATATATTTCAATTGGACTGTGTGCACACATAGCAACTCGAGTTTCGAGTTCCGGTGATCGTCAACAGTTTTCAGTTGCTGGAATCAATGACTAAGTTAGTTCCTAATTGCCGCAACTAGTAACTGTTAAATATTGCACCAGTTTTTAAAGTTAACGCTGATCGCTGCGTAAATGGAGCAACTCGGATAGCCGAGTTGCTCCATTTTACGGTGCTCGTTTACGGTTGCCGCGCGGTTGCGCGGGCTTGTATAGCAACTATCAACTTAAGTTGCTCCATGTGCAAAGCGCCTAAGGGATTCGTTTGTGAAATATTAAGCTTTAAAATGCATTTTTTTGTTAGACTCCTTGTTGCTACCGTGACTGGTACCAGGCACGGTAGCAAAAACCTCTTGGATGTATATATATGTTAACGGCCAAACCCAATTTTAGGACAAACTAGTTTCGCCTAGGCTCAATCAGTTCTTACTATACGCGATTTAGGCAACTAGGCTTATCCCAGTTGTATACGTCCCTGTGTGCCTATTGGGCTTGATCTTTTCTGTCTCCTGCTGATATGGAGGGAAGTGGAAATTATGTTTTTTTTTACTACTCCTCCGCTATTTTTTTCTGATTCATTTCGTTGCGGGATCCAAGGCAGTTAAATCGTTTCTCTGGGACTTCGTCGAGCTTCATTGTCGGCGCTTTTCTTGTGGTCGCCACTGTTGATTCTGGCTAACAGGAGTTTGGGAATAGTGTGGCGGGCTTGTCCCAATAAAAAAAAAATATACGCGTTAGTGAAAGAAGAACGTGGGCCTGCTGACGGTTGACGTCAGGGGCACCCCGAGGTTCGGTTAGTTAGGTTCATTTAATAATAATAATATAATAAATCATTTTATTTCGGACAACTAAGAGATCCATAATTAGTTAGTAACAGGTTTGCACTTAACCCTAGAAAGATAACCATACCACGGCTTACGTTAAAGATAACCATACGCTTCAGAGGCGCACCTTTTTATAATACGTTTTTTTAATTGATTTAATAAAAAATATTTATAATTTATGATTTTGTGTTAAAAGTTATAATATAAACTATAAAAATTAAATACATTTTTATCTTATTTGTTTATTAAAAATAATTTATAACTAAATGAGTAGACCTCTACAAAAAAGTAACGAAAATAAACAGCCTTATGCTTCAGGAACAAAAACACTTCTAATCATCTTATAACAGTTAAGTTTTTTTTCGCAATCTATTTGACTACAATATAATAAGTATAAAAACATATATCTCATCAAAAAAATAAATTTCAAAGATAGTCATGGAAAACGTCATTTTTTTTTGCACTTAGTGCAGGTCAGAAGGCGCTGAAATTTTCAGGACGAACAAATTCTCTTCGTTTTGTTTATTTTCCAGTTGCTCTACATTTTGGCTGTCGACAAACTCGTTTTCGAAGGCACTTTGGACATCTTCCATTCGCTCTGGTGATTTTCCAATTCACTGTCAATTTGCAGAAGTTCATCAGAGTGTTTTCTTCTTCTTCACCTTGTAAAGCGCATGTTTCATTTCTACCAACGTTCTCCTATGTGCCACGATATATACGTAATAAATTGTTCCTAAAAACAAACAAAAACTATTTACAAAAACGCTTTACATCACTAAAACTACAATATTAATTCATTCTTAAAAGTTTCACAAAAGATAACCATACGCCTCGCGAGCGCACAGACTCATCATAAAAACAAAACTGTAGTACTTACAGCATGGAAACAGCCATCCCGTGAAGGGGCTAACCGACGACTGAGTTGGCTGAGAAGGACAAACAAATACACGCGTCGGATAAAAAACGACAGCAATATGTTTCTAGCTCAGGCGCCTCTGCGACGTAGGTTATCTTTCTAGGGTTAAAAAACTATTGTTAGTAACTTAACTAAAGACGAGTTAATGAGAAGACCACCCACAGCTACAAGCTCTGACAAACATAACTACTAAAAAATACTACTACTAATACTACTAATACTATGAAATACTCGTACTAAGGTATTAGTCTTCTCACTAATTGCCTTATTATAGTGGAGGAAGAATCAGACGCTATCGCTTTCAGGATACTATTGCTACTGCCCCTTATTCTGCTCAGGAGTGAGGCCGTTTTCTTGCGGATGATGGCATGAAACCCATCGGTATGGTTTACCGCGAACATTCCAGAGGCACTGCAAAAACGAGGCAATCGCAACAGCATCCTAATAACATTGTTGTATTGGACGCGCAGGACATCCAGCGATCTTTTCGAATAGCTGACCCAAAGATTCCCGGTGTAAAAGCTCTGACAATACGCTTTGAAAAGCGTTACCTTTACTTGGTCAGTACACCGAGAAAATCTTCGTGCCAACATATTACCCCTGACCGCCAGAGCCCTACGCTCCCGTTCAATGTCCACATGGTCACTGAGGTCGTCGGTAAGAAAATGCCCAAGATATTTAAACATTTTCACTCTACGAATTGACGTACCATTGATAGCCAGTTCAAATGTACTTTCCCGACACTTACCAGCGACCCCAAAGACCATGTATTCACACTTTTTGGCATTATAGACAAGACCATGTGAAGCAGCGAAGGTCTCGCATACATGAAGCAACTCCACGATCGCCCCCGGTGACGGGCCCAGCAGCACCATGTCATCCGCATAACTGATGTTGTTACAACTAACACCATTTACCCTGCATCCGACACGCATGCTGCTGAGCTCGACAATGAGGTCATCAACATAGAGCCGAGGGGACGACAAACCACCCTGCCTCACCCTGCACTCCAACCCATAGGACTCCGAGAGCGCATTGGACCATTTGACACGGTTTGTCTGGCTACGATACCAGTACTGCAATACACTGAGCAGTTCCTCCGGTATACCCCTACTCCTCAACTTGCTCCAGAGCACGTCGTAAGAAACGAGATCAAAAGCTTTGGAGAGGTCAAGGAAGCAGGCGTACACCGGCGTCCTACGGTCAGTGTAGTATTTGACAGTATGCTTGACACCTAGAATAGCACTTTCGGTTGATAGTCCGGGGCGAAACCCAAACTGAGCATCGTGCAACTTAACATATTTTGCCAAACAAGAGTCAAGCATACTGTCCAACACTTTGGCCATAATAGTAGCAAGAGAGATTGGGCGGTAATTGCTTATGTCCGAGATGTCTCCTGTCCTGTTCTTCACGATGGGTACCACAATGGTCTTTATTAAGTCTGCCGGTAAATACGAGTGGCTGATACACATCGAATAGAACAAGGACAGTACCCTCGGCATATGCATGCCTGCATATTTTAAGTGCTCAATGCTAAGCCCATCATGCCCAGGGGATTTGCCCCTACTCATACTATTTATCACCGATCTAACTTGCTTCGTGGTGAAGCGTAGCAGCGGCTCCTGCCCCCGGGCATGAGACGCACAGCCGATTTCAGATACTGAGGGACCAAGTGGAGACCTTACTTTGAAATGCTCTCTAAATAAGTTTGAGATATCCGCATGCTCAGTTACTCCCCCTACTCCCGCCGCCAGACCAGGCTTAACCTCCAACTTACCTGTGGACTTCCAAAATGCACTGAAATTATTCGTCGCCCGTTGTTCCGCTAATACGTCCATTTTTAATTAATCTTGCCTATTTTGGCAGTACTTTAGCCGGCTTTTGAAAATTTTATTTTATTTAAACCCTGCAGACAGAAATAGGAGCCCCGCAGCGGGGCTCCGTCGACCTGCTGACGGAAACGCTAACCCCGACCGTGAAGGAAGAACTTGTTTAGCCTATGCAAAACTAGTTTGTCCTGAAATCGGATTTGGCCGGTAATATAACGAAATTAAAAGAAAAACTATCACAGCGAAGTAGCCTTTACAAAACGAGTAATAGTCGACCAACTTATACTTATCTTTAAAGGTACCTATTACATATATACATAATTCTACTGTATGTGTGTATGGTGTTAGGCATTCTGGACGACTCTGTGTCAGTCGTTACGGTTGGAAACGAGCGTCTGGAGATGGTTGACCATTATGTTTATCTTAGGCATGTTCTGTCTTTTGACAAGGAGCATTCAAATAAGACGACTTCTAGGAGAGTACAACTCGGCTTTTGGTAAACTGGAACATATTTTTCGGTCCCAAAAAATTTCTCAGTGCCTAAAAACCCGCCATTTTAATCAATGTGTTATACCAACAATTCGGTATGTAAAGTAAAAATTAACCTACGCTGATTCCAAAACCATTTGGAGATTTTGAGTTCTTATGTCTTATTTTTCTACTTTTAGCTCTCTATATCACAAGATTGTGTTTATTTTCACAATAATACTTGTAACAATTTGACTTTCATTTGACCTCTAAATGACGTCATAAAGTTTCCTGAATAGACTTCTTCCTGTGCTTTTCAAGAAAAAATTTAAAAAAACTGTTGTTGTCAGTCCGTCATTGTCAGTGTCAGTCAATACTAGATGCTAGATATGGACGGATCGCGCGCTGCCTTAATTTCTCTTTCTCTACGTTTATTCTTTGTACACGACAGACCTTGCTTTCCCGTTGGACTTTGATACTTACTGCACCATTGATCGACCATTGCACGCTTTACGGAACTGCCTGCCTATTGTTTGGATTAGTTAAATATGGATCAATTTGTACGCAGCGACTCCAATAACTTGCCCAAATTGGATAATGTTATGATCCTGGAGTTCATGAAAAATGATAATAAATATAACATCGCTGAAATCCGAGGAACTAAAGCTCTAATGTAAGTAACAATGTAACTACTGCTGTACCTACCTATATTTATAAATACCTTGCACCCATTTACATTAGTAATTTTACTGCTTAACTAATATATTTTTGGTAATCCAGGTCGTCTCGCGCTTCCTATGTGGACTCTGCTGTTGGCTATGTTGAAGTCAAAAGAGACCAAGTCAAGTGCATCGTGAGGGCCAAAGTAGTTCCAGAACACCGAGTGTCAAATAAGCAGTACATGGTAACTGTAACTCTCAACGAAAAGGATGAAGTCATATTGCAAGCAACTTGTGATGGCTGTGCTGCTTCTGCCGGTGGATGCAAACATACACTGGTGTTTTTATTTTGGTTGGAAAAAAGGAGCAGTGAACCATCATCAATACAATAGGGACCTGATTGATAAAGCGTTGATATTTTGGAAAATGTTTATATACAAAAAGATTATTATTACTGCCAAGACATGAAACTTGTACTAACTTGTACTAAAAAGACCATGTAACGTTGTACTGGGATCAGTCTATCATGACTGACAGGACTATTCATGACCCTCGTGAAACCTCGTGAAAGCTGAGAAGGAGAAGCGGTTGGAGTGTAGCCTTAGGGGCACTATGGCGCGAGGACTTAGAAAAATTTCGTGAAAAATAGTTTTTTTTTTTTTTCGGAAATTCCTCATTTTTTTTCAGTTTCGGATTGACCTTGACCATATAAATTATTTAGGTTCTGAGAACCATGGTCCTACGACGCACCCTTTCAGAGTTATGGTCCTACGAATTTTACTTCGTTTTATCTAGAATGCTCTATATTTCCAAAATGGTAGCTCGGATGAAAACTTTTTCGGAAAAAGAATTGTTGCTCTAGTCGAAAACTATGAGATGGTGAAAAAAACCGCGACAAAGAGAGAGAAAAAAAATATTTGCAAAATTTTTCTAAGTGTCGGTCGATCTTTCACCTTGAGTATCCTTAGGGGCGCGGGACTTAGCAAAATTTTCAAAAGTTTTTTTTTTTTCAAGATTTCGGCTCTTTTTATTGCAGCATCTTATTAACTTGGTCCATAGAAACCATCTAAGCTCCGAGACACATGGTCCTATGACGCACCGTTTCCGAGTTATGGTCCTATGAATTTTACTTCGTTTTATCTAGAACGCTATATATTTCCAAAATGGTGCGTCGTAGGCCCATGTGTCTCGGAGCTTAAATGGTTTCTATGGACCAGGTTAATAAGATGATGCAATAAAAAGAGCCGAAATCTTGAAAAAAAAACTTCTGAAAATTTTACTAAGTCCCGCGCCCCTAAGGATACTCAGCAAGGGCAAAGAAGGAACATGGGTTCGGTTTTTAGTCAGTAGAAGTCTGACACTCCCCTTCGCTCTGCCCAAGAGCGGGGGGGGTCATTCGATGATTTTCCACCCACCAAAAAAAAAAAAAAAAAAAGGTGAAAGATCGACCGACACTTAGAAAAATTTTGCAAATATTTTTTTTCTCTCTCTTTGTCGCGGTTTTTTTACAACATCTCATAGTTTTTGACTAGAGCAACAATTCTTTTCCCGAAAAAGTTTTCATCCGAGCTACCATTTTGGAAATATAGAGCATTCTATATGAAATGAAACGAAGTAAAATTCGTAGGACCATAACTCTGAAACGGTGCGTCGTAGGACCATGGTTCTCAGAACCTAAATAATTTCTATTGTCAAGGTCAACCCGAAACAAAAAAAAAATGAGGAATTTCCGAAAAAAAAAAAAAAAACAGGAAAATTTACTAAGTCCCGAAAATTTTTTTTAACTAAAATTTTTTTTTTTTGTGTTTTCTTTGCTGCTCATAGTGCCCCTAAGCGTATACTCCAACTCCTAAAAATCCGCCCCTAAGACGACCCACTGACCGGAGAAGCAAATAAAATGTCTGGACTTAGCACACGAGGTTGTCGATATGTGGATGTGAACTCGGCTAGCTTTGTGCCGATAGTCGTAACGGCCAATGAGAAAAGAAATGTAAAAAAATGTAATCTATTATGTAAGTGAAACAAATAAAGAGAATATATTATAAGGTGTAAAATAAGGTATTGTAATTTGTACAGGTCTATTAACTGCTCGTTTCTTGTAAATTCAACAGTATTTAGTGCTTGGCCAGACTGCAAACTTCAAACGGTCCACTGCGGACAGGCAAATCGCGCGCGTTCCCGCACCCGCGCCGCTCCCCGCACCGCGCTGCCAGTCTGGCCAAGCACTTTACTGTTTAGTGCTTATTACAAATAAAACGATAATGTTATTTAATCAGTCTTTATTATTTCACTTTGTAAATTGTTAAACCACATGCAATTAACACTACAGCACTTCGATCAATAACAGTCTACAGCATCTAGGTATCCAACATGTTTGTGGCTGACTACTGAATGAGTAGGTACAGGTCTTCCTTTCATTAATTTGTATTATTGGTAGTTTTCTAGATCTTCTTCCAACTGCAAAAAGATTGAATGTTAAACATGGCTTGAAGTAAATTGAAAGCTGAAATTGTTCTAATATAAAAGTAGTTCACGAGATTTAATTTTCATTTCGAGAGCCCTGGCCACCCGACATGGTTCTCTGAATTTTTTGGTAGGATTCTATTACCTACTTTTCGCCTTCGTTTTTACATAGGTACTTTTTTTGTAATATTTACGTTCAAATGATCTTCGCAACAAAAAAGACGACGCCCAGGCTTGTATTCCATATTTACCTCCTCGCACCACTTCTTTTTTAGCGTTTCTTTCACATTTACAAACAATTTGTGTCGGCTATTTGTTGTAGTGTTTCTACATGATGGTACGAAGTACTACGAAACGTTTAGCAGTAGTTATCGATGACCGATTCATTGCACGGATATGCAGCACGGCTAATTATTATAAATTAAAGCTAAAAATCGTAGGAAATCACAGCCACGATCACAGCATTAACATTTCACAACAAAATAAAAAATCGTAGGTTTGGTGTCTGTCAAGTGTTAACTGTTGGCAATGTCAAGTTTGAAGTTCTAAGTGTTTTTTGTATGTACTAAAACGTGGCAAAGACATAAAGCTATTCAGGATACGAAATGACGTCATCACGAATATTACTTTAAAAAATCATAAAAAAATAACTGTTAATGGGAAAACAAAATGCTTCAAATTAGTTGCTTAAAATTATCTGCTTTACGAAATAAAAATTTAAAAAAAATACCTAAAAAATACTTTACATACCGAATTACCTACGGTGCCGCGACATGGATGCTCGCAAAGGAGACTGTCCACCGAGCACAAAGGGCCATGGAGCTCGCCATGCTCGACATAACTCTATTAAATAGAGTAGAAAAAGTCTACGACTGCGATGTCGGGGACCGGGCGGTGCGCCTCAAGTTCTGGCTAGACGCGGAGATGGCCGTTGGAGCAAGGCATTGACTGAGTGGTAGCCAAGGTTAGGCAGCAGGAACCAGGGCCGTCCTTAAGCTCGTTGGGCTGACGACATCGTCAAAGTCGCGGGAAACACCTGGATGAGAGACACACAGGATCGGGACATGTGGTGGAAGAAAGGGGAGGCCTATACCCAGCAGTAGGTGATTCCGGGCTGATACGATGATGTACGTTTGTATGTCACTGAACTCCTCCTAAACGGCTGGATCAATTTGGATGAATTTATTGGTGGTGTTCCAGTGCATTCGAAAATGGTTTAGATTCACGATTGGAATTAAAAATTAAATTTCAGGTAGGCGGCGCTGAGGTCCGGTTAGGACGACGTCTGCCAGGTCCGCTAGTACTTGTATAAAATATTTACCTAAACATAATGTAAGGGAGCACAGGTCTTAAAACTGCAAATGTAAGTTTGTTTTAATTGTTCGGAGGCAGGTAGGCAGGGTGGTTAATCAGTTTAGAAAGTTCACATATTTTGATGGGCAACTGCGCAACCCTTTTTTTGCTATTGGAAAATCATCAAATAACCCCTCCCGCTCTTGGGCAGAGCGAAAGAGAGTGTCAAACTTCTATTGACTGAAAACCACCCATGTTCCTATTTAGCCCTTTATTTCGAGGCCGCGGTATCTCTTGCGAACAACCCGCAGCCCCGACGGGCGTCGGCCCTTGCGGGCCCATCCCATGTTGCTGACATCTTCATCAAGAACACAGGCGGTCGACTGCTTTACCTACCATATTGACAGCTATGTGAAGAACCACAAGGCCCCGTATAGCGCAAATGTGAATGTTTAACGGACGCCTAGGACACCAAAACGAATTGATAGTGTGACTTACAGACACGCGCGGTCGTCTTCGAATTGAGAAAGATAGAAAGAAAAAAGAAAGAAAGAAAAAATGTTTATTTGATGTCAGTACATCAAGCACACACACAATAATACTAAAAAAAAAAATACAAAAATGGAAAAACATAGTAGGTACCTATGTGCTGTGTGCCTCACGGCTGCGCCAAAAAGGAGTGAATCCTCTCTTCTATCTTATCTCTAACTGGACTTATGTGTCTCAAAACCTTGAACGGCATGAAATATCACTATTGTAAGGTACTATTGTTTTCTGAGAGCAGTGGTAGCCCAGTGGTGGCGGCCCCGACTTACGAACAGTGAGTCGTGGGTTCGAACCCCGTCAGGCGCATTACTTTGTGTAATTTATTTCATCACCACTGCTCTCAAAACGGTGAAGGAAAACATCGTGAGGAAACCGGCATGTCTTAGAACCAAAAAATTCGAAGACATGTGACATTTACCAATCCGCACTGGGCCCGCGTGGTAGATTATAGCCCATCCCTTCTCCTAGAGAGGAGGCCTGAGTCCCTGCAGTGGGAACATTATAGGCTGATGATGATGATGATTGTTTTCTCAGGGATTGGAATATTTCTATGAGTCACTACGTTAAAATTGGTAAAAGTATATTGTAAAGAGTAAAAACACAGAACTGTACGTAAAACTAAACAAACAGGGGTTAACAGTAAACTTGGTAATATTAGAACGAGCGTTTCGCGTATGTGTTGAAAGCGCGCGCGAATCATCGTACTCCACTGTCTTTGAGTTCGTGCGTCGCGGGCTGGTGCACAGCTACTGGCAAGCTGTGGACGGTGTTGCTAGCTAACAAAAATGATTTTAAAAAGTAGTGCTAGATACTATTATTTTAACACTAAGACCTTCGCAGCGTCTGTCTATCAGTCTGTCTGGCTGTTTAGTCTAGGCAACAAACGCCTTTTTGATGAACTTTTTTCAGCAGTCTCCGAAAATTATGATTGAGGTGTCATTCGATTCGGAATGGCATCCAGATGATTTTCGAAGAAAAATGAAGTTCCGCTTGCAAAAATTGCAAAAGTTATTAACAATTAACTAAAAAATTTAAAATGGGTTTAGTGTTTTGCAAATATCTCAAAACCTAATTAATTTTTTTCAAATTTGAAATAAGATTCATAAAGGGGAGGAAATTTCCTAAAGAATGTTCTAACTTTCGGAATTGTAGGACCAATTTAATAACTTTCCGATCGGGTTGAAAATACGCCCGAAAACTGGTACTCCGTCTTGCGCAAGCTACGCTCCATTCGGACCTTTAATGAATAAATGTTATTTAAACTTATTAAATATGAAAATTAAAAATTGAAAAAATTCAGGCGCCTGCAGGATAGATCAATATACAATAATCTGTGATCTAAAAATTTTTATCGCAAATTTTCAATAAGTTATCCATTAATGAATTAACAATTTTTTGTAGCACGAACACTGACATTGCAAGTGCGATAATTATTACACTATTCATCTGAGATTTTTTTCCTTTCGTGGAGCTATTTTTCAAAGGTCTTAGAATAGGCTCTCGTTGGAAAAATTAAAAAAATGTTAATTTTCGTTTTTTTAATAACAATTTACTGAAATGAAAAATTTCAAACCTTCATTAGACATTAAAAAATTCTTTTTTTTTATTATATTATTATTGAACTGTTTTTGTATGATCAGCAGGGCTATTGTCTATCTTTTCAAAAGTCAGTGGATAACAAGCACCAGTTGTCCACAGAACTTTGGTGTTAACTGCTAATGTCATAAAATTGGTATTGCGTATCTCATTGTGTGGGTATCACGTGACAGTGATTATAGGGTGACTAACATCCCAGCAATTGACACCTCTATTTTTTATCGACTATTATACGGCCAAGTTAAGCAGGTACTGCTTGAACGTTACAATACTTGATTGAGGATATATTTTAGATTTAGCCGCTTTATGGCACCTGACATGTCAAATGGTTATTGTCAAAGAGATTTATATGTAATATTTGAATGTCATTTTTGTTGTCAGCCAGTAAGAAACTGCTGTTGTACGTAGTACTAATTACTTTCATGTTTTGCATGGAAGAAGTAAAGACAAAAGGAAAATAAAATAAAATATTTTGCTCGAGATTACTAATTAAGTTTTAAAAATTAATGTCTATTGCTTATGTAAGACGATTTTGATGAAATAAACCCTAATTATTACTCAGAACATTGCAGGGCACGACACAAAAGGCCACAATGTTCACATAATTATTCACAAAACAATACGTGAAATGAATCTATACAAAGGTAGGAAAATATTATATTCCCCGAAGGGTTAGACAGAGGTGTACCCATTATTACACTTCACCAACTACCTAAAGAATATTACAGATTGTCTCAAAAAACCATCATTGTAAAAACAAAATCCAAATTCAAGAAAAGACAGGTTTCTATATTGTACATAGTATTCACACAATATGAGCTATGCAATTATATCAAGGAATATATAATAATAAGGAGATTGAGTTTAGATAATGCAAATATAGTTATAAAATCTTTAGTAGCTCCAACAATACGGGACTTATAGAAACTAGTACCAGTATCAACCGTCATAAATCATCATAAAACACTACCCTTGAGAAGCGTCTTTCATGAAAGTCACTTTAAACTCTGTGTATAAACAATGTAATGTCAAATAAGCTTAGACAATCGCAATTTTAAAAATATCGATACAGAAACTTCTGTCAAAATGAGTTAAAGTGACCATCAACGACAATGGTCTCCGATGACGTCATACGCGTTGTACTACTGGTCATAGCCGATACCAAATTAACCTTTTGACAGTTAATGAAAGCACACAGAGCGAAAGTGATAATCAAAACAACTGTCAACAGAGATAGCCAATAGCCCTGCAGAAGCTACTTAAAAATGATTATTAATATTTTTTATAACCTGTTTTTTTTAAATATTTTTATAAACAAATGCGTTGTTTATGAGATAATTTAATGTTTTTTTTTAATATCGTAATCTTTGATAATAATCATGTTTTTTTTTTAAAAAATCGTTTCTTAAAAAAAATGTTTATTTGCTTAAAAACGCATTTGTTGATTAACAATTATTTTCTCCCACTTCTAATTAATATTAAGGTATCATTATTTTTAAATCACCAATAATTGTTTTTTCTTTTCGATATATAAAAAAACAAATATTGTTTTAATAAAACTTTCATTGTTTATGTAATAAACAATTTGTTAAAAACAAATAAATTTTTACTTTATATTTTTTTTCTTGTTTTACTTATTGTCACAAAAACAGATATGATTTTGTTTTTTCAAATTAAAAAAAAAGTTGAAAAAAAAATTAAATGAAAAAAACAAAATCATACCTGTTTTTGTGACAATAAGTTAATATTGTCACAAAAACAGATATGATTTTGTTTTTTTCAAATTAAAAAAAAAAGTTGTAAAAAAAATTAAATGAAAAAAAAAGAATCATTATGTTTTTGTGACAATAAGTAAAACGAGAAAAAAAATATAAAGTGACAATTTATTTGTTTTTAACAAATTGTTTATTACATAAACAATGAAAGTTTTATTAAAACAATATTTGTTTTTTTATATATCGAAAAGAAAAAACAAATAATGGTGATTTAAAAATAATGATACCTTAATATTAATTAGAAGTGGGAGAAAATAATTGTTAATCAACAAATGCGTTTTTAAGCAAATAAACATTTTTTTTAAGAAACGGTTTTTTAAAAAAAAATCATGATGGTTATCAAAGATTACGATATTAAAAAAAACATTAAATTATCTCATAAACAACGCATTTGTTTATAAAAATATTTTAAAAAACAGGTCATAAAAAATATTAATAATCATTTTTAAGTAGCTTCTGATCATACAAAAACGGTTCAATAATAATATAATAAAAAAAAAGAATTTTTTAATGTCTAATGAAGGTTTGAAATTTTTCATTTCAGTAAATTGTTATTAAAAAAACGAAAATTAACATTTTTTTAATTTTTCCAACGAGAGCCTATTCTAAGACCTTTGAAAAATAGCTCCACGAAAGGAAAAAAATCTCAGATGAATAGTGTAATAATTATCGCACTTGCAATGTCAGTGTTCGTGCTACAAAAAATTGTTAATTCATTAATGGATAACTTATTGAAAATTTGCGATAAAAATTTTTAGATCACAGATTATTGTGTATTGATCTATCCTGCAGGCGCCTGAATTTTTTCAATTTTTAATTTTCATATTTAATAAGTTTAAATAACATTTATTCATTAAAGGTCCGAATGGAGCGTAGCTTGCGCAAGACGGAGTACCAGTTTTCGGGCGTATTTTCAACCCGATCGGAAAGTTATTAATATTGGTCCTACAATTCCGAAAGTTAGAACATTCTTTAGGAAATTTCCTCCCCTTTATGAATCTTATTTCAAATTTGAAAAATTTTAATTAGGTTTTGAGATATTTGCAAAACACTAAACCCATTTTAAATTTTTTAGTTAATTGTTAATAACTTTTGCAATTTTTGCAAGCGGAACTTAATTTTTCTTCGAAAATCATCTGGATGCCATTCCGAATCGAATGACACCTCAATCATAATTTTTGGAGACTGCTGAAAAAAATCCATCAAAAAGGCGTTTGTTGCCTAGACTAGTTTGCGATAAACTGAAAAACTACTGTACCGATTTTCATGATGTTTACACCAATGGATAGAGTGGTTTTCGAGGCAGGGTTTGGTTTAATATAATTTGACCGACATGATCCACGCGGGCGTAGTCGCGGGCATTAGCTAGTCTGATATAAAAAGTTTTTTTTTTTTAATAAGATTGATGATTCTTCATAATGGGATAGTTTTTTAAGCAATAAATTAGTATTTTTATGTTTCCGACGTTATAGTCTGCTATTTGATCCTGGGGTTACTATCGCCTGTCAATATTAGGGATGTTCATTTTTAGGGTTCCGTAGCCGAATGGCAAAAAACGGAACCCTTATAGATTCGTCATGTCGTCAGTTTGAAGGTAGACAGCAAATCGGCCGCACGCGACTCGGTGAACGACTAATTTTACCTAACTACGATTCTCAAAGTTATTAACACCTTCATAAATGTTTAAGTGCAAGCGTTGCCAAGCTGAGAGTGGATGTCTGCGACAGTTTGACTCCTTGCGCAGGAATAACTGAAGGAGGACGGAGGAAATTGGGGAATCGGTAAAACACATGGAAGTGCTTTAAATCTTCATTGGAATCCAGCCCACGCCCCACAACTACAGCTGCAGCTACGCCCATAACAGCTGACATGGACTCCATTATGTCAGAATTAAAAGCCCTCTCAGCCCATATGGACAACTAACCAGCTTTGATGGAGAACGTAAAACCTGTCCAATCGGAACTGGCGGAGCTTAAGTCGGAGTATTCCAATCTTAAAACAGATGTCGAGTTTCTGGACCATTCGGTGGAGACATAAACCAGCTATGTGTTGGAGTTGAAGAGTGAAGTGAACTGCCTAAAGAAAACTAAGGAAGAGAAGGCGGCCTTGCATGAACGATGTACCTGCCATGTACTGCCAAAAACAGTGTAATTTAATAACTCTGCATGCGAATCTCTGGTCCACATAAACACCTCCCTGGACTTTACGACTCCTTCAAGTGAGTGTCAAATCTAGAAGACAATATTTCTTTAGATGTGTAATGTGTCATTCTATCTTCTTTTGTTTGTTAATAATGTCAAAATTATAAATGAGAAAATCATTTGAAAAAAATTAAAAAGGTTATGATACCCATCCCCTAATAAAAATTTACAATGGATAACGACGGTGGCCTATTCCTCATGGAGGTACTCATCGATAAGGTTTCATTTTTGAAGAGTCCTTGTTTTTCCGACAAGGACTTCAGGACATGTGTAACTGTAACAGTCCCAACGGTAGACCCGCTTGAGATTTGTGACGATGAACCTGGACAATGTGTGGCTAAAAGTGGAGGACCTTTTGTGAAGACGTTCAACAGCGGAAAGTCATGTCTGTTTTCTTTTAAAAACGAAGATATTAAAAATGCCATGGGTAACTTGCCCATAGAAGTAATAGTTTACAAGTCACTTCCATGTGGTTGTTTACCAACAAAAATAATAATGGGGAAAGCGACAATAGATATGACCAAAGAATTTGTCCAGTTACGTAATAAGTATTTGGAAGACCCTGCGAATGTTAGCTGCCAAGCTTTGAAAGATACATTTCAACTCGTTTCGCCCGAAGGCGCCGAGCCGACGGGTACAATAGTCATCTTTTTACGCATTTCTTGTTTTGGAAAGTTAATTATTACAAGATTCCATGGTACAGGCCCACCTTCTTTAGGACCAGATCAAGGGCCATCTATCGTAGATCGATCATGTAACCCAGCGAGGCAATACCAAACTTCTGATGAACCTTGTGTTTGTGGCGCCACCCAAGTAGCTGGAGGCAAGGGAGCTCATGGCTCTGGACCTCCCTGCCAGCAACGCGCCGGGAGTGGAGTTGGTCCTTGTCCGATAGGTATGGGTTTATAAGTAATACTTTTGGTTTGTTCATGTTTATGGCTGCTATGAAATATTCCAATAACAAATCGTTTCAGCTCAAGATCCTTGGAACTCTAAGCCATGTGATGATCCAGACGAGGTTTGCTACTGTTCTGGCCAAAGGCCACCTCCAAAACAACCAATGGTCTGCAGAAATATGGAACAATACTGTTTGCACGTTCCCAAAGGTGAGAATGAGCTGTTTCATTATTATGCTAATAAATTGATAATTTGTGTTAGGTAACTCAAATTTATATCCAAAAATTTTGGAGGCACATTAAATATTATTGCTTTCCCAGTACCAGTAGGCCCCGTTAGTATTTATGGGCATAATATATATTCAAATACAATTATTAAGTTAGGGTGAAAGAAAATTCAGGCCAACATGTGTTTAACGTAAGTATGTTTATAACTTATGCAAAATCTGAATGCATCAGAAACAATTTGTTGATGGCCAGGTCCCAGTAAACATTTTGAAGAGATAGGATCGGTTTTGGGCGGCAACGAACTAAAGATAAAAGTACCAGCCACCTCATCCGTCATCAAGAAGATCAGTCAGACACATTGTGCAATGCAAAGTCCGTACATTGTAAAGGGCAGTGAAGGACCCTGTTTACAGCCCTGTGGAAAAAATAAAATCAGCCTAGCATTACCGGGCGAGGCTACATGCTGCCACGGCTTGCGACCGCAAGGCACCCAGTTCACATGCACCACTGAGGGGTGCGTGCAGACACCGAAGCACGGACTGCAAGCCATGCTTGCGCGCGGTGATTCCAAAAACGACTACCCCGCCCCCAATAAAGATGTTTTCGTATTGAAAGTAGCAAAAACTGCTGTGGAGGATGATAAAAAGTGTAAAATTGAATTGGAACTTGTTACACCTAAGGGTCCCGACAAAAGACCACCAGTTCGGAAAGTCAATATGAGAATCGCAACCGATCCGGACTGCTATTGTTGTGGAATGAGACCGTGTGCTAAGGGGAAAATCAAACGATAAACATCATTATAAAAAATCATTAGACTAAAACTGGCCTTTATTTATTGTTTCCAAATTCATCTGATTAACTTGTGTAATATTTATATATTTTTATATCTATTAACAATTTCATAACAATTATTCCCCTGATAAATCACCAAATTGTGCAGATTGCTGCCCGACGGGGAACAAAGTGATATTCCAAATGCCTTCGGACACCTGCGCCATGAACCACAAGCAGCGAGCTCACTTTCACCTCACATCTGAGGGCGTGGGAGATGTGTCCCGGGACGAGCCCGGCCAGCTAGTGCCCACCACGGCAGAGGATTACCCCGGGACTGTGTATGACTATCCACAACAAATCATTAAACTACGCATTGGAAAAGTTATAGAGCAGCCAGGTCGAAAATCTAAATTTGATTACCAATTCATCACACCGGCTGCCCCTCAACGAAAAGTTATACCTGTGAAAGAAACTCGCACTGCGCAATGTTTACCTACTTGTCCATACTGTTGTCCGTCTCAATCTACTAAACATAAATCTTAGGATTTTTAATTTAGGTACCGTACGTTATTGATTAAATGTTTGTTCAAGTGGGATTGTTTTTTTTTTGTTGTTAGTTATAATCTTGAGATAACCTACAAAAACAGAAGAGCAAAAAAACCGACCCACCCACGTACGCTTTCGTTCCGACCACGATATATAAAAATCTAAAATTAATTAATTATATAAAACTTTTCAACACTGTTAAATGTCAATCTTTTTACATACTATGGTCACCGATGTTGTTACCGCTAAAGTTAACTTTGACGAAAAAACTATAACCAAGCCTACGGTACAACTCACCATAAGATTACAATGGACCACTTTTTACTGTAGCAGATTACGGTTTATTGATTTTACCAATTGAAAAACAAGAACAGTTAGAATGGCTTAATTAATTCATGAGTAAGTTTGATAGTAAAAGAAAAAAAAGCATTAATTTTCCAAAGTAATCTTTGTTCAGTGGATTGTATTCACCCCACGTGCTCTTATTGGAGATTCCATCCTGTTTATCCTCTACCTTATTAAAGTTTTTTATGAATTCTTGGGGTATACTTTCCCACTCCTCTTGAAAAGCCACCTTTAGTTCTTGGAGGGTTTTCTGGGGGCTAATTTCTTGCCCCCGACCCTTCTCTTCAACTCATCCCATAGAGGTTCAATGGCATTAAGGTCAGGCTCTTTGCTGGCCACTCCATAACAAGAATTTCCACCTCACGTAGGTACTGGAATATTATCGTGGCTGTATGTGGACGGGCATTGTCCTGCATAAGAGTGAAACCCTAACCTACAAATTCGGTTTAAGTCATGACAATGTTGTTCTAGCACTTCCTTGATGTATCGCTGTCTTGCCTAGACGAAGTCCGAATATGACCTGAAGATTAGTTTTTCATTCCAAATAAATTCCGCCATAAAAGTCCACGGACCTCCTTCAAAAGCCGTCCGAGAACAGTACGACCTTCCATTGTTCGAGTGTCCAATAAACATTAGCCCGAGCAAATCGAAGCCCTGCTTCGCGAAATCGCGATGCGTTGGGTTTAATTTAGGACCATTAGCGGATTTGTGACGATGCAATCAGCTTTCTGCAAGTCTTCGTCGTACAGTCCATCCCAAGCTAGACCTTAGTCCGGTCAATATAGACATTTGAAATAACAATAATTCCCGGAGAGCCAAATATTGGTGGAGAGCTGGGGTATACCCTGTGGGTATACCATTACAAATAAAGTCTTAAAAATCCCCATCGATCCTATGTTGTGTGCTACAAAAGTTATTCAGGGTCAAAGGTCAAAATTTGAGAATTTTTTAATTTTTCTCGAAAACGGTAAGTTTTATCAAAAAAAACCTCAACCCAAAGTTGTAGATCTTAGAATTCTCGACCAAAATATGCTTTATGATTATTTTCTAAGAGTCCATTCCTGAGATATCGCTATTCTAAGAGTCACATTATTATAGTTATATAAAAGCAAAAAGACACTCACTCCTCACAAAATCTCGAAAACCGCAGGATGTATAAAGATGATTTTTGGCATGGAGGTAGTTTATAGTTCGTACTGTGTGTGTTGTGACTTTTTGTAATGATATACCCCAGCTCTCCACCAATATTTAGCACTCCGGGAATTATTGTTATTTGACCACTACTTTTATGTCTAAATTGACCGGACTGCCTCGAACACTACGAAGTTGTTATTGCACCTAAATACCAGTCAAATGTCCATTTCTTAAACTTGTAAGACACCATAAAATAATGGTTCATCTCGTTCTGAAGTAGCCCGATTTCTTTCCGTACCTAGTCGGCTATTGCTGAAGCTCCCAGTCTCTGAGAACCTTCGGTAGAAGTCGTCGTTACAGATTGACTTAGGTGAAGACGACGACGGCCGCGACGTGCTGACTCAGTCCGCAGTCAGACTAGTAGTATCCATTTTCCCAAAGAGCAAAAATAACTAAACTCAAGGCAAAAGGTCTCTAAAATAGTTTTAACTTTTAACACAATGGGGTGGTTATGGGTCTACCTCCTAGCGGTCCACCCCGGGCAACGGCACCACATGTCCTCACGGGCTGTGGTGACGGCTGAAGGATCCATATTTAGCGGTGGTAGGCTTCGGCCGCCTGGCGCGCGACCACCCTCCCGCCGAAGTCCGGCGCCAAACAGCTTGTCTGTGTTCCGTCGGTGTGCGGGAGTGCCAGTGCCATTGGGGAATGGAAATGATCAGTTGCACGGCTCTGGACCAGTCGAGGGCTCTAAGCAACTCTGAACCGGATGACTCATACTGGAGGGTAGCGGGATCCGAGGCACGGTCTTTGTCGTTGGCCGACCGCAGTTAGTAGGGGGCCCAAGTACTGCGCCAGCCACGTGGGAAAGGCTGCCCCGCCAACTCGCGAAAAATCCCGAAATGCTCCACTGTGCCAGTTGGCGACTGGACGGGAGGACCCAGTGGCCATTTCGGGGGGGCTCGGGCGTCCCCGCAGTCTCCAGATGAGTCTTCCACAGTTCGGACGAGCTGAAGAGTCCCGTTGGGTAACCGAGTCGTGTCTCGATCATACTTCTGTTTTCCCCACAAACAATACTCCAAATAATGAAAAAGCACAAGAAGAAAATGGTTTTTAAACGGCTGCACTTCCTCCCACTTAAAGTGCACCTCACCAACATCAGGGGGTTGCACTCAAATCTCGATCCGGTCCACCACCACCTCGAGACCGAGAAGCCGCACCTATTCTTTTTAACGGAGACGCAGATAGCGACTCCGTCAGACGTGGCGTACCTCAACTACCCAGGTTACTCGCTTGAACATAGGTTCGTAAAGCGAGCTGGGGTCTGTGTGTACGTCCGCGATGACGTTTGCTGTCGGCGTCTCCGTTGCTTTGAGGATTCAGGGTTATCTACAATTTGGATACTGGTGGACACCGGGGTCGAGAAATCTCTCTACGTCGGTGTCTACCGGTCGCACAGCGGTGACCAGGAGACGACCAGGCTTTTCGAACACCTGATGGAAAAGGCGGATTGTGCCCAGCAACGGTACCCAACGGCGGAGCTTCTTTTTCTGGGGGATTTTAATGCCCACCACGATGAGTGGTTGTTCCCGTTCCAGAAAACTGACCATGCTGGGAGAGAGGCGCGCAGATTTGCATTGTCGCTAGATCTCACTCAGCTGGTGAATGAAGCTACGCGGGTGCCGGATGTTGATGGACACACACCTAATTGCCTGGACTTGCTGCTGACTACTGACCCAGACAGGCACTCAGTATCGGTATCAGCCCCACTGGGAACATCTGACCACTGTCTGGTGAAGTCCATATCTGTCAGCTCCCCTCCAGATGATAGCCCTAAAGGCGAGCGGCGAGTTTGGCGATACGAGTCAGCAGACTGGGATGAGATGCGGCACTTCTTTGCGTCCTTCCCTTGGCAGTCAGTTTGCTTTTCTGCGCGCGACCCCACTTGCTCAGCTGAGGCGGTTGCGGCCGTGATACGGCAGGGAATGGAATACTTTATTCCATTCTCCGACATACCGCTCGGTCACAAGGCCCGTCCATGGTTTAATGCGGACTGTGCTCGTGCTGAGGCCCGAAAACAGTCTGCATACCAAGCCTGGGTGCAAGCTCGTGACCGTAAAGTTCGAGCGCGTCGGGTTCGCGCGAAGAAAAGAGCTTTCAATTCTGCCGCAAAGTCCTGTAAGCGGGTGATCCGAAAGGCGCGTTTCGACCACGTCAGTCGCATAGGGGCCAAACTGGCGTCCTACCCTTCTGGCAGTAAACAGTTTTGGTCCCTATCAAAATCGGTCGAATCTAACTTCTGCCGGTCCTCACTACCCCCCCTGCAAAAACCGGATGGGTCGCTGGCTCACTCCGCTACCGAGAAGGCAAATTTATTTGCATCTCTGTTTGCGAGCAATTCGCGTCTAGATACTGGGTCTAAACAGCCACCAACGATTCCTCGCTGTGATTCTTCGATGCCGGAGATCACAATACACATGAAAGAGGTTCGTAAAGTACTTCAGTGCCTGGACGTGAATAAAGCTAGTGGTCCGGACGGTATACCAGCAAGGGTCTTAAAGAACTGTGCGCCTGAGTTGTCTCCTGTGTTGACACGCTTGTACCGCCTCTCTCTCAAAACCAGAACGGTGCCGAACTCCTGGAAGGTTGCTAATGTACAACCAGTGCCCAAGAAGGGTAGTCGTGCCGACCCCTGTAATTATCGACCAATCGCCATCACCTCCATACTGTGTAAAGTAATGGAAAGGGTACTCAACGGTAAGCTGCTGGCGCACCTTGAAGCGAACGACCTACTCAGCGACCGTCAGTATGGTTTTCGCCGGGGACGGTCAACTGGGGATCTTCTGGTGTTAGCTACGCACTGCTGGGGCGAGGCCATCGAGAAACACGGCGAGGCCCTTGCCGTGTCGCTGGACATCTCGAAGGCTTTCGACAGGGTTTGGCACGCAAGTTTGTTGAGCAAACTTCCGGCATACGGCATTCCCGCTGACTTTTGCTGCTGGATATCTGACTTCCTGAGTGAACGGTCGATCCGAGTGGTCATTGATGGCTGCTCCTCTGACCTTATGGCTATCGATGCCGGAGTTCCTCAGGGGTCTGTTCTCTCCGCGACACTTTTCCTGCTGCACATCAATGACCTCCTTGTTCCTGGTATTGTTGGGTACGCAGATGACAGCACTGTCATGGAGAGTTATACATCCAGCGCAAAAGCCAGTGGTGATGAAGTACGTTCATTAAGAGAGGCCATGGTAGAGCGAACGAATTCAGCCTTAAGACTTGTCTCCGAGTGGGGTGACGAGAATCTGGTAGATTTCAACGCCACCAAAACGCAAGTGTGTCTGTTCACCGCCAAAAGGAGTCCGTTTAATCTGGCCCCTACTTTCCGGAGTGCGTCTGTACAAGTTACTGACAGTCTCGAGCTTCTTGGCACGAAGTTGAGCGCGAATCTGAACTTCGGCGCCTACATCGAGTCGAAAGCTCAAACTGCGGCGAAAAAGCTGGGCATCCTAAACAAGGTTAAGCGGTACTTCAAGCCTGGACAGCTTTCAGTATTATATAAAGCTCAAGTCCGGTCTGGCATGGAGTATTGCTGTCACCTTTGGGATGGCTCAGCCAAATACCAGCTTGCCACACTTGACTCTGTAGAGCGCAGAGCCAGGAGGCTAATTGGTGACGAAAAGCTGGTTAACCAGCTACATAGCCTGGCCCACCGTCGCAAAGTCGCATGTCTGTCGGTCTTCTACAGGCTGTACTTCGGGGAGTGTGCGCAAGAGCTCCACGAGCTGATCCCACCATCTCCCTTCTTCCATCGGGAGACTAGACGTACTGCAGGGTACCACCGATACCTAGTCGACATTCCACACATTCGAACGAAGCGCTTTGCTGGGTCCTTTATTATGCGCACAGCCAAGGAGTGGAATTCCCTGCCTGCGTCGGTTTTTCCGAGTTCATATAACCCTAATCTGTTTAAGTCGCGAGTAAACAGGCTTCTACTGGGTAAGCTCGTTCCATCGTCGACATCATCTATGCCCTTAGGGCAAGATTGAAGTCAAGAGCAAGCCCATTTATAATAAAAAAAAAAAAAAAAAAAAAAAAAAAAAATGTAACTGAGATTACGTTATTAACAATGAGAAAAAAGAGATTCCTGTCAAGTTTAAAAAACATAACTTCAAATTACATTATTAGTCGGGGCCGCCATCACTTCCTGAGAGCAGCGGTGGCCCAGTGGTGGCGGCCCCGACTTACGAACAGTAGGTCGTGGGTTCGGACCCCGGCAGGCGCATTACTTTGTGTAATTTATTTCATCACCGTTGCTCTCAAAACGGTGAAGGAAAACATCGTGAGGAAACCGGCATGTCTTTAGAACCAAAAAATTCGAAGACATGTGACATCTACCAATCCGCACTGGGCCCGCGTGGTAGATTATAGCCCATCCCCTCAAAGAGAGGAGGCCTGAGTCCTTGCAGTGGGAACATTAATAGGCTGATGATGATGATGATGATCACATTATTAGTATTTGTTTGTCTGAGCTTAATTTTTACATATTGTGTCCGAATCGAAACTTAGAGGGTGGGTCGATTTTATAGCACGTAATAAGTGAATTAAGGCTAGTGTACATTTATATTTAACTTTATTATTGTTTAATTCATTGCTAACATAAATAAAATATACACAACTCGCCCTAGGTGTCCTGCCGAGCTTGCCGATTTTTGAAGATTTGATAGAAGAGCAATCAAATAAAACTAAATCTACAAACAAGGAGTTGAAACTACTTCATATAGAAGACGATTTCACCAATAATTCCAAAGCCGTCGATGAGTATTTAAAACCATTTACGGATATAATAGAATCCTCAACAGAATCAATTCTATCCGAGTTAGATGAAGCAAACTCAATGTGTACCATCATGTCACGTCACGTCATATCTGAAACATGCATCGAAATATTTTCTGATGATGTAGATTACGTTTCGAAATCTTGCAGCCATTATCCAAACTACCGAAAAAAGAAACCTATTTTTATGCCTAATAGTTTATTTGGTAAATTTGAAATGCCTGTTTATGTGACGCTGTTTGATGGTCTGTGCCACCGTCGTACATCTGCAACACAAGCCACCAGTTCCGTCAATAAATGCTTACAAGCTTCTAAAAGTCGATTCATCACCAATTACAAGAAGAATAGTAATTTGGTTTGCAACAATACTAATTCTTCATCGACATTCGATAGTAGTAAATTATTTGTACAGAATAACAAAGTAATATACTCAGATGTTTACCTTTTTGGAATAAAATCAGAGCAAAAGGGGATGGGATCTAAGAATAAACAGCCTAAGGTAAGCAAACGACCGTCCAAATCAAGTCAAAAACCGAGGGAGAGTAATTCTGCAGCCCAAACTTCTTCTACAAAACTACAAGTACCCAGTGATGCAAATAAACAACCCAGTTACGCGTGTACGTGTAAGAATATTGGACCGAAACCACCGAAACCACCGAAAGCATCGAAAGCATCGAAATCACCGGAAGAACCCAAACCACCTACGCTCTGTCCAAGTACAGGTTGCGTCACTAACGGAGATATGATGGCGACTATTTCGCATATTAAAATCGGACCTAGAGAACTATGTCCCGTGCACGGAAAAGAACCATGTCAAGGACCTTCATGTATTATTGCTGCAACAGCTAATGAACAAATACCTATTAAGGTTTCTACGGTGACGAATGCCCGTCGAGGTGTATTTGAATTAGTAATTCGTAGACTGAATGGAGCTCCACTGGCAACGAATGAGCTAATGCTGGAGTGGACACCGCCGCCGTGTCGCCCAACTCCCTGTGGACCGCCATGTGCGACACCTTGTGTGCTTTCCAGACCTAGCTGCCGATCTTCTAAGTGCAAGATGATAGTATGCCGTCCGCCCCGTTGCGGCAAATATCCATGCGGGTCGCCATGTGGGAAGTGTGGCGGGAAGTCGTGTCGAGCTTGCAAACCTTGCCGACCTTGCGTTCCAGCGTCGTCACTAATATGCAGGCCATGCCCACCATCGCCCCGTTGCAGGCCATGCCCACCATCGCCCCGTTGCAGGCCATGCCCGCCATCACCAGGTTGCAGGCCGTGCTCGCCATCACCAGGTTGCAGGCCGTGCTCGCCATCACCAGGTTGCAGGCCGTGCCCGCCATCACCAAGTTGCAGGCCGTGCCCGCCATCACCAAGTTGCAGGCCGTGCCCGCCGTTACCGGGATGCAGTACACGCTGTAATCATTCACCTAGGTGCCGCCCGTGCCTCCCGTTTCCACGATGCAGACCTTGTCTTCCACGACGTCCTTGCAGGCCATGTCCTCCACGTCGGTGCAGGCCATGTCCGCCACCTCCAGGCTGCCAGCCGGCTTGTCCACCACTACCATGCAATGTACCTTGCGGGTCACCTTGTGGTTCACCTTGCACTCCATGTGTACGGCCTTGCCCCGTTGGATATAAGAAACGTCGTAGAATTCGCAAACAAATAAAAATAAGGGCGCATCGCCGGTTAACATCTCCCTGCTTAAATAAATCGAAAACGTGCACCATGGTACGCTGTCGTAGCTTTCCCGGACCGTGTTTCGTTGGATGTTGCAGTGTGCCTCCCTGCCCTCCTAGAAAGTGCTGCTCGGTGGTTCCCGGACGGCCTCGGACCCAAATGTACGTAGTATGCTCATCACGAAAATGCAACTTGTCTCCCTGCGCACCTCCAGCGTGCCCGCCAGTGCTCTGCGCGTCTGCAACCTGCGCACCGGCGTCGTGCCCGCCACGGAAGTGCTGCTCAAAGTCTAAAGCAACTGCTCAAATAGCTGTGCCTAAGTAAAACAATGCAAGAGTACTTAGTTATAAGACAATGTTTACAATCAATACTATAACAATAAAAAATATCTTGGGTATAGTGTTGTTTCAAGTATCGCGTCGTTGCCTTAGGTTTACTCTAAATCCACATTCAATTCACATCATTCTGAGCCAAACTACAAAGATGGTTGCAAGTAGAGTAACAACTTGTGGGCGATTACTATTCAACATTACACTTTCCGTACATATCTGTCAGAGTCGGATTACACTGGGACGCTATTTGCGCTTTTTATATAGGTATAGTGAATAATGATACATGTTTAACTCGGTGACGAAGATCATGGTTATGATATTGAAAAAAAAATAAAAGTTAGGTGGTTTGGTCACGTAGAGAGGATGGGTGAAATTCGATTATAAAATAACGAGGGTCTGGCTGTCGTGGGCTCTTGGGCTAATTCCTATCCTGCCTTTGTCTCATGTTATTTTTTGGTCGATGACTCGTTTTTTTCTTGCATTGTCCTCTATGAATCTTCACGCTATCATGTACCTACTCCTTTTTCCTTCATATCATTACTCACACAATCCATCCATATTTTTGTTGTTCATCCTCTCCCTGGCCAACGAATCGCTGCAAAACCGACTCCACGTAATATTGTCTGCCCTACCCTATTTTTTTTTTTGGTCGTTGGGAATCATCAAATAACTCCGGCCTGCTCTGGGCAGAGCGGTAGGCAGTGTCAGTATTCTACTGACTAAAAACCACCCATGTTCCTTCTTAGCCCTTTGTGTCGAGGCCGCGGTATCTCTTTCGAACAAACCGCAGCCCCGGCGGAATCTCTTTCTACCCTTGGAGTGTAATTTAAACCTGCGTAGGCATGGAGGGGCGAGGTGACCTGCTAGCTGAGGCGTAGGTGGCTGCAACTCCCGCCCCGCGAATGAGGCTCAGCGGGCCAGCAACCTGTAGCCAGATAGACTATATAAACTATTTATACCATTAGCTATAATCTCACAAAGCCAGGCAGACAAAGGGACAAAAGGGGATAGAACCGATGTGGGCTGTGGCATATCAACCTGCCCGCCATTTTGTTATTTTTCCAAAATCGCGGCCCACGATTAAATTGATATAGGTAATTATATAGATAGAGGACATTTAGACGAATAAAAAATGTCCGAAACAAGGTACCCCAAAGTGTCACGTTACTGAGATATTTGAAGGTAAAGATCGACAAATAAGTACAACGACAATCATTAAAAATATAGACTTATTTTACGTGTATAACCGCTAAATTGCATCCAAATAAACGTTCCCAGGTTGATTATTATTATGCGCACGAGAAAATCGCTTCGCATCACAATGAAACATTATTTTATGTCAAAGAATAGTTTTCTCGTGCTCCTAGTAGTATGTAATGTACCTACAATCTTTCAATAAACAGTAATAATAATAATCAACGCCTATAAAGACGTAAAAGGTAATTTCGTATGTGGTCATTGTACTCATATGTCGATCTTTACCTTCAAATATCTCGATAACGTGAGCCGCGATTTCTAACAAGTTTAAAAATCTAAAACCCGATTACGAATAAAATATTGGTTTGTTATTTACATAATACGAGTAAATAACACAGACTAGACCGCGAGAACTGTTTGACCGTAATCTAAACGTATATATTGACTAAAACTATAATATGAGCTGCGGTTTGAGTTGGGATAAACACGTCGCTCAGGTAAGTCAGAAAGTCACGTTCTCACTGCGGTCTCTCTATAGATTCAAGCATTTTCTCCCATCTAGCACGAAACTCACTTTGGTTCAGTCCCTTGTGCTTCCCATTATTGACTATGCTGATGTTTGTTATTCTGATATATCCCAAGAACTTCTAAATAAATTGGATCGACTTCTCAATAATTGTATTCGTTTTGTTTTTGGCCTTCGTAAATATGATCATATTTCTTCCTTCCGTTCTCAGCTTAAATGGCTGCCTATCCGACTCAGGAGATCCCTCAGATCTCTCTGCATGCTCTTCTCAATTATGAACGATCCACGTGCTCCTGATTATTTAAAAACTTATTTCAAAGTGTTGGGCAGTTGTCATAGTCGTAATCTTCGGGCTTCCAAAAATCTCATTCTCCAAATTCCTCCACACCGCACCTGTTTCTTGTCAAATTCTTACGCTATCTCAACTATAAAACTTTGGAACGCGCTACCCCCTGGCATTAAAAAAGCTGAAAGCAAACTCACTTTTAAAAAGAAAGTACGTAACCTCTACTTAAGTCAGACCAAATAGCTCTCAGTTATTATAAGGCGAGTGATCGAGTCATAGTATTGCCTATTGTTAAGTTTTTCGTTTAATATTTTTGTTAAAATATTTATTAGTTTATTTTATTTTTATATGTGTATTAGTATCATTTTAAGTACCTTTATTAGTATGTAGTACTTTTTTTTTTTTCTTTTTTAAGTTGATATAATATTGTTTTTTAGATATTTTGTACCCTACCACAAAGTTGTCTTATTTAACCCTAAGGTTGACTGGTAGAGAATGCCTTGTGGCATTAAGTCCGCCTATGTATCACTATTGTGCATGAAGTTTAAATAAATAAATAAAAAATATGATATACATATTTGTAATGTGCTCGCCAAGACCTTTCATATGATATCAAACATGTTATGATTATCTCAATTTAATATTTTTTGAGGTAAGTTTTTACCCGACTACGGCGAAGCCAAAAGGAAGGGTAATGATTTTGGCAGTCTATGTATGTATGTAGGTATGTATGTATGTATGTATGTTCCACCGTAGCGCCTAAAATACTGATCGGATTTTAATAAATGAGGTGTCAATAGATTCGTAAGAATAGCCCGGGTGACATAGGCTATATAAATTTTATAAATTCTTTTTAAAACGGAATTTAAATGTCAAAAACTTACCTCAAAAATATTAAATTGAGATAATCATAACATGTTTGGTATCAAATGAAAGGTCTTGGAGAGCAAAAACCAATATTTTATTCGTAGTCGGGTTTTAGATTTTTAAACTTGTTGACATTTAAATTCCGTCATAATTAGAATTTATAAAATTTATATAGCCTATGTCACCCGGGGTATTCTTACAAATCTATTGACACCTTATTTATTAAAATCCGTTCAGTGGTTTAGGCGCTACGGTGGAACATACATACACTCCCAAAATCATTACCCTTCCTTTTGGCTTTGCCGTAGTCGGGTAAAAAAACACAATGGCCGTGGCTCGATATGCCAGCCTCCCTACAAAAAAGTTCAAACCCTTTTGCACTTTAAAGCTTAACATTTCACAAACAACCTATCCAACGACATCCCACACACAATGGGCTTTACGAGAAAAAATTATCCCCTCTTTAATCTGTACTAAAAGGGGATAGAACCGATGTGGCATATCAACTTGTCCGCCATTTTTATTTTTTTTCGAAATCGCGGCCCTCGATGAAAGTGGTATGTATGGATAGAGGACATACAGACGAACAAAAAATGTTGAGTAACACGGTACCTACCCAAAGTGTCACGTTACCGAGATATTTGCAGGTATTTGAGGACCTCGGGGAATGTCGTCGCACCAAATGGGAGCTGTTTTGGAGTATTCCCGGATTCTTCTGCGACGAACGTTAGCTGCTCGGTTCTTCATCAATACTAACACATTCGAACCTCAACTTTGCTCTGATAGCTTCACTTTAAAACTTAATTATTGGAACCGTTTTTCCATTGTACCAATTACTGACTAACTGAAAAATGATTTATTCCAATGAGGCTAGTTCTCATTGGAATAATTCATTTTTATATTGCTGAAACCAATTTGTCAGCGTCAGGTTGACTGGATCAAACGAGATATAGTACATGGGGACCCTGTGCACTGTTTATTACCTATTTGCTACTATTTACTACCTATATGCCTATAATGACATATTTGCTACCTCCACGATAAGAAATATATCAAAGAAATGTACATTATTATTATTTACAACTTTTCTTCTCAGAATAATTCCTAACAATGTTTTTGCATGTGCATGTGGATTGAGTGATTCTCTCTTCAATCTTAACAAAAATCGACCTCGGGGAATGTCGTCGCACCAAATGGGAGCTGTTTTGGAGTATTCCCGGATTCTTCTGCGACGAACGTTAGCTGCTCGGTTCTTCATCAATACTAACACATTCGAACCTCAACTTTGCTCTGATAGCTTCACTTTAAAACTTAATTATTGGAACCGTTTTTCCATTGTACCAATTACTGACTAACTGAAAAATGATTTATTCCAATGAGGCTAGTTCTCATTGGAATAATTCATTTTTATATTGCTGAAACCAATTTGTCAGCGTCAGGTTGACTGGATCAAACGAGATATAGTACATGGGGACCCTGTGCACTGTTTATTACCTATTTGCTACTATTTACTACCTATATGCCTATAATGACATATTTGCTACCTCCACGATAAGAAATATATCAAAGAAATGTACATTATTATTATTTACAACTTTTCTTCTCAGAATAATTCCTAACAATGTGTTTTTGCAGGCGCAGTGCCTTATGAACAACTTGTTTCTAGATATTCATCGTAAAGTTTTATCCACCTAAAACATTTTTAAAATTCTAATCGACAACTAACGCATCTATACTAATATTATAAAGAGGTAAAGTTTGTGTGTTTGTATATTTGTTTAATTGTAAGGGGTAATCTCGGGATCTACTGAACCGATTTTAAAAATTCTTTCACCAATAGAAAGCCACATTATTGCTGAGTGTCTTATGCTACTTTTTATCCCTGTATTCCCACGGAAACGGGATCTACGCGGGTGAAACCGCGGGACGTCCGCTAGTATTGTATAAAATATCCTATGAGACCTAAACATAATAATGTATGGGAGCACAGATTTTAAAACTGCAAATGTAAGTTTGTTTTATTATTCTAATTTAAAAATCATCCGGAGGTGTCTTAGTATCCCCACCGGAGTGTTCCCCCGTTGCCGTCGTGGTGGGGCTTGCGTGTCTCAATGACCCTTGGGGCTCTGCCGGTAGATATACTCATGCCGGAAAGGTCCAAGGCGAGAGACCAGACAAAGAGGGACACGCGGGGGGCGCACCGCCCGGAGACGTGAACAGTGTTCGGGTCCTCGGGCGGTGTGCCTGTCGCAGGAGGAAACCCTACTCGCTGCTCTCTGGTTCGCGTCTGCTCATCAGACGTGACTGTGAGGGCAGCGAGTAGGCGGAGGGAGAGACGATGGGAGGTGAAAGGGACCATACCCTCTAAAAGGAAAAAAAAAACAAAAATGAACGGGACTTTCGAAAAAGTATTACCCCAGGGCGGTACCAGCTGCACAGCAGCTGGAGAATCCGCCACGGTTCCTAGTGGACCGTCAAGCCCCTCGTATTCTGGGGGGGGCAACGAATGTTCTTCGTCTTCGACGACACCGCTTGCCAGTGGCAACAAGAGCCGAGGAGGCTCCCGGTCCGGAAGTGTTGGGACCGGCAATAGTGATGAGGTTGGCGCGCCTGACAAGATGTCGGGTAAGTGCCGGGAGAAGGCTCTCGGCAAACTTTGGGAGGGGAGTCGCTTGAGCGACTCGGGGTCGGATTCTGACTCCGGGTCGGGCGCTAGCTTGGCGGGCTCCATACGCGAGGTTTCGGGGGCTGCCACGGAAAACGCAGAGCGTTTCCTTAAGCGGCCCAGAGCCGGAGCTAGAGCCGAGGAGTCGTCGTCCGGTGGAACGGACCGACTGACCCCAGCCCGAAAAATCCCTCGGGGAAGGCGTGCCGCTTCCCTGGAGGCTGCCCGGCGAGCCAAGGGGGACGCCGGGGAAGGGCTCCATCTCGGCAGAAGGGTCATCTCGTCGTCGTCTTCTGGCGACGAGATGGAGACTGGTGGAGCGGTGGAACGCGGTGAGCCTGGTGAGCCAGAGACCGGTGTTGAGGCCAACACTGGTGGAGACCAGGTCACCGGCGGCGGCTCCGTTGGTGAGCGCCTGGCCGGGTTTGCGGAGATCGTGGGGGCCGCATTACGGGACGTCTCTCTGAAGAGGGCGAACCTATCAAAGAAGGCCGCGATCGCCGCGGCCTCGACCTCCATTTTGGCGGCAGCGGAGGCGCTGTGTGGTGGACCTTCGTCGGACGAGGTGTCCGAATTGCGGGCGGAGGTCATCCGCTTGGCGGCCGCCACGGAGCGTCTGGAGCGTCTGGAGAGGGAGAATGCGAGGCTCCGGGCAAACCTGGCCGAGCTCCAAGGAGCTGGCCCTAGCGAGGTGCCTCAGGAGGGACGCGGGCAAAGTCAGCCTCTGGCCGCCGGGGACCGGGACCTGAACCTGGTTCTGCAGAAGCTGGCTGACCTTGAAAAGAGGCACTCGCTCTTGGAGGGCATTGTTCTGCGCCCCTCCCTGGGGGCAAAGACATTTGCGGGTGCGGCAGCCGGCAACCCTAAGGCAGGGCCATCCAGCCAGCCTGAAGGCGGGGCTCAGCCAGGTGGGAAGCCGGCCCCAGCACCACCGCCTAAGGCGAGTGCCCCTCAGAAGGGCAAGGCGGGACCTCCGAAGGGTAAGGTGCCTCCCCAGGCGAAGGGTAAGGCCGCCCGGGAGAAGGGCAAGCCACCCGCCCCCCCGAAGGGCAAGGAGCCTGCCCCTCCAAAGAGCAAGGCCCCTGCCCAGAAAAATGGCAAGGCGCCTGCCCAGAAGAAGGGCAAGGCACCCACACCTCCTCCGCCCCCTGAGCCTCCCGAGGGCGAGTCAGGTTGGGAGGTGGCAGGTGAGAGACAGAGGGAGCGAAAGGCGTCCCAAAAGGCCAGGCGGGCTGAGCGGAAGCGCCGGCAGAAGAAGCGGAGCGCCGCGGCGAGGCTTCGTGCCCCGAAGACCGCGGTTGTAGTCATCACGCTACAGCCGGACGCGGTAAATAGGGGCGCGACGTACAGCGAGACGCTCCGCCAAGCCAAGTTGACGTTGGCGCTCGAAGAGTTTGGGATCCTCGGGGGCCTCGTAATCCGACCCACCGCTACAGGTGCTCGGAAGATAGAGGTTCCCGGGGAATCGAGCGCCTCGACCGCAGACGCTCTAGCTGAAAAGCTCAGAGCGTCCCTAAACGCGGACGAGGTTCGAGTGTCCAGGCCAGTGAAGTGCGCAAGCCTGCGCATCCTGGGTCTGGACGACTCGGTCTCCGAGGAGGAGGTGGTAGCCGCCGTCACTGCGGCCGGGGGGTGCTCTGCCGAGCAGATCAAGGCGGGCACCCTACGCCCGGATCGCGAGGGCATGCAGACCGTAACGGTTAGCTGCCCTGTGACGGTGGCGACGAAAATTGCGGAGGGCCGCACCCTCAAGGTGGGCTGGTCCAGGGCGCAGGTGAAGCTTCTGGAGCCCAAACCTTTGAGGTGCTTCCGGTGTCATGTGGGGCACCACGTAGGCTGCCGATGCACCTCGGAGGTGGACCGCAGCGACTTATGTTTCCGCTGCGGTCAGCCCGGTCACAAGGCCGCGGCTTGCCTGGCCACGCCTCACTGCAGTTCATGTGCGGCGGCTGGGAAGCCGGCTGAGCACCGGGCAGGGAGCAAGGCCTGCGCTCCACCCGCCAAGGCCAAGGGGAAGGGAAGGCCCTCCGCCACCAACCCCACCGTCGTCGCCAATAACGCAGCCGCCGATGCCGCTGCGGAAACCGCCACCACCGCAACTCCCACTGCGGTGGTGCTACAGGAGGTCCCGGAGGGGGCTGAAATGGAGTGTCATTAATGGCCCCACTAAGCTTCCTCCAGGCAAATATCAACCACTGCGCCTGCGCTCAGGACCTGTTGCTCCAGAGCATGGCGCAGTGGTCGATCAACATCGCCGTGGTCTCCGAGCCGTATTTCGTCCCGCCCAGGCCAGACTGGGTGGAGGACCTAAGCGGCACGGTGGCCATCATTGCGTCGGCCGCCGCCGGCACCCCGGCCCTTGAGATGGTCAGGAAGGGTCAGGGGTGCGTAGCAGCACGGTTCGGGGAGATCGTAGTAGTGGGAGTCTACTTCTCTCCGAGCCGAACTCTCGCCGAGTTCCAAAACTCCCTAGGGGAGTTAAGTGTCGTCATCGGAGGCTATTCCCTTCCCGTACTTGTACTCGGGGACTTCAACGCCAAGAGCTTGGCCTGGGGTTCCCGTTACACGGATGTGCGGGGTGGGATGGTCGAGTGCTGGGCTCTGGAAACAGGCCTGGACATCCTGAACCGGGGTTCTGTGGCCACGTGTGTGCGGATGCGGGGCGAGTCGGTGGTGGACATTTCGTTCGCCAGCCCCGCTCTGTCACAACGCGTCGTCGACTGGCGCGTTATGGAGGGGGAGGAGACCTACTCCGACCACCGGTATATCCGGTTTGAGGTCTCTCCCCAGTCCTCGAGCGCGCTGGTCCCACAGACCCCAAGTGGTCCGCGCTGGGCGCTGAAGAAGCTGGACCGTGAGCTCCTCCTGGAAGCTGCGATCGTGCAGGCCTGGGTGTCATCACCGGTCAGGCCCGCCGACGTTAACACCGAGGCAGGTTGGTTCCAGGAGGCCATGACCGAGGTTTGCGACACGGCAATGCCCCGAGTCCGGCCAGGAAGCGCCCGGCGTCACGTGTACTGGTGGTCGCAAGAGCTGTCGCACCTGCGGCAGCAGTGTGTTGCGGCGCGGCGCCAGTACGCCAGGCATCGCAGGCGCCGCATTCGTCCTCCGAATGCGGAAGCCATCGAGGCGGAGCTTTATGAAGGGTACAGAGCGGCGAAGAAAGTCCTCTCCGAGGCTCGTCTGCGGGCCAAGGATCAGGCCCGCGAGGAGATGCTGGAGACTCTCAACAGAGATCCGTGGGGGCGCCCTTATAAGATGGTGCGGAATCAACTCCGCACCCGGGGCCCCCCGCTGACGCAGAGTCTCCGGCCCGAGCTCGTGGAGGACGTAGTGAGCGCTCTGTTCCCTTCGCGAGGGGAGCATCGTCCCCCGCCAATGGCTCCGCCACCAGTGGTGCCGGAAGCGGACGGTTCAGGAACCGATGACGACATTCCGGAGGTGACTGGGGTAGACCTGAGAGTGGTGGTACGGAGGCTTAAAGCCAAAAATACCGCCCCGGGGCCCGATGGCTTGCCTGGCAAAGCCTGGGCCCTGGCCTTAGACCCAGAGGCTCTTGGGCCCCGACTGGAGAGGCTCTTTAGCGCGTGCATGGAAAGAGGCCAGTTCCCGCGTCGTTGGAAGACGGGGAAGCTGGTCCTCATCCAGAAGCCGGGGCGCCCTGCGGACTCGCCGTCTGCATACCGGCCCATTGTGCTGCTCGACGAGGTGGGCAAGCTCTTTGAAAGAGTAATTGCAAACCGCCTCGCCGAGCACCTTGAGGGAATGGGTCCGGATCTTGCGGATCAGCAGTTCGGCTTCCGCAAGAGGCGCTCGACGGTGGACGCCATCATGCGCGTGAGAGCCCTCACGACGGGGGATGCGGTCTCTCGGGGCGGTGTGGTCTTGGCGGTGTCTCTCGACATCGCCAACGCCTTCAACACCATGCCCTGGAGCTGCATCAGGGAGGCACTCCGGTATCACCGGGTGCCAGCCTACCTTCGTCGTGTAGTCGGGGACTACCTGTCCGACAGGACGGTAATCTACCCTGGTCAAAACGGAGAATGGAACCGGCGAGAGATGTCGTGCGGTGTTCCACAGGGTTCGGTTCTGGGGCCGCCCCTGTGGAACATCGGTTACGACTGGGTGCTGCGTGCCGACCTCCCTGACGGCGTCAGCGTCGTCTGCTACGCGGACGATACGTTGGTGCTGGCACGGGGGGAATCGCACGAGGCGGCGGCCGCGAATATGACACGCGGGGTTGAAACAGTCGTGGAGAGGATTCGGCAGCTGGGTCTCGAGGTGGCACTTCACAAGTCCGAGGCCATGTGCTTCCATGGGCGTGGGAATGTGCCACCGTCGGGATCCCAGCTATCGGTGGGAGGGGTTTCCATCGGTGTCGAGTGTACTTTAAAGTACCTCGGACTTGTCCTCGACAGCCGGTGGAACTTCGTGGAGCACTTCCGACGTTTGGCTCCCAGACTGGAGCGGGCCGCGGCTGCCTTTAGGTGGCTCCTGCCCAATCTGGGGGGGCCAAACGCCTCCTGCCGTAGGCTCTATGCGGGGATCGTGCGGTCCATGGCCCTTTACGGGGCCCCGGTGTGGGCGCGTGCCGTGAAGAAGCGGGCCGTCCACTACCTGAACGCGCCCCAAAAGGTCATGGCCGTAAGGCTAGTCCGCGGGTACCGCACGATCTCCCGCGAGGCGGCGAATCTCCTTGCCGGATTGCCGCCGTGGGATCTGGAGGCGATAGTCCTCGCGCGCCTACATGAGTGGCGCGCGGAGGCGCTACACCGGGGGGTCAGTCTGCTGCCGCGGCACATTGCTGCGCGGCGGACAGACCTCCGGTGCGATCTCATGGCGGCATGGAGACAGCGACTGTCGCAACCCCGTGCAGGGCACGCCACGATAGCGGCGGTAAGTCCCCTCTTTGAGGAGTGGCTAGAGAGGAGCCACGGCGCCCTCACCTTCCGTCTGACGCAGGTCCTCACCGGACACGGATGTTTCGGGAGGTACCTGCACCGAATCAGGCGGGAGGAAACGCCCGGATGCTTCCACTGCGAGGATCGACCGGAGGACACGGTGGAGCACACTGTGGAGGTGTGCCCTGCCTGGGCGGAGCCCCGCCGTGTTCTCGTAGCGGCGATCGGCGGCGGTGACCTCTCGCGTCCGGCCCTGGTGCAAGCCATGGTCCGGGGCGAGGAGGAATGGGACGCCGTCGCCTCCTTCTGCGAAGCAGTGATGCTAGCGAAGGAGGTGGCGGAACGAGAGAGGGAGCGATCCTCTCAACGTCCCAGCCGCCGCGGAAGGCGCGGAAGGCGCTCCGGGCGTCGGGGGCCACGTGATGGCTTCCGGCCACCGTAGACGCGGGCCTGTGGACGGTGAGTAATGGGCTAGCTTGCCGTCCGGCCGTCGTCATGACGGCAACAGACCGTGTCGGCGGCGCGTTCGTGTTCCACGCGCGCCTCAAAGAGATGTCAGCAAGGAGGGGCCCGCAAGGGCCGACGCCCGTCGGGGCCGCGGTATTTGTACTAGATTACGTGGCCTCGGCGCAAGGGCAAAGAAGGAACATGGGTTCGGTTTTTAGTCAGTAGAAGTCTGACACTCCCCTTCGCTCTGCCCAAGAGCGGGGGGGTCATTCGATGATTTTCCACCCACCAAAAAAAAAAAAAAAAAAAAAAAAAAAAAAAAAAAAAGGTGTCTTAGTATATTTGATAATATTTTTTCATAATTTATATATTTCAAATTAACGTATTAAAAGTAAAATTAGTATATATGTCGCAGGTTTTTCATAAAATTAGGTTTTTGATCAAAAACCTAGGTTTTTCATCAAAAACCGGAAGATGACACATTTTAAACTCAATTTCATCATAAACCTGTAACAATCCAGACTAGTTCAGATTTTTGATCAAAAACCTGAACTAGTTTGGGTTTATGATAAAGTTCTTGTCAAAATCACGGGTTTGCGTTTATGATAAAGTTCTTGTCAAAATCACGGGTTTGCTTTGTTTTATGACAAATTTAAATGAAGTAAATAAAACAATCCAATATCCTTTATGGGCGGCATGGGCACCGGGCCGTAGGCCGACGAAGGAGGCCGGCGGAGGCCCGGCACTTTGGGGACAGAAGACATTAGTGTTATATAATATGCGAGCGAAGCGAGCGCGCGTCACGGAGTACTACTGGGATTTGTTCAATTCACTAGATTTGTTTAGGGAAATGATAAAACTGTTGTTATTTTATCTTCCTCCGTGGTTTGATCAAATCCCTTAGGTTTTTGATCAAAAACCAAATTTTATGAAAAACCTGCGACATATATATATATATTAGTATAAGATCCCGTTAAAAACGACCTTCACCGAGATGCTTATTTAATGAAACGTATTTTATATTTAATTTAACATGTCAATAAATATAATGCATATGGGTTGCCTAGCAAATTTCAGTCCTGAGTATGTTTAATTAATAATTAAAAAAAAATATGTTTTTTAAACATTTCACCGGTATGATTACTTACAAGATAAATTCTATACCAATCGAAAGTATGAAGCCCATAGAATATGCAAATGTTAGGTTATTCTTTTCCGGTCACAACTATCGGGTTGCCAGGTATAAACAGGTAAATCTATATTACTAGCATTTTGCAACGGTCTGTTTATTGAAAAAAAATTAAATTAAATTAAAGATTATTTTATTCTGAACACGGTGGTATAGGGTTGCCAGCGAAAAATCAGTCCAGAATTGCGGTTGTCGAATTTTAAAATTTAACACTCTCTTTCTTTAAATGGGCGGGTTTTTAATGGGATGGTTGGTTGGAACCTCTCAGTCGCACACATTCACTCGGAGCAATATTTTACTTTTTAAATTTCGACAACCGCAATTCTGGACTGACTTTTCGCAGGCAACCCTATACCACCGTGTTCAGAATAAAATAATCTTTAGGGTGAATTTCAACAAGAGATTTTTATGTGTCATTTCGGTGGATTTTTTTAATTTCAATGCTATCTACATATTTTTAATGACAAATAAAACTTTAGCCTATTTTATAACATTGTGCGTGAGTGGACATCAAATATCATCAAAAGTTACATATATATTTAAGGATGAATTTTTAAGAGTTCACTGAAATGAAAAGTGTCTATCGAAATGATAAAAATTACCACCGAAATGATATACTGTGCATACTAATCTTACACGAGTTATAACAGCCACCGAAATGAAATTATTTTTGTCCTCATATCACTGAAATGATAAACTTACTTTTTTGGCGGGAAACCGCAAGACGTTGGGACCGGTGCGTTCGCGCCGAGAGCTTGAGCCGGACTGATCCGAAGTGAGGAAAGGTGAGGGGGGCGTAACAACGCAATGTTGACATGGCTATTCTACTAAAACTTACTATCCTCTGAAATGATAACTTTTTTCCAGACAAAAGTTAACTGCCTGTCAAATCCATGAGAAAGAAGATAAACAAACAAAAATAGTTTTATTTGATCGAATGTATTATAATTTAATGATTACAAAATCGATTTAAATCCATATTACGAATGTATTTGCAGGGGAAGGTATTTTATGAGCGAAATTGGGTTCAGGACAGGCCACTGTGATGATAGAATAACACTTTGTAATTTTTTTTTTTCGTATATTAATGGGTAGAAATCAATTTTTTTTTTTGTCAAGGTAGAGAAGTACTTACGCTGTTGAGAAAAAATATATAAAATTAAAAATTAGCACATTGCACTACCGTTCTCAGGTTTGCCGTGTATTTTTTTTGCTTGGGCAATTCACCCTTTAATTTCATTTAATTTTCATTCAATAAACAGATCGTTGCAAAATGCTAGTAATATAGATTTACCTGTTTATACCTGGCAACCCGATAGCTGAGACCGGAAAAGAATAGGCAACCTAACGTTTGCATATTCTATGGGCTTCATACTTTCGATTGGTATAGAATTCATCTTTTATACTTAATCATACCGGTGAAATGTTTAAATTTTTTTTTTTTAAATTATTAATTAAACATACTCTGGACTGAAGTTTGCTAGGCAACCCATATGCATTGTATTTATTGACATGTTAAATTAAACATAAAATACGTTTCATTAAATAAGCATCTCGGTGAAGGTCGTTTTTAACGGGATCTTAGTCTATTTATAGAGGATAGCCGTCGCATGCCACAGATACCTGATGCTTCTTCATGGCGTTCTCATTAATGCAGAAGTCAGCTGCTAGTTGCCATTAGCAAGGTAATACCAATACCCTTCCTTTTGGCTTCGCCGTAGTTGGGTAATAAGAGATGGACCTGAAAACGGCAATTATGTCGAAGTTCTCAGTTTATTACACATTTCTGATCATCGATCATAGTCTCAACAAGAATACCGCAACAGCCGTTTATAGTTTTCTGAGTTTTGTAGTTAGTGTTTTCCACGATGTTTTCCTTCATCGTTTTGAGAGCAGCGGTGATGAAATAAATTACACAAAGTAATGTGCCTGCCTGGGTTCGAACCCACGACCTATTTTTAGTTCGTAAGTCGGGGCCGCCACCACTATTTTCTTAAATAAAAATGATGAACCCAGTTATAGGACTTACTGAGATTTAGGCTATGCCACTTTATGCACGCGTCTGTATTGAGGGCACAAGTTATTTAATCATAACAGTTTTAATTCACGTTTAAGAAATTTAAAGCCCTTTGCTTTGTAGTTTAACTTCATCATCATTATCATCATTTCAGCCGAAAGACGTCCACTGCTGGACATAGGCCTCCCCTAAATGTCGCCACATTGACCGGTCCCGTGTGTTTCGCATCCAGCGGATCCCCGCAACCTTCACCAGGTCATTGGTCCACCTAGTAGGAGGCATTCCAACGCAACGTCTTCCGGTTTGCGGTCGCCACTCCAGAACTTTCCGGCCCCATCGGCCATCCGTTCTGCGAGCAATGTGCCCTGCCCACTGCCACTTAAGTTTGGTAATTCTTCGGGCTATGTCGGTAACCTTGGTTCTGATGCGGATGTCCTCATTTCTGATTCGATCGCGCAAGGAAACTCCGAGCATAAGCCCTCTCCATTGCCCTTTGGGTGACTTTAAGCCTTCTGATGAGGCCCATTGTGAGCGACCACGTTTCGGTACCGTATGTAATCACTGGCAACACACACTGGTCATAGACTTCGTCACGTCTTGAGACACTGCGGTAAGTTGGACGAGAAGAGTTTAACTTATTTTTAACTAATTTCCCTATATACATTATTTCGTTTCGTAAGGGTTCAAAAAATGGGCCCTCGATCCAGATGCACAACCACAGGGCCACCGCTGCACCTACGTTCGTGTTTACTACGAGTATTTAAATTATGGAAGTCGCTTTTATTTTTTCAATTCCCTCGATTTTTGCGAACATACAGACTAGGTGTCAAAGGGGGCACACCTGTACACACGATGTGTTTTTGGTTTTTCTTTGTATTCCTGAGTTTTGCACAGGCCGACAGGCCTTAAATCCGGACTTCCAGTAAATTCTAGATTTTGGAAATCGATGTCATAAAGTATAATAACCTCGTTCTGTGGCCCTACATACTACAAGGACAATTCCCGTACTTAAAACTAGGTTGATTATGCTATACTAACCCAATGCACAATTGCGGCCAAATCTTGTTTTTTTAACACGCTATGTACATAAATGTATTTATTTGTTGCATTAGGAACGTCCATATCTGTTTACACCGTGACTGTGCCAGCATGGCACAGCATGGTACTACAAGGGGTCCATATTGGCTCACCTAAAGTTCTTTACCCGAAATGGTTCTTCCTAACGATTTGTAATCCGAATGATCACTCTTTTTCATCCTAAAGTTTTCATTCATACTATTTGTAGTGCTACCGACGATGTTCATAACACTCATGTTTCCGAAAATTGTAATGCATAATATCATTTGTGTAAATATATTTAAACTCCTACTGTTTTTTATCCTAACGTTTTTATTCCTAAACATAATTACCATAATATTTTCACTCATACAACTGTTTAGAATGATTAAAGGTCGTTTCACTGATTTTTGTCTTGAAATTAAATAAATGAATGAAATTCAGGTCAGAGTGTCGTCTAGGGGGCACTATGAAAAAAATACTTAAAAAAATTTCGCGACCAATTTCGAGGTAGAACCTAACCTATGGATATCTTTGCATAGTAAGGTCCCATTAAAATAGGTGGACAAATTTTAACACAGCGTTTAGTAAGCCTAACTAAAGGCATCTAAACAAAAAAAAAAAAAAAACACTATATCAAGTGATTTTATTTTGACTTAAAATAATAAATTGCGGGCACTCTATAACAAACTCATCCTATAAAAGTAGGTATTTTAATGTATTTTTCTTATATTTTTTTTTACTATTGTCCTTATTTTAGCGGTCTGAATGATTTCTAAAATTTTGTCCACCTATTTTAATGGGACCTTATATAATACTGATTATTATGAATAAAAAGTAATTTAAACAAAAAAGATATGACTTTGAATAATAGTGTAAAAGATGGTTATGTTGAGAAAATATAGGAAAGCAAATAATAGTAATATGTAGATGTTTATTGCTACTGACATTATGAAGTTGAATGCTTCGGAATTAAAACATTACAGACAGAGTAGTTAGGAATTGCGATTGTTAGGATGAAAAATGTTAGGAAGAACATTTTCGGATTTCCAATTATCGGAGTTGAAATTTTAGGTGAACTTTGGCGCCACCCTACTACAACTCATAGCCTAGGTATACGTGCGGCTTAATAATTTTACCGACACGCGTGGTGAGAATGGTCTTCTTCTAATGTGGTCGCCAAGAAGATTGATTGATTGACACACCTTGAAGAAGATAACAAAAAGTTTTGTTGCAGATTGACGATTTAGAAAGAAAATGGAAAAGAAACCTATTTTGTTTTGACCATTCTGCCCGTTGACATTCGTTGTTTTGACACATCTGTAAGTTTAATTATACTCGTACTGTGCATATGCACATCCAAATTATTAACATAAATTCTTGTAAACATAAAAATGCCTCCGAAAACTAAAGAAGCAAAAGGTGCGCAAATGCAAGCAGGTTGCCATGAATGCCCTGGTTGCGGTGGTTCAAAACGTAAGCAAGTGAAATCACCAGGGGCAATAGCAAGCGGTACGCCAGAGGTAAGAGCAAGCGGTACGCCAGGGACAAGAGCAACCGGTACGCCAGAGCCAAGACCAAGCGGAACGCTAGGGGCAAGAGCAAGCGGTACGCCACAGGCAAAAGCAAGCGGTACGGCATGGGCAAGAGCAAGACGTACGCCTATTACAGTAGCAAGAGGTACGGCAGGGCAACCAGGTGCAAGACGAAGTGCAAACACTCCGAGTAAAACTGAAAGAAAAGGGCCTTGCCCATGGCTGTGTAACTTAGTCCCGAATAACGTGCCTCCTCCGGGACCTGCCCAGACTATTTTGCATCCTAGAAAAGACGTCTTCCTTCTAAAGGTAAGATAAAACATTGTATCAAATTGATAATAAAATTATAGTCTAGTCAACAAATGCGTTGCAAAAATTGCTAATTGTTAAAAACAATTAACTGAAACAAAAAAAATGGGGTTTAGTTTTTTGAGGGGGTGTAAAATCATCAAATGACTACCCCCGCTCTGAGCAGAGCTGTGGGGAGTGTCAGACTTCTACTGACTAAAAACCACCCATGTTCCTTCTTAGCCCTTGTGCAGTTGTGCAACCCGCAGCCCCGACGGGAACCTTCCAAGCCTTGCATAAAAATAGTGTTTATCACTGTTTATCACCCAATAATTGCAAGTCAAGCACCATCTGCCTAGGTCAGTTTTCAGTCTAACGAGATGCAGGAGAATATCAGTGTTTTACATGGAGCGATTGCCTATCGATCCTCCACAACCCAGTAGTACTGGGTACTTTCGGCCACTGACTACCTGTTTCGCCAATGTACCAATGACAGCCGGGACTTACAACGGCTTAACTCGGTATGGAATGGGTTGTCACCCATCCACAGACCAACTTAGGCATACGGGGTTTAACGTGAAGATTGGTCCGAGCGGCTATTATAATCTAACCACGAGTTCCTCGATTTAATTTCAATTCAATAAACTAGAAAATACGTCATTTTAAATCACTTAAAATGTTCACAATTCTCAGGTTGCTAAAGTGGGAGCTGCTGGAGACCGGCGCTGTAAGATGGAACTTGAGCTGGTCACACCGAAGTACCCAGAGAAGAAGCCACTTTGTCGCATAGATACAAGAGAAACACAATGTGAACCCGAAGAGCCACCATGCGTCTGCTGGAGTAGGTCAAAAAGTAGAAAATCTAAAAAGATACGATAATTATATCACGCTACAATATTATTTCTTACCTTTTAGTGCTTTACATTCTTTACGTTTAAGTATTATATTTATCACATGAAATCAATAATTAATCCATTAATCAAAACAAATAAATAAAATGTTTGTATTTCTCTGAATGCTTGTGCATATTAATTATTAAGTAAAAGTACCCATAACGAAGCCGAAGAGCATTTTTGTTCTCCCCGTCTCTGCGATCATTTCTCAAATGTAGGAGAACGGTGCAAGGAGAACGGTGTCGTCAGCGTACCTCAGATTGGAAATGCGCCTTCCACCAACAGCAAACACCCCCAAGAGTTTTTGGAATCATAAACTCTCCTACACAATTTAACATTGAAGAGCAGAGGTGAGATGATTCATCCCTGCCTAGTGTAAAGCACGGCCCCCCACACCCCCCGTGCGGCTGTCGTATCTCTTACTCGCTGAAGGTACAGTATACGAAATGTATATTGTAATTAAGAACCATTTGTAATGTTGTATAGGTAAGTTTGAGTAGGTAGGTCCCTCTGTCGGTCGTGACCCATCAACTAAATCAGGTCTAGTATTTGGTCTCTGTGATTTGGTACCCCCAACTTCTACAAGTATCATTCACTCGTGTACGGTCAAGGAAGAATGTGGTGAAACGGTAAATTATAGAACCTGGCCATGCATTGCCATTGCTAAGGAATCCTGGGTGTTTTTAACAGACTCCCTATAGTAACCGAAACAAGGAAAATCTGCTCAGGTGAAGATTTACAGACAATTTCTATACCGGAATGTTCGTGGTTTTGTGGTACCTGTAGTGCTTTAAATTATTGCCTGCACGTTACATGCATGTGCCTATTCGTTGCCGAATTCTGGCTAGACTCTGTTAAAGGTTGCAATCGACACGCTACGAAGAAGACTGGAAAACAAAGTATCAATCTAAGGATTCTCAAGTGTCCCGTCGGGGCTGCGGGTTGTTCGAAAGAGATACCGCGGCCTCGAAGCAAAGGGCTAAGAAGGAACATGGGTGGTTTTTAGCCAGTAGAAGTGTGACACTCCCTTCCGCTGCACCCAGAACGGGAGGAGTGTGATTTGATGATTTCCCATCCCTTAAAAAAAAAAAAGAAGGTTTCTCAAATAGGTACTACAGTTAGGTGTACACTGTAAGCTATTACATGAGCGCAACCGATGGAATTCCATGAATATCTACTTACCTACTAAGTACCTACTTCACCAATTGACATAGTCGATTGACGAATATTGATCTATTCGACACAATCAATTGCTGTTGATTGCGACCGTTATTGATGCATCAGTGTTACTAGTGCAAGAGCCTAAATTGTAACTGCAAGACTATTAGATGATATAAATGGGCCTTCACCCCACTTAGGTCGTGCGAAAGTGTCTTCACCGAGATGAGAAACAGAGAAGTCGCACTTATATGAGCCGCGGAGAATCCTTTTTATCCGACTACGGCGAAGCCAAAAGGAAGGGTAATGATGAATTCTATTTTAGTCTGCAAAGTGGAAACGTGAACAATTTTGGCGCAGCATTTATTATGCTTTACATCTCTCACTGCCGCACTTAGAGAGCTTTAATGATTACTTAGGCCATCACTTAGTAATGGGAACTCATCTAACTTCGGCGTGATAATAGGTACTTAACAGTAGTAATTAGTGATATTAGTACTAATAACATTACTAATAAGTATTAATATCACCGAATTAGGCGAATCACAGAATTAGATGAGTTGTCAAATCTTCACTAAGTGACGGCTTAAGTAATCATTAAATATCTCTGAGTACCACACATTCAGCGACGTTTTACACACCTCTGAGTGCGGCAGTAAGTTAGATACGAATTTTGTGTTTAAAGAATTTATAAGCAAGGTAATACACGGACGAGGATCCCATCTCGAGCATTTATTGCATTGGTGGATAGTGCGCTGTGGATAGATCAGGCTGTAGTAATGATGGTCGCCCTTGTCGCCGATGTTTTATTTTATTGGGACAAGCCTGCAATGCTAACTATTCATAAAACCAAAATTAACATTTAAGACGCAAAAGAAATGAAGTAGGTAATCAGGATAGTCGCGTAAGGCTTTCTGTAGTTTTTAATTAGCATTTGTTAAAGGCGTGAGTTTATGATTGTGTATGACCACAACCTAACTTATGACCACAGTAGCGCTGCTTGTCAAGCAAAAATGCATCGTTATGTCAAACGTGGTACATTTATTTTAGTTCTATGTTTTCCCGCCTGCACAGGGTGCTTTTCCACCAGAGATGTGCTATGCTAAGTTGCTATGGATGCGTTTGATGTCCTACGATCATATTGTTTGGTGCACATAGCTTAGCACTGGTGGAAACGGATTCAACTAAGCTATGTTTTTTTTATATGAAAGGATGCGTGCTATGCGTCGTCGCGAACTCGCGAGTCGTGTAGCTATGTGCAGAGCAGAGTACAAGCCCGAGCGGCGCATCTTCCTCACACAGCTACTTTGCGGCGGCGCATCTTCATAGCACATCTTACTCGCACAGCTACATGCTTAGTATCGGTGGAAACGGTCGTGTGACCATTTCCACGTGTGTAGACGTAATAGCTAAGCTGTGAAACTATGTAGTTTCACAGCTTAGCTATTATTACATCTTCGCAGCATAGCTGCATAGCACATCTCTGTTGGAAAAGCACCCTAAAGTTCCTTTTGGTTTCAGTATTCTACTTTTTGGTAGCTGCCTACCAAAGAGTAGAATACTGAAACCTAGAAGATCTTGTCTTTCAAAAGAGCTTTCAAAAATACTCATGAAATTATTAGTTCAAAATTTTTGTTGCAATAAGAAATAGTCTACTATTATGGAGGCTGATCCTATGGAAACTGCGGATAAACCTAAACCCAAGCCTAGAAAAGCGTATGAGGAAATTTGTGCTATTTTTAACGGCAACGAGGTAAGTCAGCAGTTTCATAAATTCCATAATTATCTCTGTAGCCAGTGGATATAAATAGATGTAGAAAGATAAGAATGGTATTATTTTTATATTTATTATAAGGTGCTGTAGCGTTTCTCGTGGCTTTTAATTGTGCCATGAAAAATAGTTATTTTACTTTTACAAGTTCAGACAGAGAAACAATGATTTTGTTCAATAATTCATTGATCAGAATCAGTCACACAATCTGGTTTTATTTCCAGTTAGATGGTTCCTTTTAACGATACACGATCCGATACTTTAAACTTTTAGAGTATCAATTTCTACATTATGCGATAGGTACTCCTATATTTTGTATTACTACAATACTCGAATCAACACCTTAATATAAGCTAATACCACAAAATTGTACCTAGTTATCATCGATCAACTATGTAATATTCATCATCGTCAGCATCATCTATAAGACATCTACTGCAGCTGGACAACGGCCTCCCCATAGAACGCCATAAAGAACGGCAGCCTGCTGTTTGAATCCACCGGTAGCCCGCAACTATCACGACGTCGTCGGTCCACCTGGTGGGGCACCTGGTATATACATTTATTAAACTGTTTTTCAAATGTCAGGTGAAAATAAGAGTGCCAAAGAGTACACACAAGCCTCCTAGGCTGACCCCGTCGCAGGTCAAGTTGCAGCAGAGCTGTACCTGTGATGATTACGAGGATGACTGCTCGGAGACATGTGGAATGGTGTGCGGTGAGGCATCATGCCCCTCCAACAGGCTCGACTTCCAGGTAAACTTTGATGTGGTCGCGTAGTACCCAATTTTTTTCAGTCTTAAAAACTCGATAGAACTCGTACTTATCCGCAATTTTCGAATTTGCACCAATCACAGCACAGGTTTGGCTCTGCACCAGCCAGAAGTTGACTGTAGTATTATGCGCACGAGAAAATCGCTTCGCATCGCAATGAAACGTTATTTTATGTCAAAGCATAGTTTTTTCGTGCTCCTAGAGTATGCAATGAAACTACTCTCTTTCATAAACAGTAATAATAATAATCAACGCCTATAGACACGTAAAAGGTCTATTTTTTATGTGGTGTCGATCTTTACCTTCAAATACCTCGTGCCGTCAATAAGAGGCAGAGGATGAACCAGTTAGCTTGACGGCAACAGACCACATCAAATTAGATGGCATGGATCAATCGTTACGTATCAATGGACGAATTATAGCAATTAGATTTGATTTCAAAAATCGTAAGTAAAGATTGTGATTGTGACTTCGTTTTAAATTATTTACATCATACATCGTTCTTATAATGTTATTTTTAGTCACAAAGTTTGTTTTAATACAGAAATCCTAATTTATAATTAACTAGCTAACCCGCGCAACTTCGTCTGCGTCACATAAATATAGCTATAACTTTTCTCGATATATCGACTATCCGACATTAAATAAGCTAAATCGTAACAAACAAAAAATCTTATCTTTCCTCTTTATTACAATAGTTTAGATGGTTTAGATTAGCTTAGATTATATTAAAGTGTGAATTACTATAAAATCTATCTCTTACTGTTAAATATACTATAACACTCTGTACTTGTAAACATTATGATGCAGTAAATCTTTTGAATTTGAATTTCCCGGAGGCCAGCCAGAATCCCCCGTACCTACATTGCGACGCAACCCGCGTAATTATTTTTCCGCGCGGGTATTTTTACATTGCGATATCTTCTAAGATATTTGTTTAAACTGTTTATAGTAAAGAGCACAAATATTCTATATTAAATTTCCGTTCTAACGAACACATTTATTTAGATATAGATTAATACCATATGGGTTAAATAAGCTTCGCAAAAAATAATTCTTTTTAACCTAACATTTTAATAATAAAAAATGGTTACAGTGAGTCAATCTTAAAAGATAGACAGATGCTGTCGCGGACTTTTTTTTAGAACTTTTAAAGACGAATAATTACTTCATACATGATATTCTCGTAACTTAAACCGTTTTCGCAGCGCACGCAACGGAAGCTCTCAGAAAGGAATTTTCTTTTCCCGTTTTTGCAACATTTCTCATTTATGCTCCGCTCCTATTGTTAGTAGCGTGATGTTATATAGCCTATAACCTTCCTCGATAAATGAACTATCCAACACAAAAAGAATTTTTCAAATCCAACCAGTAGTTCCAGAGTTTATCGCGTTCAAACAAACAAACAAACAAACAAACAAACAAACAAACAAACTCTTCAGCTTTATAATATTAGTATAGATAAGTACCTACATTATTATCTTTCAGAGAATTTATAAACATTTTCTCGGAAATAGCCTTGCTCAGGAGAATTTACTGAGAATTTAACTTGTGGCGTAGATTATTGGAATGTAAACTTCGAAAAACTTTCAGATGCACTAAAGTATACTTGTCATCCAATGTTTTAATTCTCGTTAATTCCCCTTCCAAAATAATATTCCCGAGAACCTAACAAAGTTCTCGCGAAGGAAAATATTTACGGGAATTTACCATCACTACTTACAACTAATAATTTCTATTTAGATACCTGACGATATTTGCGAATCACTCACAAACAGGACAGCTTTGAACTCAGAGTTGATCTACGCAAGGACTCCAGGCAATCCCAATCTATGCAATACATGCAATGTAACGCCTAAAGATGCTCCCAAGGGTGTGCTAGCGCAGAAAGTTCTACATCCAGACAAAGACGTATTCGTCCTCAAGATTGGGAAGCAAACTGATGAACCTAACCGCACGGGCAATATTGAGGTAAGATTTAGTTTTTATTGTTCGCTTGTTATTAAATAGAGTAGACAAACCTACCAACACGTCTTCACATAAACCTACCGTCACTCCTTCTTCTCGAGTTGACAACTCAAATTTTGTCCATCCAGTACGTAGCAACCTGAACTCTGGTTCAAGTCCTTGAACGTGCAATTAGTTGAGCACGACGGGCAAGAGAGGAGGTGTGGCATGATTGTACTATGTTGTAGGTACTCACATTCTGTCAGAGATGGGTCGATGACGAATCACACTTCCTCCACCAAGCTCAATTCTCACCCTCTAGAATTTTCAGTCTTTCAAAGTCAAATACACATACAACTTTGTAACGTACCCCTAACACCAATGCTCAAGAGGATTTTATGTCTGCATTCACTAACATTATAATGCCATACCAACTCAATGTTGAAAAATTCAATTCAATCATCAACTACTCCATCTGTAGAACTTTTGCTGTCACCAGTTCCATAGCACATCGGTATTCGGTAGCTTCACCTGTGCCGATCCCTAGATCTAAACGCAAGAAGCTTTCACTCTCTAATTTTTGCTCCACGTAGTACAAAAACAAGAAGACATACTTCACACTATAGTTGGCAATGTACTCGCTGGAGTACATAGATTTTCGCGAAATCTGTAACATTCAAATATATTTCACAATTTTTTTCAGTCTTCTGGTATCATAATAAACCAGGGAATAACAAAAAAACATAAAATTAAAAAAAAAGTCATAAATTGCCAATTTAAGGGTTAAAACTTAAAACATGTTATTTTCATCGTTTTATCGTTTATTCGGTGATTTCATTTATTTTTTTTATATATTGCTCCCCAAGGATTGGTATGAATGTTAGCCCAAAATGGACACAAAGGAATGACTGGCGTAAGGCCTCTGCCTCGAATTTTGCGGGCAGCAGCGGGGCGGCGGCGGCGGCGGCGGCGGCGCGGGAGCGGCAGGATCTTATGCGTCCAATCAAATGGACCAGTTCTCGGAAAACAGCGGCGCGGGAGCGGGCAACGAGCGGTGCACTCCATACAAGCCGTGCCGCCGCCGCCGCCGCCCCGCTGCCCGCAAAATTCGAGGCTGAGGCCTAAATGAAAATCGAGCTGTATACAGACCGCGTAATGTCTTACAGAGTGCAATTACCTACGTGTAAAATCGAGCTGCGTCAGAAAGTTGCTTCCCAATGATTATTATGAATGTTAAACCAAATTGGACACAAAGTAATGACTGGCGTAAATGAACATAGAGCTGTAGGTACACAGACCGCGTATTGTGTTACATAGCGAAAAGGATACTGCTCTAACTATTAAAGGCATACAGTATATGTAGCACTGTCCTGCTGCTGTTCAAGATCACCTAATGGATACAGAATGTAGATTTAGGCAACATTGTAAAATATTGTACAAAAAAGCTGAAATGACGAGTCATAGAGAATAAGTATCGAAGCTGAAAACATAGATACTACGCCGACCCCAAATGAATTGGGAGACGGGCAGGAGAATCATCATCTTCCAGCCCTTATCCCAATAAGATATAGTGATAGTATAGACAGTGTGAATTTGAAAGTACCTAACTGTTTGTCTGTCGTGTCGTACAGATGGTGGTACTTATTGATAAAGAGATAGAACCTTGTCCATGTCATTTTGAATAACCATTTCTCCGTTGCAGGTGGAACTGGTAACTCCTCGTGCGCCAGCCAAAGAGCAGCCGGCGCCGCATAAATGCATGAATATCCAATGCAATGAGGAAGAAATACCTTGCTGTCTCCCGCTCATGAACTGCAATAGAATTGTGCCAAAGAAGCGGAAACCTCGGACACGCAAGTGTTGCTACTGAATACTCGTATCGTACCCACTTCGCAACCAAAGCATTTTTACCTAGGTGTAATTTTTGTTGAAGCTACTTAAAAACAATTCCAAAAAAAATATAGAAGTACCAATTGTTTGTAATAAAACTGATTTTAAAAATAAATAATCGACTAAATATCCACCGTTGTTACTGCTGTGATATGTCCGGGGGCCGTTTGACACCATGTACATTTGCGTGTACCCCCGACTGGTACGCCATTCCTGGCGGGCCCCATCATCAAGTGCGGCTTGGCTGTACAGGACGCGAAGCAAGGCGCGGTACAGTCAGATGGAGTAAATGACGTCATATACATACTCGTATAGCCGGTCAGAACCACACCTTTGCGCATGATCAGTCGCAATCATGAATATCCCTGGTGTGAACTTGATATAAATAATCGAGTTCACTGTACTTCTGTCGTAAAGCGAATCTGTCGTAATGCGAATCTGCCTTAAAGCGAATCTGTCATAAAACGAACAAAGGGGTTAGACGACCGCTTGTACGACCGAAATTGCTTCCAGATTCGACCAATAGTGGCTTCTGCTGCCACCAGTCGTGGTGGCGTAGTTTGCGAATTAGTCGAGGCAGAAAATAAATGGTGGTCGTCCGGCGTTGAGATGAGCAGACGACATTGGGATGATGCTGGAACAGGTTCGTGGAGGTTGGCGAGGTCTACAGCATTGGTTGACGTCAGGCGGTGTCAGATAATGATGAGTTTACTTAGAGCAAAGTGATTGACAAAGCATTATGTTTTTTTTACAACGATTTTCAGAGAGACATCAAAGTGGAGTCACCGTAATTTCGACAAATTAATACGAATTTTATTATGTCAAACCTGTACATTTTAGGCATGGAGAATAGCTGCAGTTTTAAACACCGAAAATCATGTTCATTTTGGAAACGGATTTAGAGGAGTCTAAGGTTTGGTGTGGTGGTGTGGTGTAGAATTGTTCAGACAAGGTGAAGCAGATACGAAAAAAGTAAATGGTTTTTAAAGTCAACAGAGCCTTTTCTATTGGCACCTGCTGCCCATTGTCCCGGTACTGTATGTGTACATTAAAATGTTTAGGCGTTAGAGGCCGCCAAGTCTTATCAGTTTAGTATATTCATAGATCTTTTTATTTAATTCACCATAAATTATAAAAGAGTCTGATAAAAACAATGTCATTAAATGTTTGACTATAACGGCAAAAGATCTCTGTTGCTATAAACGTACAGCTTTGCCTAATTTGAATCAAACAGCTATTCCCGTAGCGAATAGTTTCCATCACAAAGTGCGTAGCAAGTAAAAGTGTGCATTTACTGGTGATCGTGCGCATGCATCTCTAACACATTACGTGATCTGTGTCACTGATATGGACCGACAGCGCTCAGTACGTCAACAGCCAGCGAATGTTGCATCAGACGGGCTCGGGTGGCGCCCGCGCAGAAATGTTGATGGCAATGAACTTGCTTAGCCGTCGCTTTTGTAATTGGAGTCTTAGGCTCTAAGGTCTGACCATGATAGCATTCATGTTAGACCAGTTTTCGTGGCTAGAGTTGCAACCTTCGAAGTTTATTTATTAACTTATTAAAACTTCATGTACAAGTTCTCTACTAGTCAAAATTTGGGTCAATTAAGTCAGACTTTATTAAATAGTACATCCGGCCTGTTCTTTTGAAAGCCATTTTGCCAAGGGATCGCACGTTCCAGTACCTCATAGTTGAGACAGAGTAAACGTAGGCATAAAACCAGTTCGGTGTGAGGGAATTTCAGGGGGTACGTTTCTGGAAGCTCGAAGGTTACGATCGCGACTGTGTGAACTGCCCAGATCTTTTTTAGGTAAGCGCTAGCACAAAGATTCACCAAAATACTGTAGAGCATGTCGAGAGATCCGAGGCACCTCCTGAGTCACACATTTATACTGAGAAAATGAGAAGTACCTATGCAATTATTAAGACGACGATCCAATTTGTTTCAATGTTCTTATTTATTGGACAATGAGAATCACAGTAACTGGACCAAAGTTATTATAGAGCTAGATGGGAGAAAATATTTCAGGCTTATCTGAGCTACCTGCTCATTCCAGCCAAGTGTATCAATACCTACCTCCTTCCTACTTCTGTTCTCCTGGTAGTTTGTGCCGTAGTTGTACACTAAACTGTGTGATAGAACGAAAAAAAAAAATATGATGATTTTGATTAACTTTAGTTTCACTTGTTCCACTAGGAAGAACCATGGAACAACTGAGAATAAAATATCTCACTAGTTCCATGGTTCCATGGGACAACTACGGTAGAACTAGTGAGACGAGTTCGATTAAGTTTGTTTCATTTGTTCCATTACCAAAGTGCAAAAAAAGTCTCACTAGTTCCATGGAACTAATTGCTGGTGGAACTAATGAGAATGATCCGAACTTTTCAGCCCTACTGTTTATGCCTGCCGTTGATTATTACAAGAATTAATTGGACTTCTGAGAAGACAGTTACTTTGAATTGGTAGGATAGCTACTTTGTTACGGTTTGTTACGTTCAAATCTGTTTATCTAGCCTTTTCTCAACTATGTTGGAGTCGACTTCCCGTCTAATCGGATGCAGCTGAATTCATACCAATATTTTACATGAAGCGATGCCATAGTAACAGCTTAAAGTATATTATAATATTAATTAATCTCACGTAAATTTAGTGGCGTAATAATAACACACACATCACAATTTATTGAGCTGTGTTAGGAATCTGACCTCCACAACACAACCTAGTGCGACCTGAGTAACTTTAACTTTACCTGTTAAATTAAAACTGTCAGAGGTTTACAAATGACAGCCGGGATCAACAGTTTATCATGCTTTCCGAGGTACGGAGAAAACTCGGTATGTAATGGATGGTCACACTAATCACCTATCCACAGACCAACCTAGACAAACGTGGCCTTACATGAAGATTGGTCTGAGCGGTTGTTATTATCTAAATAACTTAAAGACAAAATATGACACTATGAGTTGAACGACAACCTTAGTGACACGAATAAAGACCACTTTGGTTTGGAAAGGAAACTTCTGCGAAAGGACTAATGTAATAATGTAATAATAATACTAATTGTATTAATGTACAGCTTGGAAAATTTTGATACTTAGCTTACCTGAGAAGTCATGGTTGTCCAACTCTGTCTGTCTGTCTGTCTGTTACTCTTTCACGCCTAAACGGCTGAACGGATTTTGATGAAATTTGGTACAGACATAGTTTGGAACTTGAGAAAGGACATAGGATAGTTTTTTTTTTTTCGCGAGATAATCCAAAAATCTGCAGGAAGTCACTATTCCACGCGAACGAAGTCGCGGGCAAAAGCTAGTTACCTATAAATTGTCGGCCCTTATCTATGAGTCGTAGATCTCCGTGTCGTGTTAACAGCTGTTTCATTACCATTTATTCAAAACGGAGAAGGAATTATAAGAAAACCTACATTTCTTGGAACCGATACCGAATAAAAGAAAGACAATTCACATATTTTTTGTTGACGGCACGGTTAGTGCAGTGGCTCAAGCAGTTGATTGCTGCGCTACGTGTCGCGGATTCGATCCCCGCACGGAACAAATATTTGTATGGCCTACAGATATTTGTTTCGGGTCTGGGTATTTGTGTATGTGAGTTTAAATGTTTGTGAACGCACCCACGATACACTGCTGCTTTTGTAGTATGTATGCCACGAAGCCATGTTTTTTCTGGTTAGTACTGATAAGCCTGCGTTATCCCACACCTGGGAAAAGCATAAAATAATGTCACGAGGAAAGCACCCCCCGATATTGTTGGCAACATTGCGATTGAAGCGCCCTCTGTGAACGACACCGAAGAAACTGACAACAACGAAGGCAGTTTCATGTTGCTGAGGTTCCTGCAGAGGGGGTACCTAAGGCTTTATAAGGTCGAAGCACAAGCGGAGCGGCCTCTTGCGTTTTCGAATTTTGGATAGTTCACTATATCTACTCAAACTCGCTGTAATTTATTGTACCTAACGTACCTATTGTAAAATAAATAATTTATAATTTGATTATCTGGGACTTATTTAAAATAAAATAGTATATCTCCTCGCAATATATATACTTTATTTTTTTTAAATTTATGGCTAATGCGAACCTATGTTTATTGGTTATGTCCAGCCAGAAAACTTTTTCCAGCAGACGAGGAATTTTACAAGCCTTTTGAGTTTGTTTAGAATAGATGCATTCAAAAAATCTTTTTCATTTCTCATACTCGGAAAGTAGTGTTGGTTTGATCCGAGTAGCGGGTGGCAAATGCTACTTCCCACCTTAGGGCGGGAAAGACTCATAGTAATTGCTTCCCTCCCTAGGGAGGGAAGCAATTTTAAAAATAGAACTAAGTTTGGTGCAGCGGTCGGCCGCAAAAAAATGCTGAGGTGTTGTGAGTGTTTAAACAGCCAGTATGAAAGTGATTCTGAAATGTTGACCCCAGATTCTGTTAGAGACGAAGCCAAAACAGTTATTGAAAATCTTTTGCCAGAAATTTCAAAGGAAAGATACCTAAATACATACAATGACTTTATGAAGTGGCGAGCAGATAAGAAAAGTTGACAATGTTAAAAAGACATGGAGGATGGAAATCCAGCACAGTCGCGGAAGGCTACATTGAGGATTCTGTCCAAAATAAAACTAAAATTTCAAACAAATTAACTGAGACTATAAAACGCCCCACTTCGCCTCAACCAACTACTTCAAGGGAGTCTGCGCCATGGATTCCACCGTCTAATCAAATAATGGAGTCTCCTACTTTTACAGAAATTCAGCACAGCCAAACACATAACATATCAAACAGCGTAAATATTCCAAACGAAAATGTAACTATAAATTTCACAAATTGTTCAAATTTCTCAATTAATTTTAAATAGGTACCATGTTATTATTTTCAATAAAATTTTTAGAAAAACTACTATTTTTTACTTTCCTTATATTCGAAATGAAAAGTAGAGTGCTTAACACGGGTGAAAGACATCAATTCCTACTCGGACTATAGCCGCCCTCGCTTCGCTGCGGGCGTCTAAATACCTCGTATGGGAATTGATTCCTTTCGACCCTAGTGTAACAATCTACTATACTACTTTTTTAAAACCTGGAAATTGTCGTCGGTTTATATAATATATTATAAGGAAAATCGTATGCCTATACTATTTTCCTGTACACTGCTATTGATAAATCAAAAGTTTAAAAATAATAAGTGAGTGTTTACAGTTACTGTTCATACAGAGAAAGGGTTATGATTTTATCTTCAATGTTCTATGTAAATACATCCTGGCGCACAAGAGGCAATAGAATAATGATGGTCAATTCAATGCGAAAGATATATTCTCTTCCAGGTATTTCTTCTTAAAGAATGGCCATTCACGAAAGATTCTTTAAATATTATATCCTTCAGATAATAACGAAGAATATTCAGTTTATAGGAGCGCAGCTTTATAAAAAGTTGCTGAAAGAAATAAGTTGTCCATTAATCTTTAAAAAAAAGTTAAAGTTGTATTTAGTCAACCAATAATAGCTTAGTGAATCACTTACTGCACTACTACTAACTACTACTGTATGTACTCTATGGATCAATAAATTGACAATTATGTTCACTAAATATAACTTTATTATCAAGCAACTAACTTAAAAATAACATACATAAAATAAAAACAAACTAATAATAGGTGAAGTGACAGGTTAATGGAAAGGATTATGACAAGACGTGGGGAAGAGCAGCACCATCTTCATAGATGTTTATCCGTTGCCATTTATGACGGGTGCCACGAATGCACATACTACTTGCTCTGATGATGGCTGTTTGTATTCTCGCACGTAACCAGCCTGTAATTGTAGAAAGGGGCCTGCTCCAGCGGTCCGCTAGTGCTTCAGCAAGGTGTGCTATGAATGAAGTCATTTGTGGAGCAAAAACTCCGTCAACAGAAGTCACCAGGGGGGTGAAGGTGGCATGACGCGTCTCGCATGGGCCGCAGTACTTCCTTTTCTTTTCTTCTTCGGCAGAGCGGAGGACAGCTGCTACTGGGCGTGATGCGTAGGAGGGAGCGTCGGTGTCAACGACACGGACATCAAATAACGCCTCCCTCTGGGCAATCCACACTCCGCGGCAGGCGAAGTCTCCACGCAGTCCTGAGTCGCCTTCAGAGATGACTGGCTCCTTCGTGACGTTGATAGTTAAAGTAGTAATAAAATTATAGTTATTAAAGTAGTAATAAACATAATTGACAATTATGGATATATTTGTTAAGTTTCTCATTAATAGGTGAACTATGTACCTATGTTCTGTCTGTCAGTGTGTAGTGTGAAGCGCTTCATTAAAATGCGAGGAAGTGTAGCTTTTCCATAATATATAAGCTTCATTCACTAACAGCACTTTACATAAGAATGTGAGACCTACTTATATTGGCACCTAATCATTATTTAAGTATTTAAATTGGATTTAGGTGAATGCTTTTAGCTCTTCAATGTACTTTGATCTACATACTGCTCAGGCTCAGGGCAAGTGGATACCTTCCTACTGTCTTAGTATTTGGAGAATAAATACATACTCGTTGTGTCTGTTTTCCTATTTAACGCATAAGTTGACTGGTAAGAATGCCTTGTAGGATTCAGTCAGCCTATGTTATACCACTATTGTACTGAAGTTTAAATTAATAAATAATAGCATTACACATCTGTTCAATATTAAAATCAGCACGACTTTGTTAATTTCCAATAAATTGGTAGGTAAACAATGTAAGGGTTATAGCTAATATTTGGCTACTAAAATCTGAAAATTATGTATTTTATTTACAATTATATATAAGCTTGCATTGCAAATTATACATGAGACTTGAATAATAAACAAATATGTAAAATAGCACGTAAATGACTCACTAAACCTAAAATTTTATTTCATTAATATCCCTTGCGGTTCTAAAAATAAATACGAGTATGAATGAGGAAGGATAACTACAATAAAATACTCTAAATATAGGTATTTTTCAACTATTTTGAGGTCAGCTTTATTTTTTATTTTTTGCAGAAAACTTTGCCCCACACAAGGAATTTCTCCTGTATCGTGGGTACCTACGTTCACAAACATTTAAACTCACATACACAAACCGTGCGGGGATCGAAACCGCGACACGCAGCGCAGCAGTCAAATCGCTCAGCCACTGCACCAAACGTGTCGTCGAACCGGAGGCACCTGAATGAGTATTTTACATGGGGCGACTACCTATCTGACCTCAACAACCCTGCTAATATTACGATACCCTTTAGTAAGACTGCTTTCGGGCCACGGCCACTAACTATCAGTAATTGACCAGTAACGACTGTCGAAACATCAACAAATGACAGGCAAACGTGGCCTATCCTGAAAATTGACCGGAGTGGTTTTTATCATTTACCACTAGCTCCTCAAATACCATATTACAAAGTTGTTAATGAGTCTGACACACCATTGTATATAATATAATTATATTCTGTGAATAAAAGCAGGAAGTCCCTCTATGTAAACACGCTGAGTCAGTCAGACCCAGTCTACCAAGAAGTTCCTGATGTCCCTTATCTACATATAAATAAACAGAAACTCACGCCCACGGGGGTAGGCAGAAACCACAGATCGCCACTAGCTACGATCCTTACATAGGTACTTATACTACTTTTGCCTCGTCCCTTATCTACACGCCCTGTAATGACTGTAATAAATCGACTATAATATGACGAAGTACTTCAGGCAAGCTTAAAAGTAAGCTTGCCTGAACTCATTAAAATATGACATAACATCACGCCTGCAATCTCCGAAGGGTTAGGCAGCGGTTTACCTAATAGAATACCCAGATTTCGCCAATTAATGTAGGTACCTTTATAGGATGTATAAAAACTTTAATAAAACCGACTTCAAAAAAAAAACACAAAAAAGTGATTTTTCTTCTAAAGTTTATTTTTCACTTTTTTGTGTTCTTTTTTGAAGTCGGTTTTATTTTTTGGTAAAAAGTTTTTATTTTTCACTTTTTAGTGGTTCACATGTTCATGGGTCAATGTGGACAATGTTGTTTTTTTTCGAGTTTTGTTGATTTTTCAAAAACCGCTTGTCCGATTTCGATAAAAAAAACTATGGGACCTTTTCCCTTTTCAACAAAGAAAGATTTTTTCAAATCGGTTAGCAAGTGACGGAGTTATGCCTGAACAAACATAAAAAAATATATATATATAAACATCTGAATTGAGAACCTCCTTCTTTTTTTAGAAGTCGGTTAAAAAGAACCCTTAACGAAGCCGAAGTCGTACTTGTTCTCACCATCAATGCCATTTTTAATTTTTTTGTTTTGGTCCATACCTGTGAACCCCCTATAGTTACGGAGATATATAGGGGGACAAAGCACAGATTACGTCAAAGTTACAAATTTTTCACCGTTGTTTTTTTTTTATTATTAATTTTTAAGGTTAAAATAACTTTTACTAATCAACCATTTACTATTCAAAGCATCCACTAGCACAATGTTTTAAGAGTGCTACATTGAGTTTTACTAATAAGTAAATGTGATATATCACCCCAACAAAAAAAGTCGTCCCACCAATCCCTGTTGAATTCTTTAATATTTATTCTTGAACTGGTGACGTACTTCGATCGCTTCTATTGTTATTAAGATTTCCACGTGACCTGATAATTTAGGCCGTAAAGACGTCATCAAAAAATGAGTTGCTTTCATTTAAAAATAAATTTGAAAAACTGGCCAAGTGCAAGTCCTAAGGGTACCTTCATAGTAGGGAAGCCCTCTATAAGACACACAGTTTACCACTTTGAAGTGTCTATATTCTTTCAAACGGTCGACTTTGAGAAAAAAATAGTTTACCTCCTAATAGTAAACCTCAATGTCATTTTAAAGACCTATCTATAAACACTCATAATTATATATATAGACACTCCACACGAAAAGGTTTTTTTAGTTTCATGTATGGGCAAACCCCCTAATCTTTTATATTTTTGTATATAAATCGTAAAGCGGTTCACAGAATACATCTACCTACCAAGTTACAACTGTGTAGTCTTAATAGTTTCCGAATAAAATGGCTGTGACATACAAACGGACGGAAATACAGACATGACGAATCTATAAGGGTTCCGTTTTCTGCCATTCAGCTAAGGAACCCTAAAAAGGGAGCAAGGAAGCCTTCGAAGGCACTCTCAAAAATAAACGCTAAGAATGAAATTTACTGAAGGTTGAGATTGAACTTACATAATCATAAGCATTACATTTTATAAGAGGTAGTATTTAAACGAGTGATTGTAAGACAAATATAATTAACTAGCTTTTGCCAGCGGCTTCGCCCGCGTGAAAATGACGATTTTCCATACAAACTTTCATCCCCTATTTAACCCCCTTAGGGGTTGAATTTCGAAAAATCCTTCCTTATTCCTTGTCTAAATAATAAAGGGAACCTCTGTGCAAAATTTCAGCTTTCTAGGTCCAAGGGTTTGGGCTGGGCGTTGATGAGTCAGTCAGTCAGTCAGGACTTCTCTCTTTATTTATATATATATATATAAATATAGATAGATGAAGTGTTTCAAATAGAAAAACCACTCAACTTCCCTAGGCTCAAAGTCAATAGACTTAGCCCCGCTGCGCGCTGACCGCTACGCGGGGCTCCGTCAATAAAAGGGTCATACTCAGAAAAAGTGTACATTTGGTGTCTTTTCTTGTCCCGCAACTTCATATTTACGTAAATATTTAGTATTATGATATATTTTCTTTTATCCCCCCTTTTTGTTATATTAGTCTAATTCTACGATGATTTCTCTGGTATTTTCACTAAAATTTTCAATATAAGATTACATTTTTTGATTGTCAAAACATTGATAAAAATATCGCCATACATTTTTTTGGTGTCCCAATGACGATTACACATTTTCAGAGATGAATTGTTACGAATTTTCATCGCTTTTTTTAACATTGACTGTGGTTATATTATTCTTGATGAATCAAGTAACTAAATAAGACTAATTTTATCCGTAAATCATATACAGAAGGATTTATTTTAATTAAACAAATGTTGTCCCAAAATTATGAAGTTTCGTTACTCAGGGTTAGTAGCGCGTGATAAAATTTGAAACGCAATGACCTAAGGTGGTATAAATAGTTCTTTTCTAATCTGGCAACGTTATTACTTACGTCAAAATCACTGTCACGGCAGCCATCTAGTTTTCGCCGCAGTCGTGAAGTCAAGACGTTTAGCAAGTGAAAATTTACAAAAAATACCTCAGGGTGATAAACGACTATTATTTTGGTAAGTTTATTATGGTTTTTGTTTACTTACCATGTTTTCTTCATATCTTTTGGATTATCTAAAAGAATACACTCAGTGCTTGCGTGGTAAAACCGTGGTTTACGTAAAAACATTTTTAGAGGTTATGATTTCTCAGATTTTATTATCATTTTCGTTATATTGCGTAAAATTGCGTTACGTTACGAAACTGAGAAATTGCTAAGCTTAGTTCACAAAAACTAAAAGTGCATATCTATATACCTGTGTATTAATACACAGGTATAGTTGCCGACAGGTTTTTTAATGGAATTTAATTAAATAATTACCAATGTTTATGGTATTTTTATTTTTATTAATCTAAATAAGACTGATAAGCCAAATATAATCAGGTGTTTTATTCGCCCAATCCATGTGCACCATACCTTATGACATCAGTTTCGTGACGGAGATTCTCAGTATCGTTACCTATCAGTTTAGTTACAAATTCAAAATGTACACTTTTTCTGAGTATGACCCAAAAAACGATATTAAAAGGAAAACTAACTAACTAGAAAACGAAAATAAAAGGAAATCTATTACAGTAAAGTAGGCTTTAGAAGTTTACTAGTCGAGCGTAAACTTGTAAAGCCTACTTGGCTGTGATAGATTTCCTTTTATTTTCGTTTTCTAAGCTACTTACTACCATGAAATTTGACACAGACACAACCCGTTTAGGTGGTTTAGGTAGCCACATTTGAGTCTCATAATTGATTAAATATATTTAAGTATGTTTATCAGTTGTCTAGTACCCATAACACAAGTTCTGCTTAGCTTGGGACTAGATGGTGTTGTGTGATAGTTGTGGAATATTATTATTATTATAATTTGCATTTTACTTTTAAGCTTAATATTTCACAAACAAATCCCTTCTCGAAAAAATGTTTGAGCAAACCCGCAATATTTTTTAAAGACCTATCTAACGACATCCCATACAATGGGCTTCGCGAGATAAAAAAAAAATATCTACATTTTAATTTACCACTTTGTTGGGGTAACTCATTTGTAACTATACTCATGCCAAATTAATTTTTAGCGCTCCGGGCAGAGCGGAAGGGAGTGTCAGACTTCTAGTGACTAAAAACCATGGAGCAAAATTACCAAACCAACCATGTTCCTTCTTAGCCCTTGCGCCGAAGCCGCGGTATCTCTTTCGAACAACCCGCAGCCCCGACAAAGGAACCCTAAAAATCAGTTTCAGTTTCTTTTTACATACAATTTATTACATAACTTTTCTTATTGCTGAACAAAGAATTCATTGTTAATTATTTTCGAACTGATGACGTACTTCATACGTTTCTATTTTTGTTCTTGTGTAGATGTCCATTGTCCACGTGATCGTTATAGACGTCATTAAGTTAGAAGTTTCTTTTACTTAAAAATAAATTCGAAAATGGGTATAAAGTCTTACCTACCTATTATACCCAGTATTAACTCGGTTGTGGAGGTCAGATAGGCAATCGCACCATGTAAAATGTAATGTTTGACTGGCCTGTTGGTCTAGTGGTTAGTGACCCTAACTGCTATGCCGGAGGTCGTGGGTTCGATTCCCACCCAGGACAAATGTTTGTGTGATGAGCACGATCATTTGTTCTGTGTCTGGGTGTAATCTAATATATAAAATTCTCGTGTCACAGTTTTCGATGCCAAACTCCTCCGAAACGGCTTGACCGATTTTGATGAAATTTTTTGTGCTTATCCGGTATCTATGAGAATCGGCCAACATCTATTTTTCATCTTTTTTTTTTTTCTGAAATTATTTATATGGCAAAACAACGTTTGCCGGGTCAGCTAGTTTATCTATAATATGTATGTATTTAGAAATATATAAGTATGTTTATCAGTTGTCTAGTACCCATAACACAAGCTCTGCTTAGCTTGGGACTAGATGGCGTTGTGTGATAGTTGTGGAATATTATTATTATTATTATTTATTATTAAAATACTGGTATTCAGCTGCATCCGGTAAGCCTGGGCGTCGACCCCAACATAGTTGGGAAAAGGCTAGGCAGATGATGAAATTCGAAAATGGGGAGGAAGAAGCCATTGAAGGTTTTACCAAGAATGTACCTATTTCATCACTCGCAAAAATAAACAAAAGATGGGATTAGAATGGACGCTGTGAAAGGTTTAGATTGGACTTACATAATCATCAGCTCGTAAAAAAATTGCTAAATGTAAGTGACTTGAAATTCACATCGGAGGACATGATGTGTTTCCTGGCAGACATAATACATCTACCGTATGTGATATTTTTAGGAAAATTTCAAGAAATTATTGTCTAGGTACTGATTCCATCTTGGGCATTCTTGGGAGATGGAATGAAGTCAAGTCGAAAACGTTGTCCTAGTAGGTACTATTCAAGGACGAGCTTCGTGTTCCTCTACGGAAGCAAACAGAAACTACGGAACGACATCGTTAACATTTTCACTTAGGACCTGTTTCAATTAACTTTTTTATTTTTTTGGGCGCGCAAAATCATCAAATGACTCTTCCCGCTCTGAGTAGAGCGGTAGGGAGTGTCAGACTTCTACTGACTAAAAACCACCCATGTTCCTTCTTGGTAGTTCTTAGCCCTTTGTGTCGAGGTCGCGGTATCACTTTCGATCAACCCGCAGCCCAAACGCCACCTACGATTAAGTTCCTGTTAACTTACTTGGCAGATAATTTTATACAGTCTGCCCCATTTTTGAATTTGTTCAGTAAGTAGTGGATATTCAGGCATCGTGAAATATCATTGTTTCAACTTACAAGTTATGAATTTCAGTAAAAAATATCACGTTTTTAACGCTTCAGTCACGTTGTAATATAATTTATATGCATAAACTTTTTACTGCGTCTGGTAGCAACGTCTACGTCATGATATGTATGAAATCGTACATTTTTCATAATATCCGTAGTAAAAACGTGAGTCAGAAAAATTTATACCTACATCTTTCTATAATTACTTTTTTGGAAGAAAAACTAATATCACTATTTTGTCATGCCAAATCATAACTTGAAACTAATCAAATAAAGGTCAAATTACAAAAGGAGGTGAACCGATTTCGATCGACATGGTTTTACAGAATGAAACTTCGTTTTAGCTTTTTGGTTTTTTTTTCTTTAAGTTGCTCCCACTCCAATCAAATAACCCGCTTAATTCACATGGCTTAAATTAGACTTGCGACCAACCGCTAGATTCAAGTTAGGGCGGATATTTGATGATTTAGGTACTATTTTAGATCACCAAAATGGGCAGTATTTAGACTTTAGAGTGTCTTTATATTCAGATTTTACCCCCGGTTCCTTAACCAAGAACATTATTTTAGTGTCAACTACACTATGGATTGAACGATGACAATATACTCATACTCTGACTGGCCTGTTGGTCTAGTGATTAGTGACCCTAACTGCTATGCCGGAGGTCGTGGGTTCGATTTCCCACCCAGGACAAATGTTTGTGTGATGAGCACGATCATTTGTTCTGTGTCTGGGTGTAATTTATCTATAATATGTATGTATTTAGAAATATATAAGTATGTTTATCAGTTGTCTAGTACCCATAACACAAGCTCTGCTTAGCTTGGGACTAGATGGCGTTGTGTGATAGTTGTGGAATATTATTATTATTATTTATTATTACTCAGCCTAGCTTTTTCCCAACTATGTTGGGGCGGCATCCAGCCTGACTGGATGCAGATGCATTTTGATTTAATGAAATAGAAATGGGAATAATTAGAACATGTCAATAATTATGCTGATGTTTGTTACTCTAATTTTTCCCAAGAACTTTTAAACAAATTGGATCGTCTCCTTATTAATTGAAAAGCTGGGCATCCTAAACAAGGTCAAGCGGTACTTCAAGCCTGGGACAGCTATCAATATTGTATAAAGCTCAAGTCCGGTCCGGCATGGAGTACTGCTGTCACCTTTGGGACGGCTCAGCCAAATACCAACTTGCCACACTCGACTCAGTAGAGCGCAGAGCCAGGAGGCTAATTGGTGACGCTAAGCTGGTTGCCAAGCTACATAGCCTGGCCCACCGGCGCAAAGTTGCTTGTCTGTCGGTCTTCTACAGACTGTACTTCGGAGAGTGTGCGCAAGAGCTCCACGAGCTTATTCCACCATCTCCCTTCTTCCATCGAGAGACTAGGCGTACCGCAGGTTTTCACCCATACCTTGTCGATGTTCCACACTTTCGTACGAAGCGTTTTGCTAATTCTTTCATTACGTACAGCCAAGGAGTGGAACACCCTGCCTGCGTCGGTCTTCCCGAGTTCATATAACCCCAATCTATTTAAGTCGCGAGTAAATAGGCTTCTTCTGGGTAAGCTCGTCCCATCGTCAACCTCATCTGTGCCCTTAGGGCAAGATTGTGGTCAAGAGTAAGCCCATTTAATATAAAAAAAAAATTGTATTCGGTTCATTTTTGGCCTTCGTAAATACGACCACATCTCTGCATACCGTTGTCAGCTTAAATGGGCTCAGAAGATCCCTCAGATCTCTGTGCACGCTCTTCACCATTTTAAAGGATCCATGTGCTCCCAATTACCTAAGAAAATATTTCAATGTGTTGGGCAGTTCACACAGTCGTAACCTTCGAGCGTCCAAGAACTTATTGCTTGAAATTCCCTCACACCGTAGGTACTGGCTTTATGTCCTCTTACGCTGTCTCAACCATAAAGCTCTGGAACACGCTACCCCTTGGGATTAAAAAAGCCGAAAGCAAAATGAGTTTCAAGAGAGCAGTTCGGAAGTACTTTTTAAAATTGAACTAAATTGCTCACAATTAAACTCTGGTCACAGTATTATTATAAGGTTTCTCGTGTTTTAAACTGTTTTGAATGTATTATAATATATATTAGTTTATTCTATTCTATCTTTATCTTTAATAATATGTATTAGTATGTACCTATTTAAGTATATCAACTTATATAACAAAATGGTTTTCTCCTTATTATTATTTTTTTTGTTGTACTCTACCACAGTGCTGTCCTATTTGACCCTAAGGTTGACTGGTAGAGAATGCCTTGTGGCATTAAGTCCGCCTATGTACCACTCTTGTGCATGAAGTTTAAATAAATAAATAAATAATTACTATCAAGCTTTTCGCCACCTTTGGATAAGCAAAGCGCCAGGCGAGCTAAATTGCAACAACGTTACATTTTACGAGCGATAACGACAAGGCGTCAATAAAAGTCATACTGTATAAGATACAAAGAGTACATTATTGTTCTATGTAAACATGGGTGAAGTTGTTACGAAGCATAGTATAATAATTGGCTGGTTAACACACAATAAAATAAATAAAAACCGGCCATGAGCGTGTCGGGCCACGCTCAGTGTAGGGTTCCAAGTTCAAAATGATTTTCCTAGAAAGTCCTTATAAAGTTCTACTTTTCAGATTTTTTTCATATTTTCTAAACTTATGGTTCAAAAGTTAGAGCCGGGACACATTGTTTTTTACTTTTGGAGCGATTATTTCCGAAATTATTGACATTATCAAAAAATGATTTTAGTAAACCCCTATTCATTTTTAAAGAGGAATAATTAATCGAGCCACAGTTTTATTAATTGGCCACAGGATCAAACTTCTAATTTTATAACTAAGCCACGGGAAAATTATATAGCCTCTAATATACTAATTCGTCTTCTTTACAACGCCCACTAAATATTCTATAGAAAGCATCAAGTGACGATCAACATTTATTAACTTGTCCTTGTTATTTATACATAGGCACCTAATTTACTAACTCAGCCACGGAATTTATATCTCACACCATTTTACATTTTACAGCTTCAACACAAGGCCCTCAAAAAAATATAAATGAAGCGACCGTAGTCAACATCATTTATTATAACTTCGCATGTAAAATAATACATCACATTCTTTTATCGTGAAAATAGCAACAGAAAGATTTGGCGCGAGCGCGCGAGACGACAGCGACCGACCAATTGCAGCAATCAGAGAGCGCCAACGTATTATATATGAAATGTCAACTTTTGATACACTTTAGATTATTATATTTACGTTAAAAATACCTATTAGTTACAGAAACGTTTTTATCACTATCTAGTCACAGGCAGACTATAAGATTCGTTATTGTAAACTGAGGGAAATAGGTTAGGTTAGGTTAAAACTGCGACCAAACGCGCGCGAGCCGAGCAAGCGAAGCGAGCGGTGCCGTGGCAGCGGCCGGCGAGCGCTACTTCCGAGTTGCTTGCAGAAATGTTTTCACAATTTATTGTCTAGTTTTCCGATAAAAATGAAGTTCTGAAGCGATTCTGTCGGTAACTTTTGTAGCACAACATGTAAATAAAATCGTTCTTTAGGACATTCGATACTCTGAACTTCAATATTTAGGTCATTAAGTACTCTGAACTTCTATATTTAAGCCTTTCGATGACACGACAGGAGTTTATACATACTATTAGTGGCTATAATATAATATTTGATGACAATTTTAATTAAATTTTGGTGCTCAGTTAATGTGGCATGAGTTATAATTTAAACGTACTGAGTTAATAAATTAGAAGCTAATTGAATATTTTTTTGATGCCATATAATAATATTTTAGGAGTTTACTGTTTGAATTCATGTTACAAATTTAGATGCTAAAAAATAATCACGATGCTGAGTTGTATATATAGTGGCTTTAAAAAAGATAACTTGTGGCTAAGATAGTATTATTTAGATGCTCGTTAATTGTGGCTGACTTAGTAATTTAGAAGGCAAGTTAGATTTTTAGATGCAAATAATGCTATTAAAAAGAAGCCGGTTTAATTAGCACCCATTTTTAAATACCTTTCCAACAATATATCACACGTTAGGGTTGAAATTTAAAAAAAATCACTTCGCACTTTACATAAGGGGGGCTCGGGCTACCCTTATAATTTTTTTTTTCCAATTTTTATTTTACCTCTTTGTCGGGGTGATTGATCCACATATTGGTACCAAATTTCAGCTTTCTAGTGCTAACGGTCACAGAGACAGACAGACATGGCGAAACTATAAGGGTTCCTAGTTGACTACGGAACCCTAAAAAGGTCGCTTAAAAACAACAACTTTTTAATTATGGGGTTCAACGATTGCTTATTTCCTTCCCCATTGACAATGTACGTTAAACTTATTTTTCATACTCGGGATGATACCCTTTTTCATCATCTGCCCAGTCTTTTTCCCAATTATGACGGGCTGACGGTGTATAACCGGAATCAGCTGAGAACCAGTATTTGACGTGGGGCGGCTGCCTTTCTGAACGTCAGAAACCAGTTATTTGATAATATGGTGGGGAAGTGGCATCCTTCATTCCACTGCAGAGCACTGCTACCGTTAATTTTTCACCAGCTTCTAAAAAGGAGGTGGTTTTGCATTAAACTATTATCTTCTTTTTAAATATTATATTATTATTATGACTGCTTGGTTGGCCTAGTGATATCAAGGGCGACTGCTGAGATTCCATCCCTTCCAACGATTGTGTGCAAAGACATGAGACAGACATGTCCTGCCCAGTCCCATTTAAGTTGGGCATTCTACGATTTGCAAGCGTTTTCCTTCTCTAAACTTTTTGCAAAAAAATACTTTCGGTAACCGGTGACTTTTGTTTCTTCCGTTGTTTTCTTTGCCGCCAACTTCCAAATGTACAGATATTTTCCACATTTTTGTGTATTTTTTGGGAACCAGTTATATTTTTACCGACTTCCTAAAAGGAGGAGGTTCTCAATTCGTCTGTAGGTTTTTTTTTTGTATGTTTCCGTCATTAATGAACCGATTTTCAAAATTCTTTTGTATTCAAAGAGTATACCTACTTCTGATATTTTCTAAAACTGTTCATGTATTTGCGTCTGATAATCATAATTTCATGTTGATTAAGCTGATGATGGAAGGTACAACTACTCAAAGGTTAGGAGTTGGTGGATAACTCTTTAATAAAATATTATGGGGACGTATATATTATGGTTATATTCTTTCAGGTTATCTAGGTGAGCTGATTATGGAAGGTATCTCCTCAATAGTTAGGAGTCGAAAACAATAATAAGGGAATCTTGAAGGTTGAGGGTTTGGTTTCTTGGTTGAATGTTAAATGCATACTAATATTTGTATATGATACCTATTACAATTTAAAATGGAAATATAAAAAAAACTTTTTTACTGTTTATCTTTCACTTTTTATTTATTATTTTGTTTTATCACTTTTTGTGTTTTTGAAGTTGGTTTTTTTGCACATTGCTTGCAACGAACGTATTGCCGATTGGGCCGAAAAGTACTGGAGTGAAGACAGCGAACCGGCAGACATTGCGATACTTGGGCGAGGTCTAAGTCCAGCAGTGGACGTCTTTCGGCTGAAATGATGATGATAATGATACAGTAAAGATTTTTTTGCGGTAGTTAGGCAGGTCACTTAATTCGAACCCCTTTCTTTTTATGCGACGGCACCGAAGCCCAAAAGGGTGGCTATTAACTTTTGGTGTTGGTCTGGTCGCATTTAGTAAAAGCTGAAAGACGTGAAAGGCCCCCCCTCCCCCCGGTAGTTATTACTTATATTTAAAATAACATTTACAGGTATTTCGGTTTATATGAGTGTAGTTAGTTTGTATAACATTACCCCGTTGTCGTGAAATAACCACATGCTCGCGCTGACTTATGTTATTATTTATATACTGGAGCCCACGCTTTTAGAACAAGGATGATTGAATATTTTTAACAAAATCCCTTGAGGCTGATGCAACATAGCTCGCAGATTTCAAGGCCCCTTTCTAGGCGGTTTACAATGCAGTAACTTTGATTTGAATGCCATACCAATAGCACTGTAGATTGTATGCTCACTGAACATTTACTTTTTCGTATGTATGTGTAGTTCTGACTGATCATTATTATCTAGGTAGTTTATTTTTATGATGTGTGTCTTTGAAAATAATCATTAAGTATATTATAAGGTGTAGGTATGTCTTAGTCTATTATACTCAATTAATAATATCATCACTTATGTATCATCACAACATTGATGCGTAACACCAAGTTCTGTTTTTTTATTCAGGCGTCAAAATTGTGCCAGCTACATTAACACTTATCACTACATAGTATAAAACAAAATCGCTTCCCGCTGTCTGTCCCTATGTATGCTTAGATCTTTAAAACTACGCAACGGAGGTTTATGTGTAGAACTATGTTCCGTGCGAAGCCGGGTTGGGTCGCTAGTCGCTAGTGAATCATAACTGAAAATATGAATGGTTTCTATAACAACTGTGTCAACAAACAAACTGTTCTCTAGAGTAAAAAACGGGACTATTGTTACAGCATTGACGATAAAAACTTGTATACGAATTTTACGTGGCAAAGCCAATTTCGTTTGGCAAAACGTCACGATGTAACTGTAAACAGAATTATAGCATTTGTACGCATGTCGAATACGCGTAAAGATACGCATACGTTGGTGATAAGAGGGAGAATTTAAAAAGGGAGTGTGATGTGGGGCGCCACGCAGGCAAGCGGGGCGCCGGCACTCGGCCGGGTAGCCGCGGGCACGTTGGCATGGCTCGCACTTGAAGCCGCCGACGCGCGCTCCCCAGTACGCTATGACGCAACAATCGGTCTCGCTTGCTTGTACGGTGAACTGCCATGCGTATTGCGTACGTTTGCTCTGGCATCGTTCATCGGTTCATTCTGATTTTAACTCGCGAGTCGGCTGGTCGCGTTCCGCTCGCTAAATATAAAGCACGTGGCCCAGTGCTTCAGTTGTTTCGCTATAACCTATAACCCGTCGCTCGGCAGCCGGCGCAGACTGATACAGAGAGGTGAGTACCGTGTATACTTACGTTGTTTTATTCAGTAAACTGTAACGCGATGCTTTGATTGTGTTGACGCGATTTTCGATTCCAAGTATTCGGGTGAAATAAACCAGAGCTTTTTTATCGTCACATATGGATGTGTATACATTTTCGGATTTCATTAAATTTTTTGTAAGGAATTTCAATGCTGCGTTACTAATTTTAGCCAGTTTTCGTGTTGTTTTATGTGAAACTAGTAACTCAGACGGTAATCGGTAGCATCTGGGTGCAACTAATTTACCGTTGCAGTAGCGTGGTACTTTTTGTAAAAAGCGAAAAATGATGTGTCAACAAAATGAAAATGCAAGGTGAAACGCGTGTCAAATAATGTAAATAAAAGCATATTGTGTTCTTACGTTATCTGTTCTAAATTCTTATCTGGGTTTAATCACTTTGTCAATATTCGGGAGATGTTGATCGCTAGCAAAAGGCGCGAGCGGCTGAGGAGCGTAGGAGCATTGTTGATGAGCATCAAACAAACGCCATTCAGTTTAACTTGACATTCAAACTAAAATGCAAGCAACCGGTTGTGTAGCAGTCGCGTGGAGAGCCCGGCAGCCCGTCTGGCAGCGGGCTGGCCGCGCCGAGCCCACATCTGTCTGCAGTTCCGCACCACATAAATATGCACGTTTACGAGCTTACTTGCAGCCGGTTGTTCCTTGACATTAATACGATAAACCTATTTAATCTCTTACATAAACTGCTCTACCTATAAGTTATCTATCATTCATGATACCTTTAAGTATCTTCTAAGTTACATTTGAAAAAATAAATTGGGTTTTTCAGCCCAGATTTGTGTTTTTTACGCTATTAACTTAAACGAAATTGCTGCTACAGTTTTTAGTTGTAGACGTAAATGTTGTATATATAAGTAATTATGTTAACTAAGTTCATTGTATTTGTTAAACAGAATTAGGTAGGTACGTTCTGTGGCACACGTCACAATTGACTCGTAAATATTATAATGGCGCTCAATGTCGCACTAATCCTGAGAAAGCCACTATTCAGGTGTTAACAGCTGCTGACTTAATCCATTTGGAGTAGACCGTACAATCTACTATAACTTTACGACATTTTCTATTCGTTTTTACTGATACAGTCAAACCTGGTTAAGTGAGACTTCAAGGGACCTGCAAATTTGTCTCACTTAAAGAGGTATTCCACTTATCCAGTGTCTCTGATTATGTTGTGTTGAGTGTTGGGACCAGGGATGTTGCGAATATTCGAATCCGCATCCGCAAATGCGGAGCTTCCGCATAGATTTGAGCATCCGCATCCGCATCCGCATCCGCAACAATCAATGCGGATATTCATGCGGATGCGAATGTCATACAAGTTGCGGCAAGAAAGAAATTGGGCGAGGCCGGCCGGCGAACGGCGCGTGCCGTTTCCCTTGTGACAAATGCCAATGACCAATGGGAGCGAAGAAATTGGTGACAAGATCCGACGCGTTTGTTGTGGTGCATCTTTTGTTTCTTGTAAATAAATCATTACGTGTTTGTTTGCGCTGTTGATCACTTATCGTATAGATTGATATTTCGAGTGTTGTCGTGAGTTGTGATTGTGATCATTGTGACTGTGTAAATAATTGTTTATGGGAAAACTTTATATTATTAGTTACACTAATCTAAGACTACTTTAGTCCTAGCTCAGCTTATTTCAATCGTCAGGTCAATTCCATTATGTTACATTACGTTACGGTAATACCTTCCTTCGGGTTCCTGACTCCCACAATCCTCTGTACCTCCAATAATATTGTTACACCTCTATATTGTATTTTGTACTTTGTGGGAGAAATAAATGTTATTATTATTATTATATTATAATACGTTTTATTGTAGGTAATAGTAGTTTATGCGACTGTGCATAATGAATGGCATTACAACACAAGTGTGGGTTTAAGAAACGAGCCGAAGGCGAGTTTCTTAATAGCATCACACGAGTGTTGTAATGCCTAAATTATGTATAGTTGCATACACTACTTTATCTACCCAAATATCATAAGGGCTCTATGATGGGTTCAGGAACCATAGGGAAATGACCAGCATTGTTACCAGTGTCATGCAATAAAAAATAAACAGGTTACTATTTGCATTCGTCGCTGCATTTACGATATCTGGCGGAGTGTTCATGTCAATTTCTGAGTCACTATCACTCATTTTCGACAGAAATAAAGAACTTATCAGAAATTTTTTCTACTCGTAACTCGAAATAAAAAGCTAACGAACAAATGACAGCTCGAAATGGCGGCGTTTCGGCTATCTGTCATTTTTTTTAATCTTAAGCAAACGAACAAAGTCACTATTCTTATGTCACTCGAGATCAAAATGTCGTGCGATTTATAATTAAAATCATACTGAATTGGGGTTTCGTATCGATAGGTATCTGTTTTAATGTAGATACTAGAATAGCACACTCACTTGAATTTGACACCTGTTCCAAATTTAAACTCTTAACCTACTGTTTTCAGTAGGTTATGAGTTCATTACAGTTCTGTTTATTTCTGCTGGTTGGTAATGCTGGTCATTGCCTATGGTTTTTGAACGCATTATAGAGGGTTTATGATATTTGGGTAGATAAAGTTTATTATTATTATAACAAAATTCTTTATTTTTCAGCGTCTAGTTAATTAACAATGTCACCACCGATTCAAAGTACCTAATCTAAAGAATGTTTTAATAATTCTTCATTCATATACATAAGTACTTAATTTTTATTTTTATTAATTTTTTTTTTTACTTCATTTATATAATATCTTAAACATCCGCATCCGCATCCGCATCCGCGGATGTGACCCACCAAAACTCCGCATCCGCATCCGCATCCGCGGATGTCAAAAAATCGGCATCCGCAACATCCCTGGTTGGGACCTCAGTATGAGTCCCAGTTATGGAGGTTTCTCACTTATCCAGGTCCCACATAACCAAGTTTCACTGTATCAAAAGAAAGGCGCCGAAAAAAAAAATATTTTGCACATAGGTACATGTTATTGTAATCTTTGTTAAAAATGCAAGTAGGTCGTTCTACTTACTAACTTATCTACAAGATACCTATATCAAAATCTAAGCAACTCAGTTCTACTTCGTCATTGCAAAATGCAATCTAACGTTCCCCATATTTTTTCGTCGGTATCGGATTACCAATTATAACCACAAAACCTGGCAACACTTCTCTTTGCAATGCTTACTTACTTTTTACGATTTACAACTTTTCAAATGAAACTGATAAAATTTTTCTTTAAAATTACCTAATGAATGTACTCGTAAGTATGTTTTTACCTAAAGTTTTGCACTGCGTGGCTAGACCGAGGTCATTGCTTCTTGGCACAGCACCTACTCGGTCAACTCATTACCTGTCATGGAGTATATACTTTCATTTGTCTACTTTTCACTGTACTGACGCCACACATCAAGCTACTGTTTTTTTTTTTTGTTTTTAATTAAGTTGGGCTACTCTTGACCTCAATCTTGCCCTAAAGGCAGAGATGAGGTCGACGATGGAACGAGCTTACCCAGAAGAAGCCTATTTACTCGCGTCTTAAATAGATTGGGGTTATATGAACTCTGGAAAACCAACGCAGGCAGGGAGTTCGACTCCTTGGATGTGCGCATAATAAAAGATTTAGCAAAGCGCTTCTCAATCTGTCTTTATTAGATTTTTAATTTTATAACCAAACCATTGGGTTAAAGGTTGATTGCGAAAATTTTAATTTTACAGTAACGGGTAACTTGATGTGCTGGCGTCTGTACTAACAAAACCAGATTGAACCGGCTAAAAGCGGTGTTAATAAAAAAAAGTAAACGCTATTAAACTATGTTGTAGTTTAACGGTGTTATACATTTGCTAACTTTATATATACGCGGCATATAATCCACGTTGTAATTAATGTAAGTTGTATACAGACTGTATAATATTAAGAGATAACTTTACAGCTATTTCTGTGTCTGTTTAATTATACGTAGATAGTTCATCATTGTCATCAATGTTATGATTCTCCTGTTCTTATCCCAAATTATTTTGCGCTGGACTTCTTATTCTGGTACTTCTGAACGAGAAATAATTAATCGAGCCACAGTTTTTTTAATTGGCCACAGGATCAAACTTCTAATTTTATAACTAAGCCACGGGAAAATTATATAGCCTCTAATATACTAATTCGTCTTCTTTACAACGCCCACTAAATATTCTATAGAAAGCATCATAGACCAGTGCCGAAGCCTTCAAAAATGGTAAAAAATGAAAAAAAATTACAGTAGGATGAAACCTAATGGAAAAAGTAGAGAATATAACAAAAATTAAAGGAAAAATAAATTACAGTCAATCTGAGGTCGGGAAGTGGGGGTGGGGGGGTTTTTAAGGGGGGAAAGCGGTTTATCTCGATTTCCGGCAAAACTACAAGTCCTATGGAAAAAAGTTAATTGGCAAAGTTGTAGAGAATAAAAAGGTCTACAACTTTGACTGTAACACTTTTTTCACATAACCTCAAAATTTAGGTGAAAAATTAAAAAAACCAAGTTTTTGGTTTTTTATTTATATCTTTTTCAAAAAAAAAGTTTGTTGAAAACTTACCTTAATAAGTCCCAAATACACTGTAATTTATTTGATTTAAAATATTTATTTTTCACCTTATTATTGACTTAGTATCGAAAAATCAGCCATATTTTCAATCGAAAATTCTGACGTCAAAATATCAGCTTTTTTTAAAAAGTCGGTAGGCGTTGTGTTCCTTATAATCTCTACTTTCTGATGATGTATAAAAATATACATTGCAATGGTAAATTTTCTCTGAAAAAGCAAAATCAGCTGCTACGAAAATAAATAAGTTTCTGAAGTCGGTGGCAAAAAAATGAAATGAAACAAACAAAAGTCACCGACTTCAGACTCTGATTTTTTTTTTTGACTTTTCTGTTTTTTTTTTTTTTGAAGTCGGTTTTATTTTTTGTTAAAAAGTTTTTTGATCATATTCCCTTCCTTTTCTAATGGGTTTCAACCTACTGTAATTTTTTTTGGTTTCAAAAATTATCGACCCTGGTCTATCAAGTGACGATCAACATTTATATTAACTTGTCCTTGTTATTTATACATAGGCACCTAATTTACTAACTCAGCCACGGAATTTATATCTCACCACCATTTTACATTTTACAGCTTCAACACAAGGCCCTCAAAAAAATATAAATGAAGCGACCGTAGTCAACATCATTTATTATAACTTCGCATGTAAAATAATACATCACATTCTTTTATTGTGAAAATAGCAACAGGAAGATTTGGCGCGAGCGCGCGAGACGACAGCGACTGGCCATTTGCACCAATCAGAGAGCGCCAACGTATATTATATATGAAATGTCAACTTTTGATACACTTTAGATTATGATATTATATTTACGTTAAAAATACCTATTAGATACAGAAATGTTTTTACCATTGTCTAATTGACTAGTCACAGGCAGACTGTATGATTCATTATTGTAAACTGAGGGAAATAGGTTAGGTTAGGTTAAAACTGTGACCAAACGCGCGCGAGCCGAGCGAGCGAAGCGAGCGGTGCCGCGGTAGTGGCCGGCGAGCGCTACTTCCGAGTTGCTTGCAGAAATGTTTACACAATTTATTGCCTAGTTTTCCGATAAAAATGAAGTTCTGAAGCGATTCTGTCGATAACTTTTGTAGCACATCAACAAATCGATCTTTAGGACAATCGATACTCTGAACTTCAATATTTAGGTCATTAAGTACTCTGAACTTCTATATTTAAGCCTTTCGATGACACGACAGGAGTTTATACATACTATTAGCGGCTATAGTATAATATTTGATGACAATTTTAATTAAATTTAATAATATTTTAGAAGTTTACTGTTTGAATTCATGTTACAAATATATATGCTAAAAAATAATCACGATGCTGAGTTGTATTTAGAGTGGCTTTAAAAAAGATAACTTGTGGCTAAGATAGTATTATTTAGATGCTCGTTATTTGTGGCTGACTTAGTAATTTAGAAGGCAAGTTAGATTTTTAGATGCAAATAATGCTATTAAAAAGAAACCGGTTTAATTAGCACCCCTTCTGAACTAGTCTTCATCGCAGTAATTTTCACCTTCCTAGCCATATTTTTCACATAGTTCTCTATCTATCTATCGTTTCTCTGGTCTTACGCGTATAACCTTCCCCATCCACTTTTAGATACACTCAAAAGTTTTTCATTCCCCCGAACTACTTACATGACCATCCACTGTTCCGCAGGTTATACGTTTTACTAGTTCATATCTAAAAATATAAGTATTTAAACTGACATGGTCACTGACACTACTATTAATACTATTAACGGGATATTTACCATGTTTTCTTATTGTTTCGAGTTCCCGATATTTCGGCGCTGTTTCAAGCACCATGATCACGGATAAACTCGATAAATATCGGGAACTCGAAACAATAAGAAAACATGGTAAATATCCCGTTATAGTAAATCTAAAAATATTCAAGATTAACGAGGTCTTAAGTTATTTGCAATAATTTAAGTCGATTAATTTATAATATTCGCATTATTTACTCCTGTCCACTATAATTATAAATGACCACGTGTCAAATAAACAAAAAGGAATTTCTTGTACACCTTTTTGTTTATTGCAAACATTGGACACGTTTCTCACAAAAATTGTATTGTTGTAACAACACTCTGTATAGAACTTACAAACTGACTATGCATTCCCGTTATATTCTTGTGCCTCGATTGAAAAAAATACAATAAAGAAGTTATTGCTACTTCGGTCATTTTTTTGCATAGCTGGGCAGTTACAAAAATGGCTACCATAGTATGTATTAAAAGTTAGGTAGGTAGGTACATACTCTGTAGATTCTAATCTAAGTATTAAGACGGAATATTTAGGTAATACGAGAGCCATGCGAAATAAATCATTTAAGCAGGATTTGCTTAATAAAATTTATTATTAGTCCTGGACTAAGAGAGAATAGAAAATTATTTATTATGTACAGGCGCCTGCCCATTAAACTACCCGAAACTGTTAATTTTTTACAATCTAGGTACACTAGGTATAATCTAGGTACTTGAACTTTCTTTAGCGATAAAGTAGTCAAATTGTACATTATACAAGTAACATCCATAAAATAAAACATTTCCTAGGGTACGTGACACAATGGGCAGCCTTACTTATCACTAAAATCGATATTTTCATGACAAGAGAAGGAAAGACCTAGTTATTTACCTATCAATAAATGTCACTCTTGATTTTATAATTATTGACTACATAATATCTTAATTAAAATTGTAGTTATGCAGTGTCTAATTACCACGTGCCCTCACCACACCATATCTAGTTGTGTGGGGTAGGGTAGCAGAGTAACCTTTTTAGAACAAAGACCACCCAATATCTTGCGTGGACATCGTAAGATGAGAACCAAGTAATACAATATAATGTAACTGCTCGTATTTAGAGATATTTGTTGCCAAATGCGTAAAAGTATCTACTTTAGCATAATTATACCTATAATACGATAAGGATAACAATGCATGTAGTCAGTAGAAGTCTGACACTCCCCTTCGCTCTGCCCAAGAGCGGGGGGGGGGGGGGGGGGGGGTTATTCGATGATTTTCCACCCACCAAAAAAAAAGGATAACAATGCGTCTTGGCTTTGTAATCGCAACCGCGTCTACTTAGCATGTTCGGGGAACGGTCCCAAGGTGTGGGAGTGATCTAGTAAAAATAATACAAGTCCTAGACTATATGGTCCAAAAGAACATACCTACTTTTGAAGATATCGTAGTTTCGAACGTCTCTTATTATCGTTGATAATTAATACAAGTAACTAATTCATTTTTATTTAAACTAATATTTTTAAAGTTAAAAAATGCGATATTGTCATGTTGATTCTTTGATATGGTTTTGGGATATCATATAAAAACACCTTATAATTTATATTCTAAGTAATTTCACACCAGCAACCCGGTCCTTCCAGGCCTGATAAATGACAAAAGAGTCGTTCCCTATAATCACATAGCACTAAAACATGACGAAACGTGGTACACTTCTGCCTTGCACATCTAATGATATAGGCGTAATGTTATGTTATTATTACATGCAATGTCCATGCACGTCATAATAGCCTCTGCAGCTCCATGTTTAGTATCGCATCAATACCTAGGTTAATAAGATTGATGGGCTGATTGATATGGCCCAAATAAGAGGACACATTGATGCGCTTGCGACGCAATTTAATACCACCTTGTATGATAAATTTGCATATAATCATCAGCAATCATGATAATATATCATGAGATAAAATGTGACATCTTATAGTTGAAGTCCTTCTAACATAATCTTAAATGACGTCCAGTCAGTACATGCCGACAGCAACGTGGGCGAGGTTCTCAAAATTTATTCATTTGTTTTAAAGGTTTTTTTATCCTTAGTTGAACCTTCCACGAATTTATTATGTTACGAAGTTATGATCTTTATCAGAACCAGTATTTTAAACTATGTAACCAATTGTTGGTTGAAAGATCACAATAAAAGAGTACTCAACAACCCTGTAATCGTTCTCACATCACTGTCTGACCCTACACAGCTACCTGCATTCTTCACCATAAAAGAACGCGCAGTTACTTATTGTTTGTACCAACATCAAAACGATACCAAGAAAGATGTACACAAAAAGTCTTTATAATAATTGACATTTAAATATATCAGTTGAAAAGCATGATTTATAAACAGCTGTCTAGAACTTTATATAAGGTAAATACATTCGTTGTTGACGCCCCGCCGTATTATCGTCGCTATCACAGTTTTTATCAAACGCATGTATAAATAACCTTGTTATAGTGATTTAGAAACATTATCCAGTATCTATTTAATCTTCTAAAAACATTTACTTTCACTTGCAACTCGCCCAATGTATTATTTTTCGTGAATTCCGCCGAGAAATCCTGAAAGGGTCAATAATTGGCTGTTTTATCCTAGATATTTATGGCTCACCTCTGCATAAGCCTTGGGGAATTACAGGCGTGATGTTATGTGTGTATTAAGGCTCAATGTGACATTTCTGGTCGTTCGAAGAAAACAGCGCGAACCTAGATTTATGTGAAACGTATGTACTAGTAATTATTACATACATATTTCCGTGAAGTGAAGCCAAGTTATCCGTGACCAATCGTATCTATATACTTTACAACTCAGTTATTATTTTCTTGGGTTATTAACTTTGAGAAATGCTGAATATTGTGAAATAATTATCCTAAGTTCCAATCATTCGTCATTTAGTTTTAGCGAATTCACTTAATAACGATCGTTTCTATAGGATTTCAATTTTACAACCAACAATTTTGGCGAGTTATTCAGCCGTTTTGCCCTGTTGCCTGTTCTATTAAATATCAATCGTTAAACTGTTATCTACAAAAAAATAATAAACCATTGTCGTTTCTCCTAATTTTGCCAATTGATAAGATATCGCATGAAAGGCCAATCGATTGAACGAGTTGGTGAAAGCCATACATAGATCGTGATAAAAAGGGAAGCAAATGGCCATGGAATACAGATATTAATCGCAATTGATAGTAATAACTGGAAAAATATTTGTTGAAGATCATAATCTCGTCAAAAATATACATTTTAAGAGCATTATATAGTATACTATCTTTTGCTAATTGCTCACAAAGATACCAAGACTGACAGACAAGTTGACCTACTTAGCAAATCGTAGGCAGACACCGTGTATTTAAAACATACCTGGTGGGCGAAAAGTAATTATTCATTATTACAAATAAGAATAACTTTCTATCATGCTTTTTCAAATTAAAACGGTTATATTAGTTTAGTTTGTTTTAGGTAAAGTTTTCGTCGTAGCGTTCTGCGTAGCGTTATGCGTAGCGTTCTTCGTAGCGTTCTTTGTGGCGTTCTTCGTAGCGTTCTTCGTAGCGTTCTTCGTAGCGTTCTTCGTAGCATGCGCCGCGCCGTGTTAGCTAGCTATCTCAAATACGGAAGTTCAACATTTTGAAAGGCCCATCAAGACCTCCTCTTTAGCGCCATTTAGACTTACTAGCTCCTCAAAATGAAACCGAAATAGCTCTAGGCTACGTGCAACGATACCATAATGGCTGACTTCAAAGAAATGTTCAGAACTATTACGATCGATACACAAATTGCATTGCTACCACGCTAGGTACGAGTACTAGCCACTGCGTTTGTTTGCTGAGTCATGCTTCTGCAGTATTGAGTAGTATTGACCTAGTAGCCAACTGCCAATTGAACGTGGGAAATAGGGGTCGGTTATCGGTAAGCAGCAATATTCATGGAATTAGCTTCACTGTTGTTTGCCCATTTTTTACCTGGGTTAATCCAACAGAAATTTCTCAATAGCACGAAGTATTGACTCGTGCCTGCATGGCATAGGCTTGCCCGTTATTACATGGTACTCAAACAAAATTAACGAAATGTGTGTGTTCTATCGTTACACTCAGGGTAACCCTTCGGATAATTCAGGCGTGAAGCTATGCTGTTTTACTTATAGGATTAACTGCGACATGGTCTTGGTCACGCTTAGAGTAAAACTTCGCCGGTAGCATTCCCATTAGATGTATGTCATCACTATGTCTGAGGGTAATCATTTATGTGTTTGCTAACCTATCAATTAAACCTATAGGTAGTTTAGTATTTGTGATACAGCGTTTGACATCAGTCGCTTAATGCGAAACACTTGATAAAACAAAATTACAATCAATATTTTCAGTGTTAGAGAATTATAAAGATCTCTACCCTGTATACTTATTAGTTTGTTCGACTGTACGTGGATGGGTGACCATGACCACCCGTTATATGCCGTGTTTCAGCCGGGTCTCTGAGAGTACGTTACACCGTTGGTCCCCTGGCTGTCATTTGTAGTATTTTGACAGTCGTTACAGGTTATTAAAACACATCAGCCCGTAAGTCTGACAACTAGTCTTATATAGGAGTATTACCCAGGGGCTGCAGTCTCTACACTAATAACGACGCTACGAATGTCGTTAAGTCGTAAAATCGTAAACTTTCTTTAATAGATTTTCAACCTTATGCTTTTGAAATAAACCTGAAAATCTATTAGAGAAATTTGACATTTGATTTTTGGCATTTGAGACTGCAGCCCCAGTAACAAGTGGGTTGTGGAGGTCAGTCAGACAGGCAATTACTCCATGTATATTTCTCGTTTGTTTGCTAAAAAACTCTTAAGTAATGTTTGTATTCAATTTGTTTTGTTGTAATCTCGATACTTCATTAAATTAGTTATACAATTGATCACTGAAGTGTTTTCACTCAGTCTAGATCCTTTATACAACAAAAGTCCTTTTAACGGTCAATGCCGCAGAGAAAGCACACACAAGTCTTATCTCAGGTTTATTTAAGTTTGTCATAAGTATGTAGTGGACTTCGATGTGTAGAAATTAAATTATTGCTATAAATACGAACGTTGATAAGTATTTTTGGAGTAGAATTAACAATTATTATTATAATGAGAATCACTGTTAAAATATTTTTTTATCTCCCAGATGAGCTATTTAAAATAATAATAGAAAATACAAGCAATACAAAATTCTTATTTAACTAAAAAGTGCTTTTTATACGTATCCAAAGACGCTAACCCAAAAATCATTCATCGGAACTTGACAATAATGGAATGACATTCTAAATGCGGAAGCAAAGAAATGTTTGTCGATAATAATTGTTTAATAGCTACTTACAATTGAAGAAGACAGTCTCAATTTGAACGGAAGTCAATCAATGGGTGGTCTAGCAAATTACAATAAATTGGGTTTTATAAGTTGATTTTATAACCTGTTTAAAAGCCTCGTTGCTCAAGAGTTGAACAACGAATCCTGACTACAGAACCATGGTACCGTTGCTATGGCCTCCAGTCTGGGTTCAATCTTCAGAAGGATTTGTATGCTCCAGTAGTTTGGTTTTCCTGTTAGTCAAGCACTTTTTAGACTTATCCATGGCCGTAATCGTTGACAGAGTTTACAGTTGCGTATCAAGGTAATATAATAGGAAAATAATACGAATTGCGTAAAAATTCGCAACGCAGTTACTAAGTATTATATTATTATGAAAGGTCCATTTTAACGCAATTAATATTATGATCTGCTAAAGTGGCAATTTTAGACCTCATGTCGACTTAGCGACAAACCTCTTGTCAGAGCTCATTTTAAATTGGGCAGGGTTATCGAAATTTTCTTTCTAATACTTCGCTGTTGAACCCGGGAGTCCAGAATTATGCCTTAATAATAAAATAAGCAGAGATATGAGATATTCGTAGATTGGGACACCCATATTTCACAAAACCAGTATGTTTATGTCGATATTATAAAGGGGGCATGCCTATAATAATAATTATAGGCATACCCCCTATATCATAATAGTGGATTGTTGAAATGTGATGTCCCAATGTACTAATATCTCTGCTTACGCTTTCAAAGATAACGGTCGTGATGTCATGTAATGTTTGATCATATAATAAATGCTTGAGCACGTTTACTTGTATGTCCATGAAATTGACAAATCATGCATAGACGCTTCAATTTGAAAGAACACAATCTCGATGACGCGACTCTACGAAGGTTGAAGTTAAATTCCAATTTAGTTACAGTAAAATGTACTGAAAATACAGTTTTGAAAACCGGATTTTGCAATACAAATTAGGTATTGACTGCTTTCGTTTTATTTAGTTATAGCTCAAGTGTTGTCTTGTTTTAGTTTTATTTGAGATTACTTTTTAAATTCATATATCTATTTAGTTTTAATTTTTTCTTTATTTAAATTCTGTGTCTGTACACCACTTTTACTATTTTTTCATTTGTTAGTGAAGAGCGGGATCTCCTAGCACAGGTATATCTTTTACTTAAAAGGAGGTCTCTATGTAAGATAAAATGTAAAAGTTGTGCAAGTTTCTTTTTAGATTTTTTTTTTTCGTTGGTCTACCATGAGCTCCTCGATTGCCCGGTCGGGCAAAGTGTTAATGGGTTTCTCTATCTCGAAATTCTCAGTGGCAGCCACGGATTCCGGATTTGTGCCCTGTTAATAATTTTAATAGTCTCACATGGTACTTTAACTGACGAATTGCGGGTTTCAGAGATTAAAGGCGTGATGTTATGTTATATTATATAAACAAACTTATAACACCCCGTCGTAAAAAACGTCGTTAAAAATAAGTATTGAACAATTTTAGCTCCTCATTACCAGTCCATTAATTTAGGTACCATACAGGCATTCATCATTTCAGCCGAAAGACGTCCACTGCTGGACATAGGCCTCCCCTAAGTGTCGCCACATTGACCGGTCCCGTGCGTCTCGCATCCAGTGGATCCCCGCAACCTACACCAGGTCATCGGTACACAGGCATTACCGGCCTATAATTTTTTGCTGAAAATAATGCTATCACAGTGACTTATAATAATATTATGATAGTAATTGCATTGAATATTATCAGTATTATTCATCACACAAGTTTTGACAGACCTGTCAAACAAGCTACGGGTATGAATTACCGGCGGATTGCTTTATTATATACCTTCTTTTGTTTTACGTTAATTTATTTAGTTTCTGATTAGCATAATTAATACAAACCTGACTCATTATTGTCAACGAATAGTATCGTAATATAGATAAACGTGGATTATTTTAATGAAATTACCAGCAGACCGACTTCTGTATTGCACGGTATTCCACTTTAAACTTTTCGAAAATCTATATTTTGGTATCTATACTTACCTACTACCCAACTAGCAAAAGTTAGTTGTATAGAAGTCCATAGAACGTTTTGTAAAAACTAATCGATGGTCACATAAAAGGCCAAAGAAGGTGCACCTACAAAGAAAGTGGCGCAATTATATCTCCATTCAGTGTTAAAGTACAACTGTAGCGGTGTCAGGCATGACAATTTTGGCCTATTACAGTTGATGTAACAGTAACGCAATCTCTATTTCATGACATACAAGCCACCGCAACGCTACTAAAGTTCTTTTAGGTACTGTAAAACAGTTCATGATTCCATTACTTCACTATAATATTCATCGTTCATTCATTTTACATTCGTTCACGTGCAGTGTTTTTGAAGAGAATTGGATAATAAAAGAATACGAGGAGCCATATTGTGGCGAGTTATATATTATTTTGTAATTAAATTATTCGTCCCTTACGGGGAAAATGACGTGCGACTGTAATTTTACTGATAAAATATGTACTGGTTACCGACTATATTTGAATGCCCCCCTCGAATTATTGAGCTTTTACTAAAACAATTACGAATTTTAAGTCATAAACATACTTCCAGCTTCCTGAACACTACTATAGCATTCGTTATGACAGATTACAACCACCATTACATGTCGCATTAATTACGCTGAATCAAAATGTCAATATTGTTGTAAAAAAGCGATAGAAATGCCTTTACAAAACTGAATTAACATTTAAAAGCATTACTAACCTACCGTTATACACAGTTATTATGTTTTAAAAGAGAAATAATCTCCGATATAGTACTATTGTAATAGAGGGACTATAACAGTTATAAAAAAACAATCCTGTTTTAAAAAAGTGTCTCTATGATAAGTTTATCACTACGACTATAACGAGCGTTAAAAAACCTTTATATGACAATTTAAGTTCTATAAATGTAATTCGAAACTCAGCTATATCACCAAATCACTCTGTTGTAGACTTTTTGTACCCACTATAGTACTATGCACTGTAACGACGATCTAAAAATCCACAATATCACAATATCGCCCTATTCTTGAGTTTTCATCTCCACTTTAACGAAAGAGTCATTATAGTTCGTTCAGAACTTTTATTGCGTAAATCAGGCGCATTGGGGCGACAGTAAACACTGTTATAAAGTTCTATCGTTGTGTACTAGTCACATTGGAGGTTGCTATAACGCCTGACTATAACAGCTATACAAAGTCACGAAGTAAACCTTTACATCAATTCCTAATAGGTCCTTTTTGCTGTATAAACTTATAGAGCCAAATTGTATTGTCAAACGCTTTTACACAACAATCAGTCACCGCCAAAACCTTTATACATCGTTCACCCAGCTGTTTTGAGATATAAGGTTTGGTTATAGCGCAAAATTGCTGGTTGGGTAATAACATTTTGATGCGATAAAAAACATCACAGTCACACAAACATACACAAAAAGCAACTTTAATTATAATTTACTAGCTGATGCTCGCGTCATATTGTATACTAAAACCTTCCCCGAGAACCACTCTATCCATTGGTGAAAACACCATGAAAATCAGTGCAGTCGTTTTTGAGTTTATCACGAACAGACAGACAGACGCGGCAGAGGACTTTGTTTTATAATATGTATGTAGGCATTAGGTATAAGGTAATGATAGTGATAGCACGTGTAGTGGATCTGGTTCATTGCTTTGAATGCATCAATTAGCAACATTAATAAATTATGTCGTTTTGTTAGCACATACGGCTACCGAAAGCACACCGAAAGTGATAATATTTAAATAAACGCTATCTATTGGAAATCCCGGGTCAGTTACTGGTTTATTTTATCATTAAGTATTTATTATGTAGTTGTAAGTACCTACCTAGAAGCTACACACACGGCATCACATCAAGCCTAACATATCCTGTTTAACCTAACCTCGCTTTGACTGAGCTCCCCGTAGAATGAGAGATCAGCTTAATTTGGTTTAGTAAAACTTCATTTGTCGTATATAGTCATTAATTGCAACGCGTGTTTATCTAAGCAGTGTTTGCTTTTAATTTTGCATTCGTCATTTACGTGTTTTATGTTCATAGCTTCATGTTTAAATTTACGAATTACTTCACTTTTAGGAATGTGAGCTACTGTTTATAACACGCAATGACTAGCGAAACACTGATAACTTAGAATGACTTGTACAAATATATTTATATAATAATGAAAAAGAAACAAAATGTCACGGTTATAGGTACCGATAAACCGACGTGTGATAAGAATTTCCATATGTTCCGGTATGCCGGTCATGTGGTTTTCATTATGATAAACTGAATATTTTGCTAGAACTTACCGTTTATTTAACTAGCATTTCATGTCAAAGTCAAAGTTATTTTTAAGCAACAAATGTGGTAAAAGAGATGGTAAAATAATAAATACGTAGTGCAATGACAGATTTCGCCATTAAGTTGGCATGCATGGGCGACTTCGTTCGCAAAAATTGTAATAAGTAGGTCGGCTAAAGATCAACCCTATTGGCAGTTATTATAAAGCCACGAGATTACTTTCTATAAATAAAGGAGTTTACCTCAAACAAAAGCTGGTATTTTTCCTCAAGGAGTCCTTTGTCTCAACTGTGATACATTTATATGCTCAAAATAACTCATTTGTGTGGCCTTACCAATAAAGTAAACATATGCACACAGCACAAGTCAGGGATAAATTTAATGTTACAAAACTTCTACTTGCTGCTAAAAACGTGATTTGTTAGGAATATATTTTGCTGATCAGGATTTTAAATGTTTCAAAAATTATCAAAATAATTAAGGATAACACAACCGAAGACAAATATTTGAAATAAGAACAGTATACAAATACTCCCACTGCCACCCTAGACTGAAAACATCTATGGTGTAAACCGCCTCGAAGCAAGAAACCACATGTAATACCGTGAACAACACTTCCTGAAGCTTCACTCAGGAAGTGATTTGAAAATTCTGTTTTAATCTGTGGTCATTTTTCTCGGTGAGAATTCGTACCAATCTTTGCTCTCTAGGTCGACGACCAAACAGGAGAACTACTACATTCTAGCATGTTATACCGACGTGCTGCATACAGTCATAATGTATGCATTCAGCTGTGTTGGCGTAGCGCCCGATACGATAATTATTTCAAAAACAAACTTTCTTTGTCTTATCTCGCACATACTCGTATAACATTGTCTATTATCCACTTATACCCTTGTAGACAAACCATACTTACCATAGTCGTCTGATGCCTTATTGTAGTAAAAATATCAAAAATACTTCGAAAAATACTTCGATTGACGGCACGGTTAGCGCAGTGGCTCAAGCAATGGACTGCCGCGCTGCGTGTCGCGGGTTCGATCCCCGCACGGAACAAATATTTGTAAGATCTACAGATAGTTGTTCCGGTTCTGGGTATTTGTGTATGTGAGTTTAAATGTTTGTGAACGCACCCACGATACAGGAGAAATTCCTAGTGTGGGGCAACGTTTTAAAAGAAAAAAAAAAAAAACTTCAGGAATCCGGAGAGCCACGTCATTTTTCGTAGTACGTAATAAAAACTGCTTAGCACGTGCGTTTTGAAGTGAAATATTTCTCTTTTTATTTGGCAACAACAGACTACTTTATTTATACATTAAAATTATGGGTCTGATGAAGTTATACGGGTAAATGACCCAATTACTAAAAAAGTTTAAATTACTGCACACACTTATTACTTACTTACTTTTATTGCCCACCCTCCGCCACAGAAAGCGAAGAAGCCTGACTCTCGGCAGTGAGAAATAAATAAGGGGAATATTATAGTTATGATATGACATAACTTACTTTTAAAATAGATATGATATTATAGCAATCAATTATAGAATAAACCTGAATACTTTTTTTACAAAATATCACCAGCAGTACAGCAGCAAAATGAGAACTGACGCTATCTACAATGCTATTTACCAGTATTTTTTTTTATATGTAGATTTTTTGAGTATTTTTTTAAATTCACATTCATTTTATTTCATTGTTTTATTTATTATTTATACTGTTTTGAAAAATGAAGTATTGAACCACGAGAAGATAAATAGGATACCATGAACTAAAAACATAAAGGTTGTCCCATTACAAACTACCGCTCGACGGTGTGTAAGGTTTCGTTGTTAACGTCACAGCGTTGACAAGTTGGCGCTTAACGAGCACGTGTTGACGTGTGTTATCAATAATATTTATTTTAGTTTCTGCCTGATCGTCCCCGAGATTTCAATGGGCATGATTTGTTAGAGGAGGCCTAAAGCAAAGTGACAAGTCGATTAATTTTTCATAAAATTGGCAAAACCTTACACATATTAGCGAATAGCTACAACAGTGACGATTTTCAATATTTCTTTTAACATTTTTTTGTGGCCAGTCTTTTTTTTGCGCTTTCAGCACATACTACGTTCTTGTTCTGACGCAGAATAAGTCATCATCCGTATCCGTCACAAGTTGTTGAAATTAAATCGATAGAGGAACCTAACAGACGATTAATCGTCGTGTATACCAGCTGGTCTTTCACAACGCGTAGTACAAGAAAGGTAACGATTGAGGTTAATTATTGAGTAAGGAATTCAGAACAACGTGTACCTACTCATATAAGGTGTGCCCGGATGGAGGATTGGAGTCTCATTCTTTATTATCGAAAAGAGGTCCTGTGACCAGGCTGTTGTTTATAATTGGTAAACTAGCGCTTGGTCTATCTACCCTACTACTTTAATCAGCCTCAAGTTTATGAGGTTGAATAAATGAACAGGCTAAAGTATGAGGGAATACGTAACGTAAAAACTAAGTACAAAGTGATTTCGTCCAGTAGCATTCTTATCTCTCTTCTTGTTTGGACTGGTGAAGGTTTTTTTTCTAATAGACATCATTTCCTTGCTCTTATCTCAATTTATGTGGGGTTGGCGCAGCATGTCTTCTTCTTCAATCTTCCCTGTATCTCGTCATCTCATGAGAGCTGACACACCTTTCTTCATGTCATCCTTAACACAGTCCATCCATCGTTTCTTTGGTCTTCATCTACTCCTATACCCATCTACATCATACTCAAGGGTTTTTTCTAATTGTAGCATTAGAAAGTTTAAAACCTTCCAGTGTCTTCCACAGTGGACTTAACCTTGCTATCTTATTAACTGAAGTTGATTAACGAAGACTTTCAAGAACCAACCAAGCAAGTTAATCAAGTTATTAAGTAAACTTATACCCAAGAAGTTGTTCAGAAGCCTCACCGCGAACTTTCACCAAGTTGGTACTGTCATAAAATATCATGTTTCATGAACCGCGCAGTTAGTTGAAAAGAAATGGAATAACGGTAATCCTAGATTTTTTGTTCCATCATTCAAGGCAGAATACTACAAAAACACAGATATGTCACAGCAATTACCGCTAGAATTTTTCATTTAAACTAAACAGACGGATTGTTGCATCTGCCGTATTTTTATGAAATTATCTTAGTTCAGCAGTTCAATCCTGAACATGGGCCAAACTTAGCCTGCCTACCTTGGGAGAGCCCAAGCTGCTCACAGCACACTGCCCTCTGCCGTCCCGATCCTAATTATATCGTTAAGAGGAAATGCGAGTGCTGTCTCTTTCTACTATCGCTGTCTCTCTCCGTCCTCCTGCCCTCAAATACGTGCGATAAGGACAACTGTAGAAAAAAGTTAGAATTCGAGGTTTGGCTCTCGCCTATTTCCTCCTCCAATATTGAACCAATTTAAAAGATATTTTAGACAATGAATAAGGAGGATATATACTACGCCGCTATGTTTTTCTTTTTTCGTTAATAGTTGTCAAATTTGTACACTAGGACTCTGTTAACAGCGATCTAAACAAGCAATTTTGAGCATTTTTTGAGGGTTCTAGTGCTTATAAAAATAATTTATCACCAAAAAGGAAAACATAGGGGCATAGAAATAGTTAATATTTATTATTCTGTAAAAAACCATTGCTCTAGGGTCATTAACCAAAAAGAAAACAGGCGAGAGCGTTTGTATGGAGAAAAGACCACTCGCGTTTCCTCTTAACGAACAGATAAGTTTGCCAAAATAGGTGCATATGCGTTTTATTCAATTATTAAAATCCTAAAGACAGCGATAAAAAAAAAACGTGTGGGAGTTGAATGCAGTCGGGGTCTGAGGTAAAGAGCGGGAGCAGTGTAGTGCTGTGCTATTCACACTAGTGTAATGCGGTAGTGCTGTCACAGCCTACCGCATTCCTAAGCTCTGCATTCAACTCGCGCGCTATCTGTAAGTGTTTTGAATTCCAATGTTGTACATTGTCATGTCGTGCATTGCTGGTATGTGCATTACTGTGACGGGCATTATAGGGACTCGTTATTTTCCGTAACCATAGCAACCCTTAAACTTGACACTGAATATTTTTGTTAGGAAATCTCTGGATTCGCTCTCCACGCTCAACTCAAGGCCCGCGATAGAATCTATGCAATAGATTAAAAATAGAAAAAAACACTTGGAGCGCCATATGACTGTTCTAGTGCAAATATGTCTGGAGACAGCATTAGCACGCTTATATTTATATGAAGAGTCATACAAGCATTAAGCGTATCTGAACGCAAGTGTAACACAACCTAGCAACAAGCTTCCAATTCAACAGACAGTGAAGTGGTTTATTTATTTGTAAAAAGCATATCAAACTATTTGCTTTCTTTATCTTAATAGCTGAGTGTCGATAGCTATAGCGATAGCAGTCACCGCATATTGTTTACAATTCATGACCATCTTAGCTATCAACAGCCAAACGATTAGTCTTCAGTATGCCTGTCAAATCTTTTATCAATATTTTTGTTATGTTTTATGTCAACCGGTGTTCATCACGTTAACCTTGGCCAGATCATTTTTATCAGTCTATTCAAATATTTTGTTTTCTGAGATTTTAATATGTATTTTATAGCACATGATTTGTTTTGTTGTGCTTGTATAGTTTTGTTTCCTTCCTTCTACTTCTATGTATAAGAATGTTCAATCTATGTAATTTAACTCTTTTCTTCTGATTAATAATAAGAACGAGTTGAATTCGACCCATCATCAGAATCTCTGGTTTGGTCTACTGCGTCGAATTTTTTGAGTTTTGTGGGATCCCATAAGTACATTACTACTTACATACATAATGTGGTATTTTGCCCATTGTTGCTAACAATGATTATAACCTATATATAAGTTTTGTAATAATTTATTATTGAAACGCTGATCGACTTTGTTATCGCAATATTTGTAAAAGTAATTGCAAAGTAGACCGTAAAGTTTTATAACACCGTTGCCGTTGCAGCGCATTCAAGCAATGTAAACAATATAAACTTAGTACTTACCTACCGTACGTCACCTGGGGGTGACAACTGTGGGTGGTTATAATTGTAAAACGTGAGGGGGTGTGCCGTGTGTCCCTGAGGTGTCAGTAACTGATGTTTTATTGTATTCTGCAAACACCACGCAGGCAGCAACGTGCATGTAATCATCATTATTCTCTTTACACTATTATTTCTGTCTTATTATTTGTTGGGTGGAACATTCTTAATAGAAAACCACTTTTCCGACATTATGAAATTGGTGTTTTTTTAACTTTGTTCTAAGGCAACCAGAGCCCGCGTGGTGGATTACGGCCAATCATGGAGCAAAATAACGGCCAATACTTTTCTCAGACAATAAAGGCCTGTGTAGGCTGTGTGGCTATGTCCCAGCTCTGAGGACGTTAGGCTGATTTAATTTATGTAATAAGTATGACATGCAGTTACTCAATGACTTGTATGAAGTACATTCACGACAATGTTGCTACGGGTCGGGCAAAATTTAGTCATCGACTCGAAAAGAAGAAGAACTATGACGTCTGGGCAGTGGGCATGTTTGCTGTTGAGTGTTCTATTCTGTAACGAAAACCTACCATACCATACCCTAAGTAGTTCATTTAAGAAAAACAGCTTTGAGACAATACTACCACTACGCAAATAACTGTTTTGTAGCAAAAATTGTGAATAATATTGACGTACACGATGACACCGTTTGTTGTTGCACTACCTTCTCTGTTACAAATCACAATTACTTATTATTGTATTAATCTATATAATGTCATTCGTGGCTCCTATTTTCTCGACCAAGTCATACCTTTATGAATCAATTATCTCAAAGTAAATGCGCAATCATGAATGAACATACTGACATATTTAGAGGTTTAGTTCTGTACATCATGTCATTCTTTATTAGTTCGTTATTTAAGTGTCAGGAGTTTCTGCCCATCAGGATTTGTGCCTGGTGGAAGACAAGGACAACACTTTCACGGTCACCTGCTATTAAAGGAACTTAAACATACCTGGCGAAATGTGTATGTACAAATGGGTACAAGTGTATAACTCTGTCTAACCCTTTGGGTGGTACAAACGTGATGCAATGTCATTCTTTATCTATCTATCTATCTTATATATAAATAAAAAGAGAAGTCCTGACTGACTGACTGACTGATTGACTGACTGACTCATCAACGCCCAGCCCAAACCCTTGGACCTAGAAAGCTAAAATTTTGCACAGAGGTTCCCTTTATAATGTAGACAAGGAATAAGGAAGGATTTTTCGAAATTCAACCCCTAAGGTAGTTAAATTTAGGGGATGAAAGTTTGTATGGAAAATCGACATATTCATGCGGGCGAAGCCGCTGGCAAAAGCTAGTTTATTATAATCCAGGCCTATTGTACTCACGAATTACCAAATAACGGTGAGGTCTATAAAACGGTACTCAATTTACCACGTGCGAAACTCAGAATGTTGCTCGCGATTTTTTATTGGGTTCAATAAACTTGTTGGCTCCTAAGTAATGATTGATATTCGTAGCTCGGCTCGTTTAGATCGCACTTAATACCGTGTCATGCGATAGTAGCGTAAGTAGCGGTACCTCTAGAGGTATTTGTATGGCTTCCCTTCGCTTCAGGGTATAGGCTGCGACAGCTAGTGTCGGATTTCGCCTCGATAGTGAATGGTGGCACGTTTTGTACGTCATTAGCCAAGTAATACGATATTATTTCGTGCTATGTCTACGTACTTACAGTCAGTGATAAAATGTATATGTACTTAATTACTTAAATGTTATCACATCGTTCAGTTTAGTTAACTTTCGTTTTTTGAAGAAGTCTGAATAGAATAAAGGTATAGAATAATCTTTATTATTTTCAGCATACAAAACAGGTATAAAATAAGCCTAGATCATATTGATTTAGGTTCTGTAATTCATAATTATTATAAAACAAAGTCGGTTTAGTTACATTAAATAAAATTCACGAACGGCTGGACATCTTTGGTATGTTAGATTGGTCTGCGCCCGAATAGCAGAATAACTATTAAAATGTCTGAAAAATTCACGAATGAAATGAGGTTTAAATTAAATCAGGTTTAGCAGCTCACATTACATACGCTTTGGCTTATTTGTATGGTAGGTAGTGGTTGCGTTGGTAGGATAGTGTGGTGTGGGTGGGCACAAAATACACGGAGGCAGTAGATACTAGATAGGAACACTAGTTGCGGACACCGTGGCAATGCACCTTATTGCCACGGTGTCCACAGCTAGTGTTAAATAATAAAATAAAAACTACGAAATGTGAGCAACTTTTACATTTATATTTATTGATTAGGCACTCACTCTAAACCCAATTTAATTTATAAGAGTAGATGGTAACTATGTACCTAACAATAAATATTTTTTCGGTAATAAAATCACAAATCAGACGCGCTTCAGGCTTTGACATACCTACATATTTTTAAATCTACACCTAATGCATTATTCAATAGCAAAACAGACTGTTGGTGATAAAATTAAACAAGGAAATCGTTTTAAATTGAAGATGACATATTGATTATTAATTTTAATATATTACCAAGTACCTATTCAAATTAGGATTCACTGGGTTTTCCTTTAGTTAGTGTCCGATAAAGATAAGCAGAATTGGACAGTTTTCCTGTATGCACTGAGAATTTACTACAATTTATTTAAATTCCAAACCTCTAATCTAAATATCAAAGTCTCTACTCAACTCTGTTCCTGTCTCTTATTACTACTGAACTTCTCAAGATAAATAGATAGCTTAGTAGGACTTGTATTACCTACATTAAAAATCGCAAGTCACAAGAGTCAACTAGTTGCAAACAAAATCCGACTCCAGTCGGATCCAGCAGATATAGCACTAGTATTAATTATCTCGCATGGCCTATCGTTTGAAGGATATAATAACTAGTGATACTGACATAAAACACTATAAAACAATAACGATACAATTACGGCATACATTGACACTGAAATATAAGGAAATATAATTATGTATGGCGCATGTGTTTGTATAATAAAACGTGATGTACTCATCAAACTAAAACTGGAAGTGTGACATAGATACTTGCAAACAAACATAAATACTAACACCTTATTCCCATGCGTGTAGTAGGCAGAAACAATACAAAATCCTTAGAGGTATATATATGTAAACGCGAAAGTAACTCTCTTCTGTCTGTGTGTCAGTCTGTATGTTACCTCTTAACGTCTAAACAGCTGCACATGGCCTAGTTTAGGACAGTTCTTCTGTAATAAGGTCATAAGCTACTTACATTTTATCCTGTTAACTGGTTGACAAGGAGCTTGCTTGCGCCTTCGCTCGAGAAGTATACCTAAGTAAAATATAAAATAATTGTATAGGAGTTGGATTTTTAAAGTAATAAGCATGCATGTAAAGTTCATCATTCCGGGTAATGAAAATATGTGAACGATATAGCAAGTAAGAAGAATTTAAAAAGATAACTCAAAGACTATAAACCTTAAACTTACCTACTCTAACCAGTTAACTTTAACTAAACTACTTTTTTAGTTTTAGTTTTCATCAAAATCGGGCTGGAGAGTCATTTTCACGAGTGTTTTCGCTATTCCTCATATTTTAGTACTAGCGGACGTCCCGCGGTTTCACCCGCGTAAATCCCGTTCCCGTGGGAATACAGGGATAAAAAGTAGCCTATGACACTCAGCAATAATGTGGCTTTCTATTGGTGAAAGAATTTTTAAAATCGGTTCAGTAGATCCCGAGATTACCCCTTACAATTTAACAAATATACAAACACACAAACTTTACCTCTTTATAATATTAGTATAGATTACTAGCGGACGTCCCGCGGTTTCACCCGCGTAGATCTCGTTCCCGTGGGAATACAGGGATAAAAAGTAGCCTATGACACTCAGCAATAATGTGGCCTCCTATTGGTGAAAGAATTCTTAAAATCGGTTCAGTAGATCCCGAGATTACCCCTTACAATTTAACAAATATACAAACACACAAACTTTACCTCTTTATAATATTAGTATAGATTAGTATTAGTATAGATTTGGCTATCCACGCCCACTTGAAAAAAAACATTATGTATACCTATAGGGATATAATTATACACAATGACATAATTAATGGGTGTTTCCGACAAAATTATGACGGATTTCAAAGTTTATCTTTTTAAGGTCTTACAAGTGGCAGCAAGGACATTCAATTCAATTCGAACAACTTCCTAAACATTTTGTATACGAGGCCTATGAAAACTTTTATTGTTTTTTTTTCTTGAGAGGAGAATATTTTGTGAATTGTGTTGCCAAACCCAGGGTGCATGGTCATGTAAATGTTACTCTCATTTACTTTACCACCCTTCGTTTGGCAACACAATTCAAAACAAAGTTAAAATAAAGAAATAGAAAGCCACAATAATACTGGCATGGTTTTGAACTTGAAAACTTCATGAAACAAAGCTTATCTCAAGGACACATACAGCTATTTAATTACTAGGACAGCATTCATATAAATTGCTATGTACTTATACCTATCTTTTAATATTTGTTCAGTACAAAGTAATAGTTGTAAGTATATGTATTCATTCGGCGAGCACTAATTTTCTGATGTAGTTACAATACGAGGGGGTGACTTGTCATAATTGTCATGATGAGTGTCATTGTCTGCTTGGTCTTTTCTCAACTATACTAGAGTCGGCTTCCAATCTAAACGGATACTGTTGAATACCAGTTCTATATATAGAGTGACTGGCTATCTGACATTCACAACCCTGTGACTAGGTCACAATACCCCTCGGTGGAACTGGTTGTCAGACGTTCAACCTCCTGATTACCCCATGAGAGTAAAGACTGTCAAATATCTACAAATAACACCCGGGACCTATCACGAATTCATGAGTGAACGTAAAATAAAGGAAACCACAAACTGCTTTTATGTCCTAATAAGGACAAAGAGTTTTATTTAACATACAATAAAGTGATTTACGTTACCACAACACGCTCGTGTATTTACACAAGTAGGGGATACGTGTATTGTATTGTTTTACAGGGTAGTGTCCGCTACTCCACGTGTATTTTGCTTACTGGGGTGGAAAAACTCACCCTAATTCCCTGAGAAAAAAGTCTCTCTATCATCTATCATCTACCTCGAAGGATCATCTCGTACACATTTCCCCTTAGTAATAACTTTATTATCCACTTAGGAACAAGTTTATTGATTCCACACGGTTGACTATGAGGTCAATAAGGGGCAGAAGATAATTATAGCTTGGTCTATTGATTGCAATAGATAATTTAATGTCGCGTAGACAATATTGTGAATCGATAAATAAACTGATCGAGCGCAGCTTTTTAGAGCTTATACTACCTCAAACGCGAGTTTTATAATGCGTAAAAGTATATGATTCACTGCAGTAATCAAAATCAGAAAAATATATGATATTCTTCAGGATATATGCTAGTGACATAGTGTTGTGAAAACATAATAAGTACAACTAACTTTGCTTGATAGAAAAAAATCGCGAAGATAGCTCTAAAAAAATTCTTTTATCGAGTAAAACCTATACTGAAATACTTGTCATCGTTCTGATTTGTTTGCCAAATAATTCTACAAGCAACATACTAAAATCATAGGGTTTTACTTTTTTAGTCCAATCAATAGTTTTTTTTGTAAATCGCAAAATACCACTAATTTCGCACTATTCGGCCGCAGCGAAAGATTTTTTTTCTAACAGTATTCAAGCCAAGTTTGAACCACCACAAATAGGGTTGCTTATCTGAGGTAGCATACGCTCTTAATAAAGGTATTAACTAAAGGCATTTTGATTTTTTTTCCCTTTTTTTTTTGGGGGGGTGGGAAATCATTAAATAACCCCTCCCGCTCTTGGGCAGAGCGAAAGGGAGTATCAGACTGTTGTCGATGTTCCTTCTTAGCCCTTTATGTCGAGGCCGCGGTATCTTTTACGAACAACCCGCAGCCCCGACGGGAATTTGTTTCCCTTCAGTCGTATAGATGTAAACTAATAATTTCAGACAACAGTTGTCCACACTGCTGGACATATACAACCTATGCCCCCACCCCCTAATCGTCACCCGATCGACCGGTCTTGTCCTTCTTCTCCCCCCATTAGATTCCCGTGGCCTTCACAAGGTCATGGGTCCGCTTTGCGAGATCTACATAGAACTACGAAATTTTCTTTAAAGTTACAACCAAAGTTTACTAAATTTTTGAATCGATAGTTGAATGTAAAAGTAACGTGTCTATCACAATCTAGAACCCTATCTTCTATTTGATAAAACAAACCAATCTTAAAATGGTATCATTTTGATTCAACCACCCGTTTTCATATTATTACTGGAGAACGGAATTCATGACGTCTAGAATGGAAGACGGTGACTGCTAAGATGACGAGTTGGTAAAGAAGAAGGCATAATGCGCCGATCCCAAATAAATTGGGATAAGGGTAGGAGAATAATGTAATTTTTTTTTTTAAACGTTGCCCCACACTAGGAATTTCTCCTGTATCGTGGGTGCGTTCACAAACATTTAAACCCATATACACAAATACCCAGACCAGACAGAATGATGACTGGTGATGGAGATTGACATTACTACTCCTTTTTTTTGGTGGGTGGAAAATCATCAAATGACCCCCCCCCCCCCCCGCTCTTGGGCAGAGCGAAGGGGAGTGTCAGACTTCTACTGACTAAAAACCGAACCCATGTACCTTCATGCCACGTTTTCTAGTACAAAAATCCGCGGCCGCAACGGGCGTCGGCCCTTGCGGGCCCCTCCTTGCTGACAGCTTTTAGAGGAACACGAACGCGCCGCCGACACGGTCTGTTGCCGTTATGACGACGGCCGGACAGTGAGCTAGCCCATTACTCACCGTCTACGGTGGCCGGAAGCCATCACGTGGCCCCCGACGCCCGGAGCGCCTTCCGCGGCAGCTGGGACGTTGGGAGGTTCGCTCCCTCTCTCGTTCCGCCACCTCCTTCGCTAGCATCACTGCTTCGCAGAAGGAGGCGACGACGGCGTCCCATTCCTCCTTGCCCCGGACCATGGCTTGCACCAGGGCCGGACACGAGAGGTCGCCGCCGCCGAACATTACTACTCCTGACTTCACACACACTTCCCTTGCATTTCTAATCCATGTTACTTACTAGTGTAAGTAAGTAACATACTAACAAAACTTGTAGTCATCATCATTATCATCATTATGAACCCCCCCCCCCCCCCATACCCCTTGTCCCTTATCCCAATTCATTTGGCGCAGCATGTCTTCTTCCATACTTCTCTGTTGGACATGTCTCATGAGATGATGAACATCTCATGAGACATGTCCTTTTTTGCCATAATAATAATATCATTCATAACAAAGTCCATCCATCGTTTCTAGAACAAAACTTGTAGTCTAAAAAGTAAAGGTTTTTTAACTTAATTTCACCCAGCCGCGAAACGTCACCTAACCACCTAACAGTAACATTTCTGTCGTCACCACAAGTGTCCATTCAGTAAAGTGACGTCAGGCTATGGCTTCTTAAATTACAACATGGTTACCCTACACCTATCAACTGTTTTTAGCCAAGTGCTAATTGATTGCTTCCTTTGTTAGTACAAAGAGAGACGTCACACATCAGACAGCCGATGTTCTGTGGGTCACTGAGGTAGCAGATCATCATTATCGCGTCAACACGTTATCACACCTAAACAGTGATGAACTGATGACACAAGATCTGTCAGACTACGCATTGAAGTCGCAGACAACGAGCAGTGTGCTGACTTCCTTTACGATTGTTGATGGTACCCTTATCGGGGAAAGTCAATGCTAATGTATCTTTTGTTTCACAATTAAAAAAAAAGTTGTTTGTTTAAATAAGAGGTCTTTGTTGGACATTTGAAAGAATTCTTATTTATTTATTATTCCGTTTTATATTGTTGGGGTATTTCGTGCCCTATAAATAACTGCCGTTCGGATCCACCTTAAGGTTAAGCCGTGCTATCCTAGGTTGGTTCGTAGTACTCCTCAGAGCCCAGTCCCGGTGGCCATATAAACACTGAAAACCAGTCTAACCAAAGGGTATATTACCCAGTACTAACTGGGTCGTGGAGGTCAGATAGGCAGTTGCTCCATGTAAAATACTGAAATTAAGCTATCCGGTTAGACTGGAAGCCGGCCTCAACATAGTTGGGAAATGGGGTAGGCAGATGATGATTCCATTTCATGTCGTGGAAGCCGTACGTTACGGAAGCTAGCGACATAGATATCAATAAAAAAACTGTAGCTTAGAATTTAGAAATAAAGGTTGATGAAACTGTTGATGTAATTCAAATTCAAGTTATTTATTTCAAACATTAGTCCATAGTGTTAGTATGACACAAAAGTGTATGGAACACAAGATCAAATACATAGTTTGTTTAGGCACACAAGTTCATCTAATGAAAATAAATGGTCGTTCTGTTTACATAAATCACAGCTAAATGATTAATGAAATTCAGTGAAATTGTTACTCATTGTCTCGTTTAGTTTAATGATATTTTAAGACAAACTACTAGTTAATGATGTAGGTAAATACTAATTACGATAAATAAATAATCAAAGAATTGAACATTATGAAAGGCGTGATTAAAACGTGACAATTTAGCTAAGCACGAGTAGGTTTGCTAACGGCATCATACGAGTACCAATTTCACATTATCACACTAATTAATAGACCATAAGACAGAAATACCCGTGAGTTTTGCAGCCAATGGTCATGCCAAACTTAGGGGTAACAACAAGCACACTTGTCACGGTAATATTATTATTATCATTTAGTTTTATGCCGAGCATAAAAATCCACAAAAAAAAACATCTGTTTGTAACTCTACTTAGAGTTTATTGTTAAAGGGAATAAATAAAATACATTAATTTAGTAAATAGCAAAAATATGGCATGGTGGATATAGCCCATTCCTTCTTATAGAGAGGCCTGTGTCCCAGCAGTGGGAACATTAAACAAAAGTGCTGAAGGTTTTCAACCAACCATTTGCAGGAAGAGGGAAGGTCTTTTATCGGAATGCCATTGACATACATGTGCCGTCGAACAATGCCTAGTTATTTAAGTTATACGATAACTTTGTAGTGGTACTTAGTAATACTATGAATGGCACAACTTTGTTGAACAATGTCACTTTCATTCATTCATATTTTAAACCAATTGAATCGATCCGTAGCGGGTACAAAGATACCGCGGCCTCGACATTAAGGGCTAAGAAGGAACATGGGTGGTTTTTAGTCGGTAGAAGTCTGACACTCCCTTTCGCTCTGCCCAAGAGCGATAGGGGGGTTATTTCATGATTTTCCACGCACGATAAAAAAAAATTGCGGGTTTTGATCGATTTAAATTAACTATGTGCCAAATACGTACCTACATAAATAGCAATAATATGGCATAGTGGATAATAGCCCATTCCCTCTCATAGAGTCCTGTGTCCCAGCAGTGGGAACATGAAACAAAAATGCTGAATGATTGAGATAAGGTTTCCAACCAACCATTTGCAGGAAGAGGGCGGCCATTCTCCGATTGCCTAATTACCGCAAACTTTTTTATTTTCATATTTTAATGTGTTTTCACTAATTTGCCTTAGAGACATTAAAATATGAAATAATTCTTTCAAATTTAATGTGTTTAAGTCAAATTAGTGAAAAATAAAAAAAAGGTTACGGTAATTAGGTAAGGACGCGAAATCGGAGAATGACTGAGAGAAGGTCTTTTTATCAGAATGTTAATGACTGTGCCGTCGAACAACGCCTAGTTACGGTGGTACTTGGTAATACTACGAATGGCACAACTTTGTTGTACAATGACAGTTTCATTCATTCATATCGATCGAAAGGCGTTTAATAGTTTTAAACCAATTGAATCGATCCGTGGTGTTGATCGATTTAAATTAACTATAGTATGTGCTAAATACATGCATTATGTATTTTGTATCATTGTTGCAAAAATATTATGTGTTTTCTGTGTTATAAAGGTATAGTCGACCAAGAAATTGGTTTACCACTCTAAGGTTGAATATCATTTGCACGTACAAAACATCAAGTGCTATTTTCACGTCAGAATCTGTCAATCTGTCATCCTTAGCGAATAATTATGTTACTGGGAGATGTCATCAAAAGTGGTAAGCCAATTTCTTGGTCGACTATACAAAACGTTAAAATGCCATGCCCGATGCGTGAAGTTATTAAATAAAGTGGCCATTTTAAACTTACGATACTTTAAATTTACGATACTTTAGAAAGTTGTCAATTTGTCATGTCACTTTGAAACTATAAAAAAAATTATTATAAAAAAAATAATTGTTGTTTCATTTATTTTAAATCACGGATCCCTTAGCGTTATAAATGAAGTTGTGTATAACGTCAAACGTCCCCTGTATAACGTCTGGGCTCTGGCTACCCTTAATTTATGAAAGTCACGATGATTATTAGCACCCAGTGTATGTACGACATATTTTTGACAAACTTTTCTAAAGTGCTAAACGTTTTAGTTTCGTAACGAACCTGTAACATTTTAGGCCACTTTTCACATTGAGAAGCCAACGTGTCCGAATAAAATTATCGGAGCGTAAAATCTTTTGTGACAAATATCTTAAAGTTCGTGTAATACGATAAAAACTGACCATGCAATTTCAGAATCTCTCGCAAACCTTTTTTTCTGTAAACCAATTATGGCATCTGTTTGAATTTATTTTTTATAACTTACACTTAAACCTAATCACGTCTGTGTGTCAAAATATAAAAATCTCGATATTTTCTCACTAAGTAAAGAAAATTGCAGTTTCATTAGGTTTGAATTTGATTATAATTAACCTTTATAATTGTCTCTAGGTTCATTTGATTTTCGCAATCGCTTTATCAGCAGTCTCGTCCGAATTTTTATGGTCTATCATCACCTTACTTCCGGTTAAATAATTTTAAGTAATATTTTCTTATAAGTAGGTACCTCCGTAATAATACCATCACCACCAACGCTACTAACGCAAGACAATGAAGCATTACAGAAGAACCGAATAAAAATTTAAGTTTATCAGTATTTTTATATTTTACATACACTCACCGGCACGGAATCTTGGCCAAGCGCTTATCTCGCAAATACACGCAATAACAAAAACTTTAAGTGTTTCCAATTACTGTTTCTTATGGGGTTAGGTTACAAAAATGTTTACTCTTAGTTCAAGAGGGTAATTCATTATGTTTGAGTGCACTAGGGTGCAACTTTTAATTTTTAGTTGAATCGTGTCTCTTGAGCGACTAAGTTGCAAGTTTAAATTTGTGTGTTGTAAAAGTTTACGGTTAACTTATTGAGGTATTGTGCTTTTGTGCTTTTTATTGATTAACTGAAGGTGCTTTAACACCAATAAAAATGCCATTAACACCAGCGCAGGTTGCACAGGCTGTAGCATTAATCGACCAAGGGTTGACACAGCGTGAAGTTGCCGTGGTGCTTAATGTACCACGTTCATCAATGCAGTATGCCCTAAAACGATACCAGGAGACAGGCCACTATTCCCGTAGACCAGGCAGTGGAGGTGTCAGATGCACATCGGCCCGGGATGACCGTTTTATTGTCCTGGAAATTTTAAGAAACCGCTACCTGACCGCTGTTGAGATACGGCAGCGGCTCCAAATTGCAAGAGGCGTGAATGTTAGTGAGCGCACGGTGAGAAGACGAATGGAGGAAGTGAATTTAAAAGCCCGTAGACCAGCACGCGGTCCAGAACTCCTCAGACATCACCGAGTAGCTCGACTTCAATTCGCACGTGAACACGCTAGCTGGACCCACGAGCAATGGGCTCGAGTGCTGTTCACAGATGAGTGCCGAATAGCTTTGCGCGCCCCAGACGGTCGGGAGCGAGTGTGGAGAAGAAGAGGAGAGAGATTTCTACCCATTACCACCACACAAACTGTGAGTTTCAATGGAGGCTCTGTAATGGTTTGGGGAGGAATAAGTTCCGATGGTCGTACGGAGTTGGTTATCGTCGATAACCGGCTAACTGCGGCCCGATACATCGAGGAGGTCCTCCAGGAACATGTTTTGGTGTATTCGGGATACATTGGGCATGACCGATTCCTCCTAATGCACGATAATGCACGCCCACACGTTGCACATTGCGTTGAAGAATACCTTCAAGAAGTTGGTATTCAAAAATTGCAGTGGCCAGCTCGTAGTCCGGACTTAAACCCGATTGAGCACATCTGGAACATGCTCAAAAGAAAGATAAAGTCCACTTCCGACCCGCCAGAAACTCTTAACCAACTTCGAAATGCAGCACTGACTGCTTGGGAGAGCATACCGCAAGTTGATGTCAGAAACATCATTCAAAGCATGCCAGATCGAATGCAGGCCGTTATTAGGGCTAGAGGAGGAAATACCCGATACTAAAACGTACAGACAATGAACCAAATGAAGGTTTTTTTTATTCTATAGTGTTTTAAAATTTCTAGTGTAAAATTCTTTGTTTCTGCAAAAGTGCCCAATTTAAAAAATAAACTTATTGGAGTTGTGACGTTTTCAAAATCAATTTCTAAAAGCTTGAGAAACACTTACGGAGTGCATCTACCCCTATTTCAGTGTCAAAAATACATTGCAGTGCGAAATATCATGAAATTTACGTGTGGCCAAGTTTCCGTGCCGGTGAGTGTATTATCTCCTGAAATTCTTCTTTGGAACAAAACAATGCTTTCTTTCAATTAGTTGCATTGTTTATCTAGGGACTCACCTTCATGCACTTCTGAAGAAAGCAGCAATACAACTGTGTCTTTTTTCCGTAAATAATAATAACATGTAGGTACTAGTCTCTTGTATAACTCGACACACTCAAGCGAGAGTTAAAGTTTCCACGAGCCAACAGTCCAACACTGTCCTGCACTAACACTAAAATAATTCTAGGAAAATAAACAGGAAACGGAAGCCTGTCTCGCCTCCCACAAGCCACAGCCTCATTAGCCATTTACCGATATATCAAAGACGTTATTTAAGATTCATATTTTAGCACTACAAAGTAGCAATTGTATGCCCTGGTATCTTTGCAGATGATCGCGAACGGGTGTTTTGTATGACAACACATTATATCGCATAATATCGCGATTATCGATAAACTTGTCTGACCCCCATAGTTTTTTGTATTGACGCAGTTTGCTTTGATAGATTGCATTGAGATTTAAATACTGTGTCACAATTACTATGTAACAAGTCTGTAGCTCAGAAGTATGACAACCTCATTTGGTCCCAGCAGTCATTGGCAGTTCAGAAGTCTGGCAACCAGTCTTAACTAGGGGTATCGTGTTACCCGGTAGTTATTAGGTTGTGGATGCCAAATAGGCAATCGGGCCTTATAAAATTCTAGTATAGGGTAGTCGACCGACTAAAAAAAATATGATTCTGTTTAGTCCGTCAGTCAGATTATTGAAAAATATTGGATACGTGTTTTTTGTTTTATTAAATTAATAAAAATTGACGAAAATAAAGCTTGTCAAAGACCATGGAGAGGGGGCGTTTGACGTCATAGTTAGGTAAAATTGGACCAAGCTGTGACGTTTCACGACTTTTCGAAGCACTGTATCGTCTTCATTTTTTGTTTACGTGAAAAAAGAAAAAATACGTGTTCAATATTTTTTGGAAATCTATCTGACGGACTAATTAGTTTTTTTTTGTCGACTACCCTATTATACTGTGTGTTGTTTAACATTTTCTAAGAACGGAAGCCGATCCATAAAAAATGGGATAGGCTAAATGCTTTTAGTCCCACTCAAGAACAATGGACTCAAAACCATAAATATAAAACATTATCTTAACTACAAGTAATTCAGAACAAGTTTGGTACGCAATCGTCATTTCCTACTTGCGTACCTATAAGGTTAAAGCAAAATATATGGAAAACCTAGTTCCCCTTATATTTTGCTGTAACCGTCATAAAAGTTCCAGGAAATTATATTATATCGTATATAATATCGTAAAACTCGACCCTACACAAATTAAACGCAGCGAGTAGCCAAAATGTAATTAACATAGCCACACAAAACACTGTAACCTATTAAACAAATGCATATCAACTCAAGCATATTATACTACAATGAATATTTGAATATGAATATCACCCACCCAGCTATAACAAATAGGTCATCTAGGGTTGGTACGACGCACACCCGAGCTGTAGGGTCTTCTCTCGTACAATATTCACATCATCATCATCCACAGCCTGAATTCACCCACTGCTGGGCATAGATCTCTCTGTTCTTAGGCCATTCTCCACGGTACTGCGCCAGCCTCATTCAGGTTTTGCTCTCGATGGCAACTATGTCACTCCGCCTTGCTCCTGTCCTGCCCAAACAACTTTAATCATATAAATACATAAACAGGTAGATAGAAATATTACCTATAGCTATGGATAGGTAATTTCGGCCATAATATGAGCGTTGTCGACAAAACAACTCTCAAACCCTGTGCCGAATAATGATGTAACTCTCATTTAAATTGGAAATAGAAACATCTGCGTTAGTTTGACAGGTAATATATTTGTCTGAGTACCGATAAATATTCAGTTTTCAGTGTCTCGAGGTCTCGGGCATATACCTAGCGTTTTATAGAAAAGGTGTAGCCATATGAACGATTCTAAATCCCGGTGGGGAGACACCGAGATTATCGCAAAATGACAGGGTGTGCTACAGGTACAAATCATTAAACTAAAAACTTTCTCCATGAGAGCCACATAGTAATCGCGAAAATATAATCAGCTGAAGAAATACCTATAAGTACATACTTATTTTTGTATTAGTAGGTATTGAAATTGTGTATGGCTGATTAGTTTTTGATGCTGTACATAGGGTGCTTGGTAATGTGACCGATACTTAAACACTTAATTGTACCTACTCATGATAATAAAGAACTTTTACTATGGGACAAAACCAGAAATCGTGAAAAAAAACTATTTAGTAGTAAGTACCATCTTTTGACCAGTTAAGCTAACATAATCGGTCAATATTTACCAGTCACCCTATACCTGCTATTTTTTGAGGCTGTACGAGTACCTTTATTATTTATATATACTCGCTTGTTTTCATTTATTTCACAAAGTTACAAATATTAAATAATAGGAAAATATTTAATAATTGGTAACAGGTATAATTTGACGAGCAAAAGGCATTGCCTTCAGCCTTATGCCATTGACCGGCCCGTAACAGGTTTTTTATCATATATCAATTATTCACACAACCACACGTTATTATTCATATTATGTTACCTTTATGTAAAGTTTCATAACACCATTGATACGCATTTCTGCTCGTAAAAGCCCCTTCAAAATCGGTCCAGTCTTTTCGGAGATTAGCCGGAACAAACAAAAAGAAAGAAACACAACTTGAAAAAAAAATATTTTACTGCCATATATATAGGTTCGTAACTATTCAGTAAAAGTTGTTAATTTGAAATATTAAAATAACAGCTATCGATCTAATTCTCCCAATCGTTTATGAAAAACAAAATCAATATGCTTCCTAAACCGTTTACTCAATTTGACATCGGTAGGTAATATTGGGAGTAGTAGGCACACTATTATTTTCCTTGTCGTCTATACGAGGAAAATAATGTCTAAAATATCTTAAAAAATCCTACAGGTAAAAAACCTAGTGATAGAGTTGAACCCATACCTTTTTCAACTAGTTAAGTTATTAGATGTAAACAAAATTGGCCATTGTGTGAAAATTGGGAAAAAAACGGTAAGCTATACTACCGTTTCTTTCGCCAATTTTCACATCATGCTTAGCTTGTATTTGTGTGAAAATTGGCAAAAAAAAAACGTTAGATTACTACCGTAGCTTGAGTACGAGGTGCTTGACATAAACTTGACAGCCGGCGCCAAAGTGCACACGAGATACAATATATCACTATTATCACGAGGTCCGCGATTGACTCGCTGATATATCTATCAGTCGATATTAGAGGCTATACTTACGGAGTTACGGACAGAGCGCATTATCAGTCGTGACCAAACTATTGGTAAGGCAACACGTCTAACAAGTGCCAGTTACGTTTTAAACACCAAAGTTCAAGTAAGTCATTCAATACTGAAGATAAATCCCACTTGTGTTTTTTTTTCTCTGAATTTTTATCTGAATATTTGCGTTCGCGCTAACTCGCGCTAAAATAAACAGCTATACAGTGTGATTAAGCGATAAAAGTTTTTAATTATCACGTTTGGAATAAACGCATAGTCATCTTCTACCAATTTATTTTTCTAGCCACTAATTTTTATTAGCAGACTAGCAGTTTTCGATTTTCATAACATGTTGTAACATTGGAAAAGAAAACCTTTCAAAATGAGTAAAAGTGTATTTTTTTTGTATTATTATAACATAAAATAGTAAGAAAGTACCTTCGTACCTACTTTCTTACTATTTTATGTTATAATAATAACCATTAATTTATCTATTGATTAATCATGAAATGGTTAAAATTGACATAAAATAAAAAATGTAGATAAATATTACATAAAATGAAAAAAACTATGTTAGTGTGTTAGCTTGTGAAATGCTTGTGAACGATAACAGAGCCATTGATAACATTATTTTTTTTAAGGAAAGTTTTGCACGGAGCGTTTTAGGATAAATAAAATAAAATACCTAAATAATAATATGTGTAAAAACTTAAAACCAAAGAAACTTTCTTCTTAGATAAAAATCAACTACCTAAATAAATGGAACAAAAAAACGTCACATCAAACCAGAAACGACTATTCTATTATCACAATGCCAACTAATATTTTATTACGAGCCCGTCTGACTAATTCGTAGTTTTCATTTCATAATACAGATTTGCCCACGCGCACGCACAGCCAACCTTGATCTTCGTAAACTCGTACAGTATTTGTGTTTTAAGCATGACTCGAGATATTTTCTCACACATTTATCCGCTTCTAAACTAACGTAAGCAATAATCGACAAATATAAATAGCTTTACGAGAACTATCTTGTCATGCTTATCTAAAATGACATTTAAGTAATAAGTTACTATTTTTGCAAAATCAAAGTTTTCTAAAAATTAAAAGGAAATTTGGTTAATCTTGATTTATATTTTTGAACGCGGATACGAAGTTTTGTGTCCGTGCTATTGACCGTTAGGGTGTTCTCTCGTGAGGAGGCAATTATTTTCAGACTGCAGGATCAAGTCGTATTGTCATAAAAAGGAATTGTGATCAAAACTAAAGTTTCATGTACCTAGGTCAATCGAATACTTAGCAACAAGTACCTACTTTGTTGAAAAATGGTGTAGGTACAGTCGAACAAGCTAATAAGTAACTTGTAATAGTTGTAATTACTTTTAGAATTATACAGATACATTTAGAGACTGATGTCATACGTCACAGCGTTTGACATCAGTCGCATAATGCGAAACACTTGATAATAGTAGTTTATGCGACTGTGCATAATGAAGGGCATTACAACACAAGTGTGGGTTTAAGAAACGAGCCGAAGGCGAGTTTCTTAATAGCATCACACGAGTGTTGTAATGCCTAATTATGTATAGTTGCATACACTAATTTATCTACCCGAATATCATAAGGGCTCTATGATGGGCTCAGGAACCATAGGGAAATGATCAGCATTGTTACCGTAATGCAATAAAAAATAAACAGGTTATTAGTTGCATTCGTCGCTGCATTTACGATATCTGGCGGAGTGTTCATGTTAATTTCTGAGTCACTCATTTTCGACAGAAATAAAGAACTTATAAGAAAATTTGTCTACTCAATGAAAGGGAATAAAAAGCTAACGAACAAATGACAGCTCGAAATGGCGGCGTTTCGGATATCTGTCATTTTTTTTAAATCATAGGCAAACGAACAAAGTCACTATTCTTGTGTCACTCGAGATCAAAATGTCGTGCGATTTATAATTAAAATCATACTGAATACTACTGAATTGGGGTTTCGTATCGATAGGTATCTGTTTTAATGTAGATACTAGAATAGCACACTCACTTGAATTTGACACCTGTTCCAAATTTAAACTCATAACCTACTGTTTTCAGTAGGTTATGAGCTCATTACAGTTCTGTTAATTTCTGCTGGTTGGTAATGCTGGTCATTGCCTATGGTTTTTGAACGCATTAGAGAGGGTTTATGATATTTGGGTAGATAAAACAAAATTACAATCAATATTTTCAGTGTTATAGAATTATAAAGATCTCTACCCTTTAAAGGTACTTATTAGCTTGTTCGACTGTCATACGAACTGACCTAAAAACACTTGTTAAAATAAGTTTAGAGTAAACTAGCTGATGCCCGCTGTTCGCCCGCGTGGATGTCGGTCAAATTATATAGGTACTAAAACATTCCTCGAGAACCATTCTATCTATTGGTGAAAACAGCATTAAAATCGGTGCAGTAGCTTTTGAGTTTATCGCGAACAGACAGACTGATGATGACTGAGATGCGGCGGAGGACTTCCTTACATAGTATAAAACAAAGTCGCTTTTTTGTCTGTTTGTTTGTCTGTATGCTTAAATCTTTAAAACTACGCAACGGATTTTGATGCGGTTTTTTTTAATAGATAGAGTGATTCAAGAGGAAGGTTTTAGTATATAATTTGAACGACATCCACGCGGGTGAAGCCGCGGGCATCAGCTAGTTGTTTTATAATTATGTAGTGAAGTAGGCTAGGTTGTTCTACACACACCAGGGGAGGATTAAAAATGTATACCTATTTCTTTATTTTATATTAACCGAAGAATGAAATGAAAATGTCCCCGACCGAACACTATTGTGATTTTTATTCATCACATCAATATTTATCATGTTTTGAACGTCTGCGTCTGTAAAAAGGAAAACGACAAATCGAAACTTATAACTGGGAAGCTGATTCCACCGAATATAAATAACCACTAAACGTTAACGTATGTCATAGGTAGGTAATATAGCATTTTTATGTTTTAAAATAATTCAACTAACGTAGTACAAGTTTCTTAGTTCCTACCACATAAGAATGGTGCATTAATCAGCTTAGGGTCTTAAACCCATCGCTTCACATAACAAAGCAATTGATTTTCGTTTAAAACACATTTATGATAAATAACTTCTAAGTCTTTATGGCACGAGTGATTTTTGTAGTTTACTACTGCCGTTATTTTTATAATAACAAGCACATTAACTAAAACATGGTTATTTTTACCCGACTGCGGCGAACCCCAAAAAGAGGGATATGTTTTTGAACTGCATGTGGTTCCGCTTAGGATATTATTTTTCAAAACTTAGTCCCAAGTATTAACATTAAATACAGTTTAGTAAATAGATACATAAGGAGATATCGAATGATTAGTAAATAAATAAGTAATCGTTAATTAGATATATAAGTAGTGTGTGTATGATTTTATGATAACTAATGGTAATGTTGTTTGTTTTGTTGACAGGCGCGACGAGGAAATCTTTATCGTTATCCACTGACGGCTAACAACACATCAAAATGGTGAATGTGAGTATATTTAAATATTATTCTTAAATATGATCAACGGGAGAAGTTCTATTTGACGGTACCTTCTACTTTGGACATCATTCTTACCGAACTAAAAAATGACATTCCTCTAAACTTCTAAAGTAGGTACCTATCGTTAAATATTGCGTATTGTAGTGTAACACCATTAATAACCTACATTAAAAACCAAATGTTGTACAATTTTCGTAACTTTCGGGCCAAAAAAGCTTATTTATCGTGAATCTATATAATATAATAAAAAAAAATTGTTTATTTGTCTCAAAGATAAAATTAACACATGTGAATGAAACAACCCCAGTAAGTAATAAATAATACTTGTGTTGGGATCGCTTCGCTCATTCCCTTAATACATAGGTAACAATATTGAGACTCAACATTAAAATTAATATTAAAAGAACTAATTAAGACAAATCAATAATTAAAGAAGTAATAAAAACAAATTAAATCTAAGAACTAATTAAAACAAATCAAAATAAAGTAGCAATAAGACAACTTAAAATTATAAAAAACAATTAGATAGGCTCAATAAATAAATTCGCGGCTATGTTTATTGTAGGTATATTTATTGCTAGTTGACTAAGTGTTATATGAGTGTGGTGTGTAGTGGTGTGTGTGTGTTGTATGCGTGAATGTGTAAATATGTGTGTGTATGTGTGTGCGTGTGACTGTGCTGTGCTGTGATATAATTGGTACAACGTACCTTAAAATGTAATTAATCATGGTAGCACGTCCTTTAATTATTCCCAAATAGTTATAAAATGAAATAATACTACTTTAATAACCGCAATGATGAAACTATGCAAGTGCCTAACTAATGGTGCCCGACCAACAAAATAATATACGTAATATGTACTTAACTAGCATGCTATTTACACTTTATTGAAACGTCAGACGTCGAACCAATGTAAGCCACAGTGTCAACTGCCCTAATTAGGGAATGTCGTCCAAGAATAGGTTACTTAAGGTTTTTGACACCATTACTTTATGTCTGTGAGAGAATACAAATCGATAAAATAAAGATGAATGGAATTTATTGATAATATTTGAAAGTGTAATTAATAAGGTATACTTAGTAAATTTTGATACCAAGGGCGGAGAAATGCTTTCCGCCCTTGGTTACGGTAAATAAAACAAACGCACGCGTGTGAAATATGTAGGGTAAACTGCCCTAATTCCGGCCCTGTCCTAATATCGGCCGTGACGAAGAAATCGTGGCGTAAATTAAAAACCTTCACATAATTTTAGGATAATATTGCACCAAAATAGACCTTAAGTCATACACAATAGACACTATCAACATGGCAGCGCTCTGTGTGCTATAGAATATTCAGTCGGTCTTAGAACGCGGAGGCATAAGAGTGTGTGCTTATCCTGTGCCTTTTGATCCTGGACCTACTGTGGACGACATTTTGGGATAAGCGATTTTAGCGTATTATATTCATTAAAAGTAATGAGTATTGCTTGTTTTCGATACATAATAAAATAAAGAATCGCCCTAAATATCTATTTTAATAATAAAATCATGCTTTGTGGTAATTTTATGAGGCCGGAGTTAGGTTTCTGTTTATTAGTATAAATCCAAATATCGGCCGCCCCGGCCGATATAAGGCAATCATTTTTTAACAACGAATCCTAAAACCGGCCGGCAGAGGGGCATTTTTCAAAGAATTTGTTAATCCCCAAAATCTCTTAATTTTTGCAATAAAAGAAAGTCTAAGGGGGAACCAATGCCCCGTCGGGGCTGTGGATATCGAAAGGTTACCGCGGCTCCGACACAAGGGCGAAGAAGAGGGAACATGGGTTGGTTTTTAGTCAGTAGAAGTCTGACACTCCCCTTCGCTCTGCCCAAGAGCGGGGGGGGGTTATTCGATGATTTTCCACCCACCAAAAAAAAAAAAAAAAAGGGGGAACCAATGCCATTAGCCATATCTTCGAAAAAATGGAAACAGTTTACTCGAGAAAAAGATGACGAAAAAGAATAAAAAATAAAACAGCGTGAACAAAGGAAGAAAATAATCGGATATTAATTTGTCCTAAACGGTTTCATTTGGGGTGCACAACGCAGCATGGCAGAAATTATATAGATGTTGCAAAAGAAGATTTTTCCTACCATCACTGCCTTATTCATTTAGTGTGATAGTCCTAAATTTGAAGCTGTTTTTTATTTATTTTTAACCGACTTGAAACTTTTCTTGAAACTTTTCTTTGAAACCGACTCAATTCGGATTTTTATTTCTTTTTTTTTTTAATGTTTGTTCGGGCATAACTCCGTCACTACTACTCACTCACTACTACTACTCATCTCTCAATAAATACCTGTTTTATGTATTATATTTTATAATATTAGTTTATCTTAGTTTATCTCAGAAAGTGCCTACCTATATTTTACATAGAATCAACAAATGCTTCCTCTCTCCTAAGTCTAACTCACTTGTGTTTGCTGTGCCCGACAGGGTCCACGTGATCTAATTTTAATTTTTACCACCTAAGTTTTTACATGTGGAATGCAATAAAGTATTGAGTATTGAGTATTGATTTGAAAAATTCTTTCTTTGTTTTTTACAACAAAGAAAGAATTTTTCAAATCGGTATACTTCCGAAATGGTCCCATAATTTTTTTTTTCGTTATCGGACAAGCGGTTTTTGAAAAATCAACAAAACTCAAAAAAAAACTACATTGTCCACATTGACCCATGAACATGTGAACCACTAAAAAGTGAAAAATAAAAACTTTTTAACAAAAAATAAAACCGACTTCAAAAAAAAACACAAAAAAGTGAAAAATAAACTTTAGAAGAAAAACCAGTTTCTGAAGTCGGTGGCAAAAAAATTAAATCAAACAAACGTTTTTGACGTTGATTTTATTTTATACCTAATCAATAATTATTTTGAAGACTGATCAATATAGATAATTATAAAAAAGTTGACAAATCGTTCCTAAGCCGTTTTATCCACTGCTGCTCACTGGTTAGTTTTTAACCATACATTTTGCATATGCCGATATAAGGGAAAAATCTGGTCGGCTTTAGGCAAAAGGGGCCGGTATTGGGGAAAGTCGGAATGTATTGATAAAATAAATCATAATAATTAAACAACTAGGTTATTTTCAAAGTTTTACGTAAGAATAAGAAACCAGTTAAATTTCACAACAGGAAAAGAACTATGCAAACACTTTATTTATCATATTGAGATATTATGAGTAGTTTAAAACTGAAAAAGGCTTAAGGGGCCGATATTAGGGTGGTTTACCCTACGGCACATTGCATTTCGAACCTAATCAGAGAATTGAATATTTATTAATAGCATCCTAACGGTAATGGCCTTACCAAATCTATAATAAAAAATTGAGTCTATTTTTTTGTAAGTGAACTTTATTGTGTAAAGTTAAACGAATTTCGATATTATTTGGCACATAAGTAAAAAAGAAATAAGATGTGTGTGTGTGTGTGTGTGTAATAAGATGTGTGTGTGTGTGATGTGTGTGAGGTGGGAAATAAGATGTCTTTTATCCTGGACACACGATACTAAATATCTGAAATCCAAGCAGGTGAAGCCGTGGGCTTAAGTTAGATAATAACGACGTATCTTGGTCTCGCGTGAAGATTTTTCACACGTCACATGTGACATAAGCACCTTGTAGATACATTATCGTTTTTCACCCGAGTTGGCGCTCAATCCACGTTAGTAAATCATATAACTAAACAAATAATTAACTTTTCAAGGTTCACTTAGTGCGCTATTCAAAACAAACTTGAAAGGTTAAGATGAAGATTTATTGAAAAGATATTATGTTATTTAGTTACTACCTGTATAGCCTCAGAAGTACCTACCTAGGTATAATTATAATACAAGACGTCCCACGGCTATGCCATGGCTATGCCACATGGAGGGAAAGTACTTACCTTGATTATTGTAGATAGAACATTTTACTGAAAGAAGACATTATTTTAATTTGAAAAACAATTTAAACTGCATTCATAGATTTTAAATAATTACATGGTTGAACCGGGAATCGAACCCGCTTCACGAGAAAAAAAATTACTTGTAAGTAGCTTTATCATACCGATCGAAAGGCTTCATCATAAGGATTATTTTTTGCTAAATTGTATACCATATTGTCAGAAATTATAAGACACTTCGAACTCGCGACCTATGGCTTGGCGGTCAGACTGTCACACTAGTGGACCATCACTGCTATTCTATCACAGCGTAACAGCGCTTTATTTATATAAAAATAAACTCAATGATAGTAATAAAACTGAAAGCAGGTTTTATTTGCTATTTATCTCTTTTTATCTGATTTGATAGACTACTTAAATTTATACCACACGGTTAATCAAGCAATTTGATTGAAATACAAAACCTGCGATATGCTTGTTTCGATACTGGCTATTAGTTTTATCTGAATTTATCTCTGATTGCCATCGAGAAAATTTATCTTATCTTACTTTTTTCATGAGATACGGGTGCGCAGTAACTTAAAGGTACCCCGTTGAAATATTTTTTGGTACATTGTTCTAATAAAATACGGAGTACCCATACCACTTAGGTACCTATTAATTTATTAGATCTCTAATAAACATTATGATATGGTAAAACAACAGAAAGGGACTGGGTTTCCATAACATATTGTATAATATTCAGAAGCATTTAAAAATCAATCCACGTACTGCCTACCCATCATTAGATAGAGACCTAATATCAATATATACGTATAGGTATACTTATGTATTTTATCTATCCGGATCTTATCTGACATCTAAGAATGATAATATATAAATAGTAAGTATTACTCGTATTATGAGCAAAACTAAATAAAAAACCTACGTCATTATTTTTTTACCCGGTTACTGAAACTCAGAAACTGGAAGCTTCTTTTCCCCAGTGTAATCATACGCAAATATGTGTGTCATCTAAAAATATGTCTCATTCTAGGAAGCAAATGGCAATGCGCCTGCGCCCCAGGAACTGGAGACATTCCTGTCTCAAGATGAAAAGAAAAATGAAAAAAGCGTCAACAAGTAAGTGAAACATATTATAGACTAGCTTTTGCCAGCGGCTTCGCCCGCGTAAAAAAAAACCGACTTTCCATACAAACTTTCATCCCCTATTTAACTCCCTTAGGGGTTGAATTTCGAAAAATCGTTCCTTACTCCTTGTTTACATTACAAAGGGAACCTCTGTGCAAAATTTCAGCTTTCTAGGTCCAAGGGTTTGGGCTGTGCGTTAATGAGTCAGTCAGTCAGTCATTCAGTCAGGACTTCCCTTTGTTTAAAAATGATGGTTCATGATTCCGTTCAATCATCATCGTCAGCCTATAATGTTCCCACTGCAGGGACTCAGGCCTCCTCTCTAGGAGAGGGATGGGCTATAATATAAACCACCACGCGGGCCCAGTGCGGATTGGCAGATGTCACATGTCTTGAATTTTTTGGTTCTAAGACATGCCGGTTTCCTCACGATGTTTTCCTTCACCGTTTTGAGAGTAGCGGTGATGAAATAAATTACACATAGTAATGCGCCTGCCTGGGTTCGAACCCACGACCTACTGTTCGTAAGTCGGGGCCGACACCACTGGGCCACCGCTGCTCTCCGTTCAATAGCTTACTTCTTAAAACATCCGCTATCGCTAGACGCGTACTAAGAGGGCTGGTTCGAGGCGGCACAGAAAAAGAGCTTTTGGAAGGTATTGTGGGAGGCTATGGCCAGCAGTGAGTACAGAATAAAAAAAAACATAACTATGTAAAAAAAAATCTCTCCAAACCGCTCGGTCTCAGTAACTGGATTATGCATGAAGGTTAGACAATCGCTCCATGTAAATGCCTGGTATTCAACTGCATTTGGTTAGGGAGTGTTCAAGTATTACTTAACATATATGTGAGGGGAGGGGGGTCTTGTAAAACGTTACAATGCGTTAAAGGGGTGGGAGGGGGCTTGTTTGAACTACGCGTTACGTAACATTGTCTTGTTTAACCCATAAAATCGGCTGCGTACAGAGATTCACTTGACGCATTTTTTTAAACGTTTTTTTTTTTTCTCTCAAAATTTTTATTTAAAATGGTTACTTCGTGGTTACGTAACGTTTTACTAGGAGGAGAGGGGTACAGAAAAACGTTACGGCGCGTTACATGGAGGGGGTCAAAAATCGCCAAAACTGCGTTACGTAATACTTGAACGCTCCTTTAGGCTGCAAGCTGACCCCATCGTAGTTGGAATTGGGAAAAGATTGTTTGATTAGTTGACTAATTACACCATATTTCTGATTAGATACAACATGGCGAAGGATCCGGAGGCCGCCGATTTCGACCCGTTCACCGAACGAAAGCTGGAGAATCCCACTTCGTAAGTATCGTTTGTATATTTTCTATCACGCATTAGCAACTCTTTCTTTTCTCGACAGAGCAGAAAGTGAAACATATTCTGACCAATTAGGTACCTTTCTCCCTTTTTATTTTGCTTTGTTATGTTTTTAAGTAAAGTTGTCAGGTTGTACCCACAATTAGGCAAAGAAGAATAATACCTATTTCCACTGGTGACATTTAGTTGACACTCAAGGTAAGGCTAAGAGCTGAAAATTCAACAGTCCGATAATATTTAGTCATTACGTCATTAGGCCTACTGTTATTGAAAATGCGCAAAAGGAGATAAGTTTCTTAGTGTTTCTCATCTAGATAACTGCATCAGCCTCATCCTATTTCATCATTTCCTATGACGTACCTGGGTTGAATCTTATCCTAACTACCTGGAACGAGTATGTCTGCGTATAATGACCACTAAAACCTAACAACTAACAAAAACTTTCACCTTTCAACGAAACGTAGAAGTTACCATGAAAATGTTATTTTAGTAGGTCGATAGTTTGAAACGGTATGCAGTTTTTATACCCACCTAGTGACCTAAAAACTCATACAAATGCAGGCCACTATTACCGTAAATGCCTACAGAATAGTTTTATTTCTGCCACGCGAAGTATTTTAACTGTTTTCACTGGCTAATGCGAATTACTACTAACAAATAGCTTAGCTCATTTTCATTAACAGAAGCACTATTACCTATTAATACTGAAAACGAGATATGTAGGTACCATGTTTACTTTCTGTTTCGAGTTCCCGATAGTGACCTTCAGTTTAAAAACTTATATCAACAGATGAATTTTCTCATGAAAAAGATTCCCAGTGAAAATTAAGGAAAGGGAGCAATTAAAGTTTTCTGAAATATTACTTAACAGATTTTCTACCGCTGGACGGTCATCCATATCATTTCTCTTTGTAGGTATTTTAACGAAAGTTGATAGGTACCTAATTAATTCATAATTTTTCATGAGTTTTCATTATAAAGGAACCATTTCCAGCTCACTAGTACATATTATCAGATTACTACGGAATACACCTAAGTAGGTATATGTCGTCTCTATGTTCCCAATCATGCAAGAACATAATATAGGTACCTACCTACCTACATTGGAACAGTTCTTCTTTTCGATTCGACAGCTCAAATTTTGTCCGACCAGTACGTAACAACTTGGACAGCTCTTTCGTTTGCCTCGCTTAAGGGGGAAGCTCACATCCTGCCCGCGAAATTCAAATTTTCTTACGTTTTTTGCAATTTGCAGGCCAGTGCTTGGTTGCATGTTGATGAACATTTGATTCGCGACTGTAAGACGTATTTAGTTACAGAATTATAATCATCAAAATCACCAACACAACCCTCCAAGTTCATATAGATCGAGAAACTATTTTTTCAAGGTCAAAGTTATTCCTCGATCTATATGAACTTGGAGGGTTGTATTGATGATTTTGATGATTATAATTCTGTAACTAAGTACGTCTTACAGTCGCGAATCAAATGTTCATCAACATACAACCAAGCACTGGCCTGCAAATTGCAAAAAACGTAAGAAAATTTGAATTTCGCGGGCAGGATGTGAGCATTCGCCTTAAGTCTTTGAACGTGCAATAAGTTGGGTACGACGGGCAAGAGAGAAGTTGTGGCATGTCCTGTGTTGGGGCTCCACATTCACATTCAATCAGAGATGGGTCGATTATAGCCCATCTAGCGAGATTGGATCGACAGAATTATGTATATAGTTATAGTAGTCACGCTTCGTGTCTTTAAATCACATATAAATATGCCTATTTTCCTGTAGGGCTCTATCTGCCCATTACTAATATTCCCAGACACCAAGTTATCAGGTTTCTGTCTGAGTGAGCAGGACTAGTGTGATTTTTCCCATGCATTAAACAAAACCCATCAGTATCACTAAATATTTGTTTAGTAAGTAATAGGTATTTGTTCCCGCCTTGCGCAGAAAGCTCACGCCTTGAATTCATTGCTAAGCGTAATAGGTAGGTACTTACTTAAGAATAAAATCGCGTAAGTGTCAAAACAGAATGATGTGTCCATATTCTACTTACTGAACAAAAAAACATGCTGTCTTCGTGTAAGAAAAACTACACGAGGTCTCTACTAGAGAACCTTTATTTTTTATGATGATTCTTACTAAATGAAATACATATTTTGTTTAATAAATAAAAGATAGCTAAATAATATCTCCTTATAACGTCAGCTATCTGCCAGTAGAAGTCCCTTGAAAATCGGCTCAGCCGTTTCGGACATAAGCTGGAACAAACAGACAGACAGAAGAAAAATTTAAACATTTTTTTTTTTAACAAGATTTTTATTTTTATTAAAAGACACTACCATTTGATTTACTTGTACCTACAAGTAAGTAGTAGTGTCTTAAAATAAAAATCTTGTCAAAAAAAATTGTATACCTACCTACTTGTATAATTCTATACTCTATACATAGTATGGTACCTACAATCTAGAGTATAGATAGGTACCATGTAAGAAGGCACCATAGACACGTGATCCTTGACTTGCTGAAATCAACAATTCCAAAGGAAGAATTATATTACGTCGTAAGGGGGGAATTGTTTAAAATGTTTGCCTGTTCCATAATGTAACATGAATAATGCGAGCAAAAATAGCATGTTTGTGTTGAATTCTATTAACCTGAAGACTATCTTACCTATTCTTCCTGAGATCAATCATTCGAAGCTGTATTCTCAGGTAACTTTGGCCATAACACAATTGACTATTTGACTAGGTACTGTTAAAAATTCATGAAAATGTTATATTATTTGAAAGAACTTACAGAAATAACACGATGTGTAAAACCTAATAAAATCGATCAAAAAATGGTTTAGTTTTAACTGATTTTAAAAGACGTGCTAGACAAAGACAGCGCCACAGAAATGTGACGTCACATTTCATACCGCCTGATTTACTAAGTAAAAGGTTGTTTCGCGCGACATGGATAGAATGTGCCCCCACCAAAAACTTCTAAAGCATGTAGCTCTACTCCATTTCTTTATCGATTTAATTACTTTTTTCACACATCGTGTTATTTCTGTTAGTTCTTTGAAATAACATAACATTTTCGTGTTTTTTTTTTTTTCGTAGGCAAATAGCCAATTTGTATGTGAATAGAACCTTAAACCTAGACAGTAAGCATCTTTCTCTTCTACCTCATCTATATTTAATTGATGCGATGTTCAGCTATGTCATTAATGCAAAAAGTACAAAGTTACCTATACCTACTATATCTAGAATAGATATTTAGTTCCTCGGATCTCTTTGACAAAGCAAACAAGTCCTAACCACATACATGTTTAGATATAGAACTATTGTAGCCGTCATCTAGTTGTTACCGAGGACTTCTCGTGGTTTTACAGAAACATGGACACCTTGACTCATCTGCTAAAGGCGTCCCTCGGCACGGGTATCCTGGCCATGCCCAAGGCGTTCAAGTGCGCTGGGCTGGTCTCCGGAATCTTCTTCACCATGCTGGTCGCGCTCATCTGCACTCACTGCTCCTACATCCTCGTAAGTATAATTCAAAGTTACTGCTATGCAATTTCTACCTTATTCACAACTTTTGCGACAATTCATTGCGTGTTTGCGATGTGTTCCAGAACTTAATTTTGCTTTGCGAGATTTTGCCATTACACGCGTGTGTACCTATAACATGCCAAGCGAATCCGCAAAACAGATACTCTGGCAAGAAGAGTACAATAAGAACACTTAACACCTAAAAATACAAACGATCAATAATTAGGCCTCCCGGTGCACTTTCCTGTGGTTCCCGCGTTCATTAGATTTCCGCACACTTCAACGTTCCATTTTTCTAGTTGTGAGGGAGCTAATCAGTGTGTTGCGTTGCAACCCGGCCACAGTCGATTTCGTCATTTATAGACGTATCAATAAAGTGTTCTTAAAGAGTTCTTGCAGTACCTATGAGGTAGGCTGTGCTATAAGCATTAAGTACCTACGTTTAACCTTTTGTTAATTACCATTGTTTTTGCCAACAGATCAAATGCGCCCACGTTTTATACAAGAAAACTAGGAAAACTCACATGACTTTCCCAGAAGTGGGCCAGGCAGCGTTTGAGAATGGACCGCAACGACTTCGACCGTGGGGAAATGCTTTCAGGTAAATTGAAACCAGGTATTCAAATAAGATACATTTTATTACGCTTGAGGGACTGTTTTCCGAGAGCATGTCTTAACCTTAGGCTATGGATGATTGGCCCGTTTCACCCACCATCGCTCATTAAGTTCTAGTTAAATACTTTACCAATCATTAAAAAAAAACTGTTCAACTTATTTCAGTGGGATGAGCCATCGACAAAAACACATCCTTGCAAACTTTCATCTCCTTTTTAACCCGGAGATGAATTAAGAAAAAACCTTCCTTAGTTGTATAAGGAACTCTTGGGCAATATTCCGTGCTCACACCGGCTTGGGCAGTCCTTTGTAGTATGTCAGCGAATTTTAGATTTTTATTTTATAATCAGACAGTTCCATAAGATATTTGTCTCGTAAACTATGAAACTCATTGATATCTAATATAATTATTTGCTTTACCTAAATTATTTGCAGCGCTGATTGAATGAAATTGTTTGTTTTCAGAATCTTCATTCTAGTCAGTCTCTTTCTGACCTACTTCGGAACCTGCTCAGTTTACACCGTCATCGTCGCTAAGAACATTCTGCAGGTGAGATCTTAAATACCTTTTTTTTGGAGGTTGGGAAATCATCAAGTGACTCCTCCCGTTCTGGGCAGGGCGGTAGGGAGTGTCAGACTTCTACTGACTAAAAACCACCCATGTTCTTTCTTAGCCCTTTATGACGAGGCCGCGGTAGGGATCTCTTTCGAACAACCCGCAGCCCCGACGGGGATTTTACATACCTGGTATAGGTACCTACTCGTAGAACCTCAAACTGTGTCGGAATCATTTGAACTGGTGCAAACTGGTCCATGTCTTCAATCAGGATTGTTTAATCTTATTCCATTTTGGAAGAGAGATGGCGCTATAGACACCCTGTCTGTATAGCTCTGTCGCTTTCCCTCAATAGAATAAAATTAAAACAATCCTGCTAAAAGACGTCATGGTAACCCCACTGAACTGTACCATTTCTTAATAAGAAGACTAACGCTAACGGCTGAATATCAAAGGCTGAGTTGCACCAAAAAAGTCGTTAAAGTTAAAGTTTTTGTCAAATTTGACAGTACTATATGGGGTATCTAATAGAAAAATTATTACAAATTTTTTTTTGCAAACATTCAAACAAAGTAAGTACCTATTATATTTATTGCTTTGTCTACCTATAGCACGTACCTATTATTTTTTGGTTGAACAATTACATAAGATGAATATCCTTGCAATGCAATCGTATAATCAGCCACCAAGCTACGTTTTTAGAGACTCGAAATCTTGGCAAGAAACATTCGTCGTTCCATGTGGAAAAACGATCGGCTCTAGGTAATCACACTTTTCTTTTCATCGCTTTCGTCATCAGAACTGGTTTCTGCGAGTATTTCTTGGAGCAGGGACATGATGTCTAAAGGTTATATTCAACGCGTTTGACAATAAAATTGACAGACAATTTAACATAAACTATAACACTAACCAGCGGAAAGTGAGTGGTTGCAGTTACCGTTAAAGTTATGACGTCATTTAACTATTTGTCAAATCGCGCAACTCATTGTTGGCATAACCGATACAAAACTGAAGTTTTGATGTTTGTTTGACGTGCCATTTGACACAAACTTTAACTTTAACTACTTTTTTGATGCAACTCAGCCTTAATCTCAATACCCACGTACTTATGCCCCTTAAAAATCATTGGACGCAACTATAAAACCATTTTATTAATATGTCATTGTTTCAGGTCGTAGCGTACCACATGGGCGAAAAAGAAGAAAACGTAGAAATAAGAATATTTATCATAGCCCTATTACTACCTCTCATCTTTATGGCATGGATCCGTAATCTCAAGTACCTCGCGCCGGTGTCTATGATCGCTAACGTGTTCATGGCTCTCGGTCTTGGAATCACCTTCTACTACCTGGTTGGAACTGGGGAACTAAAGACTGACAATATTCAATCAATGCTTTTCAAAGCACCTGTAGAGTGGCCTGAATTCTTCTCACTGAGTATCTTTGCGATGGAAGCCATCGGTGTCGTGATGCCACTGGAGAACGCGATGAAGACGCCGCGTTCCATGCTCGGCACATGCGGTGTCCTGAACAAAGGCATGAGCGGCGTCACCTTGGTGTACATCCTTCTCGGTTTCCTCGGATACCTGCGCTACGGGGAGGACGTCAGTGACTCTATCACCCTGAACTTGGAAAATTCCGAAATGTAAGTATTCTAGTAATGTATTTGCTCTTCGCTGTGCCTTATACAAATGAAAAAACTTATAAAAAAGCCGATCCCATCAGAACAAGTTGTCGTTTCTTACTTTAAAACAATGAGTCCACCACCTGTATGTCTACTTGTCCTTTTGTCTTGTTTAAAATTGTTTAAGTAGCTAACGAGAGGCGAAAAAAAAATTGTCGCCCTGTCAACTTTTAAGTTCTTCATAAGTTGACAGAGTGTTACTTTTATTCTCATCTCAGTATGAATGAACCTTGAACAAAAAGAACCAAACCTATTTCGTAATGCAGTAATTGATTCGAACATGTCTTATTGTTTACAGTCCTGCCCAAATTGTCAAGATCGCTATCGCCATTGCCGTATACTGCACATATGGACTGCAGTTCTTTGTGTGCGTCGAAATCATGTGGAATAGCATTAAAGACAAGTTCACCAAGCGCCCAGACCTCGCCGACTACATCATGAGGACCATCATGGTCACTGCTTGCGTGCTGCTGGCCGTCGCCGTCCCCACCATTGGACCTTTCATGGGTGTCATTGGTGCCTTCTGCTTTTCAATCCTCGGACTGATTGCGCCAGCCTTCATCGAAGTTATCACCTACTGGGACATTGGTTTCGGACCTGGCAAATTCCTGATCTGGAAGAACGTAGTTGTACTTATCTTTGGTCTATTCGCACTTGTGTTCGGCACTAAAGACGCCATCAAAGAAATTATACGCGTATACAGTAAATAAGGTAATACTTCAATTGTGCACAGCCCTTCATTCAAAGATTCTGTGTTAATGTGTGATAGATATTAGCGTACAGCTTAGTAATTAGAATAGATAATGTTATACCAGTTTGGCGTGTGATACTTTGAGTCGTTTAAAATAGTCAAGTGTCGAGGTCGTTATTTTGTTTCGTTACCCAGATACTTGTATTCTATTTCGACCAAATGTCTCTTGTGAAAAGGACCTGGAAATGCTGTTGTATTGGTAACTATGAGTCACGCTGCTAAACGAATGGTGCTACTTATTGTATGTCGTCAATATTTGCCCCACATCATTAATTTGAAACTTTATACTTACTTGTTACTTATACTATAGATATTGAATGTTGCCGTTTATTCTGCTGTATTTTATTTTATATAAAATATATTTTATAGATACAAACTATAATTGGGCATATTAAATTAAATTATATAAAATCGCTATTACATTCCCAAATCAGAACTGAATACTGTTGAATGGTGTACTTAGAAAGAGTATTTGAGTCAACATGTATTTTTGATTGTGTGATGTAGGCACGATAATGTTGTAACAATGATTTGTTGGTCCCAAACACGATGAGCTACCATGTACACGATTGATAAGTATTTGTAAAATAAAAAAAGACCAAATAGCGATCGAACATATTGTCATTAGGCCATTAGCATACCTAGGTGTTGTCAGTACTTAATACCATTTCGTTGAAATGTTTTCAGATGAACAAATGCTTTCATTAGTCTAACTCTTCTCCATTAAAACTGAAAAAAATGTCTTATTATTGGTGACTGGGATCTTGCATTTAGTGTTTGTAAGCTTAAATGTTTTATACATAATTACTGTAACATTATTTATAAATATATGTGTGTATTTTGTAAGTGTATTGTACGAATTTCGATAAAAAAAACTGCACTTATTAATTACTTAGTTTTAAAGATACTTATACCTATACCTAAGAACTGAAATTTCTATAAGTACATACAGACACTTGTGATAAATAGACGAAAAATATCAGGTACGAGGCCTTTCGTAGTATGATCAGAACAGTGATCGAAATATCAATTAAATAAGTCCATTTTGACTTTTTACATTTGTCTCGAACAAAGTCTCGAGAAATATACAACAACCATCATTTGATAGTGTATTTTTGAAGATCTAATATTATATACTTACCTAAATCAATTTGCTTTTGTTATGAATTTTATGAGGGTATATACTTAATTAAATTTTATGAATCAACTGTAATAATATGTAACTATACACTTTTTGCAAAATATATAGGCGTAATGTCGCAACAAACCCAAACAAGTTCCTATTTGTTCTTAAATTGTGTAGAAAATTAATTTTAGGTAGGTACTTAAACTAAATTTTGTTTTGTTCATAACCACAGCGCACCAAACATTGATAACAATTTATTTGAAATATTATCAGTTATATGATATTATTTTGTAATTTAATTATAATCTTAAATTACGCGAATAAAACATTTATAAGCTCTGCATGTTCATTTTATTTAAAACAAACTTTCTAATAAGTGAGCCTATCAAACCTTTCTAGTTAGAAATTTGTCAAGTAACATAACATAAGATCACGCTTGTAATCCGCGAAGGGGTAGGCAAAGGTGTTCCCATACAGTAACTTTTTGAAAACCAGAGCGTAAACTCATTGCCAAAATCATTATTTTATATTATTATGACAGTTACAAAGTTTAAAAGTTACGTGCACGATTTTATTTAAGACGGCAATACACGAGCGTCGAGCGTGGCGTTCAAAAGGTTAAGTATGTAGTTAGTTCCATGTACCATAGGGAAACTTGTTCAGTGTTGAAAAAAAACCAGAATATCGAAAATTATTATATTTATTATGAACAGTGTCTATTCCCGCTAATATTTTCAAGAGAGCTCACTGCTAGCTTAACAATTATGTTATAATTTTACAGACGTTCTTCTTCATATCATAATCAATAAATCAGCAATTAACTTAAAACTTCTATGAAGATGCATCAAGTTTGTATGAAATAATATAATACACGAATGACTTACTTAGTTTTGGAGGCGGTAACCTTATGTTGACGATACAGATTACAGAGTCAAAAGATTCACAAACATGTCGAATACACGTAGGTACCTATCCCAGGATTCAGTATCCCATCTAGAATTCTAGACCCTACTCCCGAAAAGCCAAAGACCTTTTGGCGCTTCAATGAGTCCTTTACACTTAGTCTGTAAATTGCTATACCCTTGTAGGATGTAGGTATGCCTATAGTGCTGGAAATACAGGTTGTAAAAAAATAAGAGCAAAACCTTTTTTTTTTGGCGGGTTGGGAATCATCAAATAACCCCTCCCGCTCTTGGGCAGAGCGAAAGTAAGTGCCAGACTTCTACTGACTAAAAACCACCCATGTTCCTTCTTAGCCCTTTACGTCGAGGCCGCGGTATCTCTTTCCAACAACTCGCAGCCCAGGTGGTGTGTATGTCCTTTAAGGACAGTTGTCTAGTTTAATGCTCACAAGCTAACAGGTATTGCGTTTATTATTTTACACCTTGTATATGTTACATCTACACAAAACATGGACGCAGCAAAATATGTATTTTAATATGAATGAAGCTCTAAAGATACTGAATACTGCTGATTCGTGCGTTTAAGTTCGATGTACCCTTGGTCGGATTTCGATAGGTAATGTGAACATATATCAAAGTAGGTACAGTTGACATATATTTTTGAAAAATATAATTTCACTTGCTATAATATTATATGCTTTGTTTTTAAGACTGATCTATTGAGTATTAAAATTGCCATTGCCGCAGTCTGCACTTCGACTCGACACACAATAATGGTCTTTATATCGTTTTCGTTACGGTAGAATTTTCAGCATAGCCATAAGCGCAAGATGTCCACACGTACACTTACACCAACCCGTTATAAAGCTTTTTTTTGAGTGTGGCAAATCATTAATAATCCTTCCCGCTCTGGACAGAGCGAAAGGGAGTGTCAAACAGACTTCTACTGACTAAAAACCATCCATGTTCCTTCTTAGCCCTTGTGCCGAGGCCGCGGTAGCTCTTTAGAACAACCCACAACCTCGACGGGGACAATCCGCAGCCCCGACGGGGACATTCCGCAGCCCCGACGGGAACCCGATGTAAAGCTCAAGTACAAATTTCAATACATTATTGCGAATCGAGTCGTAGCGGTAACTTATTCAAGTACCCGTAGATTAAACCTATCAGGATTTCACATCATAGATCTAGGTAATAATTTATCGTAATAATTTGCTAACAAATAAAATCGTGAGGTCCTGGAGTTTCAGTAATAGATGAGTGTCTAAAGCACGAGGAATTAAAAATAGCAGTATTTGTTATACAAGAAAACTGCCAACTCATGCCAAGAAGTAATTACTTCACAAGTTCACATACTCAGCTTTTAGATGGCACTAGCCAATCGATAAACCCCGTTCGGCATCTATCATCCGAGCTGCGGTAATCCCGAAAGTATGTTATATAAGTGTTAGTATATTATCGGTTTTGTCAACGTGACAAGTCCGAGCCGAACACATGAATGCTGGTACTTCCACTGTACGAGAAGAGGTCATGGCATATACAGCGTGTACTTTAACGGTGTAGTCATATTTAAAGGTGAGGTAGAAACACCAGAACTGTCAAATTGTAACCCAACCAACCTTGGACCTAATGCTTTAGCGATAAAATTGAAAATCGATTAAAGAAATTTGACAGATTTGTTGTAAAACACAATAAAATTTGTGCCTCTAGTGAAAAAGGGTAGGAAAGAGATAATACCATCTCTAAAAGTAAAGAAGTTAAATTTGTGAAATGGGACTTACACCCTTTTTCGCTAGAGGCGCACGAATATGGCTACACCTTTCTGTGCCATTCTGGCACGCACTGTAAGATTACTACTTGGTAGGTATCTAGACATTTTAACTACACAATGCCCTTCCTCAGGATACACTTGGTTGCTACAATACCATCCAAGGCGATTCAAGAAACTAATTTCCAAGAACAAAAACCTACTTTGATACACTTTTTTAATTCCCGTGGAGTCTAATGAGCAAATTGATTCATCTAACCTAATTTAAAGAACTCTGTTTAAATGGGAATGGGCATAAATTTTATTTACAGAATTCAAAATAGCATGTGAAATTATACTAATATTCATTTAACATAAAGTTCAAATTGTTTACGAGGCAAATTTACGTCAGATTTATCGATGAACAAAACCACATTTACACGCAATAATCAATATCTCCTGCTTTGACATCAGTTTCGTCGACCTTAATATAAAAAAGGCTTTCATAAATGATGATTATTTGTATGAGATTGACCCTATTTGCACGTAGTCATAATCGGACGTGATCGACCGTTTCTTACGAATATGGACGTTAACTTATACGCATAAGGTTCTCCTTCGTATGAAACACTTTAAAAAGTGGTAGTAAGTTTATGGATTTAATAATAAACAACATTTAATAAGCTGATCCTTGCGTGCAAGTATGGTAATGTCCCTCATAACACCTTGATATCTTAAAGAATAGGTACTAAGTAAGCGTGCTGAGCGTGTTCAAAAACATTGACAAACTGTTCAAACGTTACCAACGCAATGAGACCTTGCACAAACATTACACTTATATTGACTCTCCGTTAAGACGTATTGCGACACAAATACACGTTAAATGGACATACATAAACAACACTCGTTTTAAAGACCATTGCATAGTCCCAAATTCAAATCTAAACTAGCTCCAAACTTGCTACGACGTCATTTTACAATTAACACCTTTTTACTATGTGCACTTCCAAACGAGCTTTCAGCACCTCTTATAAATTAAAATGATACAGGCCTTCCATTTCAAACATTTAAAACTAAATCTACCGAAGTGTTTAAATTAAAAACATGAACTTACAAGCTAAAGCAAAAAAAAATACAAATTTAAAATAAATATGATACGAAAATAATACTTAGTTTATACATTCTTTTGTTATTATACCAAATGACAAGCATTCCTGGTGTTTAACAATAGGCAATATTGCAAATGCTGACCACATAAAGTCTAATAACTTTATATACGATAGTTCAGGCTGTTCAGGTAAAAAGTTAACAATTTTATCATTAGTTTTTATATTTAAACACGATAAGTCATCAGCTAAGTATGTAGAGTAACAACGTAATTCGTGCAGGCACAATTCTCACTGTAGTTCTAATAACAGACGTACACGTAGGTGGAGAGGAGGTAACGTTTGGAATTCGGCACTTTTCACAAATACGGACACTAGTTTACACAGACAAACATCCGTTGTAAGTGTATGACCGACAATTCAGAAACTATTGGCTTGAATACGCGAGGGAAACTCACTCGATTGCGATTATTCGTCCAAACGTTACAACGTCTCCTATGCAAGTGACAGCTATGCATAAACGGTAGTGTGCTAATCGTCACAAAACGACTCTAAATATACGTAAATATTAAATTCTAAGATTTAAACAATTCCTGATTTCATCTCTTTAGTAAATTACATATTACTTCCGATGGGTAAGTTTACAGCGATTACTCTGGTTTAGAGGACTGCTCCTAAAGTTGCGACCTTACCTAGACATTTAATAAGTAACTCAACGAGTGCTAGCCAACTATCAAGACTTTATCTAGATTTCAAACATACTGAAACCGTTATCTTCAATTTGAAAAAAAAAATAACGACGGGACACTGAAAAACTGAAAGATCTAATAGTTTGCTAAAACAAAACAAACTTTTTTAATCTGATAATATTCCCCAGGTTAAAGCACCTTCAAATAACAAGTTCGTAATCCTACTGCACATCATAACATATCCGGACTGTGACTGTACCAGTAGCTTATCCTATTCTTATTCTTAAATTGTCGCTTGATGGTAGTGATATCCTTATTTTTTTATTTTTTTTTATTAACACTTTAACAAGACACAACATCAAGAGTTATCTAATTATACCTGGGGATATAAACATTTCTTTAAAAAAGCAAGGAATATGGACGATGGTAGATCAAATTAGCTGTTGATAAGTAAAGTTATGCCAGCTCTGAGTGCCAGCTAACCTAGTTTTACAAAGCAAATCAAAGCTCAACATTAATTGAATATCTAGGTGTACTTCGTTCGTATCCCGCGAGTTAGGACGTTGCTTACAGAACTGGCTGCGTTGGCTAATATCGCACTATGCGACTAAAAGGTTCCACCTTAACAAAATTACGCGGAAAATAGCACAATTTTAAATTATTCACATCAAATATATTTTACGTAATTACTTTAAAAATCGTTTTAATTTTTATGGAAATTTACTAAACGACGCGTTAAATTTTGAAGCTAAAATTAAAGCTTAAGTTTTCATGTAAGTATCAATATTTCTTAGAAAATAATTTGACGGACATCTCATTTGAGGTTTCCAATTTCGATGCACCGGAAAACAATTGAAATATCTACATAGACACGGAGAGTATTATTTATTTTTCAACACACTTGCTCTTAAAGTAGCTATAATTTCACCGCAATTAGTCACGTAATGACCTGTATTCTAACTGTGACTTTTTCATTGCTATTATTCACTAGTGAGTTCTTTTTAAAAAATTTATTGCTTGAGTTGCTATGTTCTTAAAAAAGTTTCGATACAAAAAAGATCGTTTTCAATAGCAAAAATAAATTTTTAATACAGTTGCTCAAAAAGTGGCGTATTGCAGGGACGTATAGCGTTCGGGATGTGGGCTATTACGTACTCGTGCTTTTTCTTTACCATTTCCGAACTCGTGCGTTCTCTTTCCCAACTGTCAAAATAATGTCCAGTAAAAAAACCAACCACGAAGTTTTTACTAAAAAAAATCATAGAAGTTTTTATGATTCATGCAAATATTTCTAAAGAAGCTACTAATTTGTTTCAATATCAGATTTAATTATTTGATTCAATGAGTTAAAGGTTTCATTCCATTTCATCTCATTAAATTTCATTTTCATTTCATATCAATAAAAAAAATCTACTGAAGACTTGGCTGCATGGGCATAGTTCCCTTTGCCTACCCAGAATGGGTGAAGAAAACAAAAAAAAATCTCTGCTTATATTATTTTACGGTTGGCGCCATTTTCCAAAAATGTTCTTTGTGAGTTTAAATTTATTTTTTATATTATTAATAAATTGCTTCATTTTTTCGCAACTGTATTAAAAATAGTTGTTCAGTACACGTGCCGAACCGTCATTGCAACTTGTTCCGACTGTCAACCCTCGCCGTCGGCTGTGCATAGGCTCGGGTAGACATTTGTCGGAACTCGTTGCAATGACAGGCTTTCTGCACTTATACCTAATGAAATATACTATAACTAGTGGACCTGGCAGACGTCGTCCTGCTCGGACAGCAGCGCCACCTACCGGGTCCAATAATTGTAAATCTAAACTATTCTCGAAACCACTTGAACACATACAAAAAATTTCATCAAAATCGGTCCAGCCGTTTAGGAGGAGTTCAGTGACATACACACTCACAGAAGAATTATCTAAATAAAGATGTACCTAGTGCTTGCTCATTTCATGAGAGAGAAAACAAAAGTTATATTATTTGATAAAAGAATCAAATAATATAACTTTTGTTGTCTCTGTATAGAGAAAACTTTGAATTCCCCATTTTGTGGTTAAAACTCTATCCGCGAAAAGTCAAAAGTAAAGAAAACTCATTATTTTAGTCTATGGCCGATCGCCATATTTCGATTGTTACAGTATGACCATTTTAAGTGTTTCATGGTGGCGCCACTGGTCAAGAAAAAATGCATCGCTTCGCTACGTCAAACTTAGTAAATTTATTTTAGTTCCGTATTTTCCCGCCTGCACAGATAAGTTGGTCGAACTGTAGATGCGCGCGCATAGAAAGTAAGGAAATAATTTGCACGCTTGCATGCAGGCAGTATACATTGACTTTTGGGACATAAGATCTTTCCTTGTAATTTTTATGTATTTTCTTGCAAATAAATAGTTTTGATTTTGATTTTTTAGAAAAACCTATTAATTTTTCCCGCTATTGTGAAAAAAATTCAAAACTCGTTTTAACTGTTGAAGATGACTTTTTAGTTTTATTTTCTTCACAAGTGTGTTGAAAAACGTCGTATGATACACGTGTGTATTGATGATTACCGTCCTCGGCTCTCTTAAGACCCTCACCTGACGGCTCGGGTCTCAAGGGCGCCTCAGCGGTAATCACCAACATTACACACTTGTACCATAATGTACTATTACCTCCCCGTTCATCGTAGATATATACAATCGAATATCAATTTATTATTTTGTGTTGGTTTTATTGAATCACTTGATCGTTATGAATCCTTTTTAGTAGCTTCAATGTTACGAGTATAGTGAATCATTATAATCACTGTTAAAAACAAATAATATTCAAATTAATGCGAAATGTAAAATTATTGTAACTGTCTTCATTGTGCAAATTCGCCTAACCACCAGTCAAAGGGGATTAGTACAAAGCAAAAAATATAACATTTCTATTCGCCGTCTATTGTCTTAAATATTACTACCAAAAACGATATCAAAATAAAGTATTTGTAGCCGAGACTACACTACGATACCGATAAGTAATTTTGTAAAACATTCACAAAATTACTACAAAAATAACCAAAAAGGTAGTGAAGACTAATTTAATAAAAAGGAATAGTCTCCTAAAGGACATTGCCCAACTTTGGTCCAAATGCTGCCCAGGAATGGGAGTACCTGCGCTGGGTTTCTGGCACTACTCTATGTCATTATACTAAATATTTTGAAAATCCATCCTGGGGTTCCTATTTTTTTACAGATTCATTTTGATGATATTATTGTTAATACATGATTATTTTTTGACGGTATTTTAACATTTTTACGCTTTTTGGACCCCAACTAAAGACAATTTGTGTAATGGACAGTTTTATATGTTCATTTTTTGACATAATATGTCAAAAATGTCGGAATCGACGGTCTGTTAGCTTTTTTAAACAGAGTCCAGGCCGTTTGCAGTCTCGCTTGTAACAAATCGAGGCACCGGGCCTCAAGGTGGCTCTCAAGAAGATGGAGACTGGTATTTCTTGTGCCCCGACGCCAGCTTCCGGCTTGCGTACACCTCATCATCGTGTTGCAACGATACCGGTGGGCAAGCATTAAATACTTGGACCTGGTTACATTTTTCGACGAGCACTTTGCTCAGCTTGCACCGGACCAAACGTGGTCTGAGGCGGCTGTAAACGGGAGTCATTCGCTTGACGGCGCTCTACAGAGCCCCGGTATGGGTACACCCTCGTGGGATTCGGAGGCGTTAGTGCTCACTGAAGTCTACCGGCGTGACGCAGACCTGCAGGTGGAGAGCGGCAGGCGTCCGATGCCTGAAGGTGGTCATGAAGTGGTGTAGGGAGGACCAAACCCATACCCTGGGAAAATGGCGGGTGAGGCAGGAGACGCCTAGTGCAGGTGTTGTCAGGGCATGGCTGCTTTGGCAAATACCTGCACAAAGTAGCCAGACGGGAGGCGATTCCCGTGTGTCACCGGTGCGACTGCAGCGAGGACATTGTGATCGGGGAATCTGTCGTCGCCGCATTGTACGGCGTTCATGAGTAGTGGCGGTTTTAGGTGAGCCCAAACCTCGCCACAGGATTCTGGAGCCCGGAGGCAGACTACGCTGGATGGCTCGCGAACGTCATGCGTAGCAGTTCTTGGGGCTCATCAACCATGGCGACAGTAAGCTCACGGTGGTGTTTTTACAAGCCCCATATAACCAAACCGTCTCTCCGGACGCGGACGGTGCGGTATATTTTTCACTACATAATAAAAGAAAAAAAAATAGGCACCAAGTTGCTATCAGACCTCTGCCCTCTCTATAGACAGTACATACAGAGACATTGATGAAAATGATGATGATTGAATTATTGAAATTGAAATAAATAATACAAGCCATTTCAGTTTTTTTTGTTCCTTAGGTACTACAACTTCCAATACGGAATAAGTATTAAAACTGTCCATTTATACAAAATGTCTTTAGTTGTGGTCTTACAGGGTGTAAAAATCTTCAAAAGGCGTCAAACAACACCATGTGAAAAAAATAAATTCATCAGAGTAAATAGGTAAAAAAAGTGGGAACCCCGGGATGGATTCTAAAAATATTTTGTCTAATGACATCGTTTAGTGCCAGGAACCCAGCGCAGGTACTCCCATTCCTGGGCAGCATTTGGACCAAACCTCATATAAACTTGAGCAATGTCCTTTAATAATGGCACAACTTTTGTTGATCTTAAATGTGGACGCCTGTGTTTTTTTAATTGCGCAGATTTTCAAGAGAATTAATAAAATTGTGTAACCTATGTAACTTGTCACATTATAAAGTTCCAGATAGTATTCATTTATCACAGGATACCCAAGATCTTATCGAGGTTAAAATTGGAAGTTACCTAGTGTCTTATTGATTTGATCTTATTGATTGAGAAAAATATAATAAACTTTATACAAGGCCCTTGTAGTCTCGCCTCTGATTGGAGAATTGCTACTAGACAACTAATTTTAGTCACGATGTATAATACCTCAGTACCGGTTTATGGAAGATCCTTAATATCATATAATGCGTATGAGTTATTTTAAATTCAATTATATTGGAATAATTAGAAAAATGTCCCACTACAAGGCTGGCGCGAATACATATACTACCGTCCAAAAGTTTGGAAGCACACTTGTTTTTGGACAAAACGAAATAATGGTAAAATAAGTGGTACAAATTAGAAATTAAATTAAGCCTTACAACTTTTTACTATTGTTTACACACAAACATTTAATTATCATCCCACATTCATCAAGTATTAATCAATTCCTTGATTTTGACGAATTACGTAATTTAAGACTTAATCCGTCAAGTGCTATATTTTATGCAATGACGTGTTTTGAACAATCCTACTAATTTTCAGCTGGGTGGGAATTAATGTAACCTCGGATGTCTAAATTGACCGGACTAAATAGACAAATGAGAAAATGTCCTTTAGTTTAGAGTGACGAATCAAAATCTGAGCTTTTCGGATCCCACGTCTATGGCCCTTTCATCTTTTTACCGGTGTATAAACACAACACCGGTAAAAGATGATAGGGCTTTCGATGCAAGTACAGTGCATATTATCAAACACGGCGATGGTAATGACATGGTTTGTGGGTGTTTTGACAACACAACAGTAAACCTAGAAACCGCGTGAGGATAACTGAAAAACTAAACAAGGAAGGTTATTTGAGAATTTTTCACTACTTTTTTATCCTACTTCTTCCAAACTTTTGTACGGTAGTAAAACTATTTTAAGTTTTAAATAGCAAAACATTTTTTCGCGTTACGAGCCACACAACACTTATTTTCTAATACGCGATAGGTAACTTTGTTGAAATATTTCAAAAACAGTCGCATGGAACATGTATTCTGCGCAAGCCTTCAGAGAACATTCTTTAACAAAATAATCTAGCTAAACTAAGTATACAAATCTAACCTAACTTTATAAATAGTAAAAAGAAAAATAATTAATGAATTACTGTCGATTTAAAAACGTAAGCAACAGTGTTCTCTTCAAAGCGAGTAGATTAATGCTAATTTACATGTATATTGACGGAAAACATAGTTTACGAAGACGTAGTATTATCTTAAAACTATTTATATTAAATATTCTCGAGTAACAATTTAACAGACATTATTGCGTTTCTCACTTATTTATTTGAAAGGAATCTAAACATTATCGTATCATTAACACTGTCTACACATCTAAAGTTTTAGATTCTGGTTTTTTCAATAATTTGGATGAGATGTGAAATACAAAATACGAATATACATTATGAAATACTTTGAACGATAAAGGAAACAAGAGTCAAAGCAACAATTGTAATTATTTGTAATCTCATAAACAAAGGTTTCTAATTCAAGTGTCATTAAACACTATGTACATATTTTTCAACACACTTGCTCAATAAGTGGCTATAATTTCACCGCAATTAGGCACATAATGACACCTATAATCAAATTGTGACTTTTTTATTGCTATTATTCACTAGTGAGTTATAAGGTTTTTTTTTAAATTTTATTGGTTGAGTTGCTACGTTCATAAAAAAGTTTCGATACAAAAAAGATCGTGTTCAATAGTAAAAAAAATTAATGTACTTAGTGCTTGCTCATTTCATGCAAATTTGAATTTAAATAGATAATTTCAACTTGTACGTTTTTATTAAATGAAACTTTCACTCAAATAATATAACTTTCATTTTTTCTGTAATAAAGAAAACTTTTCCTCAATTTATACGTGGCTAAAACTCTATCGCGCTCATTCATTTAGTCTACGGTCGATCGCCATTGTTACAGTATGACCATTTTAAGTGTGATTTTCATGGTGGCGCCACTGGTCAAGAAAAAATGCATCGCTACGTCAAACTTAGTACATTTATTTTAGTTCCATGTTTTCCCGCATGCACAGATAAGTTGGTAGAACTGTAGATGCGCGCGCATAGTAAAACCGATTAATTTTTCCCGCTATTGTGAAAAAAAAAACAGAACTCGTTTTAACTGTTGAAGATGACTTTTTAGTATTATTTTCTTCACAAGTGTGTTGAAAAACGTCGTATGATACACGTGTGTATTGATGATTACCGTCCTCGACTTTCTTAAGACCCTCACCTGACGGCTCGGGTCTCAATGGCGCCTCAGCGGTAATCACCAACGTTACACACTTGTACTTACATAATGTACTATTATATTGCAAAAACGTTCCCTTTTAAAATCCGTTTACAATAACAACATCATCACTAGCTAAACGGACTAAACTGACTTGTAGAGATTCTCATTATTACTATCATTATAGTAAGCCTAGCCGAATCTATCCTTCGCTGTGTTTCAGCTTTCATCTAAACTTTAAATACGTCCACAACATACCCTACGAATTCTAAATACATACTGCAATCTACTGCGATTTAAACTTTAAAAATATTTGTACATACATAATAAAATTACATTTATGGCAGTTAAGTTACACGAATTAATTGTAATATTCATTAAAATTTAGACAACATGGATGTAAAATGGAACGTGTATATAACAAGCGCGTTTATTAAAGTAAGTAAATACAAGGCTGCAGAATATTCACAACGTATTTATTTTAAGCACGACATCAAAACTGGTATATATACTTTTTTAGTGTGCCCACTGCTACCAAGTTTACTTACGAAATAAAAGCTCGTGAATAAATAACTCTTGTATATTTGGATAATGTGAACTGTTTCATATATTGTCGATGTATATTAATTGAATCATGCGTGTACACAACCTGTTTATAATATTATTGCCATTTTTATTGTAAATTAATCTATTTCCCACCAGTAATAAGAATACTTTGAAAAATACTGTGTAAGGGTAAAATGGTCAAATTGCTACTTTTTCTATGCCCTCCCACAGTGGTGCGCAAGGTACTAATGTTTGCGTTATTTTAGTATATTGAGCCAAACTTAATCTTGAGACAAATAAATTAAATGTAGTTGTTACAAAATAACAGTCCCTAACCTAAAACTTTAAGACTGAGATTCTACGTTAATACAGATAAGTGTTCAGAAATAAAATGCAAAAGTTAAGCAAGTACCCATTGACCGCCACGGTCAAGTAAGATGACAAGCCAAAAAGTACCTTAAGTCTGTCAGACTTAGGGCACTTTTTTGCTTGTTCGGCTTGTCGTCTATACGTGACTGTGGCGCTAAAAAGGTTAATACACCAGCAACCACGTTATTGCTTACATGTCCCCCTACTTTGTACAAAAGTTTGTGTTAATTAATAGCGAGAATCATTGACTTTAGTTATAATAATTTAAAGTTAAGTTAAAAAATAAAGTTATTTGTAATGATAAAATAACTGGCCATTACGTTTAAAAAAGAAAATAAAGGTAAAAAAATGATATTCTATTTTAGATCGTACATTTCCGAATGAGATTCAATGAACCGTGGCGTGATGATTCTCCCGGAGTCAACGACGGGCGTGAGGAGTTCCTCGGATGGCACTTGAATACGGATCCTATTGTCTGACGGTAGGTTGGTGGAACCGTTGCTGGCATAGAACCCGAGGGAGACGGGTTTGTGGTGTTCCTCGTTGTTGTAGGCTTTGTACTTGGAGGGGCTGATGGGGTGGAGGTGAGGGCTGCCGGCGAGAGGGTTGTACGTCACGTGGATGCGCACCACATCGTCTGACATGGGCGACACGGAGGGCGGGTGCGGGGTCGCGCGCGGCGTCGAGTGCGCCGTCGACGGCGCCCTCTGTATGCTCAACCCGCATATCCCCGAACTGAAATCAACAAGACACACGTAATGAACGTGACTAATCAATTGGTATTGTATCGATCAAGGAAATTTATGCATTTCTACAGAGGAAAACAGTTAACAAGGTAAATAACTACATTATTACACTGTGTATGTGCAAACTAAGTGAAAATTAGCATAGCCCGCATTTAGAGTATTAGCTATCAGGATTATTACAAAGTTAATTACGTGACAGATTCCGTCAAAACCATAAGATAATCCCTGAATCATTATTCTAAAATTAACATGGGTAGCGGTAGCGTAGCTGAAGACCAGGCTTAAGCAGAATCGGTAGAGAATGATCTCGGTACATACAAGTTATGCCTTGCTTCAACATTAGTTGAAAGAATGACAGGAAGCCGCCGATGTCCAGGGGTGCTACTTACAAACCAAATCTCTATAAATAAAAATGAATTTCCGTTCGTTAGTCTCGATAAAACTCGAGAACGGCTGAACCGATTTAGATAATTTTAGTCTTGAAATATTTGTGGAAGCCCAGGGAAGGTTTAAACGGTGAGAAATTGGTAGTTAGGTAGGTAGGGTAGTAGGTAGGTAGGGTAGTAGGTAGGTAGAGTAGTAGGTAGGTAGGGTAGTAGGTAGGTAGGGTAGTAGGTAGGTAGGGTAGTAGGTAGGTAGGGTAGTAGGTAGGTAGGGTAGTAGGTAGGTAGGTAGGGTAGTAGGTAGGTAGGTAGGGTAGTAGGTAGGGTAGTAGGTAGGGTAGTAGGTAGGGTAGTAGGTAGGTAGGTAGGGTAGTAGGTAGGTAGGTAGGGTAGTAGGTAGGTAGGTAGGGTAGTAGGTAGGTAGGTAGGGTAGTAGGTAGGTAGGTAGGGTAGTAGGTAGGTAGGTAGGTAGGTAGGGTAGTAGGTAGGTAGGGTAGTATGTAGGTAGGGTAGTAGGTAGGTAGGGTAGTAGGTAGGTAGGGTAGTAGGTAGGTAGGGTAGTAGGTAGTAGGGTAGTAGGTAGGTAGGGTAGTATGTAGGTAGGGTAGTAGGTAGGTAGGGTAGTAGGTAGGTAGGGTAGTAGGTAGGAAGGGTAGGAAAAAGAGCATTGCAACACATGCCGGGAACAGCTAGTAAAGTATAAAGGTCTCCATTTGTAATTCTCATTCATAAGTTGTTGGGGTTTATAACTTTATTCTATTGGAGAATTTAGCGAATATTAAAGTATCCTTATTAACTTCATAACATTGAACCGCAGGCTTTACAAGTTTACACGAGTAAACATTACCGCCTTATTACAAAAGGTAGTTAAACCTGGTTTAACTTAGACCTGGTTTATCTCGCATGCTGTCACTTTCTTTTGAATATTATTGAAGTAAGACGTCATGCGAGATAAACCAAGTTTAAGTTAAACCAGGTTTAACTACGTTTTGTAATAAGGCGGTTAGTTGTGAAGGACTTGACGCAGTTAGTACTGATGAAGCCACTTCTGGCCCAGCAATCAATGAATTGAATGGGTGACCTTACGAAAAACTTGACCACTTTGTCACATTAAACTCGTTTCTCAATTCACCTTCTGCGTCAGTTAATAACTCGATTTTATTTATGATCAAGGTTTGCATATGTATAAAATCGTCGAAATCAGGAAGTTCGCAAAATTATAGCGACGAACGGATTGTACGTCGCTTTCATTTTGGCTCTAACTATACGTTAAACATTTTAAAGGTGCAACTAGTTTGGCTGAGATTCGTTGACGTTGACCAGTCAGTGGGTACAAGGTGACATAAGAATGTCATAAAATACACTCAGCGGCAGAGAATGCGGCCCTAGTGCTTCGCAAATTTGTAAAGTGTTAATTATGGAATTATTTGATGAGGGTAGCTTTCAAGTGACCTGTTTAGATTAGATTACTAAAAGTACCATTAGATTAGAGACTTTCTATAAAAATGTTTCCCAGAATGGTTCGAATGTGAAGTAATACATAAGTGAAAATTACGTAATAATAATAGATATGTATATAAAAAATGTATTTTGAATTATTTTGTCTCGGGCGGTCTTGTTAATCGATCAAGGAGGAACTCTACGCGAGGTGGCTGCATTTCTTAATATACCACGTACCACCACCACACCACCATCAAAAGTATCGCGAGCCTGCACTAGACACACGGCGGAATAAGGTGTGCCTTCACCAGGCGATGACCGATTTGTTATTCTAGAAATGTTAAGAAACAGCTTCCTAACCGTAGTTCTAATCAGGCGACGACTTTAAACTGCACAGTGAACGGACTATAAGGCGGAAGACGGAGGAACGTGAGGTTCTTGCAAAGAGACCAGCGTAAGGCCCAGAGCTTGAGACATCACCGAGTTGCACGATTGAGATTTACCCGTGAATTAGACTAAATGCCGTGAATAAGAGCATCAAATGGTCGTGAGTGTTGGGGCTAAGAAAAACGTTTGCTTCCCTTTACGACTCACCAGACGGTTATTTACTATGTCGGGTGTGTCATGGTGTGGGCAGATATGTGGGCCCGCCTTACACCAGCCAGGTATACTACAGAGGTCACTGACAGACCACTTTTTAATACCATATTACATAGGGGATAAAGAACATTGAATAAAATCCTCCAAGACCATGCTGTGCCTTTTATGGGCTTTATTAGTCGAGAAGATTTTCTGGTCATGCGCTTGGTTTGCTGCTGGCATACTTAGCCTCACAGCCTACACAAGAAAACTGAAGAACATGTCGTGGGTATGCTTAAAAAATATTTTATCTCTTTCTACTTTGCACCACGTTTTCTGCCGCTGAGTGTATGTATCACCATGGAGCACAATGCTCCATGATGTATCACCGATCGATCACTCTAGTTGCAATCTAAGGTCCCTTTTTCACATGATTTCTGTTATCAAGCTTTCTGCTCTTATTTGTAAGGTAAGAACTATAGGTGTGAAGAAGAGGCCTTATATCATTGGAACGTTATTTGTGTGATGAGTGCAATCTACATCTACAAAATATCTCACCCATCTGACCCAGTGGCGTCGTCGCTGACGTTCGAGTGCGTGTCGAGCGAGTTGTCCATGGCATGCGAGCGCCCGCTCGAGAACACGCTCAGGTCGGCCGTGCTCGTCACGCTCGTGTCGGCGAGCGAGCGCCGCGACCCCAGCGCGGACACCGAATCGTCGCACCGGATGCCCCCCGCTACCCCGCTGTGCTCTAAACAAACACATGACCATTGTACAAAAAAACTAGACTTCTTCGAAAGGCAGCCGAGACACCGTAGCGGTGGGCTTTGGTTTTACTAGAAACAGATCCGCACGCGGACCGTCCGACGCGGTCGTTTACCTTCCACAGCGGATGGTCTTATGCATCATTTTCATACAATACAGTCATGAACCGCGGAAAATATACAATGCTTGGAGTTTCACTTCCTTAGAACGTGACTGTTACAGTCACTTTCTAAGTAGCTACCGTTCAACATGGCTATATGACACGTGTTTACTGACATTCCGAGTAATGAAGTAATTTGGTAATATGACTGCATAAAAATATAAGGTATTCTTTCATAGCCACTAGCTTTATATGCATAGCGAACAAAACACAAAGCAAAACTTTCATGCAAAATATAAATAAGTTCTTACCTTATTGGGCACACAACATCAAGCAAAATCAATGTAATATGTTTTGTTACACAAAACCCACATGCAATATTTCGAGGTTTTAAATCAAATCTCTGCTCGTAGCTGTATCAATGAAATCAGAAACACGTACTGAATCTCCCTTATTTATTCAGTACATACATATTTACATTAAAATGATAAAAAGGAAGATTTGAGGAATTAACGTCTTCGTCTTCTAATTTTCTTACATTTCTTATTTACAAGGTAGCTGTAGTTAGGAGGTTCGCTTCGTTGCGTGTTAAACGTGTACTGGACTGGGGAATCTAGATGAATGTCCATGGACGCATGGGACGTACGGAGTGGGACGCCAAATTGGGAATTAGGATCTGAAGAAAAAGGTTTAATCATGTTATCATTGTATTAACAACAAAAGCCTCGGACTAACTATAAGACAAGTAATGACTCTCGATGAAGTCTAGTAGGTAAGTTCTTTTCAATTGTCAGTCCAAGAAATAACAATTAGCCATATGCATCTTTACCTAAGACCTAAGTGCCTACCTTACCTAAGACGTAGGGTGGTAGATAGTTGAAAATGTTTGATAGCGTGTATATTTATGCAGTAGCTTAACTTTGAAAATGTATAACTATAAACTATAGTGTCCCATTTGAGCGTGCAAGCTTTAAGAAATCGAGCTTACCACAATCTATAAAAGTTTTCATAATCTTGGTTTAAATTAACTGGGAGATAATAATAACAGGAAAATTTTAATTGTAAACCAATAATATTTAACAGCGTGAACGACTGAATATAATGATCACCACTATCATATTTCGGTGTTGACATAATTATTTATGTTTGGTGTCATTTATCTACTGTAATAATAATAACGTACTGAGAACAAAATCATTTTAACTGTGATAATTTGAAAAACAACTAAAAGCGACACTGATAAGATATACAATGTGTGCTGTGCCTACGTAATGCACAGTATATGATGTCTAAATAACGACTATAACGTACCATTCATTACAGATTTTTACGTGTTGATTGTTTTATTTTATTTTTTGACGTTCCTCATACCACCACGGGCGGCAAAACTAAAAATAAAACGATATAGTTATGTTTTCTCGGGTTATTCAATATGTTGCCAATTGAATGTAATCGGCATTTATTATGATTATAAACTCCAATCGATTTTACATGTCGCCCTTTGAGGAAAGTTAACCCGTGAACATCGACGTGATATTCGTAAAAAAAATATAGGTATGTTTGGTTCGCTCAGCGCAAAAACCAACAATGAGCGAAATCCGCATATTATCCTATCGTTAAACTAAAATACTCAATAGGTTTCAATCAGTTTATTAAATAATTTAACTTTTTGTTCCCATGGGTTAAATTAAGGTCGTATTGTGGAGGTTTCTTGATCTTAACTTAAAACTAAAGCTAATTAAATAGGTTTTACTATTGTACCCAATAAACAATTGAAAACATCGGATGATAGGGGTGGGTTTATGCAAGAACTTAAATTGAGGGGTGAAACGAAATCATTGATAAAGTCTATTGAGCAGAGATTCATTTGAAGCAGATTGTAAACGAGGTAGATGGTTTGAAAGTACGTCATGTAAGGCACATCAAAATGTTGCATCAACTGGGTTTTGGGCGGTAACGCCAACCCGGTGTTTTTGTAAAATTAATGTTAATAAGTTTGTAAGTAGTATTAAAGAGAATACATAGTGGGCATAGCGTTATTTTATGAGAAGTAGCACAAACAATGCAGGAAGCCGGGGATCACTCTTAAGATCTGAGGAGTTAGTACCCTAAGCACATTCAAGTCTTTCATTACAACATTAACTGCAAGAGAATTAAAATGAAGGGACTCGGTTCAAAGATTGTAACTCAAGCTCCTCAAATCTTAAGAAATGCCATGTTAAATGCATGTCGTTTTAATCGTGTTAATCATGACATAAACCCACCTCCATACCACCAATAAACATGCTAGTGCAGAGTTCCAATTACATATTCTATGTCTAAATCTAAAACAAAATATGATTCATGGCTAAAATGCCATTATTTTGGATATACGTGTAAGTGAAGTACATCAAAACTTAAGCCAGTGCAGTGTCAAACTCGTCTGTAGTGGACGCTATGTATCTAGGACCAATATCATAATAATACAGGGCTTAAATAAGAATAATCGAGTTATGTTTTTTATGAACTATGGACACAGTACAGTAAACTAGTGACGAGCTCCACACTAACAACGAAGACGGATGCAATAAGGTGTGTCCACATTCGTGCACTGTCATGTCCATCTTCAACTTCAGATCAGATGGATGTTGTAAAAGTAATGCTTAGAACAAAACATAACAGCATGCATGTAATCCCCTATAAGATAGGTTAAGCCGTGTTGTGCGTATAGTACACTCTTTCGCCAGTTTAAGTGGGAGTTAAACTTCAGAAATAATTGGCTCTCTCAGCAAAGAGCAACCCTGATACATGATCGCATCAGAATAAAGACCAAAATGAGAGTGCACGTATGTGGGAATAAGTACTTAGAGAATATGTACGACAGGACAACATACTAGGTACTAACAACATTTAAAAACATTCCGAATTGGCATAAATATCTTTTCTTTAGAAGATCTATAATAATGAAACCAAATATTTCAATACCTATGTAATATGAATAAATGAAAGCAAAAGGTTACAAAAATAGAACTACGGGATCAAATGTATAATAAATTATCATGTTTTCCTGATACTAAAGAGCGAAGTAACTACTCGAGTGTAAAAGTGTGTTTGGTTCATGTCTCGCATCAACTGTCTAGCACATAAAATAATATCCATATAGTCGAAATAACTATAAAACTAAATACTGAAGAAAACATGATGTACCAACGTTAACACGTTCACAACTACATATCACATTCTATCTAAAAAGGGCGATGGACAAAATTGCAATCTCAAGGCAAATATGAATAACTCATTGGATGGAGGCCAATAAGAACAGAATAATCTGCGTTAATATGTGTGTACAACTGCACATACAAGACTTACAATTAAAGCGGATCTCAAGCCAGTTGACTATGTATTCCTCTTAAACACAACCCTAAATTTGCAGTCACATAGTAGGAACTATGTGACTGTAAATTTAGGGTTGTGTTTTTGACCTGTCTTAGTAGGTCAAGAATACATAGATATTGATAGAAACAATTCAATCAAACCAGGACGTATTTTTTCTGGCCAACGATTGACCAATTTTTTTAATAAACTTTATTTCAATTTAAAATATAACGTTGTCCATTGCCCTCAGAACTCATCCCGCTTTCAAAATAACTATCTAAGCTTGTATTCGATAAAATAAATTAAACTATATCTAAAATAAAAAATACGGGCTAACAATGTAAGACAATCGCCACATACATTTTAATTTCAGTGAGTACTAATTGAACTGGACATTTGACCTTCAGAATAAACCATGTTTATTATGATCTTGTTTAATTTCTAATTTTCTAACATAATTTAGGTGGTTTCAAACCAGAGATTTATAAAAAACAAATAGGGTGGCACAGTTATTAAAATTATTGTAAATATTTCATTGTAAATATTTCTATTTTAATCAGACAAACTACCTACATTATAAGTAACTCCTGTGGAGTACGTGTGGTTGTTATAATCGGCTAGTTGACACATTTTTGAAGTAGGTCCTAAAGAGTTCATATTTGTTAAATTAGGCAAAAAAAAATATACACGGATTTTTTAAACACATATGAAACCCAAAAATTAAAATTTAAAATCATACTTTTATAAACGAGCGAAAACGCTGTCCGCCATGTTAGTCTATTGATTATCTATGCTCTGACGTTGCACTCGTTGTAAACAAACATTTGACAACAAACACGGACAACTTCCCAAAGTTTTAAAATAAAAACATGATTTGTAATAGTTTACATGAAAAATATAGTAATTATCGTTATTGCATCGTCCGAGAATGCAAAAACACATCAATAAAGACCCCAGGAAAGTTGTGGTTTAAATTAAATTAATTATTTTATTCAAGGCAAAAAAACATCCAACCATCAATGTATCAATTTTTGGCAAATTTGTGCTTTCTGCTTTTACAAATCCAGCGTCCATGATAACTTAATTTTTGTTTGTATTTTCTTAAACAGTACCCAATATAGCTTACTCGGCTTCTCAGTAAGTAAGTCAGTCTCAGTATACTGAAATGACATCACACCTTTGTCAACGTCAATTTGACGTTTATTTGTTTACGAAGTCGGTGACGTCACATCATGGCCGACTGCGTTTTTGGCGTTTCAAATAAAAAATAAAAAACACATTTTTAAAATTGGGTTGCTAAGATATTCTTGCGCTTTTAATTATTAAAATCGATATATTTTGTGTTTCTAAGGTTAATAGTATAGGAAATACTCATTTAATGTATGAAATTAGTTATGGGTCAAGTAGCCTATTGTTTAAAGGTTTAGAAACCACTCACATATCTGTCAGTCTCCATCAACTAACATCCGTAATTATTCACGTAAAAAGGCATATTTTAATAAATTTGTACTTATTAGGTCAAAATACTACATCATGATTTACCGAGAAAACCTAAGAGTAGTAAGTACAACCTAAAGCTATGACCAACATACATTACTTTAAAAGCATTTGACCGCTGTCTAAGACAACATACTGGACAACTACTAACGGACACACCAGTGAGATGGTCTCAAATTGAACACATTGGAGCAAGTAAACAATCGTTTGTGACAGAGCTTTTTTGAGTCCTTCTCACTCGTAATGCAACCGCAGTCTATAACCTACTGAACTCCATGGCCAAGACACACATTATTGCTAAATCTAGACAGCATTTTTGATACCTTGGCAGTCATGGACCATGACTGTTCACGATTGTGCAAAAATCAGTCGAGAACATGCATCAATGAGTACTATTAAAACAATGTGAATATCATGCAAATGTGATTTATGTGAGACATCCAAAGGCATATCGAAAAAATAAACAGCTACAGAAAAATAGCTCTGATCAATCTGGACGAAATTCTGAATGACAGAAGCGAATGAGCTAACGAATATAAGTAAACATTCCCAAATTATACACTTGCTGATTTCACATTGGCGCAGGAGTTTAGGTACAGTTCGTGATTAAATTCAACGCTATATTATCAGATAAAATGTAAAGCTCTCAAGTATTCATGGTTGTGCTTCAACAAAGTGTGCCAATGTAAATGAGCAAGGCTTATAAATGCGTGAAGTGGTCGGAACCAAGGCTCTCGTCGGAGGTGGTACGCGAAGTGGGTAGAGATGCTTCCAAATTACCTGATACTGTGTCACTCTGTGAGACCCGAAGCTCCTGCAATTCCATTGCAGCCTTCTCACGTCTGAAACAAAACGAATGCTATTGAAGAACAAGAACAACGAAATACATACATAAACTCATGATCCTTTTGCCTCGTCCACATACATCTGAGGGCCGTATTTTTGAATCAATAGAATTCCAAATCGTGTACGAAATCGAAGAATTCGTATGCGAATCCGTACGAAATCGCTATTTTTGAATATTTATACCCGTGAATTTTGCAACGAGTGGTCCGACCCACTCGTTTCCGATATTCTACCAGTAGAAATGACAGAAATGACGTGATGAATTCTGCGATTTCGTACACGATTTGGAATTCTATTGATTCAAAAATACGGCCCCAGATCAAACACGCACGCTGGTTGCGAGTACTATGGGCCTGCCCTTTCTGCAGAACCTCACCAATAAGGTCAGTGTAGGTCTTCCTAGGGCGTCCCCTTCCGGCGTTGCCACTCACGTCTGCCTTTTAAATACCTTTCGTTAATCTACTTTCACTCATCCTGTCCACACGACCAAATCATCTAAGCACACACATACACACATCTTTTAAACCGCACCATGCTCGTATAACCTCATCCCACAGCTTATCATTCAGTAGGTAATCAAATTAAATTGTATAAAATGTGATGTAATAGTACATTATGGTACAAGTGTGGAACGTTGGTGATTACCGCTGAGGCGCCTTTGAGACCCGAGCCGCCAGGTGAGGGTCTTAAGAAAGCCGAGGACGGTAATCATCAATACACACGTGTATCATACGACGTTTTTCAACACACTTGTGAAGAAAATAATACTAAAAAGTCATCTTCAACAGTTAAAACGAGTTCTGATTTTTTTTCACAATATCGGAAAAAAATAATCGGTTTTCCTATGCGCGCGCATCTACAGTTCGACCAACTTATCTGTGCATGCGGGAAAACAAGGAACTAAAATAAATGTACTAAGTTTGACGTAGATGCATTTTTTCTTGACCAGTGGTGCCACCATGAAATTCACACTTAAAATGTTATGACCATATTAATTTAGTTATGGCCGAACGCCATGGGACGGGCAACTGGTGGAACTAATGGCGCTAGCACCGCATGAACCTAAGCTCTTCATTGGTTGAATATCTGTCAATGTCATTTTATATTTCAAAATAGCTTGACCTCATTGGTCGGATTGGGACAAGCTATGGACACGCCATCTACAATCAGCTTTCACTTGCCAACCCCATTGTCAAATGGCGTTCGGCCATAGACTAAATTAATGAGCGCGATAGAGTTTTAGCCACGTATAAAATGAGGAAAAAGTTTTCTTTATTACAGAGAAAATAAAAGTTATATTATTTGAGTGAAAATTTCATTTAATAAAAACGTACACACGGCTACACATCAAGCTATACATTTCCAGTTTACGCTGATCTCGCACTGTACGGAAATCCTATACAATACGAGACCAGCTTATACTGGAAATGTATAGCTTGATGTGTAGCCGTGTGTACAAGTTGAAATTATCTATTTAAATTCAAATTTGCATGAAATGAGCAAGCACTAAGTACATTAATTTATTTTTACTATTGAACACGATCTTTTTTGTATCGAAACTTTTTTTATGAACGTAGCAACTCAACCAATAAAATTTTAAAAAAACCCTATACCTCACTAGTGAATAATAGTAATGAAAAAGTCACAGTTTGATTATAGGTGTCATTATGTGCCTAATTGCGGTGAAATTATAGCCACTTTATGAGCAAGTGTGTTGAAATAGTATATTTCATTTTAAGTGCGGAAAGCCTGTCATTGCAAAGAGTTCCGACAAATGTCTACCCGAGCCTAGGCACAGCCGACGGCGAGGGTTGACAGTCGGAACAAGTTGCAATGACGGTTCCGCACGTGTACTGAACAACAATTTTTAATACAGTTGCGAAAAAATGAAGCAATTTAATAAAATAATAAAACCGTAATTAAACTCGCAAAGAACATTTTTGGAAAATGGCGCCAATCGTAAAAGAATATCAGCAGAGATTTTTTTTGTTTTCTTCACCCATTCTGGGTAGGCAAAGGGAACTAAAGTCTTCAGTAGATGTTTTTTAATGATATGAAATGAAAATGAAATTTAATGAGATGAAAATGGAATGAAACCTTTAACTCATTGAATCAAATAATTAAATCTGATATTGAAACAAATTAGTAGCTTCTTTAGAAATATTTGCATGAATCATAAAAACTTCTATGATTTTTTTTTAGTAAAAACTTCGTGGTTGGTTTTTTTTTAATGGGCATTATTTTGACAGTTGGGAAGTAAAGGTGTATAAAATGGTAGGTACCTTATTTTCGTTAAAGTATAAAGCTCAATTTTTTTATATTGTCTTCGGCTAAACTTAAGAAACCTCGTCTTCCATTGCCGGACACTTCTGACGGTTCCAACCCCCTGCCAGACACCCCTAAACTTTAATAAATTATGATTGTTTACGCATAATGTTGGGGCTGTGCTGATTGTTATAACAAAAACCGCAGGCGTTCTATTCTTTGGGGAACCTACCTGCACACACGTCATGACTCAAAATTAGCTCATCATCTTCGGACAGCCAATGTAGCACCAATGGGAGCAGTCTACGATTACTTAGTACTAGATTCTCGAATTTTTCACGAGGAACGTTAGCTGTTAGCTTCTCCTTTATTACTAACCACATTCGAATCTCAGCCTTGCTCTGTATAGCTTCATTTTAAAGCCTTAATTATTGAACCGTTTTCTAACATAAGAAACCTCGTCTTCCATTGAAGACGAGGTTTCTTATGTTTAGCCGAAGACAATATCAAAAAATGGAGCTTTATACTTTAACGAAAATAAGGCACTAATTTATACACCTTTACTACCCGCTAACTGCCAAAGGCACCACAGCCTAAACTCTATATTCGGTGGTCGTTCTTACCTGTATAGGAGTCATGCACAGACCAACTTTCAGCTTTTATAAAATAACGAAGGTCTGGCCGTCGCGTCGTGGGCTCTAAGGCTATATGTGTGTGTCTGTCTGTGGCATCGTAGCTCCCGAACGCATGATCCGATTTAGATTTAGTTTTTTTTGTTTGAAAAACATTGATCCAAGATGGCCGCCGCCACAAAATGGCGGAGTACATTTTGTTCACGACTCCTATCAATATGGGTATCAAATGAAAGGGCTTGATTAGTAGAATACTATGCACTATAACGAATTTCAAATCCAAGATGGCCGCCACCACAAAATGACGAATTACGTTTGTTTTTACAACTCCTTCAATATGGGTATCAAAAAAAAAAAAGGGATTGATTTGTAGAATAATGTACACTATATTGAAAGGGAATGAGGAATATAAACTAATGAAATTAAAACAAAAAAACTTGCAAATTGTTTTTTTTAACTTTTACTCCCTATAAACTTGGTCAAACTTTGATTTAAAGGGAGAACCAATGTTTTATCTTTATTGAGTTGGGGGTTTTTTAAATTTTACTTGTTCCTAAATAGTTCATCTTTGATTTTTCTTAACTTGTAAGCCATTCATTGAGCAATTTTGAGTTTAGATGCTCAATGCTCATTCATGCTTTGATGTGTTTGCTTTCACACTTAGGTTTATTATTGCACTATTCAATGGTATTTTAGAACCTTACCTCAATATCACAGTTGCTCTAGCCTGCTTTTCAGTCTCAGAAAAATTTTCAGCCCTCTGTCCAATCTTCGATTTCTTGTCAGGCTCCACAAACATACCAAGCTGTCGTTTTGGAAGCTCGTTGGGCGGTGGTGGGCCGGGGTAATCAAGCTTGGCTCGCTTCAGTTCTTCCATTGATCGTTCCAAGTGATAAATTACTATGTCGTCCTCAAACCCAAAGTCTTTATGTAGCTTAACCTAAAAATTTAATATCTTATTCACTTACAACATACAATCTTGTATTAATATCCAAATTGGATATTAATACAAGATTGTAAATGCTAGATTAAATTTTACACAGAAAATCAGCAGACCTGAATATAATTTACTATAAGATCCATATCATTTAACTTCATGATTGCTTTCTTGTGCAGCTTGAGTATTGTGTAAGCCATTGCAGTGACGACTCTCTCTCCATCTAACAGGTAAATGTCCCAGACCCTGAGGCATAGGCTAAATGGCACCCTTTCCACAAAGCAAACAAAGAACCACTTGAGGGAATAGAGAATGGCGTCTAAACCGAACTTGTCAAAATGGTGTTTCAATTTTGGCATAAATTTTGTGAGTATTTTGTCATGGTGCCCTAAGAACCTTGTTAACTTCGGAAATCCTTCTATGTATAAACCATGCATGGCATATTTCTTATCCGATAGTAGTACAACCAAGGCCCAGAAGGCATCTTCTTCATCCATATACATGAGCAGTACTCCGGCCAGGCCAGACATACCTTGACAGTAGCCTACTTCAGAATTATACATGCTATAAGCACAAAGGACATTGAATAATGAGCATTGCTTTTCTGAATATCGTTCTCTATAAAACTGATGTTCTCGAAACTGTCTGTTCACATCTGAATCTATTTGCCTTACATCTGTGGACCACAGTTTTGCTAGTTTCAACATTTCATGAAATTTTCCGGGATTAGCAGATTTAATTCTGTTGACATCCATCAACTTGCACCATACTTTTATTCGAAGTGAATTTGGAATGCCTTTGTATATTCGCCTATGGAGTTTCTCTTTGGTAGTTGGTGAGTCCCAATTACTAAGCATTTTGACCCATTTTTTCTCCCTCTCCACTTCGATGTTGACTTTTTGGGGCCCTGTTTTCTGTGGCAAGCGCTCATCATGTATGAATCCATATCTGAAAGTATAACAATCTTTATACATAAGTGGAAAATTATGGCCCCTTTTTTGTTATCCTACTTGTGTAAATATATAGCTTTCGATAACGCGACTTCAGCCAAAAACATAAGAAATTAAAATAAACCATTGCCATGCAGAGATGAATAAATGATGCAAATTTAATATTATAATCTTTCTTTCTTTTCTTTTTTAAATAAACGTTGCCCTCACTAGGAATTTCTCTTGTATTGTGGGTGCTTATAAAAACATTTAAACTCACATTCACAGACCCGAAACAACTATCTGTAGGCCATACAAATATTTGTTCCGTGCGGGGATCGAACCCACGACACGCAACGCAGCAGTCCAATCGCTCAGCCACTGCACTAACCGTGTATAATGAAATCAAGTTAATCGTTTGGTTGTTTTGATCTTATCAACATGCTTATTATAAACACACCTGAGAGTGATTTTTCCAGAGAGTGGCAGATATTTATTTACTGGAGAGCACACTCTGTTACTGTGTTTAAGTTAAGTAGGTATATGACTTTATACAATTTTTTCTTCATTCATTTTATATTATTTTCAGCTCAGCCATATTGTATATCTTTTTTTTATAAATTCTAATTGTACCAACATTTTATGTTTGAGTATGTCCATACAAAATCTGTGTACTTCCTTTGACACCGTTGATTGAATTTAAATAATGAGGTATGCAAAATAATGACTAATTACAACAAGCATAGACATCAATATGCAGCACAGCATCATCTAGCACAGCCTTATACCCATAATAATACCATTACCCCTTGGTATTATTAATAGAGTAATTTGAAGAAAGCTTATGAGTATGAACAACATCAATTTCGGAGCAGCTGATTTACTGCCAAACTCAGTATAAATAATATTTTTAAAAAAAAACCCTTGTCTGCTTTGTGAGGGTATTATTAGGTATCGAGATTAGATTCTATTTATTTTATAGTACTTAATCCTTTTATGGATACCAAGTAAAAAAAGTACCACAATGTATATTTCAAAGTCGGATTATTAACACCATTTATAAATCAAGAAAGGATGGACCGATTTTGATGATAGCAAATTTTTTGGATTCGTCTTATCCGAGAATAGCATTAAATACTTTATTTGTAGCTAAGTAAGTTAAGTAAATACGTTACATTAGGTTGGTAGGGTAGGTGACTAGGTAAGTAGGAAAACGTGCATTGCAACGCATGCCAGGCACAGCTAGTAAAAAATAAAATAAAATTGAGAAACTGATATTAATTGGGTTGTGGGGGTCAGATAGGCAGTCGCTCCATGTAAAATACTGGTATTCAGCTGCGTCCGGTTAGACTGGAAGCCGACCCCAATATAGTTGGGAAAAGGCTAGGCAGATGATGGAGAAACTGATATATATATAGCAACATAGGGGTGTGGAATGTGACTCTCAGGTAACTTCTCGGGTAGTGACATCATAAAAAAACGATTGATGATCAAATATACTTGTGCCGAAGAAGGTCAGACAAGAATTATTTTCTTGTTTTCTACTTTTAAGACCGCGATTTTGTTAGTAGTCGGGTTTTAGATTTTTAAACTTATTTTTTTTTAAGAAGAAAGTTGTGTGAATATTGATCCTGATGTCAAGCCTCCCATGCTCAACACTCAACCCACACGTTCAAATGATGGTAATACGGTTCAATTTTCAATTTAACCAGAAATATACTCATGCATTTTTTGTTCGGTCTGACCTTTACAGTGTTCCTGTAGCAATAAAACATAAAAAAATATGAAAAAGAGGTTGATAATTTATGGATTTGAAGACTTTTAGAGAAATATGTATGCATCCCTAATCCTATTTTTGGTTCCCAGGTCGGGCAAAGTGTGGAGTCTGGAATTGGGAACTGATGAAATGTGGACCTACTAATGGGTACACCTCTGCCTAATCCTTCAAGACTACTGGCATGTTGTTATGTTAATTAAATGACAAAACCAAAGCAGGAAGTTCATTACTATGTACTTGGTGTCAAATATTTTAGGTAGATAAATCAAAAGCCTAGTCATTTGTAATGCTATAGAAAATATCATTTACCACAAAGCTGAGTCAACAATCAGTTTTTATTTTCACTTATCAAATAAAATCCAACTTTAGATCATTGTAACTGAGTATAAAATCAGTTGTTGTTTTTTTAAGAGAATTTTATGAGTACAAAATCAGTTAAAAAGGGAATATAATTGCGATTTTCATTGCTCTACACCAAATTGAAGATTTAAATGAAATCAGCCGCAGACCATTAATTTAGTTAAGTTTAATATCAAATACCCACATATTTGGAGGATACAAATGAAATCATTGTCAGTTGTATTCTACTTCAGGGGGAACACAACCATCTGTCATTCCATTTTTGTCTTTCTGTAGCTATGCAAACTAATAATATTCTGATATTATATGTGCCCTAATTAGGTAGCCATATAGTAAGTTATAAACAATACCACAAGTTCAAGAACAAATCTTATCTTCAAAATATATATCTTATATATTATTATATTATTTTATATATATAAAAATGTTATGTTGGTTTGTGTACGCTTCAAAAACTCAAAAAGTTCTGCACCGATCGAGCTGAAATTTTAGAATGATATATAATCCGCATCAAGGATTGTTTTTAAAGTATCCACGCGGGTGAAGCCGCGGGCATCAGCTAGTATTATATATAAATGTATATATTATCCTTACATAGTATAAAACAAAGTCGTGTCTGTTTGTTTGTTTATTTATTTGTTTGTTTGTCTGTATGCTTAAATCTTTAAAACTACGCAACGGATTTTGATGCGGTTTTTTTTAATAGATAGAGTGATTCAAGAGGAAGGTTTTAGTGTATAATTTGAACGACATCCACGCGGGTGAAGCCGCGGGCATCAGCTAGTTATTAATAATTGGGTTTCAGTTGGATCTACCTATAAAACATGTAAAATGTATAGGCAAAGGGGGTACTAATGAAACATGCAAAAGTGTATAGAAAAATAAAGTGGAACATTAATAATACCTTAAGTAATAACAGAATCTTTTTGAAAATAAAGTGAGTTTCAATCTATATAAATAAAAAGATAAGTCCTGACTGACTGACTCATCAACGCCCAGCCCAAACCCTTGGACCTAGAAAGCTGAATTAGCTGGTTTCCTATACAATGTAGGTAGACAATGAATAAGGAAGGATTTTTCGAAATTCAACCCCTAACGGAGCTAAATAGGGGATGTAAGTTTGATGGAAAATCGACATTTTCACGCGGGCGAAGCCACTGGCAAAAGCAAGTGATCTTATATAATGTTTGCCTCAATCAATCATACATTATTGATACTGACCAACCTCATTGCAGACAAAGAAAATGTTAAAAACATAGCTGTACTGACAACCATTTCAGGAACAGTTCTATTTTCCTATTCACAAAATAATACTGCCAAAAAGCAAAGCCCAAATAATAATTGAATGAGTGTACATTAGATCATCAAACAATATGCAAATTCGCAACACATGAAATCGTGTCATACCGATCTGTTTTGTGGTACTCCTCGAACTCCGGGTCTTCCCAAGGGTCTATCTGTCCGACGAGGTTCTCCCGGCCCCTCTCGTATCGCTGGAAGATGCGCTCCCGCTCCTCGGAAGCCCGTGCCAACAGTGCCTCCTCATTCATAACACAGCCTGCTCGTACCACATACCGAAACTCCTACACAACGTCAGATCTTTTCACCAATCTACAAAATACTTCGCTCACTTATGACTACGATTAACCCGTCTACAGGGTAGCCCTCAAATCATAAACTACTATTAAAACCATCACGCCCTTTTCAATTGAAAATTCTTAGACGCTAGATTATTTGACGTGCTCACTGCTGTCATGTCATAATTGCTACCAAAGAGAAAGACCAAGTTATTGGTTGGAGAGCTAACACAATTCACACGGAGAAAATAGTTTTACTTATATTTTAACTACAAAATGAATAAAACCGAATGTACATAACACCAAGCTTTCGTAAATAAAGGGTATTTAATACTCAAATACGCCCTCTTTTTCAAATAGAACAGGAAAATTACGAAAACAAAACTACTACCAGAGATTCCTACTCGTCGCTACTAGCCCCGCGTATAGTTTTTACTCCAACTTTGTCTTGTCTACACGATTCTGAACACAGAAATAATACCTATTGAACGAACGAAGTAACGAAGCAGTGATGCAAAAACTAAACGTAACTACTTGTTGTTTGTCTCTGAAAGAGTCTACATATAGAAGAGGGTTTACTATGGTTTACTGTGGGGTTTACAGTTTTGCAGGTAAACGAATGCGCAAGTTACAAAAATATAAATTACACAACTTTGCAGATCACCTAGAAAACATCTGTCTGACGAGGGAGAAACCATAGAAGACCACACTCTGGTGAATATAGAGATGCAACAGAGATAGCCGAAGATCAATTAGATGCCATAAAACTAGTAACACCGAAAGAAGTTGCACGAGAAATTAAGCAGAAAATTAACCCAAGGAAATCACCCGGATACGATCATATTATATCAGGGGGAAATCCTTCAAAACTTATCAAGAAAGGGTCTTGTTAAGTTAACAACCTTTATTAATGCCGCACTGAGGCTTAAATATATACCAGACTTATGGAAAGTTGCTGAAGTAATAATGATATAGCAAAGCCTGGGAAACTGGCTCACGAAACAACATCATACAGACCCATTTCCCGGCAACCAATAATGTCGAAGCTGTTTGAAAAGCTGCTACTCAAACGCCTTAGACCAATCATAGATAACAGGAACACAACCAGTTTGGTTTTCGAGAAAAACATTCAACGATCGATCAAGTGCACAGAATTACAAACGTAATAGAAAACGCGTTGGAAAATAAGAAAGTCTGTTCTACTGTTTTTCTAGACGTAGCCCAAGTATTTGACAAAGTTTGGCATGAAGGTCTCATTCATAAACTGAAGAGCTTGCTACCAAAACCGTTTGCAACTTTTGGTCGGTCCCATTGGATGGTCCCATTGTATTGTTTTCATCACGTCTTCCAAGCAGGGTTGCCAGACGAGTGTGAGCGAATTATCATACCAACATTCGAAAATTATCATACCAGATGCAAAATTATCATACAACTGCCAAAACCACGCGAAATGCGCTATTTTGCAAAATAAGTATAGGAATTTTAGGAAATTGTTAAAATTAGACAATAATAAAAAAAAAATTATAAGAGTTCAGTCAGTGGTTTTTGAATAAATGACTGCTGAAGTCATTCTAGACAGCATTATCAATTGGTTTGAAACCATAACAGCAATTTTTTGACCGCATTGCGCTGAAAGTAAAGTCCCCTATCAGTTTTTGTTGCAAGTTTGTTTCGTATTTTAGTTTTTGTCAAATTATTTTTACTGAATAGTCGTTCGGAAGTGTCAAAAAAATACTAGATCTGATACGATGCGTTCATAAATCACTATCAAAAAGTAACTGGGCGTATAGAAACAGGAAGATTCAGAATGTTGGAAATTATCATACTTTGGCGTATGATAATGCATATTGTATCATACATCTTACCACTGTCGAAATTATCATACATGTATGATAATTATCATACGTCTGGCATCGCTGCTTCCAAGGCAGCCGTAAAAAGTTTAGGTGAAATGGTATCTCCTTGCCGCACTCCCCTATTGATATTTATTGGTGCAGTGAGCTCATGTAGTCTAACCTGCATTGTTGCCGAATCGTACAGCTCTTTGAGCACGTCTACATACCGAGCGTCGATCTGGCAGCGATGGAGAGAGTTAAACACGGCCCAGTGCTCGACACTGTCGAATGCCTTCTCCTAATCAACGAAGGCTAAACACAGGGGTCGATTGTTTTCCAAACTTTTCTCCATCAACTGCTTCACGGTATGGATGTGGTAAATCGTTGAGAAACTACTCCGGAAACCGGCTTGTTCAACTGGCTGGCATTCGTCTAGCTGGCGGGTGAGACGATTACACAGAATTTTGGCAAACAGCTTATACTTATATTTGAGATAAAAGTGATATAGGACGGTAGTTATTAAGATTGGACTGGTCCCCTTTCTTATGGAGAATAGTTACTGTCGCCTTCTTCCAGGCTTGTGGCGTCGTGACGCTAAAGAGCACTTTGTTGTAGAGCTTCACGAGAACTTGTAACACGGGTTGACCACCAGCACGCAGTAACTCAACCGTAATACCGTCCTCGCCAGGTGTTTTGTCGCTCTGCATTTGCGAGAGTGCCTTTTCTACCTCGCTTGCCGTGATATTTGGTAAATCTTCGGAGCTTCGGTGTTCTATGGCTAGGGTCATTACCCGGCGATGACGGTTCTGCCGATTTTGAGGCTTAGAGCTCTGTAAAATTTCTCTACAACATTTAATAATTGGTCACGAATCACGATCTGTAACAATACAACCTTGTTCAGTTTTAAGTTTAAGAATCTGATTTTTGCTAGTATTTATTTTCCGCTTGAAAATGTTTGGCCCTCTATGCTGTTCTATAGTATTAAGAGGAAATGCGAGTGCTGTCTCTTTCTACTATCGCTGTCTCTCTCCGTCCTTCTGCCCTCAAATTCGTGCGATAAGGACAACTGTAGAAAAAAGTTAGAATTCGAGGTTTGGCTCTCGCCTATTTCCTCCTCCAATATTGAACCAATTTAAAAGATATTTTAGACAACGAATAAGGAGGTTAAATACTACGCCGCTATGTTTTTCTTTTTTCGTTAATAGTTGTCAAATTTGTACACTAGGACTCTGTTAACAGCGATCTAAACAAGCAATTTTGAGCATTTTTTGAGGGTTCTAGTGCTTATAAAAATAATTTATCACCAAAAAGGAAAACATAGGGGCATAGAAATAGTTAATATTTATTATTCTGTAAAAAACCATTGCTCTAGGGTCATTAACCAAAAAGAAAACAGGCGAGAGCGTTTGTATGGAGAAAAGACCACTCGCGTTTCCTCTTATAACCCGGTTCATTAAAGAAAGGAATCTAAAATGGCGGTTTTTATCATGTCCTCACGCTCGCACACTATAGTGAGCGAGCGAGAGGACATGCCATGTGTTGCCATTTTAGATTCCTTTCTTTAATGAACCGGGTTATAACAATAATTTTAGTGTTGTATTTACGAGTGTCCCTTTTGATTGCTTTGCTTATTTGCCGATTAACTTGTTCTATTGCTCTTTGATCTTGCGTGTGCTGTTGCATAGATCTTCTATTGTTAATAAGAGCTATAGTTCCAGGTGTTAATTTTGCTTCTTTTTTGCGCACTCCACCAAGGTGTTTTTGTGTCGTTTTGCTTATGGTCTTGCATAGTACCTCGTTTATCTGGTTTGCGTCAAGGTTTGATTCTTCAAGTCCCTGGAACTGGTTGGTCAGTTCTAATACATATTCATCTTGGAGGGAGAGTATTTCTGGTTTTTCATACTTCTGATTGGATTTTCGTATCATTTTTGTTCTCTCCTTCTTTAAATCGAACCGATACGCAGCTCTGACCAGACGGTGGTCGCTTCCGGTTTAAAGCGACTGAGGACAGAGACATTTGTGACTACATGTTTATGAGAGCTTATTATGTAGTCGACCTCATTCTTGGTTTTTCCGTATGGGCTCGCCCAAGTCCATTTTCTTGAAGGTCGCTTCCGCAAAACCTGGCCGAAACCACCTATGGAGCACTCGTTTGTGAATGGTTGGCCAACCCGTGCATTGAAGTCTCCCATAATGGTGTTAAAATGTGACAGCGTATCGATAAGGGCCTTTTCAATATCTTCAAAGAAGTTGTCCACCTCTTCATCTGGGTGTTGGGATGTGGGGGCATAAACTTGGATGATTTTTAGAGAATATCGGTCATTTAATTTTAAAATCAAAAAGCAAACTCTTGGTGAGATACTCTTGATATTTTGAACCAATGAGACTACCTATCTTTTTATTTACGAAAAACCCTACGCCACCATATTATGTGGTATCTTCGTGACCTCTGTGGAAAAATAGGTGCCCTGTTTGTAGTTTCAACAGCTCCTCGCCCTTTTGGCGTACTTCTGACAGACCTATGGTCCCACTTGATGGATTCAATTTCAGATTGAAATTCCAATAATCGTTCGTCCGTTCTTAGTGTCCTGGCGTTGTAACACGCCAAGGTCAGGGTCGTTGGGGTGCGACAGCTGGGCGACATCCAGAGATTCTTAGCACCCTCTGCCCCGCCGTTACCAGAGCCGCTGTCAGAACTCGGAATAGCGGGGCTGCTGGGAACTGAGGGCCGGGGCTTTTTGGCAGTGTTCATAATAGAAAGGGGGGTTTTGGCCATAAAACGCCACGCTGGCCAGTGCGTCTTGGTGAGTTTTCGTCATATCCTCGTTCGTCTGTCAGCAGGGGTACCACGTGCAGGTGAGGTTTGACTTGGGCGGCTGGATGTTATGCCACCCCTTAACCCCCGTTTATTAAATATTCAATATGTACCTACCGTACAAAAAATACAAATTAAAGTCCATTTCACGAAAGAAGTCCCGCAGACGCAGCGCTGTATTCGCGCGACATAATGTTGCTATTTGCTATATCTCTCTCTCTCTCTCCATAACTCCCCATCTGTCAAATTTAGTTCCACAATTGTCCGCGATACTTCTTTCGTGAAAATTAAATGGACTTTAGCTGTCATGTGGTCATAGCCATTCGTATCCTCAGTTCGTATCATTCAATTCATCAGGGGTGCGTTTAAGATGGCCGGCGAAGTTTTCGCCGGATAAAAATTAAACTAGCGAGGGTTCGCTGAACGGAGTCATAGGTTTATGTCAATTTTATCTGTCAAATTCAATTGACAGCTCATTTTGTCAAACAATTAGTAAACAATCTAGATTGTAATCTCGATTTTGCTTGTGATCTTGAAATTATTAGTCAGTAAAAATGGACCGGAACATGAGGAATCAATTTGCCGATATAATATTTGTATAAAGTATTTTATAATATTATATTTCTACAACAATTTGTATTATTACTTCATCCATGATAATCTACAAATAAAATTGACGGAGAGTCGGAGACGTTTAATACTCGTTTCAGAAATATTCGTAAATATGGCGAGATTCTAGCAAACTAAACAACAAACAGCTCAATGTAAAGTCAATCTGACAGCGGGATAAAATTTAGCGAGCTAAAAAGGTCGCTAAAAATTATCCTGGGTAAGCATCTTAAACGCACCCCTGGGGTGCGTTTAAGATGCTTATCCAGGCTAAAATTTAACCTGACTAAACGTTAAACACCCCGTTCAAGCACACCGCGCGGCGAAAAATTAACCTGACTAAAATTTTATCTGCCCCGTTCACGGCCGTCCCCGGTATAAGTTTTCGCCTAACTAGGATAATTTTTAGCGAGCTTTTTAGCTCGCTAAATTTTATCCCGCTGTCAGATTGGCTTTGTCATTGAGCTGTTTGTTGTATAATTTGCTAGAATCGCGCCATATTTACGAATATTTCTGAAACGAGTACTAAACGTCTCCGACTCTCCGTCAATTTTATTTGTGGATTATCATGGATGAAGTAATAATACAAATTGTTGTAGAAATATAATATTATAAAATACTATATACAAATATTATATTGGCAAATTGATTCCTCATGTTCCGGTCCATTTTTACTGGCTAATAATTTCGAGATCAAAGCAAAATCGAGATTACAATCTAGATTGTTTACTACTTGTTTGACAAGCTGAGCTGTCAATTGAATTTGACAGATAAAATTGACATAGACCTATGACTCCGTTCAGCGAACCCTCGCTAGTTTAATTTTTATCCGGCGAAAATTTCGCCGGCCATCTTAAACGCACCCCTGTTCTTGGAATCATTATTTCAGTCATTTTCAGTAAAATGCAATTTCAAACTATACAAACACGTCTTCAATATTTATGTACAAAATAAATAGACGCTATTACAGTTCAAACTCGAAATAATTAAAGAGTCTACTAGTCTAGTCTGTGGTCTAGTCAAGTGTTCGTGAGTAGAATTAAATTCTGGCGCCGCCGGTCCGGATTTTATGAAAATGTTGATAACATGAATGAAATAATGTAAGATACAGAAAGTAACTGAATACTTATCTATTGAATAGATAAATTAGCATCGATTACGTCAACGCAGTGACTTGGAAGAATTTTGTACAATATTTTTGGAGTTTGATTCTTGGACAGACAGCCGCTGACTTGTTCGAGTTCAAACTGATAACAATATAACCTAACAAAGTGTGTGTTTTTCTGCATTTAAAATGTTTAAAGTAAGTTGAATGATACGAATTGCTTAAATCGGTGAAAACCGGTGCCAAGCAAATCGGAATAGTGATACGCACCTAATATTTTTAAAAACTGCTGTCAATCTACCAAGTTTGTGTGATTTCCGAATAACCTTGAATGCAGTTCTCGAACGTAAAAGCAATATGGTCACAAAATCAATAGATTTGAATCTGACTTGCAAGTAATATTGCATTACTTTTCCCACTGCGTAGTATTATTTATTTTTGTGTGTAAATGAAAATTGTTATATCCATGTGTTTTCTCATTTGGATGGGTTTCTCTTACTAATTGGCTATTATTATCTATGCTAGGGTCTAGTTGGTTTAGTTACCGGAGGTGCATCCGGGCTGGGCCGTGCGACTGTCGAACAGTTACTGAAGCAGGGTGGAAGAGTAGTGATATGTGACCTGCCTTCAAGCTCTGGACCAGAGACTGCGAAGCAGCTAAAGGAAAACGTTGCATTTGTACCAATTGATGTGAGTATAATATAAGCACTAGTTTAGTAATGTAGATCTATGTATGTCTGTGTAAAATAATCCAGTCAAGTTTCACACAACCAAAAGTCTCTGCCTAACAACTCTTACTAAAGGATAGATTGGATTGGTAAAGGTTTGAATTGAATGTAACCAACCGCCTGCTTGCGATATCCCACGGGTCCATAGCCTCAGTTGTGTATGTGATTTTATATAGCTCCTGCAATTTTCTGAAGGGCTACTACAAGGAATTCAGGCTTTGTTAGAGTTCCACATTGAGGCTATTTTCCCCTATAACTGTACCTATTGGGCAGCCCAGTCTGTTCATCAGTGGTTTTAGGTACTAGTGGTGTCTGTGTCATGCACACGGATGCCTCGATTACTTTGCTCCATTACCTGTTAACTAACATTAGGTCTGGCCTTTTAAATGTTTGTCAAAAAGAAAGTCTTTTATCCATAGGTCAAACTGTAATAAATGCACTTGTCTTTAAGTTGAGTAGCAAAGGAAACTTTCCTTGAGCTTCTCCATGGTTCCAGGAATTTTTGGTTTGTCTTATGATTTCATTGTCTTGTCTGAAGTGGAAAGAGTCTAGCCCAAGTAGATGCATTTATGGATTGCTCTCTGTCTTAATGGTGTTTGCCATCTCTTCAATTCTTCATTGCTAGTTGCTTCATCAGTTTTCAACCTGCTTACATGAGCTTCATTTGTGTTCAACAATATAATCAAGTCTCAACCTAATTTTAATTGAAATGAAACTGCATGAAAATGTAGCTTGGATACTATAATTTGGTATCTTCGAACTGATTTGATAAGCAAGACGGTGGTTAGTAGAACTTCTCTAGTTTCGATTCCTACGTCTGGCAGTGTTCTAGGAAGTTTTCCTTTAGGAATAGCTCACCCCAGAGCTGGGGGATTGGATCTGAGAAAGGTCCTTTTACTGGGCTTTAAACATAACTGGAAACATGTTGGTCAGGTGAACTATAGTACTCTTCTACCTAACACTTCGGGGAAGCAGGCATTTATAAAATAATAAATGAATCCCAATATGAGTCACGTAATGAGTTGTTTAGGGATTCCTTATCATATAATTGAGGCTTATACCAAGTGGTGGCTAAGCTTAGACCATAGAAACCAAGTCCATTAAACAAATATTGCCGGAAACATGAAACATGATGATAAAACAGCGGAAGCATAAAACTGGTAAGTACAGCAAAAGAAAGGGGGCCTTTACCTTACTGTAGGTGAAACTGATATGTACAGTCGCCCACATAAGTGCATGGATACCTTAAGGCCTATTTTTCTGTGAAGGTAGAAATCAAATTTTCGAAAATAATTAATAGATGGCGTTTGGTTTCTGCACAACTGTGATATTAAACTCTTCAATCCCCAGTGTCAGTTGTAGATGGCATAAGTTTTATTTCTGTTTCTACCTCACAGCAATTTAATTTATAATTCCTACTTAAATAATAATTATTAAACCTTTAAAGTTTTTACTTTCCGCAATGACAATAACCGGATTGCCCGGTGTCACCTGTAGGTGAAATAAAAAGGAGGTAGATTTTTATAACTTAGTCCTATTCTATCTATTCTGTTGAGATATAGAAAAAAATGGAATTTGACTTGGGAATAGGTTAGGTAAGTAAGAAGTTAGGAAACACGTCGTATTAGGTTGGATTAAGTGAGAAGTTAAATGATAAAAAAAACAAAGGAAACCATAAGGAATGTTTTCATTAAGCTAATAAGTGCGCATAGCATTCAAAAATATAATATTCGAGTTAGTAGTCAGTTAGCAACAGGGATGAACGGACACAAACAAAAAGACACTATCACACAAATTTAAGAGGTTTATTTCTTACAGTTTATTATTCAAAAACAGACATTTATTATCGTTCAACATTATTATATTATATAAAACTTCTTATTGAGGCCATAGCTTAAGTATTCGTTTCCAAAATCGGAAAGAGGATTGAAGCTTTTGTAACCTCAACAAAGACAAACAGGAGACCGGATTATTTTATCACAAAAGTGAAAAGTTAAATAAATTAAATAGGTAGGATAACAGCTATACAATTGCACAAAAACATACGAAAAGGTTCTTACGTAATGTAAAAAAAAAAAATGTTGTGTTTGACTTTTTTTAGTTATTAAAAATACGTAAGTCATGTAATAGGTTATAACCCGGTCTCCAGTTAATATAAATAATAAGTACTAAGTTAAGTAATATTATTTTTAAGTATTATGAAATATAAATCCTGGATCGGCAACACTTATCTATCTCCACACGTTCACTGTAATATGACCAGCATATTGGATACTACATAACCACTTGTTTATCACGTATTATTTCGGCACCACAAACATAAGCGTCCGTGTTCACTGGACTTAAAAGTTTTTTCATTTGTAAAGATGAAAAAACATTACTCAAATCAAAGTTAACATGATCCAAAGCGAACTGTAATCTTGCCCTTTAATGGTTTTCTGTGGGCCAGGGTTTCACAACATGCCTCCAATAATGCAGCTCTTCACTTTTAAGAGCACGACGGGCATTGTCAACACTTGAGTCATTTATAGCAGCATAGTCGGTCATCGGCAGGAATCCATTTTCTTCATACTCTCACACGATTTGACGCTGTAATGTGTTTATGAGCCGTGGTCTACTAGTTCTTTGATGGTGTTGCAAAGAACCCTCGTTTTCAAATCGTCGTACCAATAGAACAACTGTTTTTCTCTGTAACAATATAACAGAAATATATAATACGCAATAATGATTATTTATTAAGTATTACTTAATAAATAATCATTATTGCGTATTATATATTTTATAAGTCGTTAATAAAACATTTTTTTTTTCTTATAAAAAAATTGAAATCGAAACTACTTACGTTAACAATAAGATAAGTCGACAAGTTTCGAGTGTCGATAAGTTTTTGCCTTGATTTTGCAAATCAGTTATTTGAGCACTTGTAACGAAAACTATATTACAACGCGTACTCATTTTGATGAAATAAGTTAATTCACCTAAATTAAAATAAAACTGAGCTAAACACACTCGAATGAGGTAATCGAAACAAACTTAGCGAACAATCAATTGAGCTTAGTCATAACTCATAAATCTTCAATCTTATTTTTTCTACTACCTACTAATTTATTTATGAATTCATATTCGACCTACCCTCAAGTTTGAAAACTAAAACATAGATAATTAAAATCAGATTGTTATAAAATGATAATAATATTCAATTTAAACAAACATAGTAGGTAGTTAGGAATAAATTTATATAATAGAAATAATTCATTATAAATTATTTGAATGTTTAAACAGAAAAAAGATACTACATATACATTTTATACAGCGTGAGCGCCCTCTAGTTAGTGTAGCATCAACAATTTATTCAATGTTGCTAATCGAGTACTTATTTACGCCAGGTGGCGTCATTTCTTGCTTCACACGGTATTTTTTCTAAACTGCCCATGCATTATTGTATGTGATGGTACAATACAAACTGATAATTTATTAACCCTAGAAAGATAACCATACCACGGCTTACGTTAAAGATAACCATACGCTTCAGAGGCGCACCTTTTTATAATACGTTTTTTTAATTGATTTAATAAAAAATATTTATAATTTATGATTTTGTGTTAAAAGTTATAATATAAACTATAAAAATTAAATTCATTTTTATCTTATTTGTTTATTAAAAATAATTTATAACTAAATGAGTAGACCTCTACAAAAAAGTAACGAAAATAAACAGCCTTATGCTTCAGGAACAAAAACACTTCTAATCATTTTATAACAATTAAGTTTTTTTTCACAAGCTATTTGACTACAATATAATAAGTACAAAAAAATATCTCTCATCAAAAAAATAAATTTCAAAGATAGTCATGGAAAACGTCATTTTTTTTGCACTTAGTGCAGGTCAGAAGGCGCTGAAATTTTCAGGACGAACAATTTCTCTTCGTTTTGTTTATTTTCCAGTTGCTCTACATTTTGGCTGTCGACAAACTCGTTTTCGAAGGCACTTTGGACATCTTCCATTCGCTCTGGTGATTTTCCAATTCACTGTCAATTTGCAGAAGTTCATCAGAGTGTTTTCTTCTTCTTCACCTAGTAAAGCGCATATTTCATTTTCTACCAACGTTCTCCTATGTGCCACGATATATACGTAATAAATTGTTCCTAAAAACAAACAAAAACTAGTTACAAAAACGCTTTACATCACTAAAACTACAATATTAATTCATTCTTAAAAGTTTCACAAAAGATAACCATACGCCTCGCGAGCGCACAGACTCATCATATAAACAAAACTGAAGTACTTACAGCATGGAAACAGCCATCCCGTGAAGGGGCTAACCGACGACTGAGTTGGCTGAGAAGGACAAACAAATACACGCGTCGGATAAAAAACGACAGCAATATGTTTCTAGCTCAGGCGCCTCTGCGACGTAGGTTATCTTTCTAGGGTTAAAAGACAATTTGTGATTGTAAGCATTATTTTTGGTTTTTTCTTATTATGTGCTATTCATAGTGCAAGAGTAGGCCATCATGCTACGTCATCGATTTACTATACATTATTAAGTAGGGAGATGAAGGTATGTAGGTCATGTTGATTTCTTGGTTGATCAGAGCGTCAAATAGGTATTGCATTGTGTGATAAATTATACAAGGCTAGTAGACTCAATCGCAGATTGGTTTTCCTGAATCAATTCCATTTCTCGATATTTCCCGCGCTGCTTTCCCCAGAATTCAGCGGACTAATAAGTCTTGATAAATATGTGGATAAGCTTTTGTCTACTAGTTTTGTGTATTATTTATTCCTAAAACAAATTGAAAAGACTAGTTTCCTAAAAATACAGTTTGTATGAGCAATACAGTTAACATCTGCAACAACAGTGACTACTCAGTGTCTTTGTACACAAGTATAATGACGGGTGTAACCATGGTGTAACACACCTGGGTGGAGAGCATAGAATAACAGAAACAACAGGAGATATGCCCTTTAGCCGAAAATGTATAGGAACCTGTGTCTTCAGTTCACAAACGCAGAGCAGTAAAAACAATAGATATAGGTACGCTGTCGCGCACACACCCGCATTTCTTAAAACATCACGTACTACACAATCTAATAAAAACCTTATCCCTTCAGACACAGCGTGTATTTACCATGCACCGTACAATTTACATAGTACATTTTGTTTTACTTAGACACTAGTGATTGACTAAATCAAAAAGTTATCGATTCTTCTATTATTTTATTATTCTAATAAAGCTTGTATGGGGACTGAAAATAAAATAAATAAAAACGATAAAATACGCTTATATTTTTCATACAATACTTTTTTTTTTACATTTTATCGGTTATTTAATGCCCAAATACTGAAGTTCCTAGTTACTTTTATTCCCATTAGCTACTGATTTAATAGAAGATAATTTGAGTAATCAATGAATATTACCTATTTATTCATTCAATAATAAGCAATAAAAAGTACTTTCTATTTTCAGTATTGTTTACAATACTAAGAAAGCGTAATAATACAGGTGTTGTTATTATAACTATATTAACTTTTGTGGTTGTAAATTTATATTTAACTAGCTGATGCCTGCGGTTATTTCCGCGTGGATGTCGATTATCGCGACCAAAAGTAATCTTTTAATCTCCCACTTTCAAGCCCTTTTTTATTTTGGGGGTTGGGAAATCATCAAATGACTCCTCCCGCTCTGGGCAGAACGTTAGGGAGTGTAAGACTTCTACTGACTTAAAACCACCCATATATATATATACTTTATTGTACACCACAAAAATACATAACAAAAGAAAACATAATATACACTACAAAACATACAATGGGCGGCCTTATCGCTTTCCGCGATCTCTTCCAGGCAACCTTAGTGCATGTTTACGTACGCGCGGCGCGGCGTGCGGCGCGGCCGGCGACGCGTCGAGCGACGCGTCGAGCGAATTTTGTGTTCACGGACAGGCGATGCGTGCAGCGGCAGATATCATCGTTCGCGCAAACACAAACGTATGGCAATGTACGACGGTGTTCATAGAGACGCGGCGCGGCGGCCGCGGCGGCGGCCGCCGCGAATTTTCAAGGCCAAGTTCCGTCGCGGGCATCGCTTCATCCTAACTAATATTATAAATGCGAAAGTAACTCTGTCTGTCTGTCTGTCTTTCTGTCTGTCTGTCTGTCTGTCTTTGCTTCACGCCTAAACTACTGAACCGATTTGTGTGAAATTTGGTACAGACATAGATTGGAACTTGAGAAAGGACATAGGATAGTTTTTTTTTTTTCGCGAGATAAACCAAAAATCTGCCGGAAGTCACTATTCCACGCGAACGAAGTCGCGGGCAAAAGCTAGTCGAGAATAAACCGCCGCGTGCATCGCCGCGTCCGTCGCCGCGGCCGCCGCCGCGTTCGCCGCCGCGGCCGCCGCCTCAAATTCAAGCAATCGCGTATAAATTCGCTTCTCCGTGAACGCACTCATACACCGCCATACGTTTGAATTTAGTGCGGATCGCGTCGCCGGCCGCGCCGCGCGCCGCGCCGCGCGTACGTAAACATGCACTTAGGATGGACAGTGATTTATTACGATATAAAATGGGGCTGTTGTTGGTGCAAAAAGTAAATACTTACTAACTTATACAATATTAAACTAAAATAGATACATACATATCCTAAATAATAGATACATAAATACATACATACTAAATATTTAAGCAACGAAAATTAATGAAGACTAAAGATGTTTAATTTAACAGTTATGAGAACAAGATCACAACGACAAGTAATGTTCCTTTACGAGCCTTTTAAACATAGGTAACGACTGCGCGCGTTTAATTTGAATGGGCAATGCATTCCACAAACGAGCGGCCTGGACAGTAAAGGATTTGTCGAGGAAAGTTGTGGAATGCATAGGCATTTTGAGCTTCAAGTTATCAGATGACCTTAAAAATTTCGCGTGGGAGTCGCAAAGAAACTGGAAACGTTTCTTGAGATAAAGAGGGGTGGAAGGGGAAAAGAGCACATTATACAAAAGGGAAAGGATATGAGCATTCCGGCGAAGGCGAATTGGTAACCACTTGAGCTTGACACGATATTCAGAAACATGGTCATATTTGCGCAAACCGAATATGAACCTTATACACACATTTTGAAGCCGCTCAAGTTTATCGAGTTGGTCTTGTCACCCATGTTCCTTGTTAGCCCTTTGTGTTGAAGGTGAGGTTCCTTTTTAGCCTTTTGTGTTGAAGATGAGGTCATCGTAGTCGGTCATTTTTAGTTCATTTTATGTCCCACTCTTTCGGAAGCTATACTGAGGTCAGAAGAGCTTCCGAAAGAGTGGGTCTTAAAATGAACATGGATAAAACCAAGGTTATGTTGAATGTTCATGTAACACCCACTCCTATCAAGATCGGAGACTACGCTCGAAGTTGTGGACGATTATGTCTACCTGGGACAAACGGTCCAGTTGGGTAGATCTAACTTCGAGAAAGAGGTCAATCGTCGAATCCGACTCGGCTGGGCAGCGTTCCGGAAGTTGCGCGGTATCTTCTCGTCCACATCACAGTGCAGTGTCTCAAGACGAAAGTCTATGACCAGTGTGTGTTGCCCGTGATTACATACGGGACCGAAACGTGGTCGCTCACAGTGGGCCTCATCAGAAAGCTTAAAGTCGCCCAAAGGGCAATGGAGAGGGCTATGCTGGGAGTTTCCTTGCGTGATCGAATCTGAAATGAGGACATCCGCATGAGCACTAAGTGGCAATGGGCAGGGCACATTGCCCGCTGGATGAGAGACGCACGGGACCGGTCAATGTGGCGACACCTGGGGGAGCCCTATGTCCAGCAGTGGACGTCTTTTGGCTGAAATGATTGATTTTGATGATGATGACATACAAGTGTTTAATAAGGGAGTTATGTCCAGTTAACGCGACGTTAACTGTGCACAGCTGTTGTTAGTTCAGCCGGATCACCGGTTTCAGTTATGGACCACCGATTTATGAGGCGGGGAGGAGGGCTACTCCCCAGTACCATCCCCAACCTCCGGAACCCTATAGTTATGAACCCATTAATGTTACTTTTAGGCAACTAAGCCTTATCCCAGTTAGAAATACTGGCCTACTTCTGCTCTATTTTGTTTATGGGATATCTCTACCTTCTTCTTCTATATCTATAAAATTCTCGGGTCACGGTGCTTGTTGCCATACTCCTTGAAAACGGCTCGACCGAAATTTTATAAAAAATTGTGTATTTATTTAGTAAGTATGAGAATAGGTCTTTAAGTACTTTTCACACTCCTAACCCCACCCGAAGGTAAGGTAGGTAGGAAAAGGTGCAATGCAACGCATGTAGGGCACAGCTAGTATATTAAGATGTATCTATAAGAACAAAAGTAATGTGTATTTTCGTACTTCGGTGGTGTTGTTCTTTTGGGTTGGCTAATTGGCTTTCTCTAAACCTAGCTGGAGACTTACTGAGAAATGACAAATAGAAAATCAAAAGGACTGCCCAACTTGCTGATGGAATTTTATTATACCTGTTTTAAGTATATCACTCGGCACGTAAGTTGAAACAAAATGGCGGTCGTCCGCATAGGTAAAATGACAAAAATAGAGTGAGATTCGAACGAAAATGTGTAACTGAGCATTCAAGATCATAATTCAACTTACGGGATGCAATCTGTAATACAATAACGGGTCTCGGTCGACTTATTTTCATGATTGGTAGCTTCGCGAACGACCGCTATTTTGATTCAACTTACGTGCCGAGTGCTATACAATCATGAGAACCTAATTACTTTGTATTTTTTTTGGGGCTTCAATATCATCAAATAACCCCTCCCGCTGAGTCCCGCTCAAAGCGGAAGGGAGTGTCAGACTTCTACTGACTAAAAACCACCCATGTTTCTTCTTGGCCCTTTATGTCGAGGCCGCGTTTTCCTTTGAACAACCGGCAGCCCCAAATATAATTATTTTGATTTTGTTTTAGTAACAACTGTGATGGGATTTTATTTGACAGGTCACATCAGAAAAGGATGTTAAGAACGCGCTCCAGACCACCATAGATAAATTCGGGCGTTTAGACGTGGTTGTGAACTGCGCTGGAGTGGCTACTGCATCAAGAGTCTACAACTTCAAGAAGGATCAGCCCTTTGATTTGAAAGCTTTTCAAAGGACTATTGAGGTATGTATGCCATCAACACACTAACTGGTCATCTATTGATGAATTAAGTATGTCTATTTGTTTTTATTATTTTACCGAAACAAATGAAGTGTAGTAGTAAAATGTTACATAACTCTTTCTTTTAATGATTTTTTTTTTATCAAAAATATAAGAATTATCTTGTCTTACATAACAAGATTATGTTTCAGTACATAATTCTATATCTATAATATATGTCGGGTCTTGATGAGTATGCACTTAAAATTAAACACAAGCGCCTTTGTTTGGCGTTGTGCGGAGTCTGGAGGTAGGTGTCGGATACGGACCTTAGTCTCATGGATCGCCACAGTGATCGTTCGGGCATGGTCGCGAACTCGCGACACATACTGTCTAGTATCTAGGAACTGCTCTGTGTTTCCTTTTAAGTACAGTAGTGTTAGTAATTGACTGTACAATAGCTGTGTACAAGCTAAAGGAGCTATTTCTCTCATTTACCAGTATCCCTTTCTGTGCCCACAACTGTTTGACCCTATGTATGTCATTTAGTACTTCCTGACTAGCGTCCTATGTACCTGGATGCGACATCAGAAGTGGGATACGAGCGGGTTGAGAAATCTCCGAAAGTGAAAACTGTGTGTATAGACAATTGCGTGAACTGTTTGATAAACAGAGCTGCAACATAGTTGCTCTGATAGCTATTCGAGCTACACGAAACAACTGGCCGAACCGTTGTTTTGATTCGTTGGGTTCGGTTCCCTTAGACAGATGAGACGCACGGGACCGGTCAATGTGGCGACGCCTGGGGGAGGCCTATGTTCAGCAGTGGACGTCTTTTGGCTGAAATGATGATGAATGATGAGACAGATGTGCACGATGCACAGTTCTGTGATGATGATGGTCTTGATAGCACGAGGTGACTATCCACCGTCATGATACCTGTCTGTCAGAGACGTGAAACAGAGTGTTTGAGTGAGAACGAGTAAAGGTGTTATATCCGGTGAGTCGTTACCATTTTGTAAGCGAGTGAAGAGAGTTGTTTTGAAAAGACCTCTTGCTTAATCCACTTGATTGTTGTGTGATCATGTTTTATTGTGATCATCTTGTTAGCCCGTTAGGTTATCGCGGTCGTGAGCACGACTGCTGGACGATCCTGGGATCGATTCCCAGGTTAGGCGTTGTGTACTGTTTGGTGCATTTCTGCCTGACCCTTGCTGTTGCAGGCGTGATGTGATAATGCAACTTGCAGTAACGAATGTTTAAACTAATGTTCAACTGCGATCTACCAGTTGGCCTCGTGGTCGCAGGGGCGGCTGCGGAGTGTGGGGCTCTGGGATCGATTTCCGATTCGAATCGAATTCTAATTTGTGTTGATGTTGTTCAAGTATCCCAAGAGAAAGACATTTTAACCACGACTACCGAGTTGGTAGATGTCAACAGAGACATACTTGAACTGAAATTGAGAATCTCGAAGGTTCTTACGGTAGCAAGATACTGTTTTGAAAGTTTTAGTGAAAGATGGGTGTGCGGAACACCTCTGTATGCCCCTTTGGGCATTGTGACCGTTAAGTTTAGTTTTATGTGCTTTTCCGATAAAAGCGAAAAACGTACCAATGGAGATACGACGTCAGTGCGAGACGTAGAGAGTAGGTGTCGATGTTTTCAGAATGATTGAAATTAAAGTGTTTCGGTTAAGAAAAAAATCAGAGCACACTAATAAACTTGAAAGTCGTCATTTGCGTGGCCTGTTCCCAACTGTGTGGGGTTGGTATCCGGTCGGTGCGGCCGGTGCGGCTGAGAGCCGGTGTTGTGCATGTGGCGGCAGCTTGTCTGACCACTGTAGCCCGCTAGGTGCTGGGTAATGTGGTACCCCTTGGGGGAATGGGTTGTCTTGTCAGACTGTCGAGCCACTGACTGCCAGTGACGGCTGTCGGGGGTCTGCTCGAGCCAGTCGGGACTGGCGGCTTGGCGTGTTTTTCTTAGCGCGGAGGATTGCTGGTTGATGGATGGTCGCACATCGTTGGACCGATCTAGGCGGATAACATAGCCTTGAGGTTCCACCCGTGTGGCTGTGATTGCTTGGCCATGAACTCCTCCTCGGTTAAATTCAATTAATTCAAACGTAATGCTAGCTAAACATGAGATAAGGTTAACAACGGTTACAGTAGAGCAACGAGTATCCAACTGTTTGGAGCTTGAAACTAGCAGTAGCATAATTATGGCGTACCTACTGGTGTACCTACAGGATGGATGTAACGAGTTGAGCTCCGAAGAGCAAACCGTGTATCGCTCTAATAAGATTGTGATTTAGTCTTCATACTATATCACGGCAAATCCTATCCATCCATCCAACTAAAAGACTACTCAGATGTGAAGTGTTGACTGATGAAACATAGTTTAGTGCTTTGGGCAGAAAGCCTTATTGTGACTTGTAAAATTCACAGAACAGATTTAATTGTGAGCATAATATCATTAATGTCATAGTGTGATACCAATATAATGATTGGTCATGAAAACAACCAATGTTCATTGTTTCTTAAGACTAAATTGAGAACTTGAATCTCAATCTTAACAAAGCTTTACAAAGCTTGATTATTGAAGCGGTTTCATTAAATTTTCAGGTCTGTAATGTAGAGACGATTACTCTTAGCTTTCATAAAACCATAACACAGGATAAGCAACATGAGTGCCGAATCATAACAATTCGGGACTGTGTAACGCGATCACCGAATTTAAAGAGAGCCATTGTTAGTGCTTTATGCCGAATCGCACTTGACTTCGTCATTGTTTACGTCGAAGACGCCGAGTTGCTGTCGGCATCGATAGAGCAGGGTTTAGACCTAAACATTGTTATCAACGTACTCACTAGTCGTAGTCATCAATTTCCGAAGGCACGGTTGGCGCAGTGGTTGAGCGATTGACTGCTGTGCTGCGTGTCGCGGGTTCGATCCCCGCAGGGAGCAAATATTTGTGTGGCCTACAGATAGTTGTTCTGGAACTGGGTGTTTGAGTGCCTGAGTTTGAATGTTCCTATGTACCTGGATGCGACATATACAAATAAATACAATCTAAGTGTATGTTATTTAAGAATAACAGCGTTTTACTGAATGTATATGAAAGTATAATTATAATATATATACGGTACTTATAATAACAACACATTTTTGTCCGTCGCGTCTGTCAGTTTGTTCGGGCTAATCTCTGAAATAGCTGAACCGATTTCGGTGGTACATTACTGGCAGCTGTTATCCTTGTAACTTAGTTGAAAAGGTAGGTAATGATTCCATGAAAAAAATAATCACCCTCTTTGTAACTAAATCCGATTCCAATAGGTAAAAATCAATAAACATATAAATGATTACTTATAAAAATATTTATAAATATCTCGAAGGTCATATGTGATATATTATCAGTATTATTCAATAATGGGTGGGGGTCTAGATAACAATGATAAACACTTGCCACATAATATTTTGAGTCATTCTTGTATTATGTACTAACTTTTGCCCGCGTCTTCCCCCGCGTGGTTGAAAATATCAAATGACAAATTATATACATTGGTGAAAACAGCATGAAAATTGGTGCAGTACTTTTTGAGTTTATCACGAACAGATAGAAAGACGCGGTGGAGGACATTACTTTGTCTAATAATCGTATCTATCTATAAGTACAGTGGATTTCGGGTATAACGACAATGAAGGACCTCTCTATTTTTTCGTCGTTATATCCGGAAGTCGTTACAGGCAAAGGTAAAGAGATACAGACACCGCCGATTCCGCCTTTTCTTTAACAGTGAATGTGCGTCTAGCAGCCATACTTATTCAAAAGTTTACTAAAGCCAGTTGCTACTCAGAATATCACTTTGTAACTGAACCATAAAAGCTCCGAAACGTACACGCTTCCCTACCTACTTAGTTGATATCTATAAACAAAAGGTAAAGGTCTCCACACTTGCTGACCATCTGTGTGCAATGGATGTAAACAAAAGATAAGAAATGTTTGTGAAAGAAAAAAATCTTTGTGTCTTTGGCGGCCGACTCCGGTCGCAATATCTGCATAGGATTTCGTGTCACTGACTCTGGCAGAGCCACCATCAGGGATTTTCATTTTGAAAACACAAAAAAATTGTCGCTAATTAGTCGAAATTTGTCGCCAAATATCAGAATTTGTCGGTCACTGGTTCAAAAGATATAAGGGTTTATAGGTGGCCGATCTGGAGAGAGTCTCCCCAGCAGGGCCACATTTATATCTCAAAAACTAGGGCACCTAGCAAATATCTCTTTTCTCCCATAATTTGTCGCCAATTAGTCGGAATCAGTCGCCAAATATCAGAGTTTGTCGGTCACTGGTTCAAAAGATACAAGGGTTTATAGGTGGCCGATCTGGAGAGAGTCTCCCCAGCAGGGCCACATTTATATCTCAAAAACTAGGACACCTAGCGAAGATGTGTTTTCTCCCATATTTTGTCGCCAATTAGTCGCAATTTGTCGCCAAGTCACAGATTTAATCGGATCTTAGTTTAGGAGATATAATGAGTTCAATTAGTAAGGTATAGTCCAAGAGCTAGGTCGAAGAGTTCACGAAAAATACCGAGAAAAAAATATTTCTATTAATATGTGTAATATACTTCTAGTTTTATCGGTCTAAAGTCTTTAGAAATGTCCGAGAGAGATAAATTCTCAATTTAATTCATGTTTTTATGTTTTAAATTACTAGGTTAGAGTGGCTTAAACTTCTTTGAAAACATTAAACCTTGCTCTTGGTCTATTTGGTGAAAGATGTACAGTCGCATGCAACTGTTTTACCACTTTACAATGTTAAGCTCTAATTAACTTTAGAATAATAAATAAATGTCGTACCTTTAGTAAAATGTTTAAAATACTTAAACGTTGAAAAAGTATTGTCAATTGTAATCAAATTTTATTATATAAAAATGAATTTCCATAAAGTTCGTTTGATGTGTGTTGTGTTGGTGTGTATTTTGAGGTGATTGCGAGTGTTGTGTTGTGGGTATGGACGGGTTGAGTTTTTATTTTATCTTAATTGAGGTTAGAATAATAAAACTTCTGTTGTCGAAATATAAAATGATTTATTACCTTAAAATTATTGTACTTTCAGAAAATGTTACAAATAGGTATTTGTAACATTTATAAGTAGGTACTTATTCAATATTATTAACAGATACAGTTGTTTTTTGTACTCGCTTGTACCACTGTATGGGGAAATTGAATTCTTTAATATCTTTTTAATTACACACCGACTAAATCTGTAACTTTGCGACAAATTGCGACTAATTGGCGACAAAATATGGGAGAAAACACATCTTCGCTAGGTGTCCTAGTTTTTGAGATATAAATGTGGCCCTGCTGGGGAGACTCTCTCCAGATCGGCCACCTATAAACTCTTGTATCTTTTGAACCAGTGACCGACAAACTCTGATATTTGGCGACTGATTCCGACTAATTGGCGACAAATTATGGGAGAAAAGAGATATTTGCTAGGTGCCCTAGTTTTTGAGATATAAATGTGGCCCTGCTGGGGAGACTCTCTCCAGATCGGCCACCTATAAACCCTTATATCTTTTGAACCAGTGACCGACAAATTCTGATATTTGGCGACAAAGAAGAACAGGCAAAAAAAACCCAGACCCGACAGAAAAGTAACATATCTCAGTTTTTTTGTTATTATTTATATAATCATATTATATAGTTTTTATATTCGAAATCAATGGCTAACACCAAAATATTGCCTTATGTTTTTGTTCAGGCTTTACACTAAAAAAGTACAAAATGCCTACGTATCTACAAAATTCGTAATGTATGTAACTAAATGACGATAAATAGTTATGGGATGTATCCAGGAGACCTGGGCCCCGAGTCTGCTATTCAATAGTGTCAGAATGGTCGATCATTGATCTCATAATGGTTGATTTACGACAAGCCAAAAAGTACCTTAAGTCGACAGGCATAAGGTACTTTTTGGCTTGTCATCAATCAACCATTATGAGATCAATGATCGACCATTCTGACACTATTGAATAGCAGACTCGGGGCCCTGGAGATACAGCTGTATTATATAATTTTTGAACTCCGAGTACAACATTCAATTTAGGTTTTTTTTTTTTTTAAGGTGGTTTAAAATCATCTAATGACATCTCTCGCCCTTGGGTGGAGCGAGAGGGCGTCAGACTCTTACTGACTAAATAATTCCACCCCGTTCCTTTTTGCCTCTGGTACTGGGGTCAGAGCATGCCCTTCTGGATTCGCCCTCAACTTAGGATTAATTAAAATCGTCATATTCGATGATTCAGATCGGATTATTCCACTAATTCGTTGACCTAACCTAACCTAACCTAAGTTGAGGGTGAATCCAGAAGGGCATGCTCTGACCCCAGTACCAGATGCAAAAAGGAACGGGGTGGAATTATTTAGTCAGTAAGAGTCTGACACGCCCTCTCGCTCCACCCAAGGGCGAGAGATGTCATTAGATGATTTTAAACCACCTTAAAAAAAAAAAATCCTAAGTTGAATGTTGTACTCGGAGTTCAAAAATTATATAATACAGCTGTATCTCCAGGTCTCCTGGATACATCCCATAACTATTTATCGTCATTTAGTTACATAGTACATTACGAATTTTGTAGATAAGTAGGCATTTTGTATTTTTTTAGTGTAAACCCTGAACAAAAACATAAGGCAATATTTTGGTGTTAGCCATTGATTTCGAATATAAAAACTATATAATATGATTATATAAATAATAACAAAAAAACTGAGATATGTCACTTTTCTGTCGGGTCTGGGTTTTTTTTATATGGGACGTGACCGTTCTTCTTTCGACTAATTAGCGACAATTTTTTTGTGTTTTCAAAATGAAAATCCCTGATGGTGGCTCTGCCAGAGTCAGTGACACTAGGATTTCTAGGAATTTGTTACAAATGATTCATTAAAAACAGTCGCTACACCCGAACTCGGCGTTACATCCAAAGTCGCTATAGCCACATGAATTTTGTACTAAAGTATGCTTTAAATTCAAGGGACTTAGATTTAACGTCGCTATAGGTAAATGGTCGCTACAACCAAGGTCGTAATAAATTAAATCCACTGTATATTGATCACATACCTTCAAGAAGAAATTAAATCCAACTTAGTACTTTTAAATGCAGAAAATATTTTGTCAGGCTTTTCTTTATCAGATGTTTCAGCAATCCTGTACTAACTCTTCTCAATACTTGTAATAATTAATTATTGTGAAAGTAGATCAAAGTAACAAAATAAAAACCTTTGTTAATGTTATGTTACAGGTAAACTTAGTAGGAACATTCAATGTGATCCGGTTAGCAGCAGGCTTAATCGGCAAGAATGCTCCAGATGCTGATGGACAGCGCGGTGTCATTGTGAACACAGCTAGTGTAGCAGCTTTTGATGGACAGGTAAGCTTAATAATTATTGTAATTTTAGTATATTATTATTTTTGTCCTGGTGAAGGTTGCGGGAATCCGCTGGATTTGAAAAATTCAAAATAACAGAAAATCTTTTTCGTTGCAGATTGGCCAAGCCGCATACTCAGCTTCAAAAGCGGGTGTCGTGGGTATGACTTTACCCATAGCCAGAGATCTTGCCAAGCAGGGCATCAGAGTAGTCACCATTGCTCCAGGTTCGTAAAATATTTTGATATAAGTTTTGAAACTGACATGGTCACTAACACTATTATATTCATACTGAAAACGGGACATTTACTATGTTTAGTTTAAAAAAAAAAAAACTTTATTTCGGATAAGCAACATCCATAAGGGTTAGTAAAAACAAAAAAAATACTTATATCTATGTTAGTATACTTAATATCTATTTAGTTTTTGTTTCGAGTTCCCGATATTTCAAAGCTGCCTGCTACAAGCACCATAATTTAAACTAATATTATAAAGAGGTAAAGTTTGTGTGTTTGTATATTTGTTAAATTGTAAGGGGTAATCTCGGGATCTACTGGACCGATTTTAAAAATTCTTTCACCAATAGAAAGCCACATTATGGCTGAGTGTCATAGGTTATATAAAAAACCGAAAAATAAAAAGGCTTTTACGTGGTAGTCCGTTTTGCAAAGTGAATCGGAGAAAAATCCAAAGCAGCGGAGGGCGCGGGATGTTTTCGGGTTTAATTCGGTTCGCGTTCGTGCTCGCTTCGGGACAAAGGGGCGTGGCCTTTTACATCTGATCTGAGAGGTAGGTACCCGCGCGGCTCAGTCGCGTGGTCGGCTCCTTACGCAGCGGACGTCCCCGAAATTGAATTTTTCGAAACGTAATTAGCACACTTTCGACTAATTAGGCCCAACGAAGTGGGCACGGGTCAGCTAGTCACGGATAAACTGATGTCATTGTGGGTGGATATTTATGAGCAGACAAATCGGTCTAATCTCTTGTTCGTTTTTTTTTGCGTTCGGTAACAACTAACTAACTAACTACCAGTGTCACTCACTACACGATTCTGTTCCCGACACACAAAACTCACTGTGTCTACTCGCGAACTTTCGCGAAAAAGTAAACATGGTAAATATCCCGTTTTCAGTATAACTAATTTTGATATAATGATTATTATTGATAGTTGAAATAAAGGCTGTCGTTTTGCATCCTTTTTAAAACCAAGGAAGTATCTATACGATTGATTCTCGAATCAATAATATAATAGGTAGAGGTAAGTGTGAACCTCCCATATTAAAACGCGGCTTGTCTGATTCCGACAAGCGCGATTACCGCGATTTCACGACACACACACAAACAAACCCAAACGGTTATCCGATAATTTCTTATTTCACCATCATTATACTTAAACCACGGCGCGGTTATTCTGTTAAATTTTATATTTAAGTACTATAAAACAGCTTAGGTATAGTAATCAATAATCAGGTACCGTAATTTAAATACATTATTTATGTTTTCTATGACTTGAATTTTCTGTATTATGCACGCGGAACCTTTGAACTACTTATTTTTATTTTCATGTTATTCTATGGTTCAGATCTGACATACCGATTTCCGTTTATAGGAAAGAAAAAGGTAACATACCAATTTTATTATTGATTCCAGTAGAGAATCAATAATATAGTTACCTCCTTGAATTTGACAAGAATGCAAAAAATTGAATAGCAGACTCGGGGCCCAGTTACCTACCTACTACTTACCTACCCACTGCCTACCTACTACTTACCTACCTACTAATAAAACATTAGGAAGTGCTACACAGGGCTAACAGTGTCAATAGGGATGTTTCCTGACTAAAATAAAAATGTTTCTGTTTAGTCCGTCTGTTAGATTATCGAAAAATATTGGATACGTGTTTTTTGTTTTATCAAATTAATAAAAAAATACGAAAATAAAACGTGTCAAAGATTATGAGTGGGGGGTTTGTGACGTGACTTCCTGGTAAAAATGTACCAAACTGTGACGTCACACGACTTTTTGAAGCACTGTAATGTCTTCATTTTTTTTACGTGAAAAATTAAAAAATATGTGTCCAATCTTTTTTGGAAATGTATCTGACGGACTAATTAGATGTATTTTGTCAACTACCCTATTGTTGTGGATTATTGACACATGTACACACGCAGTTGGGCTGATCGCGTGCAGTGTTACTGGTGAAGCTCGACCTGAGATTTTCAATGTATGTGACTTGACTTCCAGGGTTATTCCGTACTCCGATGATGGAGATGCTGCCTGAACCAGCCATCAAAAGTCTGGAAGCCACCGTACCGTTCCCGCCGCGGCTGGGTCACCCTCAAGAGTTCGCCCTACTTGTCCAGAGCATCATTCAGAACCCCATGTTGAATGGTGAGACCATACGACTGGATGGCTCTCTCAGGATGCAGCCCTAGGTACCGTACTTTTAACAACTGTATGTAGATATTTTAAACTGGTTTTATAGTTTACTTCCATAGTATGTATATATATTTTTTTCTACATATGGTATAAATAAATACAATGTTTTTAGTAGCTTTTATTTATTTTGAGGACCTTTTTTTGTTTGTTTGTGTTCGTATTGTCCCGCTCCTGGGCAAAGGCCTGGGCCCTGTCTAATAAACATAACAAACCGCGTACAAGCGGATTTTTTCTACAATTTACAAATTATGTATGTAAACTTGTAATTACAAATTATGCGTTCAATAAATCAGTTTTCCTTACTTTGTAATTTTCACCTGTAAAGAAAAAATGCTTATTAAACAGAAAATATAAAATTGTAGCTACAATGCTACAAGGGGGATAGAACCGATGTGGCATTTCAACCTGCCCGCCATTTAGTTTTTTTTTTCAAAATCGCGGCCCACAATGAAAGTAGTATGTTTGGACAATCATTAAAAATTTACTTATTACGTGTCTATCGCACTTTTGCCTTCGCTATAAAAAAAAATAAACAGCTATGACAGCTAGCCTGAATACTTTCTGCTCAAGATTTAATATATTTAGCCATAGCTGAAATGGATTGTATAGGCCCCACGTTGGGCGCCAATGTGACAGAAAAGGTTGCGTGGCGCAGGTTATATAAAATAAGACCACGAAACATGTCAACATAAAATATATAATTTATAAAATAAAGTCACCAACTATGGGTGTGGGTAGGTTCATGGCGCACCCTATTGCGTTTCACTTGTGAGGTGCACGTTACTGCCCTGATAGCTGGCGTGGCGATGTCCGCAGCGAGGTGCCACGCTGGATGCCAGGGGTGTAGGCCGACAGGTGGTCGCGTCGACCCGGAGAGATCACGGCGAGGCCCACGTGGCAAGAATGGCCGACGTGGGAAGTCCGTTATGGCGCGCACGACAGAGCCAATACGGGCCCTGAGGTGTAGGCGCGCAGTGAGCGGGTAGGCGTCATCCCAACCCGAACTTGATGTTAAAGGGTGTTCCTCCAGCAGGAACCTGGGACCCTGGAACGTGACGTCCAGCGTGTCAAGAGATGGTAAAGCCATCTCCGCTGATTGCGACACCAAGCTAAGCAAAGCGAGCAACAGTGCGCTAATGAAAGTGCTGGTGGATTGTCACAATCAGACGGAGTTTACATGATGGAGAGAGTGCAAAAGGCATGATAGCACATTTTGAGTGTGAAGCACAAAATGTCAAAATGTGTTGAGCTGAAGGCAATGAGGAAGTTAAATACAATATAATTAGGCGTAGCAAAAAGACAAGAGAAATAGGGATACATGCTAACATAACCTATAAGGCTAAGAAACACAAAAATACACACATGTTTATGCTGTTCAAACTTACCCAGTATGGGGGTTATGTAGCCACTGAATTTAAACGCCTGATGGCGGAGAAAATTTATAGATGTAAAAACATTACGCTCGGATGGTGGCGAGAGGGAAGCACGTGTTACGGACGCGAGCGCCCACCCGCTAGGGGCGAAACGCCCGCGCCGGACACCGAATTCCAAAAGGAATGTGTCACGACGCACGCCGTATTTAACCTCACTGTGGGGAACGAACCACTATTGGTCATTCACTCGCAACTAGTGAGGCGCGTGCGTGATGATGACATATTATGCCTGTTTGTTCATGGATTCGTATGCATTTAGTGATACTAATTACTACCACACTACTTGTTGTTAGTATCTGTGGTTATTGAGTTTGACGTTTAAGTTTCTGTCATTGTCAGTTGATGTAAACAAACAATGATTAATTACTGTTTTAATGTTGAATTTAAGTTATTATATTTTAATGTGGTAAAAAGGTAACGTACAACGTTACAAGGCGTTAAATTGTATCCAAATAATCCTTACCAGGTTGAATATTATTAGGAGCACGCGAAAATCGCTTCGCATCGCAATGAAACGATTATGTTATGTCAAATAATAGTTTTCTCGTGCTCCTACTAGTGTGTAATGTTCTGTACCTACTCTCTATATTATATTTTTTTTTTATCAAACCTATACATGTGGGGTGTCTATAGATAGGTCTTTAAAAATGACATTGAGGTCTCTAAAACCATTTTTCCTCAAAGTCAATCTTTTGAAAGATAGATACTTACAAAGTGGTAAAGTGTGTCTGGCAGGGGGTTGGAACCGTCAGAAGTGTCCGGCAATGGAAGACGAGGTTTCTAAAGTTATGCCGAAGACAATATCAAAAAATTGAGCTTTATACTTTAACGAAAATATGGTACTATTTTATGCACCTTTACTACCCGCTAACTGCCAAAGGCACCACAGCCCAAACTCTATATTCGCTGGTCGTTCTTACCTTTATAGGGGTCATGCACAGACCAACTTTCAGCTTTTATAAAATAACGAAGGTCTGGCTGTCGTGGGCTCTAAGGCTATCATACATGTATACCTGTATACCAATTTCAAAATGGCGGTGGGTTAATCAATATTTTTATACAAAAAAGTTCAAACCCCTTTGTCAGTTTCCCGCCTTGGTAAAATTGTAACTTACAAGTTACAATTTTGCCAAGGCGGGATTACAAGTTTACATAATTTGTAAATTGTAGAAAAAATCCGCTTGTACGCGGATTGTTATGTTTATTAAACAGGGTCCTGGTCTTCCTTCATTCCTTACACTACTTTTTAGATTATTTATATTAATTTCTCTATTTATTAGGATTTACTTAATTGAGAAATAGTTTCTTTGAACTATTTTATGGTTTTACTACAATAACCAAAGTTAAAATCCGAACAAGCAATTTAGATTGAGTTGATTTCCTTAAACAACTAACAAGTTTTCTGTCTATCGTAAGTTTAATTCTCATAAACAGACAATACGCGTTCGGCTAGGGGTTTCATAAATTTAATAGAGATCTTACTTTGAGATTTCTTAAACCTAACAAACTTTTCTAATGAAATAAATCAAACAATAACTCTCTAAAAATGTTTTTACAAAAATAGATTTTCCTTTAGTTTACAAAAAACGAAATGCCCTAAAAATCGCATTTACTACTATAAATCTGTCTAGCCTATTCCCAACTATATTGGAATCAGTGACTACCAGTATCTCACCTTCATAACCCTAGTCACTACACTTCTTCTTCCTTTTGTTTCGATGTTACATAATAAAATAGTAAATATGTATGATTCTTTGTTCGCCTAATGTATGGTATACACCGGAACTGATACGTGGATCTGTCCATATACTACCGGAACGTGGATCCACGATAAAACGAAGTCACGGGTTATTTTTTTAGATAACTTTAGTTTGCGGATTCATGTTCCGTCCATATCAAAGTTGAAACCCAACTACGAGTCTGTCTTTTTGTACTCGCAGTGAAACTACCATTTTAGATCTATCTGCATTATCGAACCTGTTCTTGTCCTTGTTCGTGTCCTTCCATCTGTTCCTTACTTACAGTCGTCATCATCTGCCTAGCCTTTTCCCAACTATGTTGGGGTCAACGCCCAGTCTAACCGGATGCAGCTGAATACCAGTATTTACATGGAGCGACTGCCTATCTGACCTCCACAATCCAGTTATTATTGAAATACTGGTGGTCAGCCTCTGGGCTACTGACTACCTGTAACGACTGACAAAAATCTACAAATTAATGACAACCAGGACCAACGGCTTAACGGCTTTTTTCGAAGGCACAGAGAAAACACAGGAATGTAGGTAATGTGTGGTCACCCATCCACGGACCAACCTAGCCTAGCGCAGCTTATCCTTAAGATCGACCCAAGCGACTGTTATTATTTTACCACGAGGTCATCTTCTTTACTTCGAGAACATCTGAGTTCAGGCTCAACACAAGACGACGAAATCTTTTGGTCAACGCATTACCTTTTTATTGCACTTAATATATTTTAGATGGTTTGTCTTGGACTGGTATGACTGGAAAGGAGGTGACAGCTGTGATGACGAGTATTAGTGAAGTATGGAAGAAAAATACATACTGTGCCGACCCCAAATAAATGGGGATAAGGTCAGGTAAAATGAATGAGAGAAAGTTATGAAGACTGGTCGTCTTCATAACTTTCTTCTTTAAACTTTCTTTGTTTTGACCCGACTACGGCGAAGCCAAAAGGAAGGGTAATGATTTTGGCAGTCTATGTATGTATGTATGTATGTTCCACCGTAGCGCCTAAACTACTGAACGGATTTTAATAAATTAGGTGTCAATAGATTCGTAAAAATAGCCCGGGTGACATAGGCTATATACATTTTATATAAATTATTTTTATGACGGAATTTAAATGTCAAAAACTTACCTCAAAAAATATTAAATTGAGATAATCATCGCAAGTTTGGTATCAAATAAAAGGTCTTGGCGAGCACATTACAAATATCTATTATATTATAGTTTAATCAAGTACACACAAAAATAAAATTCAAATAAAAAAATTAAGTTCAAAAATCTAAAACCCGACTACTTACTAACAAAATCGCGGTCTAAAAAGTAGAAAACAAGAAAATAATTCTTGTCTGTTATTCTTCGTAGTCGCATGCCACCTTGCTAATGCAGCAATTAGCAGCTGACTTCTGTATCAATGAGAACGCCATGAAGGAGCATCAGGTATCAGTGGCACGCGACTACGAAGAATAGCAGACAAGAATTATTTTCTTGTTTTCTACTTTTATGACCGTGATTTTGTTAGTAGTCGGGTTTTAGATTTTTGAACTTGATTTTTTTTAACTTAGACCTGGAAGGATATAGGCCAGGACTTTGACCAATAGGGTAGTCGACCGACTAAAAAAAATATGATTCTGTTTAGTCCGTCAGTCAGATTATTGAAAAATATTGGATACGTGTTTTTTGTTTTATCAAATTAATAAAAATTGACGAAAATAAAGCTTGTCAAAGACCATGGAGAGGGGGCGTTTGACGTCATAGTTAGGTAAAATTGGACCAAGCTGTGACGTTTCACGACTTTTCGAAGCACTGTATCGTCTTCATTTTTTGTTTACGTGAAAAAAGAAAAAATACGTTTTCAATATTTTTTGGAAATCTATCTGACGGACTAATTAGTTTTTTTTTGTCGACTACCCTATTGTGGGCAAAAAATGAGATCTATAAATGTTACTTAGTGCGTGCTTAGTGTAATTTGGAGTTCAGAAGGGGAAATGATAGGCACACACTCACTTTAAAATTGTTTTCAAACAAAAATTATGAAGCTGCCAACACAAACAAATTTCTCTCCGAACGAGTCCAGCATGACGACCTACAATCGCCTTTTTATTCTCGTAAAATATTCGTAACACTTAAATTGACATCAGTACTCATTACAAAAACATCACAAGAATAGAACCTATAGGATTCATAAAGTAAAAAATTTAATATGTAATGATTTACAGTAATATTTCCAAAATAATAATAAATTAATGCTTAGAAAACGACAAATTAGTATTATTTTAAATCGTACACATCATTATAGTGTCTTGACAAATAGATAGATGGCGCTATTATATATTTTAAAGTAGATAGCACTAGTAAAGATATTTTAAGGTTGCTGTAATATTAGTTGCGTTAAATAATGGTAGATGGCGTTAGTTGTTTATGACGATGAGGCGAGTAGTTTGAGCCGTCTTATTTGGTTTATGGACATAGTTTTCGGTTCGCTAAAGATAATTATGTAAATCGGAAAATAAAAATCATATATGTATAAAAAACATAAGGGCGTGGGCAGTGTGGGCACACGATGCGTTGCGGCGCCGCACCGCAAAGATTCCGACGAATCGGCCTTCAATTTCACTGGTCGTGTGCCCGCCGATTGGTCGAAATCGCGCCGCACCGCCGCCGCCGCCGCCGCAACGCATCGTGTGCCCCGGGCCCGCTCTAACTCTTTCCTTGCAATCGCGTAAAAAGAAACTATGAGTAATCTACTAACATGTGCATGTGGATTGAGTGATTGTGATCCTCTCTTCAATCTTAACGAAAATCGAGGTGGATTTAGATAAAAATTGTTGAAACATTATGACCAAGTTAAGAAATTTGTTAAACCCGAGACAAAAATGATATGGCCAATAAGATGAATCACTCACACCGCATACTTTAAGAAAACGTCATATTGATATCTCAGAATATATTGCCTTTCCACCTATAAATAATATAAAATAATAAATGATCATCCAATGTCCAGTACCTCAATGTTTCAAATAATTATGTATAAAAAAGCAAGTAAGTAGGTGACAAAGTGCAGTACCATTATCCAGACTTGTGGTCTTCCGTCTTTTTGTGTCAAAGCTAGATGGCGTTCATAGAAAATATTTCTATGCTCAGCTCATTTAATCTTTCTTTTGTTTTAATAATAATAATATGCTATTATTTATACTGAAAACGGGATATTTACCATGTTTATTATTGTTTCGAGTTCCCGATATTTTGGCGCTGTTCGACAGTACTCGACACAAAGGGCTATAAGAAGGAACAAGGGTGGTTTTAGTCAGTAGAAGTCTGACATTCCAGTATCGATAGCTTCAGTGAATACATTAGTCAATATTGTAGGTGAAAATCACTTTGATAGGTTTCTGCGTGAATATTTTTTAAAATTTTATTTATAGGTACCTACTGGAAAGTGTTTCTAGTAAGAACAAATTAGAGCTTGAGTTTATTGTATTTCATTTACATTGAAAAGATATTAATAATTAATTAATTTGAGGGGAAAAATTAATTCCATCATCATTTCAGCCAAAAGACGTCCACTGCTGGACATAGGAAAATTAATTAATTAAATTATAATAAAAAATAAAATGTCTATATACCTACACTATACACAGTATAGATACACATTGGTGCTGGTGACTGGTTCACTATTGGGTAAATTACCTTGTGACGCCTCTTATTAACTTGATAAAACTAACAACGCATTTGGTGTAGATAAGGATGAGGCATGACCTAGTTTTAAATGATTACTAAACATTTAACTTGCCGAAACAGCTCTTTGTGCACGGTATAAAACAATAATCATTTATTCAAACCAATACAAATATTCTTACCTCATTTGAATTTTCTTATTGACATACTCGCCCGCCCGGAGTTTGGTAGTTGTTGGGTTATAAACTATCTGCGTGCCAAGTTTAATCCAAATATCTGTTCAATAGTTTTTGCGTGAAAGAGAACTTCGTTACTAAAGGCAACGGTTTACCATAAAAGGTATTCAGATTCACAACACTTACATGACAGGCTGGCGGCGTAGGTTTAGACTTTTAGAGGGTCCTGTTGACACCTTCTGGTTAATGAAAATCTTAAAGCATGCACAGTGGGGCTCAGTAGGTAAGAGTCCTACTTATTCATGGCGATTTTCCAAATAAAGATACCTATTCAGTTTGACAACATTTACATAAGGAGGGGAAGAAATAAAATGAGAATTATTTAAACGAAAATATCATTTATTTCTACAATAACGGCGGCGGCGCGAGCGCTCGCCCTCGCCGCCGGCGCGTACGTGCGTCTCAATATTTATTAATCACCATGAAAATAAATACATTGAAGATGCTTGGGCGACATCTCACACCGCCTTACATATCATCTATGTTGCCATCTAAAAATAGATCATCGTGTTTTAAACTTAATGACACCGCTAAACAATAATGACAATAAAAATAAGTTTAAAGATTTAGCGACAACAATAACTATTATTTTAAATTGTATAAAAGACGCAAATGTGAGGTAATGACACGGTACATAATTATGTGGCTGTGGTAGCTACTGCTGGTTGCTCCACTCTAACTGAACTGCAATGAAGTTGCGATGGGTGACATTTTCAGTAGTCATCTATTAAGTATCAATATTAAGTCCTTAGGAGGAAATGTGTTATAATTAGTCGTGCCGTGACAAGTTCACATTTTATAGTACATGTATTTAAAATGTAGAAAACATTATTTCTAACAATAAGTGATGTTAGCAGTGATGTGGTGATTAAACGTGATTCGTTTAAATACAGCTAAGTTAAGTTAAGTAGCGAACACTCGTTCAGTTAAAATAGGAGCAGCCTCACAATAAGCCTTCGTGGCTGAACATTATCCGGTGTACTTATGAGAGCGGTCGCTGGAACGAGTTGCGAGGGTCGTGTTCCACTCGCGGCGGCCCGCCTGTCCGGGACCGAGCTCGTTGTGCGTGACCGGAACATGGTACTCGTATACTACTACAAACTTAAGCTAACAGCTTAGCCGTCTCGCAAACCCCGCTCTGGACTCCTGACCTCACCACTAACTATAACAGTAACACATAAATAGCCATACATCTAAGACGGTATCAGTTTAAGATTTACTTTAATTTGCATTTGCAATTGCATTGCATTGGTATTTGCCAGCCCCATTTTATTTTCAAATACAACAATAACCATTTAAGACGAATGAAAACTGTATACCTCGCCCTATCTATATGTACAATTGATAAAGTAGAACTAACGGCGCGCGAAACAAAGTTAGGTGCAACAGAAATTATCACTTAGGTACTTAAGATTTACAGCTAGTATGAACCCTTCAGGTTGAGGCCTGTCGATTCGCTCAAATTCACATCCTCACATAAACTTAACCACGAGAATACTATACACAGACTAAAGTTAAACAACATCGACTGAGATTAATCCTAACTTATCGTTAATGAACAACAAAGTGGTAAACTTACAAATTGTAACGCTTTGTCTATGCGCGTCATTTAGCGTTACGTTAGCGATATTTTGGAATGTGTGCGACGCGTACATAGTCATCGGCGACCGATCACCTAACATAGTTATTATCAAGCAAAGCACGTGATGATGAAACGATTAGATGCGAGTGAACCGAACGCGCTACTGTCTGTACACCGTACTCCGTACATCGGGTACGATACGTTACGCTGCGCGAGCGAATCTGAGCGAAGTAACAGTGCCCGACTCGGACGAGCATCGCGCCCCGCTCCCGCCACACGCGGCGTGTCGCGGGACGCGATCATCCCGCTGCGTAGTTTGTTACTATCTATCACTTACAATCTAGTTGAACTCAAAATTTACATTTACATAGAACACTCTCGTGTACCTTAACATTAAAATACTTATAATTTTAAGTCATAAATATAGATATTACTTACATAACGTACGCTAAGAAACAACTTTACGTTGTGCATTACAACCTAAACTTAGACGTAAATAGTAGGTTTAGATTTTTATAGATTTTATATATTCAAATCTATTAAATATTTAAAGGATAAAATTATAGTTGATTAAATCAAATGAAGCGAATGACAAAAGATGTGATAGCAAATTAACCGACTAACAAAAAACTATTAATGAACACTGGCACCTTAATGTTGAACCGTTTATTGTCGAGAATGTAGCCTTTGTTCGTGCTCAAGAGTTGTATTTAGAAGTGAACCGCGTGGGGTAGTTAGTAATTAGGGGTGAGCGAATCACTGGTTCGAGTGAGTTCGTGTTGGATGGTCAGTATCCTGAAACAGGTCAACCCCAGCGGCCACATGAATGGCACACGTCTCTTTAACTTTGCGCTTAGCCGCCAACTAGCTGACGGGTGACTACATCGTAATGCATACACCTGATCACTTATTTCAATACATAGTATAATATTTGATAAATACATTATTTTATGCTGTCACATTAGAACAATATAATGAATCAGTTGTGTTATACATATTATAAGTAGGTACATTTTATGGATGATAATACTATTTAAGGTAAATGAAACGAACACAAAAGAATCGAGTTTTACAATTAGGTACTTGTATGTAATCCCATGGAACGTCGTAAATTTATCGCCGAATTAGAACATTGAATAACGTTTGGTATAACGTTTCATTCGGCGCGGACAAGTGTGCCTTTACCTTAATAATAACAACCACCTGTGTTCATTTAATTTTCAGCGTGGTAAGGATTTAATTAGTGCTATTAATAAGATATTGGTTCGTTCATTAATAATATTGGATTGCATTTTACATTCATTGGTAATACGCACCGTCTAATGCAAATAAGCTCCAGGAAATGTAAATACATAAAATATTATACTATTTGTAATGAAATGTATGCAGGTAGCTATTTGCCCCGAAGCAATAAGATGAGACTCCTTAAATTAGTACCGTGAATGTTGCTTGAATAATATATCTATAAAAATAATACTGTATATCTAAGCAGAACTATCCATGTGACTGATGATAAAATATTAATATTTAAAATGGTAACATGTTTGGTAAAAAATTCCCAGATCTAATGAAAGGAGTCTGACATTGAGGTATAAACGGCTTCCGACCTAGCGGTGCTAATGTTTTGTAACAACGACAGTATTAAGTAAGATTCTTAGTTCACAGACTTCAACCGTGAACCTAGTCGATGGACGAGGTCTATTTTAAAGCTGCACTGGACAAACGGGTGTTTTGTTTAAAATTGGTCAGGATCGCTGTACGCGCTGCCAAGCGAGCGAATATGACCCACGCCGTCTAATGTACTTAACTATGTCATACCATCACAGATCAGCTTTGCCTTCGATAAAGCGCCTAAACGAGAGAAGCTGCGAGTTACTTTAATTCTTTTCCATTCATCGTTTGCGATGTAGAATCAAAGTGACGTTAGCGAAGAATACTTTGGATTAAGGACGATTTCATGATCACAGGAAAAAGTGCTCTCATAAAAGTATATAAAATCAATGAACGAAAACATTTAGTTTTATGAATGAAATGAATATTACAAACAGTACGTGCTTATTCCAAACAGTTTCTTCCTATATCGGAGCTTCTTTATGTACCTATTTTAGCATTAAACTTATAACAAGACGTACACATACGTGAAGATTTAATATAACGGTTTTAGCTATTTACATTAAAATATGTGGTCATCGAATAAAAAAGTTTAGACGAAATGTTAGAATGAAAATGTATTAAATATGCTGTTATTAAACAAGGCAATTAACTTAAAACTGTTACAGTCGTAAATAAATTTTTATAAAACTTTCAACAGTGCTCATTCAAGAATTGTGTATATTTTAAAAATTGTACCACAACAACGTTTTTTAAGGAACTTTTTTTAAAGTTGTTTGTCTATTTATCTATACAGGTACTACGCTCTGTATCTATTGTACCTTCGCATCCCAACTAGTATCACGTCTATCAATACAAAGTTTCAATCGTGAATTTGTAACACAATATCATGATGCTATAATTACAGTGTTAATCTGAGTGTTCACTGGACGGTTTTGTAGATAAAATACGGTGCCATAGTATTACTGTACACATGAGAGCTTATATAAAAACAAAGCTATGCCAAATGAATAAACCATCGTAATTTATAACCATAATCTACTCGTTGACGCAACCTACTACCTAAACATTCGCACTTGGTGCATTGATATTACGTTAAACAAAATTTTGAATTACAAACGTTCACTATAAAACACAAACCGTCAAATCACAATTTATAATTAGTTAAATGATTCGTTCGATACGTAGAGGTACAAGTGTTCACTTGCATCCATCACCTTTCTATGCTCAGAATTCGTAACAAACAGACAGTGGTCTAATGGGCAGTATTCTTTATCAAATTGACACCGTAGTAAAAAGAAAACGTTCTCAAATTAAATTTGTAACGTAGCTATGACTGTATTACATATATATTTGATAACACTTTATATTCAATATTATGTATAATCACTTCCACTTTAAAAGTAGATTTTTACACTTGATTACGTACGCTACTATATTATTTGTTAGAAAAATACGAAATCATGTACTTTCAGTTAACATATTATATATGTTAATAAAGAACAATATGTTTTATATAAAAATACATCGCCTTCTTCGGCCATTAGCCGATAGACGCTAGTACCCATATATTTTTAAAAATCTATGATTTTTAAGGCTTCTTGCACGTATGTTGAGAATATTTTACATAATTACAAAATCATAAGTAGGACACATCACTGTATGTGTTTATGTTATTTACAAGGATTATAGTTTGAATTTGTACTGGTATGGCCGATAAAAAACAATACTTGATTAATTTTATACAACATTCTGATAACATTTTTAAGGAACAATGGTAAATTTTTAAAATTTGATTTATATTTGCGATTAATTACTCATTTTTTATACATTATATAATACACATAGACCAATATCAACATTCGATAAAATTTCTTTCATATCTCAATCAAGCACAATATCTATACTTAAAGTAGTCGCTCACTGCAACATTCTCACTCCGTCAACAATCACTCGGCGCGACACATACAAGCTATAGAACACAACGTATTATAAGATATCAGAGAAGACAATTTAATATACATTCAATTGTAAAGTGCTTTATAGTCTTAAAAAGAAGATAATCCGTAAATTTAATAAGTAACGTCAAAGAAATAAAAATCGGGCATCGCCTGTTACGTTGCGCGACCACAATAATTATATTGTATCTACGTATGGTACTGAATACAACTAACATTTATAATTATATTACACATAATGATCATTTCAACTAACATTAAAAACGGTTTTCATCAAATTTCTTCGTTTATAATCACAGACACTTTCCTAAAATATGTATTGTAATATTTCCCTTTACTTACGCACCGGAGTTAAAGAGAACCTAGTTATACAATGTACTTACTCAATTTTGAAGTAACACGATATAGACTGCTAAATAAATTAACCATAGCTACACAAGACTGGTGTATAATATTTGTATATTATTTTACAGACAATAGGTAGATAAATATTTGTTTTATCTGTATCGGACTAGGCACGCGCGGCACCGCCGGCCGGCGCTCGGCGCAATAACTTACATTTGATAATCACACACCAAGTTATAACTAAACCTAACTAATAAGTAAAGTTTGTTGCATATTCTATCTGATGCGGTGTCGGGAGCGCTTGGCGCATTTCTGGTCTGATTCTCTTCACTGACACTTCAAGATCTGGAAACGGAAATTGTGCTGCGTTAGTAACTGGGTCACATAAGAACATTAACATATACACCGACCCAAAAGGAAACCAAGTCACCGAGTCTTGATATCCGTACACACTTTTAAATTCATTAATTCATTTATGGATGTAAGTCCTGAATAAATGCGGTGCATACATACATCAAGATACAGCATTCTTAGCAAGTTCTTAAAGTCAAACAAATCATAAAACTAAAACCCAAACTCAGATAAAAAAAAAAACAAGGTGTCAAGGCAATATTAGTGAAAAAGAAGAGAAATAATAAATGCTGTTTTGTTTTTCTGGAATAATGTACAGATATAAGTTTAAGAAATAGCATTTCAGATCGAAATCGAATCGAAACTAATAAGTCTCCTTTTGGGCTTCGCCGCAGTCGGGTAAATAAATCAAAATTTAAATATTACATTTTCAAGAAAAAATAACCAGGAGACTAATGATTTTTTCGCGTGATTATAAATCGTTTGAATCATCTTTTATTTAAATCCTGTATAATGATGTACTTATTCCTATACATATGAAAAACTCACCCTGTCCAGTTTATTTATAATTTTATTTTCGTGGTATAAATAAGTTTTATGTAAGTAATGCGCGTGCGATTAGTATTCTCGCCACGTTACTTAGAACATAAATGTAAGGGTGCTAATTAAACCGGCTTCTTTTTAATAGCATTATTTGCATCTAAAAATCTAACTTGCCTTCTAAATTACTAAGTCAGCCACAATTAACGAGCATCTAAATAATACTATCTTAGCCACAAGTTATCTTTTTTAAAGCCACTCTAAATACAACTCAGCATCGTGATTATTTTTTAGCATCTAAATTTGTAACATGAATTCAAACAGTAAACTTCTAAAATATTAATAGATGGCATCAAAAAAATATTCAATTAGCTTCTAATTTATTAACTCAGTACGTTTAAATTATAACTCATGCCACATTAACTGAGCATCAAAATTTAATTAAAATTGTCATCAAATATTATATTATAGCCACTATAGTATGTATAAACTCCTGTCGTGTCATCGAAAGGCTTAAATATAGAAGTGCAGAGTATCGAATGTCCTAAAGATCGATTTTATTTGCATGTTGTGCTACAAAAGTTATCGACAGAATCGCTTCAGAACTTCATTTTTATCGGAAAACTAGACAATAAATTGTGAAAACATTTCTGCAAGCAACTCGGAAGTAGCGCTCGCCGGCCGCTACCGCGGCACCGCTTCGCTCGCTCGGCTCGCGCGCGTTTGGTCACAGTTTTAACCTAACCTAACCTATTTCCCTCTGTTTACAATAACGAATCATACAACCTGCCTGTGACTAGTCAATTAGACAATGGTAAAAACATTTCTGTAACTAATAGGTATTTTTAACGTAAATATAATAATCTAATAGAAAGTGTATCAAAAGTTGACATTTCATGGCGCTCTCTGATTGGTGCAAATGGCCGGTCGCTATCGTCTCACGCGCTCGCGCCAAATATTTCTGTTGCTATTTTCACGATAAAAGAATATGATGTATTATTTTACATGCGAAGTTATAATAAATGATATTGACTACGGTCGCTTCATTTATATTTTTTTGAGGGCCTTGTGTTGAAGCTGTAAAATGTAAAATGGTGGTGAGATATAAATTCCGTGGCTCAGTTAGTAAATTAGGTGCCTATGTATAAATAACAAGGACAAGTTAGTATAAATGTTGATCGTCACTTGATGCTTTCTATAGAATATTTAGTGGGCGTTGTAAAGAAGACGAATTAGTATATTAGAGGCTATATAATTTTCCCGTGGCTAAGTTATAAAATTAGAAGTTTGATCCTGTGGCCAATTAAAAAAACTGAGGCTCGTTTAATTATTTCTCTAAATGTAATAATTAAATAGTTTAATCTATTATTTTTAAACCCTTCCACATATTATATTTTTAAAAGTGATTTTTGTTTACTGATTTAAGATTAAATTTTAGTAAGATTTAATTAATAATAATTGTAAACTGTCCTTGCGTTATTCCTAAAAAATATAAAAATAAATGTTTAGTTCTAGTTATGAACGGTATAAAATCTTTTACAAGTAACAGTACAAACTCAACAATGCCCGCGGTGGTACTTTGCATGATTTCAAGCCCCGCCATTGATTAGTCAATGTATCCTAGAAGAGTCTGTAGCAACACTAGCAACCCACAGCTTGGTTACGTAACCTGGACGGCAGTGTCGACGTCAGCTCTTGTGTATGACATAAACACGTTAATCAATACGCACTCCGAATAGTGAAGTAACGTAAATCTTTTCGTATTACCGCCCAAACATAATCGCGCGCGCATTCAACACAATTATGTACTTTTGCCAACCAGTTCTTTCGAAACCTGACAAGAATCCGCGTATAACCGAGATAATTTTCATCATACAGTTTTTTAGAAGTATGCCAATTCGCGCAATAAACAACATAAAAAGTATAAATATTTTGTTTATTGTAGGTATTAAAGTGATAGTGCCTGTAACCATACAGTGGACTAAAATTAAAATAACTTGCAGTGAAAAAAGTGCCAGAAAATCATAAAGGAGAATAATATTATTGTAAATGTGCAAGTAGTAAGTGCGAGGATGGTCTCAGTGTGTTCGTTTATTACGAGAATGCTTACTCTATATAGGCGATTGTTGCTCAATCGCGTCGCTAGGCAGGAATCCGCACCTGATACACACAGAGCAGTTTCTTATAGTGTACACATGCTAGGCTACAATGCTTTACGAGGCCTTATATTCCCCCACGTAAACCCTTTTGATATTCAATAAGATATCTCCCGGTGTTTACAACTTAGAATATTTAGATTAAAGTAAACGTATTCTGAGTATGTATGGTCTTTTATATTAGATTGTCTGATAAGAGACCATCCTCATTTTGATCCTTCTATTTTATCAGCACAATATTATAATTAACAATGTATGCACGGACACGAAAGCTACAACAACTAATCATTTAAACCACGTTTGGTATTTTTTTGATAGTTTAGGTTGTGGATAATATTCACACAATAATGCGTTGACGCATTATAGTGAGAAAACTGATGTAACAAATTTTAATAAATTCGAATTTTCACGAGATGGCATACCGGCAAAAAACATAATCTGGCTAGATTAGGTACAGTCTTATTGAAGCTAGAACATTAAGGGCCAGTTTCACCGGTTACGGATAAAGTGTCAGATAGTTATCTGACAGTTATCTGACAGATAATGCTATCAAAAGTTGTAGTTTATCTGGCAGATAAGTTCCGGATAGGCTATCAGGGACTTATCAGCAAGTGGTGAAACCGGCCCTAAGAATATTGATTGCATAATTATTAATTAGTGTTCATTAGCTGCTTTTCTCACTATAAGTATTGTTTCAAAATACACCAAATAGATAAACCCCAATTCCCAGTCAAGTTAGTGGTTCCATCTATTACACCATAACTTCAATGTTTCTCTTTATATTTATTTTATCATTTTCCTAATAGATGCACTAGGTCGATTGAGTAATATATATACATATAAAATGTACAGTAAAAGAATGCTTCATTATTCGTCTTTAGCCATCATAATTGGGCGACTTCGAATTCAAGCAAATAAACGAGTCACTCTTAAGTGGTTGTTGATTGGTTTCATATGCTCTGAGTGGCAGAAAGAGACATAAGATTGAATTTAATTTTTTTGTATGAAGAGGATAATATTCAGGCACATTAGACTATCAAGTTAAGGTCTCCTCCAAAAAGAAATTGTTAGTTTTGAAAATAAAAAAGTAAAGTCTCTGGGTTTTTGATTTGCATTTTGGACTCTTGAAGCATTGGTTGGATTGTCCGTAACAACTCATAACAGTTAAATAATTTCCGGAATGAGTCGCTCTCCAAAAATATTTTGTCCAATTTAATGTTCATTAAAAAAACTACCAGTAAAGATTTATAAGAATGAATATATTTAAAACTAAAAACTATATTATTCTAACTACTCTAAATGAGTGAACTACTACTATTGTAGTGCCAGCAACAACCAAATTTACTACGACTAACAAGAATGTTATTATTTATATCCTGCTAATTTAATAAAACCATTATGTACGCTTTATTAGATTAGTGGTGTTAGCTACTTCGTACGTATTCCTATAGTCTTTGTTTTCATGATATACACTGTAACCATACAGTTTTTTTTACTACAGGTAATTTCCCTAGTCAATTCAACCTCTAATTTCATAATATCCGCTAAATTAATAATATATTATATAAATATGCATTAATAAAATGTTATTTACTTAAAAAGACTGTAGCTAATACTATGAAGTAAATAAGTAAAATATATTGTGATGAGCTATAAAAGCGTGGTGCAAATATATAATAGTGGAACAGAGTTGCCAAGCAGCATATTTTTTTATTTATGTAACATTGTCAACATATTAAAATAAATACATTCTTTTCAAAATTGGCAACTCTAATCCAAAAATTGAGATGAATATACAAAAGATATTGATTACTGTAATAGCCAATATTGTTGGAACTCGGTAAAATACACGGTCTTTGGATATGTTACGTATGGTTTCTTATGTTTCCGCTGGTTTAAGTCTGTGAGGATTAATAGTAGTAAAATATAGAGTCTCAAGTGGTAAGTTCAATACAATGGCTACGTTGTACTTGTTTCGACTTAGTTATGTGGCTTGTTTCGAATAAAATTACCACGTCCAGTTTGTTTAAAATTCTCGGCATTCAAGCGGTCTTAGTTATATTATTTGTATTGGCGTAAAATAACTTTGGGTCATCTGTCTTCTTGCTTAGGTGTGTGTACTTAATCAGCGAAATAGTTATTTACAATTAACATAATTATAATATAGTAACCAATTGAACAATGTGCACGTGTTTTAAAATATATTTTATTACATTTAGAACCTTAGTGTAGTAGTATATGTTAAACCTTATCTTTTTATATATTTATTTAAGTAGAGCACATAGAGACTCGATATTTTCAAGATAAAGCTGTTACCAACATTATTAGCTGATCCTAGTATGAGGCACTAGTTTAATGCATATATGTTTATGGTATATAAATATATTAAAGTATGATATGATATAGAATAACATACAATCGGTCAAGTGTCGACGTGTGCTCGGCATTCCGGTTAACCATTTCACCTCCGTTCGGCCTAGAACGAGATATATGTTGCATTTCTTATCTGCTAACTAGAGGAAACTGCCTTAATGATAATGGTCCCCATTTGAAATAACTTGAGTTCGAAGTATTTGGTTCAGAGATATAAATTGTAATCGGAACAGACCACGTCGCTGTACGATGAGTTAGGACGAATACAATGTATGTCAGTGATTGAATGAGGGACTCACTTGCGCTTCGCGTGCAGCATCTCCATGAGCAGGGTCTGTGTGGGCGCTTGGCCGGCACAATGCCGCTGGTATAGGTGCTCCTCTCCTCGGGCCGCCAGAGCGTGGATCTCAGGTACAACCATTACTAGTTTGCCGAATTTGTCCTGAAATATTAGAATATTATACTTAGTAGGGGACCGTATGTTTGTTTGAAGATAAATTCTTCCTTATCTAATCGAAATAAGCTTGACGATGAATTTTCAATTTAGCGTCTAAAGTGCGTAAAAGTAGAATCTTTCGTTTAGAGTTAGAAAAATTTAATCGACAGAAGGTTGAAGTTTCTTATTAGCCTTGAGTCTGTTTGGGTAGATTTCGACTACGGAATGAAGACATGGTGTTCGGAAAGTTTCAGGTTGTTATTGGCTATGCAGTAGTCAAATTCGTGTCCTCTAATCCAGGGAACTGGTCTATACTAACCTGTATCGTAGGATAGCAGGACAGCGTGTAGTCGAGAAGTGCAGCTTGAACTGTTTGATAACCGTCTCGGACGCACTTCACATTTACGATGCCTCTCACTTCTGAAACGTCAAGAAAATCCTTCAAGAAAAAAAACAACATTGTGTAGTAATTGTTGTACGAAATCGTGTCATTACACCAACTTACGGACTTCGTATATACAAGAAAGACATAAAACAAAACAAAAGAACTTAACAAATCATTCGCATTAGGGGCACCCAAAAATATACAATAAAATAAAAACTAAAGTAAATAAAAGACATAAAAATGATCTAAATACTAACCAGGGTTTAATAGAAGCAAAAATTTGACGCATATGTAGTCTGGGACATCGAATTTGAGCTCTGCTAGTTTGTTCTGTAGCTCGTTGAAGTGATCAGCCAACGAGGGGACGCCAAGGAGTCCCAGGCATAGAAGGTCGAACTTCTGGCCGTTGTGAAGAGTAGTCTCGTCCGGCAAGCCATTGTGCATCCTCTGATGCAGGTGATCTAACACCAACATGTCTGACCATGAATGCTGCAGCAGCTTCATTTGATCATCAACCTGCAACAAATCAAAACAGCATTGCTACACCATGCAGGGCGAAATAACCAACTCCTCGCAATCGTTTGCGATGTAGGTCTTAAGATGTTTGTCGTCACTAATGATATATTACAAACATATAAATGATACATGCGAACATATGTAATAGAAAATGTTGAACTTTTACCAAGTGTTTAAAGAAAACACTTCAAATAATAATATACGAGCAGTTCTAATAATTCGCTTAAATATGGTTAGTTTTTCGCTGAGCATAGTCTAGAGAAGAATATTAGTAACTGCTCCTATATTAATATGGGTGTACCTACAATAGGTACACCTGTTCCTAACCCTTCGGGGATTACAGGCATTATGTCAGTCCTATATTAACACTTTCCCTGCCAAGCTCGATTTTTTTTTTCTTTGTATGCCCGAAACGGCCAAGTCATCTATAGCTATGTATAGCTACGACTGGGAGGCGAGTTGTCGGAACACAAACGAATTATTGTTCGACCCATATGCTGGGTGCTTGGCACCGAAAGTTGTAAATTAAAAAAATACTGTTATAAAAATATTATTTCGTTAAAGGTAGTATAATAACATCAGTGACGACAAAAAGTGGGACGCAGATAGCAGTTACGATGTGTCGGTGGTTCAATTTTTATAAATAGTAGATGCTGTTTGTTTTTGTTTGCTTTAAGTTTTAAATTCTTCTTTTGCATGCCGCTTTTAATTACATATTTTAACGATAAGAAGCTAATGTTTTGCTTTTGTTACCGCGTCGTTCCTAGTATCTAACTAATTCAGGTGTCGTGTGTAATCAGAATATTGTCTGACAGTCGCAACCGACGACGTCGTACTGTGACCTACATTTTATTGAGTTGCATTAGAAAACACGGGGCGGAGCTCGAGCGCGTTAAATTTGCCGTTTACGAAATGTTACAACTGAATTTTAGGTCTCGAAGGCATTGCCACACCGCATGCTGCTTGCTCAACACGATGGATCAAGATTGGAACGATGAAATTCAACTAGCGCTGTATAAAACATTCTTTATTTAAGTCAAATGCCATTTGACTAAAAAAAAATTATAGTCATTAAAATCGTTAATTTCATAGAAATTAACGATTTTAATGACTATACAATTTTTATACTCGTCACATAATATTGATTTTCTTTTTGCCGTTTTTGCAAAGTAAAATATACCTTCGTTAAAAGACTAGCTTCAAAAAATTAATAAAGAATACGACACAATGCGCCAACTATCTCACGCGCGGACGCTTGTGTATTAAATAAAGGTTTCTATTTTCATGGGTGTAAAGCAGAATATCGCGGAGAGTGGGAGTGAGTCATTTAGCCGTTTCGGATCTAGTACAACAAACACTCCCTTGGTTGGGCGGCCATCTTGAACTGAGTTGTTGGTAATCGGTAGTGCGCGAAGTAGGTCAAAGTCGTCTTGAATTGCCGCGTGCCCAAAACTTTAGATACCAATGTCGGGAGTCTTATTGGATCTACGGATTATTGTTAGAGATGAATTCTTTTAATAAGTACTTATACCATGTAAGTAGTTATATTGATTGTAGGCTATAAACTATTTCACGTAATGTAGATCGTTTCTACTTTTTTATGGTGAGTAGACCACTTGTAAGATTTCATTCCGATTTACAACTGCTAATAATACATATTACGGCACCAGTTTATTAAAGCGCTTCAAGAGTTTGCTAGTAAGAGAATAAATAGGATTAGGCGCCACAATGTTTGATTTGTTATAGTTTTTGGACGGTAATAAGTATGAAATATTGTTTTAATGTTTTTTTTTTTTAATTGTTTTGAACAAAATTATAAGTCCTACCTTACTTAATTGTTTTATTTTTTTTTGTGAAAATAAGAAAAATATAGATTACCTACTATATATGGTTATATAGGTAGGGTACACTAAATTGTTTCACAAGTAAATTAAATGCCAAACATGTACCCGGTGAGGTATACTAGTTAGCGTTATTGACAGTTCGAAATTAATTAATATCTAGACTGTAGAAGATCGAATCGTAATGATAGTGGAAGACTAATCGTATTTTTTTGAAGTTGATGGCTGCACTAAATTATTTCAAAGTGAACTAGGTACTTACTTACCTATTTAAAATTTTATCATCATTTCATTTTTAGAATAATAAATAAAAGAATTTGTTACTTCATTGAAGCTTCGTAACAGTATTAACTGTGGTAAAGCATGCATAATATTTTTAATATTCAAATAGATATGACATTAAACCGGTAGGTAACGTAAAAAATATCTACGAGTTCGATATCACTATGGAAATACGCGGCTGCTCAAGTTCATCGCGCTGTTATGTGACTAATCGCAATTAGTATTACATAAGAGAAAGCGAAGAAAGGCCACAGAACTTGTTACGTCTCCGTTACGGCGGTTACGCGTCGCGGTAAAAAGTGCTTTCTCGCGGCAACTCGGCCACGGGCAGTGTGTCAAGTGCGGCGGCGAAAGTGCAGCGTTGCCGCCCCGCGTGCCCCCGCACGTCCGTTACATCACATCCGTCTGGGGGAAAGCTTAGGTCATCAACATCTCTCCCACCCGTACATGCGCCCTTAGCGCTTTAACGCACAACAGAATCGCGTGTGCTCTACATAATGTGCTATCTATGGTCACAAGCCAAAATATATAAATGAGCTTTGTGGTGACCTATTTTCTAATAAATTGTGCAATAAAAGGAGTTATTTTAAAATGTTGCAAGGATTTCCGTAAACAGTCTAGGTACTGTTGAATATATCTTCGTTCACCATCGTCCTAATTCCGAGAATGGGTCGTAAATATGTCGCGTCATTTTAGCACAAACAAAAATTGCTAGTTGTGAAGTGGAGGCTGTCTGTGGGAGTGAGACGAAGCGATGAGCGCAGAATGGCAACGTCGCTCGCCCACATGACCGACTGCGGCTCTTGCGTAAGCGTACGACAGCACGGTGCGGCGGCCGCCACCACCGGCATGCTCCCGCTCGGAGCCGATTGACTCCTGCTGATTGATTGAACTCCCGCTCGACAAGCGTTGTTAGGCACCGCGCGTATTAACATTCCTTTTTTGTTTTTATCGCTACTACACTTTCGGAAAGTGCAGTGCAGATGAGGTATCTGCACTGCACTTTCCGAAAGTGTACTGAAATATTCTGATGTTTCCGAGGACAATATTTTCATGAGTGTTACTCATGTATTCAACTCGATTACTTCTATTTTTTCCTAATTAACGTTTGTTTAGTTTATTTAGTATTGGAATTGAAGTGTGGCAGTGGCAGGCAGCAGTCGGCAGTCGGCACGCTCGTCGTGGGAACTTGACCCAGTTGGTGTGGCGCGGCGCGGGCGGCGCAGCTTATCGATTGCGAGAGGCACCGCGTCGCCCGCTGCGTCACACGCGCCCCTTACACGCACACAATCACATCGTAACTAGTCACTATCTGTTGGACGCATATCACTATATCCATTCGCAACGCGTTACAATAAGCTGTAATGAATGATAGACAATGCAGCAGTGCAATACCGTCGCATGCGCAAGCAAGTTTGGTGTACACCGGGATAGGGCTGAGGGATTCGGGACAGGATTTTTCATACTTAGCTATTAATTCACCTTTAAATACTTAAAGAACACGGTGTTTCTCGCCCAATCCACTTGTGAAAATAAGTTTTGGTCCAATACTTTGCACATTAACTCGAAGAGATCGACCTCACACTGATTGTAAGTCTGACTCTGCAAGAGCCCAAATAGCGAATTCTGCCACTCGCGATCATCAATAGTTTGTACGAATTCGCGTATCATGGGTGAGACTCGTAGGGTTTCAGTGCTTGTGGGTTCTGTGCTCGATGGTGTGGCGGCGGCTGTGGCTGGGGCGTCGAACGCGAACGCGTCCGGCGATGCTGAGTGCGGCGAGTGTGCCTCCCACTTGTCGTGGGCGGGCGGCGGCGGCGCCTGGGGCGGCTGCGGCTGCGCAGCCAGCAGGGCCGGCCCAGGTGACGACTCTGGCGACGACGTGAGAGACGACACTTGTGGGATCTGTATCTCTTGCTTGACTGGTACTGCGGCGTAAGGAGAACCGAAACCCAGTACCAGACCGCTGTCACCTAGGGAGCCTCGCAATGTCTGCACTGCGATTTGTCGTTGTCTCATCATCTGTAGTTTACGGGCGCGATCTCGTTTGTACATGGGACCAAACTTGTTACGGCCACCCCGCATGCGGTCAGCTCGCACGGCTGAAACAAAAACGAAATTCATTCAAATATGTAGGTAATCATTCAAGACTAAGTCAATTGGATTTAGTCTTCGCTTCCAGGAGCACTACGCCATAATTATGACGGCTGTACAACATAGACAAGAAAAAAGCATATACGATAAAACCTGGACGCAACTAAGAGCTAAAAATTCCACCATTTCATAAATTGCAACCCTTATATATTTTGTTCAGAATGTTCATTACTAATTTCACCATATCATAGATGTAACCTTTTTTTTAATTTTGTGATTATCAGTTTCCCAAATATTACTAATAGAGTAAGATCCCAGGGCCGCCAGACGTCACGTATTTTCTTACGAAGGAAATGTGGACGATTGAGTAGTGTTAGTATGTAGATGTACTAAGAACGCACGGCTACCAGCTAGCTTGCTTAGACGGCCAATTTTCAGGTATCAGGCAATCAAGGTACTTACATAAAAACATTACTTACCTCACGTATTTTCTGAAAGCTGATTTTTACGTATATTGTAGGCAATATCCTTAAAAATAAGTCGCCAATACTCCCAGACACTTTTCAGCGGCCGTATTGCTTAAAGATGCTATAAAGCTCCCAAAAAGTGGAGACTTAAACGTATTGTGGCTGTTTACCCGAGAACGCATGGCATCGCTCGTGTGGCTGACATACAGACCTCCACTGAACTCATTCGGTGGGCATTCAACAGGATATGTCCATTGTCTGTGTCTTCAGAATTTTGTTGAAAATGAAAACGTTGCTTTCAACGCCCGGGTGCATGTCGGAGCGCCTGCCCAATATAGCATGGCAATAATCCGATCAATTAGCTTTAAGTATTAAATCATAAGGAGTTTAGTTTTCTTTAAAGCGTCTGTTAAGCAATACGGCCGACGGAAAGTGTCTGGGAGTATTGGCGACTTATTTTTAAGAATATTGCCTAAAATATACGTAAAAATCAACTTGGAGAAAATACGTTAAGTACCTAAGTAATTTTTTTATGTACCTTGAGTACCTGATACCTGAAAATTGGCCATCTAAGCATGCTAGCAGGCAGGCATGCGTTCTTAGTAGATACTAACGCTACCCAATCGTCCACATTTCCTTCATCAGAAAATACGTGACGTCTGGCGGCCCTGGGATCTTGGACTATAAGTATTCAGTCTTCATCAGTATTTCTCTGATCTAGATACACTCGGTTTTCAGACAGCAGTCTATCTTATTTTGTAAAATATTGCTATAAAGCTGCTTCGTAATAAAACAACGCTAAAACTTTAGGTTGTCAAAAAATAATCGCTCTTATGTAGTGCTTTTTTACGGTGTTTTATTAAACCTCACGACCCGTATTTATTTAAAAGTAATTTCAATGGCTAGGCCGTCACTTAATAAAAAAAAAACATATATTATGCCTAACGTCAGGAAAATCAGAGATACTATGAAAAAACTTCAAACAAAATCACGAACCCTATTTAACTCCTTCAAGAGTGACATATCCGGAAACTGTTCTTAAATCGGTAATTACAATTTAATAATATCTGGTGTTCAAGTATAAAATACGTTAACATAAACTATCGTCTATAGGTTTAGGATAGCATATTTAATACTTTTTACCCGACTACGGCAAAGCCAAAAGGAAGGGTAATGATTTTGGCAGTCTATGTATGTATGTATGTATGTATGTATGTTCCACCGTAGCGCCTAAACTACCAAACGGATTTTAATAAATGAGGTGTCTATGGATTCGTAAGAATAGCCCGGGTGTCATAGGCTATATAAAGTTTATCAAATATTTTTATGACGGAAGTTAAATGTCAGATTATAACATCGAAAAAAAATTTATTGAGATAATCATAACATGTTTGGTATCAAATGAAAGGTCTTGACGAGCACATTACAAATATGTATATTATTATAGTTTTAGTCCGCCGTTTGTAGTCGGGTTTTAGTTTTTAGACTTGTTACTTTAAATGTGATATAGTCTAGTACTCTAGTAGTTACCAAAAGTTAATAGATCATGTTTATCTGTGCGATATTCTTACATCATAGTTTACTGCTGCAAGTAATTGTTTGGCATTCAATAAATATTTAATAATTTGGGCTTGAAATTTAGGACGGTGGCCTCATAACACACGCGGAGTCGACCGCTCTTTATGATTCTGGCTGAATTCCAAATTCCGAACGCCGCTCCTCGCGAATCGCGATACCAGCGATTTATGTTTGTTCCGATTCTTTGTACACGAAACTGACTGACATCTTTGTAATCAATGTTAATTTAACAGCAACTAAACTAATTTACTTTAATAATAAATTTGTTTCATTAAAGTTGCATGCATTTGCATAAATTCAGGATTTCGGGTATGTAGGTTTACTGTTTAAATATAAAAAAAAAATATACTTGTATGTGCACACTTGACTAGCTAAATTAATTTATATATCAAAATGTTTAAAGAAAAATATTATGGCCAGCAACCGACTGGCAGACAACTTTGAACCTTGGCTTACTTTGTTGTTACGTCACTAAGGATGGATTCGACCAAACTAGAGTAAGTTTTTACTCGAGAGTAAACTACCACTTACTATGCAATTGTTTATTCGAGAATAAGAATTGTCATACAAAGCAGTAGCTTACTTTCGAGTAAAAACTTACTCTAGTTTGGTTGAATCTGCCCTAAAAGTCTTAGCTACAGTTTAGGGATTAGGTTCTTTCTCGGATCTTAATTATTCTTGTAAGAAAAAGGACCCTTCAATAAGGTAATAAAGAAAAAAGTTAAGCAAACAATAAAGCTAAAAAAACTTATTCAAAGTATGGATTGAGTGGGTGTGTTATTTTCCCGAGGGTACTAACTATACTTATATCTACGTATTCTGTTTAAGGCTTTGGAGTTGACTTGTAAGCACATAATCCTCTGACTCCAGCTTAAACTGACTATATTAAAGGTAACCAGGTAGATAGTAGTTCCTGGCGCCCAACCAGCTCTCAACTGTATAAAGCTTTTCAACTGTTTCAATGATCCGTTTTATCTATTAATAATCCTTAAAATGTTTGCCCGTCTTAGTCCTTTTTTTTGAGCTGTCTATCAAGCAAGAGATGTTCACAAAGTTATATTGTAACACGTGGATTTAAGATTTCAGACAGGCAGTCGCTCCCGGTACTAATACTGGTATTCAGCTGCATCTGGTTAGACTGGAAGTCGACCTAAACATTATTGGAAAAAGGCTAGGCGAATGATGATTTGATCAGGTTTATAGACTCCATTATTTTATAGCTTATTTATTTACTAGCTGTTGCTCGCGATCCTTGTATTTGAATCGGTTTTTATAAACGATTTCAAGAGTATAAATTGTTTTTGCCAGAACCCTAATCCTTTTTCTGAAGTAAAAGTTTTAGTTACTAAACTATCTCCTAGTTAAAGTCCCGTAAAAATCGCTAAAGTCGTTTCAGAGCTTAGCAAGAACAAACATACAACTAAAATTATAAATATCGTTTATAGTTTCATATATACATTCAGTAAAAAGCTTTTTCAACACACTTGCTCATAAAGTGGCTATAATTTCACCGCAATTAGGCACGTAATGACACCTATAATCAAACTGTGACTTTTTCATTGCTATTATTCACTAGTGAGTTATAGGTTTTTTTTTTAATTTTATTGGTTGAGTTGCTATGTTTTTAAAAAAGTTTCGATACAAAAAAGATCGTGTTCAATAGTAAAAATAAATTAATGTACCAGTGCTTCCCCATTTCATGCAACTTTGAATTTAAATAGATAATTTCAACTTATACGTTTTTAATAAACGAATCTTTCCCTCAAATAATATAACTTTTGTTTTCTCTTTATTAAAGAAAAAAAATACCCATTTTGTCCGTGGCTAAAACTCTATTAACCGCGAAAAGTCAAAAATAGTGAAACCACATTCTTTTAGTCTATGGCCGATCGTCATTGTTACAGTAGTGGCGCCACTGGTCAAGAAAAAATGCATCGCTACGTCAAACTTAGTACATTCATTTTAGTTCCGTGTTTTCCCGCCTGCATAGATAACTTGGTAGGACTGTAGTATGCGCGCGCATTAATTTTTCCCGCTATTGTGAAAAAAAAAAAACAGAACTCTGAGTAACTGTTGAAGTTGGTAGAACTGTAGATGCGCGCGTATTAATTTTTCCCGCTATTGTGGAAAAAAAACAGAACTTGTTTCAACTGTTGAAGATGACTTTTTAGTATTATTTTCTTCACAAGTGTGTTGAAAAACGTCGTATGATACACGTGTATATTGATGATTACCGTCCTCGGCTTTCTTAAGACCCTCACCTGACGGCTCGGGTCTCAATGGCGCCTCTGCGGTAATCACCAACGTTATACACTTGTACCATAATGTACTATTTCAACACGCTTGCTCATAAAATGGATCTTAATTCACTGCAATGAGGCACATAATAACACCTATAATCAAACTGTGACTTTTTCATTGCTATTATTCACTAGTGAGTTATAAGTTTTTTTTTATTGGTTAGTTGCTTTATTCTTAAAAAAGTTTCGATAGAAATAGTACAAATAAATTTATTTACCTATTTCTTGCTCATTTCATGCAACTTCGTATTTAAATAGATAATTTCAACTTGTATTTATTTTATTTATTTATTTTACAATTTATGTACACACAGTAGACAGCACAGGAAATTAACATAACATAATACTTGAGTACAAAGGTACTGCTTATTTCTCAAGAAATTTCTGCCAGCAGACCTGTTAAAGGAGAAATGAAGAAGAAATGTAGACAATAGTGTATGAGAATGTACGTTTTCAATAAATAAAACGTACACTCAAATAAAAATTTTATTGCTCTGTATTAATTAATAAAACTTTGAAGTCGCCATTTTACACGTGGCCAAAACTTATCCGCGAAAATCCAAAAAAAAAGGAACCTCATTCTGGTAGTCTATGACCGTTCGCCATTGTTACAATTTTATGGTGGCGCCACTGGTCAAGAAAAATGCATCGCTTCGTCAAACTTAGTCCATTTATTTTAGTTCCGTGTTATCCCACCTGCACAGATAAGTTGGTCGAACTGTAGATGCGCGCGCATAGGTTATCTGATTAACTCTTCCCGCCATGACAAAAAAAAAATCACAACTCGTTTTAACTGTTGAAAATGATTTTTTAGTATTATTTTCTTCACAAGTGTGTTGAAAAACGTCGTATGATACACGAGTGTATTGATGATTACCGTCCTCGGCTTCCTTAAGACCCTCACCTAACGGCTCGGATCTCAATGGCGCCTCGGCGATAATCACCAAAATTACACACTTGTACCATAATGTACTATTATCCTGAACTTACAAACAGACACAAAATTTTATTTATTTGTGTAAGTAGATGAAGTCATGATTTGTTGTTTTTATTTAAGTATACCATTATGTCCGATGAGAGTTTTCAACTACAAAGTTTCATTCCCTATTTAATCCATATAGTGCTCACTTTCGTTATACCATGTCCCATTTTAAACTGCGCGTTGTCTCACATACTATTTAACATTTTTATTAGATGCATTATTTAATTGCCGCCTAACTATAATATTGAAATTTGCAAATATATATTTAACACTAAACCTGGAACGGAAAGGGGCTTTCAGTACGTCGCGCGCCGGTTCGCCCAACTCGCGAGTTAAAAATAACAACCAGTTTTTATTGTAGCCAACGCGCCACTGAGCGATAAAGACAGACTTACAGGGTTTCGTAAAGGGTTCAAAAGAGACGGCGAGCGTAACGGATTTAAGCATTGCTGTGTGCAATTCCATCAGTTTCATATTGCAGACCGAGTCGTTTCACGAAAGGATTGTATGCTTTCGTTTATAACGACTAAAGCAGCACTTTATTATTAGTTAAATTCACTTTATATTTTCAGTAAATAATGTATGAGTATTGTGTTTGTGTCCCTAACGGACTTCAGGCTAAATGTTTAGTTGCAATTATCTGTTTGCATAGTTATTATTGCTACGCAAACAGAAGACCATGGTATTGACTTTTAAATTGAAAACGATTACCAAACGACCAACCTTCAATGCCATGATATGCATTTTATCAAGAGACGGACGCTTTTCAGTTTTCAATAAGGTTTCAATTGTTTTTAATTCTTTTGCAAGCTATAATTATCTTTTTTTTTTAAAGCTTTTATACAGTAGGTAAGTGATATCTTTGTACATTCTAGTCTTCTTCTTATCGTGTGGGCAGTAAGGTCTTTATTTTCTAGTATTTAGTGGGTATGTTTTTCCTGAGAAAAACTAGATACTGGTATCCAAGGTTTCCTCCATGTTTTTTCCAAGTAATCTGTTGAGTTCATGGATGATCTATTAAGTTGTTTCTACAGCTGCAATCACTTTGACTTGAAAAGTTCCTATACTCCTAGTATTTAGTTGTTAAACGAAAGTTGATATTTTTACCAGCTAAATGGTAGGGAGTATTCAGAAGAAGATATCTCGGGAACTTGAACTTTTATGAAAAAACACAATGTTTGTAACAGAATTGCAGGAGCAATGCGGGGGGGGGGGCTTATTTATAAGTGTAAATTAAATGGAAGCACATAAAATAATCGAATAGTTTACGGTGAACCGAAAATTCAAATAAACACCTGGCCGTATAAGCCGTAGGCTTAATTATTTTCATAAAAAATCTGTAAAATAAACTTTCGAAGCAGCTGGCGTTCTGTGGTCGCTGCCTATCCCTATGGGAACAACTCCTGTGGTTATGCAAGTCTGTATGAACTTTCATGTTATAGGTTACTTGAAAACTTTACAGTTCTTCAGGTACTCGGAATAGTTTTGAACTTTGAATGTCACAGATGATTTTAAGTTAGTCAAGTTAATAATCCTGAAACGACTCAACTAGTTATCTCTCTCTACCTTGTCTTATCCCATCTCATTTATGGTCAGCTTTCCTCGTCATTCTTCGATAGGCGTGTCTGTACTGGATCATCAATATACACAGTTTTACCTTCTTCTGGTCTGCGAAACCATACCCATGGCAGGTCTTGTTGAGTTAGGAATGTCTTGTCTATGTTTTTTTTTTTTGCTACAACCTTCAGCAGCCTTCCAAAAGTTGTCTTTTGATATTTACGGTTGACTTGCAATGTTTCTCTTTAAGCTCTGACTTAGCTGACTTTAGTGCTACGTGGGCTTGACTCTTGTAGTAAGGTAACTAATTTGAACTACCACGTTTTCATCACGCCACACAAATTGTGTTTAATACGGATATTATTGTATACTTGAAATCCTGGATAGTCCATGGTTTTCGAGATTTGGCAATCTTCAGTAAATAGATAGGTCGCAGCTAGTGAAATAAAGCTAATACAGCCTATCATAAACAGGACGAAGCTTGATAACAAATCATCAGATTAAGCTGATAACAAACAAACTTTTCTTTTGTTATACAAATGTTTGATCATATCAACAAATATCTAAAACTAAATGAGGTTATCGACAAGTCCTGACACAGTCGATATATTCAATCTTTATTTTTAATAAATATTTTTAAACATTGATTAAATAATTTTAAATCCATCTTGAAAGTTTCTCTTCAGGAGTTGAGGTTTTTACGAGCACTTGATCCTTTTTTACCCGACTGCGGCGAAGCCCAAAAGGAGGGTTATGTGTTTTTGTTTTAATTGTGGTGCAAATATTTACGGAAATTAGCATATAAACGGGTTCATTGAGAACGGATTTGATGAAAGAAGGCGGGGGTTGTGACGTGATAGGCGGGGCTTGAGAAAAAAGTTTATTAATAAGAATAGTTAAACCTGGTTTAACCTGGTTTAAAATAGTTAAACCTGGTTTAACTTAGACTTGGTTTATCTCGCATGCCGTCTCACTTTAAAAATATTCAAAATAAAGTGACGGCATGCGAGATAAACCAAGTCTAAGTTAAACCAGGTTTAACTATTTTTATTAATAAGGCGGTTAAAGTTTAGTAGCGTTTCAGAATGACTCGCATATGCACAAACAGACTTCAATGCGTCGATTTAAGTAAGTATCTAATGTTAAATATAATGAGCACATAGCGTATAGCAGCCGATAATGCGGTAAACGAGGTCAGTTGTTTATAACACTACTAAACTAGATCAAGGTCAAGGTCATTTTTACAAATCAAATACATACGTCGCTGTGACAAACAGCCGGTGTGCAGAAATAGATACATACGTCTGAGTTCACCTCGGATTCTGAAGTTATTTGTAGAACTGCCCCAGTTGTAGATGGGTCAAGGTCGACCTCGGGAAAGAGGTCATGGAAACGCATCATATTGTCTCAGTAGCATCATCTGGATGCGGGAACGTTTTGGACAGAAACAAAGAGACCTTTAGCCTCCTACAAAAATCTAACTTCATACCTGTCTCTACCAAAGTTTCAACCTTGGCATACACGTCAGGGCCGTCAAATGAAGTAATCGTGTCAACGAGATAAAAAGTAGTATGTACCGAAAGGACGGGAAGAGGTGGGGATCGCTCCTTGTACCGACGATTCGGTGAAACTTGGTCAAGGCTAGCAATGCCCCTCTCCTCCCCTCCCGTCCGAGTACCGGCGGAACTGGCCGATCGCATCCGAACGCCCGCACGCACTCGATCGCGCGCCCAGATAGCGGCAGCGGTGATCGTTACACAACCTAGATAAATCACCCGCGATGATCCACCGAACTGTGTCAAGATCTCATCAATACAAAGTAGAATTTAGCACCAGTCAGAATCCGATCAGAATTTAATATAGTTGGAGGGAAGAACCTCGCCAGACAACTGCAGCATGTCCAAGAGATCCTTCTCTCCATCCACTTAACACGCTCTGTTTCGAGTTAAATATATCATGTCATTCTTCTACCATGTCATGTCATGATAGAAGCTATTATGCGCATACTTTTGTAACATGATTTTACGCACCGAAACCGGTTTTTGCGCCACGGAGGCGTGCTTGAAGCGCCTGCGCACCAAAATCCTTCCAAGATGGCGGCACTGGTAGAACTGTCGTAATAATACGACAGGTAATGCCTAAAAAATAGAAAGGCCCGGTGTACGAGGCCGCTCTGTCGAAACACTCGATTCGGGTCAAGGCAGCGCGCCGAAATAGTCGGCTGGCGCGCGAGTTTTTACTGTGATCTAACATCTGTCGCTGTCCGCGGCCGCGGCCGTCCAACCCCCTGCGTTTCAGCATTCCGCAACTATTACATGTGTCTTGTATGTTTCCCGTATGATCTTGAGATTTCTTACTAACTGTCTATCTATCTGGACCGCCTAGAATTGATCAAAAACTAATTGGAATATAAGTATAAGTACGACGGGCTGGTGTCCGCAACTCCACGTCCGATGCGCGTATTTTGCAATTGGAATATAATATCTCATATAAATTTTTCAAATTAGATCAATTGTGCCAACACGCATCAAAGATAACAGTTGTATTTCTGAAAAAACTTGCTAAGTGTGTCGTTTAGTAAAGTTCCCCCTTGTGTTCCTTCCGTATTGTTTAGTAAATAATTTAATACTAACCACCTTAAATACCATTGCAGGTCATACAGTATAGTGGTGATAGCCTCTAATGGCAAGAATGTGCGACCAACTTCCCTATCAGTTAATTGACGTTACTAATTCATTATTTTTTTACATAGCTCAAGAGTATGGCATTGTTGTGATAAATTAGACTTGGGGAATAACCATATTTCCTATTTTCGATAGCGATCGTGTTTTTGTCATTGAGGTATAATGTACTACGTACATCACCATCCTCCTGACCTTATCCCAATTTATTTGGGGTCGGCGCAACATATCTCTCTCCCCCCCCCCCCCCCCAAAAAAAAAGAAAGACAAGGCAGACGAAGGTCGTGGAGCACATCTAGTTCAGTTAAGTTGTGAAGTTAATTATTGTTTGTAGGTGTGTTATTGTTTTTTGTAGATATTTTACTTAACTAGCTATCTTTCACTGGTATGGAAACAAATGGAAAGGACATCATAAAGTGTGATGTTGAAGGGCCGGTAAAGAGAAAAACTAAGCTGGTTTATCAATATTTTGAGGATGCTTATACAGCTGCCTGGCTATTGTAGTACCGTGGCGCAGGCCCAAAAGAAGTCTTTCATGCGATTCTGCCCTAAAGAGCAGCCTCCTAGCCACGGCGCGTGCGAGGCAGTAGCAACACTAGCAACGGCATTTTGCAGATAATTGTATCTCGTGCGGCCCGGCCCTATCCAAAACAATTGGGTGCGCTTTGTTTTGAGGAGCTCATTAACTTATAATTATGGAATAAGTCGAACACTAACACAATTTTGATTGTAAGACTAGCTGTTGCCGGTGACCTTGTTCACGTGAAATTTTATTTTAAAAGTATAACTTCCAGTAAACGTTCTGTCAAAATCTGTCCAGCCGTTTCGGACATAATCCGGAAGAAACATCAAGATACATAAACACAAATTAATGTGGGTATGATAAAAAGTACCGTATTTACTTTCATATGTATTCAGTAAAAGGCTCTTATTTTGAAATTACCAACATGCACTTCAATATTATTTAATTGTATAGAAATTAAAAAAAAAATGAATTCATTGAATTTTAAATAATTCACCAATTCAACTTTTTTTAAATTACAAAAAAAAAATACAATTACTGTCTATATATTTAGATAAATCAAGAACTGTATCTTATTGTTACGTAGAATAAAAATACATGAATAAAACGATGGCTGTATTACGTCAAGTGGTGTGAACACTAAAAGCAGCAAGCGTAACACCCATCATTATTCGTGTAGCGAGGTCCGTTGCACCGTACTATCGGGGGAACTAATTACTCTTTATGTATTCAGGGATTTCAAGAACGTTGTTAGGGGAAATTATTCTTAACTTGTCTAAAGACAGCGTTGATATAATTATTAAGAAGTTATAGAACTGCGTGTCGGATGGTAATCCAATGTCAATTTCTAAGTCTCTCACTCGTACCATGTTCCGAGTTCCGAATAATCTATAGTAATTAACCTTGTGCCCACTGTCTGAACTGCCTGTCTGTCTGTTTCGGAATTTAGCCCCAGATTCTAATCTAGGATCAAAAGGGGAGTCCCCAAGAAACCGCCGACCCTTTCAACGGTATTTTCTTCCTGAAAAACACCGCTGAGTCTGAGTCATAGTTGCGACAGTTGAAAATAAAAGAACTGCCCGCTTTTAAATTACCATTTGTGAGGCAAAACGTCATGTCATGTCATAAGCGTGGCGGTCGTAACTCGAACGTAATTCGTGAATCGTGCTGCAAACTTATTAGGTTCGCTAATACTGTCCAATTACACATGCCCACTCCAAACGTTAAATGTCTTCGATTGGTTGAATAATTGTATACCAATTCACTGACAATCAGTCAACTAAAATTTGCATTTTCAGTTTCATGAGTGGAGATATTGCTTTTTGATTCACAGTCTGTTGTTTATGGGTCTCAATACTTCATTAATTCTCTCTACTTCCACTCTCCCAAATTTACACATAGATGCATCCAATTTGCAATCATTAATTTAATTTGGCATATGCATGGCACGGATAAGTAACGTGATACGTGTCCAGGTCACATTTGGGTAGCCCATTGCGACAGGTCGACCGAACGTCTTGTGAAACGGCGCTTGCGCAGCGTACCCCACCGACGACGGTCGATTGTGTCGAAACGCACGATACAGTCGCCGGCGCACGCCCGATCCACATCCCCCACTAGACTCTGAACTACACAAATCGGATATAATGCAACTTTATGATAAAATATGGAATATGTTATAAAAATCTTGGTAGCATTTCCATGTTAGTGTTGTACGAGTATATTTGCTACTTTTTCTAGGTTCATTGTGAAGCAACACCTTGCAACTCTTACACATGTTGGAGGCTTAAGTAAGCCTCGTGTAATTTCGCGTGGGTACTGTTCTAAAAGGAAACCGACATTATTTTAATAAACGGGAAGGGCTATACAGACACTAGCCGAGACAGACTGGGGATTCGATATTCTTAGTGCCACTGCCAACTCACTGAATACTCGACAACTCTACTACGGGTACTCACTCAAACTTTGTTGTTCCCTCATAGCACGTTTTGAGGAGCTCGTTTTATATTCAGTTGAACACGGTGAAAAAATCGCTCTTCGATCGGGTATTTTCTTAAACGTAACCCTTTGTTTTTCGTAATCATTCATTCAATCATTCTTGACATAGGTACTGATGACAAACATAATTTATGAAAATAAGTATCGCATGTTTGTGGAACCTTTGTAAGAAAGAAACTGCGCAAAATAAAGAGCCTCTCAGAGTCCATCGGTTTGGTGCTGTAGCGGTGGCATTGCACAAGGCTTGCTGCAGGTCGGGCAGGCGGTGCGAGGCTCTCGCAACACCCATTATTCGGGTCAGGCAACTATTTGTGTGAATTGTGTCATTTGACATATTACTCTTGCGATAATTCTTTGTTTACTTTTGTAATCATTAAGATTGACGTTTTTTGCGGATGCAATAATAAGTTTTAGCTCGTAAATGTTTTGTCGCAGTTATCTTTTAATTGTTTGAAGGACTAAACATAATCTAGGTATACCAATTCCTAAAATTCTGCCTTCATGGTATATTGGCCTGATTATATATTTTGTGCCCTTTTTCCCCTACCGTTTCAGTTGTCAATTTGTCATGTTTCGAATTTTGTCGGTTATTCAGCTCGGTTCGGCTGATAGAAATGAGTAAAATTATAATACAAATTACATCGTTTCAGTTGAAGTATTTCAAATTGTATGTTGATTAGAATTTTATAACAAATCTATAGTTACTAGGAAAAGGATGTGAATTTTAATAGAATGGGTTTTCTTAGGAGTTGTATGATACTAAACTTATGGATCAATTTAAAGTGTAGCTGGGATTCTTTACTAAAATTTGAGACTACCTATTAGATGTTGCAAACATCACAGCATCTGGCGAAACGCGCAATGGCGAATGTCTCACGCACACAGAGGCGCATTAACGTAGCAGTACGCACTAACACAGTCAGCGCGCGCGCCGCATCGCGGCCCCGCTCGCAAGTAGGTCAGGGCGCTCTGCGGCCGCGCGCGTTTTAAATTTAGAACGATCCGCACTTCAAGCTCCGCCCCACGCGATCGCCTAACTACAAGTTAATGTGTAAATTACCTTCAAAACATCCACCTGTAACCGCACCCTTGTAACACAACCAACAACTGCTAATCTTAAAAACTTTAAAAGAGTGCTGGCTCTACCATTGGCTAATAATTACACAATAAACCCAAAACTATGACTTAATGACAATTATTTAGGTGCCCACTTGACTCACGATCTTCCAATAATTGGTCAAAATTAATCAGACATGTTCAATAAATTTCGTCTGTAAATTATTTTGAATTAAGCCTTGACAAATTGGTGTAACAAAATAGACTGTTAATCGATAATGTTAATTAATTGTGTTAAGTAAGCAATTATGTTTGTTTTTTTGTCAAGCAACAGTTAAGTAATTAATATATAGATACTTAAGCAATTATTATATATTGGAAATAAGTATTTTCCGGAAATGACCCACTCTACATTCTGAAAGATCACTTAATTTGATCAAAAAAAAATAAAATGTGGACGGAACTAATGAATTATTTAAATTGATTTTACGACAATTCCTGAACTACAAATTTCAACGCAGTCTCATCGGTTAGTTCATATCGAATTTTATACCGTTTACTGTACCACTGAATTTGTCTCTTATTGGGAGGGGTTCCGTCTCAGTTTCAGACACCCTGCAGCGTCTCAGGGTCGACCTCTACAACTAAGTGGGTGAAGGTCGCCGGGAGATTCGTCCTATTCGTTACATCTATTTTATGGCATAGACGAAGCTCTATTTCCAGGTGTTATTGTATTAAATTGGGTTTAATGATGTACTTTATCCTATTTAGGACAATAGTTGCTACCGATCGTTGGACATGAATTGCGATAGACGCACCCTGAAATGGCTATGTGAATAGGTGACATAAAATCCATGCTAATGAAAAGATTTCACTGACGAAGAGATAGATGAAATTATACAAAAAGTAGTTACTCACCTTCGAGTTTCATGCCAACATCGAGGCACTTTTGGAAGCGACAAAATGGACAGCGCTTCCGTTGTGTTTTGTCTATGTGGCAGGCTCGTTCAGCGACGCACGTGTACACCTTCTTGTTTTGAACGGTCCTCTTGAAGAAACCTTTACAGGACTCGCACGTTAGCAGTCCGTAGTGGTAACCGCTAACTTTGTCTCCGCAGACGGGGCAAAGTTCTTCGATTACATCCTTTGTGTCAGTCTGGTCACACACTGTGCCGGCTGCTGGTAAGTAGGCGCCTTGATCTCCACCGGCGCCTGTTGGAAACAGATATGAAGCATCCAGATTGGCGTATCCGAAAGATTGTTGCTCGGGAGGGCATTGATACGCGGCGCCTTGGGGCACGTATTGCTGCGATGCACCCGAGGGACCACCACCTGAGCCAGATCCATCAGGACCTGGGCTCAGGTCAAACGGGGACATATTGAGGGACATGAGGCCTGTCTGCTGGTCCATCGTCATGCTCGGCCGCTCAGTGCGGCTGTTTATTACAAATCCCTACGGCGGCGTTCAACCGCAACAACGTTCACACAGTCACCGAGTTCACTAGCGGTCTGGCCGCAACACTAGCTACCGCTCGCGGGCTGCACCTGTTCAAGCACTATAGTAGGAAGCACATAAATCCAACACATTTTGTTCAGTACGAGCGGAGTAAGAAGATAACAGGCGTTAAGCGTCTGTTTCAGTCACCAAAGTAACAATTACTACTGTTCGAACAAGTGTTGACAGCGCGTGGTATGTTACGATCGCAAGTGAGTATTATAACTTCAAGCGGCACGCGTGCCGCTCGGTGAAGGTACCGCGATCGACTGACGGGTAGCCGGCCGGCGACAACGGCGCGCGTGCCGGCGCCTCCCGCATGCGCACCCCGCCGCCACCCGCAGGCCCCTGCTCGCTCGCACAATGGAAAACGATTAGGAGCCCATGTAATAAGTGAAAGTGAGTCGGTGACCCACTTTCCCGCGATCCAGGTCTATGTTAGTGCGCGTTCGCGCGGTTGCGCCACCGAGCGGGCGGAGGACAGCGCGGGGGGCGGCCCACTGACCCAGTTGCGCGCAGTGCCGCAGCAGGGCAGGGTTGCCGCGAACACCGAGCTAATGTTTACGTTCGCACTGCATTCGATTATGAGTAGTGTTCGCTGTACGCATACGTAACTGCAGCAACACACGCGTTCATGTGTAACGCCAATATTGCTTATCCGACTTCAAGACCAAGCGTGATATCGAAGATGTAGCTGTGGTCAAAACAAGTAATTAAAATAACATTGTAAAGTCTTCGTTATCTTAGGATGTTATTTACTATCTTAATTTTTCTACGTATAAATACAACGTTGACGAAAACTTTGATAGAACTACAGAATCCCCATTATTCTTTTATTTATCCTCTATTATTATTATATTTTAAACATAGTATAGTATTTTTTTGGTCATTTTTGTATTACAATAAATATCGTCAATTTATAACCCATGTCATAGGGATGCCCCAAAAGAAGCGAAGTAAAACAAAAAACGGTGGTCTTATAACATTGTCCTGTTCGTGGGTCTGTCACCTTAGTATCACATAACCACTAGAAGACTGGTCAGTATGACACTATTTCAAAGATACGGTCTATTTCATAAATCACTAAAAATAATAAAGGTTAGTGGGTGGTACCTCCCATAAATGCAACCAACCAAACCTATGCGACGAGTAGTCGGGCCTTGCTCAAAAGCTCATTCCACCTAGATTTAAAAAGTTTGAGACGTTCATGAAAGAAAGGAAAGGTCTCTTCAAGAATTGCACGTGGGTTTTACTAGATCCAAACTATCTCAAAAAACGGTCCCATAGTTACTCTTTCTCATGTTTAATTGCAGACAACAGACGGAGACAGACCACGTAGATATCAACCACTTGCTTGTTTATAACAGGAATATCACACAGTATAATGATGCTAGTCAACATTTTACATCATGCCTATGAGAACCTTTAAGTACACCTCCTTATCCAGGTGGAAATAGGTTTTAATATATTCGATACTCCACTTTTGACTAACTCTTTTTCGAAGAAGGATGTTTGTTACTTACCTAATTACGCCAGAACGGCTGAACGAGCAACAAAACTAGATTATCCCTGGAAAAGCACTAAGGCTACATTATATCCCGGAAGTACGATCCAGTGGTCAGTTCCAAATGCGCCATAAGCTAGTAGTCCATGAAGTATTGAGCTAAATCTAGCAAATCGTGACAAAAAACGAACTTAAAAGTCAATGGCTATCAGGAAGGCTGTATTCGTTCAGTAATTTTTTACAGTATTCCCAAAAATATCCACAAAAATACATACATATTTACTCATAATTATTATTTTAGTGCATCCATCTATTGTTCTATGTATGGTTAATGGTAATGAATAAATGACACACGCCCACGTCGTATGGCAAGAATATTTTGTTAATAAGCAATTACGTATTCGAAATTTACGTAGGTAATTTCCGAGTCATAACGAGAGCCATTCAATATCAAAAGCGAAATAAAGATCTTGACCTGGATTTTCTTAAAATCAGTCAACAGGTCACGAACGAGTGACTGTCTGTGACAGCCTTGTATTCGCAATGTAATTTGATTCGACGTGTTCTACAGCACTAAATAGAAACACATCGCAAACGGACGAGGCATGACTTCACTACGAACTATGATAATATGCCCTAACGCTTCCAGTTTTATCATTTGAAGTCGCCTTCGCTCAGGAGAGAAAACACCAAACAAATCTGGTACTTATCTAAAAGGACAATATTGAAGGGGTTAAACCGTCTTCCCTACTTTTCACAGGAGCATATTGATCCTTCGTGACGTTTTCATGAAGAAGAAGGATCCCAAAATGATCGAGATTAAATAAATACCGAAACATCTGAGTCTTTACAAACACAAAACAACATGAAACTACATATCGTGCATAATAAGCCACAATGACTCAATAGTTTCGATTTCATAATCAAGACCTGAATACCGGATGAAAAGCGACGGCAAGGTATAGGTATACCCGAAGTATGTCGTTTTCGCTATCGCACAGACGCCACGGCCTCCGACGAAAGCAAGAGTGCTCGCAGAGTCGCACGCGCAATGCTTTCTTCATGCGCGCAACTGACGTCACACTTTCTCCGCACGATGACGCATGTTGATGTAACGCATCGTAATACTGCAGTAATAACACTGCTTTACAAAGCATTAGTATGTCACGACGATGTATTTAATGATCCGTTTAGTTAGACTATTGACATTGATTTCATATCGTTGAAACATTTATGAGAGCTTTATAGCTCCATAACGACATTTGGAACGGGTGTTGTCCCATTTAAGTTTTAAGAATATTGATTGATTATTTCTAGTTGTATTGAAAGGTTTTCTAGTTGATAATAATAACAAACCTAGAGTTCTTTTAAATGAAATAATATGTTTTTATTACCTATGGGAATGGGAGAATATGACGTTCTGAACGCTATAATTTCGCAGTTAGGAGGTAGAAACAGGAAAATTTTCTAAACAGACAAGCGTATTTAAGCGTTATACCTTCCTACATAAAAATCAACAGTCTCCGTAAAGCCCTCCCTATTCAATGTTAAGGGGACGGTGAACGAACATTCTCCATACAAACGTAATACCAAAATTATTCGCGATACGAACATATTACCAACTTAAAATTATGTTATTCGGATACACATACATAGGACCTAGATAAATATCGTCTGTATCCGAATAACATAATTTTAAGTTGGTAATATGTTCGTATCGCGAATGATTTTGGTATTACGTTTGTATGGAGAAATGTTCGTTCACCGTCCCCTTAACAGTAATTTACATCTCTAATCTCCAGAGTCTACGGAGAGTCCACTTTATAGGATTCCTACCCCCCCTACATATATTTACGGGTTATCTGTACCGATTTATATAGGTAAGCTTAGTGCAAGTTTTACCCTTCAAGACTGAATTGAATTTGTGGTATACACTGGAATTGCGTCAGTAGACGACGGCGACGGCCACGTGCACTTACACAGTTAGATGAAAGTTAAGGAGTCTGCAGTTGGTGCTGAGGAATATTGTACCACTTGTTGACCCATTTGGTAAAAGCTTTTTTTCTGTTTTGTCTGTCATCTTCGCTAATATTATAAAGAGGAAACAATTTTATCTTTGTATTTTTGTAACAAATAAACTCGCAAAATACTAGACCGATTTTACAATTTTGTTACCCAGTACAATGCTACATTATCCCTGCGTTAAACTTGTTATAAAACTAATGTTGTTATAAAAATAAATGTCCTTTCTTTCATGGAAGCCGGGACGGGCTGCTAGTTATTTATAATTACGTATTAATATAAGACTCAAATGGCAACATTTATCAAGAAATATCCCCTCAAAAATACTTCTTTTCATTCTAAAAGCGTACTGAAATCTGTAAAGAACCCGGAGCTATTTCCGTTATTATAGCAGGTTCCAAGATTAATAAAGTTTTCAATAAGGATTGTTTGCAGGTTAAATGAATAAAAGCAGGGTTCTTCTTAGTTCTTATAGATCTATAAAAAGATTTTCCGAATAAATGTTCTGTATTTTTATGTCTTTAGAATGCATGATGCAATAAATACTTATAATTGAAAAATACGTTTTTAACAAAGATTATTGATAGGAAAAGATTCGTTGCGGAACATTTTCTGTTGTTTTTGTTTAAAATAAATTTATTAGACATTTATTTATTGTACATTTCTCGTTTTTGTGCATTCTGAACCTCACATCCCGAACAACCAGGCTTCGTACAATTCGGGCGTCTCACAACCCTTCACGAGATAGATCACGGAACTCTGGTTGGGAAAACATTAATACACTTGGGCGGCTTTTAATTACTTAGGAAAAAAACAAGGTTGAAAGATATGGAAAGGCTTCAAGTTAATTTACCTTTCATTTTAATTATCAAAAATACCATTACTATAATTTACGTAGTACATATTTCTACGGGGTGTACGGGAATTTACGGCAGGCGTTTTGGGGAGGTTGAGTCGAAGGCCACGCAAACGGGGGCAAAATGTAGGTTTCGGAGCCAAGTGCATTGGGTCACTGGGTCAATGATAACGTTCGCTCCTGGAATACGTACGAGCTGCAGACTTCGGTACTATGGAGCTGAAATAGTTGCCCTACAAACATTTTCTATTTATGTATTTTTATGCACGTGAGCTTCATTCATAAAATCCCTTGCATGTGTGTCCTGGTATTTTTGTAGTTATTTCCGAAATTAAATATGTACCTTGATCAACTCAGTAGGTACTGGTGCGAGACACATGACAAAGTTTATCGTACATCTTGATTTGATTTTGACATGTAGATTATTCTAATATTATTTTTAGGGCAAACTTTTCCTACGCAACGTACTGGTAAATAGCCACTTCGGTGTATTTTAAATAATTATATTATTTGTTTTTAAATTGACTTTATTCCAATTAGTATTTTGATTTAGCAAGATACACAACCCACAAACATTTACCATAATGTTCAGTACAGGACCTACATGATTCTGGAAATTTTGTTAATTTTACCTCATAAAAATTTTTCATTAGTCATTTTAAAAATAAAACGTGTTGCACCGACCCCAAATACAATAGGATAAAGCCAGGAAGGTGATGAGTATGACCGATGCAAAAATTTTAAGTTTTGGGGGTTTCTGAATACCGGAACGCCTGTCTCGCCGGGGTAATTTCCACCCCGTATATCGTATCCAAACAGAGCTTATGATTGAAAGTTGTAAAAACAGCTATTTTCCCGGTAATAACAAGGATAAAGTAAAATACCCTTCTTATGAAAATAAACTGGTTCGTAGGTAATACCGACTCTCTGCATTTACCCTAATTAAAGAAATATGATGGCAGTTCAGGTGTCCTATCGTCTTTTATAATTTTTTCGCTTGTATTTATCGTGCCTTGGTATGTATTCGTCAGATCTAGCGCCTGATTTTCGAACCAGTTCCCCACAACCCACAACCCATTGACCCATTGACATGTAGTTTTACAGACACTTTTGGATCTGGTGAGTACATTTTTATGAAATACTTGACATGATCGTGCAGCCAGGATCGCCTCCTCACGAGAGAACTCCTAATAGTATGGACACGAAACCTTGTGATCGCGTTTAGTGATGATAGATAATTTGAATAAAAGCTTGTTTGACAAACGTAGGTTAAAATGTACAGTACAATACGTATTTAAAATGCCCTATAGTCACATAGACACACAAACAACTTTATAATTTGGGAGTTCAGTAAGCTAGTTTATAGATAGTACGTAATTTATAAGTAACAAACTTCAAGTGATTTATATTACGTCGTGTACCTATAGCATACAAAGAGAGTACTGTAATGATAATCCGTAAACACAAAACGTATAATATGTTTATCGTACAGATTTTACTCCAATATACAGATGCTGGAATAACAAATTAGGTTACCCAACCCGATAGTTTAAAGAAACGAGCGACCTGATTTTGAGATGAGACGATTTCACTTCATTTCGGATACGTTTCGTAATAATTTAACTTTAAGATATACCAAAAGGTTGAATCGTGATTGGCAGAAATATAATATATTTCTGCTATTTATTTCTGTTTTGTTTTTAGAATGCTTATGAAATGTAATAATGTCGTTACTACACTGGTCAAACGATATTTGCACCGTGTGTAAATACTATGAAATTTTACGTTTCATATTTCACAATTAATTAACTGGTTGTTTATGATTCCTTACTCTGAGGATTCTTGTGCCGATTGAATTCATTTACCTATCTATCTATACATCAATGTATGTTCGTCAGTCGTACATTCATCTCATCATCATCTTTCTGCCCTTATCCGATACTATTTGGGGTCGGCGCAATACGTTTTCTTTTTCCATTCTTCCCTGTTAGACGTCATAATGGCATTTAGTCCTTTCTCTTTCATATCATTCCTCACACAATCCATCCATCTTTTCTTTGGCCTTCCTCTCCCTCTCCATCCATCAATATTTATTCCATCACCTTATGCGATTCGTCCCTCCTCACAACATTTCCATACCACGACATTCGATTCCCTTTCAACTTCTCTATAACTGTCGCAACTTTTAAACTTCCTCTAATATACTCGTTCCTTACCTACCTTATCCATCCTTGTCACGCCAAACATCCACCTCAACATTCTTATCTCAGAATGTCTCAGATAGGTACATACAATCTTTTTTCATCCATCTTTTTCACAGCCCAGCATTCCAATCCATACAGTACGACAGGTCTAATCATGGACTTGTATATTTTCCCCTTTAACTTGAGGGTCATACGTGGGTCACAGGTTGTTCCAGTGACCTGTCGCCATGTCATCCATCCTGAGTTGATCCGGTGCGTTACGTCTCGTCTCGTCTACTTCACCATCCCCTTGGATAAGCGACCCGAGGTACCGGAAATCGGAACAGATCGTTATGGGCGCTCCGGCAAAATTTATGGGCAAAGATCTGAAGATACCGCCAAAATCACAGTGTTCGGTAAGTATTCGGTTTTGGTCCTACTTACTTTCAAGCCAACAAACATTCTCTAGTATTTGCCACCACACCTCCAATCTGTTTTGGACCTCTAGGCCACTCCCGGTAACCAACACAACTGCAAGCCCACAGCCACATTGAAGCTGCCCGGTAAGGACCGCTGTAGACCGAACTTGGTTACCTACTGCATCGACTGTACATCACTCGGATCAACTGCACATTATACTTCCCAGGTATAGGTACCTTAGTTAGACTCTAAACTACTGAGGTAGGTAAGTAGTATTTTCCCTTTGAGCGCGGGTAGCAACTGTAGCAAGTCGTTCTACTGACCTGTCATCATTTCTATCTACCATTCTGTCTATCCTGATCCTGAGTTGATCCGGTGTATTACGTCGCGGTCTATACTTCGCCATACCCCTGGACAAGAGACCCGAGGGACCGAAACAAATACAACGAGGTAGTAGCTAGGAAAAGGTGCATTGCAATATTTGCAATGCATTTATTTATGCAAGGTAGATTAAATACTAGCTTTTGCCCGCGGCTTTTCCTGCGTTGATGTCGGAAATATCTACTAGCTTTCGTCATTTTACCCCCCTGGGGGTTGAATTTTGAAAAATCCTTTCTTAGTGGATGCCTACGTCATAAGAGGAATATGTGTGCAAAATTTTAAGTTTATAGCCCTTTAGGTTCAGTCAGTCAGCTTCGCCTTATATATATAGATAGATAACATTCAATACCGATGAATGCTCTATCAAAAGTAATTGATAATATTATTCTCGAGGGTAACTGATTGGTTCCAGACAAGAGGCCAGACTAGTTAAGGTTCTTTAATTCTGAACAGGTGAACTAATTATAAATAAATCTATGTATTTGACAAGATTCATATAAAATTGACAACCATCAACTTACGGTTTAAGAACACTTGAATCTAACGTTCATCTTGTTTTAAAGCAGGGATGCACAGACCGCGGCCCGCCGCCGCCGGTACTATGTCAGTGGCCCGCCAGCAAAAATATTCCCTCGTGCATTTGAAGGAAAATATAGCTGAGGTTTACAAATTAATAATATTAAGCAATTTGAATCACGCGCGTTACTAAGCGGGCTCGCTGTGCTGGTGCATGATGTGTACTCAGAAATGTTCGTGGAACTCAAATATCCTGATTGGTTGTGAGATTTGGCGTTTTTAGTAGGCCTTACAGATTAGTCATATTGCAAAAATAAGGACAACCAAGCAGTGGTGTATTTTCTTTACTTTAAGCCACTGCCCTGGGGCGGCTTTTTGAACTAGCCCTAAATATTTCGGTCTGCCGTATGCCACTAAAACTTTCTAGCTTGCTACGCTCGCTCTTACCGCCGCGGTTTCTGAGTGTCCAATCTTTGAATACGTTACTAGTAAAAGTAAGTTAAATATGTATTTTTTAAATATTAAAATGAAAATCAAATAATATTAATCACCTTTCCTAGGTGAAGGCCAAAAATTTTCGAGCTCGCTTCGCTCGCTCTTGCTTTTCAGTGCCCTCTTGTGTGAAAATACTTTTTCGGTGTTGAATATTAAAATAAGCATAAAAGCGAAACCACCTTGCAAATGAAAGTTTAAAGAAATTTTACGAATATTAAAAAGACTGGCAAATCAATTTTGGCAATTTTTTTATTCTTAGTTTGTGCTGGTGGCCCGCCATTAGTTCACCATTTACCCAAGTGGCCCTTGGTCACAATAAGTCTGTGCATCCCTGTTTTAAAGTATCAATAACGTTGTTCTGTTGTTGTCGTACGAAATATGATAACAATATCACGTCGTGCTTTAATATAGGTCATCATCATCACACAGTAAATAACACATTGTTTTAAATAAGTTACTACAGGAAAACGAGGTAACGTTGCGTTGGCCTAATTCGACCCTCTGAGACCTGATTCAGTAGGTTGGCCTTTGTATTCTATATCCCATCTCTCGATAATGTCAGCCAGCAGTACCTATACCTACACACTTTGTTAGTCAAACGGGAGAAGACTGAAGTTAGTTGCTTGCAGTTGAGTTTTGAGCTCGTCCGATTTTGAAAGGACTGTAGTTCCTGAACCACCAAATGTTTCCTCTGGCAATCGCAGGAAGATGAATGAATGCACGCTTGTGGAAGATCAGCTAAACCGAACCGACTTGCAGGAATGTTTTCTCCAGTAGTGGTGATCAAAGTGTACGGGCAGTAACTTCGTACACTGAGATGTAATGTAGCTGAACGAATCACTCGGGATGTGTACAGTATATAAAATCACTGTTTTATGTCCGTTATTGTCCGTTAATGATTAACAGTATATTAGTTGCATTAAAATATATAATACATAAAGTAGGTACCTTATGGCGGGCGCGATAGCCTAGTCAGCACTCAGCGAACGTACATAAGTAATCGGTAAATTAGCAAATGCTTGTTCAGGTAAATCCGAAACAATATAATATCATGTAACGATGCTCGTACAGGTTGCGAGTTATCAACTTATATGCAGTTTCATGAAATTATTATGATTTGTTATAGTTAGCTATAGTAATGAGTCGGGTGGCTTTCGGGACCGGGACCACAAATAAAATAAACCTACCAAAAAATCTTAAGCTAAAGAATTAAAACAAATTTTATTAAATGATTATATATTTTTTTTACATATTTCAAAAATGCCTGACTTAGAATGACACATAAAAAAATTAAATATTATTAAATTTGCATACAAAAGTTTAATTGGTGCAGGACTTATCAGAGGTAATGTAATGTGTTATGAAGTACTAGGGTATCATAAGTTAATAGGAGATTACTTAATCATTTCTTTCGGGCTGTCACCAAATACAGGAGTAAACAGGTGTAATTTAATGTGTTAAGAATGTAGTACTAGGGTATCATAAGTTATTAGGAGATTAATAATTTCTTTCGGACGGTCACCCCGTAGCTAATCTTCAACTGAATCATCATGACACCCTGGTACATACAAAGTTCAAAATGCAGTACCTACTTATAAATAAAATTTGTTCTTAAACCCTTTATTTTGTAACCGTACTAATAAATAAATTCATGTAATTGTTGATCATAATATTATATCACTTTTTTGCTAACTGTACTTTAAGGCGGATGCTCACATACTGCCCGCGAAATTCAAATTTTCTTACGTTTTTTGCAATTTGCAGGCCAGTGCTTGGTTGTATGTTGATGAACATTTGATTCGCGACTGTAAGACGTATTTAGTTACAGAATTATAATCATCAAAATCATCAATACAACCCTCCAAGTTCATATAGATCGAGGAATAACTTTGACCTTGAAAAAATAGTTTCTTGCAAAAAACGTAAGAAAATTTGAATTTCGCGGGCAGGATGTGAGCTTCCCCCTTAACTTCGTTTTTCTTGTGGTCCCGATGTACCCCTCCATTAATTGAAATAATACAGGTGGCTTTCGGGACCGGGACCACGGTCCCGAAAGCCCCCCGACCCATAGTAATACGGTGCTCCTCTATGATAATGTTTTAATTATTACTGGCAATATCCGATTTTCGCCGATGTTTTAACGCAGATAATGCGGTATGAAAAGTAGCGTTTTGTCTTTACTTTAAAATTGTGCACATCTTCATCTACAGTATTTTTAACAACTAATAATATTGACTTTATTTAGTAGTACGTACAGACGGCTACACATCAAGCTATACATTTCCAGTATAAGCTGGTCTCGCATTGTATAGGATTTCCGTACAATGCGAGATCAGCGTAAACTGGAAAGCTATAGCTTGATGTGTAGCCGTCTGTACGTATACTTATCCCACAAAAAATTGCGCAAGCTATTTAGACGAAGCCTCTGTTTTGTATAGAAAAGCGGCCGCGCTTCTTGATTGCTTGAAATGGCACCTTATTATATTCCCTTTTCGCTCATACTCGTACTATAAGCCGATAACTCATAAACAAGAGCAAAATAATCCTATCCTTACCTACTAAATTAGTCGGCATATTCAAAACAGAACAAGACAATACACACAAAAATAAGCCCATTCATCATCCATTGTCAAAGTTACCGTTATATTTTCTACAAACATTACAAAAGCATTTTATAGTTTCAAGATGTCTCTATCGTAAATGGACGTAGGGCTTTAAGTAACTTTCTTTTTGAAAAAACTTTTTATTACCTTGCTTTAAAACGTGTACTTGGTACAGGTTTACACGCCGCCGCCGCCCATAGTAAGCCAGATAGGCCCAGTTAGTATAAGGTTGCCGAACAAAAATGAATGAAAATTTAACAAATTACTGCTAGAATCACACAACTAACGCTGACTACATTAAAATTAATATTTATCATGGAAATAAAAACTGGTTAAGGTACGGGAGAGACCTTTGTGGTCATTTAGGAATTAACTGACGCGTTGTAAAAAAAAAAAACAAAAGTTGAAATTAGAATAAGAAAAGTAGAGAGACAGTTATTAACAATTTTTTTTTTTATATTAAAATTTGATCCCCAAGCTTTTATATTTGATCCCCAAACACTGAAACACATAAGTACAGTTAGTTTGTCGTCTTTTTTATTGCCGATCTTGCCATTGATTCACAGGATAATCCTAATCAGTAATACACAGCCAGCGCACCAGTGCAAAAGCGAATAAAATTTATATTTGACATTTGGCATCAACTTTCGGTCGACACATACAAGATGCATGAATTTTTTTAAAATAGAATAAGAAAAATAAATAGACAAAAATGTATGCATTTCTTTTGTATGTACCTACTTTATTGTATTTCATTTCAGTCTGGTAATGGGAGAGGCGCAGTTAATGCGGATAATGAAAAAAATCAACCACCGGAAAACTATTACACTGTTCATCGCCATCTTCGCCGAAAAACGCGGTTATTCGAACAAAACTGTGCACAAAAAAACAACGGGTTGCAAATTTGCAATCCGGGAGTGCCGGTAGAAGTGAAAACATGAACATTAACGATGTGCATTTTTGAATATTTTGGAAAGGTTAGGTTAGGTTAGTAATAATTTCGCACGAATTGCTTTATTTGATAAGACCGCCCATTGTGTCACCCCTTCTAAAATGTTTTACTATTGTTTTTTTTGTAATTTGGTGTACATAATAAAGAGTAGTCTATCTATCTAAAATGACTATCTATAATTATCTATACTCATATTATAAATTTAACCGATTTTAAAAACCTTACAATTTAACAAACACACAAACTTTACTTCTTTAAAATATTATTATATTATATAGTATAGAAAAAAAAACTGACATGTTAATCGACTTGTGAAGTTGACTGTACCAAATTACCAATGATGTTTTATGAACTCAAATAATTTCAAACAAAGATTAATACTTAAACGAAAAATTATTGCTGTAAAAGATTGCTAAGGAACTTGCTGTCGACAGATGCAAAATTAGATGAAACTGTATTTTATATTTAAAAAATAATACCTAAACAGTTTGACAAAAATAATAGTAGGTATGTACTACACACAATTATTTGTTACCAAACCATAACCAAATTAGATTGCATACAAAATATAGGACAAGAGGAATATTCGATGAAACCGTTAGATATGAATAACTTACAAGATGGTAAACGAGATTTCTATTAAGGTGCGCATTTTATTCAATGTATTACGTCGCATGATGTCGTCTGACTTGCTAATATATAGGACAAAACGTAAACAGGTAACGACCATTTGGACTTTAAAATAACTGTTTGTAATGCAAGACTTACTTGCGAGTACATTTCAGTTTTGCAATAACATGATAACGGGATAGTCTATAAATACACTCGAGAGCAATGAATCCGGGTCACTTAAAGAATCCTAAAAATCTCGGAAACTAAAAATGCTAGGTTAATGCAATAAATTGTATTTAATAGACAATGTAATACTCCTTAAATGAAGGTATTAAAACTTCTTAGTTATTGTAAAGTTATATCATAAAAAAAAACAAATTTGAAAAAGGGCCACTTTCGAAGATGGAACTACGAAATTACAGCATTTGGTTTTGCTTTTGTTTGTAATCTGTCATTTATGTGGGTACATAAACCATGTTGATAGTGCTCTATATTAATTATTCAAGCTGAAATTATGTCGCTTACGCCTGAAGAATGCACCAGAATACTTACAATGCTGGAAACCGGCCGGAGTCAGCGCGATACAGCCAGGACTGTCGGTGTGTCGCTGTCAACAGTACAAAGAGTTCTCCGACGTTACGAAGAAACTGGTTCTAACCTACGCAGACCAGGAACGGGCAGAACCAGGTGTACCACAGCACGAGAAGACCGATACTTGGTGAACACCATGCTTCGAAATCGCTTTCTCACAGGAACTGAACTCACAAATCAGTTTCGACGCCTCGGAGGAAGTAACCCAAGTGCATGGACAGTAAGACGTCGGCTTGCTGAATCTAACTTAAAACCCCTTAGACCTGCAAACGGCCCTAAACTGGAGCGTGGGCATCGTATTTCAAGACTAAGATATGCCCAGAGCCACGTAAATTGGAGTATTGAAGATTGGTCAAAAGTTATGTTCTCCGACGAATCAAAATGTATGCTCTACAAGCACGATGGAAGACAGAGTGTATCGAAGCCTGGTCTTCGATACACTCTGTCTGGAAAGATTCAAGCAAGCATGCATCGAAGAAAAAGTAGCCTACGGTGGTGGGTCTGTACTTGTGTGGGCCGGAATTTCTTCTGAAAGTCGCACAGAGCTGGTGATCATAGAAAACGGCTATTTAACTAGCGAAAGATATGTGGAAGAAATCCTCAATGATCACGTTGGTCCATTTATGGTCAATTTAGGTGAGGATGCTATATTTATGCATGACAATGCCCGACCTCATACAGGTAGGATTGTGAATGACTACCTTCAAGAGATGAACATTACTCGTATGGAGTGGCCAGCGCGCAGCCCGGATATCAACCCGATCGAGCATGCTTGGGACGAGCTAGGCAGATGCGTAAAACAACGAAACCCTCCCCCAATCACGCTTCGTGAGCTCAAAACTGCTCTCACAGAGGAATGGGAGAATATTCCCCAAAATCGTATAAGGAACTTGGTGTACAGCATGCCAAACCGCGTAAACGCAGTAATGGAAGCACGAGGAGGCAATACGAAGTATTAAAATTCAAGAAAATCGTAATAAAGTTCAAAAATTTCATGTTTCCTATTTTTGTTTTAAGGAGAGATCAGCTGTTTTTTTCTTTATGTAATTTTGTGTTAATAAAATGTATGGTGACCAATGGTGACTCATATTTTTTTTACTTTCATTTAAGGAGTATTACATTGTCTATTAAATACAATTTATTGCATTAACCTATCATTTTTAGTTTCCGAGATTTTTAACATTCTTTAAGTGACCCGGATTCATTGCTCTCGAGTGTATTTAGGTATACGGAATTTGTGATACGAAAATGTGCTATGTAACTCTTTTTATTGTCATCTTACCCCTAGATTAGCACTGTTTCTATTTAAATTTTCTTTTGGTGCAGGTACTGACTACTGACTCACTTCAATATTTATGACTTGACTGCAGCTCATACTGCATTATCATACTGGACTAAGATTTAAACGTACTAAGTTATAATATACGAATTCGATAGAATTACTTTATTGACGTCATAAATATAAGCTTACTGCTTGAATATATATGTCACATACAGATGCTATAAAATAACAACGACACTGGGATATATTTACAGTAGCTTTCATCGATATAATTATTTATTATAATTTACGATGGTTGACATAGTACATTTTAGAGCACATTGTTTGGTGATTGTTGCACATGGATTGGTGACTGATCTAGTCATTTAGTTAGAGGACAGGTTTTTAGGAAAATAAAATATTATTAAATAAAAGTTGGTTTAATATACCACTACCCGTTTACCCAGAAAACACCTTAAATATAGAAAAAGTAGGCGTTCATTTATGTCTGAAGGAAACTGCATCTTTTTTTAAGGCGAGGTTGCAGTACTTTGTTTTTATGTACGCACGACCTCGCCCCCCGCCCTGCCGCGCGAGCGATATAATGCCTAAATTTTGACTGTTTTTGCTTCTTGGAGAAAAACTATAAAGAAATTATAAAATCTGTTTTCAACATTTACTTCAAAATAAAAAGTTCTATCTATTGATATAACTTTTATATAAATTCATGATGAAATGTCTTAGCAGTACACGTTTGAAATTGTGATTTAGAGTCATGTTTGATAAAAAAAAGTATCGAGCCGATCATTCTAAATCGCGTTTCTATCTTTACGATTTGCTAGAGAGTATGTTCAATTTTTATGTAATGATTTTTATTTATTAAAAAACTCGTATTTAGTTCGATTTTTATAGGTTCAAACATCTTAAAATTACTGCAACCCGGCCTTAGCAAATTTAGTTTTGGGCGTGCAGGCACGGTAATATTATCATTAGGTCTGTAGTACATAGTATATTGCGGCAGTGCAGTGAATATACAGAGCTACAGATGCCAGCTACTCATGTCCGCGGAGCGGTCCCAAGTATCCCACTCAGTCCAATTTGTGATTCAACTGCTACCAATTTAAGGTAGTTTCAATTCCATGTTGTTCACTACATAGTAAAATACCCAGTCTCGAAGTTAACTAATTTATTTGTGACACTATGCCACAAACAATAATTCAACTTCCAAACTTAGAGTAGCAGAAGTACAAGATCCAAACTCCCGCTTGTCCTGGGTTACATGTTAATTTCCATGTACTGGTACATAATATATCATGTTCTATATAGGTACCTCAACTTTCCATTCTCTCTAAGTACATGCTTTTGCAAGGTCAACAAGAACTGCGGTTCAGAAGAGCAGAAGCATTAATTACAATTCCAAGTTATTTAGATAACCAATAGTCCCAAGACATTTGTCTTGCATTTTTTTTGTTAGCTTATTTTATGAAAATTATAATCGTAATGCGTATGTCCACTCGTACTTGATCGTACCCTAATTATAAACGCAGTCCCGACTTCAAATCACTATAAAAACCTCATGGCAACTATGGTTGAATATAATTTACATCAAATTGTTAATAAGGCAAGTACGGAAACATCCACGTTTATACCTACCTGCATAGATAGGTCAATGCATAATTAAAAAAAAAATCATCATCATAATAAAAATGTTTCGGTATCTTTTGAGGATAAGGGAATTATAGTTATATAAAACTACAAAGCCACTGACTGACTGATTGACATGTCGTTTCTCGGAATGGGTGAGAGATGGGTTAGGGGTATGTTTTGCAAAAATGTGACATCTGACGAAATGAGTAGAGGAAAATTATAGGGAAAGTTCAAATCCAAGATGGAGGGCGAGTCCATTTCCGGTTTCGGTGGGGGAAAGACTTGGATGGATTTTGACTCAGAGGTCCTATACAAAATCTAAAACCATTTAAAAAAAAAGTAAAAAAAAAAAAAAAAACAAGATGGCGGCCGCGCCAGGACGTTTTGAAATTGTCGACTTTTTTCACTCGACTTTGACGAATTGTTTTCTTCTACCAAATTCTAGAACTGCCAACAAAGAGTTTGCCAATTTGTTGGTAATTTCAATGGCAATGGGGAAAAATTATGACATTGTGAAAATCCAAGATGGAGGACGCTGCGGCGGCCATTTTGAAAAAAGTTGGATTTTTCGATTTTTTTCAAAGCCATTTTTCGGGTAGTTGGCAACATCGGACGGGTTCGAGTTGTACCGAGCGGTTGTGTGTTTTGTTGAGGAGTGTTGCCCGGTGCAAAAATTTTCCCCATTTTTAGGGTATTTTCCCAGATTTTCCCCGAAAACATGAAAAGTAGAAATAATGTCATTTTAAATAGAGACTTTGGCTAGCCGGCAACATTGGGGTCCCCCAAATGACATTTGACCATTTTGGTTCGTTTTAATTGGCAACCCCAAAAAATATTGAACTTTTTCATTTTTGGGACTTTTTGACTTTGGCGAATTAGTTTGTTCTACCAAACTCAAAAGTTGGCAACACCAAGTACACCAATTGGTGGCCTATATCCCTGAGATTTCAGGAAAATTATGACTTTTCAGAAAAACAAGATGGCGGACAGTGTGGTGGCCATTTTGTAAAAATGACGAAAAATCCGAATTTTCGACACGATAAATGGGACAGCCGGCATCCCCCGACCGGATTGTGTTGTATGGACCGGTTATGTGATTTGTCGAGGAGTGTTGCATGGTGCAAAATTTTTCCCCATTTTTAGGGAAATTTTCCAGATTTTCCCCGAAAACATGAAAAGTAGAAATAACAACAATTCGAAAGAAAACTTTGGCTAGCTGACAACATTGGGGTCCCCCGAATGACATTTGACCATTTTCATCACTTTCAGCTGGCAACCCCGAGAGCCATTGGCGCTTGAATTTTTGGGTAAGACCAGACTTTGGCGAATTACTTTGTTCTACTAAAGTCAAAAGTTGGCAACACCACGTACACCAGTTGGTAGCCTATATCCTTGAGATTTCAGGAAAATTATGACTTTTCAAAAAAAAAGATGGCGGACAGTGTGGCGGCCATCTTGTAAAAATGATGAAAAATCCTAATTTTCGACACGATAAATGGGACAGCCGACATCCCCCGACTGGATTGTGTTGTATAGAGCGATTGTGTACTTTGTTGTGGAGTGTTACCTTACGCAAAATTTTTCACCATTATTAGGGTATTTTCCCAGATTTTTCCCAAAAACATGAATAGTGGAAATAACGACATTTTGAATGGAATTTTTTTACAGGAACACCAAGAATGGGGTGCCTCAAATGACATTTGACCATTTTCATCACTTTCAGCTGGCAACCCCGAGAGCCATTGGCGCTTGAATTTTTGGGTCAGACCCGACTTTGGCGAATTAGTTTGTTCTACTAAACTCAAAAGTTGGCAACACCAAGTACACCAGTCGGTAGATTGTATCCTCGATATTTCAGAAAAATTAAGACTTCAGAAAAACAAGATGGCGGACAGTGTGGTGGCCATCTTGGAAAAATTATGAAAAATCCCAATTTTCGACACGATAAATGGGACAGCCGGCACCTTCTGACCGGATTGTGTTGTCCCGGTTGTGTGGTTCGTTATGTAATGTTGCCTGTTGCAATAAAAATCCCCATTTTTAGGGTATTTTATCAGATTTTGCCCAAAAACATGAAAGTAGAAGTAAAGACTTTTAGAATGAAGACTGACTAGCTGGCAACATAGGGGAGGTGGCGAGCAAAGCGAGCCGGCGACCTCCACAGCGTATTATAGTACGCGTCAAAACCTATCTTGTGGTGGTACCGGTAAAGCGAAGGGGGGAGGTGGCGAGCGAAGCGAGCCGGCGACCTCCGTAGCGTAAAATAGTAGGCGTCGAAAGTTCGAAACCTATCCTGTGGTGGTACCGGTAAAGCGAAGTCCGTAGTCGCACCCGTATCGTAGGGATAAGGTCACGATAGCTGGTATCCGTCTTGAGTGGAGCGAAGAGGGGAGTTGGCGAGCGAAGCGAGCCGGCGACCTCCGTAGCGTAAGCAAGGTTGAGTGGGTGAAGCGTAAAAGTAACTCTCATGAGTAGTTAAAAAGTGCAAAAGCTCCCCTTTTTGCCCCATTTTTTCGCTTCTACCTTTTTCAAAGTTGCCCCATTTGCCCCCTTTCTCCCCCCTTTAGGCGGATCACGGAAGTTAAGAGACTTGAAACATTTTTTTTCGGATTCATTGAAAGGGGCAAAGCGTTAGTCGAAATCATTTTTCAAAGCTCCCCCCTCTCCCCCCCTTTCCCCCCCCCTCCTCTTCATCCCTTTTTTTTAAATTCTTGTTCTTTTTTGTTTACGGATTCGTATAGAGGAGGCTCGGGGAAGTAAAATCCATTTTTTTAAATTTGACCCCCTTGGCCCGCTTCTCCTCTTCTTTATGCGGGTCTCGGAAGTTAAGAGACATGAAACATTTTTTATTCAGATTCATTGAAAGGGGCAAATGAAAAATAAGATGGCGGACAGTGTGGTGGCCATCTTGGAAAAATGATGAAAAATCCCAATTTTCGACACGATAAAAGGGACAGCCGGCACCTTCTGACCAGATTGTGTTGTCCCGGTTGTGTATTTCGTTAAGTAATGTTGCCTGTTGCAAAAAAAAACACCATTTTTAAGGTATTTTCCCAGATTTTGCCCAAGAACATGAAAGTAGAAGTAAAGACTTTTAGAATGAAGACTGACTAGCTGGCAACATAGGGGAGGTGGCGAGCAAAGCGAGCCGGCGACCCCCATAGCGTAGGGATAAGGTCACGATAGCTTTTTTCTCGGTGGTAGGCAGGTCTTGAGCGGAGCGAAGAGGGGAAGTGGCGAGCGAAGCGAGCCGGCGACCTCCGTAGCGTAACGAAGGTTGAGTGGGTGAAGCGCATAAGTAACTCTCGTGAGTAGCTAAAAACTGCAAAACCTCCCCTTTTTGCCCCATTTTTCCCTCCTGCCTTTTTCAAAGTTGCCCCATTTGCCCCCTTTCTCCCCCCTTTAGGCGGATCTCGAAAGTTAAGAGACTTGTAACTTTTTTTTTTCAGATTCATTTAGAGGGGCCTTTGCGTTAATCGAAATCATTTTTCGAGACTCCCCCCCTCAACCCCCCCCCCCCTTTTTCACCTTTTTTTTTTTTTTTTTTTCTTACATAAAACTATTGAGGGGCTAAGCGAATATATTTGCAGAACATCTAGAGCAAACTTTTCAACCGAACAGCGAGGAAAGCTCTGAAAATATAGCATTGGACGCGACTCACCATGACAACATAGAAATAAAACTTGTTACTCCAAAAGAAGTTAAGAACATGATCAACAATTTGGCCAAAAGGAAATCACCGGGATACGACTTAATCACTGGAGAACTCCTACAAAATCTGCCACGTAAAGCAATTGTGAAACTAACAACCCTCATCAATGCCACATTTCGATTAAAACATGTGCCTAGCATGTGGAAAGTTGCTGAAGTTATCATGATTCCTAAACCTGGAAAACCACCCCGAGAAATAACATCATACAGGCCCATATCACTGTTACCAATTATATCCAAATTGTTCGAAAAACTACTACTCAGGCGTTTAAAACCCATTATAGAAGACAGAGAACTGATTCCCAACTACCAATTCGGTTTTAGAGAAAAACACTCCACAATAGACCAAATACACAGAATAACCAATGTTATTGAAAAAACATTAGAAGAGAAGAAAGTTTGTTCTACAGTATTTCTAGATGTAGCTCAGGCATTTGATAAGGTGTGGCATGGAGGCCTAATATATAAGTTAAGTAAAATGCTCCCAAAACAATTTGTGGATATTTTGGAATCCTATCTAACTGAGAGGACATTTAGAGTGAGACATGAGGATGCTTATTCAGATATCAAACAAATAAAAGCTGGTGTACCGCAAGGAAGTGTTCTTGGACCTATCCTGTACCTATTGTACACCTGCGATATCCCTGAAACCAATAACAGCGTCATTGCCACGTTTGCAGACGACACGGCTATCATGGCTACAGGTGTCACTCACACAGAAGCAGTGGAGAAGGTACAAACTGCCGTCAATGCCATCACCGATTGGACAAAAACCTGGAAAATAAAATTAAATGAGTCTAAATCGACACATATCGACTTCACAAACCAAAGACCTAATTATACACCAGTATATATTAACAATCGTGTAATACCAAACGAAAATACGGCAAAATACTTGGGCATGACGCTAGACGCAAAACTTCGCTGGAAGGCTCATGTCAAAAAGAAACGCCAGGCGTTAGACCTACGCTATAAAAATATGTACTGGCTACTTAGCAGACATTCTACCTTGTCAGTGTATAACAAAGTACTTTTATACAAGCAAGTACTCATGCCAGTATGGACATACGGCATTCAACTTTGGGGATGTACAAAACGAAGTAACGTTGATATCATACAAAGATTCCAAAATAAGGTACTTCGGGGTATAGTAAATGCTCCCTGGTACGTCAGAAATGATGACATCCACCGAGACCTTGGAGTGGATCTTGTAACTGAAGTTATAAAAAAACACGCCGAAGCACACGAGCAGAGGCTTCTTCATCATGTGAACGTCGAGGCTATCCAGCTACTTGACACCACGGACATAGTGAGAAGACTAAAAAGAACTAAACCATTTGAGTTAGTTTAGTTAAGTTAGTGTAATTCAGTGCAGTGCAGTGAGTGCTTCGCTACGCTTAAAGAACACAAGAACAAAGTGTCTTTCAACTTAATAGAGACTATAGGAAAAGTGCCAATGGACACATTCTTATTTTTAAAGTTTTAGTAAATTAAGTTAAATTTAAATTACTTATTAGCCTCAAGGTCTAGATTGTAATTGTATGAGTAACCGTTTATTAACGAGTACTTCATAATGAAAAAAAAAAAAAAAAAAAAATTAAAAGGGGCCATCCGTTAGTTGAAATCATTTTTCAAAGCTCCCCCTCTCCCCCTCTTCACGACCCGCGAGCTGCGCGCAGCTCGCGCAGCCACGCAAATACTAGTTATTATACTATATAAAGCTAAACTACCACTCACTCACTGACTGACTCACTGACATCATTGTTCTCCCAGATGTTGGATGGGGAGGTGGGTATATTTTGACAGATTCGTAAACAAGTAACTCTGGTGAGTATGGGAAAAGTCCGAAACCCCCCCTTTTTGCCCCCCCTCCCCCCCCTCTCTATCGTATCTCGGAAACTAAGAGACCGGTATTTTTTTTTTATTACGGATTCGTATAGAGGAGGCTCGGTAAAGTAAAAATCATTTTTCAAAGTGGCCCCCCTTGCCCCCCCTTCGCCCCCCCCTTTAGGCGGATCTCGGAAATAAAGAGAATTACGTGTTTTTTTTTTAGGGATTCGTATAGAGGAGGCTTGAGGAAGTAAAAACCATTTTGAAAATTTGACCCCTTTGCCCCCCTCCATCCCCCCCCTTTCGGATCTCGGAAGTTAAGAGACTTGGAACATTTTTTTTTTTCAGATTCATATAGAGGGGCATTGCGTTAGTCGAAATAATTTTTATAACTCCCCCCCCCTCTCCCCCCCTTAACCCCCCCCCCCCCCTTCACTCCTTTTTTTCTGTTTTGTTTACAGATTCGTATAGGATAGGAGGCTCGGGGAAGTAAAATGGTGGTACCGGTAAAGCGAAGGGGGGAGCGGGCGAGCGAAGCGAGCCGGCGACCCCCGTAGCGTAGGGATAATGTCATGATAGCTTTCCGGTGGTAGGTAGGTCCTGAGTGGAGCGAACCTGCGAGACCGAGTGGAGCGAAGGGGGGAGGTGGCGAGCGAAGCGAGCCGGCGACCTCCTCAGCGTAACGAAGGTTGAGTAGTAGTAGGTAGGTGTAGGTAGGTAGTAGGTAGGTGTAGGTAGGTGTAGGTAGGTGTAGGTAGGTGTAGGTAGGTGTAGGTAGGTGTAGGTAGGTGTAGGTAGGTGTAGGTAGGTGTAGGTAGGTGTAGGTAGGTGTAGGTAGGTGTAGGTAGGTGTAGGTAGGTGTAGGTAGGTGTAGGTAGGTGTAGGTAGGTGTAGGTAGGTGTAGGTAGGTGTAGGTAGGTGTAGGTAGGTGTAGGTAGGTGTAGGTAGGTGTAGGTAGGTGTAGGTAGGTGTAGGTAGGTGTAGGTAGGTGTAGGTAGGTGTAGGTAGGTGTAGGTAGGTGTAGGTAGGTGTAGGTAGGTGTAGGTAGGTGTAGGTAGGTAGGTGTAGGTAGGTAGGTGTAGGTAGGTAGTAGGTAGTTGTAGGTAGGTAGTATTGGAACATTTTTTTTTTCAGATTCATTGAGAGGTGCAATGCGTTAGTCGAAATCACTTTTCAAAGCTCCCCCTCTCCCCCCCTTCACGCCTCGCGAGCTGCGCGCAGCTCGCGCACCCACGCAAATACTAGTTATACTATATAAAGCTAAAATACCACTGACTCACTCACTGACTGACTGACTGACATAATTGTTCTCCCAGATGGTGGATGGGGAGGTGGGTATATTTTGACAGATTCGTAAACAAGTAACTCTGGTGAGTATGGGAAAAGTCCGAAACCCCCCCTTTTCCCCCCCCTTCTCCCCCCTCCCTATCGAATCTCGGAAACTAGGAGACCCGTATTTTTTTTTTTTTACTGATTCGTATAGAGGAGGCTCGGTAAAGTAAAAATCATTTTTCAAAGTGGCCCCCCTTGCCCCCCTTCTCCCCCCTTTAGGTGAATCTCGAAAATAAAGAGAATTTTCGTGTTTTTTTTTAGGGATTCGTATAGAGGAGGCTTGGGGAAGTAAAAACCATTTTGAAAATTTGACCCCCTTGCCCCCCTCCATCCCCCCCCTTTCGGATCTCGGAAGTTAAGAGACTTGGAACATTTTTTTTTTCAGATTCATTGAGAGGGGCATTGCGTTAGTCGAAATCATTTTTAGAAACTCCCCCCCTCTCCCCCCCCTTCACCCCCCCCCCCCCTCTTCACCCCTTTTTTTCTCTTTTGTTTACAGATTCGTATAGGATAGGAGGCTCGGGGAAGTAAAATGGTGGTACCGGTAAAGCGAAGGGGGGAGCGGGCGAGCGAAGCGAGCCGGCGACCCCCGTAGCGTAGGGACAATGTCATGATAGCTTTCCGGTGGTAGGTAGGTCCTGAGTGGAGCGAACCTGCGAGACCGAGTAAAGCGAAGGGGGGAGCGGGCGAGCGAAGCGAGCCGGCGACCCCCGTAGCGTAGGGATAATGTCATGATAGCTTTCCGGTGGTAGATAGGTCCTGAGTGGAGCGAACCTGCGAGACCGAGTGGAGCGAAGGGGGGAGGTGGCGAGCGAAGCGAGCCGGCGACTTCCTTAGCGTGGTAGTTTAGCTTTATATAGTATAACAAATACTAGTTATACTATATAAAGCTAAACTACCACTGACTCACTGACTGATCTATTGACAGAATTGTTCTCCCAGATGGTGGATGGGGAGGTGGGTATATTTTGACAGATTCGTAAACAATGAACTCTCAATCCTATGGGAAAAGTCCGAAACCCCCCCTTTTCCCCCCCCTTCCCCCCCCTCCCTATCGTATCTCGGAAACTAAGAGACCCGTATTTTTTTTTTTTTACGGATTCGTATAGAGGAGGCTCGGTAAAGTAAAAATCATTTTTCAAAGTTGCCCCCCTTGCCCCCCTTCTCCCCCCCTTTAGGCGAATCTCGGAAATAAAGAGAATTACGTGTTTTTTTTTTAGGGATTCGTATAGAGGAGGCTTGAGGAAGTAAAAACCATTTTGAAAATTTGACCCCCTTGCCCCCCTCCATCCCCCCCCTTTCGGATCTCGGAAGTTAAGAGACTTGGAACATTTTTTTTTTCAGATTCATTGAGAGGGGCATTGCGTTAGTCGAAATCATTTTTAGAAACTCCCCCCCTCTCCCCCCTTCACCCCCCCCCCCCCCCTCTTCACCCCTTTTTTCTGTTTTGTTTACAGATTCGTATAGGATAGGAGGCTCGGGGAAGTAAAATGGTGGTACCGGTAAAGCGAAGGGGGGAGCGGGCGAGCGAAGCGAGCCGGCGACCCCCGTAGCGTAGGGATAATGTCATGATAGCTTTCCGGTGGTAGGTAGGTCCTGAGTGGAGCGAACCTGCGAGACCGAGTGGAGCGAAGGGGGGAGGTGGCGAGCGAAGCGAGCCGGCGACCTCCTTAGCGTAACGAAGGTTGAGTGGGTGAAGCGTAACTCAGGGGCGACGACAAGCAAACTTTAGGGTAATGTTCTTTTAGTGGTAGTAGGAGGTAGTAGGTAGGTGGTAGGTAGTAGGTATGTGTAGGTAGGTGTAGGTAGGTAGGTGTAGGTAGGTAGTAGGTAGGTGTAGGTAGGTAGTAGGTAGGTGTAGGTAGGTGTAGGTAGGTGGAGGTAGGTGTAGGTAGGTGTAGGTAGGTGTAGGTAGGTGTAGGTAGGTGTAGGTAGGTGTAGGTAGGTGTAGGTAGATAGTAGGTAGGTGTAGGTAGGTGTAGGTAGGTGTAGGTAGGTAGTACCGCGAGCTGCATTGAAATTAAAAATTTTTTTTTTTCAGATTCATTAAGAGGTGCAATGCGTTAGTCGAAATCATTTTTCAAAGCGCCCCCTATCCCCCTCTTCACGCCTCGCGAGCTGCGCGCAGCTCGCGCACCCACGCAAATACTAGTTATACTATATAAAGCTAAACTACCACTCACTCACTGACTGACTCACTGACATCATTGTTCTCCCAGATGTTGGATGGGGAGGTGGGTATATTTTGACAGATTCGTAAACAAGTAACTCTGGTGAGTATGGGAAAAGTCCGAAACCCCCCCTTTTTGCCCCCCCTCCCCCCCCTCTCTATCGTATCTCGGAAACTAAGAGACCGGTATTTTTTTTTTATTATGGATTCGTATAGAGGAGGCTCGGTAAAGTAAAAATCATTTTTCAAAGTGGCCCCCCTTGCCCCCCTTCTCCCCCCCTTTTAGGCGGATCTCGAAAGTTAAGAGACTTGGAACGATTTTTTTTTCAGATTCATTTAGAGGGGCCTTTGCGTTAATCGAAATCATTTTTCGAGACTCCCCCCTCACCCCCCCTTCAACCCCCCCCCCCCTTTTTCACTTTTTTTTTTTTTTTTTTCTTACATAAAACATTTGAGGGGCGTTGAAATTTGTATACCCTCCCCTCCCCAACCTCCCCTAAAATTAAAAGGGCTGTAACTTTATAACGGTTAGAGATAGCCATTAGGTGTTTGAACAAATATTATAGTAGGCGTCGAAACCTGTCCGGTGGTGTTACAGCAGTAAAGCGAAGGGGGGCGCGGGCGAGCGAAGCGAGCCGGCGACCCCCGTAGCGTAGGGATAATGTCGTGATAGCTTTCCGGTGGTAGGTAGGTCCTGAGTGGAGCGAACTTGCGAGACCGAGTGGAGCCAAGGGGGGAGGTGGCGAGCGAAGCGAGCCGGCGACCTCCTTTGCGTAACGAAGGTTGAGTGGGTGAAGCGTAACGAAGGTTGAGTAGGTAGGTGTAGGTAGGTAGTAGGTAGGTGTAGGTAGGTGTAGGTAGGTGTAGGTAGGTGTAGGTAGGTGTAGGTAGGTGTAGGTAGGTGTAGGTAGGTGTAGGTAGGTGTAGGTAGGTGTAGGTAGGTAGTAAGGCGGATCTCGGAAGTTAAGAGACTTGAACCATTTTTTTTTCAGATTTATTGAAAGGAGCAATGCGTTAGTCGAAATTTTTTTTCAAAGCTGCCCCTCTCCCCCTCTTCACGCCCCGCGAGCTGCGCGCAGCTCGCGCACCCAAGCAAATACTAGTTATACTATATAAAGCTAAACTACCACTCACTCACTGACTGACTCACTGACATCATTGTTCTCCCAGATGTTGGATGGGGAGGTGGGTATATTTTGACAGATTCGTAAACAAGTAACTCTGGTGAGTATGGGAAAAGTCCGAAACCCCCCCTTTCCCCCCCCCTTCTCCCCCCTCCCTATCGTATCTCGGAAACTAAGAGATGGGTATTTTTTTTTTATTACGGATTCGTATAGAGGAGGCTCGGTAAAGTAAAAATCATTTTTCAAAGTGGCCCCCCTTGCCCCCCTTCTCCCCCCCTTTAGGCGAATCTCGAAAGTTAAGAGACTTCGAACGATTTTTTTTTCAGATTCATTTAGAGGGGCCTTTGAGTTAATCGAAATCATTTTTCGAGACTCCCCCCCTCACCCCCCCTCAACCCCCCCCCCCCTTTTTCACCTTTTTTTTTTTTTTTTTTTTTCTTACATAAAACTATTGAGGGGCGTTGAAACCTGTCCGGTGGTGGTACAGCGGCAAAGCGAAGGGGGGAGCGGGCGAGCGAAGCGAGCCGGCGACCCCCGTAGCGTAGGGATAATGTCACGATAGCTTTCCAGTGGTAGGTAGGTCCTGAGTGGAGCGAACCTGCGAGACCGAGTGGAGCGAAGGGGGGAGGTGGCGAGCGAAGCGAGCCGGCGACCTCCTTTGCGTAACGAAGGTTGAGTGGGTGAAGCGTAACTCAGGGGCGACGACAAGCAAACTTTAGGGTAATGTTTTTTAGTGGTAGTAGGTAGGTAGGTGGTAGGTAGGTAATAGGTAAGTAGTAGGTAGGTAGTAGGTAGGTGTAGGTAGGTAGGTAGTAGGTAGGTGTACGGAGGTGGTAGGTAGGTGTAGGTAGGTAGTAGGTAGGTGTAGGTAGGTAGGTAGTAGGTAGGTGTAGGTAGGTAGTAAGGCGGATCTCGGAAGTTAAGAGACTTGAAACATATTTTTTTTTCAGATTTATTGAAAGGAGCAATGCGTTAGTCGAAATTTTTTTTTCAAAGCTCCCCCTCTCCCCCCTTCACGCCTCGCGAGCTGCGCGCAGCTCGCGCACCCACGCAAATACTAGTTATACTATATAAAGCTAAACTACCACTGACTCACTGACTGACTGACAGAATTGTTCTCCCAGATGGTGGATGGGGAGGTGGGTATATTTTGACAGATTCGTAAACAAGTCACTCTCGTGACTATGGGAAAAGTCCGAAACCCCCCCTTTTCCCCCCCCCTTCTCCCCCCTCCCTATCGTATCTCGGAAACAAAGAGACTTGAAGTGTTTTTTTTTAGGGATTCGGATAGAGGAGGGTCGGTAAAGTAAAAATCATTTTTCAAAGTGGCCCCCCTTGCCCCGCTTCTCCCCCCCCTTTAGGCGGATCTCGGAAATAAAGAGAATTACGTGTTTTTTTTTAGGGATTCGTATAGAGGAGGCTTGAGGAAGTAAAAACCATTTTGAAAATTTGACCCCCTTGCCCCCCTTCATCCCCCCCCTTTCGGATCTCGGAAGTTAAGAGACTTGGAACATTTTTTTTTTCAGATTCATATAGAGGGGCATTGCGTTAGTCGAAATCATTTTTAGAAACTCCCCCCCTCCCCCCCCCCCTCCACCCCCCCCCCCTCTTCACCCCTTTTTTTCTCTTTTGTTTACAGATTCGTATAGGATAGGAGGCTCGGGGAAGTAAAATGGTGGTACCGGTAAAGCGAAGGGGGGAGCGGGCGAGCGAAGCGAGCCGGCGACCCCCGTAGCGTAGGGATAATGTCATGATAGCTTTCCGGTGGTAGGTAGGTCCTGAGTGGAGCGAACCTGCGAGACCGAGTAAAGCGAAGGGGGGAGGTGGCGAGCGAAGCGAGCCGGCGACTTCCTTAGCGTAAAGAAGGTTGAGTGGGTGAAGCGTAACTCAGGGGCGACGACAAGCAAACTTTAGGGTAATGTCCTTTTAGTGGTAGTAGGAGATAGTAGGTAGGTGGTAGGTAGGTGATAGGTAGGTGTAGGTAGGTGTAGGTAGGTGTAGGTAGGTGTAGGTAGGTGTAGGTAGGTGTAGGTAGGTGTAGGTAGGTGTAGGTAGGTGTAGGTAGGTGTAGGTAGGTGTAGGTAGGTGTAGGTAGGTGTAGGTAGGTGTAGGTAGGTGTAGGTAGGTGTAGGTAGGTGTAGGTAGGTGTAGGTAGGTGTAGGTAGGTGTAGGTAGGTGTAGGTAGGTGTAGGTAGGTGTAGGTAGGTGTAGGTAGGTGTAGGTAGGTGTAGGTAGGTGTAGGTAGGTGTAGGTAGGTGTAGGTAGGTGTAGGTAGGTGTAGGTAGGTGTAGGTAGGTGTAGGTAGGTGTAGGTAGGTGTAGGTAGGTGTAGGTAGGTGTAGGTAGGTGTAGGTAGGTGTAGGTAGGTGTAGGTAGGTGTAGGTAGGTGTAGGTAGGTGTAGGTAGGTGTAGGTAGGTGTAGGTAGGTGTAGGTAGGTGTAGGTAGGTGTAGGTAGGTGTAGGTAGGTGTAGGTAGGTGTAGGTAGGTGTAGGTAGGTGTAGGTAGGTGTAGGTAGGTGTAGGTAGGTGTAGGTAGGTGTAGGTAGGTGTAGGTAGGTGTAGGTAGGTGTAGGTAGGTGTAGGTAGGTGTAGGTAGGTGTAGGTAGGTAGGTAGGTGTAGGTAGGTGTAGGTAGGTGTAGGTAGGTGTAGGTAGGTAGTAGTAGGTAGGTCCCCCCCTTTAGGCGGATCTCGAAAGTTAAGAGACTTGGAACATTTTTTTAAGCTTCATTGAAAAGGGCAATGCGTTAGTCGAAATCATTTTTGAAAGCTACCCCTCTCCCCCTCTTCACGCCTCGCGAGCTGCGCGCAGCTCGCGCACCCACGCAAATACTAGTTATACTATATAAAGCTAAACTACCACTGACTGACTCACTGACTCACTGACATAATTGTTCTCCCAGATGGTGGATGGGGAGGTGGGTATATTTTGACAGATTCGTAAACAAGTAACTCTGGTGAGTATGGGAAAAGTCCGAAACCCCCCCTTTTCCCCCCCCTTCTCCCCCCTCCCTATCGTATCTCAGAAACTAAAAGACCCGTATTTTTTTTTTTTTACGGATTCGTATAGAGGAGGGTCGGTAAAGTAAAAATCATTTTTCAAAGTGGCCCCCCTTGCCCCGCTTCTCCCCCCCCTTTAGGCGGATCTCGGAAATAAAGAGAATTACGTGTTTTTTTTTAGGGATTCGTATAGAGGAGGCTTGAGGAAGTAAAAACCATTTTGAAAATTTGACCCCCTTGCCCCCCTTCATCCCCCCCCTTTCGGATCTCGGAAGTTAAGAGACTTGGAACATTTTTTTTTTCAGATTCATATAGAGGGGCATTGCGTTAGTCGAAATCATTTTTAGAAACTCCCCCCCTCCCCCCCCCCCTCCACCCCCCCCCCCTCTTCACCCCTTTTTTTCTCTTTTGTTTACAGATTCGTATAGGATAGGAGGCTCGGGGAAGTAAAATGGTGGTACCGGTAAAGCGAAGGGGGGAGCGGGCGAGCGAAGCGAGCCGGCGACCCCCGTAGCGTAGGGATAATGTCATGATAGCTTTCCGGTGGTAGGTAGGTCCTGAGTGGAGCGAACCTGCGAGACCGAGTAAAGCGAAGGGGGGAGGTGGCGAGCGAAGCGAGCCGGCGACTTCCTTAGCGTAAAGAAGGTTGAGTGGGTGAAGCGTAACTCAGGGGCGACGACAAGCAAACTTTAGGGTAATGTCCTTTTAGTGGTAGTAGGAGATAGTAGGTAGGTGGTAGGTAGGTGATAGGTAGGTGTAGGTAGGTGTAGGTAGGTGTAGGTAGGTGTAGGTAGGTGTAGGTAGGTGTAGGTAGGTGTAGGTAGGTGTAGGTAGGTGTAGGTAGGTGTAGGTAGGTGTAGGTAGGTGTAGGTAGGTGTAGGTAGGTGTAGGTAGGTGTAGGTAGGTGTAGGTAGGTGTAGGTAGGTGTAGGTAGGTGTAGGTAGGTGTAGGTAGGTGTAGGTAGGTGTAGGTAGGTGTAGGTAGGTGTAGGTAGGTGTAGGTAGGTGTAGGTAGGTGTAGGTAGGTGTAGGTAGGTGTAGGTAGGTGTAGGTAGGTGTAGGTAGGTGTAGGTAGGTGTAGGTAGGTGTAGGTAGGTGTAGGTAGGTGTAGGTAGGTGTAGGTAGGTGTAGGTAGGTGTAGGTAGGTGTAGGTAGGTGTAGGTAGGTGTAGGTAGGTGTAGGTAGGTGTAGGTAGGTGTAGGTAGGTGTAGGTAGGTGTAGGTAGGTGTAGGTAGGTGTAGGTAGGTGTAGGTAGGTGTAGGTAGGTGTAGGTAGGTGTAGGTAGGTGTAGGTAGGTGTAGGTAGGTGTAGGTAGGTGTAGGTAGGTGTAGGTAGGTGTAGGTAGGTGTAGGTAGGTGTAGGTAGGTAGGTAGGTGTAGGTAGGTGTAGGTAGGTGTAGGTAGGTGTAGGTAGGTAGTAGTAGGTAGGTCCCCCCCTTTAGGCGGATCTCGAAAGTTAAGAGACTTGGAACATTTTTTTAAGCTTCATTGAAAAGGGCAATGCGTTAGTCGAAATCATTTTTGAAAGCTACCCCTCTCCCCCTCTTCACGCCTCGCGAGCTGCGCGCAGCTCGCGCACCCACGCAAATACTAGTTATACTATATAAAGCTAAACTACCACTGACTGACTCACTGACTCACTGACATAATTGTTCTCCCAGATGGTGGATGGGGAGGTGGGTATATTTTGACAGATTCGTAAACAAGTAACTCTGGTGAGTATGGGAAAAGTCCGAAACCCCCCCTTTTCCCCCCCCTTCTCCCCCCTCCCTATCGTATCTCAGAAACTAAAAGACCCGTATTTTTTTTTTTTTACGGATTCGTATAGAGGAGGCTCGGTAAAGTAAAAATCATTTTTCAAAGTTGCCCCCCTTCTCCCCCCTTTTAGGCGAATCTCGGAAATAAAGAGATTTTACGTGTTTTTTTTTAGGGATTCGTATAGAGGAGGCTCGGGGAAGTAAAAACCATTTTGAAAATTTGACCCCCTTGCCCCCCTCCATCCCCCCTTTCGGATCTCGGAAGTTAAGAGACTTGGAAGATTATTTTTTTCAGATTCATTTAGAGGGGCCTTTGCGTTAATCGAAATCATTTTTCGAAACTCCCCCCCTCACCCCCCTTCAACCCCCCCCCCCCCCTTTTACCTCTTTTTTTCTGTTTTGTTTACGGATTCGTATAGAGGAGGCTCGGGAAAGTTAAAACCATTTTTCAAATTTGACCCCCTTGCCCCCCTTCACCCCCCCTTTCGGATCTCGGTAGTTAAGAGACTTGGAACATTTTTTTTTTCAGATTCATTGAAAGGGGCCTATCCTGTGGTGGTACCAGTAAAGCGAAGGGGGGAGCGGGCGAGCGAAGCGAGCCGGCGACCCCCGTAGCGTAGGGATAAAGTCATGATAGCTTTCCGGTGGTAGGTAGGTCCTGAGTGGAGCGAACCTGCGAGACCGAGTGGAGCGAAGGGGGGAGGTGGCGAGCGAAGCGAGCCGGCGACCTCCTTAGCGTAACGAAGGTTGAGTGGGTGAAGCGTAACTCAGGGGCGACGACAAGCAAACTTTAGGTTAATGTTTTTAGTAGTAGCAGGAGGTAGTAGGTAGGTGGTAGGGGTAGTAGGTAGTAGGTAGGTGGTAGGGGAGTAGGTAGGTGGTAGGGGTAGTAGGTAGTAGGTAGGTGGTAGGTAGTAGGTAGTAGGTAGGTGTAGGTAGGTAGTAGGTAGGTGTAGGTAGGTGGTAGGTAGGTTTAGGTAGGTAGTAGGTAGGTGTAGGTAGGTGGTAAGTAGGTGTAGGTAGGTGGTGTCATTCGTGAGATTCATATAGAGGCTCGGGGAAGTATAATCCGTTTTTCAAATTTGAACCCCTTGCCCCCCTTCACCCCCCCTTTAGGCGGATCTCGGAAGTTAAGAGACTTGGAACATTTTTTTTTCAAATTCATTGAGAGGTGCAATGCGTTAGTCGAAATCATTTTTCAAAGCGCCCCCTCTCCCCCTCTCCACGCCTCGCGAGCTGCGCGCAGCTCGCGCACCCACGCAAATACTAGTCTTTATATAAAGCTACTAGCTGTTGCCCGCGACTTTGTTCGCGAGGAAATTTTGCCGTGTATGTATGTGTGGGACTGCCTCTGGGATGTACTATGCCAAATCGAATGACAAATGTCAATCGAAGCGAATATATTCCCTTAAACTCTCCCTGTCGTAAAATCTGCTCCCACACATACATATGTCTTAACTATATATTATCTCTCTACCAATCTTCGGCTTCAAAAAGCCAAGGATTTCATTTACATACTTGCGGGAGACCTTACTGCAGGTCGGCCCAAAAAAAATGGTTCGCTAATAGTTATAACTTGCTAAATTTCAGGCCGGAAGTACAAAAATCAACTTACATAGAAACTCACGAGAGCCTTTAGAACTCCCTAATCCGACCCTGAACCAAAATCTGTTCTTAGCAAACTTCTCACCATAAACTACGTCCCCGCCAAAATTCAAGACTGTTGCGCAAAAAATGAAGGACTTTCAGACAAACTTGTGAGAGCCTTTAGACCTCCCTTATCCGGCCCTGTCGCAAAATCCGTTCATAGCAGACGTCTACTGACTATAAACTACGTCGCTGCCAAACATCAAGATTGTAGCACGAAAAATTAAGGACTTTCATACAAACTTGTGAGGGCCCTTAGATCACACTAATCCGGCCCTGTCGCAAAAACCGTTCATGGACGTCTACTAACTATAAACTACCTCTCTGCCAAAAATCATCTTTGTACGTCCAGCGGTTTTCGAGATTTCGTGATGAGTGAGTGAGTGAGTGACCTTTCGCTTATATAGATAAAAATAATCGACTAAAATACTACACACTTTACTTTAAAATAAGAAGCATAGCCTGCGAAAACATTGTAACAACTTATCTAATAAAATAAACGACAAATAAAACCTTTTCGAAGTTTAATTACCTATAAGAAATTCTAAATACCGCCGTCCCGTTACAACGTATAAAAATAACGAATACCAAAAATATAATTTCATTCATACAAAACTTTCCTCGAGAGTCACGACAAAGGAAAATATCGTGAGGAAAGTTTTGAGTACTTTTGAGTATAAATGTGGAGGGGTATAGGAGTCGAGGAAGACCAAAGAAACGATTGATGGACGGTGTAAAGAACGATTAGTTGCTCTCGCCATTGATTCCATGTTCCTAGAACCTGGTGTGGACCACACCTGAGTTTAACAAATGGTAGCACTTTAAAGCTTAATATTTCACAAACGAATCCCCTAATCGAAAAAGTATTTGAACAAACTCGCAATATTTTTTAAAGACCTTGATACTCGTACATTAAAAAAAAAACGAGATTTTATTTTACCACTTTGTCAGCGTAACTCATAAAAAAAAAACCTTTCTAGTACTTATAGTCGTTGTGCGGACAGACAGACGTACATGGCGAAACTATAAGGGTTCCCTACGGGTTACGGTACAAGGGTTGACTACGGATCCCTAAAAAGGTAGAAATTTTAATGACCCTAGCCAATACAGACCAATAGTCCTAGCAATATCAAAAATATTTTTTAAGGGTCATAATTATGGTCAAGCCTGCCACACTATTCCCAAACCACTGTAACTCCTGTCAGCCAGAATCAACAGTGGCAACCACAAACAGAAAGGAATAGCGGAGGAGTAGGAAAAACATAATTTCCACTTCCCTCCATATCAGCAGGAGACAGAACCGTAACCGGAATCATATTATTACACAGAATTTTTTCTCCGTATTTTTTTACCGTTTTGCCACGGTAACGAAACATGGCGTATTAGTAAATAAAACAAGTCTTTATTGGATACCCAATTACCCATACCATACCGTCCTGAAATAATTTCTTGTACCGGTCATCTTAGTACGCTATACTGAATTCACCCCATTAGTAGCTGTCTGGTGAACAGTCTCTTATACCCGGTATATCAGATACAAGAACTATGGAATACGTCTGCTGCTAGACATGGCTATCGTCTATGACAAATTGACAATGTAGGTATCACACGGGATCTGATTTCATCATCATCAGCCATAAGATGTCCACTGCTGGACAACCCATATTGCCCCCCCCCCATAGAACGTCTGCCTGCCGCTTGCATCCACCGGTCTTATTATACGAATCTTATTTACTAAATTAAAAATCTTGCTGATAGGAAACACTTAGATGACGATTGACGACACGTGTTTGTTACAAAACGTGCGATCGAATATAGTGACAACAAACTGGTCTATTCCACAATATAGCCCTCAAGTTAAAGGGGAAAATATACAAGTCCGTGATTAGACCTGTCGTACAGATCAGAATCAGAGTGCTGGGCTTTGAAAAAGATGCATGAAAAACGATTGCATGACGTAGCGGAGATGAGAATGTTGAGATAGATGTGCAGAGTAGTGACAAGAATGGATAAGGTAAGGAATGAGTATATTAGAGGAAGTTTGAAAGTGTCGTTTATCTTGGTATGGTCATGTAATGACGAGGGATGAAATGCATGTGACTATAAAAGAAGATATAAATGTTGATGGATGGAGAGGGAGAGGAAGGCCAAAGGTACGATGGATGGATTGTGTGAAGAATGATATGAATGAAAAAGGACTAAATGCCACCTTGACGTCTATCAGGGAAGAATGGAAGAAGAAAACGTGTTGCGCCGACCCCAAATAGAATGGGATAAGGGCAGGGAAGATGATGAGTGTAATAGAATGTATACTTTTCTTGACCGGCCAAAAAATATGTGACAGGTGGTCACATAAATATTATGTGTGTGGTTCGCAGATGATATCTTCGTACTATTTAAAAGCCCTACAACATTATTTAAGCTTTTAACGTAATGTTTAGCAGTGTTGGGCAAAATTTAGTTAGATTGATGATTGATGACTAACGATTAAATTGTTCAATCAGGACTAACGACTAATAACTAAAAAAAAAAAACAATCATTAGTCATGAATTAAGTGATAATATATTTTTCAACACACTTGCTCATAAAGTGGCTATAATTTCACCGCAATTAGGCACATAATGACACCTATAATCAAACTGTGACTTTTTCATTGCTATTATTCACTAGTGAGATTAGGGTTTTTTTTTTTTTAATTTTATTGGTTGAGTTGCTATGTTCTTAAAAAAGTTTCGATACCTACAAAAAAGATCGTGTTCAACAGTAAAACTTAATTAATGTACACACGGCTACACATCAAGCTATACAAAACCAGTTAATCTTGGCCTCACTTTACTAGATCTTTTCGCACAATGAACGATCAGATTATACTGGTTTTGTATAGCTTGATCACTTGATGTGTAGCCGTGTGTACCTAGTGCTTGCTCATTTCATGCAAATTTCAACTTGTACATCTATCTATATCTATAAAAGCGAAAGGTCACTCACTCACTGATTCATCACGAAATCTCGAAAACCGCTGGACGTACAAAGATGATTTTTGGCAGGGAGGTAGTTTATGGTTAGTAGACGTCGACTAAGAACGGATTTTGCGACAGGGCCGGATTAGAGTGGTCTAAGGGCCCTCGCAAGTTTGTATGAAAGTCTTTCATTTTTTGCGCTACAATCTAGATTTTTGCCAGAGACGTAGTTTATAGTCAGTCGACGTCTGCTATGAATTATTTTGCGACAGGGCCGGATTAGGATGGTCTAAGGGCCCTTACAAGTTTGTATGAAAGTCCTTCATTTTTCGTGCTACAATATCGTGAAAAAAAAAAAAATACTATCAAGAGACAGTGCAATGATTGAGTCAACTCACACGCGGCCAATGTTGTAGTATATCGGTTGGCGATCCGCGCATGTGGCATAATTCTCACACATTCTTGCCAGCAATCAAGTACATAATATTGGAAAAAGATTCGCCAGGTGTTATCCTGGTGAATTCCGTAATACTCGTATCTACCTATTTGAAAGAGCCAGTTTTGTTCAAAGGGCCAAAAAAGTAGCAATTTTGTTTGATGCCCTTCTTCTTCTTTTGTTCATTTTTAGAACTGCTTTGATTTGTGGGGTAATCACATCCTGCTAAGGTATTTTTTATCAAGGTAGCCAATAAGTTGAAAAGAGAAGAAGAAAAGAGAAGACATGCACGGACATGTTTTAATGGATAACAAGTAGAAGATACATAGGACATTGGAATATCGTCCGAAAACACCCAAACGATAAAGGAATCCAACACAATGAAGATTTTCCAGTTTCCATTGATGCTAAGAACGAGTGCGGTGTTACCTCACACCGGGTTTTCCTATCGTCTATTTTGGATTACTCAGTGTGTGGAAAATACTCACGGTTTCTGGTCAACAATCAAGTTTATTAGAAGAAGATTCACCAGACGACCATCAGGATTCAGAGATCAGAAGAGCCAATCTTTCTCCATGAGCTAGAAACATGCAACTTTGATGGGTGTACCTTATTTTTTCATTCAAATAACTCCTCATGTTTGTGTAAGAGTAATTTTGTTTTTAGAGGACTTCAAAAACTTCAATATTTTCTAGGGCTTTGTTCTTTAGCACTTTTTATATTTTTTGCTCCATAAACACAGGCTTTCTGACCTAGTTTAGGAGGCAGAAGGTTGCATTTTAATGTCTACACTTAAGAACTTTATTTACTGTCTGTTATGGTTAGTTATTGTTGTCCTTTTGTTTAAATAAAAACATAATTATTATTAAGTATTATTAAAGTAATAGCTATTATACATTATGTTGTATATTGCATTTGCAAATGTTTTGTCGAGGCATAGATTATGATTTCTTGGTGCGGTAAAGACAACACCCACTACTCGCACTAAATTCGCTAAAAGAGCTCCAAGATACATGGGTCCATACATTTATCAATACGCCAACAAAATCATGGACATAGTGGCTTGCTCAAGGCATACTTGTAAATCAAAAGTTAATAAGTGCCTATCAGCTCAAGACCATGCAAGGACTGAAGCTCTCCTGTCTGCTATTCTATAAATCCCTCGTAGATTCTGTCGTAACTCGTAGGCATAAACCAATCTTATATACATACAAATACTCTCCACACAAACCCTACAATTGTAATCCCCTTTAAAACACACACACACACACACATGTTCTTAGGTGGAAACATGCAAAATTACAATTTAGAAGTTGGTGTAGTCACAAACCAAACATGAAAAAAAACCGGCCAAGTGCGAGTCGGACTCGCGCACCGAGGGTTCCGTAAAAAAACTATATTATGTGATGTAACTAAAAATTTATGGTTTTCGTAATTATTCCTTTATCTATGCTATAAGACGTTGCTTCGTACCAAATTTCAAGATTCTGAGTTCACGGGAAGTACCCTGTAGGTTTTGATTCCCTTGCGAGTGTCGAAAATTTGCGGCATAAACGGGAGTATCTTTTGATCGCGTTGACTTAGAAGTTTGATTTTTTCACAGCTCCAAGAGACCATAGACTTGAGTATTTGATATGAATTTCAGCTTGATACCTCCACGCGTTCCTGAGAAAAAAGGTCTTGACAGACAGACAGACGGACAACAAAGTGATCCTATAAGGGTTCCGTTTTTTCCTTTTGAGGTACGGAACCCTAAAAATTACAATTGAGAGGATTGTGACTAAGACACAAACCTCTCAATTGTAATTTTGCATGTTTTCTTTAGTTAAGTAACTTTCAATATTGTTTAGACTAAGTAACCAAATTATTACTGAACTAGCGCACTATAATGTGTCATTAACGCAGGTATAACTAGATTACACGGCACAGGGTATCCTAGTGTGGGGTCTAGCGCTACTTAATTGCACTATCTCTTTACTTTTTTATGTTTTATCTTACTATCTCTAATTAATGTGCTTTACGTGTTTTCAAAACGTGTATAAATCAATTATTATTATAAGGTATCCCAATCGTGACGTTCTCGAGTGTTTTTATAATGTTTCTTTCATGACGAAAAATTTGAGTTAGTATGAATATGTCCAAAGAAGCGATGGATGGGGATGTGTAAGATGACATTGTTGGAAAAGGGTTGATAACTGAGTCGAAAGGAGGAGCATTTTTATAATCATTATTGTTTATAAAATAAATAGTAGAATACAATTTCGTGTAATTGTTGATAGGTTAACTTCCTCGTATAGGTATGTCAGTACATTCACGGCACTCCTTCATAAATACCTAAATAGGCTCATGTCATTATTGTTGTGAATCGTAAGCATTGAATGCAGTGCTGGAATACAATCAGCCAGCAGCATGCATTAGCATAAATGCATCAGAAGCGATATGCATAACTTGGCACGACATTAAGCATAATTAGGCGGTGACCTACTTTTTTATCAAAGCTCGTCGTCGATACGCGCGCGGGCGCATGGCACACACGCGCATTACCAGCGCGAACACGACGCACGCGTACAACACACCTACAAATCCTACAATACAGCGCTCTAGACAAACCACTCAGATAAACATGTATTTATATACATTGTTTGTAATCAAACTTTAAATAGATAACGGGTGATAACCGCATACCTATTATATAGGTATTTTTATTATTCCTTGCGATATGCGTATTCATAAAAAAAAATATTCTGTTGCATAAAAAGGCCTCCTAGGTTTAATTTATTTAAGTCTGCTGCTCCAATCAACAATGGTTAGCGTCTCATTATCTAATACTTATGTCGTACCCTAAGAAATGCTATGAGAACCCCCTGAGAACTCATTGATCTAGACACGATGTGACAGACAATCGACATCTCGCAATACATTTTTTTTTTTGTTAGCCTATATTGATCCACTGCGCTGGGCAAAAGCCTTCTCCATAGTTTTCCACTCTTCTCTCCGTGCGGCTTTCTCCGTTTTTTTCTTTCTTTTTTTTTTCTTTCTTTCTCGCAATATATTATCAATAATAAATCCTTTGGTAAAATTTCTTTTTAGATTTCAATCATCATAAAAACAAAAATATCATTCAATTTAACAAGCTTATTTTATGTAAAATTATATACACAACATCTGTCATTTAAATCAGATTACAAAAAGGGTTCATATTGTTATACTTTTGTAATCTGATTCAAAACATATACATTTATTCTGTACCTACATACATACTATAATATGATTATTTATGAATAGTGAGAACGCTATTCTCACATACATGTAAATAAGCGGAGCCTTGGCCTGGTTACCACGATTTTAGCGTTATTACAAAATACTCAAGTGATGCGGCGCTCGCGCAGCGAAGTGGGGACTACGCACACACAGGCCAGCGGCCACGGTTCCAAACAAAAATATTTCACTCTTTTTTATAGTATTGATATTTTGGTAAGTATCTTATTTTTAAATAACTAATGGAATTTTCCTTTTGTTCAGTAGAGATTGAAGAAACTTTCCATTAGCTCACCGTATAATAATAGAATAGCATCATACCAATTTATTACCGGTTCCGTACCAAAAGATCCATACCATCATCTAGATAGGAGAAAATTAATTGGTTTAATCGATTTAGACGAGTCTACGATGAACGATCACTCCGATCGAGGTGGACCAACATTATTTTTCCGAAGTACTTAATACATTAGTACAGACATTAAGCTAAAACTTTTAATAAAAAGTTCGTTCGTCCGTTCGTTCAAACACCTACGTGAGCTCCTGCATATAGTATAGCCTTGCTTTCTAGAATGCAATAGTAAACAAATTAAACACATTCAAAAGAAATACAAAACCCCTCAAACGTTTATTAACTAAAAATGCTGAAGGCTCAACTTTGTGGTAATCAGTTTGAATTCTATTGACTTCTATGAATTAATGTAGATGATTGTTATGACCTGAAATTACCAATGTAGGTATTTTCAGAGCCTAAAATTAGACGTCTCTGTCTCTGCATCAATCTTTATATAGTAACTTATAATAATATTATAAATGCGAGTTAGGATGTCGGGATGTTTGTTACCTCGGTTTGTTACTTACACAATCACGCCAGATTGACTAAACGGATTGGGATGAAATATGGCAAAGAGGTTTTGGAAAGCACTTCAAAATTTCCACGCAAAAGAAGTCGCGGGCAACCGCTAGTAAACAATATCTGGGTTAATAGACCTACAGCAGTTTCAAATATTAACAAGTGATTTAGGTACCTACTCCGCATGAGCACAAGGTACATCAATAAAGAACAATTAATATAAAATGTGCAAGCAGACATACATAATTATGAATGTGCAGCATATGTGGAAGTGGCACAAGGTTGTCGGTAGAAACGGTTGCGCGGGTTGTAAAGAAACAACGGATACCGATCATTTGCCTGAAAGCATCAATTTTGATCAATGTAATATCTTCATCACGTCCACTGGGTTTAAAAACTTTGTCGTAGTTATGGTTATACATGGTTTATTTCATCACCCACAGCCCAAATTCACCCAAATATCCGTTTTGACGTTCGTACGTTTTTGTTTTCAAGGGTTACCACTGAAAACCAGCGCTGTGCTGTGGGTCCCCATAGCACAGCACCATGCTGAGTGGTAACCTATTTGTCGCAGTTGTGTTCCATTTTCTCATTTGTTTAATTTTACTATTATGTTTTTTCACTAAGTATAATGTTAAATAATATTAAGAAATCTATTGTCCAAATCTCAATTGTTAGAAAAATATGTCGCCTGTGATACAGGTTTAACCTATTACAGGCATCGAATTCTGTTATACTTACCTACATTATTTTTAAGATTTAAATTGTATTTACTGTGCCAACTCTAATTTCTGAATAAATATATAATTATTATTAAGCTATTGCATAGCTTCTATCGCGGGCCTTGAGCGTGGAGAGCGAATCCAGAAATTCCGTAACGAAAATATTAAGTAATCAACCAGGTTGCTATGGTTACGGAAAATAACAAGGTTGTCAACTGAGGTTGTCAAATTAAATAATTTATAACCTCACGTGTAGAGGTGTAAAGTTTTTCTGTTTTGTCTCTCTGCTTTCTCCTTCTAAAATATTCTTACTCGTATAATTTGTGTACAAAGTGGTTTAAATATGAATAAACAAAGTGCATTTTTTAATGAAGAAAGTCACGAAAAATTAGTGAAAGAGTGAGTAATCTATATACATTCATTTTATTATTATTACGCATCTATCATACGTTTTATTGGTTTTTGCATTACTATTCTGCGAATCGGTCATATAAAACAATTCGTTTTCTTATAAAATATCTAAAATAAAATAAATAATTTTCATATTTTTTCAATGTTATGACGCTTACGTCAGGCTGACAAGCTGTCAATACTTTTTCTTTTAATTTTTTTGTCATAGAGTTTCTTATTAGCTTAGTCTATCAAGGTTACTTTTGATTTACTTATATAATTTAAATTCTTTTTAAAAAATACTGCATAAATAAAATAAATAAATAATTATTTGCATAAGTTGATAAAAAATGCTATGCAATAGCTCTACCGCGGCAGTCTCCGAGTGCCACATCAACTTTTTATTATTTTTTAGTTTATGTAAACGCAAACTTTTGTTTTTTATTTTTTGTATAGTCGACCAAGAAATTGGTTTACCACTCTAAGGTTGAATATCATTTGCACGTACAAAACATCAAGTGCTATTTTCACGTCAGAATCTGTCAATCTGTCATCCTTAGCGAATAATTATGTTACTGGGAGATGTCATCAAAAGTGGTAAACCAATTTCTTGGTCGACTATACCTATTTTTTTTTAAATATTAGTTGCAAGTTGTGTGTTTACTGCTTTTTTATTGTATAATATTTCTGCGACAATAAATATTTTTATCTATTGCATAGATTCTATCGCGGGCCTTGTTGAGTTGAGCGTGGAGAGCGAATCCAGAGATTTCCTAACAAAAATATTCAGTTAAGATTCAACATGGTTGCTATGGTTACGGAAAATAACAAGGTTGTCAACTGAGGTTGTCAAATTAAATAATTGTTTGTCTTTTTGCTTTCTCCTTCTAAAATATTCTTACTCGTATAATTTGTGTACAAAGTGTTTTAAATATGAATAAACAAAGTGCATTTATTAATGAAGAAAGTCACGAAAAAATAGTGAAAGAAAATTAGTGAGGAGTGAGTACTCTATAAACATTCATTTTATTATTAGTACGCATCTATCATAAGTTTTATTGGTTTTTGCATTACTATTCTGCGAATCGGTCTAAAACGATTAGTTTTCTTATAAAATATCTAAAATAAAATAAATAGTTTTCATATTTTTCAATGATAAGACACTTACGTCAGGCTGTCAATACTTTTTCTTTTAAATTTTCTGTCATAGAGTTTCTTACTAGCTTACTTAGTCTATATAATGTACATCGCGCGAAATTCGAAGATCAAACTCTTAATATCGTTATTTTTGTTCAAATTTTTTGAATGAATAATTATTTTGGTGTGTAATTACACTAATAATACCTAATTATTTTAAATATCTATTATTGCATAAGTTGATAAAAAATGCTATGCAATAGATTTACCGCGGCAGTCTCCGAGTGCCACACGTTTTTTCTTCTTCTTTCCACTGCTGGGTTTATTATGCCTCTCGTTTCTGGAGCCAATCTCTATGGTTTATTTACTCGACAATAATCAATCAGAATTTTACTATTTTTAAGTCCTGTTGTATTCAACAATAAAATTATGACCTTATGTACATTATATTGATATTGTGTTTGGACGAGTTATGAGTTGTATGTTGGGTAATTATGTTCCCTAACTTGGCAAGGTCATAACATGAAGCGATTGGGCAAAAAACGTCAGCCACATGCCACATAATCATGTTGATAATCTAATTCTAATACAATGTAAATTGTATTTATTTATGAATTGCTATATAGCATTAAACGTGTACGTAGGAGATCGTAGTTAAATAAAAACATCCGCCCGGATAGATCTTCAGGTTAAGCGGTGGTTGCTAAGGTTGATCCGAGGATGGGTGACCAACCATTATATACCGAGTTTCCTCCGTGCCTCGGAAAGCACGTTAAAGCATTGGTCCCGGGCTCCCGGCTGATTTGAACATCTTTGACAGTCGTTACAGGTAATCGGTAGCCCGAAAATCTGACAATCAGTTTTACCAAGGAGTCCTATTAACCCAATACTAATTGGGTTGTGGAGGTGAGATAGGCAGTCACTCCATGTAAAATACTGGTATTCAGCTTCATCCGGTTAAACTGGAAGCCGACCTCAGTATAGTTGAGAAAAGGTTAGATAGGCAGATGATGATGATTACACGTATTGTGCAATTTGACTAATGCCCGGTTTCTGAGGCACTTTATCTGTGGTTTATCTATTCAAATGTACGCATATGAATAGATACACAACAGATAAACCACAGATAAAGTGCCTCAGAAACCGGGCATAAGTTACACACTTTATGGTAAACTTTCAATTTAGGTGGGTATGATGCACCTTTTTTTTATTATCTTCTTGTGGTTTGTACCACAAACGGTGACACGCATTTAACTGACGTTACATTTAAATAAAATGGGTAACGAACTCCTTTGTTGGTAGCGAAGTAGCGATACACAGTGACGTCTCCACGGTACGTGTGCTGCAATATGCGCGACGCTGTGTCCCACTTATCAATTTCACCAAAGGGCAACAGTTGTAAGCGCAGAAGATGAATCTACACATTCAACTGTAGCAAAGACAAAATTTAACATGAAATGAAAAATGAAACGTAATTTTAGGATACGTGGCAAACTGGCAATAATTCAGAAGCACAGAAAATATAGTTCTTAGGATGTTTTTTTGTTCATATTTTTACCCTGTTTTATTTTCAATGCGATCGTGTTTTCGTTAATTTTAAATTAACCTTGTAAAAAAATCTGTATATTCTACATGTTTTGAATATGATACCTAGCCACGCCTAGGTGGTTTTGACCATCACATGTTTACATACCTAATTGCTTAGTCGCAAATGCGCGCTAGAAAAAAATAAAATTACGTTTTACCGAAATCCTTTGTTCTTTGGATATTCTGGTTGCACATCGGAGTCGACTCTTGCACAATAAAGTAACCTTCGAAATGGAAAAGAAACGCCCGGGCGCCCCCCCCCCCCCCCTCTCACGTTTCGTCTCGTCGTCGTTTGCCTTATCGAAACTACTTCAAAATCGTTGGAAGTTTTTAAAAACTTTACAGGAAGCATTAAATTGTTTAACTCATTTCCACCGTTTCTACAATTTTTCTCTTCATGCCGTTCTCAATATTATAAGTTTAACCCTTCTTTGCATGATTTTTCCTATTTAAAAAAAAAAAATCAGGGTGATGTAATTAATGCTCTAGATTAAAGGAAAAATATAAAAAAAAATCCTAATGTAAATAAAAGTATGTATTATGTAAAAAAACTAAAAAAAATGTAAAAAAATAAAAATAAATGTAAATGTAAACAAAATAAAAAAGAAAATATAAATAAAAATAAATAAATAAATAAAAATAAATAAAATAAATGTAAATGTAAAAAACAACATAAAATAAAGATTTACAAAACAAATTTTGCCATACATTACAAGTGAAATTACTGCATAGTGATGTAAATTTCCATCACATAGTTTTGAGAAATTTATTCACAGTGTTTTGATATAAATTGTACATAAAACAACAAAAACATGAAAACAAACCTTTTTTCCACTCATTTTCACTTTTACTGTATTTTCATATCTCAGTTTATTTCCTTAAAAAAAACTAAAATCTCGCTCCTTTTTTCCAGTCGCAACAAACAGCGGAATGACAAGTTCTAGGCCTGGTAATTGACAGTGACGTTTGCTATTTTTTGACAACTGCGTTTTGTTGTACGCAATAGTCGCATAAAATGTTGCCAGCATCAACAAATTTACAGTACTTGGGTTTTGAGTACCTTTTTTTGTTGACTAAATATTATGATTGAAATTTCCATCACCATGCAAAGAAGGGTTAATTAAGTATTTCATTAAACCTTTTTTAAAAGTTCACGTAATGTCGCATTGGTAATTATTATTACAGGAGTTTTAAATCAGGACATAGCACTTGAGTCGCTTAACAATGCCAATTCTGAGAAATGGCCTGGAGTAGAATCAATTGTCGCATTCATTGCTTCAATATCTCTCGAGCTGTGAAAGGAAATAAGAATATAAAGGTACTTGCGTATTGAAAGTAAATGCTAGCTAGTGGTCCGACTCATATTGATACTACTCATGTATTTTGTATCCATCTACAGATATACCAGGGCGGAGTGATAAGTCTGGTAAAATCTATTTTGTAATAAAATTATCGCAAATTCCATGTAATCTCCTTGTTCACGACTCTTTTGAGGGACTATATTTAAATTTTCAGCCAGTACCGCCGGTTAGTTTTTTTTTGAGAGCCATTAAATGAAAACAATGGAACGCATTTTCGCAAAGATGGAGAAAAGTGAATTTCGAGTGTTGATTAAACATTATTTTTTGCGCAAAAAAAACTATTACGGAAACGAAACAAAGGCTTGATTAATATTATGGGGACTCTGCTCCGTCGATTAAAATGATTCATAAATGGTTAACGGATTTTCGGTGTGGTCGTACAAGCACAAGTGATGCTGAACGCCCAGGACGCCCAGTTGAGGTCACTACTCCAGAGATGATCTCTAAAATCCATGACATAGTGTTGAACGACCGAAGAGTAAAAGTGAGCGAGATAGTCGAGATAGTAGGCATCTCAGACGAACGTGTGCGCAATATCTTACACCAACATTTAGATATGAAAAAGCTTTCCGCGCGATGGGTGCCGCGTTTACTGACTATAGGTCAAAAACGCATGCGAGTTAGCACTTCGAAGGCAGGTTTGGTGTCGCTACAACGAAATAAACCTGATTTTTGCGTCGTTATATAACGGTAGACGTAACGTGGATCCACCACCATACAACAGAAACCAAGGAACAATCGAAACAATGGATTGCTAGGGGCGAACCAGCTCCGAAGAAGGCCAAAGCAGTTTTATCGGCCAATAAGGTGATGGCTACAGTTTTCTGGGACGCACGTTGGTAATCCATATTGACTACCTAGAGAAGGGTAAAACGATCAATAGCGAATATTATGCCAATTTATTGGACCAATTTAACCAAATGTAACCTGAAAAACGACCGCATTTGGCTAAGAAGAAAATCCTCTTCCACCAAGACAACGCACGAGTGCACACCTGCGCGATTGCCATGGCCAAATTACATGAGTTGCGATAAGAGTTGCTATCTCACCCACCATATTCGCCAGATTTGGCCCCTTGCGACTATTTTCTGTTTCCGAATTTTAAAAAATGGCTCGGTGGAAAAAGATATAGCTCCAACGAGGAGATCATGCTAGAAATCAATGCCAATTTTGAAGGGTTGCCTAAGTCGTACTTCACGGAAGGGATCGAAAAGTTTGAGAAACGCTGGATGAAGTGCATTGAGTAAGATGGAAATTACGTTGAAAAATAAATCATAATTTTTAAATAAAGTTGTCTCCTTGTTTCATTTTTACCAGACTTATCACTCCGCCCTCGTATTATATGTACTTGTAAATTCTGATTTTATGTACCCACTTGTGAATATAGGTCAATAAATGGTTGTGTTCAGATATGGTAACCAACATATATAATAATATTTTTGTCAATGTTTTAAAAATTACACAACTGAAACAAAAGTAATATTAAAGCATGTTCTAGGTACAAAAGGTTTGTTACGTAACGAACTGCTGACAGTTTTTCATCACGTACTACTCGTACCTACATATGGCACAAGTATTGAGTAACTTCAACTCAGCATATATATTTAAACAGGCCTGTAGGATGCATTTTAGGAAGCATATTATGACACTTTTTTAAAGAATTCGTTAACTTTTTGGCTATCTATCTACGTAATTAATTATCCAGTCCGTGAACTAATCTAAATAAAATCAATCTAAGTACTGATTTATTAAAGTATTTATAACAAAAACAATTTGTAATTTAGGTTTTAAAAAACTTGTACACTACACTGCACTTATCCAGTTTTCAATAGCGTTTTACTATGCTACTGCATAAAGATATTGATCCTACACTATCTAGCAATACTGAATCGCTTTTCTTTTTATTGGTGATATTTGCCCTTCGTCCGTCTGCGAAGCATACCTATGCTCTACTTTCCTTCTCAATGGGATTATTATTAGTAATTGACTTTCTGCTACAAGTAAGAAATTGAAAAGATTTATTTCCAATTATACCTGATACTACGGGAAAGTATTAATACCGTCAAAGGTAATTCAATCACAGGGACCTCGATCTGCAACGACGGTTATAGCAATTTTATTAAAAGGTATGGCTTTAAGGCTCTAAGACGGTCTAATTAATTCCGATATCAATATAAGCGGCTTTTCCTGAGTTCTTTGATAGCGTACCTCAGCAATGAATGAAGTCAGTTGGCATTAGTTGGCAATCAATTCAGGATTCTTTGCAGTCTCAGTTTTTATATACTATGCAGTTTTTTCCGGGCATAGTAGTACTTTAGTAAATTAGAGTTAGTTAGTGCATGTGACGTCCACCGTTCGCAATTACGTACGCACGTTCACCTCGTGTTGTTATTTGTTGATCCCCACGTGACGTTATGCAGTCAGCGCCCTATTACCTGACCTGACCCCACTTACAAAGGAGATGGCGGAAAGGGGTACAATGCAAGGCAGTGACGGTAAGTAGCGCCCTATGCAAACCACTGCTTTACTCCAACGAGCCATGTGTAAATGTTAGTTATTTTGATACTTTCTTATGCATCACCCCCACAATTCTAAAGCTGATGCTACGATGTTCACTCTAGGTATCTTTTACAAAGCATCTCATTAAAATAGATTTATAAATTTGAGGGATAATAAACGCCCAGAAAATGACGGCAAAAGAATTTATTTTTCAAACATGTTCGGATTTTTTTTGTCGTTATTAAGAACCTTCAAAGAAGAAATTTAGTCTAATGCCAAATGTAGAAAGTACCTAATGATAGCGAAATACCATCCCTGAAAACTTTCAAGTATATTGGAAATTAAAATGAGTCGTAATGATGTCAACTATGATGTTGCATGCAGTAAATTATTTAAACCAGATTCCTTTATATTATTATGTCAGAGTGCTCTGAAAAGTGGGTCATGGAGACTTGCCCAGACATCGGCTTTGTACCAGGTAATTATTAGTCAACTATGTATTGCAATTTTATGACAACACCGCTGATATGTGTAGATCATATGAATGAATCCTTATGGTTGTTAAAAGCTGAATCGATCACAAAATCGTCGGTCCACTTAGTTGAGCCCTTAGAACAACGCACAGAGAATGAGAAAAGTTTGCTCCAACAGGAAAACCAGTCAATTCATAAAGTTTGTTACTGTGTTCCCCTTTCAATTGTGGGCACAATTCACTTTTGTGTTTTTGTTTGCATTGTTCTGGCAAAATGTTATGATTTTATAAGAAAAAATGAAGGAAAATTGCTTTAGGTTTACGTCTGGGGAAAGTATGAATGGTTGAAGAAAAGTTCATTTCTGTTTTTTTGCTTTCTTAATAGAATTAGTAGGATTCTTATTCAATTCACATTCAATTTCTGTAACAACAATATGGACAATTCAATGTGGACAATAAGCGTGGGATATTTTGCCGAATCCCTAGAGTGCGTTTGGTTAAAGGTTACTTTTAAGGGCATAATTAATATATACTCATTTTTTTTCGAGAAATACACGTGTACCTACAAAAAATATTCCAAACCCCACCCACACACCCCGCGAATTGCAGCCATAAGTATTGTTTTTTTAATCGGCTGATGTAGGATATGGATATCAATAAAATGCTATACCTTATAGACACCTAATCTTATAGACTTGCAATAAGATCATTTGCACGTCTCTAGGTGAGGTTAGAATATTTTACCGCTCAGTACCTAACTATGTGCCTACTTACATATATCTTTTAACAAACTCGAATAACCTAATGTACTTAAATATGGAGCTGTTCCCCGACATGATTGATGATTATCTTGTATGTTGTCATATTATTTATTACTCTTTAAAGTTTTATTTTATGGTGTTTTACTTTGTACCCATTCAGAATTTTATTTTGTTTCTTTTTTTGGGTCGGGGGTTTTTTTAATTTTTAATTTCGAAGAAATTAGATTTATCTGTATTTACACTCCTTTCGTGGATAAATCCTTAAAACGGTCCACTTGTTGCACGTCTGAAGCCGCATGAGTTAGGTTTCAGAAGTTTGCAGGAAATGTTGGGCAAGTTGTAAAGTTACGCAGGCATCTATTTCTAACCAAATAACTTTTTACGAGCTTAAAACAAAAGTTATAATAACTGGTCATTTTTTATGACATTCGAGTAGGTAAGTATAATTCACAAACACTTATCATTGTTAGTAATGCTTTTCTTTTTAATTGTTAAGTATAGAAAAGTTGGTTTTCAACGTTTTTTTTCCTATTTTGCTTTGCTCTACGCAAACTTGACACTCAGTACCTACTCTTGCCTGTGTGTGAACGGTGTATGGAATGATACTCCAAGAAATCAACAGTTTCTGTATGGTTTTCCTTTTAGTTGTAGTTTTTTTTTATCTTTTCGCTAGATCCTGGTGTCAGAGTTTTTATGCGTCCCCAGGGGCCTCTGACTTGACTTTACATGCCGTCGAGAAATATCTCTCGGGCATGGTTTCCTCGCGATGTTTTCCTTCACCGGAGCAAGTGACAATTATACAATACGCACACGATTTAGAAGAATAAGGTGTCCTGTGTTCGAACTCGGGACCTTTGACTGGCCAACGGTCACAATACTAGGCTATCACTGCTTAGTGCTTACAAGTGGAAAACTATTTTTCAATATTGTTTTACTTTAATGGTTTCATTAACTTCAGGTACAATATTCACGATAGCATCGTATTGGGAAGTTTAGACTTAGAGTACCTACCTATAAAAACTCAAAACTAAGATTGATTGTGAGTAAACTATAGTTGAGGCCGCTAACCACGAGAGCATATCCGCGTCCGCGTCGCTCGTATTAATCATCAATATCAGGATATGTTCTTGGTATTGGTAATGCTCCTATTATTCACTGTCATTCTATATCTATGAACAGACAAAGTTGAACGCAACACGATCTAAATTAAGTACTTATTTGAAATGAAAACTGTTTGCCCGTTATCAGTACTTACTTATTATGTTGGTTTTTATAGGGATTCAGTTTCGTTAAAGTTGGTACTTCAAAATTTATTTTTAGAAGTTTTTTTTTAATTCTTTGCTACGTACTTACATAAATAAAGTTTTAATGCATAAATAAATAAACGCAAGTTAATTTCATCAAACAAAAAGTGTTCTAAAATGTTTTGCTTCTGGAATATTCCATAACCCTTTGCCTTATTTAGAAATTGTTGATTTGTTAAATAATGTTAGCTGCTGTGTCTCAGGACCTTGGATTGCAGGAGAGGGGGGCGCGCGCGCGAGGGAGGGGGGGGGGGGGGCATGGTCGCGGATGACGCGCGCCCTACTGGCACACTGACACACTTACCCAGTGACAGTGGTACTGCTTTTGGTCTGACGAGGTCGATGCGTCCTACCTACGTGTAATCTTATGTATATGTACACAGATAAACTTAGCTCATCGTAAACATAGTCCCGATTGAAGCGAACGAAACCGCTGGAAACTACGCTCTACGACTTGCCTGAATGGGTATGGCTCAAATATTTTTGTCAGACAAACGTTACATGACCAGAACACGTTTCATAAGCTGTAGGCAACCTACGCAGACTTAAGTTTTGACAAATATTTTTATTTCGGCACTTAAATCTTTAAATCTACTACCTATTGATATTAATTAAAGTTAAACACCATTTAATATTTTATAATACTCCAATTTTGCTTATGCCTTTTTTTATTTGAAAGTACCTAGGTACTTCATAAAATAATAGCATAAGTAATTGCAAAAAAAACTATCAAAAATACTGCAGAAGGTATCTGCAGTATTGCAGCTCTATACGCTAAATAACTGAACACACTAGGTACCTACGTATATAATTGTTATTCTGTAAAATTGTCGACCTTGTAATTATTGCGTTTTTGTACACAACCTTGAGCATATAACTACATTCATGTCTGTTATTAAACGTTAATTCAATTCACCAACAAAATAAATCTCAATTTCTATTAATTGACGAAACATTTCTGTGTCAAGGTTGCGTGTATTGCACAGAGTTGAAAGGTAAAATCTACATAGTTACTTCAACCTTGCTGAATATGTGCATATTTAGCAATTAATTTTAAATAAATAAATCATTAGTCAATAATATTTACTAGGAATAGTGATGCGTTATTAAAAACAATAACAGGGAATACTGTCAATTCATAGGTAAAATTACTGATCTAATAACTTATTAAGCCAATAAGTAAAAATATTGAGTTTTTCAGAGATTTTCCGAAGGCCCATAAGTCTCTACTTACGAGTATAGCTTTTAATTTACAATTTAGGTTAACCAAATATAATAATATATATACCTATGTCGCAGTATGGTAGATAAAGCCGTAATATGGTTATATCCCTAGGGATATAATTATGTACCGTATCATAGTTATACGTAAGCGATTCATTACTATCTTACTAGGAATGTAAATATAATACCGTTCAAGTTTAGTGTTATAATTATATTACTAGATTAAGTTTAGTGAAATAATTCTAGGAGTTTAGTGCAGGGGTGCCGCGGAGGCTGCGGCGCGCGGCGGGCGCTTCCTTGTGTTTAAGGCGCAGTTAAAGGGGCACCGTATAATAAGTATAAGTACGACGGGCTGGTGTCCGCAACTCCACGTTCGATGCGCGTATTTTGCGTGCAGGTGGGAATATCACTCGATCCACCCTAGCTCCCCGAGAAAAGCCAGCAGTCCCTTGGTGTTACTGGCAATCTCGCGGAGAGTACCTGGGTCACCGAAGTACTTGGTCCTATACCGGGCAACGCCCGGACAGTGCAGAAGCACGTGGGCGGCTGTTTCTTCTTCCTCCATGCAGGCTCGACACAGAGGACTATCTGTGACACCTATAACAAAGAGGTGCTTATTAAAAGTACCGTGTCCAGTGATGGCAGCCGTCACTGTGCGTAGTTGCAGCTTAGTCAGCCGGAGCGCTTGTTTGGTGAGGCGGGTGTCGATGGCGGGTAGCGCCTCCTTGGCCTGCCTGCACTCGCCGTGGTCTAGCCACAGCTTGGCGTGAAGTTCTTTGGTACGTTTCCTTACCAGCGTGCGAAGATAGCCGAACGGGAGTGGCACGATGGGTTCTGGTCCCACCACCTCCATGCTCGAGCCCCTTCGAGCGAGCTCGTCCGCTGCATCATTGCCTCGGGAGCCGCTGTGTCCTTTAATCCATTGAATGGTTACATTATTGAGGTTACCAACCTGGTTCAGGCGTTGATGGCACTCGTGTATTAGCCCGGAATTGACCGTGGGGCTCCTTAATGCCAGCAGCACTGCCATGCTGTCTGAGAGTATACGGATGGAGTGATCCTTTACCTCCCGAGCCAAGATGGCAGATGCCGCCAGGGAGATACCCAAGCATTCTGCCTGAAAGACAGTGTTGTGGGCCCCCAGAGGTACGGCGATGTGGATATTGAGATCCTCCGAGAAGACCCCTGCTCCAGTACCAGTACCTGTTTTGGATCCGTCCGTGAAGATCCGTACTTCTGCAGGGTTAAGTCCCTCGCAGCGGTGGTCTTCATGGAGTTGGATTTTGTATTTTTTATCGAATACGTACTGTTTGGGTACTCGATCGTTAACAGCTTTCACCAGGGGGAGCTCACTTTGGATTCCCTCTAGTGCCGCAGTATGTTGCGTGCATTTCTTACCCCAGAGTTGTAGCGTATTGAGGCGCAACGCCGTCATTGTTGCTTCCTGCTGAATGAACAGGTGGAGCGGCGGAATTCCCAGTATGGCTTCGAGAGCTGCGGTCGGGGTTGTCCTCATGCAGCCTGTGATTGCCATGCAGGCGAGCCTTTGCATACGTTGCAGCTTGCTTATTGCTGTGATTAATTTGGTACGGGGCCACCAGACCACTGCCCCGTAGGTGATCATGGGTCTGATTACCGCGCAGTAAAGCCAGAGTATAATTTTAGGGGATAGGCCCCACTTCTTACCTATCATTCTCCTGCACTGCCAAAAGGTAAGGCAGGCCCTGCTTAGCTTATTGTCAAGATGACTGCTCCAATTTAGCTTGCTGTCCAGGATGACCCCCAGGTATTTGACCTCGTTGGTTAACTGGAGCTCAGTATCAAATAGCTTAGGTAGGCAATGAGGGCCTAGCATTCGTTTTTGGGTAAACATGACTAGTTCAGTTTTTGTGGGGTTCACTGAGAGATCGAACTCAGCACACCATCGCACAGGGGCACCGTAAAAACGACCTGTTTTTCGTCGCAGAGTTAGCCGTATTGCTACTTATTACAATTCCAAAAAAAATACAGTGTATAGTCAAATGTATAGGTAAAAGACTTATGCAAAAATATTTTCTAAAAGTACCTAATCAAGAACCTCGAAAAAAAAAATCACAAAATCACAAAAAAATCACACGAAAAAACTTTTCCTTTCGAAATGCTCAATATTTTGAGTGACAACTGTTATTTTTTTTTTTACTATCAGAAAGGAAATTTAACCAACTAAAGACATGTAAAAATATTTTAACATTACAGCGTATTTTTTTTTTAAATAAATTAAATCTGCGAACTATCGTTCATTTTGGCAGTCACGAGCATCAAACGCATCGCCATTTTCAACCTTATTTGTTTTTCAAAACTGTTGATTTGTTTTGAGACAGCCAGCAGGTCGACGCGACGGAGCCCCGCAGCGGGGCTCCTATTTATGTCTACAGGGTTTAAAGGACCCTAACTAACCGAACCTCGGGGTGGCCCTGATGTCGACCGTCTAGGGTTAGGGTTTCTGTCAGCATCTGTGTTTGTTCGGGGGGTTTGTGCTTATATTAAGTCACTGTTCACCTGTTTTATTTGTTTCTATGTTAGATTTAACTATTTAACCAGATTAATTTAGTCAGATAAAAATATTACTAGATTGCGACCGTAAGATAGTAATGATTCGCTTACCTACGTATGTTACGGTATATAATTATATCCCTAGGTATATAACCATATTACGGTTTTATCTATCGTACTGCGACATATATATGTCGCAGTGATATGATGAAAACAGGGAATAGGTCAATTCCCTAAGGGATTTGATCAAACCGCGGAGGAAGATAAAATAACAACACGGTTTTATCATTTCCCTAAACAAATCTAGTGAATTGAACAAATCCCAGTATCCTTTATGGGCGGCATGGGTACCGGGCCGAGGCCCACCACGGCGGAGGCCGGGCACTTCGGGGACAGAAGATAATAGTGTTATATAATATGCGAGCGAAGCGAGCGCGCGTCACGGAGTACTACTGGGATTTGTTTAGGGAAATGATAAAACCGTGTTGTTATTTTATCTTCCTCCGTGGTTTGATCAAATCCCTTAGGGATTTGGAAAAAACCCTGTTTTTATCATATCCCTGCGACATATATGTTTTAATGAATCCCAAAAAATACATATAAAAGCTGGGAATTTCCCATGAAAATTTCCCTTGTTATTATCGTCTGCTCTCTACGCCGCGCCGTAGAGGGGTTTCATTTATGTAATCCCGCGTTACTTGCTGCCAAAAAAGGACAGAAAGATAAATTGTTTTGTGCTCCAACACGTGCCGAATTACCGTCCTTGGAAAGAGTACGAAAAATACAATATTAATTGTAAAAGATTAGTCGCATTAGAATTAAGTACGTTAGGAAGCATGAAGAATCCCTCATGTAACCGAATAGTCTAAGTGAAAATACCAGTATTTTAACATGGAGCGACTGCCTATCTGACCTCCGCAATCCTGTTAGAACTACGGGATACGTACGATACCCCTTGGTTGTCAGGTTTTTCGGGCCACTGACTACGTGCAACGACTGTCAAAGATGTACAGATGACAGCCGGGATCAACAGCATATCATGATTTTCGAGGCATGGAGGAAACTCCGTATGTAACGGGTGGTCAACTGGTCACCCATCCACGGACCAACCCAGGCAAGCACGGGTTCACCTTAAGATCGACTCGAGCGTCTGCTATTGTATTTAGCCACAAGCTGAAGCTCTTCCTCAGAATTGGTAACATGCATAAAACTTATTTTCAACTTACTTCGTAGATTTACGATGACGACATGTCACGGTTTTTGCAGTTTCGTGGATAATAGTTTATACGAAATGTTTAAATTCCCACACTTTGTTATTGAGCAGCCGATACTTACGTAGGTACCAATTTTTTGCCCGACTTCTGAGTCGGCAAGCAGCAAGCTAGAGATATACTTACTGAATATTACTGCAGGTATAGCGATTCTGTTACGTAATAAGTTTATCAGGTTGTTCAGACTATGACAGTGAAATTAGGCAGCACGGGTAAACAATTTACTCGTAATTTGTCAATCAAAAGACTGATGATCGTAACTTAGTTTCGACGTAAATATGTTGGAACAGTGCTCCCAAGAGAAGCTTGTGACGCTCCTGATTGGCCTTGACACGAAACAGTGGAAAACTACAGGAATAACACAGTTTTTTCAAGTTTATTTATTAAGTTTAATGAAAACTTCATTGCGGAATACCAACGACTTTTCCATGGAACTAAAAGTTATTTTCGCACTTCAAGATGAAATTGTTTAAAGTACAACATAGGTAAATATATAAATAAATATGAGAGACAACTAGAAAGCTTTTCTCCAATTTTATTACAGTGAATAAAATTATGTCAACTGTCCAAGAGTTCGAGCGATAAATTGTAAGCGTTTTACTCGAATACAAGTAAAATGGGTCAACGAAATTGTCAGATCTAGAGCTATCTCGTACTGCAGAGATGTTTTATAATAGGTCATCCTCAGTATCACACTGGAACAACATTAGGTCTTCGCCCCCAAAAAATATGTATTTAGTTTGGCTATATCCCGTTTGATTCCTGGTTCGCAAAGTAAACAATTTTTTTTGTGGGTTCTCCCAGTTCAGTCTAGAAGACTGGCTTCTGCTTAACCGGGCAAATCCCTGTGGATGCCTTGAGTTAAAGGCCTCCAGCCAGGGACAAATAACTTATATACTAAGTGACCAATCGCTAAGGGCACCCCCTGTGTGGTGCGGACCTCGGCTTTGGACGTCACTAGGGGAGGGCAGCAAAGGGACAGGCTGGATCTTAGTGAGATTATTTAGGGCGCTGATTTAAAACTACTGGCTCAGCATCGCGGGTTGGCTCTGGCAAGGGTCTGGCTTGTTTCGGGATTCCGCAACGACGGAATGACGGATATCTGATCTAGTAGACCCATCTATGTGTGTTGATGTGTTCTTTTTAAAAGTACCCTACTACTTTCGTGAAGGATAGTGATAGAATCGTCGCGAGTGATAAGAGTATGCCGCGGACGGCGGTGATGAGTACGTGATGGCTCGTATCAGGCGGCCGATGCGACCAGAGGATCAGTATCAAAGAAGCGCTTGGAAAGGCGGTTCATGAATTGGAGAACGGTAGACATTTTGAGGTCTAATTGTAGACTGACATTACGTACGAACCAGGTGGCTCTAATTTACAACGGTACAGTATTTTTGGTGAATACCGGACAAAAAGTAGTATTAAATTCAAAATACAGCCACTGAAAGAATTGTGATATACTCGTATGATGCCATTTAAAATATTATTATATCAAACTTTGACACAGCCTTTGAAGCGTACTCGTGCATGACAATCGATTTTGTGGTTTAATAATTCTCTCCATTAACCTAGTATGTCTGTCATTAGTATTCTGCCTGAACCTTCGAATATAAAGACGTCCTACAGCTTTCAAATATGCATCGATATGGATCGATTTCTTTCTAACTACCTGTTTATAATCTACCTTCAGATTTTTGATTTTCTCCGCCTCGGGGCGACAGGGGCGGAGGGAGAGAGGTCGAGCGCTGGGCTCGGCGTGAAGTAGTTCGTATTGAGTCGCGCTGGGCGTCGAACGATTATATAGTAGCCATCGAATCGGGTGAAAGCGCGCGCGCATTGATTAAATCGACTTGTGGAGTCATTTCGCGGCACCCAATTATACTAGTTAAGCAGTACGGTTAGCGACGCTGTGAATGTCGAACGGGTTATTGATAATATCATTGGTTTGCCTTGTCACGGGAGTGCTATTGGAAAAGCACCGAGGCTTTTGTGGTTAGACTAATACGGAGTGAGTGTGGTGGCTCGCGTTAACGGCGTGGCTTGCAGCGACGTGGAAGAATCGTCCGGAACTACCAGCAAACCATCGCAAGGTCATATACACTCATTATACACATACACAGTTACACAACTTGCGAGGGGTCAAGGAAGTGAGACCGGCTCGAAGAAATGAGGTAAGGTTAGCTGTAAGTTCAGAAATTGTAATATTGTTCGGAGGCGCGTATCGCGTCTATTTGATCCCGTTAGGACGGCAGCTGTTCTGAGACCTGTCTCCCATGGGCCCGAGATAAGGTTCGGCTGAGTCCTGGCGCGATCAAAATCTGGTAGCAGAGCTTGGTTTATTTAAACCCACTTTGTAAAAATTAGTAGGTACTTGGTACCAATTTACTTTGTAAAAATTGTGTTCATGTACAAATTCAACTTGTAGGTAGTAGTACATTGACCTACATACCAGTGTACGCCTCAAGTTGAGTTTGGCGTTATTAATAATAAGTACATGGAATGTGAATATTCGTTGATAAAATAATTTGTTATTTACGTTCGGTTACGCACAAATATAACCTCATCACAAATCGTGTTATGATTGTCAACATTTGAGACATAGAGGAATAACCTCTAGAGCACGTAGAGGAATAAGTTCAAGAGTTGGCATAGCGTCGTAGATTTATTCACTCAACGAATATATTATTATTGTTAGTTCCGGATACAATAATTGTTATTTTTTTTTGGTTATTGTTATTTATTATTGCATAATCGCGTATTGAAGTTGGTACTATGGCTCCGTCAGTAACGAAAACTATCGCAGCCAGAATCGAAGCTGAATTGAGATGGTTTTCATCGGTTGTTACGTTGGTAGGTCGCACCGATCGTGAAGATGCGTTATTGTCACGCGCTCGGCAAGTTGACGAACGATATGACGCCGTGTTAAAGTGTCACGCTGAGTATTTAGCATGTCTCGAATCGACGGATCTGTCGTCGGTGGACAAGGATGCTCAGGTGGTACGGGGCAATGTGGACCAGTGTGGGGAAATGTCCATGAGCATAATCCAGGCGGCGGCCGACATTGAGCGATCGCGCATGGGTGACGTCAGGGAATCATGTCGGCCAGCAGGCGTAGGAATTCAGGCGCCGTTGCCACCAGTACATGTACCCGAGTTTAGCGGCGAGTATGCCGATTGGCCGCGATTCCGCGATATTTTTAATAGTGTCGTGCATTCGCGTACGGATCTCTCGCCCGCCTACAAGATGGCTCAATTAATGGGTAGGCTTAACGGTGAGCCGCACGACATCTTGACCCACCTGGAGATTACGGACGCCAGTTATGAGACGGCATGGGGCCTATTAATCGACCGATATGATAATCGGCGATTAATAGTTGATGGCCTCATCGATAAGATTTTTGAAATCCCGAAGGTGTCTAACGTGTACGAAATAAGGGCGAAAATCCTTAATCCGGTCACGGTTGCGGTGAACACGTTAGATCGACTTAAGTTGTCGTTAGGGGACAATAAATATATCATCGTCAATAGGGTTTTACGGAAGTTGCCGATCGACGTGGTGGCGCGCTTTGAGCAGTCACATGGTGGCGAAACGACGGACCACCTCCCAAGTTACGATGACTTGAGGGTGTTTTTAGAAGGCGAGTGCCGGCGGGCGGATTGCCAAGGGGCATCCACGTCGCACCCTCCTCCGTCAACCCGACGTACGAGCGGGCCCAAGCCGGTTGAGCCCCGTCGGGGGGGGAAGAAATACCACGCCCTCCAATCGGAAGTGTGCGCCTTCTGTCGGAAGGAAGGGCACGGTCTCGCCGCATGCGCGGACTTTAAGGCGCAGCGGGTGCATAGACGAAGAGGGGTGGTCAAGCAGCGCTATTTGTGCTTCCGCTGCTTGGGGACTCACTTTGTACGTGAGTGCCACAGGACCACTAACTGTGGAACCTGCGGAGGAGCCCATCACGAGTTGCTATGCCTGGCGGAGAGTAGGGAGGTGCACGGAGCCTCGCCGGGAGGTCACCCCCCCTCTCCTAAGCCAGATTCGGGTGGTCGGTCACCCCCCCCTAGGGGGGGTGGGTCGGCCAGGAATCAGCGGTCGCCGCCCCCTCGGGGGGGTGGGCCAAGGGCTGATCCAGAGCACAACCCGATACCGTCGTCTTCCCCGCGGGGGGGGGATAGGCACCGAGACTCGGGCAGGGGCCCGGAGGTAGTACAGACGGGTTACGCGGCGTACTCGAATGCGTTGGGGGGCATGTTGCCACCCCCGAGTAGTCGCTTCTCCCCGCCTCTCGCAGAACGCCCTCGGCTGACGGCGCGCCCGCCACCGTTCGGAAGGATGCCAGTAGGCTACTTCCGACCGGCACGGATGTCACCGATGGGTCGGGAGGGTTACTACCCGGGTTGGGACCCGTATACTGGGACAGTATTTACTCCCCCTCCGGCAGGGGAGGAGGGAGGTGCCTCCTATTAGCAACTAGCAGCCTGTTCGTCAGTGGTGCCCACCCCGACAGTAACGGTATTATTACCGACGGCTAGGATTACTGTCAGGGGTACTGACGGACAGCCGGTGCACGTGCGAGCACTGTTAGATTCAGGGGCACAAGGTTGTATTGTGTCCAGCTGTTTAGTGAAAAAGCTGGGCCTTACATTAGAGCCATCACGGGATGGCGCCGTAGGTATAGGTGGCAATCGGGTGCCTCACCTCAGGGGTCAGACGACATTCCTGTTCGAGATGGGTGACACGGCATCGGTCACGCGGGTGAATGCCACGGCGATCGTTTTGGACGAAGTGGTTGGGGTCCTCCCTCAGACTCGGTTACCGTCTGCGGTAAAAGGGTTGACCAATGGATTGGAGTTAGCCGATCCCCACTTCGCGATCCCCGGACGGGTGGACGTCTTGCTTGGGTCTGACGTCCTCGGGAAGCTGCTCCGAAGCGGCAAACGGGAGCTGCAACCAAACGGGGTTGTGGCCATGCGTACCGCAGGTGGTTACGCGTTATTGGGCCCAGTACGGGAACCACAGCACTCAACGGATTATAGCTCCATATATTATGGCAGCGTGTTATCCGACGTCCTGCAACGGTTCTGGGCAACGGAAGAGCCACCCACCGCTCTTAGAAATAACCCACGTGATGAGGAGTGCGAAACATTCTATCGATTTAACACGGTGCGCCTCCCATCGGGTAGATTTATGACAAGGTTGCCATTTCTGTCAACTCGACCTCCGCTGGGGAGCTCATGGAGTCTGGCAGAAAAGCGGTTAGTGGCAATGGAAAGGCGCATGAAGCGGGACTCCAACTTCCGACAGAAGTATGTGGAGTTCATGCGCGAATACCTGACGTTGGGTCACATGTCGGTGTCCAGGGTTGACTATCGTCATGAGGAGCATTATGTGTTGCCTCATCATGCTGTTTTGAAGACACCTGACTCAAAGATTAGGGTCGTGTTCGACGGGAGCGCGGAGACGTCTAGCGGGGTGTCCCTGAATCAATGTCTCCATGCTGGTCCTAAGCTGACCAGAGACATTGCAGACATTCTCACGGACTTCAGGAGACACCAGGTTGTCTTCGTTACGGACGTACGGATGATGTTTCGTCAAACTGAGATTCATCCAGACGACCGTCGGTTCCAGCTGATATTGTGGCGAGAGAGCCCAGAAGAACCGATGGTCACGTACGAGCTCAACACAAACACGTACGGATTAAAGCCCAGCCCATATGTAGCCATGCGTACGCTACGAGAACTGGCTGATCAAGAACGGCTCCGCTTTCCCCGCGCGGCTGCTGTCATTGATAGGGACGTCTATGTAGACGACATTTGTACGGGCTCAGACAGTATTGAGCAGGCGCTCATCTTAAGGGATGAATTGGTGGCGCTCATGGCCTCCGGTGGCTATGAACTCAGGAAATGGCTGTCGAACTGCCCAGAGGTACTGGCAGGACTGCCAACTGAGTATCAACAAGACCCGCATTTGTTTGAGGATTCGGAGAATCTTCATGCGTTGGCCATTTTAGGGGTCCAGTATCGACCGAGTCAGGATGCCTTCACATACAGTTGTGAGGCCGAGTTGCTGTCGAAGACCTGGACCACGCGATCGGTCCTTTCGACTATCGCACGAACGTTCGATCCAACCGGTTGGATCGCGCCGGTCACGTTCATGGGAAAGTGCTTCATTCAGGAGCTTTGGTGGAGTTGTTGGTTAGGGACCGTCACACCAAGAATTCACACGCAGGCTGTAACACCCTTCTGGGCATTTTGCAGCGTGAAATTTGGATTTTATCGGCCCGCAGAATCATACGGAGCGTTGTGTTTCGTTGCTTGCCTTGTTACCGACTCAAGGCAGCCACAATGCAGCCACAAATGGGAGATCTCCCGGCCGACCGAGTCACGGAGGCTCGGCCATTTGCTGGCGTAGGGACAGATTTCGCGGGGCCCTTCATGGTCAAGACATCGCACCTTCGCAACGCGAAGTCGGTTAAGGCATATCTGTGTGTCTTCGTGTGTCTGGCGACCAAGGCCGTTCATTTGGAACTGGTGGCCGATCTCTCTACGGAGGCCTTTCTGGCGGCGTTAGATCGATTTGTTTCTAGAAGGGGAGTACCGTCACTGATTCGGTCGGACTGTGGTACCAACTTCAAGGGCGCCGACCGGTGCTTAAAGGAAATTGTATTGTTTTTAAGTCAGAATGAGCGAGGGATTGGCTCAGGCCTCGCCAGTCGGGGCATTTCGTGGTACTTTAGTCCACCTGGATGCCCCCACTGGGGTGGAATTTTCGAGGCAGTAGTTAAGTCTTCTAAGACTCACTTGTATCGGGTCATCGGCTCAACGATTCTCACCTTTGAGGAGTTGTCAACGGTGTTTTGCAGAATTGAGGCGGTCTTAAACTCGCGACCTTTGTGCCCGTTGAGCGCTGACCCGAATGACCTTGAGGCCATTACCCCAGGTCATTTTTTGATTGGCCAACCACTTAGCGCCTTGCCGGAATATCCATATGCTGATGTCAAGTTGTACCGGTTGTCGCGGTATCAGATGTTACGGCAAATGAGCCAAAATTTTTGGAAGCGATGGTCGCTGGAGTATTTGCATATTCTACAGCAACGCGTTAAGTGGACGGACAGGACGACCCCACCCTGCGTTGGAGACCTCGTTCTGGTTAAGGATGCTAACCTATCACCGTTGTGTTGGCGACGGGGGCGCATTGTTAACCTGATTACGGGCAAGGATGGGTTTCCAAGGATCGCAGACGTCCAGGTGAGGGACTCGATCCTTAGACGGGCAGTTTCAACTTTATCTCGACTCCCGGGAGTTTGAGCGGACCGACAACGGGTCGGTCCGGGGGGGGTGATTGTTTATAATCTACCTTCAGATTTTTGATTTTCTCCGCCTCGGGGCGACAGGGGCGGAGGGAGAGAGGTCGAGCGCTGGGCTCGGCGTGAAGTAGTTCGTATTGAGTCGCGCTGGGCGTCGAACGATTATATAGTAGCCATCGAATCGGGTGAAAGCGCGCGCGCTTTGATTAAATCGACTTGTGGAGTCATTTCGCGGCACCCAATTATACTAGTTAAGCAGTACGGTTAGCGACGCTGTGAATGTCGAACGGGTTATTGATAATATCATTGGTTTGCCTTGTCACGGGAGTGCTATTGGAAAAGCACCGAGGCTTTTGTGGTTAGACTAATACGGAGTGAGTGTGGTGGCTCGCGTTAACGGCGTGGCTTGCAGCGACGTGGAAGAATCGTCCGGAACTACCAGCAAACCATCGCAAGGTCATATACACTCATTATACACATACACAGTTACACAACTTGCGAGGGGGCGGACGGCGGTGATGAGTACGTGATGGCTCGTATCAGGCGGCCGATGCGACCAGAGGATCAGTATCAAAGAAGCGCTTGGAAAGGCGGTTCATGAATTGGAGAACGGTAGACATTTTGAGGTCTAATTGTAGACTGACATTACGTACGAACCAGGTGGCTCTAATTTACAACGGTACAGTATTTTTGGTGAATACCGGACAAAAAGTAGTATTAAATTCAAAATACAGCCACTGAAAGAATTGTGATATACTCGTATGATGCCATTTAAAATATTATTATATCAAACTTTGACACAGCCTTTGAAGCGTACTCGTGCATGACAATCGATTTTGTGGTTTAATAATTCTCTCCATTAACCTAGTATGTCTGTCATTAGTATTCTGCCTGAACCTTCGAATATAAAGACGTCCTACAGCTTTCAAATATGCATCGATATGGATCGATTTCTTTCTAACTACCTTTAATCGTCCTCGGCACAGCTTCTGCAACGATTTTTCACGTAGATATTTCCTTAAAAGATTTTTATATTTCGCCTAACGAGATTCCTTATGAAAGAGCTGCTTTGTTCATCTCATTTTTAATTGCATTATTTTGTTGTTCGCTTGTTAGAACGTGGCCTGTTCTTTTACTATATATCGTATGAACATAATATAATTAGAAGCTGCGAGCAGAGATACGGCGAAGCATCCTCATAATATGGTTAAAGTTTTTCCACACTTATTATGCGAACCGCCAATCAGTTTCTTCTAAGCAAGCGTACTCCACCTTATGTCGATCATCGCTTTACATCAGACGAGTTGCCGCCAAAAGCAACCCTTTATATCTCATCTTATCACGTGTTTTTTTTTCACGTCCGGCTTCATCGTTTAAGTGGGTACTCGACTTCAGTGATAAATGCATCGGGTGGTCGAATTCTTTTTATTCGGATCTGTTTATTTTTTTGGGCATAGTTCATTGATATAGGGTTTTATTATATCAATGGCATAGTTCGAGTAAAGTCATTCAACCACCCGAATACGGCATAGGACCAAGTATGATTGCGCCATTCCTCTAAGTTTGGCGTACAAGTATTGGTACCTGGGGCCCTACTATGACGTCTTAAAACAGTCCCAACTCATTCCCAATCCAGTGTGGAAAAGAGATGGCGCTAGACACCCTGTATACTGTACACCTGTATACTTCTGTCACGTTTCCACAATGGATTAAGAGTAAGTTAGGAATGTTTTAAGACGTCATAGTAGGGGCCCTGAACATTAACTGTTTTTGTTTATTGTACACGCGTTATGATTTACTCATTACCTCTCTACCACTATAGAATTTGTCAGTTTCAAAGAAAAACTCTTCTTTCTAATTCATTACGGTCAATTTTTAATGCAACATTATTTGGGATTTATACAATGAGTTTCTTACAAAGTTATGTTTAGTTATTTGCCTTTGCCGAAACGAGAATCGCCTAGGTCCTGCTGGGTAACTCAATATTCTAATCTAACTAGAAAATAATGACACACTTCCTGCGCATTTTAGTACCAGCAAAAAAAAAAAAAAAAAAAAAAAAAAAAAAAAAAAAAAAAAAAAAAAAAAAAAAAAAAAAAAAAAAAAAAAAAAAAAAAATAGTTTATTTGCACCTTCAAATCAGAATTATCGTTTACAATTATTCAAATGAGACTTAAGGTAAATATAGTTGTATGTACAGATTGCAGCCAATACCCAAGCTAAGATAACTTAATATCTTGTCATTATGGGTATCAGCGCCCACCCTCGTTATATAATTTTAATGTAAATTGTGCCTAGTTAGTAAGTACTTATGTTGACAACAGGGTAAAAAATTTATACAATGAGTACAGAAGTAAACTTGGAATTCAAAACAAATATGCAGTTATGATATCTGCAATAGATCAAAGTATATATAATGCAGTAAGTTAATTAATTATGCAGTTAGTTGTTGTGCTGTTAATTATTTATTATGTATTATTTATGTTATTAATTCAATATAATTACTGAGACGATAATGATCACATCAGATCTGTAATGTCTAATAATAAGACGATTGCGAGTAAGTTATGAGCACCTTGTAGACATGCTTGTTCATAATGAGTGTCAGGGCTGTGGGTAGAGTAGCATAGCTTAATCAGCCTACACCGTTTACACTTATTGGGACGCGGGCCGCCTCTCGGTGAGTTGTGCTGCTGCTGGATGATACATACATTTTTTTTGTTTTAGTAATCCACCGTTTTGAGGAAAGTAGTAATGAAATATTCGTCATCCCAATAATTTCTCGGTACTACATATACAATTTAAAGAATAGTAAGTAATAAAAACAGGGAAATAACAGTCGGTTGATAGCAGTCAGTTACTATTTCTGCTTTCCTGTAAGGAGAACAGGACAATACTAAAGTGGGTCACGCAAAGCTTAGTAAATAAATTCGTTTTACTTGAATGATTTAACAGACATTTCCAATCGTAGTTTTTCCTTATAAAACGATTTAGTTTATTTTTAAGTATTATACGTTGAAATAAGAACTATATAATTTATGAGTTATCGAAGTTAAAAAAGTAATAATTTATGATATTATTTGTAATTTAAAACAGGTGTAAGTACCTACCTGTTGTAAAGTATATGTAAGTATTTATACGCAGATACTGGGTTTTGTTTGCAGCGCAGTTATAATGGAGGGGTTTTATTATAACATCGGTATGAGTAACGTCTGGGGTCGCCGTGAATATGGGCCAAGTTTATACGAAACTAGGTCAGGGGGATTTAAACAACTGGGAGTTAAAGATCGTTCCTGAACGGATATTTATGTACTCACGTTTCGAAATCGTTGTACGTCTTATACTGTACGAGATCTTATACCTATTGATGTGTACATATTTTTTTAAATATAGATTTAGCTATAATAGCTAAACTTATCCAGTCCAACTATTCATAATAGTAACTGCATTTTTTGTACACACTTTGCTACGTTGGTAAACGAAGCGTATAACGTAAATATTTAATTACGCTCTAGCTAGCTAGATGAACACGGGCGGCGGACGGGTCATGATCATTTTCAGAAGTAGGTTATAGGGGATCGCATTCATGCCACCCCACTCGGATGGGGAGTGGGAAGGGTGGCGTCGGCTGCGAGCCTAGCCCGGTCCTTGCTCTGCCTTCTATCTAGCCACGGCCTTAAATAGACTAGCTAAATCTCATTGACTAGACTGCACTTTAAAAATAATGGTGTCTATCGTACGCTACATCCTTTAGGCCCCTAGTATACGGCGTATTTTAAACGCGCCGACGACGCGCGTTTCAGGAACGTTTTTATAGTTAAAAACGAGCATTCGAAACTCGCTTGAAGTGCGTAAAAAGGGTCGGCTTGGGATCGCTGTATCTGCGCGTATACGCGCAAAGAGTTTTCGCAGATCCTTTGTGGGACTTTTCTGATGTCGCGTTACATGTTTACATCATTCTAAAAGATTTACAAGTGCTATGTACAGAGTGAAATTACTGAATTTTTTCTGTATCACTACATTTTTTTGTATTATAATAATAAGACAAAGTCCTACGCCACGTTTGTCTGTTCGCGATAAACTCAAAAACTATTGTACCGATTTTCATGGTGTTTTCACCTATAATTACCTACCACGCAGTGCCGCGGGGATCAGCTAGTATGAATACTTATATAAGAACCGTAATTAATTTTGTGATGAAAATAAAACATTATAGATAACTAGTGTATAACGCATGGCCAGTATTATTCAGCAGCGTTACCCTTGATGTAACCGTGAATGCGTCGCCTGCACTAGCACAATAACAATCGCCTGCATACGTATAATCATGTTTCCACCACTTAATAGTGCACTGATCATTTGAACATCCATATATCGCCGCAAGTAGGTCAAGTTTATAACAACCAGGCAGGACAGAGGATAACAGAAATGCACTGGACAGTATAATGTAGGTCAAGCAACATAAACCTATACATGTATAGACATAAACACGTGGATATGGGTAATGAATGACAATCGTGTTACGTGCACAGATATTTTAATGTCTTAAGTAAATAAGCGCTAATATTTAAAATAGGTCTGGGTCGACGATTCAAAATAAAAGACAACGCGCACATTATATTATGTACCTACATACATCAATAAAATTACACTTATGATTTCTCACGTGTGAACTAGAGGCAAAATTGAATAGTCCAACGTGCTTATTAAAACTACATTTGCGATATAAGGGCTCACAAGTCGTTACTAATGTAATGTGCCATATTAACCGGCCAGTCCTTACTTACTTCATACTTGGTCCTTACAAGAGCAGCATTAAATTGGTTCAGCTAATTAGGCAGGAAGATGTAAAATACACACTGGCTAGTTATCTATAATAACACGTATAAAATCTGTGGAGCATGATGAGAATGTCACAGATGATGAGGGGTCTCCACAGTAGAACACCATAAAGAATGGCAGCGCTATTTGTAATAATTAGATGGTTCCTCGCTTGACAAATAGATTGTATGGTGTTATTACTTATTACTCATGTAGTAAGTAAGTAGAACTACTTGCTGCCCAGTGCCCGTTCACCTGTAACATCATAATTCTTTTGTTGCCCTTGTGCGTATGTCGCCGGCTAGTTGGTTGCGCTGCTGCTTCCCTAACCACACAGTAGGAAGGAACAGGACGTGCGTCGCCTTCTCGTATGTATTATTTTATCTATTGACTGCACTCGTTCTCTACAATTACACCACAATGTCTCCTACAAAATTGCAATTAAGTGACCCCTTTGCGCTTTCTGTAAATACCAAATTATACACTGTGTTTCCTTTGTTGCATCTTTTATTATGGTTCTAGTTTGCAAATATTCCTATGCTATTCAATGAGCAATATTTATATTCGCGTTCGCGAAAACGGTTGTAACGATTTCGATGAACGTTGCAGTGATTACGGCGAAATATCGATCTAGCTAAACCTAATAGGTACTTGGTAAAAATAAAATATCCTTAGGTACCAGACTTAATAAGCAACCAGTATTTTTGAGTTAATTAATAAATACTAGTCTATTATTTGATATTGATTTGATTAATATTGGGCCAAAACGCTAAGAAGATTATTTATATAAATGGACATTTAATTAAAAATGGCTATTCCAATTCCAAATAATGTACATACAAAGAAACAGACACTAGATGGATAACGTTTTCCTATATCCTGTACCTTTATCCTGTAGTTTAAGAATAAAGCAGCCTCTGAAATTTTTATAAAGCTATTTGCACTTTCACAGTTATAGTCCCAGCATGCGAATATGGGATTTTCCCACATTATGTACGCGGGGAAACCATCACCGTCCGAGCGAGTCTTTTATCTTTTTTATTTGTTACAAAACGAATTTCGCCGTCCGCGACGTGTACGGTGTACGGGAACCTTTTCGTCATAAAATGTTTGCTATATTTTAGCACGGCGCTCGCGTCTTTAATTCTCCAATACATGACAGTCAAATTATAACTCTAGCAACAATAATTTAACCATGAACATATTAAGACGATGACAATAGCTATTGACTTCTGATGTTTCAGTATTTTTGGACACGCCCACAATTTTTCCGATACCCTAGCGCCATACTACCAAGTAAGAAACAAATAGTCCAGGATCCGCGGTCCATTTTTGCACTTGATTACTATCAAGCTAATTTTGATGAGACGGCGAGACGCCCAACAATTTCCTGCACGAAACTCTCGAATTCTCGATTGTGGTAAGTAATAGGGGTAGCAGGGATAAAATATGTTGGTTTGATGATTCTCAAAAGTGTTAAGTACAAACACTTTTGAGAATCATCAGCTGGGTTTTTTTTGTTAAATCTGATGATAATTATCTAAATTATTTGAAAAAATATTTGTCCTACAAAATGTATGGTTTGATCAAAGAGTCCCCTTCCTTCCTTCCAATATGTATCGATAACGAAGTCATTAAAAATGATTACTTACTAACTGGGTTTTGGGGATTGGATATTTTCTATTAAACCCACTCTTTACAAGTTGCCTACAAGATTCTAAAAATTATATTAAGTGTTTGGAACTTACTCCACGCACCATCAATACTCCTGTACATCATAAACAACAGGCTAATACACTTTCTGGAGCCACAAATTCCAGAAGAGCAAGCAGGTTTTGTTAAAGGCAAAGACACGCGGGAACAAATCCTGAACGTTCGCCAAATTATAGAGAAAAGTCGGGAATTTAACAGCCCTGTATTGATATGTTTCATAGATTATACCAAAGCATTTGATTGCGTGGAGTGGGGCAAGCTGTGGGGGGTTCTTAAAGACATGGGAACGCCTCAACATCTTATTGACATAGTCCGATGCCTCTACCTACACATCAACAACCGCTCTTTCGTCAAAATAGACACCGACTGTTCAAATGCGTTAGGCAGGGATGCATCCTCTCACCTCTGCTCTTCAATATGTACGAAGAGTAATATCATTCAAGACTCTTTAGGGCTGGGACAAGGGGTTTACTGTTGGTGGAAAGTGGATTTCCAATCTGAGGTACACTGATGACACCGTTCTCCTTGCTACAACATTTGGCAACATGAAAGAGATACGGCACAGATTGGAAGTGGAAAGTGGCAAAGTAGGGTTTGCAATAAATAGGCAGAAAACCAAGCTTATGGTGGTAGATCGTGCGGGAAACCTATCGGGCGCCTATAACATCTAAGGCATCTATACTGTGGACAGCTTCGATTAACTGGGCTCCAATATAAGTAATGAAGGTAGCTGCGTCACAGAAATAAAACGGCGGATAGCCATGGCTAAAGATGCTATATTACGCCCCCGGAACATCTGGGAAAAACGTGGTATAAGTTTTAAAACGAAGGCCCGTTTGGTCAGAGCACTAGTTTTCCTGATTTTCCTCCATAGAGTTAATAATAATAATAATAATATTTATTTATTTTCAGGCTACTTCGGCCCATAGATAAATACCTTACAGACTAACATACATACGATATAATTGACAGTTTGTGTTAGTAAACAAAACCTTAAAACTATATTAGTATCACTACAGTTGCACTACGTCACTGTGCGATCATGTGGCACTTGCCCGCGGAAGCGTCGAAACACCACCCCCTGCGGCCAAAAGTCCTCTTCCAAGACGAGGTGCAGGCCGTGCAGGTAGCATGTCGGTACTCGCACCACAAACGCCTTAAAGTTGACGTTGCGGCGCGACTCGAGCAGCTGCACTCTCGCCACGTACTTGATCTTCTGGCGCACGTACTCCACGATGTCCTCCGTCGTAGTGGTGTAATGTAGACGGGAGAGGTACAAAGGAGTGTTCGGCTTTGCGGCACGAATATGCACATTGGGCTCCGATGGAGCCGTGCCGCAGCGGTTCTTGATGGTTCGCTGACGGCGCTTCCTCCTCAACACCGTCACGAAACCATCATCAGCCTGGATCGGTTCCTTTTCAGGCACAGGCTTCTCGGAAGGAGCAACCTCACAAGTTAAGACATGGACAATCCAAACAAGAGTAAGACAGAGGATAGACGCATTCGAAATGTGGTGTTTTAGGCGGATTCTCCGAATTCCATGGACGGCCAAACGCACAAATGTGTCTATCCTTTACCAACTCGATATCAAGACTCGATTGTCAACAGTTTGCCTACAGCGTATTTTGTCTTATTTCGGCCACATAATGCAAAGAGGAGATAGCAGCCTTGAAAAGCTGGTCATTGTTGGCAATACCGAAGGCAAGCGACCGCGAGGCCGGTCGCCATTTTACAAATTTGGAAGTGTCTGTCTTCCAAACGATTGGCTTTGAGAAAAAATTGTTTGTGGAACCTCAATGTCATTTTTAAAGACCTGTCTAATGTCTATAGACACCCCACACGTAGGTATAGGTTTGATGAAAAAAAAAATAGTTTCAGTTCCATGTATGGGGCGACCCCCTAAATCCTTTTTTTTATTTTTGTATAAAAATCGTAAAGCGGTTCACAGAATACTTGTAGAGTTTCAACTGTGTAGTCTCAATAGCTTCCGAATGAAGTGGCTGTGACATACGGGTGGACAGACGGACAAACAGACATGACGAATATATAAGGGTTCCGTTTTTTGCCATTCGGCTACGGACCCCTAAAAAACAGCTGGTTTGTAGTAATTTTTGATGAGCTCGTTATCAATACATGTTGGATTTAGATAATGATCATCAGATAAAAATAAAATAGTTAGTAATAGATTTTTGAAAATCATCAAATAAATAATTATAATAATATACAGGGTGGGCCAAAAATTTTTGCACTTTTGAAACATGAATAGAAATAAAACTACAAATGTTATTTTGTTGATAATTTATTTAACGTAATAACCATTTAATGAAATTTATTATTTAAAAATAAAATCGTCCAAATGTGCGCTGCCTCGTTGTTAACACTCCTGCAATCGACTACGCAAATTTTGAAAAACTCGCTGACACATGCTGCGGGGGATCGCGGTTATTTCCTCGTGGATTTTTTGTTTTAATTGGGATATTGTGTCGGTTTATTAAGGTACACTCGACTTTTCAGGTATCCCCACAAGAAAAAATCGCATGGTTTAAGGTCCAGGCTTCTCGGAGGCCATGGGATATCACCCCTGCGAGAAATCAATTTGTTTCAGAAACATTTCTTTAACTACCGGTAAACTCACATTTGACGTATGGCATGTCGCTCCATCTTGTTGCATCCAAGTCCTGCTGTTGTACCCTTGAAATTCATGCAACTACGGCGTCAAAAAGTCTTGCAACATCTTGACGTATTCCGCTGAATTCACAATTACATTATTTCCTTGATTATTTTCAAAGAAATACGGACCAATGCCCTTTGATGATATGACACCCCATGCTGTCGTTTTATCGTGGCCGCCCTGTTTGTTTAATATTCATTTTCGATCCCGTTTGCTCGAACTTCTCGACTCAAGCTTGGATCAAATTAACACTTTGACACTCACTTACACGGCATAATCCGTAATCAATTCTAAACAGGAGTCGTACAGTAACGTAGGAATCATTGTTTTTGTAAATTTGTTTTACACAAAAAGCACGCTGTTGTCCCGTGAAGCGCTCCATCGTAACTAAAATTGCATGAAGTGGCGCACAGTTTCCCGCCACCTGCGCGCCCCTCCCTCGAACGTTTCCCAAAAAAATCTAGTGTTTCTATTTGCAAAAATTTTTGGCCCACCCTTTATAATCAATATATATTTTATCCCTGCTGCCCCTATTACCTACCACAATCGAGAGTTTTCGTATAGGGTAATGTTGGCTCACGGAAAATTAGCTTGATAGTAATCAAGTGAAAAAATGTACCGTGGATCCTGGACTAACATTGTGACGCGGTCAATAATAATTTATAGATGAACGGATAGCTGTCAGTGGGGCGCAAAGTGACATACGTCCGTCTAGCACCGCGCCTAAGCGCTCACTGTCGGATTGCATACGTAAGAAAGAGAGCGCGATGACGCAACGCTCGAACTTCTTACAAACCATTTAATGATTAATTATAAAATAATAATTTATTAAATAATCAAAAATTAAAAACAACCAAATTTTGTATTTAAATATGATACGTTATTGTTATAAATTTTACCAACGTACGTTCATCAGTAATACAGATATTTTTGTTGGAAGATCATTTTAAGAGGTTAGTTTACCATTTTTTTGTATCGAGAAAACTTTTCAAAAACGTGTTTTGAAAACAACGAAATTATCAGAAATATGTTCAAGATTAACATATATTTTTTCCGCCGTGTCAAACTGTATAGATTTGGCTAAAAAATTGTTCAATACAAGCCTATTTGGCTCTTGTCAGCGCCTTAACCCAAGCGTGTGCGAACATGTACATCGCCGACAATTTTGTAACACATATGGTATTACACATCACTATGTGTAATACCTCACAGTTAAAAATGAGGGAAAGAGACAGATATAATGTTTTGAAAAGATTCGCCCAGTAGCTCGATCCGAACGAGCGAATAAGTAGGCGAAGGTCAAACGCCATTGTAGTCGACGTGAATATGGTGACGTTACACCTTGAGACAAGAGATAAGCTGTAGTTGTTGCGTGAAGTTGTTGTGCTGGGCCTCCCAGTCAGCACAACTGCATTTACAATACAACAACATTAAAAACACTAAAGAATCTTGGAGTTGGAAGTTCAGAAAAGGTTCAACAAATATTTTACTTTTACAGGCTTCTAGTGAGAAACAGTTTTTTACTATTCGGTGCTTCGTCGATTTCACAAGTAACCTTGAATTAGAAAATGTGATAAAAATCCCTTGACCTAATTTTGAAATAATAATACATTCCTACTACAAATTTTATTTACCTTATAAAGGATAGGGATAAGGTGGATTGTGGGAGCCGACCTACCTGTGTGCCTTTCAGGATGATAGGTACTGTAGGCGTACAGATAGATCGACTATCTATCTGTACGCCTACAGTATCCTGAAACGTAAGTGAAACGAATTACATAGGTACAGATTTAATATCAATTCTCATTTTTTTTATATTATTCATGTTCCAAACTTACTTCTACTTCAATTGACCCATTGTGTCTACCTATGTCGTAAGTCTTCACCGCCCACGTAGGTAGGTAGGTACGACAGTTAGCCGGAAAATTCCAGGATCGTATGTCCCGAATAATTTATAGGACGTATCATCATTATGTACCGACGTATCGTTGGATGGCTACCAATACGACCATGTGAAGTTATAAGAAGGGTTTCGCAATTAAGTAGAGGTTTGACAAAAACCTGGAAAACCTTTAAAAAATTATTTACCTGCCTCTTTCCGGCGGGCAAATAAAATTCGGCTGGGTGCCCAAAATGCCGTAGGTACACACGGCTACACATCGAGCTATACATTTCCAGTTTACGCTGATCTCGCACTGTACAGAAATCCTATACAATGCGAGACCAGCTTATACTGGAAATGTACAGCTTGATGTGTAGCCGTGTGTACATGTCAGAAACAAACCGGATGGTAACCTTAGTAATTAGTTACGACTCTTTTTCATACGTATCAAATTGAAGAAATAAATGATGAAGAGACAGGAAAGGTATAAGAACTTTTAAGTGTTTTGAGGACGCTAATCTGTATTCTTAGGCCCTACTGATGGTTTGTTTTAAGTTCTGGTGTTTCTTTCTTCGCCCAAAATTCGCTAAACAAAGTACTTAAGTGCCGCAAATTGCAGTTCAATCCTTTAGTTAAAGAACCCTTCTAATTAAAGTTACTCTAAGTAGTGCATGCAATAAATACCCTGAAAGAGTTAGTAGAGTATTATGTGTATATATATCTAGAAAGTCCTGATTTCTCAACGGGCCTCCACTTGTCTGTGCAAGCTTGATCGAAAGGGGTGAATAGTCTAATAGAAGGGGCATTGTTCTATTTTTTTCAGTAATAGTTGATAGCATAATAATTGGTAACCTTGGTAGAAAATAAACTATGAATAATATAATAGATTGAGTTAGAAGTGCATTTACCTTTCGTAGGGGTAGTGATTGTGGTCTTCAGCGGAATCTATGCAAGAATTGACGTTTCCATGGGGGAGTAACCATTGACGGCTGTTCCGTTCAATGGAAGAAGTAGTTGTAATACCTATGTATGTAGGTCTAGGTACTCGTATGCACGAGCCATATTATGTAAGGCGCGGTCCCAGCCTACGATTTTGGGGGGTGTCACAAGGGCCGTAACCAGGAGGTTGACAGGTTAATTTTCGAGGGGGAGGGGGGTTTTTATCTTCACTATTCCGAAAAGTTTTGTGTCTTGATTCATGCAATGAGTAAGTTTGACGACTTACATAGAAAAGCAGATCAATCGAGAAAAGTCGTAAAATTTAACATCTTGTTTACATTTGGGAGATTTTCTTACTGTCTATTAATTTAATACAAAAATTGTGTGAAAGTACATATAAAGAAAAACATGGGTTATATTTCTTTTGATATATCTTTTGACTTTTCTTATAGGAATTACGTAAGTAGGTACTTAGACAGCCACTGTAAAAAACTGTTGCTCAATTCGACTGTTTTATTTTGTATGTATGTTATGAATTTCGTCATTTATGAATCGATTAGAAAGGATTTTTTTTTATATGAAAGGATATGCTTTCCGATAGGTTCCATAGAAATATCATCAAAATCGGATCAGTACCTACTTTAGTTATATTCCTCCTTGATTTTATTCATGATGAGTTGATGACAAGACCTTTTGTGGTCTATAGGTACTGAAAGAATAAAAAAACAGTACTTGTAGGGTTTCGTACCATCGTAGTACGGAAGTCCCCTTTAATTTGAAGTATTATTTCTTGTTTTAGCGGCGACAGAAAATTTTGTGATAAGTGTTTCTCATAATGTTTGTAAGAATGACAAAATTATATTAGTGGTTTATTAAATGTGCTATATCTCAAAATCTATTTACCTCACCTTTAATAAATATATCTCGTTCAAACCAATTTTGGTTGAAAGTTTTCATTGCAATCTACAGCATAAATATTTTTTCAACACACTTGCTCATAAAGTGGCTATAATTTCACCGCAATTAGGCACGTATTGACACCTATAATCAAACTGTGAGTTTTTCATTGCTATTATTCACTAGTGAGTTATAGGTTATTTTTTTAAATTTTATTGGTTGAGTTGCTACGTTCACAAAAAAGTTTCGATACAAAAAAGATCGTGTTCAATAGTAAAAATAAATTAATGTACCTAGTGCTTCCCCATTTCATGCAACTTTGAATTTGAATAGATAATTTCAACTTATACGTTTTTAATAAATTAATCTTTCACTCAAATAATATAACTTTTGTTTTCTCTGTAAAGAAAAAAAAATCCCCATTTTGTCCGTGGCTAAAACTCTATCCGCGAAAAGTCAAAAATAAAGAAACCACATTCTTTTAGTCTATGGCCGATCGTCATTGTTACAGTAGTGGCGCCACTGGTCAAGAATAAATGCATCGCTACGTCAAGCTTAGTACATTTATTTTAGTTCCGTGTTTTCCCGCCTGCATAGATAACTTGGTAGAACTGTAGATGCGCGCGCATTAATTTTTCCCGCTATTGTGAAAAAAAAACAGAACTTGTTTTAACTGTTGAAGTTGGTAGAACTGTAGATGCGCGCGCATTAAATTTTCCCGCTATTGTGAAAAAAAAAACAGAACTTGTTTTAACTGTTGAAGATGACTTTTTAGTATTATTTTCTTCACAAGTGTGTTGAAAAACGTCGTATGATACACGTGTGTATTGATGATTACCGTCCTCGGCTTTCTTAAGACCCTCACCTGACGGCTCGGGTCTCAATGGCGCCTCTGCGGTAATCACCAACGTTACACACTTGTACCATAATGTACTATTTCACTCCTCTTGCTCAAAAAAAAACGTCATAATAGCATACCAGAGCGGGCGTAAAATGGCATATATTGCCCTAGGGCTAAAAGTAAATCTCGAACGACAACTTGTTCAGCCAGCTAGTGCGTGATTTAGTTTCAAGTAAAAAAAATGTTTTATTTTTAAAAATGGAACTAAACGCGCTGAATGCCGAACTCTTTGGTAGAATGTGTGCGTTGCATTGCAGCTACAGAAGAAATAAAAAAAAGGCATTGGCGCGAAATTTTTGGAATTGTATTATTAAATTTAATTTAATTTTTAATAAAATAAACTCATATTGAACATGGTTATTTTATTTTCTCGCAATCGTAGTGAAAAGTACAGTGTAACACACGGCGCTAAAATCCCATTATAACTCGGTTCCTATTTACTACCGAGCTTTACCTCGTATATAATGGGTCACTTTAGGCCCTTGTATTACAATGTAGGTACTATTTTGGTTTCAGGAAGCTCAATGTCAATTTTAAAGACCTATCTTTATACACCCCACACGAATAGGTTTGATGAAAAAAGTTTTTGTTTAGTTTCAGTTCCATGTATGGGAAGCCCTTATAGAAATAGTTATTATCTCCTGTTGTTTCTGTTATCTATGGGCACTACTGATCTGCGGTCGGACGACACCAACGCCTGCCGCTCGACGACCGACGCGTCGCTAGCTTCATGTCGCTAACTACGGCGGAGGGAATTTCATAGTGCCCTTGTTTCCTGGATTCTTATACAAACAATAACTAAAACTTCAGCATTTTCCAAGCATTGTTAATCAGTTTGTTAATTGACATACTTACCAGTGTCAAATAATAATTATGAAAACCAATTATTTCTCTATAAGTAGGTACCTACCCGAATATTTTTAATAACACATTATGATTCGAAAGAGTGATTTTTTCGTGGTGAACTGGTATAAAATAGAGGTCTTTATAATAACAGACAATTTACCTTGAATCAACACGTTAGGCTCGTGCGAAGGTTATGTTGTGTTGGTTTGGTACACAGATCACACGCTTTACACATCTAAGTGTTTGTAAAAGAAAGGATTCGGTAAACAAGTCTCTAGTGTGCATTACTTTAACTCACTGGTTACTCTTTATTCGGTGGCTAAATACGGATTTACAATTAATGTTATGTAATTTTACGAAACTGTGGTCTTATATTATATTTTTCGAGAAATTAAGACCTGATTCACAGTAGGTATAATTTACCTTCTCAGAGGGAAAATACTGAATAACCTTGCCTTGAGTTACGAACATCCTTGGAAAGACCTAGAAATTTTGTCCGAACATTCATTGATGCGTTATTTCTGAGCTTATTAGTAAACAATGTTCTTTTTGTGGTTCCGTACCTGTTAAGGTAAAAAAAAGTAGTTAAAAACCTTAAAAATCCCGACTGAAAAAACAGAAAAGCAAAAAACAAGCACATTTTTAATCAAACAAAACTTGGAAGCAGGCGGGGTCCATTCTATTTTCATTTCATAATTTAATGCCTGCTTCCAAGTTTTGTTCAAAATGTGCTTGTTTTTTGCTTTTCAGTTTTTTCAGTCGGGTTTTTTAGGTTTTTAACAACTTTTTTTTATTTCCATCTTTTTAGTTCTTTTGTGTTTGTCCTTTCGTTGGTCGCGTAAAATACTTCGCAAATGATTTAACTTTTGTGATTGTTTATAGGATTTGTCACTTTGAATTTCTTTTAAACCTATATAATTATAAGTATTATATATTTTTGTAATTTCCTTTTAAAACCCTTCATTTTGATACCCTAAGTACTCGATGGTATAGGATTTTTTTTTTTCAACTTCGCGATTTTGCTCCCAAAATCCACAATTTTTCTTTTTTTTAATTTTAATCGCCATCAAGACAAATCTAACGCCGTATGTTTCATTCAAATCCCTTCATCCGTTTAGGAGTTATGAGGGAACAAAGAAACGGACATATACACGTCAAACACATAACCGTCCTTTTGGGCTTCGCCGCAGTCGGGTAAAACGGCACCCTTTCACTCTCTGTCTGTCTGTCCGTGTTTCACCACCGATTGTCTCAGGAACGGGTGGCCCTAGTAAGTTGAAATTTATACCAGATACTGAGGTCTATAGTGAGTATAGTCCCTATTAGGTTTATAAAAATCCAGGACCTGAGTCAACACGATAAAAAGATATGGGCAAATGATGATTTTCGCGAAAACTTTTCTTTCCTGTCTACTTAGGCAAAGGCCTCTTAGATACCTCTCTATATCCTGTGGGATTTCTGATGATGTTTTATTACAATAAATTTTCATACAGATGAAAGTACTGTAGGTATGATGATGAGGATATCGTTTGGGTAGGTATGTAGGTACCTCAGTTTTTGAGGGCCATCACCGTAAACAACTTGCACAGTACATAATATGCAATTATGTCTGACAGTCTGACCACACATTGTGCCTTTCACCGAAAAACCTTCTTTTCGGAAAAGGTATACGATAATTGAAGTTAAATGCTGTTCAACCTTCGTTTTATATCTAAATGTTCGAGAAGCAAGCCAGCAAAGCAAGCGATGGATATGGTACTATGGGCAGGTTCGTGGAGTAAATCATGACACTGACATCGTAGTCGCTCTCCTCGACCTAGTCTGCTGGTGAGCCATCTAAGGAGAACTATCGAGAGCAGGGCCATCGAGCTCTTAAGGGGCATTGTTGACTGCTTATTTATTTAAACATTAAGCAAAACAAATATCGATCTATATTTATCTTTGAGGCTCAGTATTTTGAAAATAATTATTGCGGGAAATCCCTTTAGACAACTTTTACAACATTTGTTGTAATCTATCTATACTAATATTATAAAGAAGTAAAGTTTGTGTGTTTGTATATTTGTTAAATTGTAAGGGGTAATCTCGGGATCTACTGAACCGATTTTAAAAATTCTTTCACCAATAGAAAGCCACAATAATTCTGAGTGTCATAGGCTACTTTTTATCCCTGTATTCCCACGGGAACGGGATCTACGCGGGTGAAACCGCGGGACGTCCGCTAGTATAATATTATATTAGTAGTAGTAGTAGGCACATCAGAGACGAAAAGGCTTTTTGAATTGTATTTTTTTTAAGTTTCGTATATCTTTATATTATACCTACTCCGTGAGGGCCTGTAATTTCGTCATAGAAACATAATTTTCTTAGTTTTGTAATCACCACCTGGCAATATGCCTACCGTTACAGACTTCAAGTTATATTATAGCGTGTCGATCGTTCGATGCGTTAAGTTAGATGTCGCTGATGTCATCATTTATATCTCTGTAGCACGCTATGACATCAAGTAGCTGAGTAATGCACTAAGTGTTGGCGAGCAAAAATACATTCAATTAATATAAAGTTTCAAAACTTTGAAGACCATTTTACAAAAAAATATTTTAAATACTCGAAAACTACGAGTATCGCTCGTTGCGACACTGAATCGAATTAATTACCTCGCAACCGGGCGTAGTATTAAAAAACAGTTTGCGCAAGAGTCGATCCGCACCTTGACACAGATAGCACTCAAATTGTCGTTTTGAATACACAAAAACCGGACGCTGCCTCACTATTTTAAAGTTACTTGTGCACAGTCAGGCTCGCACAGTATTACACTCATGCACTTGTCATAAGCCTAAGGAGAAAGTAATTTCATAACTAAATATCGGCGCAGACTGAATTGCTCAATTCACAATTTACAAACCAAAACTTGAGGAGAATAAACTGTATTACAAAATAGGTAATTTCAAGCTGTTTCTTTTTAAGAATGATGAAGGTAGGACTATCATTTTATCTTCTTCATCACTGCGTAGTGCGTAGGGACAAGTATATAAATGGCAGCCCTAAATGCAATGTTTAAAAAAGTGGCTATTTTGAATTGAGGTCAAGACATGTTAAGTTATTGGCAAACTCCGCGAGACAAAGAAGCTCATACAAATAAGACGCTACACGTGTCTGCAGTTGCGTAAAAAGCACTCTGTATAAACGCGCTTATCTACGTATTGGCAGGAGTGGACAGGGAATGAGGACGACTCGGAAGACGAATGGGCTCCAGGTGCAGATATACCAAGTATTACAGTAGATTTTTTGTTTCTCAAAATATCAAGAGATATCATTTCAATCATTTTAAATTACTTTTAAGTTATAATTTATGAGTAATACAGGCAAGCATACAATGTTCATGAACAACAAAAACAGGACTGTAACGAGTAGCACATTTGACCAAAAAGACTGGTTGTTATAGGTCAGTATGGAAAAATCTATCATAATCTCGTGTCGTGGACGTGTCTAGCGTTGAAAAAAGCCGGAAAGATTCCCGATTATTTCCAGTGCCGTTGTATTTTTCAATGTGACTTTCGAAAGTTTTAAGAACATTGGCAAGTATAAATTTCACGTTTTTTTTCGAATAATACGGAAAAACTGAAAGAAATGGGAATCTTTCAGTTTTAAATCTACACATTATAAAATTGAATCGCTGTTCATTCGTCTTGCTACTCAAGAACGCGACGGCTGGACCGATTTGGGTAATTTTTGTTTTTAAATATTTGTGGCATCCAGCGAAGATTTGAACGGTGAGAAAGTAGATGGTAGACAGGTGTTAGGCAGGTGGTAGGCGGGTGGAAGGCAGGTGGTAGGCAGGCGGCAGGTAGGTGGTAGGCAAGTGGTAGGCAGGCGGTAAGCAGGTGGTAGGCAGGTGTTAGGTAGGTGGTAGGCAGGCGGCAGGTAGGTGGTAGGCACTGGTAGGCAAGCGGTAAGCAGGCGGTTGACAGGCGAGCACGTGGTAGGCAGGCGGTAGGCTGGTGTGAGGCAGGTGGTAGGGAGGCGGTAAGCAGGTGGTAGGCAGGCGATTGGCAGCGGGCAGGCAGTTGGTAGGCAGGCGATTGGCAGCGGGCAGGCAGTTGGTAGACAGGCGGTAAGCAGGTGGTTGGCAGGCGCTAGGCATAAGGCAGGTCTGATAGGGAGGCGGTAAGCAGGTGGTAGGCAGGTGGTAGGTCTCTATAACCACGATGGTTACGGAGGGGTACACTGAAAACTTCGGGAATCAAGGAAGTGACACAACATTACTATTATTACTATTTAAAAATGTATTCATTGCTTTTCCAAGCATTTTCCGCGAAATTTGACACATTTTTCCATTCGATGGGACCAATCATTGAAGCAACCATTCCATTCGGAAGTTGGGGTCTCCAAAATGGCCGTTTTGTAGGCGTCCACAGCTTCTTCAGGTGATGAAAATCTCTGTCCACGCAATTTATTCTTTATTTTAGGGAAAGTATAGAAATCATTAGGGCTTAGGTCGGGGCTATACGGTGGATGGTCTAATAATTCTATGTTTTCTTGCTCTAAAAACTCTTTTGTTCTGTGCGCGGTGTGAGAACTCGCATTGTCGTGATGGAGGATGATGCGGCGGTTGCAGTTCTCTTTACGGAGTTCAGAAACGACTTGTGGGTGTGGCAAACAAATGCTAGCATACCATTCTGCATTAACCGTTCTTTGTCCCTCAAGAGGAATAGTCGTAACATGGCCGGTTTTAGAGATAAACGTGGCCACCATTTTTTTTGCAACACTCCGTGAACGAACAATTTTTTTGGCTTTCGAACACCTAAACTCGTGACTGGTTTTTTGTTTCGGGTTCGTACGCGTATATCCAGGATTCGTCACCTGATACGATGTTGTATACAACATTTGAGGATCCTGCGTGGAATCTTTCGAGAGTTCTGACTACTTCTGACGCACCAAGTAACGCGAGCCACTTTTTGCTCTTCACAGAGCGAATGCGGTATCCATCGGGAAAACAACTTTTTTACACCTAATTGTTCATGCAAGATTATTTGTATGTGACTCATGCCAATGTCTAAAGTTGCCTGAATTTCGCGGTATGTCACATGTCGATCTTCCTCAATCAGCTTACGCACAGGATCAACGTTTTCTTGGGTGACTGCAGTTTTTGGACGACCTTGGAGGGGATCATCACTGAGCTTGACACGTCCACGTTGAAATTCAGCAAACCAGCGATAAATAGGGGTTCGGACAAAAAAAAACTAATAAGTCCGTCAGATAGATTTCCAAAAATTATTGGACACGTATTTTTTCCTTTTTCACGTAAACTTAAAATGAAGAAGATACAGTGCTTCGAAAACTCGTGTGGCGTCATATGATAGTACATTTTGACGACACGTGACGTTTCAAGCCCCACTCCAAGATCTTTGACGCGTTTTATCTTCGTCATTTTTTATTGAATTGATAAAACAAAAAACACGTATTCAATATATTTCGATAATCTAACTTACGGACTAAACAGAATCATATTATTTTGACCCAGTCCGATCCCATAAAGTGGTTTTTTTTTTTTTTAAATCGTCCGATCAACACACTGTTTTTGTGTTAAACCACTTCGAAAGTCATAATAAATCATCGCTCTTGAATTTTCTCGAGTCTATTCCATTTTCTCAACGACCTAATAAGTTTGACAAAACCTTGTGACTAGACCGAGAATCGTTTTTTAAATAAATAAATGGTATTCGATTTTTAAAACCAAGGAGTTTTCAATTAAAAAAAAAAAAAAAAAAGACGGGTTGCACTCCGGGAGTGCCGGCAGAAGTGAAAACTTGATTATTAACGTTGAGCATGTTTGATATTTTGGAATGGTTAGGGAATAATTTTGCACCAATTGCTTTAACAGTATAAAAGTACTATCATTTATGTGGTAGAATACAATATTGATTTATTGCGCTATCGACTCGTACACAAACATGACAATTTATATTACATTAAAAATTTAACACTTTAAAACTATTACAATTATTTTACATTAAAAAGTTTATCTCTCCGAAAAATCAACTTTCATCCATAATTTCAACGACTTTTTCACCATCATCATTACCAGAACTATCATCGCCAATCTCTAAAACTGATACGATAGGTTTATGGTAGCTGAAGTAAGAAACGAACAGTTTTGTTTCGAACCTATTTAAATGTCTAATAAAGACCGCATCAATAGTAGTTTTGTATTTCGTTGTGCTAAGATTGCGATCATTCGACATAGTTAAACCAAATTCATTATTTAAAAATTCAATTATTCCGCCATAACTATGCTAACCCATTTATTTTGTCTTTCCCTGTCCTCCGATCGGAACTCCGATTGGTAGGAGGAGCGGGAATATTTTTTCCCATGCCTCCGATTAAGCATCATAAAAACATTGTACAGTCTAGTTCAAAATAAATTATTTTTGTATTTTATTGACTGTACAGTCGACATCGTTAACGTTCAGGGTCAAAATGTCCAACTCCCACACGACTAGTCTAAGATCGATAGTTTCCGAGATATAGCCGTTTCAATTTTGACAGCTGTCATCCGAAATGTAGATCTCATTGAGATCTATCACTTGTCCCTACACACAACTAGTCTAAGGTCGATAGTTTCCGAGATATAGCTGTTTCAATTTTGACAGCTGTCATCCGAAATGTAGATCTCATTGAGACCTATCACTTGTCCCTACACACAACTAGTCTAAGGTCGATAGTTTCCGAGATATAGCCGTTTCAATTTTGACAGCTGTCATCTGAAATGTAGACCTCATTGAGACCTATCACTTGTCCCTACACACAACTAGTCTAAGGTCGATAGTTTCCGAGATATAGCCGTTTCAATTTTGACAGCTGTCATCCGAAATGTAGATCTCATTGAGACCTATCACTTGTCCCTACACACAACTAGTCTTAGGTCGATAGTTTCCGAGATATAGCCGTTTCAATTTTGACAGCTGTCATCCGAAATGTAGATCTCATTGAGACCTATCACTTGTCCCTACACACAACTAGTCTAAGGTCGATAGTTTCCGAGATATAGCTGTTTCAATTTTGACAGCTGTCATCCGAAATGTAGATCTCATTGAGACCTATCACTTGTCCCTACACACAACTAGTCTAAGGTCGATAGTTTCCGAGATATAGCCGTTTCAATTTTGACAGCTGTCATCTGAAATGTAGATCTCATTGAGACCTATCACTTGTCCCTACACACAACTAGTCTAAGGTCGATAGTTTCCGAGATATAGCCGTTTCAATTTTGACAGCTGTCATCCGAAATGTAGATCTCATTGAGACCTATCAATTGTCCCTACACACAACTAGTCTAAGGTCGATAGTTTCCGAGATATAGCTGTTTCAATTTTGACAGCTGTCATCATTATTATTATTATTATTATTAATTATTATTATTAATTATTATTAATTATTATTATTAATTATTATTATTAATTATTATTAATTATTATTATTAATTATTATTATTAATTATTATTATTAATTATTATTAATTATTATTATTAATTATATTATTATTATTAATAATTTTATTATTATTATTATTAATTATATTATTATTAATAATTATTATTATTAAGCGCCCTGCGCTGCCTAAACGAAACAGTAGGCCCAGGCATACATTTTCGCCGCGCCGTAGAGAGGGGATAGCTGTCTACTCTCCATCTTACGCTTTTTCGATCAGGGTCACGTGGTCACGTGTCCTGACGAATTTTCGATCAGGGTCACGTGGTCACTTGTCCTGACGCGAGTTTAAGATTTTATACCCATCACAGAACAATTTCCCAAAGTGCTCAACGCCGCTAAAGAAGTTTTCACTTCAAAATAATATGACAGGAACAGTGGAAATATTCCATTCCCGATACTTTTCATTGTATCCGTATAGTTCTACTGTTCAGTTCAACTAGTAGGACTAAACGGAGAAAAAAATCCATTTAGTTCTACTATCTGCTGTATGAATTTTAATTGAACTAAACGGACAAAAAAGTTCTTTTAGTACTACTAATTTCCGGAATTATGTCCAACTGGTTGGACCACGGGGATAGGATGATCGTGTAAAACAAACATACATGCAACGCATGTTGTACTCCATGACGCGCGCTCGCTTCGCTCGCATATTACATAACACTATTGTCTTCTGTCCCCGAAGTGCCGGGCCTCCGCCGGCCTCCTTCGTCGGCCTACGGCCCGGTGCCCATGCCGCCCATAAAGGATACTGTCGCGAGACGGTCGTATTATAATTTTGGTTAAAAGAGGAGGTAGTAATTGCATTGCACTTCAGCATTAATAGATAACCTTTTCCTGTTTATTACCAGTAGTTGTTCCATAGATCATACATTCAATTCCCAGAAGTACAACTAGTTGGACCAAGGAAAGAACAACTCACTGTAATTGAACCATTGGTAAAGATATTTCCCCATAGAACAACCAGTTGAACCCAGTTGAACCATGGGTAAATTTACTTCTCCGTAGTACAACCCATTGTATCCGTATAGTTCTAATACAATGGAAATTAGTAGTACTAAAAGAACTTTTTTGTCCGTTTAGTTCAATTATAATTCATACGGCAGATAGTAGAATTAAATGGATTTTTTTCTCCGTTTAGTCCTACTAGTTGAACTGAACAGTAGAACTATACGGATACAAGTATACTTTTAGTGCAGCCCTCGTACACGAGGTGGGGATGGTACAGAATAGACCCCCTCGCCCCCTAATACTTCTTGTCTCATAAATCATCATCAGTCTATCTGGATGCAGCTGAATACTAGTTTTTATATGGAGCGACTGCCTATATGACCTCCACAACCCAGTTCAATAAAACTTGTTTATTTTTTCAATTTTTCAAAGCACAAGGAGCGAAATATTCGAAAGATTCCTGTTTCTTTCCGAAAGATTCATAAAAGTGAATATTTCAATGCAACATTCGAAAGATTCCTGTTTTTTTCCCGAAAGATTCGTACTGTGATTTGTTCAATGCAACATTCGAAAAATACGAAAAAATAAATAAATTGTATTTTTCCCGAAAAATACAAAATTGAAACTTCTGCATTTTTAAACCTAGTCGTGTCTCAGTGTTAGTTGCCATACTCGGAAACGGCTGGACCGAATTTTATGAAATTTTGATATATTGTATATTCGGTAGGTATGGAGTAATCTATTTTTCATACCTCTAAGTGATAAAGGGTGGTCCACCCCCAAATATTTTTTAGTCCCACATCACTACGGGAACGAATATAATATTAAAAATGTACCCACTTAAGTCCACGCTATTAAATGGTCTTTCAGACATTTCAATCAAAATAAGAACTTAACGAAATACAAAACAATTATTTTGATGTGTGAACCAAATGCACTGAACTGTTGTAAGATATGCACTTACGTTTGCCTTATTTTTCCAATTGATTCATTGATTGAGAGTAAACTGGGCATCGCCGTGACGTTCGTCTGGTTAGGTACTCATATTTCTTCACTTTGATCATTTCCAGTTCTGCAGCATTGTTGAGCAATTCGAAAGATACCCATGACCAACAGTTCCGCAGTCACTTTATTGACTAATCTCTCAAAGCATTTGTTTGTTGAGATGGCTAGAGTCTAGACCCATTAGAGACCCATATTAATATATAAGATTTTGAACAAAAAAAAGAGTGATATTAGCATTTATTCCTCCAAAAACATAATAATTATATATTATTATTCCCTGATACATAAAAACTTAATTAATACTCGAGTTAAAATCAACATTTATTAATTATTATAAATGCAACATTACCTTGCATTGCAACAGTTTTTATGCTATGAACATAGCAGCTAGTAGAGCCCCTTGGTCTGACCCCAACTTTTACACTTGAGAATGTACAGTACCTTAGCTTAAGTAAAAAGCTGTACCTACTAGCTAACTTTTTTTAATGCTATTTTAAATGTAATAGGGATGTCGCCTGACAAAAAAAAATGAGATTCTGTTTAGTCCGTCTGTTAGATAATTGAAAAATATTGGATAAGTGTTTTTTTTTTATTTTATCAAATTAATAAGTATTAACGAATATTAAACGCGTCTACCTGTGGGGGCTTGAGAAGTCACTTTTAGGTAAACAATTTACTGAAATGTGACGTAAAAAAATAAAACATATGTGTCCAATATTTGTTGGAAATCTATCTGACGGACTCATTTGTTAATCTATTGCATAGATTCTATCGCGGGCCTTGAGTTGAGCGTGGAGAGCGAATCCAGAGATTTCCTAATAAAAATATTCAGGTTTCAGTACTCAACCAGGTTGCTATGGTTACGGAAAATAACAAGGTTGTCAACTGAGGTGGTCAAATTAAATAATTGTTTGTCTCTTTGCTTTCTCCTTCTAAAATATTCTTACTTGTATAATTTGTGTACAAAGTGTTTTAAATATGAATAAACAAAGTGCATTTAATAATGAAGAAAGTCACGAAAAAATTGTGAAAGAAAATGAGTGAGGAGTGAGTACTCTATATACATTCATTTTATTATTAGTACGCATCTTTCATAAGTTTTATTGGTTTTTGCATTACTATTCTGCGAATCGGTCTAAAACGATTCGTTTTCAAATAAAATTTCTAAAATAAAATAAATAATTTTCATATTTTTCAATGTTATGACACTTACGTCATGCTGTCAATACTTTTTCTTTTAAATTTTCTGTCATAGAGTTTCTTACTAGCTTAGTCTATGAAGGTTAGTTTTGATTTATATAATATGTAGGTACATCGCGCGAAATTCGAAGATCAAACTCTTGATATCGTTATTTTTGTTCAAATTTTTTGAATGAATAATTATTTTGGTGTGTAATTACACTATTTATACCTAATTATTTATACCTATTATTGCATAACTTGATAAAAAATGCTATGCAATAGATTTACCGCGGCAGTCTCCGAGTGCCACACATTATTTTTTTTTTCAATTACTCAATTGTACAAATAGAACGCTATCCCGATTATGGTAACCTAATCTAACCCAAACTATGCAACATTACCGTTTACCCAAACAACTTTTATCCGTTTTTCTTTTCTTTATATGCCGATCATTGACCTCTGACTTGGCTTTACATGCCGTCAAGAAATATCTCTCAGACATGCTGGTTTCCTTACGATGTTTTTCTTTACCGAAACAAATGATAATTATACAATACGCATAAGAATCCGATAAATCAGAGGTGCGTTTCTTGGGTTCCAACTCGATTCGATAGATATGGTCGAGATGGAGACTACTTAAAAGAAGAAAACCTTCTATTATATATCATTACTAGCTGATGCCCGCGGCTTCGCCCGCGTGGTTACTGTAAAAACAATCCATGATGCGGATTATATATCATTCTAAAATTTCAGCTCGATCGGTGCAGAACTTTTTGAGTTTTTGAAGCGTACACAAACCAACATAACATTTTTATATATATAGATAGATAGATCATTATATATTATATTTCATTTCAAATTAGTTAAAATGAAAACGGTAGATATGTTGCTCTATTCTTAGTTCTATCTCGAAAGTATGTTTATTATGTTGAAATATCTTGAATTGAAACTGTTTAGTTTAAATTCCTAGGGTCGAGGTTAGTAAAGGGTTTTTTAGAGGCTTATAAACGAAAATACTAAACGATATTTCAATTAACCATCGAAAGCTTTCCTACCATCACGTAATAATATTTTGTGATGGAGCTCACCGTAGAAACTATTTGTTTTATGAACGCATCCACCACAGGCGAGTATACGAGCATCTAATTAATTTGTGGAATGACACATGCCAGACTGCCAGCAGTAAATCATTGAAAAATTGTCATTATCAATATCGTGCATCATCCGGCCAATATAAATGTTAAGTGCAACAAAAATAATAATATCGCTCTAGTGAAAGCAAAAAAATTGAGCGTAGGGTCTTTCAAGATTCAATTGAAAATGACCGACATCCCGCACTTAATGTCATTAGACGTAGCTGGCATATGAGGATGGTCCATTTCACGCCAACTAAACGGATTACCAACACTTTAGCTGCAAAGTAAATCAATACCTACACTGAAAGATGAATGTTTTCTGAGTCCATCAATTGATTTGTGATAGTTCCAAGCACCTCAAAGTAACTACATAATAATATATACTGCTTTAAACATAATCAACAACTTTAAATTACATGCCATAAGATACTCAATTCTCGAGGGTTGGAGGTAGGAATTGTTTGCTAAATGTGATTCTTTATGTTGGGCTTGGGAGGGACATGATAACTCGTCAGTACGTACTGTATTTAATTTCATTTTTTTTAGCAATTTATCCAATTTATCAATTAATCCTTATGCTACTCCTGTTGGTAATAACCTCGTATTAGACTTCAATATATTCCCGTATCCTCATTCTATCATCGGACAACCAGAGATACGGCAAAGCATCGGCATTATATGGTTAAAGTTCCACGGACCCGAACAAAGCGCTATGCTTGCTTCCACATTTTATTGTGCGAACCGCCAGTCTATTGAATTCAATGCTGGGTACTCTGCTCCCTGATCATTATAATCTGGATATATTCAAAGTTCGTTCGTGAATTGGTTTCTTCTTGGCGAGTTACCTCCACTCTAGACCGCATCATCGCTTTACATCAGGTGAGTTGCGGTTAAACGCAAGCCTATTTATTATAAAAAAAACTTTATCACTTCTTGTTACATAAAACAAGAAGTGATAGAGTGGTTGTTGTTGAGTTGTTGTGGTTGTTGTTGTTGTGATGTCGTAAATAAACTAACATTAGTTTACGACATCTCGATTTCATGAATAAATCGGGCAATGCCGTTTTACAGCAATTTTAAATGAATCAATGAACCAGGCAGTTTTCGTCTGGTTGGTCGTAATTCTCTCCCAAGTTGCGTCACAACAACGTCGCCGTCTGCAACCACGTTCCTTCGGCGCATTCAGCCGAGGGCAACCCACATATCTCCAGTTTGGAAAATGTTTTTATATCCCACGCAACTTGTTGTTACTTCTTCAGCTTATAACGCATTAAGTTTCAAAAGAGTTTCCTTGCATGGTTGAGGTTTTGGTGATGACGGGTAACTTGCTACGGTTGATGTTGTTAACCTGTGCGCAAATCGTATGAATGATTCATAGCGTTTAAACTGTTTTAAGTATAAATATAAAACAAATGGTGTTATCATCCCACTTTTAACCGTGTGATCCGATAACAGCGATTACAATAAGTCACGAAAAAACTATGCTTAAAAAACGATATTTTATTCAAGAGGTATTGGGAATGCATAATAGCTTGAGATATCCGGATTTAACCTGCAGCGCGTCCTTCCTCCTACCTTCATGAATGTTTCAATAACCCGACGTGTTAGTGCGGTTGGTAGTTGATCGATTACATTTGATTCGTTACATAATATTAAAACGATAAAACCCCACGTACTGCGGTTCCAATATAGAGGAGGAAAACTTTCCGCGAAAGCGCCTTTACCATTGCAGTTACACGCAAATGGCCTTAGGATGTCCTGGAGTCCAAAATTAGGTTATCTAAATACATGACATGATCAACGATAATAATCACTAAGTTAGTCATTCAAATTTTAACAGACATAATACAGTTATTCAATTGTCGAAATAACGTTAACAACTCGGGCAAAAAATTGTATATCGATCCTTTGATTCTATTGTCCAATACAAAGATAATTGTTTGTACTAGTGTAAACAAACAAAAGTATATACAAATAAATCACCAATTCACGTTTTATAATATTCTTTTATTCCTGAGGTTATTGGACTTTCTGAAATTTCTCACAAGCACAGTATACAGTTCACGATATACATGTTACTATGGTTTTTTTAGGCCAAGTGTACCTCAATTGGCGAGATGTTGAAAGTCGATAAAAATAATTAATAAATATCAATTGAGTAGGTACCAGAAAAAGTACCTAAGCATTTATAAGCTGTATTTTTTGCGAATTTCACGGATTTTTCTCTACTTTTATAAGTAGTGTTTCGTATATCAGACCCGATTTGAAATATCTCTTTTGAACGTACCCTGAATTATATTATTGCAGAGTATGACATGAAATTTGCCATGAAACTTTCTAACTGTATGCTTCTTTTAAAAATAAAAAGTTGTACCCTGTTCCCGATGGGCTACAATCCTTACATAGTATAAAACAAAGTCGCTTTTTTGTCTGTTTGTTTGTTTGTATGCTTAAATCTTTAAAACTACGCAATGGATTTTGATGCGGTTTTTTTTAATAGATAGAGTGATTCAAGAGGAAGGTTTTAGTATATAATTTGAACGACATCCACGCGGGTGAAGCCGCGGGCATCAGCTATTTTTTTTTTATATTTTTAAATGATTTTTTTATTGTATTTTGTAATAAATATTCAAAAATGTACTAAATTTGTATAAAAATAAAAAAGGAAATAATAAAAGCTGGAATAACCACTTTCTTTAAGTTTCACGTTTTTAACTCGTCTTTAAAGCGGGAGGTGTTTTTTTTTTATTAATATGATTGTTCACTAACAATATCGCTTCATCAATAAGCAGTCTGCTCCTTTACAATAGCAGATCTTGTGGGTTTTTGCAAGTAAGTGTATGAGTAGCCCTTTTTTTTGGTGGGTGGAAAATCATCGAATAACCCCCCCCGCTCTTGGGCAGAGCGAAGGGGAGTGTCAGACTTCTACTGACTAAAAACCAAACCCATGTTCCTTCTTCGCCCTTGTGTCGGAGCCGCGTTAACCTTTCGATAATCCACAGCCCCGACGGGCGTCGGCCCTTTCGGGCCCCTTCCATATTGCTGACATCTCTTTGAGGCGCGCGTGGAACATGTACGCGCCGCCGACACGGTCTGTTGCCGTCATGACGACGGCCGGACGGCGAGCTAGCCCGTTACTCACCGTTCACAGGCCCGCGTCTACGGTGGCCGGAGGTCATCGCGTGACCCCCGACGCCCGGAGCGCCTTCCGCGGCGGCTGGGACGTTGAGAGGTTCTCTCCCTCTCTCGTTCCGCCACCTCCTTCGCTAGCATCACTGCTTCGCAGAAGGAGGCGACGGCGTCCCATTCCTCTTTGCCCCGGACCATGGCTTGCACCAGGGCCGGACGCGAGAGGTCGCCGCCGCCGATCGCCGCTACGAGAACACGGCGGGGCTCTGCCCAAGCAGGGCACGCCTCCACGGTGTGCTCCACCGTGTCCTCCGGTCGATCCTCGCAGTGGAAGCATCCGGGCGTTTCCTCCCGCCTGATTCGGTACAGGTACCTCCCGAAACACCCGTGTCCGGTGAGGACCTGCGTCAGACGGTAGGTGAGGGCGCCGTGGCACGTCTCCAGCCACTCCTCAAAGAGGGGACTTACCGCCACTGTCGTGGCGTGCCCTGTATGAGTAGCCCTCTAAAATCATTTTTTTTAATAGAGCTAAGTCAATTTCTTTAGTCGTCGTTGTATGTGCAATTTCAGTAAATTCTGTAAAGCTATCATATTCTCTTTGTCAGCAGAACACAATTAAACAATATTAGATGCTAAACCTTGAAATTAAAAGCTTGTCTCAATACCTTTACATATCTATAGGTACATAAAATACAGCCCACATATTCGATCTCATGGCTAGAGCTCCTTGCTAGAGCTCCTTATTGCGCCATCTTATCTTTTAAAAACCCAGTCGACGCGTCCTCGCCTACAGATTCATCCCTATGATCTACCCACTCTTTAATAACTGACAAAGTACCTAAATCAACAAAAACAAGGTTTTCTGTTGGTAAATACGATTAAGAAAACCAGCCTGGGTGTACACGAGTATCTGATTACGAAATATCAAGGACACGGGCCCACCATTACATTGGGAAGCCTTATTAACTGTTACGTGAGGTACCCATAGCCACCACCCATCAAGAGTTGGAGGAACTTCTCAAATGCGATAGGTACTCTATTGTTCATGATCATGTGGGTATTCTGTGTTTTCAATTTCATTACATTTTATGATATTTTTCTTTTTTGTGGCAATCATGCTACTTGAAAACCTCGTTAGTAACGATAAATTGATTTTTGTTCAGAATAAGTCGCAAGTGGGAGTATTGAGATTTCTTCTAGAGCTAGACGATTGAACCAAAATGACTTTTTGGTTTTATTACAATAACATCTGAAGTAGCAGTCTTTCTATACTTAAGAGGAAACGCGAGTGGTCTTTTCTCCATACAAACGCTCTCGCCTGTTTTCTTTTTGGTTAATGACCCTAGAGCAATGGTTTTTTACAGAATAATAAATATTAACTATTTCTATGCCCCTATGTTTTCCTTTTTGGTGATAAATTATTTTTATAAGCACTAGAACCCTCAAAAAATGCTCAAAATTGCTTGTTTAGATCGCTGTTAACAGAGTCCTATTGTACAAATTTGACAACTATTAACGAAAAAAGAAAAAAATAGCGGCGTAGTATATAACCTACTTATTCATTGTCTAAAATATCTTTTAAATTGGATCAATATTGGAGGAGGAAATAGGCGAGAGCCAAACCTCGAATTCTAACTTTTTTCTATAGTTGTCCTTATCGCACGAATTTGAGGGCAGGAGGACGGAGAGAGACAGCGATAGTAGAAAGAGACAGCACTCGCATTTCCTCTTAAGGTGTCTTTTCATGTTTGTGGCGACAGACGGCACAGGGGTTGCTATGCTCCATGCTAACGTATTATATTATTTTATCCATAATATCAAGGTATAGGTACGTCTTTGACATTTCTTTTTTTCAGCAAATAAGTAAAAAGAATATCGACTCTTCAAAAATGACTAAAAATGCTGCATTTGTAAGCCCGTGATTAGAGGACTACTTTGAAATGTTTTTAACGTAAAAGTAAATTGATAGGAACCTATAACATTCTATTTCTTTAAAAAAATAGTTCAATTGAATTGAATCGGGTCTTGAATTAAATTCTGAAACGAAACTAGGCGAATTTTCTATTATTTGTAAACACCAAGTAGTTATAAATTTAATTTAGTCTATATTTGTCGCTTTAAACTGCATATCGAAACTTGGACCCGAGAGTTGAAAATATTTCGGAGAACCGAGACAAAGGAAACAAAGTTCGAGTTTTATTTAAGAACACAGCCAGTTGTTTCCAACTCCCGAAGTTGAGCGGACACAAATTTACCGAAACTTTGTTCCCACTCAACCTCTAACAATCAAAGTTTTAATGAAGTTGCCCATTAAACTTTAATGTAGGTATAATAAAATAAAACTTATTGTGGATGAGTGAGTTGCAGACGATGCAGTCGTCCTAAGTTCCTAACTTAGCCGTACAAAATATGAAATAATTGAAAAAGTTTGCGCTTCAGTAAGCGTAGAAAATGGTTTAACTATGGAAACAATCTTTAAAAGCTACCTATATTCGAGTTATTTCTACGTATGTGAGTGGCAAGTAGAGAGGAGCTCACACTTAACAAAGAATGTATTCAGGCTAAGGATGGCAATTCCGAAAAGAAAGATCAAAGAAAACACCTTTGGACGATTAGTACAACACATGGGATGTTTGCATTCGATAAAGAGGGCTTGTGCGCAAAGCTGTTGGGAGAAAAATTTGCATGACAAAGGTGTAGCAAAGGTATCCATGCATTAATATACGCTAGTGGATCATTGAGCAGATATGTCTAGAGCCATATTAAAGAAATATGACCTGACTAGCTCATTATCTTTTAGAATATCAAAAATTTCAATTATGAAGGTGATCGATCTTAAAGTGAACTCTGTCAGTATGCTATGCCACCGATAATGTCTTTAAAATGGCAAAGTTGAGCGACACGAAGATGATTATTTCTAAACTTACAATTTCGGGAAATGATCGATCGCCTATGTTGAATTCTAATTTTTTTTTTTTTTTTAAACGTTGCCCCACACTAGGAATTTCTCCTGTATCGTGGGTGCGTTTACAAACATTTAAACTCACATACACAAACACACCCAGACCCGAAACAACTATATGCAGGCCTTACAAATATTTGTTCCGTGCGGGAATCGAACCCGCGACACGCAGCGCAGCAGTCCAATCGCTCAGCGGGCTCAGCCACTGCGCCAACCGTGCCGTCAAATTGCTTTTCGCATTTAAACTAACAAAAGCCTGTAATCCGCCAACGGTTAGGCAGAGGTGTTAATATTAGGAGATTCCGCCTGTTCGGTTTGAGTCCCATGTAGTAGGGCGCGAGCCTATTGCCATCAACCGGGCTTCAATCTAGACTAGCGTTGAAAAAAGCCGGAAAAAATGCAGTTTCTTTCCAATGCCATTGTATTTTTCAATGAAATTTTCGAAATTTTCAAGAACAGCCAGTATTTCATGTTTTTTTTTCGAATAATATGTAAAAAAACTGAAAGATATGAAAGAAACGGGAATCTTTCATGTTTTAAATATACACAATATAAAGATTAATATAAGCAGGTAGTAGGCAGGTGGTAGGCAGACGGTAAGCAGGGGTATGGTAGGCGGTAGGCTGATGGTAGGGAGGCGGTAGGTAGGTAGTAGGGAGGCGGTAAGCAGGGGTAAGGCAGGCGGTAGGCTGGTGGTAGGGAGGCGGTAGGGAGGCAGTAAGCAGGTGGTATGCAGGTGGTAAGCAGGTAGTAGGAAGGTGGTAGGCACGCGGTAGGCAGGCGGTAAGCAGGCGGTAACCAGGCGGTAAGCAGGGGTAAGGCAGGCGGTAGGGAGGCGGTAAGCAGGGGTAAGGCAGGCGGTAGGCTGGTGGTAGAAAGGCGGTAGGAAGGTGGTAGGCACGCGGTAGGCAGGCGGTAAGCAGGTGGTTGGCAGGCGGTAAGCAGGTGGTAGGCAGGCGGTAGGGAGGCGGTAAGCAGGTGGTAGGCAGGCGGTTGGCAGGCAGATGGAAGGCAGGCGGTGGGGAGGCGGTAGGCAGGCGGTAAGGAGGTGGTAGGCAGGCGGTAAGCAGGTGGTAGGCAGGCGATAAGCAGGGGTAAGGCAGGCGGTAGGCTGGTGGTAGGAAGGCGGTTGGGAGGCGGTGGGGACTCAGTAAGCAGGTGGTAGGCAGGCAGGTGGAAGGCAGGCGGTAAGCAGGTGGTAGGCAGGCGGAATGCAGGTAGTCGGCAGGCGGTAAGCAGGTAGTAAGCAAGCGGTAGGCAATCGGTGGGCAGGTGGTAGGCAGGAGGCGGTAGGTAGGTCTCTATAACCATGGAGTTCCGCGGGGTGGGATGCTACAGGAGGCTAGATCCTCCCCCCTAATCCTTCTTGTCTCATAAATCGTCATCTGCCGCCTTTTCCCAACTATGTTGGGGTCGGCTGCCAGTCTAACCGGATGCAGCTGAATACCAAGTATTTTACTTGGAGCGACTGCCTATCTGACCTCAACAACCCAGTTCAATAAAACTTGTTTTTTTTTTTCAATTTTTCTAAACATAAGAAGCGAAATATTCCTATTACTTTCTGAAAGATTTATAAAATATGTCAATGCAACATTCGAACATACGAAAAAAGATAGAATTTGTATTTTTTCGGAATAAAACAAATTGAAGGTTTCGTAATTTTTTCAACGGTAATCTAGACTCCGTGGCTGCTACTTAGAAATTCCTAATGGAAAAACCCTTTCCCGGTCCAAAAGTGTCTAACAACACTTTGCCGGTCCTGTGGAAACCTCTTCATTCTTTGACTCTTAAATACGTTGAGTTAAAATAACTCTGCTTTAATGAATTCAAATCCATGATCCTATCTTGGTTTTATCAGCCACACTAAAATCATAATTCAGTCCGAGGTATTTTATGAATAGGTGTAAAAACTGAAACAATCTAACTACAGCTTAAGTATTCATATTGCAACAATAATAACTTTTGTGAATAATTACGTTTTATTTTTATAGCTTGCCTTGAACTACTTTGAAATTGAATGAAATCTGAAAATATGAGCACATTGCAGGTTTACGAGAACGTGTTAAATTCTCATTGAGGTGCGGTACGCAAAATACGCGTTTTGGACATTGAGTTGGGGACACCAGCCCGTCATACAATACAGTACAAGAAAACTAAAAATAATAAGCGCAGTGTTGTACTAATAGTCAATATCTAAGGTGTTTTGATAGCATGTTTCGCGTAAATTAGGAATTTCAGCATGAAAAGTATGTCGCAGTTGTCGGCGCCAACTGATGTAAGTCAGGTCACGAGGGCTGGGCGTCATCCGTATTATTTTTACTGGCCCATCAGAATGTAACCCGCTTTAAGCGTTTATTAATTCGCGTTTACGTACTGTGTAGTTATTTTAAAACCCGTAATATAGGTAGCTATTACAAAAACTATGCATGAGTAGCTTTACAATTTTCCCCGACATTGCAACGCATGACCTAAATTACTCGTCAATATGATTGCATAGGTACGTGCAATAATTACTATTAAAATTACTATCAGAAAAGTGTAATTAATTGGAAATTGTTTAAATCTGTAGTTGTGTTGCATACCTATATGATAAATGTAGCTAAATTCATGATTGTGTATGTGTCTGTGTATTGTTGTGTATGATTGTGTGTATAGCGTGTTTGAGTGCGTGTGTGTACGTACGGTTGTGGACGATACAAGCGATTGCTACTCTGACTCGTAACTGGGTCACTAGGTCACAGACGAGGTCCACTGATAGTAAAGAGCTGTTGTTTCCCAAACTACTTACAGTTTTATACAGTCATAAGAAATAAATACTGACCGTATAGAAACTGATCAGCAGAAATAAATACTGACCACAATGTTCTTAAGTGCTCTTAGTACCATATTAGCTGTATCCGTTTCTATTAAAGAATCTAAATAGTTGAGCTAATAGAGTATCATTTTAAAGCTCTACATACGATTTTATTAGCTGATATCGAGTAAAAAAGAGCTTTAAAACTAATTTTGTTAAGGGAAACCTATATTCCTAGTTCGAATTAGTTTTAATTTGAATTTTAAAATATTGGTTAAAACAAAAACATGATTGTCTTGATGAAAACGTGATCAAAGTACTAGTGAGTGAGACCTCCATAGGATAATGTAATTTATTGGCAGTAAATGAAAATGAGATAAATTAATAAATTAATTAAACAGTGGAGTAGTGAGCTCGAGCGTTGTGTACATTGAAGTGTGCGTGCTGTAAGTTATTTGTTCTATTTTAATGTTAGTCGAACGCACCAACCTTGCTCCACATTCAAGATTACAATTAAATAAAAAACAGCTAAGTGCGAGCCGCGTTTCTTGCAATAAAACTATTTTCGTTCTGTTTTTAACTCAATTTAAAAAAACATTAAAAAATACCGGGCAAGTCCGAGTTGGACTCGCGGATCGAGGGTTCCTAAGAAACTTACAGGTCATTATAGGTATTGTGTTGTTAAATAACATATTTACATACAACAAAGTGAACCCATAAGGTACTTATAACTGTTTTTGCCGACTGAGATTTATGTAACCCTAAAACACTTTTTCACTACCTACTCACACTCAGAAAGTAGGTCTGAAAAAAAAAATGGATTCGTTTGTGAAATATTCAGCTTTAAAGTGAAAATTAATAAAAGTGTGGCTACCTAAACCACCTTTACGGGTTGTGTAGTAGCATATAAACCGAAAATAAAAGGAATACTATCACAGCTAAGTAGGATTTACAAGTTTACCAGTAATAGTCGGGCAACTTATAAAATGTACTTGTTTAAAATATTTTCCTATACAAAATGTATGGGAGCGCACGTCTTCAAACTGCAAATGTAAGTTTGTTTTATGTTTACAATAAAAGTCATCGTTCGGAGGCAGGTAGGCAGGGTGGTTAATCAATTTAGTTAGTTCACATATTTTGATGGGCAACTACGGAACCCTACATTGTACGTGGTCCGATATGCAGTTGGCCGTATAATTCAATGATGAAAATTCAAAATAATGGCTGAATAGCTGGCCGGCTACAAGAAAAAAAAAAACGGAAGAAAAGCCACAATCCGAATTTCTTTAGCTAATTCATGTTTTCATTTTCACTTTCCTTGTATCTATTAGTAATGAAAACCAGTGTTTACCTCGTGTTAAAGACTTACTTAGTCCCTCGGGCGCCAAACCCCGTCTCGGGACTAAATAAGTTGCTTTTATCCCTAGGGTAACAATGTACTATTCCGTCAGAATCAGAATCATCCGTGAAAAGATTTTATTGATAACTAGCTGACCCGCGCAACTTCGTCTGCGTCACATAAATATAGCTTTAACCTTTCTCGATATATCGACTATCCGACATTAATTAAGCTAAATCGTAACAAACAAAAAATCTTATCTTTAAAATCTTATCTTTCCTCTTTATTACAATAGTTTAGATGGTTTAGATTAGCTTAGATTATATTAAAGTGTGAATTACTATAAAATCTATCTCTTACTGATAAATATACTATAACACTCTGTACTATTGTAAACATTATGATGCAGTAAATATTTTGAATTTGAATTTCCCGGAGGCCAGCCAGAATCCCCCGTACCTACATTGCGACGCAACCCGCGTAATTATTTTTCCGCGCGGGTATTTTTACATTGCGATATCTTCTAAGATATTTGTATAAACTGTATAGAGTAAAGGGCACAAATATTCTATATTAAATTTCCGTTCTAACGAACACATTTATTTAGATATAGATTAATACCATATGGGTTAAATAAGCTTCGCAAAAAATAATTCTTTTTAACCTAACATTTTAATAATAAAAAATGGTTACAGTGAGTCAGTCTTAAAAGATAGACAGGTGCTGTTGCGGACTTTTTTTTAGAACTTTTAAAGACGAATAATTACTTCATACATGATATTCTCGTAACTTAAACCGTTTTCGCAGCGCACGCAACGGAAGCTCTCAGAAAGGAATTTTCTTTTCCCGTTTTTGCAACATTTCTCATTTATGCTCCGCTCCTATTGGTAGCAGCGTGATGTTATATAGCCTATAACCTTCCTCGATAAATGAACTATCCAACACAAAAAGAATTTTTCAAATCCAACCAGTAGTTCCAGAGTTTATCGCGTTCAAACAAACAAACAAACAAACAAACTCTTCAGCTTTATAATATTAGTATAGATTAAAGTAAAATTGTTCCTTTTTCATAAAACTTCATGCCAAATTCTATATTTTTTTACTTTACATTGTCTCAAGTACCTCATTTCAGAGCATTACATTTTACCACTAGGTACCAAATACAACGTTGTCACCAAAAATATTCGAGTGACAGTTCTCGTAAGCGTGGGCTTCAGATAAGGTTGAGCAATTAGACAAACGTGTTCTATTACTTGATACCTCGCACAGTCAGTCAGTACGAGACTGCCTGATCACTTACCTACCTGTACCTAACTACCGGTATGAGAGTTAATAGCGGACGCTATGACCCATCATTTACTTATCACATTCAGTCTATAATTTAAAAACTAACTGCTAAAATACTGTCATCAAAATTAGCAAGTCCCTGACTATTGACCCAGAGGATTTTACCGTTTAGAGTTAAATATGAAATTTAACAAATAAGCAGTTTGCGTCAGGAAACCGTCAGGTGGAAACACTTAATGCTGTGTCCGTCCATGTTGACTAGACCTTGTTGCCATCCCTGACAAAGGTACACCTTTTTTTTTTGAGGGTCGGAAATCTACTGACTAAAAAGCACCCATTTTCCTTCTTAGCCCTTTGTGTCGTGGCCGCTGTATCTCTTTCGAACAACCCGCAGCCCCGACGGGACATAGGTACACCTTACTTTACGTTGGACAAACTACAGAACATAATATCTGAAATTTCGAAGATTTTATACAATCGAATGTATCGATTGTATAAAGCGAACTTGAACATTATCATTATATTTTTGACATATTTTCCACAAGAACATTCACACTATCGAGAGTCTTACTGTCTTAGTGATAGATATATGGCGAAGATACCTTTATTCTATACACACCCAGCAGTCAAAATTTAAAGTTTAAGCAACTGAGAAAAAGTGAGTGGCAAAATAAAGAGAAACAGACCAAGAAAATGGTAGAGCCAGCCAGATTCTGAGTACAATGTGAGGTAGTCAGGCCCCTTTTACAGTAAGGACTCAAATAATGAGTCTTCTTTTTTGACAGATTCTAGTTATAAACTTTAAACATGCCGTCATAATAATAGTGATACTGCTTCCACGAGCATTACCTTGAAATAAACACTTAAGAATATTAGGCAACGTGATAGCCGCTTGTGGTGCAACGTACATTGTTTTGCGTTCTTTTACAATACACGTCCAAAGACCTCCAAAATTTGACAGTTTCATTCAAGTACTAAACATCACATTGTTTTGTTTTTTTAAGCATTGATGGTGTTGATTCTTGTAACTCGAAAGAAAAAAAAGCAAATCCAGTTAGATGACAGAATCGTATAGTCTCACTTAAATAGTGGGAAATAGATCAAAACATCTACTTCCAGCTTCACTTTTCTTGAAAAGGAAAACAACAACTATACTGCATGTTATTGTTATTAGAAAGTTACCTACATTTAGATTTAATGATGAGTTTCCTTTCCTATTAACAATATACAATAAGTACCTCCTTCATGTTTCTGGCCTCCTGATAGCTTGAGACTTTACTATCCTCGTTTCTCATCTACTTATTCTTGCCTATTTAAAATAAGACAAATACACGTACTAGTCGCATAAATCAACTAATAATTATAATAGGGGGTGATATCACCCGACCCAGGTGAACATAGGCGACTAACCCCCTTTATTTTGTACCGGTACTGATAAAGTTGTGTACCTAATTATTGATCAAAATATTATAACAGCTTTGTTGTTAACTGTATTTCACTTACTTGTTTTTTTATACTACACCTGCTTGGAAAGTACCTTGATACTTTATCAAATTTACGGTTGAAAGTACGTCATTTCATATCGAACAAATATGCAGGGAGAAAACGCATCTGAGCGGGAGAGAATTGATTTTCATACACTTTTCTCTCCCGCTCAGATTCACTAACTGCAACAATTTGAAAAAAGAACATGTGGAAATTGCAGACGCCATTGGCGCCATTTTCAATTTGAATTAGAATTTAAATTTAGTTTTTTATTTTCCTCGTAGGTGTAGTATAAAGCACTATGTATCACTCGAGAGAAAGTGCGATTCCCGATCTCGGGTGTTTTAAAGCCCTCGCCTACGGCTCCGGGCTTTAAACGACACCCTCGACGGTAATCGGTCACTTTCTCCTCTCGGTGAACAATGTACTATTTTTCTGTGGTCCCAAAATACAATAACTATTGTATCTTTAAGTAGTATTCTAGACCAGAGTCCCGGTCAGCCCCTGACCCTAAATTTCACCCAGATGCATTCAGGCATTGAAACTTTCGCATTTATAATGTAGCTGTAGGTATTTAATACTAACGCGTGGGCTTTTATGTGTGGTTATAGAAACCGATTACCTACCAGTAATGATAATATAAAAACGAATGAGTAATCTCATTCGTTTTGTAACGATTTTGAACATTATATTTTAACGCGTGTTTTTCGGATACGTTTTTAAAGATTAAAAAGAGCAAGCAGACGTTGACCAATCTATTATCTACTGATAGCATCATGCTGATAAATCCTATATTATTTTAAGATTACTAGTACTTATACCAATTCATTTTTAGTAAAATATGTTAAGCCTGCTCTAATCTGACTAGAAAATAGGTCACAAGAGATCGTTTAGGGCAGGATTGTAGTTCTGATTGCAATAAGTATGGTAGAGCAGGCTCTTGATAAACCGAATTTATTATTGAAAAATATTTTTATACTAGCTTGGCTCGCCAACTTCGTCCGCGTGAAAATATTACGTCCCTGTTTGAGTTCAATTTTGTTAATAATTTCAAGGGTTTACTTTTTTTTAACCGTACCATTCGGAACCCTAATCCTTTTTCTAAACTCATTGCGTTACTCCTTGTAAAAGTCCTGACAAAGTTGGTCCTGCCATTTTGGAGATTACTCGGAGCAAACAGACCGATAGACAAGAAAAATAATTAAAAAAAAAACTTGTGGCACTCGGAGACTGCCGCGGTAAATCTATTGCATAGCATTTTTTATCAACTTATGCAATAATAGGTAAGTATAAATAATTAGGTATTAATAGTGTTATAATATATATAATACACACAAAAAAAAAAAATTATTCATTCAAAAAATTTGAACAAAAATAACGATATTAAGAGTTTGATCTTCGAATTTCGCGCGATGTACATTAAGTATATAAATCAAAACTAACCTTCATAGAATAAGCTAGTAAGAAACTCTATGACAGAAAATTTAAAAGAAAAAGTATTGACAGCCTGACGTAAGTGTCATAACATTGAAAAATATGAAAATTATTTATTTTATTTTAGATATTTTATAAGAAAACCAATCGTTTTAGACCGATTCGCAGAATAGTAATGCAAAAACCAATAAAACTTATGATAGATGCGTACTACTAATAAAATGAATGTAAAGAGTACTCACTCCTCACTCATTTTCTTTCACTATTTTAAATGCACTTTGTTTATTCATATTTAAAACACTTTGTACACAAATTATACGAGTAAGAATATTTTAGAAGGAGAAAGCAAAGAGACAAACAATTATTTAATTTGACAACCTCAGTTGACAACCTTATTATTTTCCGTAACCATAGCAACCTGGTTGAGTACTGAATCTTAATATTTTCGTTAGGGAAATTCTGGATTCGCTCTCCACGCTCAAGGCTCGCGATAGAATCTATGCAATAGATTAAAAGTTCCAAGGTAAGACGCTGTTATTTTGACATTACAAACGTCAATTCAATTTTATTTGTTTGGAAAGATGTCATAGATTTAGGCAAGACTACTAAGAAATGCAGTGGACTGGTAGTAAGTCTAAGAAACACAAAGGCCTCACCAAGACAACAGATGCATGCCTTTAAATGTAAGTCGATCGACACGTTCGCACTTCAAGCAACATTTGGGGCAAGTCGCAGTCACGTATGCTGCCTTTCGACACACATTTATTCTCGAAATTAACAACTGTCACTGTTTTGTCATCGGATAGAGATTTTAGACACGTTTCACGGCTAACAATACTAGAATTACAATTTGACATCATGGACGACGTACATACTATTCCTTTTTTTTTTTTCTCTAGGAAGTATGGATATTTATACTGCACTGGATCTCCAGAAGCATTGCAATAATTTGGGTGACACAAAAAACAATTTCAAAGTACCCTAAGTAGTTTCCTATCATGGGTATTGAGAACAATACATCACCGGCATCATTAATGCTAATAGCAACCATCAAAGCTTGGGTAAGGAAAACAGACAAAATGTGTGAATTTACTGGTACGGGAACTCTCGTAACCGTTTACTGTATCAATCCATCAATCTTCCACAAGCACAAAAACCTTATCTCTCCTCCCAGAAGTGTTCTGCTGTTTTGTTTTCGTCCAATCTTGGTTCAGCTCCGTATTTTTTTCATACACCTAATACATATTCTGACGTCAAACGCTGCGCTATCACAGGCAGCCCGCGTCGTCTGTGAAACATGAATACTTCGGCCAAGACTGTGCTTACAGTTACAACACCCAAAGGGGTTGGCCGCAGCGGTGGCAAACTTAGAGATACACTTCAAATAGGTATCTTGTGTGCCTAAAATCGCCACCAATACCTTTCAGACCGGATCATAGCTATGCTGCTGGGCAGTGGAAAAACGTATGGCGTTAGTTTGGTGCCATTACTTCCTCGACCGTTTAAACCCTTCTACTACAAGGAGAACTTATACAACAAGGAGCTCTTAAACATTTTTTGCCTGATTATTCAAAATAAAGGGGAGTAGGAACAGGATTTAGCCACTTGTCATAAAGCATCCTTCTCGCAATACAAAGCGGATAACCAATCATGCAACAGTTATATGCACGTGTCCAATTGAGTGAGGGGGAGATTTGCACATGACGTGCCTCATGCCTAAATACACGTAACCCGTGGACTAGATTCGCACCTAGCTCAGAACCAATTTCTCTGTAACCAGATCGGTCAGGTTTAGTGAGCGTGTTCGTAATTTACTGGCCGATGGCCTATTTTTTACAGCGAATGTGACAGTCTCGATTATTTTTACTTGTATTGTGTATCGAGCTGGCGTCCGTAATTCCATGTCTAAAGTGAGAATTTTAAGGTTAATCATAGCGTTATTTTTGTTTTAGAGCATAGCGGTAGTTTCTATTGGTTAGGTTTCTTTCATCTTTAGATCAAGACACACACAGGTACATCCTTTATTATAATGCAATTCTTAGAGTTTTACTGATTTTACCACTGTAACAAGTTCAACTATGTGATGTAGAACAGTTGCTTTATAAACAATCTGCTAGTTGCTACTTCGTTATGGATTCTGGGAACTCATTTTATTATACTACTTCTTTTCGTGGCTTCTTTATTTCGTTAGTTTTCATTGCTCTGCCGCAGACTCGAGTACGAATAAAGAGAAAACAAAGTTCTTTCCTGATTTTCTCATAATTTCGTGCAATATATTCTCAAAAAAGCAGAAGAATATCTGAGTCGTCATGCATTACATAATATCTCGTTTACTGAAAGCGCATCCATATCCTTTAAAAGGATGAATCATACAGTTTATATAACTGAACACATAAAGGAATATGTGGGAAGTGAGCTGATTTCGAAGTAAAAGAATTACTTATATTTCTCTTATGTAGGTCCAGGTGGGATGTAGGTATTTATTTTGTCTTCTAGATTTATTTTACGAAAATAATGTAGGTACTAGGTATGTTGCTTAAGACTTTTATTTTCTCTTAGGTACTTATGTACTTACCTATATTTCGACTGTGTATTGACTTACTTCAGGTAGCTATAATTCAGTAAGTATTTATAATTCTGTAGGTAGGTATATATATATATATTGTACAGTCAAGAAGAGTCAGGTAGGTATATTATATGTAGGTACAATTGTACATACACAAGTTATGAACTCTGCACTCAGTCAATACTCATTTTCTTCGAAGTAAATTATAATAAGCATGTTCATGCCTACTTGCCTAGGTAAAAATATATTCGTTTCAGCAAGTTATTTGCAGTGTTGACTGTCTACATTCGCCGGAAGTACCATTCAAAAATCAATACACGTGGAGAACTTTAATGCATGCATTTTATAGCGCGCTTATAACATGCTGACATTCTCACCCTTCCGAGTGGCTGGGTGATATTTTTTTTTAATTACTTTTTATTTTTCACTTATACGATAGATTGATCGAGTAGGTAGTCGGCAAGCTCGCAAGACAACATGGTCTCAAACTAATTGATGTAACCTGGCGAGTTACTTCTGTTTTTTTGATTTCTATTGTCTGCTAGACCAAAGGCTACAACACTCATTAGCAATTGAACGTAGGTAACTCTTGCATTGTTTACGAATAATAAAGTTTTGGACATCAAAACCAAGTTCACCATGGGATAGGGGATAATGCCAACACTGGAAGGGGAGTGGCCCACTAAATTCAAATAGATTCTTCAGTGTTGGGTGATTTTGGCTTTCAATCCTTAGTACCTAGGTACCTACCTTAATCTTTCTTAATTCTTTCGAATTAAGTGATTTCCGCAAAAATCTTAAAATTACTGCAACCCGGCCTTAAGGCGGGGTTACAGTAATTTTAAGATTTTTGAACCTATAAAAATCGAACTAAATACGAGTTTATTAATAAATAAAAATTGAACATACTCTCTAGTAAATCGTAAAGATAGAAACGCGATTTAGAATGATCGGCTCGATACTTTTTTTTATCAAACATGACTCTAAATCACAATTTCAAACGTGTACTGCTAAGACATTTCATCATGAATTTATATGAAAGTCATATCAGTAGATAGAACTTTTTATTCTGAAGTAAATGGTGAAAACAGATTGTATAATTTCTTTATAGTTTTTCTCCAAGAAGCAAAAAACAGTCAAAATTTAGGCATTATATCGCTCGCGTGGCAGGGCGGGGGGCGAGGTCGTGCGTACATAAAAACAAAGTACTGCAACCTGGCCTTAAGAGTCTTAAGAGTCGACTCTTAACTCTACCTTCTCTAATTCAGACATTTACTACAATTATTTCGAACTTAAATAGTCATTATCTTTCTTCGAACTGTTCTAACTTTCGAACCTTCTTCCTCGTCCGATTCAGTTTAACCAATTTATAATCTTTTAAAGCTCACTTGTCAGATTCCAAACAGAACTTCATTCGCCCTACTTCCAAAAATATCCCGCATTCGCAACAACGCGTCATTGCAGAATATTAAAACGTATGAACCAAGTCCGATGGTTGGAACTGGTAAGTGAGTGTATCACGTCGAGACGGTTATTTCATATGGTGTAACAACCGGAGTGCCATGCTCGAGCTACTGCAGCTCGCGTCGAGTAAACGTGCCCTACTGACACCAAATGAAATCAAAATGCGACGCCGCGCCACTCATTGAATACAAAACCACACCGCTGTTTGACAGTGTACTTATGTACATTAGTCACTGTGATGTAGTTTATTATACAATCAAACTATTCTCGAAACACGTTCTATGAGCCACTATTATTCAGTAATTCTTTAAACACTATTTCACACAGCCAACTCTATCGCACGCAGGATAGCGCGAAAAAACCAATGCGGCGTTGCCACACCGTGCAGCCGAGCGCGCGAGCGTACGAGCAGGTAGACTCCACAATGCATATACACAGTGTTGCCAGATCCAATTTTTAAAAATCCGTAGGGCTACTCTCAAAAATCCGTAGAAGTCCGTAAATTGCCTCCAAAAATCCGTAGATCTACGGACATTCTTTAAAACTAAACCTGACTACGTAGTATCTCTAAGTAGTCTGTGAACCTGACTATTTAATATGTGTATTTGTATTTTTTATACCTATCGAAAATGAGTAAGGAAAATATTAAAATACGATATAGATTTACATGATTTATTTTTCGTATACTTATTTAAGTTGTTCACATAAAAAAAAGTATTTACTATTTTTACAAAGAGAATTTTTTATTGAGTAAACATAATTCTTACACAAACAAAACACCTAAACACCTTTTTTAGTAACAAAATGAAAGTGATTGACATAATGTGTTACGCAATAGAAAATATAATATTAATTTTTAAAAGAAGTTTTTAATTTTCAATTAAGGTGATTGCTTCAACCAGCCCGCGAAATTCAAATTTTCCTACGTTTTTTTGCAATTTGCAAGCCACTGCTAAGTTGTTTATTGATTGAAATACCTATTGTTCGCGACTGTAAGACGTCGCCAATCGTTCGGTTGGCCGCCAAGCCAACCGAACGATCCAACGACCGAAATGAACCAATCACTCAATCACGACAAATAGTTCATTCCGTTTTACGTTAGTCGCAATAAATTAAATACATTGAAATGGAGCTGCTCTACGTTTCGTTTTAAGTATTTAATTTAATTTGAATATTGTATGAAATCGAACAAAAATCCGTAGATTTGCGACTAAAATCCGTATGTCCGTAGACAAGACCTAAAATCCGTAGATCTACGGACAAATCCGTAGGTCTGGCAACGCTGCATATACATAATGTAGCTATCTAATCTACGTGTGTATTATTATACAACGTCTTCTTTGAATTTGAATATCTAATGATATTCACTACGTACAGGTATTTATCTCATAGACCTCATGTCCCCAATAATTAATCTTAGTAGAGTCCAATTTGAATTATAATAGTGACAGTGAAAACAACAATTGGTACATTTAAAACTAATCCATTTCATTCTTAGAACATTGACAAAGATGCTTTCAGTTATTCTGCCACTTTATCATTCAAATCTGAGTTAACATGCTCGATTACTTTTACAAGTCATTTCCATGACGTTTACTAAATAATGGAGCATCTACAAGTTTTGTACCTATAATTACAACATAGAGCACAGTGCACTTACCGCTGCTGGGGTTCACATATGCAAGTTTTATGTCCATTTCAATAGTTTGAGTCGGTTTAAGTTCAACAGAGTTAATTTCATAGTCCACGGGGACTTCAGTCACGATCTCACTCTTCGCCTGGCTCGTGGAGGCGGCTAGACTTTGCGCTACACTCATTTTTGGAGCGTCTTCGTGCATTATCCACAAATTATTGGTCAGGGCGACAGAATAATGCCGCCCAGACAACTTTAAGTAATTCACCTACGCCGTTTAAGGATATGATTTATCTCAAAAATCACGCAAAAAAGCGATAATACGATTTAAAAACAAAATGTAGGTCTCTAGGCCACTTCACTTACACTTTGATATTCCGACCAACATAACTCAGGTTCAATGGAGTTACCGTACTCATGACTGACATTGAACTAAGTCGGTAAAGGGCAGGGAGAAAAATAACCTAATTACCAAAAAAAACTGTGTCATGACCTATTTTTTAAATAAATAACCCAAAGTGACTTCTTTACTCATAAAATATGTTATTTTAATTTTAGCAATGTTAAAATGCGGTACGGAATAATGAAAAACAATAAATAGTTCCTTTTGCGATATATTTCAAGTAACTCCTGCAAACTTAAAAAAACATGTAAATGATGCAAAATGACTACGTTTGCTTATGAGCATGCCGTGTTGTGTAATAAATGACCGTTTCTATTGCACAATCCTTTCACAAGGGCTCCGAATGTAGGTCAATCTTTATGAGCATGATTGCAATGTAATATCTTAATAAACGAACGTCTTACTATACTTTAAGATTTAATTATTATAATTCCTTTTAATATTTTTAATAATCTTTTGAAGAAAATTTATTATAAAATTGTGCTGAATTTTTAAAAGTAAAGCTAAATATAGCACTATTTCCGGCGCTCTGTAACGCCATCTGCATTGTATTTTCGTTATCTTAGGATTTGGTAGTGGTTTCGGCAGTTATCAATAGATGTCGTGTTTTTCGTGAGCTGACTCACAGAGTTCACAAAGGAACAAAATAATTGCCACCTCCAAATGCCTCCAATATACAGTTTCATCCGCTCCACGTGGTAGTATTGTATACCACAATCGATACATACTTATCGTGACTTATATTTAAGCAGCACGACGGCGTCGGACGCAACGCTTCCTAAACGGAACAACAGTAGTTTATAAACCGATTATCATTCACGCACAGTCGAGAGCTCCGACCGCTGCCGCTGACGAGAGTTCCAAGCAAATTTTAATGTTCTGTAGGTACGAATACTTACCATCAATTCATTTTTAATTAGCAAAAGTGATGCCTACGTATTAAAAAACCCGGAATATGTTACCATTAGGTAGCTTACGCCCGCGTGTTCATGAATTACCAACGGGATCAAAGCCTAGGCTGGCCTAGGCCAAATTTCATTCAAATTCGTTCAATGTTCTAGCGTGATAACTACGTAACATTCATCCAAGCTTTCGCATTTATATTTTACAAACTTAGAAAGCAGGATGTGTCATGGCTGTACCTATGCTATTTTTACCGTGAAAAACAATCAATTTTTACGAGAACTAGATTTTATATTCTCATGATGGTGCTTGATCCGGGGATATTCGCCGAAATATCAACTGCTGAAGTAAAAGGTGAAACATCCACTAGTTTTGCAGGAAATTTTCCAATAGTTTTGCAGGAAATAGCATCTTCCAAGACTCGAGAAAAATTCCTCCTTGAGCGACCAATTCAGAATTTCTTCCTAGACACCCGAGCTTTGTTACGAAGGAAGTAAGGAACAAGTCTACGGGGACGGGAAAGATAAATGGTCAGTGTTAAAATAAATAATAGTCAATTTAAATACAAGAAATTTATTAGGTAGGTAGGTACTCATTTTTTTAAACGTGACGTATCCGTTGTTCTTCACATAAAAATGCATACATTGAGCACGGATCGAAATTACCATTTAGAAAACACTTACACATTCTAACATTTATTACAGTTGAAATAGCAATTCAGAAACTTACACTTATGTACAACATCTGTTTACCAATAATAATCATGATATTATACAGGGTAAAAATAACGGCAAATCATTGCAAAAAAAACAACATAAAAAATAATAAAAACTTTGTTTTAAATATTTGTTTCACAATTTACATAGTGAACAATACTGTACATATTTGTTTCAAGTCTTAGTGATGTTTAGTTGGATTGCATAGCCTGGGTGATGATTTCCCTAGAGATGATGAGTCTCTGGATCTGTGATGTGCCTTCGTAGATCTGGTAGATCTTGGCGTCCCTCATGAGCTTCTCGACAGGGTAGTCGGTGTTGAAACCGTTGCCTCCGAAGATCTGGACGGCATCGGCCGCAGCCTTGTTAGCGATCTCAGAAGCGTGACACTTAGCTACCGAAGCGAGGACAGTGTTCCTGATACCTGTACCAGAAAAATCATATGAATAATTGCTCTTGGTTAACCTATAAAACAAACCAAAAATTTGGTAAGCAAAATTCGCACTCGATAATGTAATTTATTCTTACAACATTTTAGATCATACTGAACAAAGGAGTGATGGCCGTAATATGTTATTGACCACATGAAAAATCCAAATACATAATTCATCGTCATCATATTTGCACATTTCGGCTGCGGCGACGAAGCCCGTATTTCAATATGACTATAAATACTTTAACCCACTTATTCGTACTGGCCTTTTGGGTTGATGTATTTCGTCGCGCTTGCTAATACATATTATTAATAATATATCGAGACATGGAACAACATAAGAATAGATGCAGGTCTAAATTCAATACTGCTGTACTGTACTATACAGTTAGGACACAGTTATTTATTTCAATATGATAATTTTCCAACAATATCTCGCTGCATGAAATGTCATGTAGGTACTCATGTAGCGACATATTGTTTATTTACGCGGCATTTCTCAAAAAAATATGATAGTAGGTAAGTTCATTTTGAACGATGAGCAAACTCATTTTCGATGCAATAAATTTTATGATTTTTTAAATTTAATATTTTCCAGAACATTGGATCCACATTCAAACCGCTTAATCAATGAAAAGTAAGACCTACTTCCCCTGGCCTGACCCTACTGACCTGTTCTGATTGATGTCTGCAAGATCTATGGCCATGAGGTGACCACTTACTATCAGGTACGTCGTTGGTTTGTATGTTATCCCAGTACTGCACATTTTAATAAATGGTGGCAGTGACTTTACGGATAGACCATACATTACACAAACCCACGCCTTTCTGCCCTCCCCGGGTATAATTTACAAAACGCAACATACTACAATCATAACATACTCCATTCGCTTCGGCCAGTCATACACGCACGCCGGCGGCGAGTGCTATGCATCACCAATTTGGCCGTCCTAGGAAGAATAGATGAGTATATGCCGTAGAATTAATTACCATGATCTGCCATCCAGGCAGCCTTCATCCAAGCAAGACGCGCGGTCTCGACACCGATGGCCATGTCAGCCAGCATGAAAGCCACGGCTTGGTGCCGGGCGATGGGCACGCCAAATGTCTTGCGCTCAAGCGCATATTTGGTGGCCTCGGTTAGGGCACGCTGAGCCAAACCTGTGGCTCCTGCCGCTACCTACGAGTTTGAATAACAGGTTAGTTTTGAAAAGTATCATCTTCACTGCGTTCCAACTGGTGAAATATTCACATAAAACAAGTTGAAATCTATTGCTTTAATTTTTCTGAGCTCAAATCTGTCATCTCATGAGAATGATTCGGCATTGAGGATAAACACTTTTTTTATGTAAGTTGGGAAATCAAAAACCGGCCAAGAGCGTGTTCCGTAGTTTCCCGTCCGTCACAATAAGTGTTCCCACTTATGAGTTTAAAGGTGGGTATCCATTATGTTATTTTTTTTGTATATATTTTTAATTTATTTATTTTTCACTTTCAAAATGATTTTCCTAGAAGGTCCTTATAAAGTTCTACTTTTCAGATTTTTTCATATTTTCTAAACTTATGGTTCAAAAGTTAGACCCACACATTGTTTTTTACTTTTGGAGCGATTATTTCAGAAATTATTGACATTATCAAAAAATGATTTTAGTAAACCCCTATTCATTTTTAAATACCTTTCCAACAATATATCACACGTTAGGGTTGAAATTAAAAAAAAATCACTTCCCACTTTACATAAAGGGGGGCTACCCTAATAAAACATTTTTTTCCAATTTTTATTTTACCACTTTGTCGGCGTGATTGATACACATATTGGTAACAAATTTCAGCTTTCTAGTGCTAACGGTCACAGAGATTAAGCGAGGACGGACGGACAGACAGACATGGCGAAACTATAAGTGCTTGGCCAGACTGCAAACGCGGGCGCGGGGCGGGCGCGGCGCGACAAACTTAAACGTATAGAACTTCATTTGAGTGTCCGTAGTGGGCACGCGGGCGCGGGAAGCGGCGCGGGCTACTTTCCGCGGGGAGCGAGCGGGCAACTCGTGCCATAGCTCGTTCATACAAGTGGCCGCAGTGACTGCGCGGGGCGGCAAGCGATAAACCGCGCGGGAGCGGCGTATCTCAAACTTTAGTCTGCGCCAGATAACCAGATAAATTGGATTTATTTATTTAGCTTTAACTTTTATAAGTTAAAGCTTAAGAAATGAATCCAATTATTTATAATTATTTATAGAAGTATCCAATTAATTAAAATAACCGAATTTTAAAATTCTTACCAAAAAAATTTTTGCTTTTTTTTTTGCTTCGGCGTAAGTTGTTATTTTTTTTTATAATGTAATTTTCTATATTTTGTAATATGTAGTCATGTATCCATTGACATTCTTGTATATTCAAAAAACTTTCGAGATTGCTCTCGCAATCTTTCATACAGTGTGAAAATTCTCCTTCATTTTCTCTGGTTAAATTAATTTTATTAACTCCATTTATCACTTTTAGCATTTGCCATTTAAAGTAAGAATTTTCCAATAAAAACAAGTCTTCGTCATCCATATTATATTTTGACAAACACTGGACGAACAGTTGAACGCGACAACGCTCGGAACGAAATCACGGTCCAGTGCGGACAGGCAAATCGCGCGCGTTGCCGCACCCGCGCCGCTCCCCGCGCCGCGCTGCCAGTCTGGCCAAGCACTAAGGGTTCCTAGTTGACTACGGCACCCTAAAAATGACTCCTCCCGCTCTGAGCGGTGCGGAAGGGAGTGTCCGACTTCTACTGACTAAAAACCACCCATGTTCCTCCTTAGCCTTTTATGTCCGGGGCCGCGATAATTATCTTTCGAACAACCCGCAGCCCCGAGGCGTAGGCTTCTTACGATCATCTCCGCAATGCATTTTACGGCTTATTTTTGATTTATTGAAACCCGTTACCAACTTTTATTCCTAGATCGCGACATACAAAAAACTATGAAAAAATGTAGTCCTAAACAAATCGAATGTATACTTATAATTTATTTATCGACTAAGGCCATTGGCGCAATGTGAATTAAAGGCAATACTGCAGGGACATATCGCTGTCATATTATCATGATTGCACTACTTACTAGTCCACTGCCTGTTATTATGGCTCGATCGATTTTTTATTTCTAAGGAAAGTGTCTATGTTTGTTGACTTGATACGATATTGTATTCGTCTGCATGGGCGTTCTTTGTGAGGCTACTTACATGTATTGTCTTTCATTATGGTAGTTCCATAAGTGGCCTAATAATTTTTGTAATGGCGATATCAAAGGGACTTTGAATATTTCTGTTTTAAGTTTTTAACAAACGGATGGATAGGTCATAAGGGAAATGATGTGGTTGTTACCGGTGGGCGGGTCTTGTCGAAAGCTCCCATGGCGATCTTGAAGCCGGCACCTTCCTCAATGAGAACGTTCGCTTTGGGCACACGCACATCCTCAAACGTGATGCCGCGAGTGTCGGAAGCACGCTGACCCATGTTTTGTTCCTAAACGTAAAACATACAAGCATTTTAATCAGTTTGCATTTCCACCACTCATTTAAGTCCACTTCAGTAAACCGTGTGCTTAAAATAAATTCCCACCAATTTTGACAGGTAAATAAGAACACTTGAAACTGGATTTTCCTTATTAAAAGCTGCAGTTTTCAGTTTCACGAAAAGAACGTTAATAGCCCGAATCTGTATAATGTGTACTCGTATTTGTTTACGTAGTGTAAATATGTGAGTGAAATTCGAGGAAACCAGTGGCGATCAATCAAAGCTACGTATAGTGGCAATCGGGGACTAACAAGAGAGCAATTGAGTCAGTTTAAAATGCCACTGACCGATTGCACTGAGTGTACCTAGCACAAATGCAAAGATGGATGGATGGATGAACTTTCTATCAATCACCAATGGTTATTTTTGATGTATCGCATATTTTGATCTAGAATAATCAAGTTCTTATTTTAAATGTGTTTTTTTAATCTGTGTTAAGTCTGTGTGTTATGGATTTCGCTTATAATGTATTATATTGTTATGCTTTCTCAAATAAAAAAATATAAATAAATGAAACCATGGAAAAACTTTTCAAGAGTAGGTATTTTTCTCTTGAGGTAATTTCGAAGGTAAAATTGTTTTTTTATGGATTTACGCAAACTACCCTCACCTAGTTTGCGTTTTAAGCCATAAAAAATACTTTTTTGTTCATGTGCAAAAAGTTGCGAAGGTAAGAAATGTTTTTTTATCAACTTATGCAAATAATTAATTATTTAATTTGACAACCTCAGTTGACAACCTTGTTATTTTCCGTAACCATAGCAACCTGGTTGAAAATTTTCGTTACGGAATTTCTGGATTCGCTCTCCACGCTCAAGGCCCGCTATAGAAGCTATGCAATATTAATAAAACTTAATAAACGTTGTTACCTTGCGTCCAGGGGAGACTCCGGGAAAATCTCTTTCTACGATGAATCCGGTGAATGCCTTGCTAGCAGGGCACTTTGGGTCGGGGTTGGTTCGTGCCAGTACGAAATACCTGAATTGTAACGTGCCCAAAGTTAATAGAAATAATTTATTTTTTATGCACCCTATCTGCATAACCTGACCTCGTAACGTTTCTTAATAATATCTTTCGACTCTTTTGTGCTGAATTCCCTGGGAGCTATTGCTATTATTTTTAGGACATACCAGTTGGCTACCCCTCCGTTGGTGATCCACATTTTCTGTCCGTTGATGACCCACTCATCGCCTTTCTTCTCGGCTCTGGTTTTGACACCGGCGACATCGGATCCCGCGCCCGGTTCGGTCACACAATACGCCTGAATAATAAAACAAATCCCTTAGGTCACTACAATATTATGTGTCTTTTATATATGCTAATATTTGCCATAGTAAGCACACCAGTTTGAAACTAGAATACTGGACCGTATTTTAAAATGTTTCTCGTAAGAAAGATTAGTTCCCACAGTGTACTTACAGCAACAATGGGCTCTTCCACGAGTCTACCCAGATACTTCTTCTGCTGTTCCTTATTGCCGGCAATGATAACAGGCATTTGCTGAAACACAAGTTTAACGATATACCAAACAAATATTTCTTATTATTCCGTTGTGTATTAAAATTTTTAAAAAAATAACAATCTATATTACTTCAATGAGATGCCACAACGTACATTATATTAGTTAGAAAACTGAAAATAGTGGAAGTGTTACAATACAAAAAATTGCATAAAAGTAGTTTTTTTTTAGTGCAATGTTATACCGGTTAGTTTATAAGTACCTAATTTAAAATACCATACTGCCAACATGCTCAAAATTGAAAAGGTAGAGAGATCATATTTTTCTTTTTCCTGGAATTTGTACACGTGAATTGAATGGCCTTTCATGTCTGATCAATACTTTCTACCTTTCAAGTTTTCATGGAATATATATTATTAATGCGTATACATGATGAGAAATTAAACTATAAAATCACACGTGCATGCTAGAAATGTAAAAACCGTAAGTAAAAATTGAAGCAATGAAAAATTCTAACTAAAGTTATAATGACTCATAATGCGATGTAGATGTGATTGGGGCAGAATGTCATGCATACATAAGCTAAGCATGGTGCACGGGCCACTCACTCCGAGGCCACTGGCTTCCATTGCTGTCATTATGCCAGTACACCCGAACGCCAACTCTTCGGCGACCATACACCCGTCAAACACATCCATATTCATACCACCTGCAGGGAACAACACTGACAATAAGCAAGATGGATATTATGAACTCGAAATGACGACGATACGTGACATATTTGCAACATATTTGTGAAATATTTGCAATTTAGCTATTAAGCCCTAGACATTTCCTTTAAGTATCGTAGGTGACAAATACAAAGCTCACATCTAAATCTATCTATATAAATAAAAAGAGAAGTCCTGACTGACTGATTGACTGACTCATCAACGCCCAGCCCAGACCCTTGGACCTAGAAAGCTGAAATTTTGCACAGAGGTTCCCTTTATAATGTAGACAAGGAATAAGGAAGGATTTTTCGAAATTCAGCCCCTAAGGGAGTGAAATAGGGGATGACAATTTGTATGGAAAATCGTCATACGCGGGCGAAGCCGCTGGCAAAAACTAGTACATAATAAAGCTTTTATGATGCTACAGTATAGCTTATAGTTCCATCTGTGACAAGCAAGGATACTACATTTGCAGGGCAAATCACGTACTTAAAAAACGGGCAAGTTCAAGTCGCAATCTCATCTTGACGAAGATTATTGTCAAGAACTTTTCAAACATGTAGGTAAAGTAACGGCATTTTCGACAAAAGTTGTTAACGTTCTTAAAAATACGAGAATTGCCCCACATCCGCTGTTATCACCAGGGCTCGGAACCGGTTTAAAAAGAACGGTTAATTTCGGTTAAATACCGGTAAATATATCGTTCCTCCATTTACCGGTTAAACAAGTGAACTGTTTTTTGTAACCCAAATGATAAAGGTTACCGGTTACTTAACCACAAACGATCTTAAAACCGCAATTAACCGGTTTATTGAGTAATTCGTTAATTTTTTCGTCATTTGTAACACTTCTAACAAGTTACAGTGACATTATCGGTAAAATATAACCGGAGAACATTAATGATGTGGGTAGATTCATGTTTCGACTTGGCGGGGCCAGGGACCCTATCAAACTTGGTTTTAACCGGTTAATTTCCATAATCAAAATGTAAACTCGTGGAAAACCGGTTAGACGCATAAACCGGTTAAAACCGGTAACGTGCAACCTTTAACCTAAATTGATTTCGGTTTGGGTTCAATGACCGTAACCGGTTAAGAATTTTAAACGGTTTCCGAGCCTTGGTTATAACATTCTTGGCGAAGAAGCATAGCTATACTTAATCACATTGAGACATAGATTCGACTGCTGCGCAGCGTGACAATATATCTACATAATTATAATAATATATTTCAACTCCATATATTTGAATTGACGGTTCACATAAGCAAATTATTACAACATTGAAAAGCAATTCCTTGTCAATAAAGGTACATAATAATGTAGATATCTTGTTTCATTCAAGTTTAGTAGCATAAAAGTCCAACACATCCCGCCTTAATAATAAAAAAAGGCGGATCATGTTTGGATACAAATTATATTATGTAAAGGTGAATGCCCATTTCAGACCAGCTCATGTATTAAAAGCAGGCTTTTTTTTGATAAATTTAAATAGATGAGTGTGTGATTCTTTATTTGCATTGTACAACAAGAATTTTTTTATCCAACTGACCGACAAGATGGGTTATGTTAACGCGCATGTGTTCGTTCAATTGTCGTAACACCTAAACAGAAGAAGCGATTTAGATAAATGATACGTTGTTAGATTGGTCTTGGTGGCGCGACTATCACTAACTGCAAATTAATAATTAATTTAGGCAAAGTAAATTGCGGATGTTGGGCGCTATATTGCAGAGTATGAAATTTTTCGCCCAGTGAGGTATGAAGGGCTAAGATAATTACAACAATGGTTTAAAAGTGATTTATACTAAGGAGCATGCGGGACCCATGCAATTTTCATATTTTTTTTATTCAAATGGGTCTCGCCTGCTTCTAAATCTTATTATATTTAAAATGAGCGTATTATCTGGACTTTTGTCACACGATGGACCGTGGTTGACCTTGATACATTCATGTGCAAATTATACTCCATGTTTCGCCCTCGAGATTAGCGGTATTATAATTATTCGTACTTCTATTTACTTGTAGTATCGCGTTATTGACTTCCACTCCATCACTAAAGTTGAGAAAAGATGTCGCCACAAGCGACAACAAACTCAATTTAATTTTTATTTTTGACGTTTCCGGTCACCTGTCACTGTCACCCGCACCTGCGAGGGCTCAGCAGTTTCGTCTTCATTCGTGTTTTAGTGCTCATCCACTTCAGTTCACAACTTCGCACAAAAATAAGTATAAAAAGTCATGCCGAAGATTAGTAAAATACGAAAAATAAAAAATAATAATAAGTAATGAATCGCGGCGCGAAACACGTGTTTTTTCTCAATCGAGCCGATCGAGCACATTGTCGTCTTGCTCATCTTCGGGCTCTTCTGAGAGCTTGTTCACCAATTACTGCTGAAAATCTTAAAAGTAAGTACCCTCAACTTCTTTTTTTTTTACACGTTAGTGAAAATCACAAAGGATGACCCAGGGTCGATCCGAAACTTAGACCTAGGGTCTCATACGATGCGCCAGTACGACCATCTACCTCAATGGTCCGTCTACCTCAAATGGCCAGCATGATTCATTGCAACAGGATGACCTAGGGTCGATCCGAAACTTAGACCTAGGGTCTAATATGAGCTAGTACGACCTAGGGTCTGTCTACCTCAAATGGCCAGCATGATTCATTGCACCAGGATGACCTAGGGTCGATCCGAAGCTTAGACCTAGGGTCTAATATGAGCTAGTACGACCTAGGGTCTGTCTACCTCAAATTTTAATGGCCAGCATGATTCATTGCACCAGGATGACCTAGGGTCGATCCGAAACTTAGACCTAGGGTCTAATAAGAGCTAGTACGACCTAGGGTCCGTCTACCTCAAATGGCCAGCATGATTCATTGCATTAGGATGACCTAGGGCCGATCCGAAACTTAGACCTAGGATCTAATACGATGCGCCAGTATGGCCTGGGGCTCGTTTACCTCAAATGGCCAGCATTCGTTGCACCAGGATGACCTAGGGTCGATCCGAAACTTAGACCTAGGGTCTAACACACTGCGCCTACCTACCCACATGGTTGCATTTTGTGCACGAGGATGACCTAGGGTCTATCCGAATCCTAGTCCTAGGGACCTAGTTTTTGTCTAAAAGCTAATGCATTGCATTTTTTACTCGTAATTTTGCAAAGAGCTGAAATTTCATGGGAATTTATGCTTTTACTCGGCGCTACCCTCAAACTAGCATTGATCTTAAACGGAACAATGTAGGTTACGGTTTATTATGGCAGTTCCCGAAGATTCATCAAACCCGGTCGTGAATAGTGTGGTGGCCACGGAAACGCCTGCATCACCAGAGCAGGAGACCATCCCTACGGTAATCATCCCGGATACTCCGGGTGAGGCAACCGATCTGCTACCTGGACCGACATTTTTAGAGATCCTAGGCGATAACCCGGACATCAACAAGCAAGTGGCATCCAGATTTGCGCACTTCATAACATCCGGACTAGACAAGGAGGTTCGTAAAGAACTAAAAAAAAAAAAAAAAAAAAAAAAAAAAAAAAAAAAAAAAAAAAAAAAAACATTTGGTTCCTGGCAACTGCACAAATTAATGTCGCTGCGCCGCAGCTTAATTATTAATATAGAAGTCTCGGCTGCCTTGCCTTTATATGAGGTTAAGAAGGAGCAAGATTAGTTGGCCTTGGCTCTAACAAAGATTTACCTATTTCTTTTCGGAGATCACTTTGCAGAAACCCTTAAAACAGCCAAGGTGGTTTCAAAGTCCAGACTTGAAGCCAGAAGCAGCTAAGAAACCTATATATTTCATCCAGAACAAAGGCACTTCAAGCAAAAATCTGGTAAGCCAGGACACCGGTCCTCAGGCAGACGATGGCCCCTCAGCAACGTTACCAGTCGCCTGCCCGGCAGACGGCGCGGCAGCATGCGACCTAGTCGCAGAGCTACACGCAGCGGTCCAAACAGACCCGCCGCCAGTAGACAAGGTACGGCATGCAGGCAGACTTGCACTTTTTTATAGTCAATGGTCCCGCATAACTAAGATCAATCCATCTTACTTATCATGGATAAAGGGCTACCAAATCAGACTTGATTGCCAGGTTAATCAGTCCTGCTTACCTAAATCAGTTTTTTCGGATTCTTAAAGAAAAGGCATAGCTGAAGGTGTTCATAGCTTAATGTACATTGGGGCTGTTTCCGAATGTCAATCTAGCCCTGACCAGTATGTGTCACGTGTGTTTACTGTACCTATGCCAAATGGGAAGACAAGATTTATTTTAAATTTAACAGGATTAAATAAATTCATAAATACACAACATTTTAAGTTGGAAGACATCCGAAATGCTCCTAAGTTAATATCTAAAGATTGCTATACAGCGACTTTAGATTTGAAGGACGCCTACTTTTTAATAAAAGTCGATCCAAATTCAAGGAAATAATTGAGATTTTTCTTTGATGGTAAACTGTTCAACGTTGTCCCTTGCGGCCGTTCATTTTCACAAAACTTATAAAACTGGTCGTAAAATTATTACGAGCTTGTGGCTATTTATCATCAATTTACCTAGATGATTTTTTTTACCCGACTGCGGCTAAGCCCAAAAGGAGGGTTAGGTGTTTGTAATAACTGGTTATACTTATCAGGAATGCCTACAAAATGTAGAGATTACTCGAACATTGCTAGAATCATTAGGATTCATGATCAATTATGAAAAAAGCATTTTTGTTGCCGTCGAAATTTTACCAGTACCTACTTAGGTATATTATTGTTGATACCCGCAAGTGGCAATTATGTCTACCTGCAGACAAAAGAGCTCGTATTAAAGTCGAACTAGTAAAGATCAAAGAACTTAAATATTGCATAATAAGAAAATTTGCGCAATTGCTAGGATTATTGGTATTCGCATGTCCCGCAATAGAATATGGGCTGTTATACTAGGTACACAAAGGAACTAGAACGTTGTAGGTTCCTTCTTGTTTTCTTCTTCAACTGCGACTAGTTACAATAAATTGGCGAGTTAGGATCATTGATCATTCTGTTCATAGAATTCGAAATGATAACTTTATTTTAGAAATATATTCTAACGCTTCAACGATTGGGTGGGAGCTACTTGTTATGAACCAACTGCTAGTGGTCAGTGGTCCCTCAAGAAAAAATATTGCATATAAATCAATAATAGAACTTATGGCGGCCTTTTTCGCTCTTAAAGCTTTTTCAAAAGATTATTTTAACTGTCAAATTTATACTTTTACGTATTTATAACACTACTGCGGTTTGTTACATTAATCGTATGGGAGGTATTCAATAACCTCATTTGACCAGGGTCACGAGAGACTAGTACCTATGGCAGTGGTGTGAATCACGAAAGATACTAGTGGTAGCTTCGTACGTAAGATCGCAGGATAATATTACTGCAGATTGAAATTCTAGACGAACCCATCTTGATGTGGAATGGGAACTTCCTAACAGTGGCTTCGAATTAATTTTAAAAACATTTAAACATAACCCCAGAGATAGAATTATTTGCCAACCGTATTAATAAAGATTGCGAGATATTCGTATCTCGGCACATAGGAACCCAGAAGTTTAGGCTAGTGATGCCTTTACTTTGGATTGGTCCAAACACTTGTTTTATGCTTTTCCACCTGTGGTAGTAATACTAAAATCTTTGCGTAAAATGATTTCCGACAAAGCTCGAGGTATTATGGTTATTCCTCGCTGGCTCTCTCAGCCATGGTACCTACCTTTTATGAAACTGCTCTCATCTGACCTTGCAATGTGGAACTTAATTCTGAGGATGTTTTTATTCCTGGTTCCAGCAACCGCAACTTTCAAGCCAGCACTACCCTGGTTGCCGGGATTTTGTTAGGAAGGCAATGCTTTAGCGTCTAGTCCCGCCTCCGGCAGTAGACATCATGATGGCCTCTTTTTCGGACAACACTCTTAGACAATATGACGTTATATAATTGGGACGTCAGTTTAGTCCTGAACTTTTTAGACTCATTGTTTCTCAATGAAACTCTTACCCTTGAAAGATTATCAAGAAAATGTGTCATATTGCTCGTCATAAAATACAGACACTATCTAAAATTAAGACTGACCAAATAGTGGTTCAAGATAACCAAATAATAATTATATTTATTAAATTGATGAAAACATCTAAAGTTGGTACTAAACAACCGACTTTACAGCTGCCTTTCTTTGAAGACGGGTTTGTCCTGCAAAGACACTCATTTCATATTTAGATAAGACGAAAGATTTAAGAGAATCTAGTAACCTGTTCGTTAGTGCTCGCAAGCCTTACAAATCGGTTTCCTCGCAGACGCTCGGTAGATGGGTTAAGGCTATGCTAAAAAAGAGAGGAATTGACGTCTCTGTTTTTTCCTCGCCTAGCACTCGTCACGCTGCGACATCCAAAGCTCATGATCGAGGAGTTAGCTTATAATATAATAGGTACCATAGACCATATTATATTTTAATAAGGCAGACGGCTGGGTGGAGTGGCAATTCCTCCACCTCTGCAAAATTTTAACAATCTTCTCTCGTTGATTACGATAGAAATAGGTATATGCATGGTATATGTTTGTTTACGTATATCCAGTTAGAAATATACCAAGTTACTTGGATATCATCCGATTATAAGTAGGTACCTTTAGAATGAAGAATGTAGGTACCTTAGATCCAATTAGTTGTTTATTTTCTGTTGTTATCTTATATTGAATAGGTTTAATTATGGTTATTAATAAGAGTAATATTGAATTACTCAAATTATTATTTTTAGAAGCATGGATATTTCCTCCACTTGCTCTCAATATCTACAAGTAAATAGAAGTACGAATAATTATAATACCGCTAATCTCGAGGGCGAAACATGGAGTATAATTAATGATTAAACGAACTTACCTGTACGTGAAGTTCTATCATAATTATACGAAATGTTTCGCCCGAAGAGATTAGCGGGAGATGCCCGCCCTCCCTAAGTAGCCCATGTCGTTACGGAAATATAAAGCTCTCAACGTAATGAAGACGAAACTGCTGAGCCCTCGCAGGTGCGGGTGACAGTGACAGGTGACCGGAAACGTCAAAAATAAAAATTAAATTGAGTTTGTTGTCGCTTGTGGCGACATCTTTTCTCAACTTTAGTGATGGAGTGGAAGTCAATAACGCGATACTACAAGTAAATAGAAGTACGAATAATTATAATACCGCTAATCTCTTCGGGCGAAACATTTCGTATAATTATGATAGAACTTCACGTACAGGTAAGTTCGTTTAATCATTAATTATACTTCTATAAAATGCACAAAGGAGTAACTTCGTTTTTAATAACGTACAAGGGGCATTTTTAAGCATTCATTTTTGCATTTCGTCTTTGTTCGAAACTCTAATGCTGGTTTTTATTTTTCTTTCGTTACGTGAATTTTTATTATCAAGTAGTTGAACCCTTGTATGAGAGAACCTTGGTGATACGATCTTAATCGCAAAATAATAAGTTTGTAAAGGAGTAATATGATGATGATGATGATGAAGAATTAATAAAGTTATATTAGAAAAATCGTCATTCTTTTTCCTGCTTTTATCCCAATTGATTTGGGGTCGGGGTAGCATATATTACTCGTCAACGCAGCAAGCCTTATGCGGCATGCAAACATAATAGACAGATTTTTTTCTAGAAAGAAGTAGTTTCGTTTTAAATGCGATTTATTTTATTTAGTCTTTAGTTGCAGTTGGTCAGTTTTTTTTATATGTTTATTTATTTTGAAAGAACGTTTTGTGTGATGGCACCTCAGATAGACGTTATCCTAGCTCCTGAATGAACGGGACTCACTCCTAAGGTCGTGCCTCCAACCGCTGTAGTAATGCCTGAACAGCCAAATGCCATCTCTTCGGCAGCGATGCATTCTTCTAGCACCCCCATAGTTCCACCAACGCCCCCTGAAATATCTCTAGAGACTAAAATCGACGCCTTTTATCATGGAAACTCCCAAGATGGTGGACTCTACCCTTCTACACGTCCTAATTAGAACGCCCCAGTTTCCAACATAATTAGGTGTAATTATGTCGGATGACAGGAATCAGATTTGTGTAAGACCAGGTAAAAACTAGTTAGTGCATTATACAAAATAACACAATGTTTGTTGAAGACGCGGTTTATTTATTTCGCAGTACATTTTTATTTTGGTTTTGTTATTGGATATCCGTCATGCAAAACAACATGTATCGTTAAGAATTGTTTAAAAAAAATCCCTGACAAATAGAGATAAATAAATTACAGTGCATAGAAATATATTTGAAACGGTAAGCGACGTTGATGGCACCTCACAGGACCTAGACAAAGTGGCAAGTGCACTGCAACAAGATTGACTGAAGCTTTTTGGTAAAGCTACCGAAAAGCATGAGTCAATTCATTATAGATTTTCTTCTCTGCTAGAATGCCACATTGTCTAGGAACTCGGAAAATTTTGAATAGCCCATTGAAAGGAGACTCACTCCCAAGTTCGAACTGTCAAGTGCGGTAGTGATGCCAGAGCATCCATATGCCATTTCTTCGGCTGCCAAGCACTCGTCGATCACTCCAAAGGTTCCCACGCCCCCTGAAATGGCTCTAGATGCTCAAATATTTGTTTAAGTCTATAGTTGGCGATAAAATTCACAAAAAAATGTAGATATTGCTTTGACGAAGACATTTATTCGTTATTTTATATTGTTTTCTTTCGTCAATTTTTTACTGTCGGTCGTTGTTTTGATATTTGGGATAGTTTTGGTCACAGTCGTAAAGTCCATTTCACGAAAGAAGGCCCGCAGACAGCGCTGTATTCGCGCGACATATAATGTTGCTATCTCTCTCCATATCTCCCCACCTGTCAAATTTAGTTCCACAATTGTCCGCGGGGCTTCTTTCGTGAAATGGACTTTATGGGCTTTTTGTTTGATATTTTTGATAAGCTTGTATTTCAAGTTTATTTTTTCTGTCTATAAAAACAATGTCTTGTGAATTTGATTCATGCAATTCGTCGAAAGATGGACCTCTGAAGTACATAGCTGACTATGAGTGTGCCCATTTGGTCGGCTTTTTGATTATTCAAAATAGATTTTTTCCAAAAAATAAACTTGTATGGGCACAGCAGACTTCCAAAATTTAATTTAATATTATGTAGTAATTAAATGTCATACGAGTAATGTCAAGTGGGCTTTCACCTTTGCACCTATGTATCATCTACAATTTTCACGTAGGTTATTTTATATCATCATTTTTTTTCTATCTACTAAAGATAATAAATATTTTTGTTTTTAAGTGATTCGGGTAATTTTCACAGACGAAATGGAAATTTAGGAATAAACTGGTTGGTCAAGATTTTTCATATTTAAGGTCCCATTAAAATAGGTGGACAAATTTTACAACAGCGTTCAGTCTGTCTAACCAAACATAATATATAAAAAAAGTAAAAAACTAAAACCCGACTACGACAAAAAAACGACGCTCAAAAAGTATTTAACAAGATTTTCAGGATAGAACAAAAAGAAAAGCCGTAGTCACACGGTATTAAAGTGTTTAGGTTGGTACCTATAACGTGTGACTACGGCTTTTCTTTTTGTTCTATCCTGAAAATCTTGTTAAATACTTTTTCAGTCGTTTTTTTGTCATAGTCGGGTTTTAGTTTTTTTACTTTTTTTTATTTAAACAATTTTGGTGTTCAATTTTTTTTTTTGCTCTTGACTTTTTGTCCGCTAGAGGGCGTGATTTTTAATTTGAGCAATATTTTAGAAATGTACAAGTGAGGCCCTTTCAAATGATACCAAACACGGCGTATTTATCTCCATTTTTATTTTTTAAGCTTTACTTTTTGTCCGCTAGAGGGCGACAAATCGCTTTTTGTGACACGTCACGTAGCCTATGTTCAGCGGAAAATTAAGACTGTTCTAACGATACCTCATATGTCGAGTTCCGATAAGTAGATTAGAAGCTATGAGGGAACAGATGAAGATACTTACACACATACATACAAACATACATACATAGCCAGTCAAAATCATAACCCTCCTTTGGCTTTGCCGTAGTCGGGTAAAAAAAAAATTAAATAAAATGTTTTTTTTTTTTATTTAAAATAATAAATTGAAATTTTGTCCACCTATTTTAATGGGACCTTATATACTTTGTCGGCCTATAACTCATATACACCATCGATTTCAGCATTGCCCTTTCGGTGGAGTTCCCAATCGACTCTAGGTTTTTGGTTCATACATTATGGACCATGTCCTTTAAATATTTTCCCATATCATGCATGATTATCATAGAAAAGATTTTGTTATGTTTTAATTTTAGTCAGTGTATGATATTTTTGTGTGCAGCAGGAAAATCTCTCTTAGAATGTCTTGATTTGTAAGAATATTTAGAGTGTAATTTATTCAACTGTGAATATGGGCTAACCAAAAAAAACCGGCCAAGAGCGTGTCGGGCCACGCTCAGTGTAGGGTTCCGTAGTAATAATTCTTTTTTTGTTTGAAATACGGGCCAATGAAACTTGACCTCTGGATTGTATAGGCGCTCATACGATTCAGGGACCAAATTATATTGGTTAACTGCAGTTTCCATCTGTTGTTTCCATCCAAGTTCAAAATAATTTTCCTAGAAAGTCCTTATAAAGTTCTACTTTTCAGATTTTTTTCGTATTTTCTAAACTTATGGTTCAAAAGTTAGAGGGGGGGGGGACGCTTTGTTTTTTACTTTTGGAGCGATTATTTCCGAAATTATTGACATTATCAAAAAATGATTTTAGTAAACCCCTATTCATTTTTAAATACCTTTCCAACAATATATCACACGTTAGGGTTAAAATTAAAAAAAAAATCACTTCCCACTTTACATATAGGGGGGCTACCCTAATAAAACATTTTTTTCCAATTTTTATTTTAGCACTTTGTCGGCGTGATTGATACACATATTGGTACCAAATTTCAGCTTTCTAGTGCTAACGGTCACAGAGATTAAGCGAGGACGGACAGACGGACAGACGGACAGACAGACAGACAGACATGGCGAAACTATAAGGGTTCCTAGTTGACTACGGAACCCTAAAAAATGCATGACTTGTCTTGGAAAAAAGGAAAGCACCGGATCCTGAAAGAGTAATGTTGTTCTATCAGGAAGATTCTAAATAAATAAATGAACAGAAAAAATAAAGCACGAGAACATGGGAATCTTCCCATGTTCTCGTGCTTTATTTTTTCTGTAATTTTATTTGCTAATTATTTTAATTAGCTTAGATGCGTGCGTAAATATTTAGGTCATTCGTTATTTGGCGCTCATTTACAGCAGATACCGTCCAACCGTCATAGAAAACGATTATTTTCTAGAAAGAGATTTTCATGCTCGGGGAACTCGCACGATATTTTTGTTACATCTTAATTTGGTATTGTTTTAATGAGCCACTGATTTGTCGCTTAGCTTTGTTTTAAACAGAGTGGGGACGAAAATAAATTAAACTTTGCATACGGGGCACGGTGGGCTGAAAATCGGCTTTCATAGACTTAGTACTTATCACTTCTAAGTGATATCCGGCATAAAAACTGGCACTTGCAAAATAAAATGCCTAAGTCTATGAAAGCAATTGATGCAATTGAAGCAATTGATGACTTGTATGAATGATTGGATGAAATATAAGCTGTCTCTTAATTAACTATAGAATTTAATTTTTTAATTAAAAAGTTAAAATAAATTAAAAAGACGAGAAGACCCTGTAGAGTTTTATAATTAAATTTATTAATAAAAAAAAATTGAAATTAATTTAATTATTTTGTTGGGGTGATAGAAAAATAAATTAAACTTTTTTTTTGTAAAACCATATAAAGTGATTAAATGATCCAGTAATATTGATTAAAAAAAAAGCCGATTTTCAGCCCACCGTGCGGCGGGGATAATATAATATGATACGGCTCATACAACAATGGCCTTTCAATTTCTGTCTGTTGGTTTTGGTTAGTAACCAGAAATAGCTGTACCGATTTTGGTTCATCTTAGGCTACTTTTATTCTACAATAAGAATTAGGGTTCCGTGCCAAAAAAAAATGAAAACCCTTTAAATTGGTAGCAAAACCCGATCCAAAAAGATTTTTCTTCTTTAATAATTGCACTTGGTCGAGTTTCGCGAGCAACAGCTAGTTTTTATAAACTTGTTTACAATTTTATGCATTAGTTTGTTAGACTGTCGAACAAACTCATTATCGATAAAGTAAACTATAAGAAGAAACATTGTAGGCAGTAAAGAGTAAGATACGTTGATGGCACCTCAGATAGAAGTTATCATAGCCGATTGTAATAAGACTCACTCCTAAGTTTGTGCCTCCTACGGCAGTGGTGATGCCTGTGCATCCGAAAGCCATCTCCTCGCCTATGATACATTCTTCCAGCACTCCGAGGGTTCCAACGCCCCCTGAAATTACTCTAGAAGCTCAAACGGACTGTTCGGTGTTCGTCTTTTCCTTCACAACAGTTTGTGTTTATTATATAAAAAATAACGCGATAGGTGTACCTGTTACATTTTTCAATTAAGAAAATAAGGTTTCCATCAATGATATAATGTCTATTGATCACATCATTATCTGTTCACAGGTAATTAACTATAATAATCAATAAAAAAAATATACAAATGACTTTAATGAATATGGGGCTGACTAATACTACTACGCTTAAATACTTACTAACTGCGAAAGCTCTAATCAATGAAATAATGATTGAGATGACAGTATGTCCTTTCCAAAGTTTTGAGATATGGCATAACTAAATACTGCCCAAACCAGGAAACTCCCAAATTCTACAATCATGAAGTCAAAGGACAGAATAAAGTCCACGTCTACATGCTGTCACGCCTGTCACCGATATAAATGATCCACACATTACAGTAACTTGCTTACTCCGACTTCGCTGATAGTCATCGCCGCCATTATTCCTGAACAACCGTACGCAAACTCCTCGCACACGAGACTGCCTTCCAATACTCCTAAACCTAAACCTCCTGTAAATTTTCGATACGTGTCAAATTAAACCTCATTCAATCAAACGTATAAAATTTGCAAGTTAGAAGCAGTTAATGCCGAGGTAAAAGCCTTATTCCATGAAAACCTTCAGCCGTTATAGGTGTAATTGTACTTTTTTAAGTGTCCATGGCATTGACTTACACCGATGGAAGTGGTCGAAATGGCAGCGAATGTGCCAGCGCACCCGAACCCCACCTCGTGGGCTATAAGACAAGTGTCTAGTACGCCTAGCCCCATTCCTCCTGGAACGTAGTTATCAGTACAGTAGGTCTTTCATTATATACATTTTATTTTAATAAAGTTCACTCTAAAGAACTGTATTTGTCAGATAATAATTACGGGTTTATTTTGTTCACATAATTTGGAACCTAATTGGTACCTGAAACGCTCTGTAATTTGGCGCACTGAACTTATAATTTATAAACTGGAATAACTTGTTCCAACATCGATCGTGCTGTACACATCTGGAAAAAAATTATAAGTATATTTTTTCAGATGTGTAAACAAATTTTAAAAACCACCGTGGTATTATTAAATGTCAAGTGAAGTATTCATTTCTAAAGCCGCTTACTCATCAATAGAACATTTTAATTTACGTTATCATTCAATATTACTTCAAAAGGAAAGGAATTGCAAATTAAGAACCAATTTTCTGATTTTCATCAATGGACGGAACGGAAACCAATGCAAAGTATGTGTTTAAATGAAATTTTATAAATTAATTTTCTTTTCAATATTGGCTATGTCGCGGTCGCGCGTCTTCGCCGTCGGCTGTTTTATGCGAACATTATTGATTTAAATTCAATTGATTTTGTTCACACGTTTGGGTCTAGATAGAATGTTCCACCATGGAACTGTGAACAAGGCTCCAAAAAGTTTTGGAACTTTCCCGAGGAATCGGTCGGCAGCATATAAATACCGTCGTGTTTGCGGGAGGAGTCAATCTGATTTCGGCTAAACAACGAAGGGAATCGAAGTGAACAAGTACGAAATATCCAAGAGAATAGTATTCAGCGGTTAATTCCATTATAACTGTTTTGTAATTAATAGAGATAATTATACACTCGAGAGCAATGAATCCGGGTCACTTAAAGAATGTTAAAAATCTCGGAAACTAAAAATGATAGGTTAATGCAATAAATTGTATTTAATAGACAATGTAATACTCCTTAAATGAAAGTAAAAAAAATATGAGTCACCATACATTTTATTAACACAAAATTACATAAAGAAAAAAACTGCTGATCTCTCCTTAAAACAAAAATAGGAAACATGAAATTTTTGGACTTTATTACGATTTTCTTGAATTTTAATACTTCGTATTGCCTCCTCGTGCTTCCATTACTGCGTTTACGCGGTTTGGCATGCTGTACACCAAGTTCCTTATACGATTTTGGGGAATATTCTCCCATTCCTCTGTGAGAGCAATTTTGAGCTCACGAAGCGTGATTGGGGGAGGGTTTCGTTGTTTTACGCATTTGCCTAGTTCGTCAAAAGCATGCTCGATCGGGTTGATATCCGGGCTGCGCGCTGGCCACTCCATACGAGTAATGTTCATCTCTTGAAGGTAGTCATTCACAATCCTACCTGTATGAGGTCGGGCATTGTCATGCATAAATATAGCATCCTCACCTAAATTGACCATAAATGGACCAACGTGATCATTGAGGATTTCTTCCACATATCTTTCGCTAGTTAAAGAGCCGTTTTCTATGATCACCAGCTCTGTGCGACTTTCAGAAGAAATTCCGGCCCACACAAGTACAGACCCACCACCGTAGGCTACTTTTTCTTCGATGCATGCTTGCTTGAATCTTTCCCCTGGTCTTCGATACACTATGTGTCTTCTATCGTGCTTGTAGAGCATAAATTTTGATTCGTCGGAGAACATAACTTTTGACCAATCTTCAATACTCCAATTTACGTGGCTCTGGGCATATCTTAGTCTTGAAATACGATGCCCACGCTCCAGTTTAGGGCCGTTTGCAGGTCTAAGGGGTTTTAAGTTAGATTCAGCAAGCCGACGTCTTACTGTCCATGCACTTGGGTTACTTCCTCCGAGGCGTCGAAACTGATTTGTGAGTTCAGTTCCTGTGAGAAAGCGATTTCGAAGCATGGTGTTCACCAAGTATCGGTCTTCTCGTGCTGTGGTACACCTGGTTCTGCCCGTTCCTGGTCTGCGTAGGTTAGAACCAGTTTCTTCGTAACGTCGGAGAACTCTTTGTACTGTTGACAGCGACACACCGACAGTCCTGGCTGTATCGCGCTGACTCCGGCCGGTTTCCAGCATTGTAAGTATTCTGGTGCATTCTTCAGGCGTAAGCGACATAATTTCAGCTTGAATAATGAATATAGAGCACTATCAACATGGTTTATGTACCCACATAAATGACAGATTACAAACAAAAGCAAAACCAAATGCTGTAATTACGTAGTTCCATCTTCGAAAGTGGCCCTTTTTCAAATTTGATTTTTTTATGATATAACTTTACAATAACTAAGAAGTTTTAATACCTTCATTTAAGGAGTATTACATTGTCTATTAAATACAATTTATTGCATTAACCTATCATTTTTAGTTTCCGAGATTTTTAACAGTCTTTAAGTGACCCGGATTCATTGCTCTCGAGTGTATTATAAGTTGACTGAGAGGAGAGAGCGGGATTTCACGGAACCAATTCGGTTTTATGCCCGGGCCGGAAAACAACGGATGCCATTTTTGCTCTTCGCCAGCTATGCGGGGAATATAGAGGCGAATCTCTATAAACATTCATAATATTAAACTGTATTTTTTTTCTAGATTGGACCCAACTTGGCAGAATTGGAATAACCTTAAAATAAATTTCTTGTGACGTGTTTAGATTAGTTTCTTATATTATTTATTTTGTATCTTTGTACACTAGAAGGTACGCTGGTGTGCGTAAAAAAGTATGTGGAAGAGCAAAAGTTGGACTATTGAGTATTAACTATAACTTTAAGGAGAACAGATAAGACACGCAACAAGTACACTTCGAATGTCTGTTTCTTAAGAGGAAATGCGAGTGCTGTCTCTTTCTACTATCTCTGTCTCTCTCCGTCCTTCTGCCCTCAAATTCGTGCGATAAGGACAACTGTTGAAAAAAGTTAGAATTCGAGGTTTGGCTCTCGCCTATTTCCTCCTCCAATATTGAACCAATTTAAAAGATATTTTAGACAATGAATAAGGAGGTTATATACTACGCCGCTATGTTTTTCTTTTTTCGATAATAGTTGTCAAATTTGTACACTAGGACTCTGTTAACAGCGATCTAAACAAGCAATTTTGAGCATTTTTTGAGGGTTCTAGTGCTTATAAAAATAATTTATCACCAAAAAGGAAAACATAGGGGCATAGAAATAGTTAATATTTATTATTCTGTATAAAACCATTGCTCTAGGGTCATTAACCAAAAAGAAAACAGGCGAGAGCGTTTGTATGGAGAAAAGACCACTCGCGTTTCCTCTTAAAGCGTAAGTCGTCGACATTCTAAACTAAATGTGGGAACCTAAGGCCTAAAACACACACAAGCGACGTAAGGCGCAGACACGGGGCAGACGCAGCGCAGGCGTGGCGCAGGCATGCGCCGCTTCAAAACGATTTCATACAAAATGTATGCAGGCGACGTTTTTGAATTATACTGAAGCGACGCGGCGCAGACAACGAAACGGTGTGAGGTTTGCACCGGAGCGAGATTTCAACAACCGATTGAATTCACGTTTCTTGCCTGTTCCACGCCTCTTCTGATATAATTCAAATCGCGTCTGCGCCGTATCTGTCCCACGTCTGCGCTGCGCCTGCCCCGTGCCTTCGCCTTACGTCGCTTGTGTGTGTTTTAGGCCTTAAATGGCTACTTCAGCAGAATATAGGATAATAATATGAATTACTTTTTAATTCGTACCAATGTACGAATTATACATACATTACATAGAAGAATTTAGCGTGATTCAGGGCAGCTGCTCAAGCGGTCATTTTAGGCAACCAGATCACGACATATAATTCACATCATAGAACAGTCGAACAAGTTAATAAGTATACAGCCAGCGAACTTGTATTTACTTTTAAGATTATACAGATTTTAGAGACTGATGTCAAACCAAAACAGCGTTTGGCATCAGTTGCTTAGTGTGAAAAACTTTATAAATTAAAATTGCAACCAATATTTTCAGTTTACTAAAATATTGGTTAAGCTTGTTCGACTGTACAATAGTTACTAAAGTATATTCGTCTTTACCTAGCTGTTTTAATTACTGAAGCTATTTCTCGAACTAGGTACCTCTAGATTTACTAAAACTTCCGTCCTCCCTTTTTCAGGCTACGCAACTGTTTATGCAGCAACAGGTCCTGCGAGCTACCTCGGCCCTGTTCTCGCATAAGTAGTTGCGTATTTGAAGAAACTACCGTGCTTTGCGCTGCGTCAGTCCTGCGACTGTGGTGTGGACTACGATGGGGCCGTTTAAATATATATTTTTTTACGATCGATGTTTCGTACTCCCTTTTTTCTCCTTGAAAATTGAGCTGTTTCTATAATTTTAGACATCAAAAAATTAAGAAAAAGGTGTACTTAGGTTCCAAATAATTTCTATGTTATTTCAAATTTCTAGTACTTCTCTTATCGTCCGTAAATATGGGGATTTTCCTTTAAGTACCTATTAGTTTCTAAAAAAAAAAGGAAATGGCAGGAGGTGTACTGTAGACCTGGATTTTATCAAAAAACAAAAGGCATTATTCAGGAATAAAAAAGGGGAAAACATTTGTATAGGGAATGGCAGACCCTGTTCCTTTTAAGAGTGTAATACCATAGTACGATTCGAAGTTTATACCTTTAGGTATCGCATTACCTGGCTGACTTGATAAAAAACCTATTTAAAGCCTTTTTTTACAGGAAGTATTTTACCTAGATTTCTAGAAGCAAGTTACGAGACGTTTTACGTGACAAACAGTATGATAAAAAGTAGTCTGTAGTTAGTTAACTAAACAGCGTTTATGAATTAACTCTTCACTAATATAATATGCTAACGCTAATTCGCCGTGAGCAGGGGCTTTGATGGAGATGGGGTCTTTGTCCTGCAGTGGGAGTATCAAGCTGATATTATTAGCATTATTCTGCAATATTTCACCTAACTTAATGCTTCAACGCTTTGCTGTCGAAGCAGTGAAGAAAAACACCGTGAAACTGGCAGAACCAAAAATTCGTGACGTTGATATTTCTCCCCGCTGAAATTTTTCCGCAGGGCGCATACCGGCCCACTTCCTCGTAAAAAGAAGAAGCTCGTATCCCAGAAGCGTGGGAACGTTAGTTTAATTCGATATCTGGCCACGTTATAAGGTACTGGATATCATTACCGCAGTGCTCAGGGATGTGTCCGTTCATTAGTCCGATCTCCCATGCCTTCTTTACGATGGGCCATGGGTACTCCCCGGTCTTGTCGTATTGGGCCGCTACTGGCACAATCTCCTCCCTGGTGAACTTGCGAGCCAAGTCTTGTAAGGCTTTTTGTTCCTCGCTAAGCTCTGAAAAGAAATGGAAAAAGCGTTTAATTTTTATATTTAGTATTATGGATTGGGATGTCCTAGCACAGGTATATCCTTTACTTATAAGGTAAAAATCTTACAAAGGAACCCTTATATATTTTTTAATCGCCTTACGTCCACGATGCGTGGTTATAAGCGTTGTGTGGTATCAGAATCGTCTCAACCCGATCCGTTCGGGTCTTTCTATGAAACTAAATACGACCATACTACAATGGACACTTCAATCATATCAGACTAGTAACAACGAGGTGAGGTGATGTATATTGTATATCCGTTACAGTACAAACTGAAAATGGAAATCAAAACATTCTGTTATCCGTTTTGGACTCTCGACTTTACTTCTACAATAACAAAATAGGTATATATTTGAATTTTGTATTTAACATTGCAGCCTATCCCACTTAGGTCTATTATTTATTTTACTACTTCTTTTTAACAAGCAGGGTCTTACCCAAATATAACGAACTTCTATACAATCTGTGAAAAGGTTAAACCCTTTAATGGATGAATATCCAAAAATACTTCCTAGTGCTTACTTTCGTTATACATACTTAATTTTCAAGTGGTCGTGGTCACGGCGGTTTTGGCTACGCTTTTTCTGTTAATGAATTTAATATTTTTATAGTGTTCTGTTGTTTCTGCGAAAATAATGCCGTTTATTTGCTGCACTCATTTTGTATTCTACTGTTCAATCCATGTGGATTGATTGACCCACTGCCCTGCGCTTTAGCGTCTAGAGCTCAATTAAAGGAATTATTGTGCATAATGGACCAAGATAAGCAAAGCAATTAAAGGTGAACAGGCTGCCATTTATTGTTCGTAGTACTTTGTCAATACAGTTCAATTCTGAATCAATGAGTGTGCTAGGATCCTTAATTGGTACCCACACTGCATAAATGTATATTAGCATTCGGACTTTAGATGGAGTTGCGTATTAAGAAATGACCAGTTGTTACATACATATAAGTAGGTAGCAGTTATCAACAAGAATTGATTAGAAAATGATCCAGCATGGCTGCTGTACATTGTATGCACGTGAATGTCGCGTCAACACGATATCACCCACCCGAAACACCCCCCATCGATACACCCTGCCTGCGTCGGTTTTCCTGAGTTCATATAACCCCAATCTATTTAAGTCGCGAGTAAATAGGCTTCTTCTGGGTAAGCTCGTTCCATCGTCGACCTCATCTCTGCCCTTTGGGCAAGATTGAGGTCAAGACATATTAAAAAAAAAACAGTCGTGGCTTTTACCTAAGTATGTGTGTTTTGTACTTTGATATTCTTGCCATTTATACCTATACGTAGGTAAAATATCTGATAATGATTTATTGATAACAAGGTAGAGGATTCAGGATAAGCCGCTTGGGTTCAAGTGTGCCACAAAATCCGCATAATACCACAATATATTTACTTGTAAATGATAATACCGAGGTCTTGCGCAAGAGATAAAAAACGTTTTGTTATTGAAATAGATACTACGCTTACCGTAATATTCAATCGAGAAAGAATAACATTACTTACTCGAGAATTAACATGATATATGAGAAATATGTGCATAAGTACTACACATAAAATGAATTGAGGCTTCTGAATTGACATATTTAGGTCGGCTACTATTGTGTTCCGTGATTCCGTCATATATAGGAAACGACCTGAAAATTCAAGCAGGGATTTCGCCCCACTTTACATGGGTTTACAGACAATATAAATATTGTTATGATAGTCGCAAGGTATTATTTATATGATGTGTCTTTGCTGCTGGTTCATCGAAGGCTTACCGAAGCACATTCCAGTTGTTGGCAGGGGTTTGGCAGCTGCGACTGGGGCCGTGGTCGACAGCTTCCTGTAAATCGGCCTGGTGGCGCGTATCACCTGAAAATTTAACATATAGATTTTAACATGAAGTCTTTTAGGTGGCGCTTTATAAGAACGACATTCGCTATACAAAATACATAAACACCAGTAGGCAAGCAATAGCAAGAGACTTATTCATAAGAAAATGATTCTGTGATTTAGATGCAATGCTTTCGCGTTGGATATTTTTATTTTAGTTTCTTTGTCTTTAGTCTTATCAAGAATGTTTCTGAACTGTCTTTTACCAGATGTTTGAGTGTTATCTGACTATAATCAGGGTAGGTAGGTAAAATAATAGAGATCTCTCTATAAATGTTGATTCAACAAAGAGATTCTGAGTAAACGAAGTACAAGGTCAACTATATCATTCGCAAAGCATAGTAATTTTGTTAGGTAGGTACGTGGTTTAAAGTCCACCAAATTGTAGGTATATTAAGGCCTATTAACTCATAAAAGATGATTACTTATCTACCTAAAACATTGCTAGGGACATATTTATCAGATAGTAGATTTGATGATTATATTTCTTTGGTATCAAAATAACATATTATATTTATTATTCCTATGACTTTAACCTATTACATGAGACTTAAATGTAATTGGCGAAATGTGGGTGTACTAGGTATAAGGTACACGTCTGCCTAACCCTTCGGGGATTACAGGCGTGATGTTATGTTATACCCGCTTAATGAATTTCAATCAACATCGATTAGCTAAGTAATTTGTTTCGAAGTGCTGGATTATTCTATTGACACATTTTTTTTTTTTTTTAAAAACGTTGCCCCACACCAGGAATTTCTCCTGTATCGTGGGTGCGTTCACAAACATTTAAACTCACAAACACAAATACCCAGACCCGAAACAACTATCCGTAGGGCGTACAAATATTTGTTCCGTGCGGGGATCGAACCCGCGACACGCAGCGCAGCAGTCCATTGCTTGAGCCACTGCGCCAACCGTGCCGTCATATTCAAATTAATTAAAGTGTTGTTGTAAAATTGTTGCTTGAACTGGTATTAAAAAACAAGGTGACGTCGTTAGTTTCAAACGTAGATCTATCTATAGGTATCTAGATTTCGCATCTTGAACATTTTGTTTGCGCAAGCGCAGGCTATACATTTGATTGACAAGTACAAAAAATTGTACAATCCGATTGTCTGGTTCAAGGAGACGCCACCTGCCGTAATGATGGCACAATGACGTCAAACAGATTATGACGCCAACATATTTTTACAAAAAAAGTAGTTAAAAAACTAAAAACCCGACTGAAAAAAATGAAAAGCAAAAAACAAGCACATTTTATTGGGGTCCATTCTATTTTCATTTTTTCTTTTCATGATATAATATTCAAATGAACCCCACCCCGCCTGCTTCCAAGTACCTACTGTTTAATTTAAAATGTGCTTGTTTTTTGCTTTTCAGTTTTTTCAGTCGTGTTTTTAGTTTTTTAACTATTTTTTTTTATTTCCCGCTTTTTAGTTCGTTGGTCGCGTAAAATTCTTCGCAGAGGATTTAACTTTTGTGCTTGTTTTCCACTTTGAATTTCTTTTAAACATATAAGTGATAAACATTTTTGTAATCTCCTTTTAAAACCCTTTATTTTGATACCCTACTCGATGGTATTGGATTTTTTTTTGAACACCGCGATTTTGCCCCCAAAATCCGCATTTTTTCTTTGTTTTTTAATTTAAATGTAGCCTATATCACTCGCGCCATCAAGACGAATCTAATGACGTATATATTTCATTCAAATCGGTTAATCCGTTTATGAGTTATGAGGGAACAAAGAAACGGACATACATACACGTCAAACACATAACCCTCCTTTTGGGATTCGCCGCAGTCGGGTAAAAATTACAAAATCTGCGTTTTTTATATCGTTACTGGTCCTACCTACTTCCTTATAAATAGTAATAATAGATTCCCGAACATTCGTTCTTTAAGTTCTTTTATGAAGATAGACTTTAAACATAACAAAATGTTGTTTGGATGAACGACATACCAAATACAATGACGTCATCAGTTTACTCTAATGAGCTATTTACATATTTATACAATAATTTTGAACTGCTTTAGTTTGTTATCGGGTCCAATCCAAAGTCCATCAGATACACGACACACCTATTCATAATAGACACAAGAAATATTACACTTTTATGAACATATTATACATACATAAACTCACGCCCGTTTCCCATGGGGGTAGGCAGAAACCACAGAACGCCATTTACTACGATCCTTACATACTCCTTTTGCCCCGTCCACATTCATACATCTGGTCATACATGCCACACGCACGCCGTGTACGAGTACTACGCACCTGCCTGAACTTATATTATATACTTAATTTATATATAAATATTGTTTGGTAATTTAATATTACATTGTTAGAGATAAGCAAAGTTTTCCACAATAAATATAAATAAAATACTGCCATGGTCAGGCCAGTCAGGTGGTTTAATTTTTTTTTTTTAAGATATTTCCTCGAACCGTTTTTATGTAGAGTCGCAATAGTAGTTTTTAATAATGTTATTAAAGCACAGCTTGAGTAAAATCTTTGAAGGACATTCGCCATCATTGCTTTTGTTCATGGAAAAAATTGCGAAACATTGTTAACATGTTTACAATTTTTTTTCTTGTTTAACACAGTTTATAGTTTGTGTGCGAAATATGGAATATAATGTTGCACCACTTTTATTTATTTATTTCGTTATTCGCTCATTTTCACTGAAACTAAAATACACTTAAATGACGGCCGAAATATTAATGCTTGGTTACTGAAGTGATCATTGAAAATTCATCAGACCACTTCTGTTTGGGCATTATTTAGATAATATCTTAGCATTAGTGAAAATGAGCAGTTAAATAAATCTTGTCTGGTTTGAGTTTTTTTTCTGTTTAAAGTTTTACTGATCAGCTTAGCTTTGTTAATTCAATTAATGGCCATGTACCTATTATACAAACAAAAATACATAAATTGTTGTCTTTTTTCCCATGGAATAACATATTAAATGTAGATAAATTTTCAATATTGCTTTATATGGCTTTATCATGTGTATCTTGCAAAATGCCGCAAGAAGACTAATACATGAGAAAGACATCCTTGAAATCTATAAAAAGGTGTGAAACCGTCGTCCAAAGCTGGCAATAATACTTTTTTTTTGTTACAATAATTTAATGTTACGAAAATCTTACATTTTAACAATAACTAACAATTTATGATGTTGAAAAATTAAATGAGGTATTTTTTTTAATTTATCTACTCAAAGTAAAAATTTATAATAAATTGATGCAAAGCTCAGAATATCTGAATAATATTAATTTAGTATGGTCTTGGCCCATGGGCATGATTTATCCAGAACATAACAATCTAGTGGCCATACATTTAATAAAAGATAAGACGGACATAATCTCTCAAATTCAAAGCGTTAATCAATTAGACCGTTACAAGCACTATTGAAGGACAAAACATGACAAACATGAGAAGAAAATGACAAAAGGATGGTGCTACATTCCCAGTCACAAGGCATAAAAACTCGTGAAAGTACTGTAGTTGCCCATTCTAAAGAGTAGGTCTCTATGGAGGGAAAATGAAAAAAAAATGCAAAAAAATCATTGATATAATAAAACCCAAGATACACACTCCGCGTCTCAAAACCGTCCGCTTAAAATGAGTTCACAATGAACTCATTTCAAATAGTCTCGCGTCGCTCACGTCTCTGCACGGTCGTACAAAATACTTTTTATATTGCTTTTTATAACTGCATTGTTAAAGGAATCTGCGTAAGGTTGAATTTGCCAAAAAAAAATATGTTTATAGTGACGATAACTACATGTAGTAGTGCGTGTATTGGTGAGTGTTTGGCGACAGTTTCGACTGTTTGTTTTGTTCGAGACTGTGCATCTAGGGTTTTATTATATCAATGAAAAAAATAGGCTTTTTAAAAATCTCGGTAAGTTTGCCTTATATCAAGGCATTTGCAAAAAAAAACCCTAATTTTTATGACATAAGGATCAATATCTCTATGGTAAAACTACTAATATCTTAATTTGATGGAACATTACGATAGTTATGATTACTGATACATCCAGTAGAAGTGTTTTTTTCCCTTTATAATGTGTTATAATTCAAAGTCATAAGTATTATCTTATGCACACAAGGGTGTAAGAGAGTACTGTTATAATTGCCTCACTTGGCAACTACTTCGGTATTTGTAGCAAGTGAGACAACTTAACAGTATTATTTAGCAAGCCAGATAATAATGGAGGCCACCTCAATTTATTATTGAAAATTATAATCCTTCATGTTTTGGCCTGATTTAATGGCAATAATAAATCTTCATTGTATATCTACAGGTAACGCAAGTAATCTTATCATAAAATAAAATTGATCTTTCTTTGCTACAGTCCAGGGTCAATGAGCAGCAAAAGTATTTTTCAAGGGGACTAAAGGCAAAGTAGTTTGTATATTGATTCAACACGTCTCCAGCAATCGCTCAGCATGATATTTAGTCAAATACTAAAGTTGGATTTAGGCTAACTTTTTAATAATAAGTCTAAACATTTAATTTATCTAGTTTTTTTAATGATATTCCACATTTAGACCTACTTTGAAATGGATATTCAGATTTGGAATATAGAAACCCTGTCAACCTACACCCAAAGGAATAATAAAATTAAACTGATTTTTAGGTTAACCTTCCATTTAGCTTTGTAAATATATTTTTGTTTTAATTTGTATGTAGTTTTATAAGAAGAAAAATAATTGTGAGTATGTCCTATGGTATTCATTGAACAGGACCTTCACCAATAATAGACAATCGTTTTATATAGCAAATTAAATTCAGTTGAAAAAAGTCATTATGTACAATAATTTAGTAAGTAACAAGATCAGTAGGTACCTGTTCTTGTTAAATAATACCGTTCACATAGGTGTGTCTAGTACAAAAGTTAGAAATGGCAACAGAGTTATACTTTTATTGAGTTCGACGGAAGATGTAACTGTTCAATGAACTTTGGACTTTAGACTTTTAAACTATATCAGGGCCGTTGCGAACTTTTCCACAGATGTGACCTAATACAAAGTTGTAAATTAAGAGTTAAGATCATCCTTTCGCTTACAAATCGTCCAGATATACAAAACCACATACATTTATTAGGTGTAGGTTAAAAAAAAAGAAAGTTTACTTACTTGAGTAATCGGATTCATTTCGAGTTTGTGTCTTTACGATATTAACACTAAATTCTCGAAATCTTCAAGATTATTATGTTGTTAGACTTTGATCTACTAAATTGACCTATGCCCTTGTTATTCGTGAAACATGAAGACAAACAAACTCCTGCGCCGAGTCGACGTAAATGACATTTATATATAACACGGACACAGATAACAAATGTGTACTTATCTGGGTTTCCTTGGTTTGAATATGAGTCTTTTAGCCAAAGTTTTTTTTATAACAGTCAATCGAAATCAAAGCATTAATTATTTTAGGTAGACCAGCTTTACATTACAGGCACTTTTGAATTGGCTATTTGATTACTGTCAAAAAATTTATGTTATTTCAAAGAACATATTATCAGAAATAACACGATGTGTGAAACATTAGATTTTTGCATGACCGACCCATAGTCACACTAAACTACCACACCAGTGTGACTACGGATCAGATTAAATTATCCGTAGTCACACTAGTATGACTATGGATAATTTAACCTGATCACAAGGGGCTAGTATCCATAATTTACATAATTTTTTATTTTCATTATTTCCATAATTTTTGTACTCCATGACGCGCGCTCGCTTCGCTCGCATATTATATAACGCTAATATCTTCTGTCCCCGAAGTGCCGGGCCTCCGCCGGCCTCCTTCGTCGGCCTACGGCCCGGTGCCCATGCCGCCCATAAAGGATACTGTCGCGAGACGGTGATTCATCCACTTAGCGGACGACTAGCAACAGCCTATAACTTTGGTTATTTATCCGGCTAATCGGACGACTAATTAATTTTATTGATCCATAGTCACACTTGTGTGACTACGGATCAGGTTAAATTATCCGTAGTCACACTGGTGTGGTAGTTTAGTGTGACTATGGATCGGTCACTGATTTTTGTTTGTTACGATCTCTACGACTCAAAAACTACTCGGCTGAATTTAAAAATTCTTTCAATATTAAAAAGCTACACCTTTACCAAGTAACATGTGCTTTAAGTACTTATTATATTTTGAAAATACACACGGACGAATATAAAACTGCAGAGTTTGTTTGTTTGGTTAGAATTGTTTTTAATAATTATTTTTTAAAGTTGGATAGTCGATTTAAGTATCGAGAAAAGCGAGAGCGTGGGTCAGATAAGGCGCAGGCCACACATAAATGGCGTCGGGCGCGGACACGGGGGACAGGCATCTAAGTCAATTTAGGATACGTGGGCGCCGAAATGGCGCGTCTTATCCACGCCCGAGCCACTTCCGTGTATCCTAAGTATGCACTTTGTACAAATTGAATGGAATAGGAAGCCACCCGCGCGATTTCCGCACCTGACGCCATTTATGTGTCACCTGCGCCTAATGTGAGATAAAATGCCGCTCAGCATTAATAAATCATTTGCCAATTATTTATAAAATGCAGCACGTTGACACTCAAATAATTATGTTTTGAAGCTACCCATTTTGTATTTTAAGTAGGTACCTAACTCAAATGTTTATTGGTTTGTTGCTGTTCTGTTGATTTCTCGTCACTCGCAGTCAGTCGCGCACTTAGTATTACTAAGTTTATCTAAATTAATTATTTTTGTCACATAAAACTTTAATTTTATTTACAGTCACTTGTTTAAATACTTATAGAATAGGTACCCATTTAAAAATAAAATAGTTATCGACGTAACCCGACAAATTGCCAAACTTAAATGGTAGTGAGCACTGAGCAGTGCATATTGCTCGCAAAACACATGGGACGTCAACAAAATGTTATGAAGTGGCGGCCGCGAACCGGGAGATGTTGCGTTGGAAGGCCCCCCTCTATTAATGAACCGATGACGAAGGTTCCGGGGCTCCACTGGGGAGAAGATCAGTCACAAACTGACAGCACCCGGTCACGAACATAATGCAATGTTCAGTACCATTCAACCCAACCATTTTGAAGGGAAGTAAATGATCTGACACACGCGCCACCATCAGTGACACATTTGAGTGAGCATGGCATACTCACAACCGCCTGGACACAACTTAAGGCGCAGATTAAACGACTTTTAATGATTTCATATTGAACATCACGTCTAAACTTCTAGTCTTATTTCTTTCATAAAAATATATGATAAACTAGACAATTTTATTCATAATTTGATATGTGAAAATGTGAAATTATATTTTTATTACATAGTGTAATTAATTTGTAAAGTATTGTCTAACGTGGACAAAAAAACGATAATGACGCAAAAAATATGGGGCGTATTTACATGAAACTTTAATCATATAAAAGACAATTTAATGACCCATATTTTAGTATACGGCTTTTATTTGTATTGTGTTTGATAAATCAAGGTGGGTTGTTTTTTCGAATAATCTTGGTGCGCGCTGAAGCGGGGCTCTGGCGGGCGACGGGCGGCAGTGTATCGCTGACTCCCTCAGCTCCTCTATCGGCCTTTATCGCTGTCTCCTCCCACTCGCTCATGAGAACCTCCTCATTTTAGGAAGTCAGTTTAAAAGACGTAGGTTTCGAGTGAATGGTAGATTTCTAGTACTAGTACTCACACATTATATCTGCGATTGTATAATACGCAATGCAAAGATATTATCAATAAACCTGACATAGTGGTTATAAACCTACCAGAGCGTGCCACGCCACGCCGCGTAATGATAGTAGATGTTACCATCCCGCAAGACGAGAACCTCGTGAAAGCTGAGAGGGAGAAACAAATAAAATACCTCGACTTGGTACACGAGGTGGTCGAAATATCGACATGCAGTCGTGGAAAGTAAACTCGGCTATAATTTTGCCCTGTAAGCCATTGGGCATTTAAATGGGCAAAATTATAGCCGAGATGCTATTGAGCATGGACGATCTGAATCTGTCGAAGCTTTTGTTTGGCGGTTGTATCAAGGAAGATGCAGAAGGTAGCACTTCCCGATATGGCCGGCATTGTGAGGAGGTTCCCGTCTCTGGAGCCCTAACGTGCTTAAAGTCTGTTCCTGGCACCGGCGGACAACATTTTTTTAATATTTTTATTATTATATTTTTTATAAAGAGATAATAATATTTTTTTTTTGAGTGTGTGAGTAGTGATATGAAGGAAAAGGGGATAAATGATAACGTGACGACTGACAGGGCAGAATGGAATAAAAAAACGTGTTGCGCCGACCCCAGATGACATGGGATAAGGCACTTTGCACATGGAGCAACTTAAGGTTGAGGCAACTTAAGCAACTTTAAAAGTTTCCTGTAACTAGTTGATAGTTGCTACAACGAACGTTTACGGTTGCCGCAATTTTATAGCAATCTGTGAGCAACTTTCATAACTTAGTTGCTCAATCTGCGCAGCGAACAGCGTTCAGTGTGACGATGAATATCGAAGAAGCAGCAATTGCTCTAATTTTATTACGTCGTCGCCGTCGGGCGTCGACGTTAACTTTAAAATCTATAATATTTAACAGTTGCTAGTTGCGGCAATTAGAAACTAACTTAGTCATCGATTGCAGCAACTGAAAACTGTTGACGATCGCCGGAACTCGAAACTTGAGTTGCTATGTGTGCACAGTCCAATTGAAATATATTTACACAGCTATTTGCCAGTTGCCAGTTGCTGCAGGGTTTTCCGGTTTCAATGATCTGAATGGTCCAAGATCCCAGAGCGATCGTCTATGCTCGCTCTCAAAGTTGTAGGCTGTAGAGTAGATAAATCTGCTACGCTAAATTCCACCCTATGCAAAAAAAACGAGACTACGTCTGGGTCTGTTTCAGGAACTATTGTGTGACGCCTCGTAATGGCGACGCCTAGTCGCCATTACGAGACGAACGGACCTAAAATAAGAATAGTTCCAGTGGCGGATTTGCAGTCTTGGCCGCTCTAGGCCCCAGGCCATGTGCCGCCCCTTGCGCAACTTTTATGGAAATCGATTAAAAAAAATAGTTATTACTACTAGCTTTAGCCCGCGACTTCGTCCGCTTTGTACCCGAAATCAGACATCGAGAGGATAAAACTAATCAATCAAGATTAAAAAGTCAAGTGTTATATTATTTGAAAATGTTACACTTTGCACATCGGATAAATTACATTTTGCTTTAACAATTCAGAGATAGAGTTGTTTTTATACGATTTATGCATGAAGCTTCAGACAAGAGAGCACAAAAATGCAAGAGCGAGCGAAGCGAGCTCAAAAATTTTAGCTCTTCATCTAGGAAAGGTAACTGATTTTCTTGTTATCATTAAAAAAAATATATGTGTCCTTTTACTACTAACGTATTGAAGGTACCTATTTGAAGGAATGGACAATTCGGAAGACTCGGCAGTAAGAGCGAACGAATCGATCCAAAAAAAATTGCGGCAGGTTAGAAGAATATTACTAGTTTCAGCACTAGATTTGCTAACTTCATTGGACCTTACATCTATACTAAGATAAACAAAGTTATTAACATCTATCCCTTGACTAAAACGCAATGTAAGAAAAAGGTAACTGAATACTTGCAAAAACTTACTTACGATGAGACTGAACAGCTTCTGCATATACCAAAGTGATTGACTGCTTACCACAGATACTCACCCTCTCACACTCATTCACTTACATAACCATTATCACACAAAGAGAGGACCACATACATACTTACACACACCACCCAAATTCTTTTATTTTTATTTATTGGCAAACTCTAATATCTATTAATATTGCTTTGTTTTTATCTTAGGAATTTATTAATTAACATTGAATCTACCTACATGACGTTATTGAAATGGTTTTATTATTTGTTTCAAAAATATTATTTTATGGATGTACTTTATTTTAAGTGTTTTAATATTATTGAATTTTCGAGATTATTTCCTCGGATTTTATTCTTTATTATGCTTCTTTGATTTTAATTTAATGATCTAATTTATTTGTGATTTTATGTAGAGGAAAATAGTTAATGATTTTTAATATTTTTTTATTTTTTTTTGTTTTTGCCTCTACGATTTTATAATTAATTTACTTTAACAATATCAATTTTCAAATTTTAATTTGTTTTGATGAATTTTTTGTTGTATAAGTACCCACTAAAGGTTAACATGTCTATTTGATGGCTACCATTAATTATTAATATTTGAGGGGATTGGCGCTGTTAACCGAAATACAGGCTTTTGCCTAGTTCGGTTACAGATGGTAAATTCTTTTGTAAATGTATAAAACTAGCCTTATGAATAATATGTAACATTGCAAACTTTTTTTATTGAATATATTATTATTATTATTATATAGTGCTTGTTTAAAGACTTTCTCTGGTCTGTCTCATGGCCACCCCGGCCATGAGACAGACCGAAATATACATAAAGCTAGTTCGAAAATTTTTTTTTCCTATACCATCGAGTAGGGTATCAAAATGAAGGGTTTTAAAAGGAGATTGCAAAAATATATAACACTTATATGTTTAAAAGAAATTCAAAATGACAAATCCTATAAACAAGAACAAAAGTTAAATCATCTGCGAAGAATTTTACGCGACCAACGAAAGAACAAACTTAAAAGAATTAAAAAGTTGGAAATAAAAAAAAGTTGTTAAAAAACTAAAAAACCTGACTGAAAAAACTGAAAAGCAAAAAACAAGCACATTTTAAATCAAACAAAACTTGGAAGCAGGCGGGGTTCATTCTATTTTCATCATTTCATAATTTAATATTCAAATGAAGGGGTTCATTGCCTGCTTTCAAGTTTTGTTTGACTTAAAATGTGCTAGTTTTTACAACATACTCCTCATGACAATAGTTATTACCTATCAAATCTGATAACCATGACCTGACACTGCCTGGCCGCCTGGCTTCGCTCTCTGCCGCCCCTTGAAATGTGCCGCCGGGGGCCCAGGTCCCCCCAAGGTTTTTTTAGTTCACGATTTGCCGCCCCTAGTATCTGGCCGCCCGCGCCCTGGCCCGGGCCTACTGGGCCTTAGGGTAAATCCGCCACTGAATAGTTCCATTTGTCCTATATCCAGAATGGAACTTTTCTTAATTGGAATTTGACTCATTCATTCCCTCTTAGTTATTTTCAAGTTATGATTTTTCAGACGTTCGCGAGTTTTTTTCAGAGAGAAGATATAATTAATTAGTATGTGACTTTCGACATGATGTTTTTTAGAGTTCCGTACCTCAAAAGGAAAAAACGGAACCCTTGTAGGATCACTCGTGTGTCTGTCTGTCCGAACATTCCCCCCCCCCCCCCTTATCTCCGAAATTATTGATCCTTAAATGTTGAAAAAAATACAGAAGTTAGTTCAACACTATAGATTACAGGAAAACCTATAAGAAGTCTAAGGCCTCAGCCTCGAATTTTGCGGGCAGCGGGGCGGCGGTGGCGGCGGCGCGGTAGCGGCAGGATCTTATGCGTAGGTACCATTGATATAATAAAACCCAAGATACACACTCCGCGTCTCAAAACCGTCCGCTTAAAATGAGTTCACAATGAACTCATTTCAAATAGTCTCGCGTCGCTCGCGTCTCTGCACGGTCGTACAAAATACTTTTTATATTGCTTTTTATAACTGCATTGTAAAAGGAATCTGCGTAAGGTTGAATTTGCGAAAAAAAATATGTTTAAAGTGACGATAACTACATGTAGTATAGTGCGTGTATTGGTGAGTGTTTGGCGACAGTTTCGACTGTTTGTTTTGTTCGAGACTGTGCATCTAGGGTTTTATTATATCAACGGTAGGTACAATCAAATGGACCAGTTCTCGGAAAACAGCGGCGCGGGAGCAGGCAACGAGCGGTGCACTCCTTAGAAGCCGCGCCGCCGCCGCCGCCGCCCCGCTGCCCGCAAAATTCGAGGCTGAGGCCTTATGGTGCTAACGGAACGGACCCTTCATGTGCAAGTCCGTCTTGCACTTGGCCAGTTTTTATATGAACGGTCCCCGTGCGCGACGCAAACATCCGTCCATACATCATATCTCAAATATTAACCCTTTCACATTCATAATATTGATAGTAACCTACTGTATAAAAAAAATATTGGTTACGATTCATCAGATAGCAATACCACGCAAACCTCTTCCGTCACATTGGTCGGTAGGTTAGTTCTGTAGCCGAATGGTAAAAAATGGAACCCTTACAGATTCGTCATGTCTGTCTGCCCGTCTGTCTGTCTGAAACTATTAAGACTTGAAGACTTCACGAGTTGAAACTTCGTAGGTATGATGTATTCTGTGAACCGCTTTACGATTTTTATACAAAAATAAAAAATAAATATGAATAAGGAGGTCTCCATACCTACATGGAACTGAAAATAAAAAATACGCAAAGAGGTAGGTACTTTTTTTTTTTGAGGTAGGGACGAACAAAAAATGTCATGAAACATGGTACCCCAAAGTGTCATGTTATCAAGATATTTGAAGGTAAAGATCGACATAATATGAGTACAATGACCACATCAAAAATAGACCTTTTACGTGTCTATTGGCGTTGATTATTATTATTACAGTTTATTGAAAGAGAGAACACACCTAACATACCTACACCCTACACCACCACCACCTAGGAGTACCTACGAGAAAACTATTCTTTGACATAACATTTATTTATTTATTTTATTTATTTATTTATTTTAAACACACTATCTTTACAGGCAGACCCAATACAATAGTGGTTTGCAAACACTCACAAGATACTTTGAAAATAACTTACGACTAATACTATAACTAAAACATTAAACTTTAAAAATAACTTGTAAAACACAAACAAACAACACAAAAAAAAAATTCAACAAAACTCTTGCGAATTCACTTAAGTTGCACGAAAATATGTCTGTCCTCTCATGCACTTCATTTTAGTACCCGTATTGTACTGGTGAGGGGTGTTTTTGACAGCAGGTTGGTTTTGGCAACAGGCACGGCTAGCAGTGGCGGTCGACGCCGCCTCCACACGTACTGGTCCGGAACGCACAGCTTCAGGTGTCGCAGCACTCCCGGGTTATGTGCAACATAGCGTTTCGTTGCGATGCAAAGCGATTTTCTCGTGTGTACTCAGCGTGTGTAAGTATAATATAATCAACCTGTGAACCATTATTTGGATACAATTTAACGCCTATAAACGTAATAAGTCTATTTTTATTAGTATAGATTGTCGTTGTTGTACTCAATTGTCGATCTTTACCTACAAAAATCTCGGTAACGTGACACTTTGGGTACCAATGTTACTGGACATTTTTTGTTCGTCTATATGTCCTCTATCCATACATACCACTTTCATTGTGGGCCACGATTTCGAAAAAAAATCAAAATGGCGGCCAGGTTGATATGCCACATGGGCCACATCGGTTCTATCCCCTTTATAAATATTTGTTTTTTTTCTAATTAGGTATTTACCTACGGTTTACAAGATAGTCTTTGATTAGTGTTGCGGCACTACCCTCATCTACATAGATACCTAACAGAAACAAAAACAACAGCTCATCTAGGTACCTACTAGTACATACCCCGCGCACTTCTCGGTCGGCTAGCAAAAAAAATAATTTACGAGTCAAGTGTCGCGGGAATCCGGTAGGTATGTGTTCATTTTGGAATCGTTCTCTTTCAGAGAGACAGACAGACAGACATGACGAATCTATAAGGGTTCCGTTTTTTGCCATTCGGCTACGGAACCCTAAAAACGGGAAGACAATACAATATGCCCAACCGTCCAGGAATACCTAAACCTCCAGGTTTAGGTTGGGCCAAGTAGCCTCTTTCCTAGATCCAAGACAAAGGAGTTGTAAGACGTACCTACCTACGCAAAACGTCTGGAAGAACTACTAGTCCATGAAGAATAGTGCAATATCTAAGCGTGATTTTTCTATGGCACTGTAACTAAAGCCGTCTAGTTGGTCAAGTCCAAACTCGTTTGCCAATGAGGAACGGACCGCTCCATTTCTCGTTGTCAAATTTCGTGTTATATGGGTACTAGGTAACTAGGTGATTAGCTGATCCTGTTCGAAACACAATACCATGCTTCAAAACAAATAAAGTTGATGTGGGTTAAAACCACGAGGAGAAGTAAGCAATGTGGCATTATTATTACAATGAACGAAAGGTAAAGCAACTAATTATTTTAATAACACAAAAGTCAAGAGAGAGAGCATGTACCTACCTACTTACATTTAGGTTACATTGAAGAATGATAATTGTTATCACCACAATGGATACTGTATGTTTAAAAGTTGATTTAAAATAAACACCAGATTCTTCCGATCTGATCATTACATTTGTGATGTGCATTGTGCACCACGCACAGGACGCACAGCACGGGCATCATGTGGTCAAATATAATAGTAACAGTTTCCTTGTTTTATATGGTGACGGCTAAAAGACGGTTTCTTATGAGCGAGAACAACGAGAGTCCACATCCCACGAGAAGATTCACATACGACAATATTGAGGAGGCTTCAACAACCAACCATGCTGTGATCGAAAAATTCATCGAAACCATGGCGGCAAGTGAGAAATATTTGAGGACGATCGAAATTGTGGAACGCAAACTGACCTCTTTGGATTCGACGTTTCATGAAAGATCAAATAATATTCTCATATATTTGAATGAAATACTCAATTTAACCAAGACACCGTGTTCTGGTGCAATAGGAAAATCTTTAAACACTGTTAAATTCGACTTGGACCGAATAGGACAACTCAATACACATTTAAGGCGAGGTAAGTGTATTATTTTCATTGTTCCATTAATCTCTATATATTATTTAAGAAGTCGTTGAGCATAACAATCCTATCATAGTAGATGCTTTGTGTAGTATTTATTTAAAAGAGTAAAATAACTACTTACCTATGTAAATTCATTAATTAAGAACTATTAAATAAACTATCAAGAAACTATAAAATGGCATCAAAAAACTCCTCAACGCTGCCGGTAATGTGCCCAAAAGACGCGGGCGGCATTACCACGTTGTATGGCACCCCTAAAGCCTCTGGTCAAGGTAAAAGGCGTATCGCATTATTATCACTGGCTTCGAAAAAGGAAAACATCGTGAGGCATCATTTCCGCCGAAAGCCGTCCGAAACAATTGAAAAACTCAAGATAAGAATGTCAAAACAAAACCAAAATGCTGGATATTTCATGTCGATACGTAACTAAACTTAGTAGTAGTTCTTTGATTATAAAAAATAACTTTTTAACAAAAATGAAACCATCTTCAAAAACATAAAAAAGAAAAAATAAACTTCAGTTCGGTTTTATTTTTTGTTAAAAAGTTTATTTTTATTTTCCAGTTTTAGATTGTAATATCATCAGGTCAACCTAATAGCCTGAAAGAATACAACTATCGAAACATAAGTAGGTGCGTATAATTTTGAAAGAATTTTCTTTCAACTCCTAACCGTTGAGGAGTTTTACCTTCCATCATCAGCGCAACCACATGAGATTATGATTATCAGACGCAAATACTTAAACAGCTTTAGAAAATATATGAAAAACACATAATAAGTATCTATAAAATTTGAGGGTTGCTCTTAATCTCCTTGGGATCTCATAGTATACTAGTATACTCTATCGAAACAAATACAACAATTTGAAAAACGGTCTATACAATTATTGATGGAGAAGATATCGGTGCATCAACATAAAAAAACCAATCGAATTGAGAACTTTCTCCTTTTTGGAAGTCGCTAGTCGGTTCAAAATTATAGCTTCTCATGGCGTGGAGATGACAGCTAATAGATTCCCGTTCCTTTCACTGACTTTGATTTTGAAAGTGAGGCACCGACACAAAGCGGGCGAACAGATTAAATACCGTCGCTTTGAAGTTTAATGAAAATATTTTTTTTTTCTATGAACCCATGCAATTGTTCCCAGTTCCCATGGAATTCCAATTAAACCGCTTTTGTTGGAATAAAATAAACTGGTCAAGTCGAACCACGGTTAGCGCCATAGGGAAGAGTTCCGTAGACGGAACCGAATATTTATTCTAGCTTAACATATTTTTTTTAAATTGTGTTTAATGGAAATGAAAACAAATTCTTGAATCTTGAATAATAGTACATTGGTATCTTAGGGGTGAAAGGATAGGGCACGCCACGATAGTGGCGGTAAGTCCCCTCTTTGAGGAGTGGCTAGAGAGGAGCCACGGCGTCCTCACCTTCGGTCTGACGCAGGTTCTCACCGGACACGGATGTTTCGGGAGGTACCTGCACCGAATCAGGCGGGAGGAAACGCCCGGATGCTTCCATTGCGAGGATCGACCGGAGGACACGGTGGAGGTGTGCCCTGCTTGGGCGGAGCCCCGCCGTGTTCTCGTAGCGGCGATCGGCGGCGGCGACCTCTCGCGTCCGGCCCTGGTGCAAGCCATGGTCCGGGGCGAGGAGGAATGGGACGCCGTCGCCTCCTTCTGCGAAGCAGTGATGCTAGCGAAGGAGGTGGCGGAACGAGAGAGGGAGAGAACCTCTCAACGTCCCAGCCGCCGCGGAAGGCGCGGAAGGCGCTCCGGGCGTCAGGGGCCACGTGATGGCTTCCGGCCACCGTAGACGCGGGCCTGTGGACGGTGAGTAATGGGCTAGCTTGCCATCCGGCCGTCGTCATGACGGCAACAGACCGTGTCGGCGGCGCGTTTGTGTTCCACGCGCGCCTCAAAGAGATGTCAGCAAGGACGACGGACCCCCCGCAAGGGCCGACGCCCGTCGGGGCCGCGGTATTTTGTACTAGATTACGTGGCCTCGGCACAAGGGCAAAGTAGGAACATGTGTTCGGTTTTTAGTCAGTAGAAGTCTGACACTCCCCTTCGCTCTGCCCAAGAGCGTGGGGGGGGGGGTCATTCGATGATTTACCACCCACCAAAAAAACAAAAAAAAAAAAGGGTGAAACGTGAAAGGATGCCCGTTGGGGTAAGGTTTTTAGGCTGTAGAAGTCTGATCATTTGATGACTTTCCACCCTCCAAAAAAAAAAAAGGAGGTGAAAGGAACTTATTTAGCCCCCGAGTCGGGGTTTGGCGCCTGAGCGCAGCGAGGGCGCTAGTAGTTCGAGGGACTAAATAAGTCTTTAACCCGAGGTAAACACTGTGCTTTTCATTACGAATACAAGGAAAGTTGATGGGAATAGGCTTGCGCCCAATTACCACCTTATCAGGTGCGTCATTCAAGAAAGTTTCAACATTTTGTCCGGAAAATACTTTCGATTTTTTTGGTTTGTGTCCTTCAGACAGTCTCTTCAGATATGCTACTAATTTTGAGTACTGTCAATTTTAATATCTTTATAAAATTAAATTACAGACATACATACATACTCAATGCTTAAATCTACAGTTAATATCAATTAACTGTAGATTTAAGCATTGAGTAGATATGTATGTATGTCTGTTTCTTTGTTCCCTCATAACTCCTAAACGGATGAAGGGATTTTAATTAATAAAATAAACGTCGTTAGTTTCGTCTACATGGCGTGAGTATCACTGGCTATATTAAAATAAAACAATAAAAAATTGCGGATTTTGGAGGCCAAATCGCGGTGTTCAAAAGTTTATTTTTTCCGTTACCTTCTAGTAGGGTATCAAAATTTAAAAGGAGATTACAAAAATATATAGGTACCTACCACTTTTATGTTTAAAAAAAAATCATAGTGATAAATTCTATAAACAAACACAAAAGTTAAGTAAATCATCTGCGAAGAATTTTACGCGACCAACGAAAGAACCAACAAAATCGACTAAAAAGTTGGAAATAAAAAAGTAGTTATAAAACTAAAAAACCGACTGAAAAAACTGAAAAGGAGCGAGGTTCATTTGAATATAAAATTATGAAATGAGAATAGATGAAGCACGCCTGCTTCCAAGTTTTATTTATTTTAAAAATGTGCTTGTTTTTTGCTTTTCCGTTTTTTTGTTGTGTTAACTACTTTTTTTTACAATAAAAATCATCGTTCTAAGGCAGGTAGGCAGGGTGGTTATCACTTATCAGTTTAGTAAGTTCACATATTTTGATGGTCTACATTGTGCGTGGTACGAAATGTACTTGGCCGGTTTTGAAAATAGCAGCTGTTTACGGTTACAAATTGCCGCTCAGCGGACTGACCTCCGGTGCGATCTCATGGCGGCATGGAGACAGCGACTGTCGCATGCAGGGCACGTCAACGATAGTGGCGGTAAGTCCCCTCTTTGAGGAGTGGCTAGAGAGGCGCCACGGCGTCCTCACCTTCCGTCTGACGCAGGTCCTCACCGTACACGGATGTTTCGGGAGGTACCTGTACCGAATCAGGCGGGAGGAAACGCCCGGATGCTACCACTGCGAGGATCGACCGGAGGACACGGTGGAGCACACTGTGGATAGGGTTGCCAACCGTACTCTAAAATAGAGTATTTTACTCTATTATCATGTAGGCGTACTCTATAATCTATAAGACTAATAGAGTATGCTAAAATACTCTTTTTTACACAATGTTTACTATACTAGTGCTGGTCATGTAACATTATGCAATACCATTTTTATAAACAAAAAAATAGACCATTTACTTCGCACGTGCGACGACACGGTTGGCGCAGTGGCTAAGCGATTGAACTCCTGCGCTCGGTGTCGCGGGTTCGATCCCCGCACGGAACAAGTATCTGTATGGCCTACAGATAGTTGTTTCGGGTCTGGGCGTGTTTGTGTATGTGGTTTTCAATGTTTGTAAACGCACCCACGATACAGGAGAAATTCCTAGTGTGGGGCAACGTTTTAAAAAAAAAAAAAAACTTAGGTTGTAGTATATTTGGCGTTAATATAATATAATATTCCACAACTATCACACAACGCCATCTAGTCCCAAGCTAAGCAGAGCTTGTGTTATGGGTACTAGACAACTGATAAACATACTTATATATTTCTAAATACATACATATTATTACAGATAAATTACACCCAGACGCAGAACAAATGATCGTGCTCATCACACAAACATTTGTCCTGGGTGGGAATCAAACCCACGACCTCCGGCATAGCAGTTAGGGTCACTAACCACTAGACCAACAGGCCAGTCAATATGTTGCTACAACTGGCTTTCTTCACTAAATAAAATAATATCTTTATGAACTAAAATTTAATTTAATCATTTAGAACAAATTACACATGGTCAGTTTATATTTAGAAGTTATAGTTTTAAAAGAACTCTAAGGTGAATTGTTACAACAAACATAAGTAGATTTTACGCAAAAGTACACTGCAGAACAATGGCAATTTATTTAAAAAAAGTTGGCAACCCTAACTGTGGAGGCACTGGAGGCCCTGCTTGGGCGAAGCTCCGCCGTGTTCTTGTAGCGGCGATCGGCGGCGACGACCTCTCGCGTGCAGCCCTGGTGCAAGCCATGGTCCGGGGCGAGGAGGAATGGGACGCCGTCGCCTCCTTCTGCGAAGCAGTGATGCTAGCGAAGGAGGTGGCGGAACGTGAGAGGGAGAGAACCTCTCGTCCCAGCCGCCGCGGGAGGCGCTCCGGGCGTCGTCGGGGGCCACGTGATGACTTCCGGCCACCGTAGACGCGGGCCTGTGGACGGTGAGTAATGGGCTAGCTCGCCGTCCGGCCGTCTTATGACGCCAACAGACCGTGTCGACGGCGCGTTCGTATTCCACGCGTGCCTCAAAGAGATGTCAGCAAGGAGGGGCCCCCAAGGGACGACGCCCGTCTGGGCTGCAAATTATCGAAACAGATACCGCGGCCTAGACACAATGGCGTTTTTATCAGTAGAAGTCTGACACTCCCTTCCGCTCTGCCCAAGAGTGGGGGGGTTATTTGACGATTTTCCACCAACCATAAAAAAGGGCCTCTGACATGCTGCGGGTTGTTTGAAAGAGATACCGCGGCCTCGACACAAAGGGCTAAGAAGAAACATGGGTGGTTTTATTGTAATTGTAAGTAGAAGTCTGACACTCCCATCGCTCTGCCCAGAGCGGGAAGAGTCATTAGCCCATCGTCCAAAAAAAGGGGCCTCCGTGGTCGAGTGGTTCAGGCATTTGCCTTGTGACTTCGTAGGTCATATTTCCACGGAAACCATACTTTGTAAAAGTTATTTCCTGTTTGGCTAGGACATTGCATGCTTGAATCACCTGATTGTCTGATAAAATTATGATTCCGTGCTTCGGAAGTACTAAAATAGATGGACAAACTTTTACAAATCATTCAGACCACCAAAACAACGGTGAAAAATAATAAGAAAAACGCATTAGAGGCTTGTAGGTAACAAGAACAAGACTTGTCTCCGAGTGTTGGAGATTTTAATTATTATTTTGCAACACCAACATTAAATGTAAATCCTCTTTTATATAGTGGCAACACTATTCCCTTCCATCTGCGACACTGGTCCAATACAGACGTACAATTTTTATTCTCGTATTTTATTTTATTGAATCTTCCCCGGCACCAACGTACCAGCGCCTCACCAGCTACCCACTATCACAAGCTTACACACCGAGTGGGGTGACGAGAATCTGGTTGATTTCAACGACACCAAAACGCAAGTGTGTCTGTTCACCGCCAAAAGGAGTCCGTTCAATCTGGCCCGTACTTTCCGAAGTGCGTCTGTACAAGTTACTGACAGTCTCGAGCTTCTTGGCACGAAGTTGAGCGCGAATCTGAACTTCGGCGCCTACATTGAGTCGAAAGCTCAAACTGCGGCAAAAAAGCTGGGCATCTTAGACAAGGTTAAGTGGTACTTCAAGCCTGGACAGCTTTCAGTATTATATAAAGCTCAAGTCCGGTCCGGCATGGAGTATTGCTGTCATCTCTGGGATGGCTCAGCCAAATACCAACTTGCCACACTTGACTCTGTGCCAGGCACAGAGCAGAGCCAGGAGGCTAATTGGTGACGATGTCAAGCTACATGGCCTGGCCCACCGTCGCAAAGTGTACTTCGGAGAGTGTGCGCAGGAGCTCCACGAGCTGACTTCACCATCTCCCTTCTTCCATCGGGAGACTAGACGTACTGCATGTTATCACCGATACCTAGTCGACGTTCCACACATTCGAACGAAGCGCCTTGCTAAGTCTTTTATTATGCGCACAGCCAAGGAGTGGAATTCCCTGCCTGCGTCGGTTTTTCCGAGTTCATAAAACCCTAATCTATTTAAGTCGCGAGTAACCAGGCTTCTTCTGGGGATGCTCGTTCCATCGTCGACATCATCTCTGCCCTTAGGGCAAGATTGAAGTCAAGAGCAAGCCCATTTATAATTAAAAAAAAACAGTTGAAAAAACGAAAAGACACTAAAAAAAAAATTAGTCTAGTCACCTACGTTCACCTGATACTTAAGCCACCCATGTTCACCCAGGGGAACATGGGTGACTAAAGTAGTGTCCTCATTTCACCTAGAAATCATTTTACCCAGGTGAAACTAGGACACCAATTTGGTCGTTTGTTCACCTGGGTCATATCACCCAGTTATTATTATAGTTGTACAGCCGCTCTGGTTAAACTTTAGGTTAAACCGCGTTTGCCTAGGTTGGTTCCTGGATGGGTAACTACCTACATATTTATAACTATTACGTACCTGGCTTCCTCCGTGCCTCGGAAAGCACGAAAAGCCGTTAACGCAACTTAAACCGTTTACGCACACAACGGAAGCTCTCAAAAATAAACAAATTTTCTTGTTTTTGGAACATTTTTCATTTATGATTTTATGCTCCGCTCGTATTGATCGTAGCGTGACGTTATATAGCCTATTTAACCTTCCTCAATATATGAACTATTCAACACAAAAATAATAATTATTTCAATTCCAACCGGGAGTTCCTGAGATTAGCGCGTTCAAACAAACAAACTCTTCAGCTTATAATATTAGTACTTATAGATTCGGGTCGAGGATCATTACTGCATTAATATATTACCTCCTACTTAACAACAGCTTGTATTAACATATTATAACTTAGTACCAAGTCAACCCACTTCAACCAGTAGAACCTGTAGAACATCTGAACATTGTTCTTATACAAAATCAATGAATCACTAAATATTCTCTCCGGAATAAATAAATTATGTTACATTTATTGAGTACTCTTTGGTACATGTATTTAATAGTATATTTCATTATAAGTGCGGAAAGCCTGTCATTGCAAAGAGTTCCGACAAATGTCTATCCGAGCCGAGGCACAGCCGACGGCGAGGGTTCACAGTCGGAACAAGTTACAATGACGGTTCCGGCACGTGTACTGAACAACTATTTTTAATACAGTTGCGAAAAAATGAAGCAATTTAATAAAATAATAAAACCGTAATTAAACTCGCAAAGAACATTTTTGGAAAATAATAATAATAATATAATAATAATAATATTTATTCACAAGTTGTTACTCACAAAATGGCATTAGAATACCTTTTTTTTTTTTTTTTGTGCATTAGCCAATGTCACGTTTGAGTTTTGAAATGATACAAAGGTAGGGAAACTTTACGGAAACAAAATTAATAATTCATCGGGATTTAGAATAAGTTATAGGATCAATAAATGGAGAGGTGAATGAGAAGGTACAAATGAGCAAATTACAATGACGAAAAATTATAATTTAATATTATTCGAAATAATGAATGAAACTATGCATTTATATACAGGAAAACTATTTGTACAAAGTAAACAAAGTATAGAGGTAGGAAAGGGTATACGGAGAGACAAAAGGTTACTAAGAAAGGAAGAATGGTCATATAAGGGACAGGAGAAAAAGATGTGATTTAAGTCGCCTAAATCTGTGCCACACGAACAAGTGGGGTCGTCAATAATATGTAGTTTGGCAAGATGGGCTGGAGTACAAACATGACCCAGTCTCATTCGTATAAGAATGGAGGTCTCCATCTTACCAAACTTAGCCTTACCAAACCACGGTTTTTCCAGAACGTCAGGTTGAATTAAATAAAAATTATAGCCCTTCGATTTGCTACTGATATCCCAAACTATCTTCCAAGTGTCCCGAAGAAAATGTTTTGGTAGAGTCACAAGATCAGTGCTAAAATTTGTGTATGGAACTAAGTCTCCACACTGCACCGCATCACCTGCGAGTGTATCCGCCACTTCATTGCCATGGATTCCAGCGTGGGCCGGAATCCACGCAAACTGTATTGAATTACCCTCAGAGATGGTTCTGAACGCAAATTCTCTTATTAAATAAATTATAGGAAACTGCGATTTATGTTCGAAAGGGGATTTGTTGATGGCTAGAAGAGCACTCTGAGAATCTGTAAAAATTATGGTTTTCTTGAGTTTAAAAAGGCGAGAATATTCTAATGCTTTTAAGATGCCGAAACATTCCCCAGTAAAAACAGAAGTTTCCGGAGGCAGTTTAATTTTTTGGACGATGTTGTACTGAGAGTGATACGTACCTATCCCAACACAACCCGTAGGGGTACGCTTGGCAGCATCCGTAAATATATGGTGATACTCTAAGTGTTCAGCCAAAAAATAATTAAAACATGAATTTATGTCAGGGTGTGATTTTTTAACACTGGTAATATTTAGGGTGGGGCTGAACAATAAACTTTCATAACTACAGTTAAACATGGGAAGTTTATTGGAACGGTGAATAGGAGAAGATAGAGAAAGGTATTTTTTATAGCTTATAACCAAACAAGGAGCACGTTTATGGGACCAGTAATCTGCAGAATCAATCAGCGAAACTAAAGTGTCCAGTTTAGGGATGAGAGGATGAGATGAGAACTGAATAATTCGGAACAAATAATTATCAGCAAGGAACTGTCTTCTAAGATATAAAGGAGCTTCCCCGCATTCAACCTGTAAGGCATTTATGGGACTCGACTTCATGGCACCCGAAACAATGCGTAGAGCTTTGGATTGGATGCGATCCAACTTTTTAAAAGCCATAACGCTACCAGGTTCCAGTAGAAACAATCCATAATCCAGAGTGCTTCTGATGATTGCGTTGTAAATGAGTTTCAAAGAAAAGGGGTGCGCACCCCACCATACACCAGAGAGGCATCTAAGCATGTTTAGGTGATTTTCACATTTGTTAACAATATAATCACAATGAGGAACACTACTTAGTTTACAGTCAAGTATTACACCTAGATATCTGAAATTATCTTTAATCGGGATAGGAGTTTCCTTATAAAAGAGATTTATTGTGGGAATATTTCTCTTTCGGGTGAATAAAACGGCCGCGCTTTTAGACGTGGATATATCCAAGCCGTTAAGATGTAACCATGACTCCAAATTATATAAAGCGGAATTGATAGCCTGGCTAGCCTGTTCAACAGATTGGCTTGAAGAATATAACAACAAATCGTCGGCATATTGAAGAACCTTAACATGGTCAGATAAGGACGAGTCTAAATCAAAAGTATAAATATTGTATAGGAGGGGACTGAGCACAGAGCCCTGTGGGAGGCCTTTCCACACCAGGCGAGATACCTCTTGATCTCCAATTAACATACTAATAGAACGTTCAGTCAGGATATTAATAATAAAATTCGACAAATTCAATGGAACGCGTAAGGCTCTTAATTTATTTTGCAAAACTGATAATATAACATTATCATATGCTGAGTTAATGTCGAGGAAAACCGCGACCATGGATTGATTATTAGAAAATGAAATCCGAATATCCGATGTTAAAATGCCTAAACAGTCACTGGTACTTCTACCTTTTCTAAAGCCATATTGTGATTCTGCCAAAAGACCCTTACTTTCAACAAACCATTCTAGACGATTTTTAATTAAATGTTCAGCTAATTTCATCAGAACTGAAGACAAAACTATGGGACGGTATGAAGAAGCTTCAGATGGGATTTTATTTGGTTTAAGGAATGGCAACACCATTTGACGTTTCCATTCAACAGGGATGTTTCCAGTAATCATAATAAAATTAATAAGATGTAAATAATAACTGAGGACGTCTTCATTTAAATTAGCAAAAAAGGAATATGGGATGCCATCACTGCCTGGTGCAGAATCCTTAGTTTTATGAATAACACCCTTTAATTCAGTAAGAGTGAATGGGTCATCTAGAGCCGTATGGGGGGATTCGTTGGTTGTTGAAATTATTGGTAAGGACAGGTTAGGGTTATTAGCCTCAGGAACCCAAGGCGGCGCTAAATTATCTAAAAATTCGCTGGCTAAAGAATCAGGTATAGGGGAAGGGTTCTTGTAAATGGATCGAAATCTACGGATATTACGCCAGACAATCGTTGGGTGAGTGTTCGGTGAAATTGATGAGCAGAAATTACGCCAAGATTCAAATTTTTTCTTCATAAAAAGTTTATTAGTTTCGTTAAATAAGTTAGTAACAGTTTCGAAATTAATATCAGACATATCAAGGTTATAATTGTATTCCGCCTCTTTATGTTTATTAACTAATTCTGTACACTCAGAGTCCCACCATGGAGGCGAGGGAATTGTACTATTATTGTTATTTTTTACAGGAAAAACTACATCTGCAGTTTCAATTAACAAAAGTGCTAAAGCTTCAGCACAGCTGTTTTCATTACCATCAGAAATTACAGGCAAGGAGCAAAGCTTACTGTCAACAATGCTTCTAAATTTGTCCCAGTCATTATTATTTTTAGTAGGTAATTTATGTTATAAGTTAGATCTCCTTGACGATGATGTCTTTGATTTGGAAAGAGGGTAAGAAATAATTATTGGGAAATGGTCACTACCATGAGTGGAGTTAAGAGTATGCCAAGTTAATGAAGAGGCTAAGTTTGGAGAACAGATAGAAAGGTCAATTGCACTTTGGTTTTGGTTAGGATCTGAACGGCGAGTAGCAGCTCCTGAGTTCAAAATGCATAAGTTATGTAAGTCTATTATATCTAGTAATTCCTCACCATGACAATTAGAAACAGAACAACCCCATGATTGGTGATGGCAATTAAAGTCCCCCAATATTATGAAAGGCTTTGGAAGAAAAGAAAAGAGATTATTCATCTCTTGAAGAATAGATGAAGAAGGGTGAGGAATATAAATAGAAACAAAACAAGTTTGGTGCACCTTAATAGCTACAATAGAAATTTCCTTACTATGAGGAGGTAATGAAACAATAGAGAAAGGAAAAGAGTTCTTGATAAGTATAGCTACTCCACCATACCCATCAGATCTATCCTCCCTAATGGTTAAATAACCATTAATTTTAAAAATATGATTTGAGCCAAGTCTCTGCTAAAGCAAAGACAAATGGCTCATATTTGTTTAAAAGGTATATAACATCACTCTTTTTGTTTACTAGACTGCGACAGTTCCACTGGATTATTTTGGATGTGTTGTCCATTATGAATGGATTGAGGTACATTGAAAGTTGAAGCAGCGTTGGACGGTGAGATGTTGAACTGGGAAAGAAGATTGTGTAATGCAGAGAAAAAATCATTTATAGAAAAGTTTACATCATTTTTATCATTATTTTGATTATTATACAAAGCACAGCCATTAGATGGCTGGGGAATTTTAAAATCATTAATAATAGCATTATGGGCCTCTTTATTGTAACCTTGTATAGATTTGGGTGGGGAGCTTGGTTTCAGGAAGACAGTCTTTTTATAACTACTTGAAGCATGCATTCTATTAGGTGAAGAGATTGATGGAGTATCTGCAAAGGTTTTAGAAGGAGAAGATAAAAGTGTGTCAGCATATGATTTAGTTACTGGGGGATATACTTTTGCTGCTTCAGCATAAGAAACTGAGCTATGTGCCATGTACGATTTAATCTGTTTTTGTCGTAAGAATTCAGGACAAGATTTATTAATGGCATAGTGGAAGCCAGAGCACAGACAGCAAGATGCATTATCTACTTCCCTTTCACAGCTATCTCCAATATGGCCTTGACCACATTTATAACAGCGAGGTTTAGATCTGCACTGAATTTTAGTATGCCCAAAACGACAGCAATTGAAGCATTGTACAGTAGGGAAAATATATAATTCAACAGGTAATGCATTATAACAAATAAAGATTCTTTTAGGTAGAACCTGTCCATCAAAGGTAACAACTATAGATTGTGATGGCTTCCAAGTGGTTGTACCATCAACAACAGATTTAAAATTAAGGCGTCTGACTTTTAAAATTGGACCGCAACCAATCGGAACTGTAATATTATCTATGACATCCTCTGGAGACCATTCTGCTGGAACACCACGCACTAGGCCCATCCTAGTAACATTAAACGTTGGTATAAAAGCTTTGTAATTATAAATATGTTTCAAGACTACTGTGTGAAATAAAAGAATTCGCATCCAGAAAATTGGAAAATGAGAGAGAAATTTTATTGCGCCCAATTTTTTTGACGCTACCGTTTTAAATGATATTTTGAAAAGCGTTATTTTTAAGGAACTTCCCAAATGTGATTGGGTGCAATGTAGTACCATCATCAGGAGAAATAGTTTTTTTTTGTATGTGGACAATGTAGGGTGCACTGTCGGTTTTGTCGTATGTTTTACGACCGATTTGCGCGGGAACAGCTATGGATGGAGTATGAATAACAGCACTATCAGCAATGGTTGGATTATCAGAGCAAATAGGTTCTGTTAAAGTTGTTGTAGGACTCAAAGGACTTGTAGTAGGATCCGTGCAACCACAACCCGACGACTCGGTACCGTGGTTTTTTCGGGTGCGACGGCGTTTATTACAGTGCTTACACACATGTACGCGGCTTCTTTTCAGGCGACGAGCCGAGGACGACCCATCAGTATCCATGCCGGACTCATTGCTAACTATAGTAACGAAATTGCCTGCCGGGGGAACAAAGTCCCCCGGGTCTGGCGGGTCGTTCATTAGGCGGCTTAAACAAAAATTGTGTAAAAACTTACCACTACCGAAGAAAAATAACTACAAAATTATAAAAGAAAGAAGATAGAGCACTAAAACTAACTATTACTGATCCTATATTACAATATTTTAAATAATTTATCCTGAATTCAAAAAGGACGCGTCCGCCAAGTTGAACGTTTCCCGCGCTTTTCTCATTAGAATACCTATAAGCAGAGTTTTTTTTTTGTTTTCTTCACCCATTCTGGGTAGGCAAAGGGAACTATGCCCATACAGCTAAGTCTTCAATAGATTTTTTTTATTGATATGAAATGAAAATGAAATTTAATGAGATGAAATGGAATGAAACCTTTAACTCATTGAATCAAATAATTAAATCTGATATTGAAACAAATTAGTAGCTTCTTTAGAAATATTTGCATGAATCATAAAAACTTCTATGTTTTTTTTTAGTAAAAACTTCGTGGTTGGTTTTTTTTTTAATGGACATTATTTTGACAGTTGGGAAAGAGAACGCACGAGTTCGGAAATGGTAAAGAAAAAGCACGAGTACTTATTAGCCCACATCCCGAACGCTATACGTCCCTGCAATACGCCACTTTTTGAGCAACTGTATTCAAAAATACTTTTAGCAATGTATCACGCCGATTCACGCCGAACTTAGCGCATTACGCAATAGTACTTGTTCTACAATAATAGCCATACATTAAATATAACATTGGACTCAACTATCGATAAAAAACCACTCAATAGATTTTCATCATCTGCTTATCCTTTTCCCAACTATATTGAGGTCGGCTTACAGCCTCCACAACCCAGTTAATGGTTGTCAGAATTTCAGGTCACTGACTACCTGTAACGACTGACAAAGATCTATATACATATATGGCAGCCGGGACCAACAGCTTAACGTGCTTTCCGAGGCACGGAGGAAACTCGGTATGTCGGGCGGTCACCCATCCATAGACCGACCTAGGCAAGCACAGCTTTACCTAAAGATCGACCTGAGTGGCAGTTCTTATTAAGGTCATACTCAGAAAAAGTGTACATTTTAAAGTAACTAAACTGATAGGTAACGATACTGAGAATCTCCGTCACGAAACTGATGTCATAAGGTATGGTGCACATGGATTGAGCGAATAAAACACCTGATTATATTTGGCTTATCAGTCTTATTTAGATTAATAAAAATAAACATACCATATACATAGGTAATTATTGAATTAAATTCCATTAAAAAACCTGTCGGCAACTATACCTGTGTAATTAATACACAGGTATATATAGATATGCACTTTTAGTTTTTGTGAACTAAGCTTAACAATTTCTCAGTTTCGTAACGTAACGCAATATAACGAAAATGAGAAAAAAAATTGAGAAATTCTAACCTCTAAAAATATTTTTACGTAAACCACGAGTTTACCACGCAAGCACTGAGCGTATTCGTTAAGATACTACAAAAAGTATAAAAAGAACAAAGTAAGTAAACAAAAAATGTAATAAACTTTCTAAAATAATAGCCATAATTAATAATTTCTAATGTAATCGTCATTGGGACACAAAAAAAATGTATGGCGATATTTATAACAATGTTTTGACCATGTTTTGACAACGAAAATTTTAATCTTATATTGAAAGTTAATTGAAAATACCAGAGAAATCATCATATTATTAGACAAATATAACAAAAATGGGGGATAAATGAAAATATATCATAATACTTACTAAATATTTACGTAAATATGAAGTTGCGGGACAAGAAAAGACACCAAATGTACACTTTTTCTGAGTATGACCCATTAAACCACGAGCTCCTCCCCCAATACCACTCAATAGATTTTAATAAAGTAAAAAATTGTGAATGTTTATACAATTAACAACAATAACGAATAATTTACTATTAAAAAGAAACGAAAAACACAACACTTGCAATTAAGTACTACTTGCGTTTAATTTTCAAATCAAGTTTTCTCTAAGTTCCTTCTTTGTAGCTGAATCTTAGGTTAGACTGCTGCCGTCTCTTCAGTATTCCTGCTTGCAGGTGGTACTGCCGGTAGATGTACTCCTTGGTCATCGCCTGCGCGGTGAACATGGCCCTACTCCGCTTCAGTATGTTACTCTTTGGCCCCCATGAAGAGTGTAAACCGACTTCTTGATATAATTTGTTTTTATACAATGCTATTAATACTCTAACAATGGCCACGAGTACCGATGGGACAATAATGAAAACTAATATATACCACCCCACTAAGGTACCTACTGTCCTATTCCTCGACAGATAATGTTTCTGAAATTCAGTACAAAACACATATATGAGAACGATGCCAGATAACAACCAAGCGACTTTCATAAGATTATTCGGCTGGATGCCTTGCATAAAGTGAACATCTTCTGAGAACCTGTGCAAACCATACCATAGCACAAACACAATGTTCTCCATCAGAACTAAGAATACAGTAAGAAGGTTCATCATATTTTTAGCGTCTATCAAATAATATAAAGTCAAATTGCCCAACAATGGTGCAGTTCCAATATAAAGAGATATTGCAAATATAAAACTAATAAGCTTCGGACTTTTATCTATTGCGGGATATCTTTTTGACAACATCTCTATAAAGTCTGAAATCATACATACGCATAGGTTCATTGCTGATACAGAGATAAAACTGAAAGAAAGTATCAACCAAAAAGATTTATATTCGTACGCATCTAACAATCGAGGTATCTTTTCAAAATTATTTGTAATGGGGTATTTCATTACGACACTAGGTGCGATATCATTCCGGAAGGCATATGGGCAGACCATCGCGGTGGTAGAGCAGATCCCTAGGATTACCACGCAGCAGGTGATGGCGACCACAATAAAGGTGTTGGAGTAGCACGGAGCCCTGAATGAAGTCCTGGAGGCAGAGCCGAATGAGATGCCGGTGCCGATGTGGAGACTGTATAGCACCTGGGCAATTGTACCTCCCAGACTAAACCGCTGAGTAAATATACTAAAATCACTATCTAAGGCTTCTTCATATATTACTACTACGCCCTTTTGCACCATGGATCCTATCATTAATACTATACGAGCGCAAATAGGATATAACGTACCAAATAACAAATAACGTTTCAGTGATCGTGATCTTCTGAAACAGCTGACATATATCATGATTACGATCAATAAAGAAGCAAGACCGACCCGCCAGGGCAAGTAGTAGCCGCCTTTATCTAACGACAGTAAATGAAATCTCCAATATTGATACTCTGGAAAAGTTTTACATAGATCTGTACAATTCGGTAGTGGATTAACCTTCATGCATTGCTTGTTCACGGTGTAGTTGCGTTTTAAAATGTCGCAATCAGGCGTGCTCCATTTTCCACATTTGTTGTAAGGAATGGGGTTTTCGAAGCTTATCAAAAAATAATGCAGTACAAACGCATTCAAGCAGTGAAGGTAGATAATATAGAGGACCTGCCAAATAACTTGAACGTATCCAAGGTGTGAGAGGCAAACACGAGCGCGCCACACCTCGAGGCAGTCGCGCCCCGTGAACTGCCCGATCACATTCTCCATGTACAGCAACGGGATCGCAATCACTACGTACAGCACCGCCAACACAAGAATGTGCCCCAGTGCTCCTCTGACCATCGCCTGGTGCGGCAGAAACACTATTGTGCCCATACCCAAAGTTTTAGCGAGCATCATTGTATTAATATGTATTCTCCTCGACTCCCAATTATTGTCACAAGTTGCCATTATTGTGAATAATGATAATAATATTGCACTGAGAAGTGTTTGAATTATGTCACGAGAGAGAGTCGTAGCCAACTAGACCGGTCGATAATTTTAGAAACCTACCAAAATATAGTAGGATGATACCCATTGGAGAAGAAAGAGAATAATATAATATTATAACAAAAATGAAAAGAAATAGTACACACGGCTACACATCAAGCTATACAAAACCAGTTAATCTTGGCCTCACTTTACTAGATCTTTTCGCACAATGAACGATCAGATTATACTGGTTTTGTATAGCTTGATGTGTAGCCGTGTGTACATTATGGTACAAGTGTGTAACGTTGGTGATTACCGCTGAGGCGCCATTGAGACCCGAGCCGTCAGGTGAGGGTCTTAAGAAACCCGTCGGGGCCGCGGATTTTTGTACTAGATTATGGTCTCAGCGCAAGGGCGGGGAAGGAACATGGGTTCGGTTTTTAGTCAGTAGAAGTCTGACACTCCCCTTCGCTCTGCCCAAGAGCGGGAGGGGTCATTCGATGATTTTCCACCAACCAAAAAAAAAAAAAGGGTCTTAAGAAAGCCGAGGACGGTAATCATCAATACACACGTGTATCATACGACGTTTTTCAACACACTTTTGAAACAATAGTACTAAAAAGTCATCTTCAACAGTCAAAACGAGTTCTGATTTTTTTTCACAAAAGCGGGTTAAATTAATCGGTTTTCCTATGCGCGCGCATCTACAGTTCTACCAACTTACCTGTGCATGCGGAAAAACACGGAACTAAAATAAATGTACTAAGTTTGGCGTAGCGATGCATTTTTTCTTGACCAGTGGCGCCACCATGAAATTCACACTTAAAATGGTCATACTGTAACAATGGCGATCGACCATAGACTAAATGAATGAGCGCGATAGAATTTTAGCCACGTATAAAATGAGGAAAAGGTTTTCTTTATTACAGAAAAAATAAAAGTTATATTATTTGTGTGAAAGTTTCATTTAATAAAAACGTACAAGTTGAAATTATCTATTTAAATTCTGCATGAAATGAGCAAGCACTGTACATTAATTTATTTTTACGATTGAACACGATCTTTGTTGTATCTAAACTTTTTTATGAACGTAGCAACTCAAACAATAAAATTAAAAAAAAACCCTTAAATAACTCATTAGTGAATAATAGCAATGAAAAAGTCACAGTTTGATTATAGGTGTCATTATGTGCCTAATTGCGGTGAAATTATAGCCACTTTATGAGCAAGTGTGTTAAAAAAATTATTTACGGGCGATCTTTTTTAAAAAGGCTCTTTGTTTCGTTGAAATCTTCGTGGGGTGTGATTTAAAGAGAAAGAATAGATTTCGATGAAGAAAAATATTTAAAATCATAAAAATTACAGCGAGATTGTGAAGAAAAAAGGTAAGTAACTTGCCTTTTATTTATATTCGGTGAAGATCTGATGAAGAACTTCGGAGATAGGCAACGGAACTCCTCAATAAAATGATAGCAAATGGACTGGGATTGCTGAAATCTCATGTCTGTCTATTGTTTACACCAGTTCATAACATAACATCACGCCGGTACGTTGTGAAGCGGTAAGCACATGTGAACCACTAAAAAGTGAAAAATTAGAACTTTTTTACAAAAAATAAAACCGACTTTGACAAAACTAAAACACAAAAAAGTGAAAAATAAACTTAAGAGGAAACGCGAGTGGTCTTTTCTCCATACAAACGCTCTCGCCTGTTTTCTTTTTGGTTAATGACCCTAGAGCAATGGTTTTTTACAGAATAATAAATATTAACTATTTCTATGCCCCTATGTTTTCCTTTTTGGTGATAAATTATTTTTATAAGCACTAGAACCCTCAAAAAATGCTCAAAATTGCTTGTTTAGATCGCTGCTATCAGAGTCCTAGTGTACAAATTTGACAACTATTAACGAAAAAAGAAAAACATAGCGGCGTAGTATATAACCTCCTTATTCATTGTCTAAAATATCTTTTAAATTGGTTCAATATTGGAGGAGGAAATAGGCGAGAGCCAAACCTCGAATTCTAACTTTTTTCTACAGTTGTCCTTATCGCACGAATTTGAGGGCAGGAGGACGGAGAGAGACAGCGATAGTAGAAAGAGACAGCACTCGCATTTCCTCGCTTCTGAAGCCGGAAAAACATGAAATCAAACAAACAAAAGTCACCGACTTCAGAAGCTGATTTTTCTTCATAAGTTTATTTTTCACTTTTTTGTGTTTTATTTTTGTCGAAGTCGGTTTTATTTTTTGTAAAAAAGTTTTATCAGAAGAGTATTAAGTACACAAAGAAAAAATTTTTTTTAGGCCCATTGATCGGGGTCGTCTGATATTCAAATGATATTCAAATTACACCAAAAAAAAAAAAAGTAACGAAATTATGACAATATAAACGAAATATTACCTACATTTCAATGTAACGGGAACCTTGAAATCATAAAAAAACATTGATATTTTGATGATATGTTCTCGAGTGGGTCATTTTTTCACAAGAAATACGTGAAACGGGGCGTTTTTTACCTAAAGCACCCGTAGATTGTTCCCTATGGTTTATTATTATATTAAAATGGCCACTTAAGCTATACAACAGGGTGTAAGTAAACGAACCCTTCACAGAGACGTCAACCAAGCATTATGTACAGTCGAACAAGCTAATAATAATTATACAGCCAGCTAACTTGTATTTACTTTTAACATTATACAGATACATTTAGAGACTCATGTCAAACGATACAGCGTCTGACATAAAACAAAATTACAATCAATATTTTCAGTGTTATAGAATTATAAAGATCTCTACCCTGTATACTTATTAGCTTGTTCGACTGTACATCAAATTAAGTACCCTACGCAAAAATTATTGCTGGGAATAGTAGATTGTTATACTAGGGTCGAAAGGAATCAATTCCCATACGAGGTATTTAGACGCCCGAGCGAAGCGAGGGCGGCTATAGTCCGAGTAGGTCTTCCGAGTAGGTCTTTCACCCGTGTTAAGCACTCTACTTTTCATTTCGAATTCGAAATTTCGAATATAAGGAAAGTAAAAAATAGTAGTTTTTCTAAAATTTTTATTGAAAATAATAACATGGCACCTATTTAAAATTAATTGAGAAATTTGAACAATTTGTGAAATTTAAAGTTACATTTTCGTTTGGAATATTTACGCTGTTTGATAGGTTATGTGTTTGGCTGTGCTGAATTTCTGTAAAAGTAGGAGACTCCATTATTTGATTAGACGGTGGAATCCATGGCGCAGACTCCCTTGAAGTAGTTGGTTGAGGCGAAGTGGGGCGTAAATTTATAGTCTCAGTTAATTTGTTTGAAATTTTAGTTTTATTTTGGACATAATCCTCAATGTAGCCTTCCGCGACTGTGCTGAATTTCCATCCTCCATGTCTTTTTAACATTGTCAAGTTCGCCCCAGAATCGGCTAATAGTGTCACTGACGTTCTTCTGTAGCAATGCCCGGTATACTGTTCACAGTTTGGCAAATTCAAATATGTAATGACTGGCCTGTTGGTCTAGTGGTTATCGAACCCACGACCTCCGGCATAGCAGTTAGGGTCACTACCCTAACTGCTATGCCGGAGGTCGTGGGTTCGATTCCCACCCAGGACAAATGTTTGTGTGATGAGCACGATCATTTGTTCTGTGTCTGGGTGTAATTTATCTATAATATGTATGTACTTAGAAATATATTTAAGTATGTTTATCAGTTGTCTAGTACCCATAACACAAGCTCTGCTTAGCTTGGGACTAGATGGCGTTGTGTGATAGTTATGGAATATTATTATTATTATATACTAGCTGATGCCCGCGGCTTCACCCGCGTGGATGTCGTTCAAATTATATACTAAAACCTTCCTCTTGAATCACTCTATCTATTAAAAAAAACCGCATCAAAATCCGTTGCGTAGTTTTAAAGATTTAAGCATACAGACAAACAAACAAACAAACAGACGCGACTTTGTTTTATACTATGTAAGGATTATTATGTTGCTATTTGCTTCGGCATACCTGAGATTTTATTTTTACCGATCACTTGTTTATAGCATTTTCCTTTTTGGTAGTTGAGAAAAAAGCGATCCGTTTTTATGTCATTAGGTCTGATTTTTTTATATTTCTTTACTATTTGTGTAAACTCTTCTCGTACAACAAACGTACGCTCAATATTTGTTTTTGTTTTAGTTAATTTTACGAGTAATAACTGGCCGTGATTATCAAAGTCGTTAATTGTTAAATCAGTGAGTTCACTGCTTCTGCAGGCGCCGCTTATACCAAGTACCTATTAATACCACCTGTGAAAAAGTCATTGTATGTATATAAGTATCTTTCCTTTGAAATTTCTGGCAAAAGATTTTCGATAACTGTATTGGCTTCGTCTCTAACAGAATCTGGGGTCAACATTTCAGAATCACTTGAACTCATTCTTAGTTTATATAAGCTATAACTACGTACTCTGTTCTATTACCGAGATTTCGATAACGCTTAAAGAGTTAGTATCCCGCCAAATTATATAGTCTATTTAAAATTTTAATTAGGGAACACACCGCGTCCCTGCCGCAGGCGGACCCGCTTAGTTTATTTTTTTTTAATTCATACTGGCTGTTTAAACACTCACAACACCGCAGCATTTTTTTTGCGGCCGACCGCTGCACCAAATTTAGTTCTATTTTTAAAATTGCTTCCCTCCCTAGGGAGGGAAGCAATTACTATGAGTCTTTCCCGCCCTAAGGTGGGAAGTAGCATTTGCCACCCGCTACTCGGATCAAACCAACACTCTTTCCGAGTATGAGAAATGAAAACGACTTTTTTTTTGGGGTGTAATATCTCTTTTTATAAGCTTTTATTTAACTCGAAATGTATGTTTTTAACTTTTGTAAAACTCAATGCAAGCACTCTTTAAACACCATGTTAAAGTTTTTATGCACCATTTCATTTCTAGCAAACCTGGCGAATAGTAAAAAGGGCATCCGTCGTACATCACCACCAGACGTGAAACCAATTGGTTCCGTGAATCTCACTCCCTTCTCTCAGTGACCTTTCAATAATTTTCTCCCTTGCTTCCCTATACTTTATTTCTTTATAGTTATTTTATATTGCACTCCAGCTCCAAGCACATCGCCTTTATTTTTGAAGATGACACCAGCTTACTGTTACAACATTCGTCAGGTATGGCCTCTTCCGCCAACAACTTATTGAAGTTATAGCCAATTTCGTCGAAAAACGACGAACCGACGACGAGTGGTCCGCATGGCCCTGGATAGAAGGATTTGGAAGTCATTGTCCAAGCTCACTAACTAACTTCTATACTTCAACTGGTACTACATCTGGTCATTGTTGTAAAGCAATAGGCCTTCTTCATCCCATTCACTGCTATTGTTACTCAGGCGCGGTCGCAGCCTGAAATTTTGGAGGGGGTCACTCACTACACTAATAAAAAATAGGTATCTGGAATAAACTAGATGTAATTTCAAAGTTATTTTGGCCATCGTACGTAGTTCATAAAAACACCACTAGATGTCAGCAAACTATAAAGGGGTTTGGCTAACTTTGTATGGGCTAGTGGCGTCATTTTTTTTTTGAGCGGCCACTTTTAATTTTCATGTTATTTTGTTGTGCTGTGTCAAATACACATACATGTTAAATTATTTTTGTCCTAAGTCATTTCTAAACTGAGATATTTGAGTTTGAATATTATAAAAATGTCTTCTTCAATTACTGTTCTGCGTAAAGAAATCTTAGTTATGTGTTTAGAAGGTTGATATTAGAGCTGGCTTAATAATAACTGCTACTTGGGTCGATCTTTAGGTTAGGCCACGCTTGCCTAGGTGGGTCTGTGGATGGGTGGGTGTGGATTATATACCGAGTTTCCTCCGTGCCTTGGAAAGCACGTTAAGCTGTTGGTCCCGGCTGCCATATATAGATCTTTTGCAGTCGTTACTGGTTGTCAGTGACCTGACTCTGTCTGACAACCAGTCTTACCAAAGGGTATCGTATTACCCAGTATTAACTGGGACGTGGAGGTCAGATAGGTAGTCCCTCCATGTAAAATACTGGTATTCAGCTGCATCCGGTTAGACTGGAAGCCGACCCCAACATAGTTGGGAAAAGGAATAAATAATACAAGAGCAATATTGCATCCAGCCCTTGTGTAGCAGTTTCTACGAGAATGTACACGTAAATGTCCGTCTAGATGAATGTGTAATACGAGTCCCGCCGACACGATTCAGACTTCGCTGGCTACAAATGCAAAATGCACTGTTAATTACATCCATGGTGTTATACATTCAAATCTTAAACATATAAGAGTCTAAAGAGGTATGCTGGGTCTGTCACAATACACAAACGATCACAATGCCAAGTCTTTATAATGCATCAGCCCATAGATAACAGACATCGAGCCATGCAATCTACGTACGTATTTAATTTATTTTGATTATTTTTTCATCGTTGGCCAGCACTAGGAACTTCAGTCTGCTGTATCGTGGGTGCATTCACAAACATTTAAACTCAAACACACAAATACCCAGACCCGAAACAACTATCTGCAAGTCATACAAATATTTGCCCTGTGTGGGAATCGAACCCGCGACACGTAGCGCAGCAGTCAACTGCTTGAGCCACTGCGCCTACCGTGTGGTCTGAATTCTGAAAAAAATACGACTGGAACCTTAAACAGTGCAATAGACTGTAATAACTTCTTCGATTTTAATGAGCAATTCAAAACCAAATATCTCCGTTCCGATTAGATTTAGAGAAATGCATCCATAATATTTTTGGATCGCTTTAATCTGTTCTTTCAAAATATCCAAGTTTCATTACTGGCCGCGCAACTTCAAAACGACGCCAACTTTAGCCAAACCCCTTTATCGCTGTTGGGATGGCTAGAAATTTTCTTTTATTATTTGGCAAATTTTTGAGATTTTACAATTTGATCTTAGATTTTGGGGGGGGTCATGTCCCCTGTGACCCCCCCCTTCGGACCGCGCCTGTTGTTACTTCTTCCATACAAACCTTTTTAACTAACCCCGCATTCACTGATTTATTGTATGGCAAACCGTTCCAGTCATTCGTCTCTTACTTATTAAATCTTCTACTTCCACCTACCCTTTGCCCTACTATTTGCCAATGAACCAAAGGAACTATTCCAGCTTTGACACAGGTGTGTGTAGGTGTGTACCACCCAGCTATTTCATCCAACATTCATTAACATTTCGAATTTCGATCTCTCTTGACTTCCATGACATCGTTTTATCCACCACTCGCTCTATAAAGTCTTTCGCACAATTGGGTAGTTTCTAGAGTAAAAAAATATTTCTGTTTTGTCGCCTTATAGATTATCGAAATATGGGATACATATTTTTTTTTTTGTTTATCAAATTAATAAAAATTGACGAAGATAAAACGCATCAAATATTATGAGTAAGAAATGTACTGAAATTTTAAATGTGACTTTACACGAGTTTTTAAGGTAGGTACTGTACTCGTATCGTATTCATTTTTGGTTTACGTGAAAAATAAAAATGTGTCCAATATTTTAAGGAAATCTAACTGCCCTATTATCCTTCTCCAACATAATTAAGCCATTTTATTCTAAGACAAGGTATTTCTTTGCTGTTTTCTGTTATTGAGCTTATCTGGATCTCTCCTGGTAGTACATATATCATTATTTTGTTTCTTGTTTATTCTAAACTAGCTGAACCCGCGCAATGCGTTGCAATCAACTCTAAAAAAAACTCAAAAAACTCTAATCTAGTCTGCGACAATAAATATTTTTTTTTCTTTCTTTCTTTCTTTCTTTCAATCCTTTTTTTCCTACCTACCTGCCTACTACCCCTACCTACTACCCTACCTACCTACCTACTACCCTACCTACCTATTACCCTACCTACCTTCTACCCTACCTACCTACTTTCCTACTACCCTACCTACTACCCTACCTACTACCCTACCTACTACCCTACTTACTACCCTACCTACCTACTACCCTACCTACCTGCTACCCTACCTACCTACTACCCTATCTACCTATTACCCTACTACCCTACCTACCTACTACCCTACCTACCTACTACCCTACCTACCTACTACCCTACCTACCTACTACCCTACCTACCTACTTTCCTACTACCCTACCTACTACTCTACTTACTACCCTACCTACTACCCTGCCTACCTACCTACCACTTTCTCACCGTTTAAACCTTCCCTGGACTTCCACGAATATTTCAAGACTAAAATTATCCAAATTGGTTCAGCCGTTCTCGAGTTTTAGCGAGACTAACGAACAGCAATTCATTTTTATATTATACTAGCTGACCCGGCAAACGTTGTTTTGCCATATAAAAAAAAAAAAACAATTGGGGGATGAAAAATAGATGTTGGCCGATTCTCATAGATACCGGATAAGCACAAAAAATGTCATCAAAATCGGTCAAGCCATTTCGGAGGAGTATGGCAACGAAAACTGTGACACGAGAATTTTATATATTAAGATAGATATATAGATAGATAGTAATCAATTTGAGTTTTGTGATTGCCACTTTCATACCTAGGTGTCCGTCGATGTTCTGAATGCAGTAGCGGATTGCAGCGAATTCGCGCCCTCGTAATTTTGATTCCTGAATCCCCCATAAATCATTCCCTCTTTCATAATTCCCTCTCACGGATCAGAAAATGCAATTTTTTTCTTACGGACATTACGACTTGTGTTCCTACCTACCTACAATATCTGTAGCAATCTAATTGAACAATCAATGTACTTATAACAATATACTCTACAAAGTAATACTGTATACATTATTATCAGCATTGTTCTTTTTTCGAGTGAGTGCACTATTTTTAAACAATAGTACATTTGTACCAAACGTTTTGTTGTGTGAATCTATATTAACGGTGGTCATCTTTAAAAACCTCTTTTGTTTTTTGGAGGGTGCGAAATCATCAAACGACTCCTCCCGCTCTGGGCGGAGCGAAACGGAGTGTCAGACTTCTACTGACTAAAAACCAACCATGTTCCTACTTAGCCCTTTCCGGGGCCACAATATTTCTTTCGAACAACCCGCAGCCCCTTGCTGGGGTTGCCTGTGATCAACACTGTTTATTACGAGAATGTAGTCGCTCGAAAATAGTTGTGGCCAGTTTAAAACTGAACTGATTTATTGAAACCAAGAAATGTGTAGGAACTCTTTAGGAGACAGAGAGCCTAGACTCTATTCGTTCCATATATTATATAGGTATATGAGTAACTCGTAGTCGTCATAGAACGTGAGGCACGCGATGGTCGCGGAAGCGCTGCACCGTGGAGTAACCCGCTACCGTGCCGGGCAAATCGCCACTTAGCGGACAGACCTCCGGTGCGATATCATGGTGACATGGAGAGAACGACTGTCGCAACAGCACGTGGCGGTAGGACTCTTATTTATGGAGTGCCTAGAGAGGCGCCAGTGCGCCCTAACCTTCCGCCTGACGCAGGTCCTCACCGGACTCGGTTGTTTCGGGAGGTACCTGCACCGAATCAGGTGCATGAAACGCCCGGACTCTACCACTGTGAGGATCGACCGAAGGACTCGGTGGACGCCTTCGCCTCCTTCTGCGTAGCAGTGATGCTCGCGAAGGAGTTTTATTTGGCATATTCATGCCAAATAAAACTTTATGAGTTACGCCGACAAATTTTTTTTTTGTTGGAGACACTAAAAAAAATTTACGTAGGTACACATAAAAGTGGAAATGAGTTTTTTTTCTTGCGATACCTGTAGCACAGTATAAATATCATAGTAGTATGGGGTGTCGTTGGATAGGTCTTTGAAAAAGATTGTGAGTTTACTCAAACACTTTTTTGATTAAGGGATTCGTTTGTGAAATATTAAGCTATAAAGTGCAATTTTTTGTTAGACTTAAGTGTGGCTACGTGAACCACCTATACTGCTAGCGTTTGGACGTGTGAAAATAAATATGGTAGTATTATTATTATTTTTGGTTCTTTTTGTTTCTTCTCATTTAAGAGAGCATAAGAAACCTTACACGCGGGTCGAAACCAGGGATGTAAGGTGCAATTTAGATAGAGAAAGTGGATGATAGTGTAGAAGAAGTCAGAAACTTTCGGGTGATTCGACAGGTGTTGAGAATGGTGGCTTTTTGTAGCATGTAAAGTGTGTGAGTAGGCATTTGTAGAGTGTTGAGGCTTTGTGTGAGAGATTATTATTATTTATAACGAACTTAAAAGGAAAACTATCACAGCTAAGTAGGCTTTACAGTTTACGAGTTATAGTCGACCAACTTATAAAATGCACTTGTACAAGTATAATAGTACATTATGGTACAAGTGTGTAACGTTGGTGATTACCGCTGAGGCGCCATTGATACCCGAGCCGTCAGGTGAGGGTCTTAAGAAAGCCGAGGACGGTAATCATCAATACACACGTGTATCATACGACGTTTTTCGCGGTGAAATTATAGCCACTTTATAAGCAAGTGTGTTGAAAAATATTTTCCTAAACAAGATGTAGGTATTGAAAACTTCAGCACAGGTTTTTAAAACTGCAAGTGTAAAGTTTGTTTTATTTTTATAACAAAAATCATCGTTATGAGGCAGTTAGGCAGGGAGGTTAACCCAGTGTAAGTTCACATAATATTTTGATGGGTAACAGGGTAACTACGGAACTCTAATAATAATAATATTGTTCTCTCATCTACTGGTATTATACCGAAATCTCTCACACAAAGCCTCAACACTCTACAAATGCCTACTCACACACTCTACATGCTACAAAAAGCCACCATTCTCAACACCTGTCGAATCACCCGAAAGTTTCTGACTTCTTCTACATTATCATCTACTTTCTCTATCTAAATTACACCTTACATCCTTGGTTTCGACCCGCGTGTAAGGTTTCTTATGCTCTCTTAAATGAGAAGAAACAAAAAGAACCAAAAATAATAATAATAATATTCCACAACTATCACACAACGCCATCTAGTCCCAAGCTAAGCAGAGCTTGTGTTATGGGTACTAGACAACTGATAAACATACTTATATATTTCTAAATACATTATAGATAAATTACACCCAGACACAGAACAAATGATCGTGCTCATCACACAAACATTTGTCCTGGGTGGGAATCGAACCCACGACCTCCGGCATAGCAGTTAGGGTCACTAACCACTAGACCAACAGGCCAGTCACTCTACATTGTGCATGGTCCGACATGCACTTGGTCGGATTTTTTTGGGACAAGCCCCACTATTCTGAAACCAATGCAAGTTCTGAAAGCAGTGTCGACCACCAGAAAAGCGTCGAGACAATAAAGCTCGATGCTGTCCCTGAGAAACAATATAACTGCATATCTTGGATCCCACAATGAAATTAAGTAATCAGAAAAGAATAGCGGAGGAGTAGGAAAAACAAAATACTAACATATATCAGACAGAACAGAACAAGGCCAATAGACACAAATAGGCATATTGCATTGCATATTTATTTTAATTTTAGTTATTTTTGTTTTTTCTGTAAACGTGGCGTCACCAATGGGCCCTATCAGAATACCAGCGCTGTGACATTTGTGATTTGTCATAAATGTTACAGCACCATGCTGAGATAGTGGCCCTTAGGCTTCGCACGGGACTTTTTCAAATTATTATGTCCTAATTTTAAGTGTTTCTCGTAATTATGTTTACCTTGTTAGCTTTTAATTTTTTGTCAATTTGTTTTGTCCTGGTGTGAAACCAATAAATCCCAGCTGCCTGGGCTCCTAAGTTTATGAATTAAAAATTACATTCTAAGATCAAACCAAGGTAGCAAACAGACGGACTTTCTTTTCACGGTAGTATTATTAATACTAGTCCACGATTTAACATTACCTTGTAAAGTAAGTTGAGTTGATAAGTTTTGTGATGTGCAAAGGTCAGGTTTCGCCCCACTGAGATCAATCGTAGTCAGCCAATTCTCGAGTCTAGGCCGAGTACTCGACTGAATGAGCAGCAGTCCATCTTCCGCGTACCCCTTCGGCCCTGTTCTTAGAAAACCTATTGTTCTAATGATGCGCGCAATAAAACAATAAGATGCAACATCACAAGATAAAAGAATATATAAATTTTCATAACATGACTATACTTATGTATATGTTCATGTTTCATAAATATTATCATAATAATTATTGTAATTCGACTGTGGGAATCATCACGATTGACCATTCACCGCACAAGCATGCCAGTTTGCGGTTTGTGTTTTATTTATCTTTGTGGATAGCGGACAACCGATTAAGTGGAGCCAGTCGTTTCACATCACACTTGGGGCACACACCGCATTATGTTACCAAAGTGTACGCTTCTACAAATTGTTCTGCTCGGTCTTGCCATCATATCCGGTGAAGAGACTAGGGACAGGCGAGGTCGGCTGACAAACGAAGATGATGACAAAACTTTGTGGAAGAAAGAATACGAGGAAGAACTAACCGATGCTATACTTTCCAAGAAGCGGGAAAATTACACCCGGTCGGCGGGGGCGGAATCTGGCAGCGTTGACAACGACGCTGTTATAGAAAAATTAATGGATAGTATTACCTCAAGCGAGAAATATCTCAAGAAAATAGAGGCTATCGAATTTAGATTGAACAGATTGGACATAGAAGTACATGAGAAAACGAATGCTATAATGAAACTATTAAATACTATTGCGAAATCGATTAAATCTGATACTTCCTCTGAAAAATTGGAGTCCGCCATGCAGGGACTGGCGGCTGATGTGACCTCTATCAAATATGCTGTTGTTAAGAACCCGCGCGCCAATTTAGTTAATACCGATAGTCCAGGTACTGTAGCCGTTTTTCCTACAAATTTAAGTAAAATATTTTTAGAGGATATTAAGGATAGAGCTGCAAAACCGTTTCCAGTGGTAAAGCTGTGCGTGACTTTTGATGGCGTACAGTGGAGCACCTTTGTGAGGTCAGTGCGAGAGTCCATGTCCAAAGTGTTTACCTTAATTTTACCACATACACACATCAAAAGTGTCTAGGGATCAACATATATTTTTGCAATATTCCTGATTGATATTAATTAAAATATTCTGTAAGGATTCATCAAATAAAGTGTTTTCGTTTGTCACAGTAACGATAAACCAAGTCACCTTTGCATTAATAAAGAAATTTGCCATTTTCCTAATATAGGGATTTTTGACATTTGAACCACTAACATTAAAGTTCGAAAAAAAGACTGAAATAACAGTTTTCTTTAAAATTTTATTGGGTAACTTAAACAATTAATAATCCGTGTTTCTACCGCGAACACTAACAACACAAGAACATCGGTTTGGCATTCTCAAAATGAGTTCATCCAAATCACCCTGTGGAATGGCCGCCCATGTTCGTTGCAACAACAAAAAAAGGTCTTCTTGCGACTGGATACCCTCCATATTCGGCAGAGCTCTTCTCTGAGCATATCCCATGCATGCTCAATCGGGTTCAAGTCTGGCGACTGAGCAGGCCATGGGCAGGACATTGATGTTAGCTGCGGCGAGAGTCTGTCTTACAACTCTTGCGGTGTGCGGTCGTGCATTAACTGAAATAAGGGATCGATTTGCACTTGTAGAGGAACGATGACGTCTGATACAATCGTCTCAGCATAAATTTGAGCGTTGAGGTTGCCTCTGATCCAAATCAACTCAGTTCTTCCGCCGATCCAAATACCCGCCCATACCATGATGGTTCCACCACTATAAGGATGGACTTCCTGGCAGGATTTTAATCGCTGTATGGCGTCCAGGGGTTCTCCAGTGTCGTATACGTCTTGTATCCGGTCTCATACCAAAACGAGACTCATCAGAAAAGCACACGAAACGCCATTGTTCTTCTGCCCAATTTCTGTGTTCAAGAGCCCATTGATATCGAATCCTACGATTGTGCATTGCTATAGGTGGTACCCGTAGCGGTCTTCGGGAATGAAGGTTCACTTCATGCAAGCGGTTTCTGACTGTTTGGTCGCTAATTAAGTTCCCTGAAGAGTGATGAAGCCTCACGGCTAACATCATGGCGGTTATTGTTGGAGCTCTTCGAGTTAAGATTTGAATGTATCGGTCTTGTCTCCGTGTGGTGCAGCGATACCGTCCTCCATGGCGCTCAGCCACGGTACCAGTGCTTCGGTAACGTGTCAAAAGTCGACTGATAACACTCTGACTTGTATTCAGAGCTAAAGCCACAGTACGTTGCCGGGAACCAGCTTCTATCATTCCCACGGCTCTGAGCATTTCTTCCCTGCTTAAATGACGTCGGCGCTCCATAATAACGTTGGTTTTAATCAGTAGTAATAATAATAATAATATTCCACAACTATCACACAACGCCATCTAGTCCCAAGCTAAGCAGAGCTTGTGTTATGGGTACTAGACAACTGATAAACATACTTATATATTTCTAAATACATACATATTATAGATAAATTACACCCAGACACAGAACAAATGATCGTGCTCATCATACAAACATTTGCCCTGGGTGGGAATCGAACCCACGACCTCCGGCATAGCAGTTAGGGTCACTAACCACTAGACCAACAGGCCAGTTTTTTAGGGAAACAGTAGCACTAATAATGTCTTCAATGCGTTGTATGTTTTTATAGGGAAAATATTGACCGCTGATTTTCATCTTTTACTCGAATTTGATTGACAGTTCCTGATTCAAATTATGAAATGCACCAAAAAGGATCCATATAAATTTATAAAATCATAAATTTATTACAAAGCCACATCTCAATCTCAAGAAATCCGCATAAAAATGCTTGATCCCTAGACACTTTTGATGTGTGTATTTGTGTAAAGTGTTTACCTTAATTTTACCACTTATTTAATTATAGTTATTCAAATTCCAAAACTTCAGCTATTTTCCGAATCACGTCTTACCTACCTGGCGCATTTTCAATTTTTCACTTTTTTGTGTTTTTTTTTTGAAGTCGGTTTTTTTATGTTTTTATTTTTCACTTTTTAGTGGTTCACATGTAAGTTCACATGTTCATGGGTCATAATGTGGACAAAGTAGTTTTATTTTTGAGTTTTGTTGATATTTCAAAAACCGCGTCGAAACGTCATTTAAGACATAACCGTAATTTTTCACAATTTCGTAATAGTGTGAACACGAGCAATTAAAATGTATAGCAAGCAGCCCATACAAATCAAAATAACGATTCGTGAAAAAAGACGATTCGTCAAAAACACGAATCGTCTTTGACGGATTAGTGTGAATGAGCTTACTCTTTCGTTCGTTCAACCTATCTGTCAAACCAATGAAAATATTGTTGAATATTAAATTAGAAATCTTAATACATGACCAAATATCACACAGCACGGTTGGTGCAGTGGCTGAGCGATTGGACTGCGGGTTCGATCCCCGCACGATACAAATATTTGTATGACTTACAGCATTACAGATAGTTAAGTATTTCGGGTCGGGGTGTTTGGTTTGTAGTATGTGAATTTAAACATTTGTAAACGCACCCACGGTACAGGAGACATTCCCAGAGTGGGGAAAAAATCAATATTTTTTTTTTTAATATTTCTCACATGGACAGTTTTATACTTTCAAATTCAAATTCAAAACATTTAATTCAGATTTTTCGGTCCATAAAGTGTTAGTAGTACAACAAGGTGACTTATAATAGCTATGTTAGTGATTCACAAAATACAACAAGAGGATAAAAAAATAAAACACGCCAGTCAGCTTACAATATATGCAGACCAATCCAATGCCTCCAAATAGGACTATGGATGTAGTCTGCAATCACACTCAGGTAACTGTTGGGACCGCCCCTCACCCTCCGCATCAGCGACGCTGCTCTCTTACGTATTATGGCGTGAAAGCCGTCCACTTGAGCTTCAGCAAACATCGCTGACGCACTGCAGTAGCGAGGCAATCCCATCAGATTCAGCAACCTGAAAGCATTGTTATATTGGACCCGCAGGGCACTCACGGTTCGCTGCGTGTAGCTAGTCCACAAACTACACGTATAAAAAGACTGCTTAATGCATTCTCCAGAGTGAGATCTGCGAGTCAATAATATCAATCATGTATTTATGAGAATTGGAAAAAGAGAGCTCAGAGAAGAATATGATTATTAATATTTTTCGTTCTTCCGCTCTTATAATTTAAAGCTAAAACTATCCTTTTATCTCTTCTTCTCTGTCGTCAACTCGTCACTTCACTCTTGACCGAGTGGATATGGTCGTCATGATAGGGGTGATAGGGTGGCAAGCTTCAGAATTCATCGCCATTCCTCTCGTACTGTTTGTTGCCTCGTGCATACGACAACACTTGCGAATACGAAACCTTTTATCTTCTCCAAACGCGACTTCCTGTCACACCGCGCCGGTCTCATGAAATCTACAGAAGCCAGACTTTTCCTAAAACTCAATTAGGAAAGTCCAGCTTTGATTCAAAGTCCGGCTTTCCTGAAACACAATTAGGAAAGTCCGGAAACACAATTATTAATCTATTTTCAGGCGATTTAGATTTCCGCATGGATTCTGCGTTGGACAAACGGCTCACGCTCCTGGGCAAAAACTTGAAGACCGTGCAGACTGGAGTGGACACTATTGTGGCCACTATAGCGGAGGTCAAGAACAGACAGTACAACAGGGCGTCCACGACAAAGTAAGTTTTCTGTAGCTGACGTGACAAACTTTTGCCAAGCCAAAAGAAACTATAAACATTGAAAACCGCGTTTGGTTGACAATAATACAATATACAGGGTCCTAAACGAACCCTTCACAAAGACGTACGTCAATCAAGCATCATGTACATCAAACTAAGTACCCTACGCAAAAATTATTGCTGGAAAACGACTTTTTTTGGGGTGAAAAATTACATTTTGTACGGTAAAACTCATGTAAAACTCAATGTAGCACTCTTTGGATCTTTGACCCCCAATATCTCCGTAACTAGAGGTTTCCCAGGTATGGTCTAGAACAAAAAAATGATCGCAGTGACGGAGAGAGCATGTACCTTTCGTTCGTTAAGGGTACCTACATTATTAGGTACCTCTTTTTTTTTTTATTATAAATGGGCTTGCTCTTGACTTCAATCTTGCCCTAAGGGCAGAGATGATGTCGACGATGGAACGAGCTTACCCAGTAGAAGCCTGTTTACTCGCGACTTAAACAGATTAGGGTTATATGAACTCGGAAAAACCAACGCAGGCAAGGAATTCCACTCCTTGGCTGTGCGCATAATAAAGGACCCAGCAAAGCGCTTCGTTCGAATGTGTGGAATGTCGACTAGGTATCGGTGATACCCTGCAGTACGTCTAGTCTCCCGATGGAAGAAGGGAGACGGTGGGATGAGCTCGTGGAGCTCTTGCGCACACTCTCCGAAGTACAGTCTGTAGAAGACCGACAGACATGCGACTTTGCGACGGTGGGCCAGGCTATGTAGCTTGATAACAAGCTTATCGTCACCAATTAGCCTCCTGGCTCTGCGCTCTACAGAGTCAAGTGTGGCAAGCTGGTATTTGGCTGAGCCATCCCAAAGGTGACAGCAATACTCCATGCCAGACCGGACTTGAGCTTTATAAAATACTGAAAGCTGTCCAGGCTTGAAGTACCGCTTAACCTTGTTTAGGATGCCCAGATTTTTCGCCGCAGTTTGAGCTTTCGACTCGATGTAGGCGCCGAAGTTCAGATTCGCGCTCAACTTCGCGCCAAGAAGCTCGAGACTGTCAGTAACTTGTACAGACGCACTCCGGAAAGTAGGGGCCAGATTAGACGGACTCCTTTTGGCGGTGAACAGACACACTTGCGTTTTGGTGGCGTTGAAATCTACCAGATTCTCGTCACCCCACTCGGAGACAAGTCTTAAGGCTGAATTCGTTCGCTCTACCATGGCAGTCTCTTAATGAACGTACTTCATCACCACTGGCTTTTGCGCTGGACGTATAACTCTCCATGACAGTGCTGTCATCTGCGTACCCAACAATACTAGGAACAAGGAGGTCATTGATGTGCAGCAGGAAAAGTGTCGCGGAGAGAACAGACCCCTGAGAAACTCCGGCATCGATAGTCATAAGGTCAGAGGAGCAGCCATCAATGACCACTCGGATCGACCGTTCACTCAGGAAGTCAGATATCCAGCAGCAAAAGTCAGCGGGAGTGCCGTATGCCGGAAGTTTGCTCAACAAACTTGCGTGCCAAACCCTGTCGAAAGCCTTCGAGATGTCCAGCGACACGGCAAGGGCCTCGCCGTGTTTCTCGATGGCCTCGCCCCAGCAGTGCGTAGCTAACACCAGAAGATTCCCAGTTGACCGTCCCCGGCGAAAACCATACTGACGGTCGCTGAGTAGGTCGTTCGCTTCAAGGTGCGCCAGCAGCTTACCGTTGAGTACCCTTTCCATTACTTTACACAGTATGGAGGTGATGGCGATTGGTCGATAATTACAGGGGTCGGCACGACTACCCTTCTTGGGCACTGGTTGTACATTAGCTACCTTCCAGGAGTTCGGCGCCGTTCTGGTTTTGAGAGAGAGGCGGTACAAGCGTGTCAACACAGGAGACAACTCAGGCGCACAGGGTATGCCGTCCGGACCGCTAGCCTTTCACGTCTAGGCTCTGAAGTACTCTACGAACCTCTTTCATGTGTATTGTGATCTCCGGCATCGAAGAATCACAGCGAGGAATCGTTGGTGGCTGTTTAGACCCAGTATCTAGACGCGAATTGCTCGCAAACAGAGATGCAAATAAATTTGCCTTCTCGGTAGCGGAGTGAGCCAGCGACCCATCCGGTTTTTGCAGGGGGGGTAGTGAGGACCGGCAGAAATTAGATTCGACCGATTTAGATAGGGACCAAAACTGTTTACTGCCAGAAGGGTGGGACGCCAGTTTGGCCCCTATGCGACTGACGTGGTCGAAACGCGCCTTTCGGATCACCCGCTTACATGACTTTGCAGCAGAATTGAAAGCTCTTTTCATCGCGCGAACCCGACGCGCTCGAACTTTACGGTCACGAGCTTGCACCCAGGCTTGGTATGCAGACTGTTTTCGGGCCTCAGCACGAGCACAGTCCGCATTAAACCATGGACGGGCCTTGTGACCGAGCGGTATGTCGGAGAATGGAATATAGTATTCCATTCCCTGCCGTATCACGGCCGCAACCGCCTCAGCTGAGCAAGTGGGGTCGCGCGCAGAAAAGCAAACTGACGCCAAGGGAAGGACGCAAAGAAGTGCCGCATCTCATCCCAGTCTGCTGACTCGTATCAGTTTTGTTAGCAAAATCATAACATTAATAACATTAGTAACTCTAGGGACATTCATTGATGGTTTTGTTTCAGTGAGGGATCGAAGGGAACTGCAGACCCCATGAGTTTTATCAACGAGTTCAGAAGAAGGCTTCGCGACCAGAAAAGTAGCAGGAAATGTGACTGCAGGTAAGTTTAGAATGTAAAAAAATAAATTAAACCTAAACAGTTTATGAAGTAGGTATAAGTTTCAACTATTCAAGAGTGCCTATAACTGGCCTACTTGAAATAAATGCTTTGATTTTGATTGACGGTTATAAAAATGCAAATAAATAAATAATGTAAATAATAAACGCTAGTAAATTACATTTACATACAATTCAATTCGCAAATATTTTTTTAATAATGTAACACCCAAGTTTGTCACACCTTCACGCTGCGCTGTAACTAGTCACTCAGCAGATCGTCATAAAATTTTGCATAACGGGTATATCGGGTAGACCATAAACTGAGTTTGAATTAAGATATTTTCCCTGGTAGCACGTTCCCGAGGGAGGAGAAACTCTCGTACTCCACGAGGTGAAGTCCGATGAAGTTGCAACCAATAGCTGGCTATGCCATAATGCTTATAGTAATGTGTTGGTACATCAGCAGGCAGATGGGCAGGTTCGACAGAGCAGAGCGCTACCCGACGGACTGCCACGAGATCCAGGTGCAAGGCTTTAATGTCTCCGGCATCTACAAGATCAGGCCGGACGACATGGAAGCCTTCTACGTACTGTGTGACCTCACCACCGCGGGAGGTGGCTGGACGGTAACTGCAAAACTTTCAACATGTCCAGGCTTCCATGTAATGATATCTACATCGCCTGTAGTTGTAGTTTTGTTCCTGAAAGTATCCACATGGATGATGGACTTATTCATCCACTGTTCTTTGCACGATACCTTAACAACAATCTCACGTATCTTACATAAACTCCTTTTCATACAGGTATTCCAAAACCGTTTTGATGGCTCTCAAGACTTCTACAAAGGCTGGTCTGATTACGAGAATGGTTTCGGTAACCTTGCTGGCGAGTTCTGGCTGGGATTGGAGAAGCTCAACTACCTGACTAATCAGAAGTTGTACGAGCTGAGGATTGAGATTGAGACACAGCACGATCAGGAAGCATACTCTGCCTACTCGGTGTTCACGGTGGGACCAGAACAGGAGGGGTACAGAATCAGTACGCTCGGCACCTACTATGGAACAGCAGGTATAGTTGTACAGTGGTTCTTTCTGGTAAAAAATATACCAAACTATGACGTCGCGCGACTTCTTGAAGCACTATCGTTTTCATTTACCACGTGTCCAATATATTTTGGAAATCTATCTGACGGACTAATTCGATTTTTTTTGTCAACTAGGTACCCTATTCTGCTGTAGGATTTCTGTAGATTTAATTTTGTAGAATCGAGTTTGGATTTGTGTGACAACTTGCACGAGAGTTCTAATGAAATGTGGGTTTAAAGGGTTGATTTTATTGTTTGTCTTGTACAACATAGATAATGCTTCCAGGCGACTCTCTATCGTATCACGCTGGACAGAAGTTCTCGACGTTCGACGTCGATAATGACGAGTGGAAGGACGGCGCCTGCGCAACGGAGCACGGTGGCGCGTGGTGGTACAAGGAATGTGACAAGAGGTAAATCGTGTCGATGGTATGACTTTTCAAAAATCTGAGGCTCAGTAGGTACCTACACACATGACATGATTTGCAGTGGCTCATATGGAAAGCACTTAATCTATTGCGCATACTAGGTAGCCCATTTTTTTCACGGGTTGCTTGCTGGAGTACCCAATGTGTCACTACACAAGTGGTAAATCCGGTATTTTGCTGGCTCAATGAGAAACAACTGCACAACTTGCACAAGGCTTAGTCAATACGCTTGCTAAAGGTGATTTCAGACGTATGTTTAAATCTAGCTAGGTTATCGCACCTTATCCAAGACATATAGATAGAAATACACGAAATAGTCACATTGCTATTGCCCCGACTTGAACTCGAATCTCGTAGTAGTTTGAGAAATATAGCTATTATGTAAGTCGTCATTAACATAACATCGGGCCTATAATCCCCGAAGTGTTAGGCAGAAGTCCCATGTAACAAGGGGCGAGCCTATTGCCATTAATCGAACACAGATCCAGACTCCGTGGCTGCTACTCTGCTACTGATAAATTCCTGGAGGAAAAATGCTATAACACTTTGTGAACGAATTGTTTCATAAAAAACCGGCCAAGAGCGTGTCGGGCCACGCTCAGTGTAGGGTTCCGTAGTAATCATTATTTTTTTGTTTGAAAAAAGATACGTTCAGGATAATAAAATATGTAAACGAAGTTAAAAAAAATGCTTGCATATACGTTATAGGTACTACAAATAAAAAACTAAAAAAACTAAAACTTAGTCCAGAAATTATTTTGTAAGTACAACTTTTTGTCTTTTTTGTACAAAAACTGTTTCCATCCAAGTTCAAGATGATTTTCCTAAAGTCCTTATAAAGTTCTACTTTTCAGATTTTTTTTCAAATTTTCTAAACTTATGGTTCAAAAGTTTGAGCCCCCTCAAACTTTTGAACCATAAGTTTAGAAAATTTGAAAGCAAAGTATGTATTTTGCCCAGCCCTGCCCCCCCGGGGGGGGGGGGGGGGACACATTGTTTTTTACTTTTGGAGCGATTGTTTTCGAAATTATTGACATTATCAAAAAATTATTTTAGTAAACCCCTATTCATTTTTAAATACCTTTCCAACAATATATCACACGTTAGGGTTGAAATTAAAAAAAAATCACTTCCCACTTTACATATCCTAATAAAACATTTTTTCCAAATTATATTTTACCACTTTGTCGGCGTGATTGATACACATATTGGTACCAAATTTCAGCTTTCTTGCTAACGGTCACAGAGATTAAGCGAGGACGGACGGACAGACAGACATGGCGAAACTATAAGGGTTCCTAGTTGACTACGGAACCCTAAAAACGAGGCATGTGTTCGTTTTATTTGTTTCATGGTTTAGTTAATAAACCGAGACCAATGTGTGCCTAATAAGGAATGCTTCGTTGTACACCTCCCTCTGGGCAGCCAGTCAGTCTCGCTTCCACCGAGGTTGACGTTCGTCGATTACATACTTAAGTTATCATCTGCCTAGCCCTTTCCCAAATATGTTGGGGTCGGCTTCCAGTCTAACCAGATACAGCTGAATACCAGTATCTTACATGGAGCTACTGCCTTTCTGACCACCACAACCTAGATAATAATCTACAATGATATACCCTTTGGTAAGACTGGTCGTCAGACTTTCACTGGTTACCTGTAACGACTGCCAAAGTATATGTCAGCCGGGATCAACAGCTTAACGTGTTTTTCGAGGCACGGAGGAAACTAGGTAGGTACCTATATAATGGACAAGCGTGGTTTAACCTGAAGATCGTCCCGAGTGGCAGTTATTATTAGGCCACTAAAGTATTTTTATTAATTTTTCCAGTAATCTTAACGGAAAATATTCAATTACGGCTGAGGACAACCGAGGGCAATTTATGTATTGGATTTCATTCAAGGGTCCTAATATTCCACTTTCCAAAACAAAAATGATGATCAGACCACTACCTGCGAGCAAACCCACGGATTACTTCGAGAACCAAAAGGTAACGTAAACCTAATCATACATAGTTTGTGGGTTCCACTTTGATGCAATGCAATGTTTTATCCACGGTAAGTAATTTTGAATTACACACACTGAAAGAATCGGGTGGACAATAATTAATTATTTCTTAACATATTACAACATAATATGTGAACACAAGTATTTTTCTCATGCAGTAGAAACCACAGCGCCACCTCATCCCAAAATAATCTGGTTGACTACACTGGTCAACAAAAACACTTCTTGTATGTAACATGAAAACTTTTGTCTATTTATGTTTAGAATGAGGATAATTACACTAGTTCTATCGTAGGACTGTGCAGTAGAACTAGTGGGAATGATCCGGTTTTTCTACTCGACTGATACATACAAACTTTGAAATTAGCTCGTATCTAAACATAGTGGTTCGAATCGCCCCATTCCTAAGAGCTATTGGTCGATTCACACCACTCGGCGCTCCAAGAACCGCCGTGGTGCGAAACAGCCCATTCTTAAGAGCTCTTCTGCGTTTCACACCGCGGTCCGAACCGCTCGTGGTGCGAAACGACGAACGACCCCCATTGAAATGTTAGGTACATTTAGCGTGCATTTGTTAGAGGACGCAATTTTATTTTTTAGAGGTCAAGCCCCCCCCCCCCCTCCTTTCCTAAAACGAAAGTAAAAAGAAAAATAAGATTCGATAAGATCTACAACTTTCGTCAAGTAACTTTTTATCGTAGAACCAGAAATAAAAAGTTATGAGTAGAAATCCATTAAAATTTTGAGAAAAAATTCTATTGATCGATGTAAGTTTTTTTCAAATCATTTTACAAAAAAATGACACCAGATCATTTCTATAGATTAGTATAGATGGTGTTCTGCTCGTTAGGAATAATTTTCATTATTTTCTTTTTAATTATATTGATTAGTTGAGGAGGTTCTTTTCAAAACTTGACTACTTATTCCACTTTTCAATTTTTTTCAGAATTTAAGAAAATACGTATTTTCGATAAGCAGCAATGTAAATCGTTTTTTTTTTTTTTTTAATATTATATACAAGCATATACAAGCATTGTGTGGTACAGGTTTCAAAAGTTTGGGATTAATATATACTGAATAAATCGACAATTTAAAATGGAATAATCTAGTTCTGACGCGGCTGTGCTGGAATAATCAAGTTTTGTTGCAAACTCTACAGGAATCAATGACAATCATGACGTGACTTTTGTGTCAAACAAACGCCACAGTCATACAATGTTGTGCAATCGTTCAAAAACGATAATTTCAGCTTCCTAACGAAAGAGTAGAGCATAAAGTTCTAACTGAAAAATGGACGGATGAATGGACAAAACATATTTTGTTGCAATTTAGATTAAAATAGTAAATTAACTTCAGGATTAATCATATTTTGTTCCAAAACGGAATATTGGAAGTGGGTAATGCCATTTCGAAGTGGAATTAACTACTTTTGACAAAATCGTGTCTTTTGTTTATTTTTTTCCAGTGGATCTATCGCGTTTAGCTAAGCTCTTGTTTTTGCATCGTGTAGATTTCAATGTTACCAACACAAAAAAAAAAAAACATTTTTTGTCAAAAGTGGAATAGTCAAGTTTTGAAAAGAACCTCCTCAGTTAAGGTTTTACAGCGCTGCAAACGAATAAGTACTACTTTCCGGTTATTTATAACTTTTTAATGTCAATGTAATTTTATGATTTTCTTTTGTATTTTGTTGTCTCGTTGTAATATCCAAAAGTAATCCGCCACCATAACGTGGACACCACTTGCCCAGTGCCCTGATATCGTTTTCTATCGTAGAAATGTCTGGATCAAATCTCCCACAGTGTTCATCGCTGACGGCAACCAAATTTTCAGGAAAGAAATCTACATGTGATTGTAGAAAAAAATGTATTTTTAACGAAATATTACAGCCCAAACCCTTTTATGTAGGTACCTACCTAGATTACAGCTCCGCGACAATACTTTTATAGTCACTTGATCGGTGATGTCCGAGAAAATTGCAGGTCACTTTCAAAGCTGATTTTTCCAAATCAATAGTAATCAAAGCTTTTCTTTAAATATTTTATCTTTCATTAATTGTCTAATTTGAGGAACAACAAATATGCCTTCTTTAAAAGGTCAATTTTTAATTTTTTTTTGGTCGTTGTCTAATTTGAGGAACAACAATAAAATTAATATGCCTTCCTAAGAAGGTCAATTTTTAATTTTGTTGGTCGTTGCAACACGAAAGTGAGAACTGGGGGGTCTAAAACGGCCACTTTGGCAGATCATAATATGAATTGCGTTAAAAAGCGTAAAATGGACCTTTCATTATAATAACTGCGTCTGTAACAATTTAGTAAAATACATCATAATAGGAAAATAATATGAATTGCGCTAACATTCGTAAAATAGTCACAGACGCAGTTTTTATGAAAGGTCCATTTTACGCTTTTAAACGCAATTCACATTATGATCTGCAAAAGTGGCCATTTTAGACCCCCTGATCAAATCAAAAGAGAAATATGGTGTATAAATGAGGGTAAATTTATGGTAATCCAAAATTAGTAAGCGCTTTTCTTGTTACAAAATTTTGTTGACCAGTGTTATTTTCTTAAGCGTTGAGTAGTTTTTGCGATACAGGTACGAGACGTAATTAATGCACATTTTATGCTAGATTTATCAGCTTTCTTATCAAAGTAGGTATAGGTCTTATTTACTTGACGTAAGTACCTTATACCTACTCATACTCGTATCACCATTTATGTACTTATATTTTAATAGGGCGCCAGTAGCGGATTAGTAACCCACGAGACAAGACACTCGTTGGGCTCCACCGGCCACCATACCCTCAAAAAGAGTTGGGGGCATTAAGTATCTAGTTGTGCAACTGAAGAAATACATCACGTGTGCATGGGTTGGTTATTTATACATCCTATATAAAGCACTATACAAGGAACATAATGTATTAAATAATACATTTTGATACAAGTGCAGAGAAAGTTTGTTATTGCTATCGAGGCGAAATGAACACCCGAGCCGTAGAGCGAGGATGTTGTGCGGCCGGGAAGTGCAATAACAAATTCCCACGTGTATCAAACGACGTTTTTCAATACTGTTTCGAAGAAATAAAAAATTATAAGTAGGTATTATTGTCACCAATTATTAGGACACTATGATTGGATTTGCTTTTTTTCCGCATTTTGACTTCGCCAGGTTGAAGGAGAAGCAAATGTATGAAACCGCTAAACAGCCTCAGTACCAAAGACAGCACGAGATTTAAGTGCAACTTAAAATTGAGTGACGTTTGAGTATTTGGGCGTTAGACACAAAAAATTTAAGACCACACCTTTTAAGGCGACATTAGCTGCCCGCGACCTTGAGCGCGCGTTTAACTCATCGCCTAAACAAATAAGGTTGAAAATGGCGATGCGTTTGATGCTCGTGACTGCCAAAATGAACGATAGTTCGCAGATTTAATTTATAAAAAAAAAAAATACGCTGTAATGTTAAAATATTTTTACATTATGTCTTTATTTGGTTAAATTTCCTTTCTGATAGTAAAAAAATAAATAACAGTTGTCACTCAAAATATTGAGCATTTCGAGACGAAAAAGTTTTTTCGTGTGATTTTTTTGTGATTTTGTGATTTTTTTTTTCGAGGTTCTTGATTACTTTTAGAAAATATTTTTGCATAAGTCTTTTACCTATACATTTGACTATACACTGTATTTTTTTTGGAATTGTAATAAGTAGCAATACGGCTAACTCTGCGACGAAAAACAGGTCGTTTTTAAGACTCACCATAAGGCTCGGGTGTCCATTCCGCCTCCGAATGCAAGAACACACTTTTCGCACTTGTATCAAAATGTGCTATTATCTTCCTCCGCCCCAGTGGGGTGCTTCTTTGACTGGGTTATTACAATCGTAGTTATTTCTGTTACGAAATAAATGCACATAGTGTTTTATATTGTTTAATGAATTAGATGTAATCACCAATGAAACACGATAAACCTTTGGGTTTAAGAATAAGATGATAATCTATTTGAAAACCTGTGTATGTGAGTGTACTAATTCTGCCATTCTCCGATTGTCTAATTACCGTAACCTTTTTTTTATTTTACACACCTTTAAATATGAAAGTTATTCTTTCATATTTTAATGTGTTTATGTCAAATTAGTGAAAAATAAAAAAGGTTACGGTAATTAGGCGAAGTACGCTAAAACGGAGAATGACTGAATTCAACCTAGGCATAAAGGAACTTTTGTTTGTTACTAAAATTAAGTTTTGCCATCATAATGGTTTGTCTAAAGTACTTCTTACGTGTTATGATAATAGGTGATTTGTATTGCATATTACAGAAATGGATTTGGCCCCAAAGTGACGAGGCATTGGATTTTTAATAGCAGTTAGGATTTATAATGTTGTGTAAAAGCAGATGTACTTTAAGTTTAACAATTGCCTTTTAGGTAGGTTACATTGAAATTGAACTAAGGTTAAAGGTATATTGAAATATTTTAAAATTGTTATAAATAAAAAACATACAACATCAGTCTCAATTTTCTTTATTTTCCATACCCAGAAATTATATCCTGCTTCTTTTTGAGCAGTGTGTTGACATGAACATCTTCTAATTACTTATTATTATTGTGTGTCGAATCGTGTAGTCACATCATGAATACTTCAAGTATTTAAAGTCCTAGATAATATTTATTTCATTGATATAACATTGAATTGTATACATTCATTATGTGGATACTGAATCAGTATTACTTCTAAAACTGTAGGAGTATTTATAACCGTGACTACACTAATGTACATGATGCCTCATCAGGGCAGTGCTCAAGCCGATTGTTCGCTATACATTCACAGTTAATTTACTTACATAATATTATATAAACAAAGTATAATGATTAATCTACAACACTGAACTACCATCGCTACATTTAATTGTATTGAAATATAATTAATTGAGTTTAACGATGTATTGTTGGTATAACATATAGTTTAATTTAATAATATCCTATTATAATACAAATCAACTGCAACACTAATCGACAAAAATAATTAAGTTGTCCGTGAAGTATTACGGAACAAAAAAATATAACAAAATTTGTATTTTGTAACTAAGCATTCTACTTAACGTTATCTCCGAAGCGACATTTATTAGTAATCTAAATTAAATTCCCAGTTTGAAATCTCCAAACTATGACCTTATATTATTACACTTTAAATACATTTACTGACCTGGTTTTGGTAAATGCCTATCCTAGCAATTTCAATAATAATATGTACAAAAAATGATGAGACGACTGCATGTCTACCTACTACTGTGTTATAACGTAAAACAAACAAATATGTACATACATTGACCACGGTATACCGGGTGAACTTATCAAATATTAAGACTCGAATTCTGAGAAGCAATGACATACTCGTAAGGTTAACTTAAGAAATATAAAATATTTGGGTTTTTTCTTCATATTTCTTTAACATTACAATAATCCATATCAGTTACACTATCGAATGGTGTAACAATACGGTAGGTATTTTTTTTTCAAATCCAACGAGTTCGATTAAACCTGTCTAGGAAACTAAAATACAATAATGCAGTTTTAGTCAAAATCGGGCGGGGTATTTCGCTATTCCTCCTACTTTCAGATTTGGCCATCCACGCCCACTTGAAAAAAATTCATCCTGCACAACGTGTAAACAATTTTATTAACTATTCAAAAATTGAATATTTATCTTAATATTATATAGACATTCATTTTAATATTATTCTAAAATCGATATAATATCAAATAATATAATCGCTATATCGTGTTATGTATAAAAATAATCTGCAAACACATAGTTAATATATGAAATCCTAACAAAAAGTCGAGAAAACCCATAAAATACAAGAAAGAAAGTAGCACCAAAAAGGTGTAAACGGTGTTTGCAGGGTTAGTGAACGTGTTTCCATAAATATAACTAGCGAATATAACAAACACTAACAAGCCGCGGGGTCATCTAAATTACACACCATTTAATATCGGTAATTGCACAGAATTGAACACGAATTAATTAAATAAGCGATCACTAAATTATAAACTTTAAATTACAACAAGTAACTGTCACTAATTGAAAAAAACATAAAATGTACATAACTTAGTACGACGTTAACATTATTCATAAATATAAACGTAAACTACACTAAAATGAACGAAGTGTCTGTTGTAACATAACGACCATTCAACATTCATACTGTACAGTAACTTAGGACTTGGGCAGACCCTCGAGTTCAACTTGATCATTATTTTCAAACAGGATAATGTTTCGATACAAATGATGAACATTTATAAATAAACAAGAGCCTTTGATTAACAATGATAAATACCATCATATCAATTATATTTCTTAACCGTTGAAGAAAAATATATACGTCTATAAATTGACGATAAAATATCGATCGTCTGCCGAAGTCGCGTATCATCTAAGACAATAATCTATACATTAATTACTTTCCTAACATGTAGACTGTTGAATTTAAAAAGTTTTCTCTACACACTTCAGCTAATTTAAATTTTTACCATTTTATTATTTTGATATGAGAATTAATTAAGTGTGTTGCTTTTCCAAGTAACCTTGTTTTAACAAGGTTACTTGGAAAAGCTTGATATAGTACAATGGTGTGTGGGTGTCAGACTGAGGAACGCTAGAAGTCAGCAGTTTGACGCCCACCCGTTGCATTTAACACGAGAACCCACTTCTGGTATAATCACTTCAACGAAGAAGGGCCAACAGAATAACCATCAACGCAATAAATAAATTGACGATTGACAGAAAACTATGTAAAAAAAGTTCATTCGAAAAAAAGTAGGAGGGAAAAGAGAGACAAAGTAATTATAAACTAAGTACGTGTTTAAATAAGTCAAACTTAATACTAGATAGGCGGAACTTTCGATATTTGTCCTAAGTGCACCATAACATTATACGAGTTTACAAGGAAACGCGTTAATGTTACAAAATGGGTGACGGCTATAGGGTGACAGACATACCGAGGCATTGTATAGACAAGGTGTAGCTCAACGCAGCTACCGTGTGTGAGAAACAGCAAGAACACATCCAACCAACAACTACAGGCTTATCCTTAACAGTAAAGAATATAACAAGAAACAGTGAAACATTCAAGATAACACCTAATATGTTTAGGGCTCTATGTAATTACTGAGTCTGCAGAAAACTACGAATATAAATATGTGGAGCATATCGCATGTTATCTCTAATACCAGAAGGTAAACGAGAGTGTGATCTATATATTACGAGGGTAAAGCTCTATTTGCTTTAATAAAAATATAATATTATCTCTGAAACTATTGACAATAAGTTGGAGAACATTGTTGAGGACGCTAGAATGGCTTCGACGCGGCTTTATCATTGACGGCAAATAATCTTCACTTTGCCACATTGTCTTATGCAGCATTGTGTTAGCAGGCGGACAACGCCAGAGGATGTCATATCGCAACTAGGGAGAGACCTATGTCCTGCTGTGGACAGAAATAGGTTTGACTGCTTACTAAAATGTTAAAAGCTGTAGTCACGCGAATCCTGTGCGGGATGCGAGGTGTCATTAACGCCGATTGTGTGAACCTTCTTGTATAAAATATTCAAACTGGCGCGAATCGTCGCGTGATTCCGTGATTTTCAAAACGAATGACGCGGGAAGCGCGGTTCCAACCCAATGTGGCCACAGCTTAAACCCACAACCAATATAATCCTAAACAGAGTATAGTTAATTTAGTACGGATGCGAAGACGCATACTATTGTATCTGCATGTATCAAACGTGTATTTTAAATTCTACAAAGATATTTGGGTAAAAGATATTTATTACCGGAACGGTGGCGAAACCCGTAAGCTTACAGAACTAACAAGTAAACACCAACTACTACTTATTGTTCTACACACTGATGAACAGTCCATACGTGCAAGAGTTATATGTTCGGGGCAACGCAGTCTTCGCTTCAACCATTTACAAGTTGTGTGCGAAGAAAGCGTCCAGCAAATCTGTAACAACGAAAAACTTATGTTTAGTAACGATATATTTGGAAACCTTGACCACAGTGCCACCCAAATCTTTAAGCCGTACCTGGTGAACATTGGTGAAGGTGTTTCAAAAAGTGTACTGTGATAAAAAGGGCGGTGTCAGTTTCATTCTTAGAAAAGTTTCAAATACAGCCACATTCTGCCACATCAGCTGACAAGACGTAATTAATTTTGTTTGACTAACTCTGGATCACATAAAACGCTTATTTTGTAATGTTTGTTTAATACAACTACAAAAAATATTCCACTGAAAAACAAAAAATAAATATTATATTCACTATTACTGATTTTAACATAGAGTATTTTTACCTCAGTCATGGTCATGCGATGATTGCTCGCCCTCAGGTCGCAGAGCATCAATGCAGGCGACGATCTTGAGCGCCGGCCCCAGCTTCATTGAGAGCGCCATCACGAGGTGCTCTGGTTTGATCAGCAGTAGGGCTTCGCCATCTACCTCCTGCATGAGGAACTCGTCGGCATAGTTAGCGCACCCCGGTATGTTGCGGATGAACTCGCATACTTCGGATACCTGTGGAACATTACGAGTTTTTAGCTTGTCCTATCTAAAACAAAACCATTGTTAGTCACACCAGTGTGACTACGGATAAATATAATTAACCATAGTCACACTGGTGTGGTAGTTTAGTGTGACTATGGGTCGGTCATGCTAGTGGGAGGCCTTCCAACGCAAATTCCTCCGGTTCGCGGTGTTGTAGTGTTGTAGTGATGGATATAAATATTGATGGATGGAGAGGGAGAGGAAGGCCAAAGAAAAGATGGATGGATTGTGTGAGAAATGATATGAAAGAGAAAGGACTAAATGTCATTATGACGTCTAACAGGGAAGAATGGAAAAGAAAACGTGTTGCGCTGACCCCAAATAGTATGGGATTAGGGCAGAACGATGATGAGTATAAAGGGACCAACGAAACAATAATTTAGACCTGTTTACATAACTCAAAAATACTCTGTGGTTTCACTTGTTTGATTGAAAGTTAGTTTCAACTTGTAAATTGATTGTGGATATGCAGACACTTTTTGTAAAATATTGGTCCATTGGATAGACTAGCTAGAAGCCGACTCCATCAAGGTGATGTGATGATGGTACTTCTTTATTTTGGTGTGGTGGGAAATCATTAAATGACTACTCCCGCTCTAGGCAGAGCAGTAGGGAGTGTCAGAGTTCTATTGACTAAAAACCACCCATGTTCCTTCTTAGCCCTTTATGTCGAGGCCGCGGTATCTTTTTCGAACAACCCGCAGCCCCGACGGGAGGTGATGATGGTACTTACGCTCCATTTTGTAGCGTTGGGTATCTTGGGAGTGGCCGCAGCGTCAGCGTTGGCCGTGCTAGCAGACTCCGCAGTGCTGGTCGCGGCCGCCTCGGCCTTCGCGATGCTGTGTGATTGCGTACTGCTGTGAGATCCGTGAGATCCGCTGTCAGCGGACGATGATGATGAGATGCGTGCCACGTTTGCACCGTGGTGTGTACTGTGGTCCATCATCTGCCGCTTACCTGTTTTAGAAAATACGGTTATTAGCAGTTCAGTACAATGCAGCGTCCATAGCAAAGTTATTTTTATTAAACATATTTTTGCAACACTGAAAAACTTTTGCGGGTTCTGTTGCCCACAAATACCTTGCACATGTTGCTCCACGAAAAGTAACTTCGATAACGATGCACCCAACCACAGATAATATAATACTAGACCCGACTGATGTCTTCGTAATGAGACTGACATAAGACATCTTGGGTGGTATTTTGAAACCACGTTATCAAATCAGGTGTTACGGTTTCTGTCAACCGATATTCCATGTTAATGATCGCAATAGTCAGTTGAGGGCAATATTTATAATTTTATTTATTATAACTCAGTAAAGACATATTTTTCACAAAACATACAATATGATACTGACCTGCTAATTGCATACAAACTAAATAAATTTGAATTCTGCGTATTTTTTTATGATCGCGTTTAACTTTACTAGTGAAATTCGAAAATAAGACAGTTACCGAGCTACTTATGAATACATGTATGGTTACAATACTTACGCGGTGGTCCAGAGTCATCGGAGGAGGGCAGTTTGTTCTCCTTGTTCTCTTGTTCTTTGTCCACCCAGTCGCGGAGAGGACGGTTTACCTGCACCAAATTACTCTACATATCAATTACCTATAGTTTTCAATGACGGACACAATCACATGCCAACATGCCAAGTACAATCGCGGGCTAAAATGTGGCCTAAACTTCATCAGCGATAGAACGTAGTACAAGACGAGGTGATAGAATAGAATAGAATTTATTTATGCATTTTAGATACAGTACACCAGTAGTAAACTTTAAAAATTAGCTATAACTAAAGTACTTATTATGATGACACTACATTAGTCTCTCTGTCACACGTTTTATGCCTCTATATAGTTTTATGTTTTAGTTTTTACTATGTAGTTTTTGACAGGCCAAAGACCGTCTACACCGAGTAAGGAGTCGCATTCGAAATCTGACAAACATTTTAGTCCGTGATTGTACGGTCAGAGAGATTAAGATTTTACATTTCTGGACAGATTTATTATGAGGTTATTTACCGATGTTTGACAGTTTAGGGATTGAATAATTATAGTTGATATAATTATGATATGTTCAAAAAAGATAAAGGGGTTGCGGCCGTATCAAGACGGCCCGCTTAAAACATGGCGTTGGTTTTGGAAAGTGCAAATGTGACTCTTCGCTCAAAACAACGAACGCCTTGTTAAGTTACTCACGACATCAACTAACAAAATACCAGTACCTTATAATAACAGTCCTATTGCCGTAGAATGTAACAAAGAATACGAGAATTTTAGTTATCTTAGTCACTGCGTGGTTCTCATACGACCACGTCAGAATATCGTATCTTGCGTACCCTTATACACTTTATAGGGACTTACAAACTTATAGCTCTGGGTTGGTATCCCATATTGACCCATATATTTAGATAAAGTCAACGACACAGAAGATAGAATAGTTCAACAAACTTGAATAAAGTAAGGTAGCATGCATCTGATCACGGGTCACGGGTCATTTAAGGCCGTGAGACTGGTTTCTTATCCGGATAATCCTGTGGATGCCTTGAGTGTAAGCCCTCCAGCCAGGGCATATAAACTTATAGATTAAGTGACAGCGCACTAAGGGCACCCTGTGCGGACTTCGGCGTAAAGCGCCTCTGAGAAGGGCAGCAAAGGGACAGGCGGGAACTGAGTGAGATTATTTAGGGGCTGGTTTAAAACTATTGCCTCAGCGTCACGGACAGCCTCGGGCAAGGGTCGGGGGAGGTGAGTGAAAGTCAATTAACTCTGATAAATCAAGGAACATGAGACTTACAGCAAACGGTTCGGCGGCTTCCTGAATAACGTATCCTTCGATGACATGTGTCAGTATGTTCGGTTTCACCATCGCTTTCGGCAGCCCCTTGTCTGCAAAGTAGTAAATCATAGGACCGCTGTAGTTTCAATAAGAGGGTAAATAAGCAACATAAATGTAAGCATAATATTCATGGCTCGATTGGGTCACCGTTTATCATGATTTTATTTACAGACAACGTACTTTTATTGATAGTAGGTATGACGAATCAGCAACGTTTTGAATAAGAAATAATTATAGTTTTTATTTACTGTTAATATAAATGAGTCGGCTGAAACCTGAAGTCGTATAAATACTGTTTATGCAACGGACATTGCTAGTATTGACATTTCGTAATAGCCACAGTACGTCGTTTTATGTGTATTTACTAGTACATATTATAAAAAAATAACTTAAACTTGCGCGAAAAACGATATCCATTGTCATTTGATTTGCTGCAGTCAGCAGTGATGTTTTTAACTTGTTTGTCAGCTTTTATAAATGTATTGCTGATGCTACAGTCAAAAATGTTAATGACTAAATTTAGCATGAACTGTTACTAAGTCAAACGCGTCACCTCTACTATATTTTTTTAAATTAATGAATAAGTTTCTAAAGAAATGTTTAAACTAGTAGTTGCTGGTCAAACGTAGAGTGGCGATTGATTTTGTAACAAAAAGAATTGTTGTCTACCGCCTGAACAGAAAAACACAAAAACTATTTTATTTGAGAAACTTGTAAAATGAAACTAAAAAAGTGACCCAATCAAGTCAGAAGTGGCGTTTATAAAAAAGTTCATACAATACTGACCGTGGGCCGCCTGACTCATATGGCGGGGAGTACACTGCGTGCTCTTGAACAGCGATGTCGACGACCCGGACGAGACCGGCGAGGTGATAGCGGCAGTCATCGTGGATGATGATGATGTTGATGAAGCTACTGTAGTCACCACCTGGAGATAAGTTTGATGTTATAGGTACGATATATGTTTGTGTTTGAAAGAATGAAGTCAAAATGTAATGCGCTCTCGTGAGATTTTTAGACGAACTTTATTGTATTGAGAATGTAGTTTAATAAGTAATCACTGATTTTTATTATTCATAAACAATTTTTTGGAAACTAAATTGTGAACACTTCATTCTTCTTCGAAAGTAAGATTTGATTGAAACTATAACGTCAAATGTTGGTTTCAATTAAATATCTTACATTTACAAGTCATATCACACTAATTGAGACACTAATATTATAAAGGCGAAAGTTTGTGAGTGTGTATGTTTGTTACTTCTTCACGCAAAAACTTCTGAACGGATTCGGATACAATTTGGTACACAGATAGTTTATAGCCTGGATTAACACATAGGATAGTTTTTATATCGATATTATCATCCATGTAGTGGGTGAAGCCGCTGGCAACAGCTAGTTGTCGATAAATGGTCAGCAGATCGGTATCTATATGCAATGTGCATGTGTATCTATCTATATGTATTGTGCATGTTAAATATTCTCACCTGTGGAGCAACAGGTGTGGTCTGCTGCGCACTGCTGGGCACCGGGGCAGTGCTAGTAGCCACCGACGTGACCGACGTGGCAGGCTTGGCCGACGTGGCCGACTTAGTCGACGTGGCTGACTTGGCCGACGTGGCCGTAGTAACGGGCGGCGTGTCCGTCGATGTGCCCTGGCTCTCGGTCTTCGCTGGAGTTGGCTTTGAAATTTCCATGGGCACCACAGCTGCTGTTATATATATTATTTAATTAATATTTTACATATATTTATTCAAATGTAAGTACAACATAATTGATCTTAAATGGATTGAAATAAATCAATGTGATAATGATGAAACTATTTTGTATTTTTTTGTATTTGTATGAAGCCACTGTCGTGGTGTGGACGTGTTATGAGGAGGGACGAATCGCATGTGACTAAAAGAGTGAGGAATGTAAATATAGATAGAGGGAGGGGGACCAAGGAAACTACGGATAGATTGTTTGAGGAATGATAATAATATGAAAAAAAAAAAAAACCTGTTGCTCCTTATAACACGGGACACGGGCAGGAAGACCCCATCGGGGCTGCGGGTTGTTAGAAAAGAAGAAGGAACATGTTGTTTTTAGTCAGTAGAAGTCTGACACTCCCTACCGCTCTGCCCAGAGCTGGAGAAGTCATTTGATGATTTCTCACCCTCCAAAAAAAAACAAGGGCAGGAGATGATGATGTATAATATGTTGAGTATGAATGTAGATGGCTACAAGAGTACAGGAAGACCAAAGAAACGATGGATGGACTGTGTGAAGGATGATATGGCTAGAAAGGAGGTGGCTTCTGAGATGACGAGAAATAGATATAGTCCCCGACACGTAACTTGGCAAGATTCGTTAGTTGCGCAGAAGTAATTTTTAATCTATTGCATAGATTCTATCGCGGGCCTTGAGTTGAGTTGAGCGTGGAGAGCGAATCCAGAGATTTCCTAACAAAAATATTCAGGATTCAGTATTCAACCAGGTTGCTATGGTTACGGAAAATAACAAGGTTGTCAACTGAGGTTGTCAAATTAAATAATTGTTTGTCTCTCTGCTTTCTCCTTCTAAAATATTCTTACTCGTATAATTTGTGTACAAAGTGTTTTAAATATGAATAAACAAAGTGCATTTATTAATGAAGAAAGTCACGAAAAAATTGTGAAAGAAAATGAGTGAGGAGTGAATACTCTATAAACATTCATTTTATTATTAGTACGCATCTATCATAAGTTTTATTGGTTTTTGCATTACTATTCTGCGAATCGGTCTAAAACGATTCGTTTTCTTATAAAATATCTAAAATAAAATAAATAATTTTCATATTTTTCAATGTTATGACACTAAACTTACGTCAGGCTGTCAATACTTTTTCTTTTAAATTTTCTGTCATAGAGTTTCTTACTAGCTTAGTTAGTCTATGAAGGTTAGTTTTGATTTATATAATGTACATCGCGCGAAATTCGAAGATCAAACTCTAACGCCCGGTTTCTGAAACGTACGTCAAATAATCAGTTAGTTAACAGATTGTCAAAATTAACAATCTGTTAAACAACTACGGGTTTCTGAAAAGCCATTTACCGTAAAATTAGCGAATCAACTGTTAACAGGTGATTTATTTTTTTGTCTGGCCACCCTTGCTAAAATCAGTCAACTTCATTCGCTCATTTATGTTTTGTTTCTGTCTAGCGCGTAGCTTTGTCTCTACCTTTTGACACCATGTCAAATTCAACTGTATAGGATAGAACAACAAACAGACCACAATATCAGAGAACAATAAACACGAAAATATTTTATATAAAATAGATAAAAAATCACACTCTCCAAATTAATTTACTCGCGTAACCCCATAGACAGACAGGGGAAGCGTCTCTTTAATACTCCAAAACACCTTTCTATAGGGTTTCTTGTTGCAATTTGTGCATGATTATATGCTTCTTCACCCGCTGTTCCTGGCTGTATAAATGGGGTCAACAGGTATTTACGACATGGGTAACCACTGTCTCCCAGTAAGACATTGTTGCCATACACTCCCATCTCAAAATCAGCACAGATGTGCGAATCATTGAAAATGGTGGTATCATGTACAGATCCCGGCCACCTACATATGTATAATTCTGATGTATAATTGATGATGTATAATTCTGCATCACAAACCGCCTGAACATTTAGTGAAAAATAACCTTTTCTATTGCGGAACAGTTCTGCAGATGGCCCGCCAGGAGACTGATTATATGTGTACAGTCAACAGCTCCAATCACATTGGGAAACCCACTGATGGCATAAAATCCATTCCGGGCCCTAGCCTGTTTTGCACTAGTTAGTGGCATTTTAATAAATTGGGGCCTTAATTTAGCAATTTCAGTCGACACCTTCTTAATTATGCGGCAAGCTGTTGATTTATGTATAGGTACTCTAATATTATCTGCCACAGATATTTGGAATCCTCCAGAGGCATAAAAATTAATAGCCAACAAAACTTGCTCCGCGGCGCTGATGGCGTGATTACGCTGGGTCATGGGTTCCAGGTGCATCTGCGACTCCATCAATTCAAAGAAAACAGGTTTTGAAATTCTGTATCGGTCCTTAAATTCTTTATCATTGTAATGGTTTACTGGGTGCATTCGCTCTCGAAACAGGCGAGTTTGCACCAGATCTTCCTCTTCACTAGATGGATATATCATCATCAGATAAATCAGACAACATTTTTATTGGGCACCTGTTAAAATTCACTGAAATATTGAAGTAATAAGTATAATTTGATTTGACACTCTGTTAATTGATCGATTTTCGCTAATTAACTGTCGATTAATAACTAGACATTGACGCGAAGTTAACATGAGAAAAAGCCTTCCGGAAACCGAAAATTACCATAATTCGAGATTTGACACTTGCAATGACAAATCACTGACAAACTGTCACTTTGGTTCATTCAGAAACCCAAACTGCGTTTAACTATAGATTAACAACTTATTACGTAATTTTTTCGATGACGCGCGTTTCAGAAACCGGCTGTTAATATATCGTTATTTTTGTTCAAATTTTTTGAATGAATTATTATTTTGGTGTGTAATTACACTATTAATACCTAATTATTTATACCTATTATTGCATAAGTTGATAAAAAATGCTATGCAATAGATTTACCGCGGCAGTCTCCGAGTGCCACACTTTTTTTAGGTCTCTTTATTTGTGGCGCGGGGCGCGGGGTATGAGGTCGCATACGCGCGTGTGATTGGTGCATTCAAATGCATACGTTCCGTTCGCTCCCGATTACACTTGCGGTGCACGAAACCTGTGTTGTTTTTGTTATTTCTTTTTGTTACGAATTTGAGTTGTTGTGTTTTAAATTTACTTTTTGTTAGTTGTTTTAATTTAGGTTTTGTTATTGTTTTAAATTAAGTTTTTGTTGTTTTAAATTTTGTTTTACTTTTAAATGCATATTTTTATTTATAACACCTAATAAATGTCACAAAGTCTTCACCTTTCTTTAAGGTGAATCCTCTAACCAGCCCGCGAAATTCAAATTTTCTTAAGTTTTTTGCAATTTGCAGGCCAGTGATAGGTGGTATGTTGATGAACATTTGATTCGCGGCTGTAAGACGTATAAAGTTACAGAATTTTAATCATCAAAACCATTAATACAACCCTCCGAGCTCATAAAGGTTTAAAAATGACTTTTTACAAGGTCAAAGCCATTCCGGAATCTTTATGAGCTCGGAGGGTTGTATTAATGATTTTGATGATTATAGTTCTGTAACTACATACGTCTTACAGCCGCGAATCAAATGTTCATCAACATACAACCTATCACTGGCCTGCAAATTGCAAAAAACTTAAGAAAATTTGAATTTCGCGGGCTACCCTGGAACATCAACCTTAACTTCATTATTAAAAATAAATTATGTCAATAACATTGAATAATGACAAGCAATCAAAGTGACCACTTTTTGTGGCACAAAGTGTATACAATGCGCGAACTTTGAATTCGAATTTCGAAACCTTGCCAAGTTACGTGTCGGGAGCTATAAGTATGGAGGAAGAAGACATGTTGCACCGACCCCAAATAAATTGGGATATAATAATAATAAACATTTATTTCAGGCTTCTAAGGCCCATAGGTAAAATACACAAATAACATAAAACAATAACAACAAACTAATACATATGAAAAAAACCTTATTAACTATAACTACACACGTAACGTTGACGGCGTCGTGTTACGCTGCGAGGTGTCACGTAATCGTCCCCGGAAACGTCGATATAAGACACCTTTCGGCCAAAAGTCCTCTTTTAGGTCTGTAGATGCTGGGTTGGAACCCGTACCACGAACGACTTAAAGTTGATGTTGTGGCGCGATTCCAACCTTTCAACCCTCAGAGTCCAGTTGGTCTTCACCTTCAAGTACTGCACGACTTCTTCAACCGTCGTGGAATGATGCAGATGAGAAAGGTATAGCTGCGTCGTAGGCACAGCTGGACGCAACAACATGTTGGGTCCACTCGGTGCGGTACCGCACAGGTTACAAGAACAGGGCCTCCTCTTCTTCCTTTCCACCTTCGTGAAACCCTCCTCATCAACTTGGTTCGGCAAGGAGCTCCGGACCTCAGGCAGGGCTGGTTGAGTACCCTTATTCAGAGCAGATATGGGCAGGAGAATGATGATCGTCGTTGTAAATAGATTCCTTACCAACGGTGGAGGTGCTGGTGGAGACGGCGGCGTCAGCGGTGGTCGCGGTGGTGACCGACACAGATATCGTGGTGGACGTGGCGTCTGAGGCCTCAGCCACGATCTGCGGTGTCGGCTGGATTTGCAGCACCGGGGGGGCCTTTAAATAGAACAAACGTTTATTTTAGACTAGTTAACTAATAGGTTTTCAAAAGTAAAACTTGTGATGAATGACGTATTATTTAAACATAGGCTTCTTGTTTGAGCTACATGTACGTACTATATTATAGCCCCATATATAGGAGTCGCTCTTCTATAGCAAGTTTGTTCTTTTTTTATTTCTTTTTAGTTTAACGAACATCCACGTGGGCAAGTTGCGGGCATCAGCTAGTACTATTATAAAGTAGTATATTTTGTTGTGTGAAGTAGTATGTTATTTTTTTGTCTGCTGGAAGATTTTTTTTGTGAAATAAGCAGTACCTTTGTGATTTTCTATTTTTTTTATGTTTTTATCCACTTTTTGTATTTTGTGTGTACATAAATAAATATATTTGTCAACATACCGCTATAGATGTAATCGGCTGTGTCTTATCTTCCTCGGTCTTGACATGCGTGACGATGGTGGCTGAAGCCGGCATGGGCAGCACGGAGGCCTGCACTGGCGCCGCGATGAGCCCCACGGTGCCCTGCGCGGCCTGCAGCGTCAACTGCGGAACACTCAGGGTGCTTGATACCTGTACCAGTCGACATTTTAGACCCACAGCGGCCCTACTATGACGTCTTAAAACAGTTCTTATTCCAGTGTGGAAACGTGACAGAACTATACAGGGTGTCTAGCGCCATCTCTTTTTCTCACTAGAAAAAGAACTGTTTTAAGACGTCATGGTAGGCCTTCAGGTCGCAATAGTGTATCGCCGTTTAAGTTCTAACACCACTTTTGATGTCGTTTGCTAGACAATCGAAAGATGATTGCAAATTGCAATATTTTTATGTTTTACTTAAGTTATCTTGCTGCGCCCAAACAGGGTAATTAATTCACTAGTTTTAATCCTTGCGTGTTACTATGGTTGTGTACATTGTGCATCAAATAAATTAAAGACGCATTGTTTCAGCCACTCGGAAACAAGCAGCGTCTCTATATAAATAAAAGTGTATTCAAAAATCTATGTAAAATTATGCAATCTTTAAACTCTGATGTAAAGTTGCTATTTTTGACTAAGGTGGTTTTAAAACTTTAGCGACGATATATTTTTTCTTTCTACTTAATACTCGAACGTTTACAATTTACTACACTAAAAGCGTTTTGTTTATTCTCCCCGTATCATATCAGAGACGTAGACAAATTGTGATTCATGCGTTTCGTTTTTCTCGCTCGTATTCTAAGCTACGGGGAGGATACTAAACTACACACGTACCAACTGCCTACTTGAACAAATACATCATGCATTTAATCACACTGCAACGATTGTGATATACTAGTAGGGCGCATTGTACTGGGCCATAATATGTAATAAGATTCCTAGCAGTGTTATTTCTAATGTTCATCATTCTGCCTAGCCTACCTAGGTTTCTAATTTAGGCTACTGGTACCACTACTGTTGGCTATTGGTACTAGGGTCTTCTTGTGCCTGTATAAATGTTTAGGCTAGTTCACTTGAGGATGAAGAATTCCTTGGATTGAAAACACTTGTTGATTGGACTTCAATTTCTTATATTTTCTACTATTTAACAAGGTAATAATGGCAAGTGTGGCTGCTATCACCACCGTACGAGAGAGAATAAAAAAGGAAACAGTCATAGACAACTTTCTACAATTAATGTTGCCCGACATAAAAAAATATAAATATCTGTGTTGGGATGCCAACACTAGGGGACCAGTATTTTACATGGGGCGACTGCCTATCTCACCTCTACAACCCAATTAGTGACAACCAGTTTTACAAAACTACCCTGGTTGTCAGACTTTCGGGTCACTGCCTCCCGTAACGAATGTCAAAGACCTATAAATGACAGCCGGAACCCACGGCTGAAACGTTATGTTTTGATTTGACACCCCATCCACAAACCGACCTAGGCAAGCGCAGCCTTAACTTTAAGATCGACAAGTATAATTTACCTTATTTCAAGGATTGATTTATAATTTCCCTCCTAATATTAACTTAATATAATTTTATATTGGCAATTATATAGAACCCAAAACGGATGTGACTGTCACTAAACTGCTACTACTTATCTAAAGGGGCAATCCTAATAAATTTGATCCTCTAAAATATAATTGATCTTTTTCTAGCGAAGCGGGGCTCCGTCGAGTGGGCGTAGAGAGGTTAGGTTCCAATCATCAGACGTAATCTACATCTACATCTCATTTTTTTTTGCGTAGTTATAAAGAGATTAAATTATCGATTCATTTAAATTATTTAAGGACGCGTTTACGAATTCTCGCGGTTCAATTTTAGGTATTGAGGCTTACTACTACACGTGCACTGGTCACACACACAGCGACAAGCTCGCCGCGGCGGAATTATGAGCGAAGTGACACGACTTGATTCTTGAGTCTTTTGTTTATTTTTTGCCGAGTAGTTTTTTACGTTACTGTGATAATATTATTATGTTTTTAAAAAGTTTGTACTGTGAAATGGAACAATATAAAAGTAGATACTACTGGACATTGGTCGGTTGGTAAGCCGAGTAATAATAAATAATTAATAATAAATAAATAATAATAATAAATAAATAATATTGAGCTAGGTATGCCGTGTTTGGGCTCGTTTTGTTAGTTGCTTTGAGATCTTACCTCCGGACTCCATGGAGTGACCTGAAGGTATACTTTGAAGACTTTTACTGGAACTAATAAACGAGTTGAGCTAGGTATGCCGTGTTTGGGCTCGTTTTGTTAGTTACTTTGAGATCTTACCTCCGGACTCAATGGAGTGACCTGAAGGTATACTTTGGAGACTTTTACTGGAACCAATAAACAAGTTGAGCTAGGTATGCCGTGTTTGGGCTCGTTTTGTTAGTTACTTTGAGATCTTACCTCCGGACTCAATGGAGTGACCTGAAGGTATACTTTGGAGATTTTTACTGGAACTAATAAACGAGTTGAGCTAGGTATGCCGTGTTTGGGCTCGTTTTGTTAGTTACTTTGAGATCTTACCTCCGGACTCAATGGAGTGACCTGAAGGTATACTTTGGAGACTTTTACTGGAACTAATAAACGAGTTGAGCTAGGTATGCCTTGTTTGGGCTCGTTTTGTTAGTTACTTTGAGATCTTACCTCCAGACTCCATGGAGTGACCTGAAGGTATACTTTGGAGATTTTTACTGGAACTAATAAACGAGTTGAGCTAGGTATGCCGTGTTTGGGCTCGTTTTGTTAGTTACTTTGAGATCTTACCTCCGGACTCAATGGAGTGACCTGAAGGTATACTTTGGAGACTTTTACTGGAACTAATAAACGAGTTGAGCTAGGTATGCCTTGTTTGGGCTCGTTTTGTTAGTTACTTTGAGATCTTACCTCCGGACTCCATGGAGTGACCTGAAGGTATACTTTGGAGATTTTTACTGGAACTAATAAACGAGTTGAGCTAGGTATGCCGTGTTTGGGCTCGTTTTGTTAGTTACTTTGAGATCTTACCTCCGGACTCAATGGAGTGACCTGAAGGTATACTTTGGAGACTTTTACTGGAACTAATAAACGAGTTGAGCTAGGTATGCCTTGTTTGGGCTCGTTTTGTTAGTTACTTTGAGATCTTACCTCCGGACTCAATGGAGTGACCTGAAGGTATACTTTGAAGACTTTTACTGGAACTAATAAACGAGTTGAGCTAGGTATGCCGTGTTTGGGCTCGTTTTGTTAGTTACTTTGAGATCTTACCTCCGGACTCCATGGAGTGACCTGAAGGTATACTTTGAAGACTTTTACTGGAACTAATAAACGAGTTGAGCTAGGTATGCCGTGTTTGGGCTCGTTTTGTTAGTTACTTTGAGATCTTACCTCCGGACTCCATGGAGTGACCTGAAGGTATACTTTGGAGACTTTTACTGGAACTAATAAACGAGTTGAGCTAGGTATGCCGTGTTTGGGCTCGTTTTGTTAGTTACTTTGAGATCTTACCTCCGGACTCAATGGAGTGACCTGGACGTATACTTTGGAGATTTTTACTGGAACTAATAAACGAGTTGAGCTAGGTATGCCGTGTTTGGGCTCGTTTTGTTAGTTACTTTGAGATCTTACCTCCGGACTCAATGGAGTGACCTGAAGGTATACTTTGGAGACTTTTACTGGAACTAATAAACGAGTTGAGCTAGGTATGCCGTGTTTGGGCCCGTTTTGTTAGTTACTTTGAGATCTTACCTCCGGACTCCATGGAGTGACCTGAAGGTAAACTTTGAAGACTTTTACTGGAACTAATAAACGAGTTGAGCTAGGTATGCCGTGTTTGGGCTCGTTTTGTTAGTTACTTTGAGATCTTACCTCCGGACTCCATGGAGTGACCTGAAGGTATACTTTGAAGACTTTTACTGGAACTAATAAACGAGTTGAGCTAGGTATGCCGTGTTTGGGCTCGTTTTGTTTTAGTTACTTTGAGATCTTACCTCCGGACTCCATGGAGTGACCTGAAGGTATACTTTAGGACAGATGCGGGAATAGACACTTGCGCGACTGAACTTTTACGCGACTTAATGGCCACTGAGCTTTACTCTGTAAAGTAAGCATAACATCACGCTTGTTATTACTTGAAGGTGGATTTTTTTACGAACGACACCCATGACGGAAAAACATTTTCCTGGCGCCATCTTGGATTTTTATTTTGACCTCATTTTCGTAATCAGCGACCCCAAGAACCATGAAAACGACACCCATGACGGAAAAACCAAAAAATCCACCTTCAAGTAATAACAAGCGTGATGTTATGCTTACTTTACAGAGTAAAGCTCAGTGGCCATTAAGTCGCGTAAAAGTTCAGTCGCGCAAGTGTCTATTCCCGCATCTGTCCTAAAGTATACCTTCAGGTCACTCCATGGAGTCCGGAGGTAAGATCTCAAAGTAACTAAAACAAAACGAGCCCCAACACGGCATACCTAGCTCAACTCGTTTATTAGTTCCAGTAAAAGTCTTCAAAGTATACCTTCAGGTCACTCCATGGAGTCCGGAGGTAAGATCTCAAAGTAACTAACAAAACGAGCCCAAACACGGCATACCTAGCTCAACTCGTTTATTAGTTCCAGTAAAAGTCTCCAAAGTATACCTTCAGGTCACTCCATTGAGTCCGGAGGTAAGATCTCAAAGTAACTAACAAAACGAGCCCAAACACGGCATACCTAGCTCAACTCGTTTATTAGTTCCAGTAAAAGTCTCCAAAGTATACCTTCAGGTCACTCCATTGAGTCCGGAGGAAAGATCTCAAGTAACTAACAAAACGGGCCCAAACACGGCATACCTAGCTCAACTCGTTTATTAGTTCCAGTAAAAGTCTTCAAAGTATACCTTCAGGTCACTCCATGGAGTCCGGAGGTAAGATCTCAAAGTAACTAACAAAACGAGCCCAAACACGGCATACCTAGCTCAACTCGTTTATTAATTCCAGTAAAAGTCTTCAAAGTATACCTTCAGGTCACTCCATGGAGTCCGGAGGTAAGATCTCAAAGTAACTAACAAAACGAGCCCAAACACGGCATACCTAGCTCAACTCGTTTATTAGTTCCAGTAAAAGTCTTCAAAGTATACCTTCAGGTCACTCCATGGAGTCCGGAGGTAAGATCTCAAAGTAACTAACAAAACGAGCCCAAACACGGCATACCTAGCTCAACTCGTTTATTAGTTCCAGTAAAAGTCTTCAAAGTATACCTTCAGGTCACTCCATGGAGTCCGGAGGTAAGATCTCAAAGTAACTAACAAAACGAGCCCAAACACGGCATACCTAGCTCAACTCGTTTATTAATTCCAGTAAAAGTCTTCAAAGTATACCTTCAGGTCACTCCATGGAGTCCGGAGGTAAGATCTCAAAGTAACTAACAAAACGAGCCCAAACACGGCATACCTAGCTCAACTCGTTTATTAGTTCCAGTAAAAGTCTTCAAAGTATACCTTCAGGTCACTCCATGGAGTCCGGAGGTAAGATCTCAAAGTAACTAACAAAACGAGCCCAAACACGGCATACCTAGCTCAACTCGTTTATTAGTTCCAGTAAAAGTCTTCAAAGTATACCTTCAGGTCACTCCATGGAGTCCGGAGGTAAGATCTCAAAGTAACTAACAAAACGAGCCCAAACACGGCATACCTAGCTCAACTCGTTTATTAATTCCAGTAAAAGTCTTCAAAGTATACCTTCAGGTCACTCCATGGAGTCCGGAGGTAAGATCTCAAAGTAACTAACAAAACGAGCCCAAACACGGCATACCTAGCTCAACTCGTTTATTAATTCCAGTAAAAGTCTTCAAAGTATACCTTCAGGTCACTCCATGGAGTCCGGAGGTAAGATCTCAAAGTAACTAACAAAACGAGCCCAAACACGGCATACCTAGCTCAACTCGTTTATTAGTTCCAGTAAAAGTCTTCAAAGTATACCTTCAGGTCACTCCATGGAGTCCGGAGGTAAGATCTCAAAGTAACTAACAAAACGAGCCCAAACACGGCATACCTAGCTCAACTCGTTTATTAGTTCCAGTAAAAGTCTCCAAAGTATACCTTCAGGTCACTCCATTGAGTCCGGAGGTAAGATCTCAAAGTAACTAACAAAACGAGCCCAAACACGGCATACCTAGCTCAACTCGTTTATTAGTTCCAGTAAAAGTCTCCAAAGTATACCTTCAGGTCACTCCATTGAGTCCGGAGGAAAGATCTCAAGTAACTAACAAAACGGGCCCAAACACGGCATACCTAGCTCAACTCGTTTATTAGTTCCAGTAAAAGTCTTCAAAGTATACCTTCAGGTCACTCCATGGAGTCCGGAGGTAAGATCTCAAAGTAACTAACAAAACGAGCCCAAACACGGCATACCTAGCTCAACTCGTTTATTAATTCCAGTAAAAGTCTTCAAAGTATACCTTCAGGTCACTCCATGGAGTCCGGAGGTAAGATCTCAAAGTAACTAACAAAACGAGCCCAAACACGGCATACCTAGCTCAACTCGTTTATTAGTTCCAGTAAAAGTCTTCAAAGTATACCTTCAGGTCACTCCATGGAGTCCGGAGGTAAGATCTCAAAGTAACTAACAAAACGAGCCCAAACACGGCATACCTAGCTCAACTCGTTTATTAGTTCCAGTAAAAGTCTTCAAAGTATACCTTCAGGTCACTCCATGGAGTCCGGAGGTAAGATCTCAAAGTAACTAACAAAACGAGCCCAAACACGGCATACCTAGCTCAACTCGTTTATTAATTCCAGTAAAAGTCTTCAAAGTATACCTTCAGGTCACTCCATGGAGTCCGGAGGTAAGATCTCAAAGTAACTAACAAAACGAGCCCAAACACGGCATACCTAGCTCAACTCGTTTATTAATTCCAGTAAAAGTCTTCAAAGTATACCTTCAGGTCACTCCATGGAGTCCGGAGGTAAGATCTCAAAGTAACTAACAAAACGAGCCCAAACACGGCATACCTAGCTCAACTCGTTTATTAGTTCCAGTAAAAGTCTTCAAAGTATACCTTCAGGTCACTCCATGGAGTCCGGAGGTAAGATCTCAAAGTAACTAACAAAACGAGCCCAAACACGGCATACCTAGCTCAACTCGTTTATTAGTTCCAGTAAAAGTCTTCAAAGTATACCTTCAGGTCACTCCATGGAGTCCGGAGGTAAGATCTCAAAGTAACTAACAAAACGAGCCCAAACACGGCATACCTAGCTCAACTCGTTTATTAGTTCCAGTAAAAGTCTCCAAAGTATACCTTCAGGTCACTCCATTGAGTCCGGAGGTAAGATCTCAAAGTAACTAACAAAACGAGCCCAAGCACGGCATACCTAGCTCAACTCGTTTATTAATTCCAGTAAAAGTCTTCAAAGTATACCTTCAGGTCACTCCATGGAGTCCGGAGGTAAGATCTCAAAGTAACTTACAAAACGAGCCCAAACACGGCATACCTAGCTCAACTCGTTTATTAGTTCCAGTAAAAGTCTCCAAAGTATACCTTCAGGTCACTCCATTGAGTCCGGAGGTAAGATCTCAAAGTAACTAACAAAACGAGCCCAAACACGGCATACCTAGCTCAACTCGTTTATTAGTTCCAGTAAAAGTCTTCAAAGTATACCTTCAGGTCACTCCATGGAGTCCGGAGGTAAGATCTCAAAGTAACTAACAAAACGAGCCCAAACACGGCATACCTAGCTCAACTCGTTTATTAGTTCCAGTAAAAGTCTTCAAAGTATACCTTCAGGTCACTCCATGGAGTCCGGAGGTAAGATCTCAAAGTAACTAACAAAACGAGCCCAAACACGGCATACCTAGCTCAACTCGTTTATTAGTTCCAGTAAAAGTCTTCAAAGTATACCTTCAGGTCACTCCATGGAGTCCGGAGGTAAGATCTCAAAGTAACTAACTAAACGAGCCCAAACACGGCATACCTAGCTCAACTCGTTTATTAGTTCCAGTATATCATGAGGTCACTCCATCAAGTTCGAAACGAAATTCGAATTATTATAATCCCTTTCTACCCGACTGTGGCGAATCCCAAAGGGAGCGTTATGTGATTTTACTTCTAAATAAAAAAAAACGATGACTAAAATCTTGGTTGTCCGTAGTGCCTACAAAATACGTAAAGTATCATGTTTGGTCAGTCAAATATTTTGTGTACGTACAGCGATCTTTTTCAACACGAATTTCTGGTAAAATCCGACATAGGTCCACTCACGACGGCGGCCGAGCGCAGACTAAATTTTACATTTCAATTATCCCGAGAGCAAAATGTATGAAGAAATTGACAAGTGTTTTTATTGTAGGTAATAATTTGAAAAATACAATGTTTTAAATACAAAAAAAATATCGGAACATCTAAAGGACTATATGTACCGCAATTCATTATAATTTTGGAGTTATAATATGCTGTAAATCTACCTAAAATGGTACCTATTCGGACCCTACTTTTTTACATTTTCTGCGATTATTGTGATGGGAAAAACGTATTTGTGCGAAATTTTTATATGAAGTCATACAATTCTTTTGATGGCAATCTGGAGATGAATAAATTATCTTTAAATTAAGACCACGATATCTTCACATTTGTGATTGCTTATACGTTAAAATGGTACCTAAAAACCACTTACATTTGTAGAAAATGAGAACGCGTCCTTAATGTCTCAAAGAAAGAGGACCAATCATTAAAATAGATGACCATTTAGATTTTTTGCAAAATTAAAACGTTCATTTAAATGCATGCCTTATATAAATGATAAGATATTTCACATTTACAACTTAGCATGCTTACAGCTGCAGATTTTTTCAGGGCATAGATATATAATGCCTATGGTATATCTGACAGGACATTATATCTCTGAATGATGTTTTTCGCTATACATGCATATTAATATTATGTAATACGATTAACAAGCAACGATTCGTTGAGGAACAAGTCTATTGTAGGGCCTACGACTATATACGATGTAATAACATCAACTGTGAAGGCGCTCCGTCACCGAGGATTGGCCTGTGATATTGTAACAAGTTCACTTGTTTTTGTACAAAACATCTTGGATTTACCAAATAAATCCAAGATTTTTGGTTTTACTCGCTGTGATCACGCACTTTAAGACGTACTGGAAATATGTAAGTATGTCCAATTTAAAATATAATAATTAATTAATAACACAACGATGGCAACACTATCGTATAAAAGATCTCATCTCATCAGAATCAGAATGATTTATACCCATTTGGTTTCCAAATGTTATTGACATTTGAAATAGAAAGTATAAAGAAAAAGTATGCGCTTTGTTAATAATTGTATTTTTCAAATAAGCACACAAAACGGTAATAGTGGATGTCTCCCGAACTGCATACTTTTCCTAGGAGATCTATACATCATTCCACAGTGTTACCATCAAATCTACTTTATTTAAATATACGACAATATAAAGAGAAGAATGAATAAAAAATCGATGATTTAGAATGAATGAAGTAACGTTTGCGAGGTTCGTGAGGCTACCTCATGCGCCAACAACGGAGAGACTTGCACGAGGGGCGCGCTCAGCAACGCCGTCCCGTCAAGCGCGAGTCCCGGCTGCCAACGTTTTACCACTCAAATATACATATATTACATACATAAATATACATAGGTCTATCAATAACCTCGTAATCAAAAATCTACAATATTTGGTACATTTTATTATCATACATATAGGACACTCGCTTACGCCTGCGGCTTCGCTCGCGTGGAGTTCGATAATTATCCCACAGGATCGTACTACCGTGATAAAATGTATCAGATGTGTTAATCTAGATTATAAACTATCTGTGTGCTAAATAGTATTCAAATCTGTGCAGTAGTTCGAACACAGTATATGGTACTTGAATGCCACCGTCAAGCTGATGAATTTTCATCAGACCAGAACATAGTGAAGCGATTTATGTTACAAGATCGGAGTACTGTACAAGTTTAGCTGGTGTGCTCATCCAGTTCGTACCGGTTTCAACTAACCTTGTGTACCTACTGGAGCTCGAATACTGGAGTGGAGCTCATAACAATAGAATAGAATTTATTTATTTTCAGGTAACAAAGACCTATTTATTTAGTAACTAAGTTAGTTGTAATAGTATGGATAAATAAAGTTTAAATAAACAAAGACCTAATTATACAAATACCTTAACCTAAATCTACATACTAATAATAAGTTTGTGTTAGTAAATATAACACTAAAACTATATTAGTATCACTTCACTTGTGCACTATGTACTAATGTACTGGAGTGTGAACTCACCGTCTGCATAGACGCGGAGTGGTTCATAGCAGCTTGTTGTTGAACGGCCATGCCAACGGATGTCTGGACCAAGCCGCTGCCAACCAGCGTCTGGAAAGTAAACATATCAATTTTGTTATTTCTCTTTTTTGTAACAGGGTTAATTATTTTATTATAATATACAAGTTACACTTGTAGCTAAATTAACAAGTTGGTTTTTGCGAGTGGATACTGACGAGTTTCGTTACGAATCGAAATATTTGTCTATAAATATGTTTCGTAAGGCATAAACCCTTTCGACCAGTGTTAAGGTTTAGGTTAATTACTACAGCAAACAAGTTGTAGTGTTTTATTTAAAAAAAATTTGTTCTCCCCTATTACATGGGGCTTTAACACAACTAGCAAAATGTGGATGTTATTAGGTATTCGGGGGTAACGGGCGTGATGTTAGTATTGTCCTTACTTGTGGTTGCTGCAAAGTCTGCATACTCTGTGGCTGTGTAGTACTGAGCTGGCCCACGAGCGTGCCAGATTGCCCCATGCTGCTCAACTGTCAAACAGAAACGCACCAAATGAGCAAACAACCCAATCTCTTTAACATTAAATTAAAAGCTATACAACAAACACAGAATCTCATGACGTTCAAGAGAATTTTGCTCTGTTATGTCCAATTATCGAGATGTCGAGCCCGTAAAATCAGGGTTTTGTTTTACTTAAAAACGTCACAAAATGACAATAAAAGCTCCACAACGTTAATAATTAGCAATAGTTAATTACCGTCATAATACTCACGGGATGTAATTGCTGCACCATAGATATGGTTTGCGGAATACCTGCCATGGGGAGGGTCTGAGCGACCGAGCCGACGGGCATAGTACCCTGTTGCATGCCCAGCGACATACCTGTGTATAGAAAACTTTTCTTTAATCTCCGATCTTGTAAAATGTAATGCAAGCTCGAGGAAAGAAAAGGCTCCGCAAAATAGGTTAGTAGGAGTCGGGAGTGTCGCAGTCATCTTATTTTAGGGTTCCGTGCGCCCAAAGAAATATGGGAGAGCATGTTTCGAAGTACAATGTTAAGTTTGTTCTTGGGTTGTTATAAAATTTTATTGTTCACCATGACTACGGAACTCTCCACTGTGTGGCCAGTTTTTAATTTCCCAAACGTTTATTAAAAGAGCCCTCTGTCTTAAAAAAATATTGATTTGTATAAATAATTAATTTCCTCATCAGTCAAGTTTTTATGTCAGAAAAGTGGTCAATATTTCATGAATAAAATTAACTTTGGGAGATAAAATATAAAAAATAAACATTTAATTCTTTAATTTAATTCATTTTGACAGTAAATTACATCTGTAACAGAAACAAAAAAATATTAATTTACTTTATTAGTAATACTTGGCTGTTTTTGTACCGTTGCCTTAAAAAAAAAGCACTGATGCCCGCGCATCGCTAATTTGTGAACAAATAAAAGATTTATTCGTTTAAGAAAGTCCGAGTTTTATTTATTTCCTCGCAAATGTGTTATAAAACGTCGTATGACATACGTGCGCTTTGATAATTACAGCCTCTGCTCTCTTGTAGCCCTCGCCTACGGCTCGGGCTAGCAATATCGCCTCGGCTGTAATTTTCAACTTACCGCACTTATATCATAATGTACTATTACTGGATATTAGTGGATAGGCTAATTGAAGTATGTATTTCTGAAATTTATTTGTGAATATGTTTACTAGATACTACTGGTACTCAAATTGAAATATATTTGTGTTTTTTTACTGGATATTAGTGGTTGGTCCGATTGAAATATCTTTGATGCTAGTTTAGCGATCGAAACGTTTGTATAAAGTATAATTATGAAAATTAAATTGTAAACTCATTAATTCATCATTTGTTTTGGTGGTCGAGTTCTTGTAAGTATGGGCCATAATATGGTGACTCAGGTTTTTGATTTATTTATATTTACGGCACTTCAACGACTTACTCGCTAAGAACATACAAAAACTTACATACACAAATAGTTATAGTCTAATTTTCGTTGAGTTTAAGGCTTTCAGCAATTATTGGTGCTATTTGTTATGCTGATGTGTTATGTAATGAAATGGCGCGTTGTATTTACTCTGTTTATGGTGTAGCATGGTGCGGGCGACACTTGATGACAAGATTTATGTTTAGTGATGGGAAATATTGTTATGATAGTCGGTATGTTATCTATATAAATAAAGAGGGAAGTCCTGACTGACTGACCGACTCATCAACGCCCAGCCCAAACCCTTGGACCTAGACAGCTGAAATTTTGCACAGAGGTTCCCTTTATAATGTAGACCAGGAATAAGGAAGGATTTTTCGAAATTCAACCCCTAAGGGAGTTAAATAGGGGATGAAAGTTTGTATGGAAAATCGTCATTTTCACGCGGGCGAAGCCGCTGGCAAAAGCTAGTAGAAAAATGAAATGTTCATTTGAGATCATGAAGGAATGATTTCTTTGTCTATTCTTTTCTCAACTATGTTGGGGTCAGCTTCTAGTCTTATCGGATGCAGATCAATGTCAGTATTTTATGTAAAGTGACTGCCTATTAAACTCCACACCCCAGTAAGTACTGGGTAATACGATACCTTTTGTTAAGATTGGTTGTCAGACTTTGGGGACTTGTAACGGCTGTCAAATATCTACAATAGGGGATCGGACTGACTCAAAAAAATATGATTCTGTTTAGTCCGTCAGTTAGATTATCGAAAAATATTGGATACATGTTTTTTGTTTTATCAAATTCAAAACAATAAAAATTTACGAAGATAAAGCGCGTCAAAGATCATGGAGTGGGGCTTGAAACGTCAATTGAAGGTACAAAATGTACTATCATTTGACGTCACACGAGTTTGCTTCGAATCGTCTTCATTTTTTGTTTACGTGAAAAAAGAAAAAATACGTGGTTAATATTTTTTGGAAATCTATCTGACGGACTAATTAGTTATTTTTTGTCCGATCTCCTATTGACAGCCGCGACCAACGGCTAAAAGTGCTTTCCGAGGCTCGGAGATGACTCGGTATGTAATGTATGGTCAATCATCCACAGGCCATCTTAGGCAAGCGCGGCTTTTGTTCCTCAGAAAAAGAAGACATTATGCAATTCAATTTTGTATGTGACGATTCTCAGGGCTAAAATCTCGTTTTCTTACTTTGTTACGATAAATGTCATTAAAAAAACGCGGGTTTTATTAAATTTAGTACAGTTATTACTGATTTCGGACTTTACGACAATCATAATTTGTATTATAATTATATTTTATCAGATTGTAAATCGCAGTAACGTTCAAGATTGAAAAAAAAAACGGTTCATGTCACTCGCACCATGCTACACTTCAAATAAAGTAGTTATGTCTAAATATTGTTGAATATGAATAGTGCGCTTTTATGTAGGTATGAGATTCTTGTTCGTGTAACATTGAAACATTTACAAACACATAATCGGTGTAAAAAGACACTTTACAAAGCTATAAGCCACGTTTTTATTTAATACAAGTTTACAACTCCACGACTCCTGTACTAGTTAATACATACACCAGCATACTATTTGAGTGCGTTACATTAAGTTCTACGGTAAACCTTTTTTTTTTTTTTTTTTGGTGGGTGGAAAATCATCGAATGACCCCCCCTGCTCTTGGGCAGAGCGAAGGGGAGTGTCAGACTTCTACTGACTAAAAACCGAACCCATGTTCCTTCTTTGCCTTTGCGCCGAGGCCACGTCATCTAGTACAAAAATCCGCGGCCCCGACGGGCTTCTACGGTAAACCGTGATTTTTCACTCCAACAATTTTGTCGTTTCCCAGCCAATTGTTTTTTTTTGCGCTATGTCATTCGGCTTTGTGAAAGGTCTGTTTACACCTTGTTTTATACATACACGAACACCGACACCCAGAGTATACAGTCCGTGCGGGAATCGAACCCGCGACGCGTATCGAGCCGTCTTGGGAAACCAGGACACACACATAATAATTAGTGAACTTACGTGAATTATTGATACGATGAAAAGTAGGTCCAACGACCTAGTTGTAGATAATGTTTGTGAGTTTACCTTGTTGCTGATAATGCACCATTTGCTGAGTTTGTTGCTGTTGGTGAAGCAACTGCTGTTGTTGTTGCTGCTGTTGCTGCTGTAACATTATAACAATTATATCAACATGAGTTCAAACATTCCATAATTCAAGATTTCAAGATTCTTTATTTGCTTGAAATATGGTACAGTATGGTCTTAGAAATAAAAAAAGTTTCACATATTTCGCTTACTACATTCTAATGTGCAACTAGATTGCGATATATTGAATACGCTCTATCGATAACGATTGCGTTAAATGTGTTCGCATATATATCCCGATAGCTTCTTAACAATAACAAATTCTATATATATATTATAGTAAAATAGTGACCTGCATAGCCTGTTGCTGCAACAAAGTCTGTTGCTGCATATTCTTAGATTTGTCGTTCGGCATACCCGTGATTTGCGTCATCTGGCTTGGATTCATCAGCACAACCCTGAAAAAAGCCAAGAACATATTAATTATTTAATCTACCCAGTCAAGCGAAACGAATAGTAATATTAAGTCATTTGTACCATTTCTTTTTCGCGGGCCGGCCAACAGGCTTGCTGGGCCGTCTCACCGAAGCATTAAAACAAAATTAATTCTCAATGGTAATAAAAGAATCAATGCTATTAAGTATAGAAGCACATGCTGGGAACACAACACTGCGTAAGAAAATATAGATTATTGTGTGACGTCAGGTATTTTGGCAGCCACCACCTACAGTTTAGACCCAGTGACACTGATCCAAGCCAGTAGTGCTCCAGTTACACTGGCTTGGTTTTCTCATGTCGGGTCTGAAAGCAAGCTCAGCGAGGCTCCATCATCATTGCGTCAATCATAGATCAGGGACATTTGTGAAGTCAGGAATTCTAGCAGTCAAATTAGGACCCAGTGACACTGATCCAAGCCAGTGACTCGCTTGACTGGCTTGGTTTTCTCATGTCGGGCTAGAAAGCCAGCTGAGCAATAGATCAAGGACATTTGTCAAAACCGTCACACAAAGACCTGCGGTCAGAAGCCTATCCACAGATGACCGCTGGTCATAAGACCATTGGTCAGTAACCCAACTGAAAAAGCGTTGGTTACAAAACCATTGGTCATTAAAACATTGGTCGAAAGAAGTAGCACAAAAGCGGGGAAAGCATGGGGAAGCTAACAGTAATTGGGCGGATAACTTACTGCTGTTTCGGCTGTTGTATCTGATGCTGCATCTTATTAGTCTGATTAGCTGCATCTTGCTTAGCAGCCGGCGCCGGCGAGCGGAGCGATGCTTTGCCACGTTGCTTTGCCTGAGACAAGGACGGAGTTACAGAAAATGGGAATCAAGAATTGAAGTTACAAATTGTATTTTCCACTTAGATTTTTGGATTTCCGTATCAGTCACAGAATACCATGCCGCTTTTGAAGATCGTTTCTTTCATACGTATTTTTCAAAGGCTCTTTTTTATCCCCATAAGATGTAAGAGCCTCCTGGTGTATTCTATAAATACGACCCATCCAATTTAATTTGAGTTAGTGTTAACATTTGCGTGCTTGACAAGGATTTTACTTTATTCTGGGTCAATTTCCAGACTTAGATATGTTGCTGACCTTTTCTTAAGAAGCAGTAAGTGTGACTGATATTTCAAGTAAGTAAGAAATAAATTAAAAGTCAACCGACCTGATTCTGCGCTTGGTTAGCGCTGGTTTGTGTTGAGACGGACGACGCTGGGCCGGGTCGGATGCTGCTGGATGGCAAAATGTTCGAGAGCGGGCGCGGCGCTTTAGTGAGCCCATCGGACGAAGCACGAGGCTTTGATGTCGTCGATGTAGCACAGGCCACACTCACACCTGAAAGATATTTCAAAAATGTCAATATTTTATACGGTTCAAGGTTTTAACGTGCAGTATTAACAACAACGCTACTCAAAAGCACTTGCTCCAAGCAAATGAAAAACAAAAACACAAATAGTTAATAATCGCTTAGCAATGCAAAGGCAACATTCGCAATTAGAAACAAGGGAAGCACAATACAATATTGTTGTACTAACCTGTATGTTGCACATTCTGTGGCGAGTGTTGTATGAACATCGAGGGCGGAGCGTCGGGCTGTGTGCCCCGGATGAAGATAGGGTTGGGGGCCAGTAGTCCCCCAGCGGGCAATGTCCCTGCTTGCAGTCCCCCGGCCCACACCTGAGGCAGAGCCCCCGAGATCTGCCACGGCGCAAACTGCATCGTTTGACCACTCTGCGGGACAGACCACTTCGTTAGACAATAAATTATATATTCACTAGTACGTAGAGTTACATATAAAATTATAACAGTTTATTCCTTACATATTAGCTTATTTAGTAGAGTAGCTAGTTTTGACGACCAAAAAAATTATGAGGAGAATATTTATGCTGTTTAGACAAGGTTAGAAAATATCATAACCACGACCCGACAAGTGCAATGTGTACCCGCGTGTATACACACTGCACTGGGTGCAAAAGTACCCCTAACGAAACTGAAAGGAGCTTGTTCTCCTCGTCATTGCGATTTTTTTTCTACGCCATACATGGGAAGCTTTTAGTTACGAATATATTGGGGATTATAGTTGCAATTTTCACACCTTTTTTTAAAACTACTTTTTATGTTTATAACTTCATTTTAAAAACTTCCATGACTCCTTGAAAATGAGTTTTGCCATAAAAAGAGATTTTGTATTACAAAAAAAATGTTTCCTGGTAATAATTTTCACGTGTACATTTACTTCGCTTTGGCTTGTTGAAGGGAAGGACCCTTCAACAAGCCAAAGCGAAGTAAATGCTTACACTCTGTATTTATTTTCTTATTACATTGATATGCTCACGTATAACTACCAATATAAAAGGTGCTTTTACTATCGTCGGCAGTACCCATACAGTGTCATGTTTCTAATTATTTTCTGCCGTCATCACACTGTGTGGGACGAAACTTAAAACAGTGTGATAAGTAAAACCATATTCTGAAATATACATGGATCCATTGAGGCAGTCATAATCGAAACTAGCACCACCATCTTGTTTCTTAATACATTTTGAAAAACAATAGCAATTTATATAATAAATATAAAAAAGATGCACATTTTCTCGCATACGTCATATTAGAAAGTGTCGTCAATAAAACTAACCAAACTCTTTTTTGTTTTTTGGGGTGTGGGAAATCATCAAATAACCACTCCCGCTCTTGGGCAGAGCAGAGCGAAAGGGAGTGCCAGACTTCTACTGACTGAAAACCACCCATGTTCCTTCTTAGCCCTTTATGTCGAGGCCGCGGTATCTCTTTCGAACAATCCGCAGCCCCGACGGGAGTTCTTATTGCCTTAACACAAAATTCGACCATAAGACCTGATGAAGTTGCTTCTTCGAACGCGAGCAACACACTTTACGTCCCCTTTCCAAATTAATTTCCGAAAAAGAATAGTCAATTGTCACAAAAAGTTAAAAGTGCGTACAATTTTTAATTGTGCATTCTTTTTGGTGGTCGTTTTTGAGAAGTTAGGTGAACTAGGGTTTTTTATTTTTAACGTTATTAGTCAATAATATTCATTCGCGTGCCAAGAGATCCATGTACCATGATATATAAAAACCTCATATGTATTGAAATAAGACACTGTTCTAAAGACACAAGGCTTACTGCTGCACTCAGAGACTTAATGATTACTAAAGCCATCACTTAGTAAGATAACTTATGATACCGTATGTCAAATCTTTAAAAGTGACGGCTTAAGTAATCATTAAATTTCTCTGAGTACGGCAGTAAGTGTTGTTGGAGCTCCCTGATTCAATGCCTCAAATAATGGTTTGATAGCCTTATTATCATCATAATAGGGGATCGGACTGACTCAAAAAAATTGAATTCTGTTTAGTCCGTCAGTTACATTATCGAAAAATATTGGATACGTGTTTTTTGTTTTATCAAATCTATAAAAATTGCCGAAGATAAAGCGCGACAAAGATCATGGAGTGGGGCTTGAAACGTCACTTTGAAGGTACAAAATGTACTATCATATGACGTCACACGAGTTTTCGAAGCACTGTATCGTCTTCATTTTTTGTTTACGTGAAAAAAGAAAAAATATGTGGTCAATATTTTTTGGAAATCTATCTGACGGACTAATTAGTTTTTTTTTGTCCGATCCCCTATTATTGTTATGATCAAATCATCTCGAATTTCGTGAATGAAATTCATATATTATTCGGAGTTATAAAGAGTTAACGACTTAATTAACATACCATCATTAGGATTTAAATCATGAGGCTGTTATTTTTTATACCCACCCACAGAAATAGATATACCTAGATAATGCAAGAGCACCTACTTCGCGTGGCAATTCGCTTGCCCGATTTAAATATTTAATACTTACTGCAATACTCAGAGATATTAATTTATTACTTAAGCCGCCACTTAGTAAAGAGTTGACATAAATAAAACCTTCACTAAAGTGTCAATTCTAAAAATCAAAAAAATAAATAATATTACAGATGTTTTTGTGCGAGTATGACACATTTTTTCAGTTAAAATTATGCTCAAAAAATGCACGATAACTATGCCGATGGGTTTCTAAATATGCATTATTTTAAGTAAATGCATTTTGCAATTATTTGTACATAATCCGGTCTCCAGAATAGTAATTAATTTTTTTACCATAGAGAACCGCGAATATTTTTAAGATAAAAAATACACGGCATATTATCTTATTTGGTATTTTTTTTAAATTATATTTTGCTAATTTTAACTTCAAATAATTATAGTCAGCTTAATTAGAGTTACTCTTATTTAAAGCTCCTGGTCGCTGACTTGCAAAATAAACAAGGGATGGCAACAAACCTAAAAATGTAAGATATTATATTTCATTGCACATGTACTGTTGACTTTCAGATATCATATTATGGATTTCTTTGACCATTTTATATTCGTTTTCTGTTTTAATGACATAAATCCATAATAATAATATGAAATCACTTATAGTCGCACGGCGCACCGGCAAAACATCTTAAAATATTCGCTTATGCATACAACTTAAATAATTTAAAGCTCTAATATTAACTTTAAACTAAATTGAGCTTAAATTATTTAAGTATTAAGCATAAAACACTCTTAAATAATCTAAATTTAATTAAGTATTCGTCAATTTTCCATAACATTACCAATTTTAACCTTTGTATTAATTCCACATTGTCAAAGGGACTATGTCATCATCATCTGACTGTCTTAACCAATATTATTTGGGGCAGCACAACACGATATTTCTTTTATTCCCCTCTATCAACCGTCACGTTATCATTCTCTCCACTACATTTCCATTCACTCTTACCTTCATATCATTCCATTCAATACCATCTTTTTTTCACATTCATTCATCAGTCTCTTAGTCACATGCGCTTCGCCCCCCTCCTCATTATATACACAAACTACCCTTTCAACCGTTACTGATGCAACTTTCAAACATCCTCTAATATATGAGTATATTAAAAGAAGTTCGATCATTGATAAAAATCCTGGAAAATTGACGATGAAAGGAACTAAAACTAGAAATTCATAATATTGATCAAGGTCTACAAACGTATCGGAATCACATTACACAATGACTTGTATATTGAATACTACATTCACACATTACCTGGTGAAATATGAATTCAATATAGATACAGCTAGCTCTGTCTAAACCGAGTGATGTTGTGTTACGTGAATGCGATACAGTTAAGTCTATATACCTTAATGAAACAGTTGAAATAGTAGGTAATTTTGTAGTACCTGTAACGGACTGATTATCTGCGCCTGTGTCGGCTGCTGAGTGCCCAGCACAGGTTGGGAGACCTGCACGCACTGGGCCTGGACCGGCACGGTCTGCGTGCCTCCCGTGCCTGCCTTGCTACCGACCCCCTTGGCGCCACACTGTACGGAAAGTAAGTGGTTAGTTCACGATGTGGTTTAAGGAAAAAGAGGTTATAGAAGCCCTAGAACTTACTTGTAATTTTGCTGTATTATACGATGATGAAGTCAAATGGGAAAAAACTACGTAATAAAACATAAGTGATAAAAAATGCTACAGCTGAACATGGAATACCGGCAGGTAGTTAAAATAGGCACTAATGCAACCATATTGATTCCTAATTACACCATTTAAACCTTTCCATAAACATGAACCCCCACCCCCTATCAAAATCATACGAGCGACAAAAGATCCCTCCCGTACTGTAAATTGACAAGCAACGAGTTTTACATAGTCGTAATTTGATCAACGTTGTCGTCAGGAACATAAAATGTTTTCAAGGAAAATATGGATGCCTATAAAATCTGAGATTAAATTAATGGGGAGAGAGAAGCCCTTATACTTTGAAAAGGCAATCATAGACGTTTTTTTATGATTATAATAATAATAATAATAATATTCCACAACTATCACACAACGCCATCTAGTCCCAAGCTAAGCAGAGCTTGTGTTATGGGTACTAGACAACTGATAAACATACTTTATATATTTCTAAATACATACATATTATAGATAAATTACACCCAGACACAGAACAAATGATCGTGCTCATCACACAAACATTTGTCCTGGGTGGGAATCGAACCCACGACCTCCGGCATAGCAGTTAGGGTCACTAACCACTAGACCAACAGGTCAGTCAGAGTCAGAGGATTCATGCAAATATTTCTAAAGAAGCTACTAATTTGTTTCATCTATCAGATTTAATTATTTGATTTAATGAGTTTGGTTAGGTTTCATTCCATTTCATCTCATTAAAATTCATTTACATTTCATATCAATAAAAAAAATCTACTGAAGACTTGGCTGTATGGGCATAGTTCCCTTTGCCTACCCAGAATGGGTGAAGAAAACAAAAGAAAAAAAAATATCTGCTTAAATTCTTTTACGGTTAGCGCCATTTTCCAAAAACGTTCTTAACGTTCGTTCGTAATTTTTTCGCAACTGTATTAAAAATAGTTGTTCAGTACACGTGCGGAACCATCATTGCAACTTGTTCCGACTGTCAACCCTCACCTTCGGCTACGCCTCGGCTCGGGTAGACATTTGTCGGAACTCTTTGCAATGACAGGCTTTCCGCACTTATAATGAAATATACTATTAAAAACTTCGTCGAGCTCATGTAGTATGCAGGTTTTACTGTACATAAATGCACTTAGTCAATGTACTCCGTCCGAATTCTAGTATTATTAGTAAATCTATTTTGGAGCCTAAGCTTTGAACATAAAGGTGCACTCAAAATCGTTGAATTCGATTCAATGAACGGACGGAAAATCAACTTTTTTAATAAAAAACGGATGGATTATTTTTAACTGAAAACTTAAATCCAATTTTTACACGAAACAAAACTTACATAAACCGTTCAGTCAAATTGTTGCTACTTTTAATAAAATCCTTTTTCACTTCTCATGCTCTGAAAGTTCTTATTTGTGCAGGATATAGGCTGCACAAAATCGAATTTTGTGCACAAGGGCATTAACGTATCTACTCATAAATGTATCTTTATTAAGGCAAAGAAAATGAGCCATACAGCCAAACACAATAAGAAGTTCATAGATAGAATTTGTTATTTTATAATATTTACTTTAATTTATTTGCCTTATGTGTTTTTTATGATACTTAAAACATATTTTTTTTTAAATTCAAGTACGGTAAGTTATTTAATTAATTAATGAAAATTATTGTTACAAAATTAATTTAATAGTAGGCTGTATAGGTCTGCAAGCCTAATATCAATTTCGTAAGATTAAAAAAAAAACAATTTCCTTCAGTATTCAAAACTGTACAAATTTTACTTTGAATTTTAATTAAAGAAATATGTTATACTACTGTTTTATTTCCTCGCATTCGAAGTGAAAAGCAGAATTTATAACTCGTCCACAAAACCATTTTTATCCTCGACATTACTATCAGCCCTCGCCAAGTCTCGGATAAAAATGGTTCGTTTTGTGCACTTGTTGTAAAATCTACTATTTCGCTTTATACGCACTCTGTCCGTCCGCGAACTGCGCATCCACTTTTGAATATAAATAATATTACTTTACAAAATGCTTTAATCTATAATAGGTTTCTGTGAAGTTGAACAAAGACACCGATGATTACACTTCATATTTTAATTATTGGATAAATTAATATACTTTGTAAAAACACGAGGCAGTTTAATACGAACAGCTCCGACGTTGCCAACTTTGACCATATTATTTTTCTCAAACCTTGTTATGCTATATTAATAAAAGCCGGACACAATATAATTGAGTCATATAGAACCAAAGCTCATTCCACACATGCCGAAGGCAAGCGCCTTCGGCAAGCATGTGAAGATCGTACCTTATGCATGTCAGATTGTTTCTGTTGCCCGATGCCGGATACGGTGGACTGTGAGTGAGCGGGCAGGATGCTCGGCTGCGAGTTGATGACGCCCAGGGGACTGAACACGAACGTCTGGTTCTGCGTCGTTGGGATAGCCGGGATCGTTGTGTATCCCGGGAACGGCGCTGACGACACAACAACACAACGCTATACCACACTACTCATTATATACTCACACTAATGCAACACTTCACGTCACAACTATGATGAGCACGATTAGAACCGTGTAAAGCAAAAATGATTTAAAGAAAACATGAAAAATAAACCGTCACACACAATATAATACCAACACTAACAAATAGGTAACTCAAGTATTATACAATGCGTGGGAAGCCAATAAAAAGCTGCACTTGCAATGTGATACATTAAAAAAGCATACGTTTGCGTTGAGCATATAAATGCATATGAACGTTGCTATTATTTTAGAAAAAAGATTTAAAAAATACGAGTGGAATTATTGCCAATTAAAATAGATTGCTCAAACAAACTAAATAAACGACAAAAACAATTCCTCATGAAATAAATGGACATTCACATCTTCAATCACGATACTCATAATAAAACATTTTGAAAATTGTATAAACCTTGTTCCTGATACGTAGTGAGACCTGTAAAATTTACTGAAAAACTAAATAGTGTAGAAGTTCATTTCGGCGACTGGCCGTGTTCATATTACAATGGGATTTGATAGCTAGAAATGTGCGCTAATACATAACGTTACTGGCTAAGTGGCGTGCAGTGAATTAATTATGACAACTTTGGACCGTGTACTGTAAGGTTTTATAGCTTTCAACCAATCTTGATTCTCAAAGGATTTTGAAAATATTAGTTTTCACAAGGCACGGACTACCGACTCAGTTTTATTCATAAATGAAAGTTTAGACCACTTTAAAAGTAAAAACAAAATTTGGTAAATTGAATTCCTTTTGATACTTTGATCGATTTTACTTTTCAATTTCATTTGATTTGAAATTTCTTACAGTACAGAGCGGTTTTATTTATTTAGCATTTAAGCTGCAGTTGGAATAGAAAAACAAATATTTAGAAGTAATTGCGCCTGAATCTACTGCATAAACCGCTACATATAATACTGTGTGGCAAGTGATTAGTGGTGAGAGCAAGTGAGTAATTAATGGGCTGGTGTTGAATCGGTTCACATTCGCGCCAGTAGTAACATTGCAATACGAAGCCTTTTGTTCTATAACACTGAATGTAGGCTGTACGTTTGGCATAGAGTCAGCTTGGTCAGTAGGTAAGGATATAATGAAAGCGGGGGCAGCGTTATTTTACAGGACACGCTCTTTCTAATCACGTTATTTTTCAGCGTGGCCGGATATACCCCGAAAAACTGGTTTATTAACAAAGTAACGTCGGCTTATGGCACACACGCTGTGCACACACGTCTAAGGGAAGTGGCCAATTTAGTGCTAACACGATATGGAGCCATCGATCGTTATTTGGTGTATGGTTTATACGGTAAAGCTTGGTCAGAAAATTGCCGGTGGGGCTCTGATTACCAGATTCTGATAAATAAGGTATTCGTCAGTGTACGCAGTACGCAGCCAGTCTGACCTGTCTGTAGCAGTATGATCGTTTAATTTTTTGTGAAGGTTTCAGCGTTATTTTGTGAATTATGCCAATAATTGAATAGTCTATGGTCCAGTGTGTTTGTATAGCGTACATTAAATAAAAAAAATTACACAATATGCATAGAATAGTAGCAAATATTGATAAATACAGGGGAAAATCAAAACAAATAGTTTTATCAATATCATTTCTAGTTGGGGTAAGTAAATAAAATATAACCCATGCGCCCGTTAGGACAGTCTAGAAGTATTCTAAGGCTATTGGAGTAGGAACTTACCAGCCTGTCCCTGCAGGACTTGTTTGCCCTGCGTGGTTAGCATGTGGGGAGCCAGTTGGTTACCCTGGAACGGCTTCCCGGCGGCGATCACCTACACAACAGGCTTTTAGTTACACAAAATTCTACAAAAAGGAACGTTCTTGACTGCGCCACTACAGAGTATCTTCAAGACAAGACATTATTTCGATATTAGTACGATGAGCTCACAACTAGTTGGTATGGTGGCAAACGGAAAACTGTATAAAATGGATCTGAATACACTCATTCATTCTAATGCTATTCGATAAAGAGGTGACTTTAAGTAGGCTGCGAACGCAACGTCATAGGAATAAATCGAATTATTCGTGTTTATGCGACTGTTCTGGACACTTGTGACCAACACTTTAATGCGAAGTTTTATTATTTTGCGTGTCTAGTTTTACAGACAAAACAAGTCGGTTGTGTTGTACATACCTGTATTTGCTGTGAATTTAAACCGGGATGCAGGGCGATATTGCCTGGCATCAGTAAGGGTCCCTGCGCGTTGTACAGTTGCTGCAAGTACGTGCTGTTCTGCAGAGGTTGCTGGATCACCTGTACGCTCCTGTGGCCCCATTCCGCGCTACACAAAGTATTATACAGTGTTACCTTTATAGACTGATGATTATTTGTTGCATCACTCCTAACAGAAAGACCGTCGGCCGAACCGGGCGCTTTTATTATTTAATTTGTCGACCCCTACCGCGTGTCTGAAGTTACAAAGGGCGCATCTCGGTTCTCCGAACAAATGAGTGCCAAGAATGCGCCGATATTATACGGGGGTCGAACGTACGATGTTTTCCTTCACCGATGTCAGAGATGTCCAAACTGAACTTGAGAAAGTACTTAAACTTTTTATGAATTAAAAAAGTTAGAACATTGGAAGGCCTTTGTCCAACAGTGGGACAGTGGGACAGGGTGGTATAGCTTTTACTCGCCACTTAACCCCCGTTATGTATGGAATGTATACACGGGAACGTTTTAAATGTAGCCTATAACACTCGGAACTTGTGTAGCTTCCCGTTAGTGAAAGTATTTTCAGTATCAGAAGTTCCAAAGTTCACCCCAACCACAGAATCCTACAAACAACCTCAAAAACAAAGGATACATATTTACATAAGTAAAGAAGAAGTCATATAAATTTTAAAGAACTTTGAGTGGCCCAGTTAATGAATACTTAAAAACTGTCTTCAACTCTATTTTAAATAAAAAAACAAGGTAAAAAATTCTATAACGAATGTACTTTTTATTTTCTGATTTTCCGTACAAAGTGTAACTTCGTCGAAGCTTCAATTTTTAGGCAAAGAGTTTTATGTTTTCACCTTTTACTGAATAAATGAAATGTGGAGGACATCTGAATGAAATGTTTACACCCACAATAATACTGAGAATAAACGAGGAAAAAATATTGCGCAAAATGTCATGTCCCTATTCTATACGCTGTCGACTTCTAATTTTATATTCATATTAACCTGTCTGTTTTCCTGATGCGTAGGTTTAGGAAAATAGGTATAATACTTACATAAATACATGTTTGTGTGATGTATCTACCTATTCTGTAACATTTAGCGAAGGATTGAAGTACCTCAATAACAATGTTTAATTTATACGTTAACAAGATTGAATGATTCTATTTAAACCGACTTCTAAAAGGAGGAAGTCATGTTTTCCATCAGCATCTTTCAATGTATGTTCACAGATTTCGTGATGACTAGTCCAATTTAAGTCATTCTTTTTACATTCGGTAGAGGAAGCTCGCGTGGCAGGCCCATATTTGTTTGATGTTGTTTGTTTTTATGATTTATGGTCTATAATATGTAAGTTTTCCACTTTTAAAGTGGAAAATGTACTTAAATTTTTACCAAAATATTTTAGATACAGACTATTTTTGGTTTTGTTAGCACCTCAAAGTCCCAGTTAAAACCTCTTGGTCAATATTTGATCAGAAGTCTGCTACTCTTCAAATATGCATAATAATATCTGACTACCACTCAATATTCACAGTGCAGTGGAAATCGACGCACTATCTATATAGTATAACGCTACCACGAATTCGGCTCTTCATTAGGCTGCCGCCTAAAATAAAGCGTCGATTCGTGGTAGAAATTTTTGTTCGATACTGAATAAATTAAGTCGATCGAAATGGGTGATGGAATAGCAGATTTTTGGTAAAACCTGTAAATTCATATGTCAAATGAATGAGAAATGTGTTTTTAAAACTAAAGTGTTACCTGATTTGCTGAGGATGCTGCGTGTTCTGAGGCAGGCTCTGCAGCGGTGGCATGGTAGAGAGACCCCCTGCCTGCTGTTGTATCCCAGCGCTGGCCTGCTGCTGTACCTGCGTCAGGAAGCATTGGTTCAATGTCCATTTTACTTGGGTATTATACTCGCTCAATTTCTTTAAGTATTCATTGGACATGAGGGTTGGGTTATAAAGGGTACTGTCAAGATATCAGCACTTTTCAGGAACAACTTAAAAAAAAAAAAGAAAGTCCACTGCCCAAACTTGAATTTTAAGCTCTTTTTTGTGACAATTACCTACCTGGTTATGATTAGTTTCAAAAAGAAACATAGTACTATTTTTGGTCAAAAAAATCTTGTTGTTTTAAAAACCAGCATGGCACACAACTGACACAACACAACACTAGTTGTTATCGGCCCGCGAGCACGAGGGGAATGGCGAATAGATCCGATCAGACGACACACATGGAGTTAAGAAGCTAGAAAAAAAAATACATACCGTTTCTTTTTTTGTTGTCTCTAAAGATGTGTTATAAGTACATGCAGATAATTTAATGTGTTAAACAGTATATCAGTTCGAAACTTAATTAGGTAATATATCAGTTTATCAATTAGTTTGATGTAATGGGTACCAGCATCGTACAACAACAAAAACAAAAAATAAATATTACTTTAAGTATCTACGCGCACACGAGTGCTTATTATGATTTAAGAAAAACCCTGTTAAGATTGCACTTTAATGCATTTGAAAGGACAAGGAACGATTGATGGACTGCTACTCTGATATAAGTAGCCGTCGTACTTCTGTATAGACTCATGAAATGAGACTATACAGAAGTACGACAGAAGAAGACATGCAGTGGTGGTTCTCTAGTAACAATACTAGCTACTCGCCACTGTTGACTCTAGCTTTCAGGAATTACAGCGCTAGTGGTTTGGGAATAGGTCTGTTCCCAAACCACTGTAACTCCTGAAACTACTAGCAAGAATTGTATCAGAAAAAACTTTCTATATCTGTCGACCGTAATTTGCAATACGCGTCGAAAAAAGAATTCCGGTTTATGCCAAAATATTCACCCCTTTACGGGTTTATGAAAGCTTGTCATGGACAGCGACGGTAAGCCGGTGCTCTCTGTCAACAAGTTGCCACAGCGCACCATACTATGACCAAAAGCTCCTATATACGGCAGATCTAACGTAACATTTTCCCCGAAAAAACCAGGGTGGACAACCGCCCTTACTCTCGAAAGTCGTCAATGAGTCACTTTTGATGATAACTCGATTCATATTTCAATTTTTGTTGAGTCAATCGGAGTCGGCAAACTCTACTTACAATAGGGATGTTTCTCGACTACAAAAAATATGATTCTGTTTAGTCCGTCTGTTAGATTATCGAAAAATATTGGATACGTGTTTCTTTTTATCGAGTTAATAAAAATTTAAGAAAATAAAACGTGATCATGAGTGGGGGCTTGTGACGTCACTTCGTGGTAAAAAACGTACCACGCTGTGACGTCACACGACTTTTCGAACCACTGTATCATCTTGAATCTTTGTTCACGTGAAAAAAGAAATACTCAAATTTTTTGTAAATCTATCTGACGAACTAATTAGATTTTTTTTGTCAACTACCCTATTGAGTCAGCTATCAGCGTCGTTTCTGTTTCCGGCTGATCTTATTGTGTGTAAAAGATTACAAGTGCGAATTGACACTAATTCATTTTTTTTTTTTTTGTTCGTTCCTTACGGAACAGGCAAAGGGATCTAGCCCATACAGCCTAGTCTTCAGTGTTTTTTTTTTTTCATTGTTTTTACATTAGAATGCGGATGTAACACATTCTACTGGTTATCGGAGTATCTGGCAGCAAATAAATCGATTCGGCTTTCTCGGTAAGACACTAATTCAGTTGATGGTAAACACGAAGCTGTAAGGAGTTTCTATCTCCCTACAACCTTTGCAAGGTAGAACAAGGTGAGCGGAAAATTGTAAGGCTGGTGTCACATTATCTACTATTCCGTGAGCAATAATCGTTCGTGCCACTTATATCAGCGAGCACCCTCAGCCAACCTGATATTAGAGTGAGTGGGCGATCGCGCCAGCTATACTGTCTTGTCTCCCGGGAGACCGCACCCACAACGCTGACTTCGGAAAGGACAGCTGCGACAGCGAGTAGATCGATAGAATACGGATTTATATAAAGACGCGAAAGCTTTTGCAAGTATAACTAGGGCAGACATCGAACAAAATTTAAATTGCGCTCGCTACTGGCGTTCTAGAACGGAGCCAATACAAAATCGAGTAAAACAAGTAGTTGCTCACGCGATAGAAGCCAATGAGCGTCCGGCTTCGTAAGGGTTAGCCCCCCCTTTCCCCCTTCCATCTTCCTAACGAAGCTGGCCCCATTTTGGTTGAACTATATTGATCTAATATGGCAGCAGATCTGACGGGCCACACCATCGCGGGTCTGACCAGATCGCAGAAAGCGATAGTTGTCAGAGTCATTCGGGGATATCGCACGACCGCCTACGAGGCTGCTTGTGTAAGTAATGGCTCGATCTAAGCCGAAGGACTTGGACGCGAAGACCCTTCCGACAATGAACTGTGGCGTGTGGAACACAAGTATTGCGGTAAGAGAAAGGTGCAGCTACAGATAACGCTGCACTAGTACCAGCTATATACGGCATGTCATAGTGCTGGAAAAACGGAGAAGGTAAAAGCCTCCGACCGCAAGCCTCGGTACCATAATACCACTTGATTAACACAACTGGAGACATCCGACTGCTCTGCTTGCTAAGAAAAACATCGTTCACACGCAAGATATACAATTGAACTGTAATTCGAAATTCCTCCGCGTCTCAAGATATATAGGTAAAGTTACACGTGTGTTCCTGTAAGAAAGCGAAGATTACCTGATGGGACATGCTGCTGGGCATAGATGACACGACGGTGACGGTCTGGTGGTGCTGCTGCGAAGGCTCGTGCTGAGCCATGCTCATCTGCTGCTGCACCACTTGCGTTTGGCCGTCCACGATCTGTGTATAAAATTAATGAGCGTCAGTTGGTATTCTTCACGATGACCTGCATTTCTCTGGATGCATATTATCATAAACTACAGGCTGTTGTGATGATCCTCGACCCGAATATTGAATAAACGGGAATGGGTAAGTGTGAACCATCCGTGTTAAAACGCGGCTCATCTGATTCTCGTCCTATAACCGCGCTTTCACACCACGCACACAAACAAACGCACTTTTATTCGAGTCTCACGGCGCGCGGTTTATTCTGAAATGTTATAAAACAAAAAAAAACTTAACTAAAAAACAGCGTATATTAATTATTGACCAGGTACCGTAATTTAAATTGATTATTTATATATTTTTTAACAATCTCCTGAACATTGACGATACAAAACTGCACAATGTATAATCTTTCAATCTAAAAACCTTAGAGACGTGCAAATGCGCTTATTGTAAGAAACGTTCAGGTAACCGTATTACATACTAAATAATATTTGCTGAAACAAACGCTTAAAAAAATACGAAATTACAAAATTCTACAAGTAAAAATATTTTTTTACATTTTGTGCTCTAGTACAAAATAACACTTGATATAGATAGAAGAATCTTTGGATGTTGCTTACATCATCATCATTTCAGCCGAAAGACGTCCACAGCTGGACATAGGCCTCCCCTAAGTGTTGCGTATGTGTTTATGATTAGTCAGGCGTATTTAATTCAACCTACAAAATGATATCAAAATATTGACTCAACACCAATATTTTAAAAGTTAAAACCATTTGAACATAGCCCTGTCCCACCCAGCGCATAGCATAGAGTCTTCAATAATTTGCAGTATAATTTCTTTGTTTGACCGATAAGGCACCAAAATGGGAGAAAGAAGGTAGAAAGGAAAGTGAGTGAGTGAATTGGCTAAATGATACGGCTGTCATTCACTCAGTCACTTATCTTTCTGCGGGTCACGGTCACGGGTCGATCTTTACGGGTCGGTTAAGCTGTAATTACCTAGGTCAATTCGTGGATGGGTGAATTTATCAACTATTGATGACACTCATCCTCCACCGCTCGACTCCTCCGTACCGTCAATTTACTTATCTCATTGCTATCGAGGGGTCGGCAGTTCGAGGTGTGAAAGATTGAAGTTTCAGAGGGAGGGAGGAAAGCAACGGGTTTAAAAAAACTGCAAGCCTGCGTTTTACCTATATATACTTTATGCGATATATATTCAAAGATCGACTATCCTGTAAAGTTTTATGACCTAATTTAAAGTTTTTAACTTTTAGGTTATGTATAACGCGAAAATGTTAGGAATCATGTTTCCCACACAGATACAACTTAGTAGTTACTTATTACTACGAAACTTAGAACTTTGTTATATTAATCACAAAGTAAATGCTGCTGCAGTAATATATATAATATTAAACGAGAGCCACCCAATTTTCACAATTCCGGGTTATCCTGGCCCTTACGCCCGCGCCGGGGCAACTAGATACGTCATTCACAATAACGTGCCGAGAGTAAATTAAACAACATCAAATCCACAGCAAACTAGACTTTGTGACATCAGCTTTTAGAAAATGTCGCGTTGGAATTCAATTAACTATTTGGGACGAAATGTGACTGCCGGAAATTATGTACGGTATCAATTCTCAAAGTAGAAATGAGCGTTATGTTCACCTGTCCCCACACCTCCACGCGTGGGGACTGATCCACAGTACCACACGCGAAACCCCGCCTCACACCCCATCGGATACTTGGATAAGTTGGATATTTCACTAAATAGGGAGGTATTTAGTGAAATATCCAACTTATCCAACCCAATGGCTGATTTAGGCTCACAGGAATGTATTGTAAAAACATCCCGTTCATGCAGTCTGACTTTTCGTTGCAGTTTAGCGAGCTTGATGTTAATTGAATACGAAATAAAGAGAGCTTTCACTTTTCAGCACGTGGGATAAGGATTTTTTACCGATAACATGATCCGACAGTACTGTCTTTTCAGATTGAAAATCTGGTTCGGAGAATAGAACAGTATATTTATATGAACAAACTATTATGTAGGTGTATACAGTAGTGAAAAAAATAAGGGATACAAAAAATCTAAATTTTCAGCGTTTTTTCATCTTTGTTAAAAATGAACATTTTGGGCATCTAATGAACAATTTTTTTTTTCATACTTGAGACTATGAAAAAAAAATTGTTTTTTTTCTGCAATAAGGATTTCTTATTTTTACACAGTGGACCTTTAATCGGTCATTAAAGACAAAAAAAACGTGATCCTTTAATTTTTACAAAAAAAAAAAATATCGAATGAAACAACAAAACGGCTTGATGGATCGAATTGAAATTCTGTAGGGCTTTTAGGGGTGCAATTACATGTAAAAGACACACTTAACATTAGCCATTTTCCTAATATTCTCAATGATTAATTAAAATTCAAAGTAAAATTTGTACAGTATTTCGTTTAATATTTTTGTTAAAATATTTATTACCAGACTATACTAAATATATAAACTAAACTAAACTAAAAACAAACTAACTATAAAAGGGCATCGAAAAACTCCTCCTCAACAGGAGGATAAGTGTTGCCATACAACGCGGCAGGCAACGCTGCCAGTCTCTTGGGTACTTTACCTGCTGACAGCGTTCTCAATGTGGCATATGATTTTCTAGAAGACCCCTAAAAATCCGAGATTTCCGATTTTTCAAAGTCATAATTATTAAGGATACAAACAATTATTTTCTGTTAAAAACCATGCCAAGACCTTGTGGAGAACTCATTCCAGTTTCTAAAACCCACCGTCGATTTTGTGTGCGACCTGTGTTGTCGATTGGTGTCTGAAATATCGATGAACAAAAAGAAAAATTACCATGAAAAGTCCGATAGTTCGGCGAGAAATGGGCGTATCGAGACCAAAACTAAACCAAATTGAAGCTACAGGCAGGAGGAGGTTAATTTGGGAAAAAAAATTCAAGTCCGTACACCAAAAATAAGATAGAAAAAAACGTTTTTTTAATGATATGCATTTTTGTGATAAAGTACATGTTACTTTTTTTACTTCAAGCTACAAATTGCTTTTTTTTTACTCCAACACGACCATTTTTATCAAACATACAGCCATTTGAAAAATTTAGTTTTTTGTTGATTCCTCAATATTTTCCTCTAGTGTACGTTGTCCTTCAATTAAATTCGGAAAATGTTTTATATTACACAATTTCAGGAAACTACGTAGTTCATTGTTAAAGTTTTTGGAATTGACTGAGTTTAGATCTGGACCATTAAAATATTTACATATTAAAGTTGTATGTTGATTAAATTCTGGAAATATTTTATATTACACACTTTCAGGAAGGTACATTGTTCATTGTTCTAGTTATTAGAATTGACTGAGTTTAAATGTATTTGAATTTTTTGCATTTTGTCGTTTCAGGCTCAGGCACTTATTAACAGAATTACTATCCTAGCGCTTCCCCTTGTTTTTAAGTTTTGTTTATCAACATCCTACATGCGGGTGGATTGGAGAAATTCTCGACGCTTCCCCCATCAAACAATATGTAGGAAACTTGTATAAACCCTTACATTTAAAATATAAATAATAGGCCCACATTCTGGGTCTAGGTATTTGTGTAAGTATAATTATGAGTTTACATGTTTGTGAACGCACCCACGATACAGGAGAAATTCTTATATTTGATTATTCATTCCCTGGTATCCTCAGGAATGTCATATAATTCGGGATTAGTACATTTATGTTTTTGTTTTAAAATAAAGTGATGAAAACGTTACAAGTGGAAAGCTACAGGTTGATTTTAAATCGAATGTTACGCAAATAAAGCATAGCACCCCGAACACCGTTTAGCGTATTACATCGTTAAAATAATGAGTTTATTTTTTATAAACATAACGCGAATATTTTTAATTAAAGTAAATTGAATGTCTTGAAGATGTTCTTCCTTAACACAGCACATCGTTTCGCGCGTCCAAAACTCCAAACTTCAACTAGTTCAAAATGTTTGTGCCCTCTGCTCTACACCAAAATTGGCGGAACAGATCTCTATCACACTGACCTCATCATCCACGATCTTGAACTTGAGTTCCATCGCGACCATTTTCTCCTTATATAGACGATATTTAGACATCATTGTAGCGAAGTATTAAGTACGGTAGCCGCAGCGGCTAGCGCTCGGCGCGAAATGAACGCGCGCGGCGCACTGTAACACTGTAACACGACCGGATCCGAGCTCGTTATGCAGTGCACTGCCGAGTGGTCACACAATATCGCTGCATCCGGCAGTCCGGCAGAGGTATACCTACCTCTCGACGTACCCTCAACGTATCCAAACCTTTTAATTTATTCCTACCTATGGCCCACCCTTTTCGCACGGGTGGAAAAATGACATGACAAGCATTCATCGCAAGTTAGAAAGTATATTGTCCTAGCCCTTGCGAAAATAGGACACATTTCAAAACCGATAGTGTGGGGCAGATCTAAATGTGGTCAGACTAGAAATGCTAGTCAGGGGATGAGTTTATAAGGTGGTAAGAATAACAGACCCTTCAGGAAACCGTCAACAAAGCATTAGGTACGTCAAACTAAGTACCCTATGCCACAATTATTGCTTGGAAACAACTCAAACAATTTTGCTGATGGATGCTTTGAATAGTAAACGGGTCATGGAGGTAATTCAAGTAAAGTCATAACCTTAAAAACTAGTATATAAGAAAACTTGTGACGAAATTGAAATTTTGACCTCCAATATTTCCGTAACTAGAAGGTTCCCAAAAGGTCCAGAACAAAAATATGATCCCAACGACGACGGGGAAAACAAGTCCTCTTCGGCTACGTCAAGAGTATTTTTACACCCCTAATTCGGCTAACGGAAGGGCACACTAATTATGTAATACAAAAATACCCTCGAAATAGTTAAATATGTCAGCATGAACAGGAATACTTAGAGCTAAGTGTAATAATAATACATGTTACTGTTTCACTTTTTGGGGTAATAACTGACCTCACAAAATCCTTTTTTATTATAACCGAGCACAGGTTTCATTTCTCTATTCAATCTGTAAGTCCCATATCAAAACTGCGCAGTAGGAATATTCACTTTATAGGAGTACAAACAAACTCAATAAACTGCATCCTTGCTAGAGAAATCCGATTTTATAGTTCAGTACCAGTGAATACATACAGATATTAAATAAAATTAGTAGTGGGAAACGATAGAAGAGAGTTGCGTAGCTCAATTCCAGCGTTTCGGAACTCTTGTGCCGTATTAATTAATTCAGTTTACATGAGTTCCCAGTAATCGTTATTCATTCCTGTATTTAAATAGTAGTTTTCTTTGAAATATAAACGTCCTTTAATATTTTCAATTCGCATATTTTCCTTTGAATATGCACAAAGATTTATTATTGGAAATATTGACAGCGCCATAGATAGCACTTCGACTTTACCTTGTTAAGTAATTATTTAAGCGTTTCGTACGAATGTGAATCCTATGACAATGCAATGGGTGGTGTGTTCACACGTGAATAATTAATTCGAAAGAATACAGTTTTGCTTGACGTTTATTAATTACTTACGGGACCAATCAAAGTGGCGGAACTAGGGGGAGGTCTTTTATCCAGCAGTGGACGTCTTTTGGCTGAAATGATGATGATAATGATGAATTGATGACGCTTACTTTACTATATTATCGCAAGTGTTAAGTGATTTACTTTATACATAGATCGTATGAATTTCTTTTACGCTGCACGACAAAGGAAATACCTACTTTTAAGTTTTCTCCAGGAAGACAAGCACTCTCCGTCGTAAATCCGTCCCCTCCCGAGTATAGCACTGGCCAGGGACGGTCCTATGGGGGAGTCCTCTCTTAAAATCGTACAAGTCACGTTGAGTCTTTTTTAATTATTAACTTCCCGCTAATCGTTCAGATCAAGTTAATAAAAAGACGAGAATAATAAACCTTTCCGATGCAAAATGAAAAAAATATCTCTCTCGCTTTGATTACTAATGCATCCGTGAATGCATCTTTCGCTTTTGTTAAAAGCTAATATTTCTGTGACGGGCTGTTAAAATGGTGAAGCTCACTCCTCTTGCATCTATTAATGACAGGGGTGTCATGACCACCCTGGGGCTGAATCTAGGTCGACCAGTGACACGGGTGCAGGGTGCAACGGGGCGAACGTGCACCCTGTCGGAGAAAAAAATACTAAGAACTTAGGTTGCTGTCCAAAGAGTCCTTGTTTACACTCTGAACTCTATTCCTGTGAACATTGACTATGCGTACAGGCAGGAGAAACCCTCCTTGGGTTGGGGGGTGTAAACCAACTCGGAATGTCACGCAAATTTAGAGAAATTAACCTACACGAGGCGAAAAACGTTTTCGTTACATAATCCAATGAAAAAAGTTATATTTTCCTCGACAAAAAACTCGAAAGTAAGTTACTCAACATGTGAAACCTGGAAGCCCTTTCTGGAGCCACGCAACATCGAAACCCCTTTCCAACAAGTCTCGCCAACTTACGGAAACCTTTTCGCGGCAGTTTATGAAATAGAAAAAAAATTAGGGAGGTATAATTACGTATACATTTTTAAAACTCATGGATTTCCTAACGTAGCGAAACCTGACTAAAACATGACTCAAACTTTTGCTTTCAGACACTGAAACATTTTCTTCTGTTTTCCGTATATACTTTTATTTTTGACTAGCTTTTGCCCGCGACTTCGTTCGCGTGGAATAGTGACTTCCGGAAGATTTTTGGTTTATCTCGCGAAAAAAAAAAAAAACTATCCTATGTCCTTTCTCAAGTTCCAAACTATGTCTGTACCAAATTTCATCAAAATCCGTTCAGCCGTTTAGGCGTGAAAGAGTAACAGACAGACAGAGTTACTTTCGCATTTATAACATTAGTATGGAAGTATGGATTAGTATGGATAGTATGGATTGTAAAATGTATTTACAAACTGTTGAAGTAAGTACCTAGTTTAGATAAATACATAAAATCAAAATCAAAATCAAAATCAAAATTCATTTATTCAAACTAGGCTGATAATCAGCACTTTTCGAAGGTCAAAATTTACTTTACTTTACTTTACTTTACTACAGTGAAATTTGGCTAACTGGGACATGGATAAGTGAGAAATCTCTATAACTGGAACTCATACTGGGGTCCCATGAAACAAATTGAATATCTGAGACACATTTAACCAGGTTTCACTGTATTTACATTTTTTATAAGACAGTCCCCCAAAAACGCCCACCCATCGGCACTTCCTAGTGTTTAGCTGGAAAGAAGAAGTGGCGGAACAAACTCCCCAGCACACATCTGTCTGTTTGGTTGGTTAGAAGAACCAGACTCGATACAATAGCAAGGTGTCAGTTAAATTTAAGATTTACTACAGACACAATCAGTAATAAACAAAAGTATATACAAATTACAAAGTAAGTGTAAACAATGTAAAAATAAAATAATAAATACATAACATAACAGTAAACTAATTTTGGAGAAAGAACACAAATAACAAACATTGTCTTGTGTTCAACTCAGCGACCAACTATTCTTATCATCTAAGTAGTCGTTAATAGAATAGTAAGCTTTTAAACAAAGATTAGATTTAACTTTGGCTTTAAACTCATTAAATGGCAAGTCTAGAAAAGAAGATGGCAGTTTATTATAAAATGTAATCCCGAGCCCTACGAATGAATTGTGAACTTTGTGAAGCCGGTGAAAAGGAGCACGTAGTTTATGCTTATTTCTAGTGTTAAAGTTGTGGATATCACTGTTCTTAGTGTACAGATGGATATTTTGTCTAATATATAAAATGTTGGCAAAGATGTACTGAGAAGCAACCGTGAGAATACCAATCTCCTTAAAAAAATCTCTAAGGGAAACTCGGGCACCCAGCTGATAAATTGCACGAACCGCTCGCTTCTGCAGAACAAATATATTTTGAATATCAGCAGCTTTGCCCCACAGCAGAATACCGTAGGACATAACGCTGTGAAAGTAACTAAAGTAGACTAACCGTGCTGTATCAACGTCAGTGAATTGTCTTACTTTTCTGACGGCGTATGCGGCTGAACTTAGCCTTCCCGCTAGGCTTGATATGTGTGAACCCCATTGTAATTTTGAATCTACTGTTATGCCCAGAAATACAGCAGAGTCGGCAGTTTCCAGCTCCTGATTGGCGAGGATAATATTGGGACCTAGATTTCTAACATTGGGTAAAGCGAACTTAATTATTTTAGTTTTCTTGGCATTAAGAACAAGGTTGTTTGTTGTGAACCAATCCGTGACCATTGATAGCGCGCTGTTTACGTCGTCAAAATCGTGTCTATTCCTATCTACTTTAAAGATAAGAGAGGTATCATCTGCAAATAGTACGACGTCACAAAAACCCTTTAAATAATATGGCAGATCATTAATATAAACCAAGAATAAAAACGGACCCAGTATTGAACCTTGAGGTACACCTAGCCGAACCGGTAGCCCGGAAGATTTCGCGCCATTTACGTCTACACATTGGAATCTATTTTGTAAATACGAATCTATCACATTTAGGGCCTCATTTTGAACACCGTAATGACGCAGTTTCCGTAAAAGCGTGTCGTGATGTACGCAATCAAAAGCTTTAGAAAGATCGCAGAAAACACCGATTGCATTTTGCGCTTTCTCCCATGCGTTAAATATGTGTTTTAGCAAAGCAACACCTGCATCCGTAGTCGAACGACCCTTTGTAAAGCCATATTGATCATTATGAAGGAGTTTATTTAAATTAAAATGTACTAACAACTGTTTGAGAATTAATTTTTCAAAAATTTTGCTAAAAGCAGGTAAAATAGAAATTGGTCTAAAGTTCCCAATATCATTTTTACTGCCTGATTTAAATAGAGGGATGACTTTACTGCTCTTCATAAGGTCAGGGAAAGTACCCAAATCAACGCATTTATTGAAAGTAACAGCAAGACAGGGGGCTACGATGTCGATAATGTTACTTAAAAGTTTAATAGAAATGCCCCAGTAATCACCTGTGTTTTTAGACTTAAGTGAATTAAAAACGTTAACTACATCACGAGGTGTTACATGTTCGAAACTAAATACGTTACCACATTTAGACACGCTGCTATGCAAAAGATCTTCGGCTTTAGACGGCGACGAACTCAGGGAACGAGTCGTCGCTATAGGTATGCTGGCAAAATACTCATTAAAAGCCTCGGCTACGTCGGCTGCTTTATTAACTAATTTGTTACCCACCATGATCTCAAGGTGATTATCTTGTTTAACAGATTTACCTGTTTCATTGTTAATGATTTTCCAAGTGGCTTTAACTTTATTATTAGAATTTTTAATGGTTTCGCTTAAGAATTTAGATTTTGCAATAATACAAATCTTTTTAAATAATTTGGAATAATTCTTAACATACTCTAGAAAAGTTGTATCAAACCTGTGTTGTTTAAGACCATACAACTCGTATAATCGAGCTCGACTTTTGTAAATACCTGGTGTAGCCCATTGGTTGAAGCCAACAGAAGGTCCCTTAATGTTAATAGTTTTAGACTTAAAAATAGATTGGTATTCATTTTGCACAACATCAAAAAGGGCTTTATAAATTTCATTAGGAGTCTCGTGCTCAACTATTGACGGTGTTACTTTAAGTGCTACATTATTTTTAAATTTATTGCAGCGACTAGCTGTATGAGGCCTGCATTCTATTTTGCGCGGCTTTTTTTTTAATGGCATAGGAAAGCTAGCTATTAAACCACAGTGATCAGACGATAAGTCACTTAACACTAATTTGTCCTCGGCAACACAATCACTAAACATATTATCAAGGCAAGTTGATGAAGAAGCCGTGATCCTTGTTGGTTCAAAAAACAGGTTAACTAAATTGAATGATCTAAACAGATTGAGAAATCTGATACTTAATGGAGTAACATCTAAAATATTAACATTAAAATCTCCACATAAAATTATAGACTTATTACTTGATTTTAACTTATTAAGTGTATCCTCCATTACAGATTCGAAACGAGTAAAGTCCCCAGATGGGGGTCTATAAACACAAATTACTAAGTATCGCTCGAGTTCAACGCAAGACAACTCAATAGTGCGCTCAATTGAAAGATTAACTAAATCTAAACGTTGTTTACATTTTAATTTGTTTGAAACAAGAATTAAAGATCCACCGCGAATAGCTGATTTTCTGACAAATGCGCTCTGTACGGTATAAAAATCATCATTGATAAATGCTACTTCATGTTCCTTCAACCAATGTTCAGTTAAACATAAAACCTGAACATCATAATTTTCCATAAACAAACTTAACTCTAATTCTTTGCCAGATAACCCCTGCATATTTTGATGAACAACATTCAACATATGCAGCGTACCTGTTGTCTCACCTAACAGTTTAAACTACAAGGTGTATCAATAAAAGTGTTAGTATCTGTATAAGTGTTAGTAATAAAAGCAGTATTAGTATCACTACTAACAGAAAACGTTGGTAAACACATACCAGTGTCGCTGTGTATATTGTATGCTAAAAGGTTAGCAATACGTCGCTTAGAGCTAATAAAGAACCTTCTCAAATAAATAAGAACCTTCTCCTTTTTGGAAGTCGGTTAAAAATACAGAAGTGACTGTCGCAAAAATAAAATGTCTATTTCAATATCTTGTAAAGTCCGATTTATCTTTGAAATTACATATCTTCAAATACTTGATAATACATTACGCATAATAGTTTTCCGAAAAAAACAAGTGAATTGAGTATGGCAACATGGTACCCGATGTAACAAGTTCGAAACTAGGGGGTGGTTGGTGGTTTGCTGATTGTAAGAAATCTATACCGTTGTTTACCCGACTGCGGCGAAGACCAAAAGGAGGGTTAAGTGTTTTTACGACACTTTTTCGGTTAGAAAAGTATCGAATTTTTAAAAATAGGATGCCCTGAACGACGCATATTTCTCACAATCAGATGGAAGTGAAAATTGTAAAAAAAAGTTTGAAAGGTTGGATTTCTCAATAACAAGCAGGTTTGAACCCAGCAGGTTTGTATAGGGGTCAAAATTGTTGCAAGTATGGTCTAGCACCCATTTCAAGGAATGCACCCAAGTATCGTTCACCCTGTGCTAATTCTAGACCCCCGAGTTCGCAGTCGCGAGGTTTATTAATATTTCAATGAAATTGACCGCTACTATTTTTAGTCCAAGTATCGATTGGTTCGCAAAGGTCTCGTCGTAAGTGGATCTATTCATTGCAGTCGGCAAAAGTTTATATATAAAATCTGTACAGGTTTTCTGTGAATTTCTGAGCTTCTTTAAACAGTTTAAAACAAAGTCACTTCCCGCTGTCTGTACACTTAGATAGATCTTTCAAACTACGCAAAAGATTTTAATGTGGTTTTCATAAATAGAGACACAGATTTACGAGGATTTATTTGTATACTAGCTGTGCAATGCTCTTTTTCCTACCCTACCTACCGACTACCCTACCTACCTACCTACTACCGTACCTACTTACTACCCTACCTACCTACTACCCTACCTACGTACTACCCCACCTACCAACTACCCTACCTACCTACTACCCTACCTGACCCGGCGAACTTCGTATAACCGCCTAACAGTAAATGAATGTAGTTTTACCTATTAGCTGAGATAATAGGGTAGTCGACCGACTAAAAAAAATATGATTCTGTTTAGTCCGTCAGTCAGATTATTGAAAAATATTGGATACGTGTTTTTTGTTTTATCAAATTAATAAAAATTGACGAAAATAAAGCTTGTCAAAGACCATGGAGAGGGGGCGTTTGACGTCATAGTTAGGTAAAATTGGACCAAGCTGTGACGTTTCACGACTTTTCGAAGCACTGTATCGTCTTCATTTTTTGTTTACGTGAAAAAAGAAAAAATACGTGTTCAATATTTTTTGGAAATCTATCTGACGGACTAATTAGTTTTTTTTTGTCGACTACCCTATTTAGGCTTTTTTTTCTTTTTTTCTTTTCATTGTTTTTAAGATGTATTCTGCTATTCGGGGCGGAGACAAATCCAACGCATCAAAAACCATGAAAATTGGTCCAGCAGATCTCGAGTTATCAAGTGTTGTAACAAACACGACTTTGTTTTATATAATATAGATTACACGCGAAAAGAAAATCTGAGTGTTTAAAAGATTAGTAATGTAATGTCGTAAAAAACATATTTTTGTGCGCTTACATCGCAAATGATCGATCGCTAAACCCTACGACAATCGACATAGATCAAAATTCTTAAGAAGGTCTACAAAAAAGGCTGCAATTGTTTAAGTCCATCTTAAATCTTGAATTTACTGTATCTTATTTTAATTTAACCACTGGACATTTTAAATTCAATGTAAAGAACAATGTCCAAAACGTCCCCACCCTTGTAGCACTTTAAAACCTATGTCAATCGAAGGGTTATAGTCAACTTATCATTTTATTGTATGACAGCGAAACTGAAATCCGCATCCGAAAAAAGTTATAATATCGTTATGAAGAAACCGAAATCAGTCACAATAATAATTATGTTACCGACCACGATACTTTTCTTTTTGTAATTATTACTGTGGAATGATGTCGTTCGGAGTTTTCAAACCTCGGAACTTAACCTTCTGTAGCGAGGTGTGAGACAGGGAGACGTCATATCTCCGAAGCTGTTCATCGCTGTACTGGAGGATGTTTTCAAGGTTCTGAATCGGGAAGGACTAGGCATCAATGTAAATGGTGAGTACATCAGTCCCCTTCCGTTTGCTGACTATATAGTGGCTGAGACCAAGGAGGACTTCAGAACAATGCTCGATGACCTCAGTAGAGTTTCCGAAAGAGTGGATCTTAAAATGAACATGAACATAACCATGATCATGTTGAATAGCTATGTAACACCCACTCCTATCAAGATCGGAACCTCTATACTCGAAGTTGCGGATGATTATGTCTACCTGGGACAAACGGTCTAGTTCATCATCAGCCTATAATGTTCCCACTGCAGGGACTCAGGCCTCCTCTCTAAGAGAAGGATGGGCTATAATCTACCACGCGGGCCCAGTGCGGATTGGTAGATGTCACATGTCTTCGAATATTTTGGTTCTAAGATATGCCGGTTCCCTCACGATGTTTTCCTTCACCGTTTTGAGAGCAGTGGTGATGAAATAAATACACAAAGTAATGCGCCTGACGGGGTTCGAACCCACGACTCACTGTTCGTAAGTCGGGGCCGCCACCACTGGGCCACCACTGCTCGACTGGGCCACCACTGCTCAACTCGGTCTAGTTAAGTAGGTTTTAATTCGAAAAAGAGGTCACCACTTCACCAGTCCCATGCATCTCGCATCCAGCGGGTCCCCGCAACCTTCACCAGGTCATCTTCATCATCACTTTTTTATTTTTGTTGAGTGGTAAAAAATACCTAACGTATACAGCACCATCCCGGGAGACGGCGCGGCTTGCAACCACTAAAAACACTGGCGTGAACCTACTGTCACTTTGTTGGATGAGCCACAAGAACTGCTACGCATGACGTTCGCGACCCATCCAGCGATGTCCGGGCTCACCTGAGACATCGCAACTACTCATGAGGGCCGTGCGATGTGACAACGATAGACTCCCCGATCTATCGCACGCTGGCACCTCCTAGGGTGGCATCAGGTCACCATGGCGCCTCCTTTACCGACCAGTCCTCCTTCGACGGATCGCGTCAGTGAGGGAGTCTTCCTCCGCCACCTCCTTCTGTGAGATGACATCCTCACAGAAGGACGCCACTGCCTTCCATGCCTCCCTACTGTCGACCATGGCCTTGGTCACAGCCGGCGAAGAGCGGTCTGCCCTAATTGCTGCTACGAGAGTACGGCAGCGCCGTGCTCTCGTAGCAGCTATTAGCTCGTAGCAGTTACGAGAGCACGGCGCTGCACCACCCAAGCAGGGCAATGCTCGAGGGTGTGACGCGCCGTAGTCTCGCTGCAGTCGCACTGGTAACACACGGGAGTCGCCTCCTGTCTAGCCACTTTGTGCAGGTATTTGCCATAGCAGCCATGCCCTGACAACACCTGCACTAGATGGAAGGTCAACGTCGGGTCAGGTCATTTGTCCAGGGCGGAGCCCCGCCGTGTGGGCGGAGCCCCGCCGTGTTCTCGTAGCGGCGATCGGCGGCGGTGACCTCTCGCGTCCGGCCCTGGTGCAAGCCATGGTCCGGGGCGAGGAGGAATGGGACGCCGTCGCCTCCTTCTGCGAAACAGTGATGCTAGCGAAGGAGGTGGCGGAACGAGAGAGGGAGCGATCCTCTCAACGTCCCAGCCGCCGCGGAAGGCGCGGAAGGCGCTCCGGGCGTCGGGGGCCACGTGATGGCTTCCGGCCACCGTAGACGCGGGCCTGTGGACGGTGAGTAATGGGCTAGCTCGCCGTCCGGCCGTCGTCATGACGGCAACAGACCGTGTCGGCGGCGCGTTCGTGTTCCACGCGCGCCTCAAAGAGATGTCAGCAAGGAGGGGCCCGCAAGGGCCGACGCCCGTCGGGGCCGCGGTATTTTGTACTAGATTACGTGGCCTCGGCGCAAGGGCAAAGAAGGAACATGGGTTCGGTTTTTAGTCAGTAGAAGTCTGACACTCCCCTTCGCTCTGCCCAAGAGCGGGGGGGGGTCATTCGATGATTTTCCACCCACCAAAAAAAAAAAAAAAGGTCATTTGTCCACCTAGTGGAAGTCCTTCCAACGCAACGTTTTCTGCTTCGCGGTCGCCACTCCCTTACTTTTCGGCCCTGCTCATTGCCACCACTTGAGTCTGGCAATTCCCGGTCTAAGTCGGTAACCTCGGTAACCTCAGAAGCTTCGAGCATAGCCCTCTCCATTGCCCTCTGACTTTAAGCCTTCTGATGAGACTGATTGTGAGCGATCACATTCAGGTCTCGTATGTAATCAATGACAGCACACACTGATCATAGACTTTCGTCTTGAGATACTGCGGTAAGTTAGACGAAAAGATCCAACTCAACTTCTGTAACGCTGCCCAGCCGAGTCGGATTCAACGATGGACCTCTTGAAGTTAGACCTACCTAACTAGACCGTTTGTCCAAGATAGTATAATCGTCCACAACTTCGAGTGTAAAGTATCCGATCTTGATAGGAGTGGGTGTTACCTAAGCAGTCAACATGACCTTGGCCATGACCTTGTCCATGTTCATTTTAAGATCCACTCTTTCCGAAGCTCTACTGAGCATCGAGCATTGTACTGAGATCCTCCATGGTCTCAGCCATAACCACAATATCGTCAGCAAACCGAAGGTGAATGATGTATACTCGCCATTGACAATCATTGATGCCTAATAGTTCTCCCTAGTCCCGAACCTTGAAGACATCCTACAGTACAGCGGTGAACAGCTTCGGAGATATGACGTCTCCCTGTCTCACTCACACCTAGCTGCCGATGGGTAGGTTCAGAGGTTTGAAACCTCCGAACGATATCATTCTACAGTAATAATTACAAAAAGAAAAGTATCGTGGTCGGTAACATAATTATTATTGTGACTGATTTCGGTTTCTTCATAACGATATTATAACTTTTTTCGGATGCGGATTTCAGTTTCGCTGTCATACAATAAAATGATAAGATGACTATGGCCCTTCGATTGACATAGGTTTTAAAGTGCTACAAGGGTGGGGACGGTGTCCATACATTTTTGTGCATTGTTCTTTTGTAAATTTTAATTTTTATATATATCCGCTTCAATTTTTATTATTGATTTTATACAAGTGCTGTGCACACCTTTATGTGACGAATTCACCGCAAAATTGTTAAAAAGAACATATTAATGTAAGGATTTAGTGATTAAGTCGTTGGTGTGTCAATAAATAAATAAATCTCCTAAGACACAGGAACTACTTTTATCTTTCTCATATCAATAAAATGATTGATTGGAAATTAGTATTTTAAAAGATAATATAAGAGATTTAAATTCGGGAACAGAGCGGCTCTGGGCCGAAGCAAGTCTCGAAAGCAAGTCTCTACATCCAAGATGCGTTTCTCGCAAGCATCATTATTGCAACCGATTTTATTCGTTGGTAATTAGCAATCGAAACTTAGCGATTTTGTCGTTATCTCTGTCGAGACTGCCAGCCCATACCGGTTGAGAGGTTGGTAAAGGTCAGGCAGGGGTCGGCTAGTTTTAAATAAGCGCTATATCTGGTCTAAATGTGGGTTGAGAGTTTGGTCGTTGGTATAAAGGTCGACTAGTTATATATAAATAAGCGCTCTACTAATCTTGGAAGAACGAGACTAATAAAGACTTAAAAGATACCTAACGAACTATAACGAGACTCGCTCAATTGCCTCGATAAATCGCTAGGGAAAAAAATAATAAATGAAACTTTATTTTCTACTTCTAGCAATTTATAAGCCTTTTTAGGGTTCCGTAGTCAACTAGGAACCCTTATGGTTTCACCATGTCTGTCTGTCCGTCCGTCCTCGCTTAATCTCTGTGACCGTTAGCACTAGAAAGCTGAAATTTGGTACCAATATGTGTATCAATCACGCCGACAAAGTGGTAAAATAAAAATTGGAAAAAAATGTTTTATTATGGTAGCCCCCCTATATGTAAAGTGGGAAGTGATTTTTTTTTAAATTTCAATCCTAACGTGTGATATATTCTGGAAAGGTATTTAAAAATGAATAGGGGTTTACTAAAATCATTTTTTGATAATGTCAATTATTTCGGAAATAATCGCTCCAAAAGTAAAAAACAATGTGTCCCCCCCCCCCCCCCCCCCTCTAACTTCTGAACCATAAGTTTAGAAAATATGAAAAAATCTGAAAAGTAGAACTTTAAGGACTTTCTAGGAAAATCATTTTGAACTTGGATGGAAACAACAGATGGAAACACCAGTTAACCAATATAATTTGGTCCCTGAATCGTATGAGCGCCTATACAATCCAGAGGAGAAGAAATTGTATAAATTATTATAGCATACCGTTTGGGTACGGAACCCTTCATGTGCGAGTCCGACTCGCACTTGGCCAGTTTTTTATCATTGAAAGGTTTCTGTTGTATCTGCCGACGATTGGCAATTAATATAATGAGGTAGAGTTTTTTTTTTGTTTTTTTTTTTTAAAAAAACGTTGCCTCACACTAGGAATTTCTCCCGTATCGTGGGTGCGTCTACAAACATTGAAACTCACACACACAAACACCCAGACCCGAAACAACTAAATGTAGGCCATACAAATATTTGTTCCGTGCGGGGATCGAACCCGCAACACGCAGCGCAGCAGTCGAATCGCTCAGCCACTGCGCCAACCGTGCCGTCTGAACGTGAGAGTGAACGTGTAATCCGTCAATTGCATGAATCACTTCAACTAAAGTTGCGTTACATAAATAAAATAGACGAATGCATGTTGTATTACAATGTTTTTAAACGGTTACTTAAATAATTATCAAAGAAGATAGTTAATATAAAAAATCATCAATATCATCCACAGCTTTCCAACTCCACTGGGTACTTACACTTACGACTTTCGAAGAAGTTAAGACTCCTTGACTGGGTTGTAGACGTTTTATTCTCGTATTTAAAACAAAAAGACAAATAGTACCTCCTAAAATATGGCTTCATTGGTTGGAACGGCTCGCTTAAGTTACTAACATATGCGAGCTGTTGCGCATGTTTTAGTTTTTGAGTAACACTGGATTTACCACGCTTCTTTATATATTAATAATCTTTATATATTAATAAACTATTTTAAAGGGGCGCAAAATATTTTTAATTTTTTTTTACCTTTGCTCCCCGCTCTAGAAATTTCACTAGGATTTTTTTCTAGGGATTTTTTGTAAATCAAGAGGTGACTTACTTGTTGCTGCTTGATATCTCCGCTCATTGTTTTCTGGTTCTTGTCAAAAACTTGGTTGCTCTGTGGTGCCAGAAAGCTGACGTTGATCTCGCCGATACCCGGTACGTTGAACTGCACGGGCTAAATACCAAAAAAAAACACACTCAAAGCTATGAAGACCTGGTATTCCTCAGCAGCCAGTCCCTGAACTCCCTAAAGTATAGTGCTAAAATAGAATATATTACCACTACGGAACATAAAAACAGTGGAAGTGCAAAGGAAGCTTGGCACACGTGCCACAATTAAGCGTTGTTCCGATTACTTGATGTTTGGTGGTTCTTAGTCGAGTTTTAGCATCGCTTGGCTTCGCTAGTGTCCAAGACTTTTTTTTCATAATAATTTTGTATTATTCCATTTTATGTGCAAAATTGACGGTAAGAGAAAATCTTAATGTTGAGGTTTTTCCTATCATCGGAACATACAATTATAATTGTTTTAAATTAGTTAAGTTATTTTGTCATTCAGTTTATATAAAAATTTACGTTTATTGAGAATACTGTCATTTTTGGTCAGGTAGCGGAATTTACTCGTCAACCGATTCTAGTTTAATTTCAGAATACAAAACGTCGTATTATGTTTTTATCTGCCCTAAAAATATATCCTTAGAGAGCAAAGTAGTGTTTTATATAAGTTCTGGTTTATTTGTGTAAGGTTCTCGACAGCGGTTCCTATACAAATTTCGTCGCTTAGCACTTCCACTGTTTTTTTTTCTTTTCCATGATTACAACAGCCAGTCGAGTTCACTGCTGAACAACTCTTATTATTATAAAAATAAGTGGCTACCAACGAAACTCGTGAGCTGAAACATTGCTCCACGCACGGAGAGCATTAAAATTGACTCTCTTTCCCATCTTTTTTTGTGTCGCATATCTTTAAGAATACCCAAAGATAGAGAAGCCGTTTAAATAAAGTGAAAATATTCTATAAAAATCAGGAAACAATAAAACAACGCCACAACCTTTTGTATAGAGAGAGCTTTCAAGTTTATGTTGTTTGCTTTATTTCTTCTGACTAGGATAGAACTACAGACGTCAAGTCGACTACCTAGGTTGTAATGCTTCCTTTACTCAATGTCATTCAGTCTAGCAAGCTAGCGTGCAATAATGACTGGTATAATTTCTTACGTCCAGCATGTACGTAACTTTCATGAGTACGAATCGTGGATGAGATAAGCACGGGTCCGATGACAGTGGCGAAAGCAAGGGTTGGCCTACAGCAGTGGGTTAGAATCGGGCTGTGAATGATGATGATGATAATTACCAAGCTTATTTCTATGATAGAAGTGTTTAAGTAACACACTCAGGTTCGTAAGTGTGCGCGAGGACGAAAACTATTACTGACAAATGTTTCACACCTGGGCCCCAAGTCTGCTATTCAATAGTTTTTTTTTCTTTATTTAAAGGGCTTTATCGCTGCTTTTCAATAGTGTCAGAATGGTCAATCATTGATCTCATAATTGTTGATTTTGACAACACCAAACTTGTCAAAATCAACAATTATGAGATCAATAATTGACCACCACCAATTGTTGATTTTGACAACACCAAACTTGTCAAAATCAACAATTATGAGATCAATAATTGACCATTCTGACACTATTGAATAGCAGACTCGGGACCTGGCGTACGACGCAGTTTGATCGCGCAAATGAACATAACCTAACATTTCGTTTAGAAAAACATACTTTGCAGCACGTTAGAAGATGATGATTGGCATTTGTCAAAAGAAAGGCAATGATTATTTGTCTATTTATATCGTACTATATGTAAAAACAAGTAGTAGGTACGTGTGAGGCGGTAGAAGAATTAGTAATTTTTCTAACCCAAAAAAAATCTTATTTGCCGTTGGACGACTGTCATTTCCAGCTGTTCCCACTAAGTTGTGAAAACAGGAAGTAATATTATAAAATATTCATACGAATTGTAAAATTTTCGTGAACAGTATTTTATTGTGCTGTGACATTGGAGATCCTTTGATCACGTGGGTTTTTTAGGTCACCTTCGTAGCACCGGAGGGGGTGTTATGAAACTGGTGTTAGTTTTAGAATCTGTTTTTAAATAAAAAAAAATTGTTTAGTATTTTTTGACACATCCATGATCATGACGCTTGCTCAGTTTTGAAATTCATTGGAGGTACAAAATATTTTATAATCACAGATTAAATTACATTTTCGACCCTACAAAAAGAACCTTGTTTTTCATACTATGTCCCAATATCAACAGGTGGTTAATGAACCACCTCCCTCCGGTTTGTACTTCACATGATAAAAGGACGAACCTTCACTAACAACACTAAACAGATTACCAGTTGTGAAGACAAAGTGGGTAGATTTGCTTGCAAAGTGACTGAGCAGTGGATGTTATGATGACAAATCGTTATCATATCCACAAAGTTACATTGATTGACATACCTGTAAATACTTCTGCTGTTGTTGCTCACCTCCCTGTTGTGTGACCTGAATCAACTCTGTCTTTTGTTGTTGCTGCTGTTGTTGTTGTTGTTGTTGTTGGAATTGTTTCTGCAGCTGTGAGGACAAAAGTCGCTGTAAGTTTTTTTTATTGTGTTTACTTATAATAAACTGATGCTTTTTTACAAATGGGTAGTCAAAAACTGCAGAGTACCACCTGCTACAATCCATAGATACTCTTTTCGCCTCATCCACATTCACCAAGTCATACACACATACTGGGCCCCGAATCTGCTATTCAATAGTGTCAAAATGGTCAATCATTGATCTCATATTTGTTGAATTTGATAACACCAAACTTGTCAAAATCAACAATTATGAGATCAATGATTGACCATTCTGACACTATTGAATAGCAGACTCGGGGCCCAGGTTGCGAGTACTAGGCACCTGACCTTTCTGAAGAACATCACCAATAATATTGGTGTATGCCCTTCTAAGGCATCCTCTGCCCTGCCAGTCAAGACAACACTACCCAATGACACACTACTATGACTACTCCTATTACTTTGACTAATTACTCAATCTAGTTTTATGCTCATAAAACAAGCTTCTTCAGAGTATTTTATAAACTAGTTTTAATAATAATGTTTTAGTAGTAGGAAGTGAGCATGGCTGGTTATCTGTTTCTTGGAAAACATTGCTTTGTGTTTGAGTCACTTAGGATATGCTTTCAAATACATTGGATATTGAAGTAAGTATTATATTTTATTATTAACATATTATATATTTATGATTTTGGTCAATTGTACAGTACAAGGGTTTATGGCACGAAATTCAGTGCATATTTTTATGTCCAATAAGTACGTCCATCATTGACTGGCCTGTTGGTCTAGTGGTTAGTGACCCTAACTGCTATGCCGGAGGTCGTGGGTTCGATTCCCACCCAGGACAAATGTTTGTGTGATGAGCACGATCATTTGTTCTGTGTCTGGGTGTAATTTATCTATAATATGTATGTATTTAGAAAATATATAAGTATGTTTATCAGTTGTCTAGTACCCATAACACAAGCTCTGCTTAGCTTGGGACTAGATGGCGTTGTGTGGTAGTTGTGGAATATTATTATTATTATTATCATCATGTAACTTACCAACTCCTGTTGATCCTGATGATTCTTAATATGCTGTTGTATAACTTGCTGTTGCTGTCGCTGTAACGCCTGCTGTAAAGCTTGCTGCTGCTGCAACTGTTGCAGCTGTTGCTGTTGCAACTGTTGCAATTGCTGTTGTTGCTGCTGCTGGATTATTTGTTGTTGGATCTAGTAGAATTAATTGATCTTATTATTACTGGAATATTTGTCAATTTGTAGTTTTCAATATTTATATTTTCCTCATTTCTGGTAGTTTATTTTTGAAAAATTTTGTTTGTTATGATAAAAAAAGATAACAAAAAAAAAAATTGAAAGATATTGTGTGCTTACCTGTAATTTATCATCATCCTCTTTTTGGTTCCTATATCTATATTCCTCTTGCTGATTATGATTTTCAGGTTCAGACTTAGGTGGTTTTAACTCAGGCAGTCGTCTAGTAGTGGTATTCTGTTTGTCTAGAGCTAATAGTGTGTTTGCTGCTTCGTATTTATCCTCAAAAGTTATACCAGCCTTCTCAGCAAGAGTCTCCAAGTACTGAAGAGGCCTTTTATTTGTTTTGAGCTGGCTTTTCTTTTCAGCCTGACTGCCAGCAGGTGACTGCTTCAGAGCAGTCTTTGTTATAGTAATACTGTGTTTATTGCCATCATCCTTTTTCTCATTTTTAGGTTCTAATGTGAAATAATTTTTATGGTAAGTGTTGTCTTTGTCTTTTTCACTGTTAAGGTTACCGTTTTCTATTAAAGTTATTGTTGTTGAATTTGTAACTTTTATAGATTTATCTTTTGAGTCTTCTTTAACTTGCACAGACTGGCCCAAAGTGTGGGTTGGGGACAGTAACTGCTGGGCTGGGACATGCTGTGTCACGGGTACATTTGTATTAGAGACCTCCGCTGGATGAAGGGAACTGTCAGCTGGCTTCACTAGCTGCTGTTGATAGTTTTTAACCTGTGATTCTTTCTCCTGTTCCTTTTTCTTTTGTATGTCTAGGAGTTCAGACCTACGAATAATAAAAAACAACTTTTAATACAGTTGACATTTAATTATATGGTGTCTAATTGTTAGTTTGACATGGATAAAATGTTAATACAAATTAATGGTAAATGATTGCACACACAAATCCCAGTTAATATCAAACGGAAAACACATAGTCAACTAAAATAATTACTTAATTAGAATGTTTTATAACTTTACACATTATGTAACTTGGCATCCCTATACAATGAAAATTATTTTGTGAACCTTCTAATAATTGGATTGAATGACTTTCTATCTATGATCATTATGGACCACACTGAAAGATATTTATGTTACCTGTACAGTTGTGCCATCTAATTTGTAACTATCAATAATTATTTAAATTATGCAGCGTACACAAGAATAATTTATTGTGTTTTCTTTAACGTAATACTGTAGGAAGATAGATTTTATAGGAGAGATTTTAATATGAGTCAAGCGTACGCAGCGTCGTTTGTGTAACACCGTTATTATTACAAAAATTAACAAATGTTTAGATATGTAAGCTATAACACCATATAATGAAGAAACGACCACTTCATACTGAAGAAAGAACCTAAATTTCATCAATTTAATTTTTGCGTAAACATAAAATAACAATATCAAAACTTCATTACAACATAAATGACAGATCGAAAATAGTTAAAGTCAACTTTATGACATTGACGGTTCAATTCAGTTGCCAGTGTGACAAAAATGTTTTCCCCATTCAATTATAATGATTATAACTTTTTATAATAGAGTTAAATCAGATGCGTTGCGTTGCGGCGCCGTGCGGCATCGGCAAAGATACAAGGAAATTAATTTCAATATCGGTACACATCTTAAGAAATATAATTATATTTTAATTTTAATAAATTGTAGCACACACTATGAATAAACACGTTCGATACATGCGGTGGCGGCACGACGGTACGGTGCACTCCGGCACCGCACCGCACCGTTACCGTATCGTGTGGCTTCACTCAAAGATTTCGTCCTAGAAAATGAGTTTTCCCAGCTGAGCAATGAATTTGTTACATTGGCATCCCTAGGCATGAAACAATAAAAAAAAAGACAGTGACGTCGTGACGTCCTTATCACAGCACAGATAACAATAAAATTGCAGATAAAGTCAGCGGTCATCGTTATTCAAATGCATGGAATTATTAAGTAGCAATTAATGTGATGGCAGAACGGCGACGCCAACACAATAACAAACTACTACAATTTTTCGATTTTCAACTTTATCAGCACCAGGTTTAAGGTTGATTGGGAAAAATGTCTGGTCAAATGGTCGAACCCTAAAACGTAAAACTGAAGATGATTAAATGATAGGGTTCAGGCACAGGAATCCATGGGCCCAGTACGTACCTAATAGGTAATACCTACCTACGTTTTATTTGTTCCACCATTATGAATGTTTTTTTATCGGCTTTTTCATTTGCCATCCAAATAAGAGGAAGGGTCATTTTTTTTATAAACAAGAAGTATTTTGCAGGATAATTGTATATTTGTACGGGCGCAAAGTTTATTGCCAGCGTTGATAAAAGGTAGTTCTTTATCCTTTTAACAACTCTGGGTAATAACTTTGGGATTCCAGGCAAGGTTCAGCACATAAATCCGGAGACTATTTTGATATCATGGAAAGTAGAAAGAAGTAAAGAAATAACGAATTACATATAACATATAATGTGACTTAGACAAAATCATGATACGTGTATTAGGCGATCATAAACCAGTGTAAAAAAATTGTTTATGAAAAAGGTTTCTATAAAATATAGAGTGTCTAACGAGTACACACGGCTACACATCAAGCTATACAAAACTAGTTAATCTTGGCCTCACTTTACTAAATCTTTTCGCACAATGAAGGATCAGATTATACTGGTTTTGTATAGCTTGATGTGTAGCCGTGTGTACATCACTAGATCAAGAGGTCTAGTGGTCGCAAGCGCAACTGCTGAGCAACTCCTGGATAGGATTGTCAGCAAAGCTATTCACAAACAATTGAATCGAACCCGAATCAAATATGGCTCTTTTTCGACTATGGCCGTTATAACACTACATAATATTATAAAAGAAAGCCCTCCGCCGCGTCTGTCCAAGATAAACTCAAAAACGAATGTTTTCACGAATGGATAGAGGGATCCTCGACGAAGGTTTTAGTACCTATATACTTTGACGCGTACAAAGCTGCGGGCATCAGCTCTCTAGTGGTAGTACCTATGTGGAACATTTTATTTTCCCAATATATGATCTTAATGCGTACCATTTCTATATGTTTTAAACTTGTACTGAATATCCGTCAAGTAACTAAAATATAATTAAAAAACTTTTAAAAATGGTTTTAATTTTAAATCGACCCGGAACGACTCTTGTTTATGGTATAGTACAACAGTGGCCACCCGCCACGCGCTATAAGATTTATAGAGTACTATTTGTCGAAGTCTCCGGCTTCTGTTGCTGTTGCGTTCTGTGCCAAACTGCCAACTGTCCTTGGATTGTCGAACCGGCCTAGAGGTATCATGTACTAACAATATAATTATCTCAATGTTACATAACTCAATTAGTCAAGTTCATTTAGGTACTGCTTTCAAACAGCAAAAACATAATATGACGACCGTTCGCGTGTTGTATGTTATCGATAGACAAAAACAACAGTCAATTTACTAATTTGTTGCCTTTTAAGTCAAAATTCGACGTTGCGTACCTATAAGGAACTTTTCGCGGATGACGATTTTAAGGGCTAAGTTAAAATGAACTTATTTTATGGTCTAAAACACTAACTATCGAATTTCGATCACATTACCCTACCAAATTACAAACATTGTTGAAGATAAAGGTAGGATCCCTAATCAAGTTTGAACTTATTTTATTGTAAACAGTTTTTTTTTATTTTTTTTTTATTATAAATGGGCTTGCTCTTGACTTCAATCTTGCCCTAAGGGCAGAGATGATGTCGACGATGGAACGAGCTTAAACAGATTAGGGTTATATGAACTCGGAAAAACCGACGCAGGCAGGGAATTCCACTCCTTGGCTGTGCGCATAATAAAGGACCCAACAAAGCGCTTCCTTCGAATGTGTGGAATGTCGACTAGGTATCGGTGATACCCTGCAGTACGTCTAGTCTCCCGATGGAAGAAGGGAGATGGTGGGATCAGCTCGTGGAGCTCTTGCACACACAGTTATATTAAAACACTTGGCTCGCACAATTTTCGTCACGTAATATTCTAGTAAACATTTTTTTTAAAAAACGTTCATTACATACGGTACTACACTTCAACCAACCTATCTGTGAAGCGGAAAACCACAGAACTAAAATAATTGTACCTATTTTGACTACCATAGCAACTTTTCTTGACAAACAGCGCCACTTTGAACTCACAGTTAAAGTGGTCAGACTGTACTTTAGATGAGGCATAATAGTACATTATGGTATAAGTGTGTAACGTTGGTGATTACCGCCGAGGCGCCGAGGACGGTAATCATCAATACACACGTGTATCATACGACGTTTTTCAACACACTTGTGAAGAAAATAATACTAAAAAGTCATCTAAACAGTTAAAACGAGTTCTGTTATTTTTTCACAAGAGCGGGAAAAATTAATCGGTTTTCCTTTGGTTTTCCTATGCGCGCGCATCTACAGTTCTACCAACTTATCTGTGCATGCGGGAAAACACGGAACTAAAATAAATGTACTAAGTTTGACGTAGCGATGCATTTTTTCTTGACCAGTGGCGCCACCACGAAATTCACACTTTAAATGGTCATACTGTAACTATGGCAACCGGCCATAGACTAAATGAATGAGCGCGATAGAGTTTTAGCCACGTATAAAATGAGGAAAAAGTTTTCTTTATTACAGAAAAAATAAAAGTTATAATAATTGAGTGAAAGTTTCATTTAAGGTTTATGTTCCAGGGTAGCCCGCGAAATTCAAATTTTCTTAAGTTTTTTGCAATTTGCAGGCAAGTGATAGGTTGACGCGTTGATTAATACAATTGATTGATACAAAAGATTTTGATGATTATAATTCTGTAACTACATACGTCTTACAGCCGCGAATCAAATGTTCATCAACATACAACCTATCACTGGCCTGCAAATTGCAAAAAACTTAAGAAAATTTGAATTTTGCGGGCTGGTTGAAGGATTCACCTTAAACATCCCCTGATAACCTGCAGGTATTAGCCTCGCAGATCCACATAAAAGCAAACACACGCAAAGCGACTGGACTGAATTGTTCCAAGTTTCTAGCACTACCTACAGAAGTTAAATTTTTGACTAGGAACTTGTATAAAATAATTAAAATATATTAAGAATAGTAACATAACAAACTGCTAAAACCGCTGTAACTGTAGTTGTCCATGCGAATCCAAAACGAAAGGACTGATCGCCCGTCTGGTGTCTGCCGGCGTCCCCGAAGATAAATAAATAGATAAATAGAACTGTCCATGCGAAGACTAATTTTTAAAAAATACCTAGTGAATAGGTTTTCTGGAAAACACTCTACTTGGACTTTTGTGCAGGTAGACACAAGAAGGATCCCATTCTAAAAGATTATAAATCCAAGGCAAGAGACCAGTTTCGTGTTTGTTTTATTTCGGTTAACCCAGAGTTCAGACTCAAGTCATATTGTTATGCAGAATACACGCAATAAACAATTAAGGATCATTGACATCAGATGATATGATTGCATCTTGACTTGATGATATCCTTATCAAGATGCGACAGTTAAGTGAGGAAATTGGGTTATTGAGAACTGTCAGTCCTAATTTACAACTTGCTCTGGTCAATTGTTGAATATCTATGTAGTTCATTCGGTGCATTCACCTCGCTAGTGAACTCACGTTATTACATTATGCGCGTCTTAGTGCATGTTTACGTACGCGCGGCGCGGCGTGCGGCGCGGCCGGCGACGCGTCGAGCGACGCGTCGAGCGAATTTTGTGTTCACGGACAGGCGATGCGTGCAGCGGCAGATATCATCGTTCGCGCAAACACAAACGTATGGCAATGTACGACGGTGTACATAGAGACGCGGCGCGGCGGCCGCGGCGGCGGCCGCCGCGAATTTTCAAGGCCAAGTTCCGTCGCGGGCATCGCTTCATCGAGAATAAACCGCCGCGTGCATCGCCGCGTCCGTCGCCGCGGCCGCCGCCGCGTTCGCCGCCGCGGCCGCCGCCTCAAATTCAAGCAATCGCGTATAAATTCGCTTCTCCGTGAACGCACTCATACACCGCCATACGTTTGAATTTAGTGCGGATCGCGTCGCCGGCCGCGCCGCGCGCCGCGCCGCGCGTACGTAAACATGCACTTACGTGATGATATTACTGCAATTACCATCGTTTTGTATATTAATTGCTTGTAATTTTCCTCGGATGATTCAATCAGAGTATGTCGTGTACCTACGTGACGGTACGTCTTATTACAATGGCCTGTGCAAAATGCTGATTTCTGTTTCTTAAATAGAATCTCTATTTTGGGGTCTCATGTCAGTCGCTATCATGATCACTGCAGCCTGGAGTAAGTAGTCTAGGAAACCAGTGTAGCGTAGAAAAATAAACCAACTACCAACTTAGGTGATTTCTAACTGTGTATTGTCCCATACCTAACAGTAGATAATAAATAAGTAACAGTACCATATTGAGAGTGCGAACCAGTTACTGCAGATTCTTTCTTATTTAATAAAAAGTCTGTGATTTGTCGTCGAAGGTGTCAATCTGTCAAATCAGATTCTCAAGTAACCACCAAATTGATTGAATGTCATTTGTCTATTTGAGGCCCCAAAACCGCCCGCGTTGTAAACTTGTAACCACCTTAAACTGTTTTGATTGTCTTATAGCTACAGTTAGTACTTAAAGTGGACAACATCTGCTTTCTTCGAGCGCCAATGTGAATGAGTTGATTGAATTCAAATGGCATAAATTCGTAGCTAATATTGTAAGAGCTCTTCAGACTGTTCACTCACACATCTGTCTAGTTAAGCACTGTCCGACTCTCCGCCATAACCAAGTTTTACGGATGCCGTAAACTTTGATTTCATCAGTCGCGCGTAATTTTATTTCACGTGGTTGGCAATAATCGACGTACCTATAGCTGTGCCGTGAGAAACTACTAGGAATTTGAATAGCTACTCTACCGTGACTTATTAGATAAACTTTTGATGTCGATTAATTATCTTTATTCTACAAGGATACCTCCCGATTTCCGAACCTAAATTGAGAAGAGCTAACAGTATCGTTGCCTTGAATCAAACGAAGTTGATGGTAACAAAAGGTAATTCTTTCGAGAAAAACGCTGCTAAGTAATAATTTCAAACGAAATGCTGAATTTTTCTTTACAATTTTACTACTTATGTCAAAGTCATCCAAAAACAATAAAAATAATTCTACTAGATGACAGTTTTGACAAAAACGCAATATCGTAAAATAGTACATTGTTACCTTAGGGGTGAAATTTAGTCCCCGAGACGGGGTTTGGCACCTGAGCGCAGCGAGGGCGCTAATAGTTCGTGGGACTAAATAAGTCTTTTACCCGAGGTAAATACTGTGCTTTTCCTTACGAATACAAGGAAAGTTGATGGGAATAGGCTTGCGCCCAATTACCTAAATCGAAAGAATGAAGAAAGAAAAGGTATTTATTGGTTTCACAAAGGACAAAAAAAATTGACAAAAAAATTAAACTTAGGAGAAACACTTAAAATCGGTTAAATCTAATCGGTGGATGGCAATCGGCTTGCTCCTAATTACATCGGTTGATGGCAATAGGATTGCTCCTAATTAGATTGGTTGATGGCAATAGGCTTGCTCCCAATTACTCAAATCGGTGGATGGCAATAGGTTGCTCCTAATTACATCGGTTGATGGCAATAGGCTTGCTCCTAATTAGATTGGTTGATGGCAATAGGCGCACTCCTAATTACATCGGTTGATGGCAATAGGCTTGCTCCTAATTAAAATTAAATGGTTTGATGGCAATAGGCTTGCCCACAATTATCCGCCGCTAAGAAGTAAGCGTCGGTCGCGTTCGCGTTACACCGGCGACGACGGCGACAACGACGACAGCGGCGCAGTCGGCTGAACACCAGACAGGAGTGTGCGTGCGTCTTGCCTACTGTGCGTGTGCGTGTAATACCTACTGTTGCAGTTACATCAGTTGATGGCAATAGACTTGCTCCTAATTAAATTGGTTGATGGCAATAGGCATGCTCCCAATTACCTAAACCGGTTGATGGCAATAGGCTTGCTCCTAACTACATTGGTTGATGCCAATAGGCTTACCCCTAATTACATTGGTTGATGGTAATAGGCTTGCCCCAATTACATCAGTTGATGGTAATAGGATTGGACCTAATTACATTGGTTGATGGCAATAAGCTTGGTCCCAATTACATCAGTTGATGGCAATGGGCTTGCTCCTAATAACATTTGTTGATGGCAATAGGCTTGCACCTAATCACATCAGTTGGTGGCAATAGTCGTGCTCCCAATTACATCAGTTGATGGCAATGGGCTTGCTCCTAATTACATTTGTTGGTGGCAATAGGCATGCACCTAATCACATCAGTTGGTGGCAATAGGCTTGCTCCTAATTACATTGGTTGATGGCAATAGGCTTGCTCCTAATTACATTGGTTGATGGCAATAGGCTTGATCCCGACTACATCAAATAATTTGACAGCTATCAGTAGAAAGCGATTCTCCCTAGGGCTGAAAAGTAGTACTTTCAACCCGCTCCGCATATGTTATGACCTACTTTCAGAGTATGAGTAATGAAAATCATTTATCATTACTGAAGGTGAGTGTAACTGCTATTGCCATGGAGTATTACTACGTAGAGTGAACAACAACTTATAGAAACATAAAATACATGAATTTTGGAAATCTATCTGACGGACTAATTAGTTTTTTTTGTCCGATCCCCTATTACATTAAGCGGCAGAGCTGTTGATCTAACGAAATTCAATAGCGTAACTCAAATTCTGAATTCGATCCCTATTGATTTGCTTCTTTCAACACTAGGGGAGTTTATATTGTAAGAGAGAACACGAAAAATATTATTATTTAACACACAATAGTTCGATATTACTGCGTGACTATTTGTTTTCATCGACGGAATTACGATGACGCGGACGGTCCCTTTCACAGACTGCACTTTTCTTATACGGGCTGTGATGGGGAATCTGAACCCTAATTGCATAACACACTCGGAATGACAATTTATTATTCTAATCAATTTGGCGTTGCAAAAATATCCATTGCTTTGTCATTGGTATCGAGCTAATGATTTTGTCAAACATAAGAACAATGGTGATTTGAATGCAGGTCGGGGCAGCCTAATTAATATTTTATTTGTGCAAGGTGTTTTAAAATTAGATGCTAACTTCTTGACAATGTTACGTAGTAGTATAAATTCTTACATCAACAGGTGCAAAAGTACAACAAAATATTGAGTTTAATGAGAACCACCTTAAGTCCCTGTGCTTCACCCAGGTGTGAAGCGCGGGTCCGCATCCGAATTGATGAGTTTTCGTTTTGTGAAAAATTTCAACTTAGCCACAGCCTTGACGGATATTTGTACTGAGAGCAGTTATATTTATATGGCCCAGCTTTATAAGAATATAATAGGATTTTACAATTATCCAGGTTGTGACAGACGGATATTGCCTTTCTTCGTCAGTAATTTAATGGATGGAAAAGTTAATTAGAACGAAATGAAGACACAGTTTTGACAAGATCGAGTCTAGTTAAGGTAATTATGTACTCGTAACTTGTAAGATAGATACTTTAAGCACGGATCATCTGCTATACTCTTCATAAGACTTATTTTAGTTTGTGGATAGATAGGTACTTAGGTATGTATTCTAAAAAGTCTCTTATTAAATAGTTTCTAATATAGATACAATTCGAATACCTAGTAAACTCCTGTCGTTAAATATTTACGAGCGAATCATAACTTTTTCTCGTTTCGGAGACTACCCTGCGCTACAATATGGAAAATAACTTGGCGTAGGTCGGAAAATTTAGAATTAAAACGCTAATTATGCTGTAAGTACTAAAAGAATGCCTGGCATGCCATATAAATATCAGCAAGCAAATAGATTGCTGTACCCGTCATGTCATTTGAAATAAAAAATATGCTAGGATTTATTTTTTGGTCACAAATCTCTGTAGCTTCTAGTTCGTGAATAATGCATTGTTGCCGTTAGGTAATGGTAGGGCAACATTGGTGGTTTTGGAAAGCGATGGCGCTTTTTCACACAGAAACGGTTCGCCGAATCCCGCAAATGTGGCCCCAGCAAACGAAGTTATTATAAATTCTATGTTTTGTAAAATTTTATCTTGATTCTAGTACAGCAGTATATACTGCTGTTGTAGACAGTTGTAGTTCCTAATAAATAACTAAATATTTTTCCTTTATAAAGAAATAATGATCCCGGGTTCATCGTGCCTTTATCCTGGCAATCGTCTCGGTGACCAGGGAGTCCAAGATGATCCTTTAGTAGGGTTTTCAAAATAGAGAATATTAGCGTATGCTTACGGCTTCGCCCACGTAGATTTCGTTGTCCTACTGGATCATACTTACAACCGGGGTTAAAAGTATTCTAAGTGTTAATCCAGGTTATGATGAGCTATCTGTGTCCGAAACATCCAAAGGTATTTAGTAGTTTTGGCGTGAAGGAGTAACAAATATCCATCCATCCTCACAATCTTTCGCATTTATATTATTAGTAGGAAGTAGGAAGGACAATTAAAAAAAAAAGATCAATAAATTAAATCTATCAAGTATGACTGAAGATAGATCAATTTGCCATCGGTAGACGGGTTTGAAGTGAAACTATTATACCTACGTCATCAAATCGATCATCGTACATTACAGTACAGTAGGTAGGTACATTCCCTTACAATTAAGTGCACACCTCACGCTTTGTGAATTACAGGTGGCCAGGAGTAACTGTAATTGGTTAACGCTTAAATCGACGGTATCGAAGCACACTAACCACTTCGCGTAGGTATTGGTTATGCTTTGACCTTTCATCCAAAAAATATTACTCCCCTATTTGAATAAGAGTTTTTTGTTAATTTAAATGGTTATTATTTTTTTGCACGAAAATTTAATCCTTTTTAGGGATCTGTAGCCGAATGGCAAAAACCGGAACCCTTATAGATTCGTCCTGTCTGTCTATCTGTCCGTCCGTCCGTATTTCACAGCCACTTTATATAAAAACTATTAAGTCTACGCAGTTGAAACTTGGTAGGTAGGTAATTCTGTGAACCGCTTTACAATTTAAAAACAAAAACTAAGAAAAAACGATTAAAGGAGGTGTCCCCAATTCCCCATACATGGAACTGAAACTAAAAAAAAACTTTTTTCGTCAAACCAATTTCGTGTGGGGTGTCTATAGATAGGTAGGTAATTGACATTGAAGTTTGTAAAACCATTTTTTCTCAAATTCAATCGTTTGAAAGATAAACACTTCCAAAGTGGTACATTTTGTGCCCCCCCTCCCCTCTCTAACTTTTAAACTAAAAGAGTGAAAAGTAAAATAAAGTATACCTACTACTTATATACTAGGCATGCCTTTTAAGTTCTGTCGTTTCCATATTCCCCGGCAATTTTGAATTTGGAACTGTTCTATATTCGAATGTGTTTGAATTTTGAATCTCAAAACAGTTGAAAGTATTAGGATTAATGCTATTGTTTAGTCACAGCGTCGATTGGAATCTGTCAGGTTACGTACGATAGTGAATCTTTCTAAGGAAAATGTTCGTGCAATAATTTTCTACAACTTTAAAAGAGGCCTGACACGGCTTCAGTGTTTTGAAGAGCTAACATCTGTGTTCAATGATGAAGCCCCATGTTTGCGGACTGTCGAACGCTGGTTTTTAGAATTCCAGCGTGGACATAGGTACTAGTGTTAGTGACAAATCTCGCGAAGGACGCCCAAAATCCGCCTTCACTGAAGATAACATCATTGCTGTGAGACAACTAATTCTCGAAGATCGTCATGTGACATATCGAGAGATAGAGGCTCTAATAGGCATCTCAGGGACAACCATTCAGAAAATTTTGCATGAAGTGCTTGGTGTGAGAAAGCTAGTTTGCCGTTGGATACCGCATCTGCTTTCCGACGATCACAAGGCGGCTCGCGTCAGATGGTGTAAGAAAACTCTGCAAAGGTTCAACCGAGGAGAGTCAAATCACGTCTACGACATCATCAGTGGTGACGAATCTTGGATCTATGCCTATGATCCTGAATCCAAACAACAATCTACAATCTGGGTCTTTCAAGACGAGCCAAAGCCGATTAAAGTTGTTCGTTCTCGAAGCACTTCAAAGAAGATGGTGGCTACGTTCGTTGGAAAAACCGGCCATGTTGCGACTATTACACTTGAAGATCGTAGAACGGTTAACGCAGAGTGGTATACCACAGTTTGTTTACCACAAGTCATCGCCGAACTTCGAAAATCTAACTCAAAGCGACGCATCATCCTGCACCACGACAACGCATGCTCACACAGCGCTCGGCAAACGATTGACTATTTGAAGCAGGAAAAAGTAGAAATTCTTGATCATCCTCCATACAGTCCTGACCTAAGCCTTAACGATTGTTTTACATTTCCTAAAATTAAGAAAAGTCTTCGTGGTCAAAGGTTCCAGTCCGGTGAAGAAGCAGTCGACGCTTTAAAGTTAGCCATTTTGAACACCCCTACTTTAGACTGGAATAAATGTTATAATAACTGGTTTGAGCGAATGGAAAAGTGGAAAACTTAAAAGGCATCCTACGTAAGTATGCTATAGGTAGATCGCAGTAGAAACTAACTTCAAACCAAAATTGGTTTGAACGATATATTAGTAAAAAGTTTTTGAGATATTACATTTAAGTATAGCACATTTAAAAAACCGCAAATATAATTTTGTCATTCATACAATCACTAGGTATGAAAAACAAACTTATCACAAAGCATGTTTTACTGATGCCGTTTCAACAAGAAATAGTACAAATTAAAGGGGGTTCCCTTTAATTTGTACTGTTGGAATTTAGGTATTTTGTCCTTACTAATCCAGTATACTCGTGACCTCAATCTGAACCTAACATATTTTAAAGTAGCTACCAAAGAACATCTATACTTAGACATTTATTTAGGTACCTACCTATTTTCCAAGTTGGTACTTATCTGGACATAACTTAAAATTAGTAAAAGTTTGCAAAACTTTGATATGGACGTTGGAGGGGTAGAAGCCGATGAAGATGGATGGATTGAACTGGATTCTAATGTGGGCATTTCTCTACTAACTGGAAAATCGTCCATACAAGACTGTCCTAAGCAAACCGTGACAGGGGACTGTTTTTCTCTACTTTTGTACAGAAAAACAGGCCACTTATAATCAAAAATAATTGTTTTTAACAAGGATTTTGTTTGTTAAAGTAATTAGTCTTTATTTTTCTTTGTAGTTCGTAAAATATATTTTTTTTTCATTTTAAAAAATTACAGGGGACTGTTCACCAGAGGACTGTTTTTTTTACATGAATACTTAATAAAACAAAATCATTTAAACATATCAGATTAACCAAACAGATGTAGCTACATCCTAGATAATCAATTCTTTTTAACAATTTTTTATAATTTTAACTCTTAAAATAGTATAAAATAAGCTAGCCAGGGGACTGTTTACGTAACGGTCAAGACGTGTAGTTCACCTACAGACGCTGTCGTAGCACTAAAAAAAATGGCAGCTTCTCGCTTAGCTCCACAACCGCACAAAATTCACATCGATTACTTTCTTTATCACGATCTAAATGCATCACGCCAAAACAAAATTTGACTTCAGCGCGGTGTTCAAATTTTAACAGGGGACTGTTTCAATAATTTAAGGACAGCATTCGCACATAGATATTTTGATTTAATTTCAATCGTAAAAATATAATTGTTATGTATTAGATGCTTACTGTTATGTATTATGTATTTGGATATTTTTTATTCAGTTATCAACAGCAAAAAAATAATTATTTGTTACAAGATTTGTAATTCTGGAAAAGGGACGCACCAGGGGACTGTTTTTTGAGGTGTTTGAGGTTCATTTTCTCAAATAATACATTATTAAATTGCTGAATACGCAGTTGCATTCCAAGAATACGTAATACTATGTCGTTATTGATACAATAATCTGAGAAATATTACGTTTCACAACGTAAAATAAGCTTGGGACAGTGATTTTCCAGTTAGTGGAGAAATGCCCATGTATCAAATTGCAACTTCCAACGAAGTTCTTACGTACAGCTACTACGAAGTTTTTTGAATAGTGGAGCCAAGTTACGGTGAAGTTAAAGGTTGTAAGAAGTATGTAAGTAATTGCATTAATGTAGGACCTGCGCACAATACCACACGCCACAACTCCACACAGTGCAATAGGTATTAGGTGTTTTTGTTATTGACAACCGAGCCATGCCACGTGTTTTTGTGTTACTTACCATCAGTGCCAGAGACATTAAGCTATACACCTATTTAGGGACAGACACCTAAATAAAAACGGTCCGTCTGGTATTATTTCACAAGGGGAAGCAAAAAATAATGAAAACGTGCGAGCGAGAGAGCGTTATACGAACGCGTGTGGCATGACAAAGAAAGAGACCATAAAAGCCCACTAGGGGAGTCGGAGCGCGAACCGGTTCTGCATGTGTGCAGACAGACGGCGCCCTCCCTCCCCTCGGCTGTCGACCCTCGAGTGCGAGAGCCTCACAATGTCGGCTTTTCCTCGAAGCGTTGCAATAATAATAACCACGAAGCTTCTCCATCAGTTTTACAACAAAGCCTCGAGACTGTTTGTAGTTTTCAAAACAATAATGTATGAGTTATCATGTGTGAGTTATTGTGTTAAGATTCTATGGTGAACTGAAGAATATATTGACACTGAAAGCACCCTTTCTCCTTCACTTATGTGCGTGTTTAACTTTGTTCGCTAATATTGGATCAATTTATACGGCTCCATTCCACAGTGATGACGAGCCGTTGCCTAGGCAAGTCTGCTCACCATGTATAGTATAGCCACACGCGACGCACTCACTCACAACAGATCGCAATCATAAATTAAATAAACAACATAAAATACCTTTTGGTGTAAAAACCATAAGAACAACGTTCCATCGTTTCAAAATAAAAGGTTAACTGAAACGTAAGCGCCGTCCCATGCGGCAATAATTAAAAGAAAAAAACAAACGAAAAGGTGAGGATCGAGACATTCGCACGGGTGAAAGTAAACACAACACTGATTATCGACGAAAACGACATACAAACACACTTTATCGACAGTCCGATGCCCGTGTCATTGTAACAATAACCTTCTTTTCGAATGGCGAAACACGACTGCGGCTGTGTAATACTGTACGCGTTACCGGCGCGCCGCACCCATGCCCCGCGCTGCCCATGGTTGCCCCGCTCAGCCCCGACTTGCACCGCTCTCTATCACCCGTCACCAATGGTACGCCTGCTGCGATCCACGGCTGCTCATTGGTCCAATCGTTTTACGGCCGTTCCACAAACAAAACCGGTTGCCAAGAACGACTCGAAAGGGCGCGAGGGACGAAATTAGCGTAGTGCGCGATTATTATTATTGTTACCAATTCTTGCTCTTTCTTGCTTGGTAATAAGAAAGAGATAGAATTAGTAAAACATGAACTCGTCATTGCTCTGCATGCACCTTTTCATCCTCTCACCGGTCGTTTTTTTAAACAGTTAGTTAATGGTGCAGGTAATGACTAACCTTAGCTATTTTATATTATGTTGACCCCAAACAGTTTATTTCCTTCTTTTACAGTTTAATAATAATAAAAGACACTGTGCTATTAACTATGTAGTTTATTATTAGGTTATGTAGGTAGGTACTATTTTTTAAATGTAAGTAAATAAGTAAAATAAATGCATGTGATGGCAATAGCACACATGTAGTGCTTTATTTTCCAATAATTACACAGGTAGTGTCTACGGTACATAGGTAGGCAGTAGGTTAAAGCTGGTTTAGTATGTCAGCTGTTCGGAAAGCCGGGCTTCAATTCACAACCCTAAGGGTTTCCCCACGTTTATAATTTCACCCGCTTGTCAATGGGGTTTAGGGCCCCCTTTCTCCACCGTTCACAATCATGGCTCCCCTCTCTACATACATCACCCATGCGTGAGTTTTTTTGGCAATTGTGTAAATACACGTTCATAAGGCAGGTGACTGTTTTCATCGTAATCGAGAGATTTATTCTTTCTAAAGACCAATTTACCTAAAATGAGTACAGTAGGTACTTACCTATGTACTTAAACCTAAAAAAATGTGAAATATATTTTAAGTTGTGTTCAAAATGTTTTTTAAAAACACCATACTAACTACCTACCTACTTTCTAATAGTTTATTTCAATCTATAATTTTAATTACTTGACACGACCCGTGAGAGTGAGACATAGATAGCGTTACGACTCTACCACAGGTTCGTTCGCACGCAACAGCCAACACGTATTTTACACACGGTGCGTTTAAAAAATAGTTAGTAATAGAAATGGACGCGAAATATTATTGTTATTGGCCTCTCGCTCACTCACCGCGTTAACGACAAGAAAGAACAGCCGCACGCAGCCGCCATTATTATATTTACCTACAGTTGTTAATTACCTACTGAATTTGACAGAAACAGAAACTTGAAGAATAGAGCCCTTGGTAAAAATAATTTTCTACGTCCTATAACTAATTGAAAAAAGAGCAAGATTGATAATATCTTTACTATAGCAATGTCTAGTGCAGCCTGTGCAGCGCCATCTGTTGTTATCGTTATATGGTTGACCATCAGCGCCATCTATGACTCCTTCCTCAAAACTTTGACATCAAAACTGGATTGGAATTATTTTCCTGTCAAGACTGGGAAGCTAATCACAGTACATATCAATAGTAGATTGTACACCAAGTGCATAAAACGCACCATTAGCGAGCATGGATATAAAGTAGAGAGTAAAATGGGTTATAAGGACGAGTTTCTCTACTTTTCACTTCGATTGCGAGGAAATGAAACAGCAACTTGTAAATATTTTAAAAATTATTATGGTTCAGCCAATTAACTTTTTTTTTTTCAGTACCTAGGAAACTTGACACAACACCTGACATATGTCGTTACTCATACTGCTCAGTTATAAAAAACATTTTGAGCAAGCCTATTGCCATCAACCAATGTAATTAGGAGCAAGCCTATTGCCATCAACTGATGTAATTGATAATAAGCCTATTGCCATCAACCAATATAATTAGGAGGAAGCCTATTGCCATCCACTGATTTAGGTAATTGAGAGCAAGCCTATTGCCATCAATCAATGTAGGTATTAAGAGTAAGCCTATTCCCATCAAATGATGTAATTAGGAGCAAGCCTATTGCCATCAACCAACCTAATTAATAGCAAGCCTATTGCCATCAAGCGATTTAGGTAATTGGGGGAAGCCAATTTAGGCTTCCCCCAATTACCTAAATCGCTTTTCATTACGAATACAAGGAAAGTTGATGAGAATACTCATCAACTTTCCTTGTATTCGTAATGAAAAGCAGTAATCCCTTGTTCTTAGAATACTAGCGAAACGAATTAAATTAAAGACGTTATTCTATGAACCTGTGGCTGTTGGGCCGATTACCTGTGCCGATTACCTTGGTCTTCGACGAAGATTTTACTTTATGCTCTAGAGCATAAAACGCAACTTTATGTCGCGCAACGCAACCTAAGAGAGAAGTGAAAAACTAATTCTGACACCAATTAGGTAAACAATTAGGTTTCAAAAAGTTGAAACTTCGCGCAAAGAAAAATTACGGACATAGACATAACTGGTACCTACTGCCTACACAGAAGATCCGACTTCCGTCGGATCGTATGTCGAAACCGGGTTCCTTAGTCAATAACTGGAAAAAAATTGTAAGTAGGTATCATAATTATGTCCAAAGACAGCACTATGGTGGCGTCAGTAAGAAATGATGATAGCAATCATCAGTGATGTTTTAGCTAAGGCATGCATTCAGTTCTATCCGGTTCTGAAATGTCCGGTTCTCACAAAATTCGTGTAAAACCAGTCCCGAAAGCATTAAAACCGGCTCTCCTGGTTCTTAAAAAGTAACGAAAAGTTGTTTAACACATATCATGAGCGTCCATCAACACCTAAAGAGGTTCTCGCAGCTGGATCAATGGCTTGATACCATAGAAATATAAAAAAAAAAAACAGTTTATGTATCTATGCTTGATATAGAAAGCGGTAGGTACAAAAAATCATTGTTACTTCTATGTGTACTGGAGTTACCCTAAAAAAATAACTTTCGGGATTTTAATTTTACCACTTTGTCAGCGTAACTCATCTGCATATTCATGCCAAATTACAGCTTTCTAGCAATTATAGTCTTTGAGCTATAGTGTGGACCTGTTGTTTCTGTTATATGGGTGAGACTATAAGGGTTCCTTGTTACTTATGGAACCCTAAAAAGGATCTTTTTTTTTATTATTTAATATGGGCTTACTCTTGACCTCAATCTTGGGCAGAGATGAGGTCGACGATGGAACGAGCTTACCCAGAAGAAGCCTATTAATTTACTCGCGACTTAAATAGACTGGGGTTATATGAACTCGGGAAAACCGACGCAGGCAGGGTTCCACTCCTTAGCTGTAAGAATAATGAAAGTCTTAGCAAAACGCTTCGTACGAATGTGTGGAACATCGACAAGGTATGGGTGATAACCTGCAGTACGCCTAGTCTCTCGATGGAAGAAGGGATCGATGGTGGAATAAGCTCGTGGAGCTCTTGCGCACACTCTCCGAAGTACAGTCTGTACAATGGATCATTGAGAAATGAATTCTATGAATTCAACTTTAAAGGCTACTTTACGATGTATCTGCTTGTAATTAAGACGCAGGTAGCTGCATAGTTTTAGTGTGAGTATTGACCTATTTGATATTCACCACACCATTATTGTGGTCTATACTTTAAACAAAAAACACGATATAAGATAAGATAAGATAATAAGATAATATATTTATTTGCGTAAAACATGGTATACGTAGGTGTTGTTAAAGCATAAAAGACCATACATGTTTTGCTTAAAGTTAAAGCATGCAAACTTAGAAAATTAACAAAATTTAAATTTACAAGACATTATAATTTAAATTCAAAATGGTCATTAATGCTGTAGAAATTGTTTCATTTAGCCATTTGTACAATTTAGTTTTAAATAATCTGCAATTTAATATTTTAAATTCATTAGGTAACTTATTATAAACACGTACACACATAGCCAGACAGCTTTTGTTGTATTTTGCTAGCCTAGGGAGCTCATCTAGTACAAGTCTGTATGGATGATTAGGATACGATGGTCGTGGCGGTGGACGTCACACACAACCCGTTCCAATGAATTTAAAGCTTTATAATCGTCAAGATACAGTCTAATAAGCTCCTAATTAAAATTTCCCTAATTTGTGTAGATAATTTCAGCCTAAGGTGTTGGGAGAAGGCGTCGCCTGGACCCTCTATAAAATTACAAGTCCCTCTTCGAATGCACGGTATACATACAGTTATGTATAATGGTGCTATGGGGATTCTGTAGAACGAACACCTAACTACCGATTTATGGTAAGCTTGTACGCAGGACCATTTGTGGCTATAGAAAAGGAAAAGTGTTGTTTACTTGTAATATAATATTATTGTCTATTATACTATGGCTTCTCAGCCATGCCTAGAAGCGATTGCATAAGATTAGAAAAATATAATCTCAGGAAAGACAAATATCTGGGAATAAGTTCAAAAGAATGCGGAAGTAGGTAGAGAGGAAAATACATAAAACTTATAATGAAATATAGAGACAGAGAATGAAACAGATGGAAAGGGTTTCACATTAAATTGAAGAGGGAAAGAGAAAACGGATACTTATAATAATTATATTGTCAGCTGTTTCACCCCTCGAATCCCTGCATGTTGTACTCCTGAAGAACAAGTAAGAATGAATGTCCTGAAAAACAAGTATGTTCTTTTGGTGGAAAATTTTTAGCTGTTCTTACAGCTAAAAATTTTCCACCAAAAGAACATACTTGTTTTTCAGGACATTCATTCTTACTTATACCCTAAACGAAGCCGAAAAGTTTGTTGTGTTTCTTCGGGACCTGCAAACCTTCTAATTACGTACTTACCTACTTAGAAGTATATTTTCAACACACTTGCTCTTAAAGTGGCTATAATTTCACCGCAATTAGGCACAAAATGACACCTATAATCAAACTGTGACTTTTTCATTGCTATTATTCACTAGTGAGTTATAAGGTTTTTTTTTTTAAATTTTATTGGTTGATAGTCTAGGCAACAAACGCCTTTCTGATGAAGTTTTTTCAGCAGTCTCCGAAAATTATGATTGAGGTGTCATTCGATTCGGAATGGCATCCAGATGATTTTCGAAGAAAAATGAAGTTCCGCTTGCAAAAATTGCAAAAGTTATTAACAATTAACTAAAAAATTGAAAATGGGTTTAGTGTTTTGCAAATATCTCAAAACCTAATCATTTTTTTTCAAATTTGAAATAAGATTCAAAAAGGGGAGGAAATTTCCAAAAGAATGTTCTAACTTTCGGAATTGTAGGACCAATATTAATAACTTTCCGATCGGGTTGAAAATACGCCCGAAAACTGGTACTCCGTCTTGCGCAAGCTACGCTCCATTCGGACCTTTAATGAATAAATGTTATTTAAACTTATTAAATATGAAAATTAAAAATTGAAAAAATTCAGGCGCCTGCAGGATAGATCAATACACAATAATCTGTGATCTAAAAATTTTTATCGCGAATTTTCAATAAGTTATCCATTAATTAATTAACAATTTTTTGTAGCACGAACACTGACATTGCAAGTGCGATAATTATTACACTATTCATCTGAGATTTTTTTCCTTTCGTGGAGCTATTTTTCAAAGGTCTTAGAATAGGCTCTCGTTGGAAAAAATAAAAAAATGTTAATTTTAGTTTTTTTATTAACAATTTACTGAAATGAAAAATTTCAAACCTTCATTAGACATTAAAAAAATCTTTTTTTTTATTATATTATTATTGAACCGTTTTTGTATGATCAGAAGCTACTTAAAAAATATTTTTTATATTTTTTATATCCTGTTTTTTAAAATATTTTTATGAACAAATGCGTTGTTTATGAGATAATTTAATGTTTTTTTTTAATATCGTAATCTTTGATAATAATCATGTTTTTTTTTTAAAAAACAGTTTCTTAAAAAAAATGTTTTATTGTTTAAAAACGCATTTGTTGATTAACAATTATTTTATCCCACTTGTAATTAATATTAAGGTATCATTTTTTTTAAATCACCATTATTTGTTTTTTCTTTTCGATGTATAAAAAAAAAATATTGTTTTATTAAAACTTTCATTGTTTATATAATAAACAATTTGTTAAAAACAAATAAATTTTTAATTTTATTTTTTCCTTGTTTCACTTATTGTCACAAAAACAGATTGATTCTTTTTTTTTTATTTAATTTTTTTTACAACTTTTTTTTTAATTTGAAAAAAACAAAATCATATCTGTTTTTGTAACAATATTTACTTACTGTCACAAAAACAGATATGATTTTGTTATTTTCATAAAAAAAATTTTTCAACTTTTTTTTTTAATTTGAAAAAACAAAATCATATCTGTTTTTGTGACAACAAGTAAAACAAGAAAAAAAATATAAAGTAAAAATTTATTTGTTTTTAACAAATTGTTTATTATATAAACAATGAAAGTTTTAATAAAACAATATTTTTTTTTTATACATCGAAAAGAAAAAACAAATAATGGTGATTTAAAAAAAATGATACCTTAATATTAATTACAAGTGGGATAAAATAATTGTTAATCAACAAATGCGTTTTTAAGCAATAAAACATTTTTTTTAAGAAACTGTTTTTTTTAAAAAAATCGTGATTATTATCAAAGATTACGATATTAAAAAAAAACATTAAATTATCTCATAAACAACGCATTTGTTCATAAAAATATTTTAAAAAACAGGATATAAAAAATATAAAAAATATTTTTTAAGTAGCTTCTGATCATACAAAAACGGTTCAATAATAATATAATAAAAAAAAAGATTTTTTTAATGTCTAATGAAGGTTTGAAATTTTTCATTTCAGTAAATTGTTAATAAAAAAACGAAAATTAACATTTTTTTATTTTTTCCAACGAGAGCCTATTCTAAGACCTTTGAAAAATAGCTCCACGAAAGGAAAAAAATCTCAGATGAATAGGTTCGTGCTACAAAAAATTGTTAATTAATTAATGGATAACTTATTGAAAATTCGCGATAAAAATTTTTAGATCACAGATTATTGTGTATTGATCTATCCTGCAGGCGCCTGAATTTTTTCAATTTTTAATTTTCATATTTAATAAGTTTAAACAACATTTATTCATTAAAGGTCCGAATGGGGCGTAGCTTGCGCAAGACGGAGTACCAGTTTTCGGGCGTATTTTCAACCCGATCGGAAAGTTATTAATATTGGTCCTACAATTCCGAAAGTTAGAACATTCTTTTGGAAATTTCCTCCCCTTTTTGAATCTTATTTCAAATTTGAAAAAAAATAATTAGGTTTTGAGATATTTGCAAAACACTAAACCCATTTTCAATTTTTTAGTTAATTGTTAATAACTTTTGCAATTTTTGCAAGCGGAACTTCATTTTTCTTCGAAAATCATCTGGATGCCATTCCGAATCGAATGACACCTCAATCATAATTTTCGGAGACTGCTGAAAAAACTTCATCAAAAAGGCGTTTGTTGCCTAGACTATGAGTTGCTACGTTCATAAAAAAGTTTCGATACAAAAAATATCGTGTTCAATAGTAAATAGTAGATTATACAACAAGTGAATAAAAAGGGAATTTAATTCGAGGTACGAATTTGGATCCCGAGAGCAGCGAAGGATTCTAGAGTAGAATCACGAGCGTAGCGAGGGATTCTATACTCTAGAATCCTGAACGGAGCGAGGGATACAAGTACCTACCGAGATAAATTTTTTATTCACGTGTTGTGTACTCTACTTTTTACCATTGACTGTGAGAAAATAAATAGGAGCATGGTATTTATTTTCGGAGCTAAGCACTCTAGATTTCTTTGGCTTATTACCCACGGATAGACGTTTTAAGTATGTCACTAACTTTGAGTATTTTGAAATATCAATGTTGTGTTTGATTCTCACTGTGGCTTTTATCATAGAATATATGCTCCAAAGTGTCGACGGCGGTCTTGGTTAATTCATTGAAATAGTTAAGAAATATGCACTCAGAGAAGGAATTGGCGCCATTCATGGTTTTCCAGTCGCAGAACAAATTGTATGTTTTCAGGTACAACTCCCGAGATTTTGGCGGCAACAAATCATCTACTATGACTGCTGCTTTAGAACGAAATTATTCCGGAGTCAGTCTCTCATTTTCGTCATCGGAAGAACTCATTTTATTATAATTACTTACTTATGTAAATAGATTTTCCAATAACACAAAACAACCACAATTAAAGACAGAAAAGAACGTAACTAAATTGGCGGGATATTATTTTAAAATTTGGAATGGAATAGCTCCATTCAGCCACCCAGTACGTACTTTCAGCAGCAGCGATTTTTTTGTATAGTGCGCGCGGAACTAGTTGGCCGCGCCTTAGGCATGTTTTTGTTTTTTTATTTAAGTATTCTTTTCAATAAATTGAACAATTATTATCTCGAGATTGGTCATCACTGTCTAATTATAGCCTCCTGTGCATTGCGATTATAATATCAAACAACCCAACCCGCCGGCTGCCGGCTGTAGGCAACCCGCCCCCTCACCCCTGTCGCCACCTAAGGCGCGGCCAACTAGTTCCGCGCGCACAATTCGTGTTTGTTCCTAATTCAAAATGTCTTTATTCACTCAGTGAATAAAAGAGCGTTTTATTCACTGTTATCGATGAAAAAAATGCCTTTTTTCGAGTGGCAATGGTAAAAAATAAATTAATGTACTTAGTGCTTGCTCATTTCATGCAAATTTGAATTTAAATAGATAATTTCAACTTGTACGTTTTTATTAAAATGAAACTTTCACTCAAATAATATAACTTTTATTTTTTCTATAATAAAGAAAACTTTTTCGTCATTTTATACGTGGCTAAAACTCTATCGCGCTCATTCATTTAGTCTATGGTCGATTTCCATTGTTACAGTATGACCATTTTAAGTGTGAATTTCATGGTGGCGCCACTGGTCAAGAAAAAATGCATCGCTACGTCAAACTTAGTGCATTTATTTTAGTTCCATGTTTTCCCGCATGCACAGATAAGTTGGTAGAACTGTAGATGCGCGCGCATAGGAAAACCGATTAATTTTTCCCGCTTTTGTGAAAAAAAACAGAACTCGTTTTAACTGTTGAAGATGACTTTTTAATATTATTTTCTTCACAAGTGTGTTGAAAAACGTCGTATGATACACGTGTGTATTGATGATTACCGTCCTCGGCTTTCTTAAGACCCTCACCTGTCGGCTCGGGTCTCAATGCCGCCTGCTGAGGCGGCATTGAGACCCGAGCCGACTATACATTATGGTATAAGTGTGTAACGTTGGTGATTACCGCTGGGTAATCACCAACGTTACACACTTATACCATAATGTACTATTAATTATTTCCATGAACCGTTTACTATTCAAAGCATACTTCAGCACAATGTGTTCAGTGTGCAACATTGAGTTTTACTGTAGAAAGTGATTTTTCCACCCTTGACAAAAGTCGTTTCGCAGCCATATTATTTACATAGAGGGTTACTTAGTTTTTTGCACATAATGCTCGGCTGACGGTTTTGTGAAGGGTCTGTTTACACCTGTATACATACCTAAATATCAAATTAGGAATCATATTTAATAAATAAAAACACAGTCTGTTCAAGATTAGCCAAAATCAATGAAAATCTGCAAGATACTGAGGTTTAGGGACATTCTGTCTTGTTCACAAAACTGTTCGTCAGAGAGTTCGATTACCTATGCATATTTTAAGAGGGTAATCATTTTGCTTTTGTCTGGGTTTTTTTTTATTACTCTCTTCCTATAAAAAAGTAGAAGAACCTTTTAGATGGCCTTTGAAAAAGATTACAAAGATAGTAGGTACCTACTGACAAAAAAGTGGTTAGGTATTTAGGTAATCAGCAACCAAAAGCAAATTGGAACCTGAGACAAATTACCGGAACTTAACCTACCAGGTCCAATCTAATAGTTCAATCAAAGGAAAGTAATCAGACGTTCGGACAGTCCACCTCAGCTTACCATGGCACAAGTCCAATTCAAACAGAAACTTCGAACACCAGAAACAAGATTGAATGCTGTTGCGGACTTGCGGTGCTCAAAGACAAAACAAGATCCCCCTCGTAACCAGATTTCCAATGCTTGGTTCAACACCTGGCTCACTGGTCAATTCATGCTCTCAGCTGAATGCCCATTACGTACGAATCCTCAGGTTACTAATGCACCTGTAGTTAGGGCTTCCGCACAAACAGGTTCCGTTATAGAGTTTACAAGTAGAAGTAGCTGTACCAGTCCATGATAGCATGCGACATTATGTGCGGCATCTAAATAACAAGTTAAGTTGCCAGCTGCAAAGTTGCGAACCGATTATATTAGTTAATGTCAATTTGATCAACATATGGTGTGGATTAGTGCACTGTAAAACCTTTTGGTTTCTGTGTGTCCAGTTCCACGAACGTGAATAACGCTAGCACTATAATTTCTTCAAGTCAAAGGGTGAAATTGTGTCACCAACTATATTGTAAAAAATCGTAGGGTGAACTCATCTAATTCTGTGATTCGCCTAATTCGGTGATATTTGGTTTGAGCGGTATCATAGGGCTGTACGAGTGCACAAAGCCACAAATGCCTTTATCACGAAGTTAGAAATGAGTTTACTATACAGCAAGAACAGGGCGCGACCATTTGGTTGGAATTTACCAAATATTACCAGTATCAGTAGCACGAACCTTTTTTAAATCTTTACTTTAAGATTTACTCTTATTTTATAGTTTTGCCTACTTAGTATTAAATAAACGATAATTGACTTGCGAGAACCGCTTTTTATTAGCTTTTATTTAACTTGCCGTGTTCGTTTGTTAGCATATTTGCCAAATCTTCCAAGTGAATTTCAAACCAGTTCCCCCCAACCCCCAACCGATTAAACTGTAATTTCGCACCCATCTTTGGTTCAGCAGGGCTATTGTGTATCTTTTAATGACAGTGGATAACTTATAATGTCTATCAAATAACTGTCAAATGGTGAGTTTTTAAGAAAAAAATGTACCAAACCATAACCAATTTACAGTTAATCTTTAAGGTTGATGTTCCAGGGTAGCCCGCGAAATTCAAATTTTCTTAAGTTTTTTGCAATTTGCAGGCAAGTGATAGGTTGTATGTTGATGAACATTTGATTCGCTGCTGTAAGACATATGTAGATACAGAATAATAATCATCAAAATCATTAATACAACCCTCCGAGCTCATACAGGTTCCGGAATGACTTTGACCTTGTGATTATTATTCTGTATCTACATATGTCTTACAGCAGCGAATCAAATGTTCATCAACATACAACCTATCAGGTTCCGGAATGACTTTGACCTTGTGATTATTATTCTGTATCTACATATGTCTTACAGCAGCGAATCAAATGTTCATCAACATACAACCTATCACTTGCCTGCAAATTGCAAAAAACTTAAGAAAATTTGAATTTCTGATGATTATAATTTATATATTATAATATAATGATTATAATTCTGTAACTACATATGTCTTACAGCCGCAAATCATATTTTCACTAACATACAACCTAGCACTGGCCTGCAAATCGCTAAAAACGTAAGAAAATTTGAATTTCGCGGGCCACCGTGAACATCCACCTTAAGGACATTTCTGATAGCCACTGACGTTAAAAAGATACGCAATAGGGAGGGGGGCAGCAGGGCTATTGCGTATCTTTTAATGACAGTGGCTAACGTAAAGTGTCCATAGATTAACTGTAAATTGGTTATGGTTTGGTACATTTTTTTCTTAAAAACTCACCATTTGACAGTTATTTGATAGACACTTTAAGTTATCCACTGTCATTAAAAGATACGCAATAGCCCTGCTGGTGACAATATTTTTTTTTACGTTACGGTAAGCCATGTGCTGTGATACTAGGTACTGTGGTAAACTTCGACATGATCGATCACCACAGTGAATAGTTCAGTCCTGTCATTTTGGCAGGACTGAACTAGTGGCTTAGAGCGGCAAACCGTATTCATGAAACTAAAAAAGAGTTCAGGGCCTGTATTAAGCCTGGTGTGGGAAAGAGATGTAGCTATGCAGGACGGCTAGGTATGATAATAACCGTGGCTATAAGGTCTATCTCTAGCAAATTAGCAATACTGATCTATGTGCTGGTCATTAGCTTATGCCTGCGACTTCGAGCGCCGCGGTTAGAGTCCGATAATTTGTCCCACGAGATCATACTGCCGGGTTATTTGATATCCTACGTCTTAATCCAGGTAATATATTATATTATTATCTGTATACTAATTTCATCCAAATTAAGTAGATTTTGCGTGAAAGTGTTACACAAAAATCCAAAACGTCAAATCCTAATTACAGCATGGTTATGAAAAACCATCAATTAAAGTTCCTCACATAGTCAGAGACGATATAGATAAAATTCCTTACAGTAGTTATCGTAGAAAAAAGTGCAGATCCATACATTTTACATCAATCGAAAGCTGTAAGTCGAGCTAAACGAGATTACTGTAAGGTTAGACGCAGGATGCCATAATACAGTAGAACAATCCTGACGGCCAACGGATGTGAGTGTCACAGCTACAACTTCTATCTTTATCTTTATCAATGATCTCGAACACTAAGATGCAAGTGTTTTTCCCGATATTTTTTTTATTTTTATTTTCTCGCTTCGCGGAACTACGCAAGAACTGGTTTCGATGCTATGCAATAACGGCGGTTTAGGTTACGGTTTAGGAATTCTACGAGGAATTCCGCTTACATTGCCGTTACTTGGGGGCGCCACCCTCCTTTGTAATACCCATCTCTACAACATCACGGTACTATCGATAGACGAGTATAACAACAAAACTTTTAATATTGATGTGCGTTATACCAAACAACTATCCAAAAATTATGTTTTGTTTGAGGATTAATTTACGTACATATTACGTATATATTGTTCCCTTTTGGAGTTTTTCATTGACATTTTAATAAATTACTTTACTGGAAAATAATTATTTCATATTTTTTATTAGAATTAAAATAAAAGCAGAATTAGTTAATCCTTATAACCAGCTAACTGCGAGTAAAAATCAGTCTTCCAAAATTGGTCCAGCCGTTACAGAGATAAGCCGTTTGAGTAGGATTTTGTTAACAATTTATTTTAAAGGTTTTAATGTTTTTTGCACGGAAACGTAATCACTACATAGTATAAAACAAAGTAGCTTCCCGCTGTCTGTCCGTATGTATGCTTATCTTTAAAACGAGTACCATCTATCTGGCAGAAACTTGATGCTCCAAAATTTATTTGGCATAACACACTTGGCATATTCTTCTTTGAACGAATGTATTTATGGCAGAACAATTATTTAGTATAATACTCATTTCGCAGAATGTTTAAATAGCCGAATTTTCAATGGCATACTTTTAAGATGGCAGAATTTTATTTGGTAGATTTTTATAAGGTATAACGACCGTCTCGCGAAAGTATCCTCTATGGGCGGCATGGGCACCGGGCCGTAGGCCGACGAAGGACGCCGGCGGAGGCCCGGCACTTCGGGGACAGAAGATATTAGTGTTATTTAATATGCGAGCGAAGCGAGCGCGCGTCATAGAGTACACACGGCTACACATCAAGCTATACAAAACCAGTATAATCTGATCGTTCATTGTGCGAAAAGATCTAGTAAAGTGAGGCCAAGATTAACTGGTTTTGTATAGCTTGATGTGTAGCCGTGTGTACATGATGCGTTGCATGTATGGTATGAGTGACGTCATTATTATTATTATTAATAATAATAATAATTATTATTATTTTTGACATACCAACATTAATTAATGTTCTCAGCTAGAAATTTTAGCCGGGGTGAGCTGATAATAATAATTAATAATAATAATAATTATTATTATTGCATGTTACACGTATGTATGAAATGAAATGCGTGCCAAAACACGATTCTGATTATGAATTTTCGGCGAAATGAAGGTTCTGCTAAAAAAGGTAGACCCCTTTAAAACTGGGTCTACCTTTTTTAGCAGAATTTTTTATACCCGAATTTTGTTTTGCATAACAGTGGATGGCAGAAACTTCATTTCGCAGAAAATCATTTGGCATACACTCATTTACCATAAATTCAAAACGCATCATTTTGTAAGTCAGAATCATCTTTGAGCATAAACTTCATTTCCAGAACCATCATTTCGCCTAAAGTTCGTAATCAGAATCGTCTTTTGGCACGCATTTCATTTCATACTGTTTACGTGTAACATGCAATAATAATAATAATTATAATTATCAGCTCACCCCGGCTAAAATTTCTAGCTGAGAACATTAAATGTATGTCAAAAATATTAATAATAATAATGACGTCACTCATACATGCAACGCATGTACTCCATGACGCGCGCTCGCTTCGCTCGCATATTAAATAACACTAATAATATCTTCTGTCCCCGAAGTGCCGGGCCTCCGCCGGCCTCCTTCGTCGGCCTACGGCCCGGTGCCCATGCCGCCCATAAAGGATACTTTCGCGAGACGGTCGTAGAAGAATATGCCAAGTGTGTTATGCCAAATAAATTTCGGAGCATCAAGTTTCTGCCAGATAGATGGTACCCTTTAAAACTACGCAACAGATTTTGAAGCGGGTTTTTTTAAACGACTTCCCAAAACAAAAAGGAGGAGTTTCTCAATTCGTTTGGTACTTACTTATGTTTTTTTAGGGTTCCGTAGTCAACTAGGAACCCTTATAGTCACGCCACTGCCCGGACCTCTGTAAAGAGTAGACGTGCCTGCGAAACTTATTACCTTGTTTAATTAAAAATATTATGTGAAAGTATTCACCAAAAATCAAATTAAAAAATAGGAGTGCATGTGTTACTAGGAGTTAACACTAAACTGGAGCGGAGAGCGCAAACGTCAATCTCGGGTGAGACAACAATACTAGTTACTGTTCACGCACGTAAAAATCAAAGTACTTTCACGATTATACTGCCGTCCTGTTTCGACGCGCGTACTCTATTGATGCGCAAGCAAGATAGCAACAGCGCCCTATGCGTGAACGCAAGACGCTTACAAACTACGTGTACATGTGCGTAATACAAGGACGGAATCTCACTACCTGTGATTTCTGCGCGCCTAGTACCTGCGGGCAACACTCCTTAGCGAAATAAGGGAAATTTGGACCATTCGTCACCGTTTTGTTGTACATACTGTGGACCCCACCTCTACTTCTTCTATATCCCTGGTATTGGCGAGCGACTAAGGTCGAAAACGGTATATTTCACAATAAATTGCAAGTGGTCGTCTCATCGAGCAGCGCGGCAGCGTAAGAACGACGCGGCGACTCGATAAACTCCTTAAGCTTACTGTTGTCCTAGTATAGTTGAAAGCCAGATGGATAAGTCAATGTCGGAATCGGACTTAAATCAATTAAGTCAAGAAAACTCACCACCAGACTTTGTCTACACTCGCTCAAAAAGGCCGCGGCAGGCCGAGGATACCGATATTAGGAGCTTTATATCTTCTCTTATGTCTGAGCAGAAGAAGGAATTCGAGAAAGAATTAAATAAGATTAGCCTGGTGTTATCGAATATACAAAAGACAAACACAAACATTGAGAGCTCGGTCGCCTTTCTCGCTGCTCAAAATAAAGACATGCTTAGTAAGATTGATAAACTCGAGAAACAGGCCGTCAAGGACAGAGACTATATAACGGTTTTAGAGAACAAAATCGAAGATATGCAGATGTTAAGTCGGAAATCTAACGTTCAGTTAAAAAATGTACCAAAGAAGAATGGAGAAACGAAGGAGGATTTGATCGGGATGGTACTCTGTCTGTCTAAAACTGTTGACTGTAAAATTGAGAAGAGTGACATCAAGGACGTGTACAGAGTGAGTAGCAAGAAGGAAGAACAAAATAGCCCTATAATAGTAGAAACCTCCTCAACACTGCTGAAGACGGAACTCCTCAGGATGTGTAAGTCTTTTAATATCGGAAACCAGGGCAAGCTTGCTGCTAAACATGTAGGCTGCCGTATCAACACGGAAGCGCCTATTTTTATATCGGAGCAATTAACTGCGAAAGGCTCTCGTCTGCATTTTCTTGCTCGCGATCTTGTTAAGGCTAAGATATATAAGTTTTGCTGGACCGCTTACGGCAAAGTTTATCTAAAGAAAGATGAAACTTCGCAAAGAATAATAGTCAAGTCTGAAGCGCAGATCCACCAACTGTCACAGCGAACCTGACTATACCTAAAACACCGTGTTCAAAATTATGTTTGCCTTAGAACTATGCTCACTTTGTACGGTCTTTTATTGTTTTCATTTTGTTTTGCTTTTTTGGATATTATGTTTATACTTACTTGCCTTGTTATAATTAATTGTACTACTACACATGCATTCACTCTAATGCATACCTTTATGTATACACCAAATAAATTACACAATCCCCTTTCAACATTTAATCATACACTCCACATACATCTCAATCACACATACTTGGAAATCTCACAAAGAGCATATTATCAAAGAATATCAAACTTTTACTGCCGACTGTATACATCTATGGTATACAAATATGTTTCAAAGTTTACCCCAGGACTTTTCAATCTCAAACTAAATGGATAGCCCGCTTAACACACTTAACGAAATAGATGAAGCGGGTATTGCTCAGGCTTTTCACTGTGATGTCGAAGATTTGTCTAAACATATACATGTACAAAAACGAGACTGCAAAATATTTTGCCAAAATATACGAAGCATTTATAAAAACATAGATGATTTGCAACTTACTCTGTCTTGCCTTAAGTTCGAGCCGGATATTTTGATTCTAACAGAAAGTCAACTAAATTCTATTAAACCTATACCTACTTTTCCGAACATGTCAGCATTCCAAACTACACATCATGTTAACAAAAATGATGGAGTTGTTGTTTACGTCACTAATAACATTGTAGTAAACGTCAAGGAAATTAAATTGGCTCATGCCTCTGCTTTAGAGATTAAACTTGACAATAGTAATATTATACTTGGTGTTTATCGATCACCTTCAAATGCCAACGCTGACATGTTTATTCACTCACTTGATACTTATCTGGAGTCCATTAAATCCTATAACTGTATTACCTTAGCTGGTGATATAAATATAAATCTTACGCCAACTCCATCTGAGCAGGCCCACGAGAGAAGCAACAGACAAAGCTATACTGCAATGTTAACTATGCATGGTTTGATGGCAGGTCACACGATTCCTACTAGACTAAACAATTGCCTTGACCATTTTATGATAAAACTAAATAAGGAAAAATTATCTGCTCACATTGCCGTCTTAAACACAACGGTTACTGACCATTCTCTATTATTTTTGAACTTATCCAAAATCAAACTAAAAAGTAAAATTCAGAAAACTAAAACGACTACAGATTTCAATATGGCACTTAAATCCTTAGTAGACAAAAATATTGGTGACCTTTTGCTTGCAAATGACCCTGACCTTATAGTTGAACTTTTAATTGAAAAAATTACGGAATCTTTACGGGAACATACTTTCACGACTTCTATACCCAAAAGTAAACGGTCTATAAAACCCTGGATAACCCCCGGCATATTAAAATGTATTAGAAATAGAAACCAGATGCAAAAGAAATTAAGAAATGATCCACATAATGATATATTAAAAATTTGTTACAAAAGGTATCGCAATTATTGTAATAAGTTGATTAAAAATCTGAAGCGTAGGTACGACAGAGAACGTTTAGCAGATTCTACCACTAATAGTAGGAGACTTTGGTCAAATATTAAAAACATAACTCATATGAAGCAATCTAACACAGATAACACTAAACTTCTGGAATCAATGTCGACTCCAATTGAAGCAGTCAATCATGTTAATGAGTATTTTGCAGAAATAGGTAAACAACTTGCAGAGAAAATTTTACCATATACTAGATCAGATGCTGCGGTAGACCAAGGCTCAGGTAATACTCAACTGACATCATTTGGCCTCTTGGATACAGACTTAGACGAAGTACACCATTTACTTATGAATTTAAAATCGAGTAGTGCTCCTGGCTGGGACAATATACCAACTAGTTTTCTCAAATTGGCTAAGCATGAAATTCTTCCAGTCATTGTCCACCTGGCGAACTTGTGCTTTGAAAAAGGTATCTTCCCAAAACTCCTAAAAAAATCAATTATTACGCCAGTGTACAAGAATGGGCCAAGAGATGATGTTAGTAACTACAGGCCAATATCAGTATTACCTGCTTTATCGAAAATATTGGAGAAACTTTTGAACAAACGCTTACTAGACTTCCTTAACAAATATAATATCTTATCTGATGCACAGTATGGCTTCAGGCAGGGCAAATCAACTGAAGATGCAGTTTCGGCTATAACATCTCTCATTACCGAAAACCTCGATCGTGGAAAGAAATGCCTAACAGTCTTTCTCGACCTAAAAAAGGCTTTTGACACAGTCTCTGTTCCCATTCTTGTACGTAAGCTTGAATACATAGGAATAAGAGGCACACCTTTGGAATTATTCAAAAGCTATTTAACACATCGAACGCAGAAGGTTAAAATTGGTCTGAACACAAGTAGTGACACAAATATTACGTTTGGAGTACCACAGGGGAGCGTTCTTGGGCCCACATTTTTCCTCATTTACATCAATGGCCTATGTGGTTTGGAGGCAAGTGGGGCGCGGGTCTTTTCTTATGCCGATGACACTGCGCTGGTCTTTACAGGTGAAAACTGGGAATCCGTGCGAAAGAACACAGAAATTGGCTTGTCTAGAGTTGATTCCTGGCTAAAAACGAACTTACTCACCTTGAACACTCAGAAGACTATTTTTATGTGTTTCGCCTTGAGTAATAGAACCCAGCCGGGTACTAATTTCAGTGTAAAGATACACCAATGCCATAATATCCAAGGCACTAATTGTGCTTGCCCGACGATCGAAAAGGTTGCAAAAACTAAATACCTGGGTGTGATACTTGATCAGCGACTCTCTTGGCATAACCACCTTGAATTAGTCTGTGACCGCTTAAGAAAATTAATCTGGGTCTTCAAGGTGTTAAGACATATCGCATCAGCGAATCTAATTAAACAAATATACATAGCTCTAGCCCAATCTGTTCTAACTTATTGCATTCCTATATGGGGGGGTGCCGCGAAAACAAAATTCCTGGATGTAGAGAGGTCCCAGCGTGCCCTTCTCAAAACTATCTATTTTAAGCCGTATCGTTTTTCTACACATGAACTTTATGCACTGTCTGACCTCTTAACTGTGAGAAAGTTGTATATTCTTACTTCTACCATAAGAGTGCGCAAAACTACGGTATTTGATCCTAGTATTCTTGGGAAAAGAAGGAGGTATGATTGTATAACTGGAATTCAGTTTCGCACTGCATTCGCAAGACGACAATATGTTGCCCTAACTGCTCTTGTTTACAACACCATAAACAAAAAGCTTGCAGTTTTCCGAAATTCTCATCGTGATTGTAAAAAAATCCTAACAGTATGGCTAAAGACCCTTACATATGAACAAACTGAAGCTCTTCTACATCCGGATACTTAAAAATAAGGCCTGTTCAGAACTTGCTTTAATCTTTAATATTGAACGTATGTCTACTATGTTCTTTACACTGATAATATGCTTTTGGATTCTCTTTTCTCACATTCCCACTAGTCCTATTTGCTCACATACACACACCACATAGACACCACATTCGCACGCACACACACACACACACCACATTCGCACACACACCACATACACACACACACCACATACACACACACACCACATACACACACACACCACATACACACACACCACATATACACACACACACACACACCAACACATATTTTTAAATTCTCTAGTTTAGGTTTTTGTTGTTTATTTTTACCTATAAGTTCCTAATTATTAACAGGCTCTATAAAATGTATTCACAATGAAAGAGGGGAGGTCTTCTGCTACAGGTATTTCCATACTTAAAAGAAGGTCTCTACAATGTATTTGTTAAAACCTGTTGATTATGAAATAAAGATTATTATTATTATTATTATTATTATTATTATGTCTGTCCGTCCGTCCGTCCGTCATCGCTTAATCTCTGTGACCGTTAGCACTAGAAAGCTGAAATTTGGTACCAATATGTGTAATAATCACGCCGACAAAGTGGTAAAATAAAAATTGGAAAAAAATGTTTTATTAGGGTAGCCCCCCTATATGTAAAGTGGGAAGTGTTTTTTTTTTAAATTTCAACCCTAACGTGTGATATATTGTTGGAAAGGTATTTAAAAATGAATAGGGGTTTACTAAAATCATTTTTTGATAATGTCAATAATTTCGGAAATAATCGCTCCAAAAGTAAAAAACAATGCGTCCCCCCCCCCCTCTAACTTTTGAACCATACGTTTAGAAAATATGAAAAAAATCTGAAAAGTAGAACTTTATAAGGACTTTCTAGGAAAATCATTTTGAACTTGGATGGAAACAGCAGATGGAAACAGCAGTTAACCAATATAATTTGGTCCCTGAATCGTATGAGCGCCTATACAATCCAGAGGTCAAGTTTCATTGGTTGGTGGAAAATCATTTTGAAAAAAAAAAACCACCTTTAAACTCATACATAAGTGGGAATACTTGTGAGTTTATTGTGACGGACGGGAAACTACGGAACCCTACACTGAGCGTGGCCCGACACGCTCTTGGCCGGTTTTTTGTATGTGTGTTCGCGAATAACTTTGTCGTTTATGAACCAATTTTGATGATTGTTTTTTTATTGAAACGGAGATATTTTTAATAGATAGAATAAATCAAGAGGAAGGTTTTAGTATTTTTTGCACCCGTGCGAAGCCGGGCGAGCCAGTAGTTAAGTATAAAGGGTGTAAATTATTACACCCTAGCTGGGTGGTGGGTGTTTTGTCATTGTTGTTTCTGGACCATGCCTGGGAACTTTCTAGTTACGGAGACATTAGTGGTCAAAGGTTTAGTTAAGTTTTTTTAATACCTACTAGTTTTTAAGAGGTTGAGCGTTCGGTCGGAGTGCACGCGTCAGCGGCGCCTCCCGTAAAAGGTTGGTCCGAGAACGCGGTTCCACTAGCAGTCGTGGTTGTCGTCGTCGCCACACGTACCTGTACGTATTATTGCGTAGGGTTTAGGGAACGTACCCATAATAGGTACGTGATCATTTAAAAAAAAAAAACCCGTCTCTCCCTGCTGAACCACCCGTAGCATTTGTCAAGACCCCCCCCCCCCCCCCGTTATAGTTGTCACGTAGTAATGAATAAATAAGGTATTTTTAATTGGTTCATATTTGTTTTAATACAGTGCTTGCCGCGTGGCGCCAAAAGTGCGTAGGTACATATCTACTTATAATAACAATAAAAAAATATGACAAGAAAAAAAACTTAGTTATTTTTTTTAAATCTTTTTTGTCTCGAACTCTAGTCGACTTGACAACAACTGCAAACTGTAACTTTTGAATCAGACGTCCGTGAATGAGTACGTAACGAAGCCCTACAACTCTCCTCTCCCACACCTGTCACCAATTCACCATGCGTGGTATTTTGAATACCACGCATGAATACCCCTAGACCGCGTCACGTAGTATGGCTGTATGGGTACGTTTCCTTACTTAGTTTGATGTACTTAATCCTGGGTTGGCGGTTTCTAGAAGGGCCTGAACTGAATACACCCTGTATTTCTTTAAGGAGCCTTCCCGCGAAATTCAAATTTTCTTAAGTTTTTTGCAATTTGCAGGCCAGTGATAGGTGGTATGTTGATGAACATTTGAAAAATTACTTTTTACAAGGTCAAAGCCATTCCGGAACCTTTATGAGCTCGGAGGGTTGTATTAATGATTTTGATGATTATAATTCTGTAACTACATACGTGTTACAGCCGCGAATCAAATGTTCATCAACATACAACCTATCACTGGCCTGCAAATTGCAAAAAACTTAAGAAAATTTGAATTTCGCGGGCTACCCTGGATCATCAAACTTAATTCCTTATATTATCAGCTATAAAAATCGGTCCAGCCATTTTGGAGATTAGCCGAACAAAAAGACAGACAAAAATTAAAATCAATGCTTTTTTGTTAGTACATATACTTTAAAATGCGTTCAGTAAAAATTAGTTACTATAATATTACAAACATACACTTATGAGCCTATACTACCTCTTAGCAACTCTATTTGTGGTGGTTCAAACTTCGTTTGAAATACTGTTATGCGCCTACCACACGGCCGGCACACGCTCACACTTCCCCACGGACTTACTTGCGCAAACTGGCTTGAACACGGAACACCGTGCGTGTGGTTGGGAAATCTGAATCACGCGCAAACCCCACGGCGCCGGCGCGCGGCCTGAACGATATATTAAATTCAACTTGCTAGAAATTTTACCTGTAAGCCCGGCCTGCGCGTACTTTTCTGTGCGTGTGGTTGGGCGTTCAGTGCTCACACCGCAGTCGAGGCTAGTCGTCGGTCGATGAGGTACGTTTTGTCGTACAACAAAACTGTCATTTAAAAAATAGCAGACCTACGTACGTATGATCGCGACTTTTTAACTTAATTTTTAAGTCTATAAAATCCCTGGCTGCAATTTGGAAAATTAAATCGAAGGATTAAAGAAATAGTTCTTCACTGGGAAACGTTGTTCACACGACGACGATTTTGACAAAAATGAGGCCTGCGCGTACTTCACTGAGCGTGTGGTAGCGCCGGGAGCGTTCAGTTTTTTCGTGAGGTAAGCACGCGCAGGCCGGGACTGCCGAACTTGCGGATGAGTCGTCGCCTTAAAATTTTGAAAGGGTGACGTTTCATCCGCGGATGAAATATTTTGCGGATGAGTTGTCACCTAAGTCGTGGTGAAGTGTGAGCGTGTAGTAGGCCCATTAGAATAAAGTTCTCATCAGCTTGCACTACAAAGCGGTTGTTACTTGTTACGTCTTTCGCTGCGGCCGAATAGTGCGAAATTAGTAGTATTTTGCGATTTACAAAAAAAAAAAAATTAAGTTCAAAAATCTAAAACCCGACTATTAACAAAATCGCGGTCTTAAAAGTAGAAAACAAGAAAATAATTCTTGTCTGATATTCTTCGTAGTCGCATGCCACTGATATCTGATGCTCCTTCATCATGGCGTTCTTATTGATACAGAAGTCAGCTGTTAATTGCCATTAGCTAGGTGGCATGCGACTACGAAGAATATCAGACAAGAATTATTTTCTTGTTTTCTACTTTTAAGACCGATTTTGTTAGTAGTCGGGTTTTAGATTTTTGAACTTAATTTTTTTATTTGAATTTTATTTTTGTGTGTACTTAAACTATAATATAATACATATTTGTAATGTGCTCGCCAAGACCTTTCATTTGATACCAGACTTGCTATGATTATCTCAATTAAATTTTTTTTTGAGGTAAGTTTTTGACATTTAAATTCCGTCATAAAAATAATTTATAAAATTTATATAGCCTATGTCACCCGGGCTATTCTTACGAATCTATTGACACCCAATTTATTAAAATCCGTTCAGTAGTTTAGGCGCTACGGTGGAACATACATACATACATACCTACATACATACATACATAGATACATAGACTGCCAAAATCATTACCCTTCCTTTTGGCTTCGCCGTAGTCGGGTAAAAACTATTGATTGGACTAAAAAAGTAAAACACCATGATTTTAGTATGTTGCTTGTAGAATTATTTGCAGAACGATGACATGTATTTTAGTATGGCTTTTACTCGTTAAACTTTTTTTTAGAGGTATATCTTCGTGATTTTTTTCTATCGAGAAAAGTTAGTTGTATTATGTTTTCACAACACTATGTCACTAGCATATTTTATATCCTGATGAATATCATATATTTTTTCTGATTTTGTTTACTGCAGTGAATCATATAGGTACCTACTTTTACGCATTATAAAACTTGCGTTTTACGTCTGTTAGCCGCTTAAGAGGAAACGCGAGTGGTCTTTTCTCCATACAAACGCTCTCGCCTGTTTTCTTTTTGGTTAATGATCCTAGAGCAATGGTTTTTTACAGAATAAAAAATATTAACTATTTCTATGCCCCTATGTTTTCCTTTTTGGTGATAAATTATTTTTATAAGCACTAGAACCCTCAAAAAATGCTCAAAATTGCTTGTTTAGATCGCTGTTAACAGAGTCCTAGTGTACAAATTTGACAACTATTAACGCAAAAAGAAAAACATAGCGGCGTAGTATAATAATATAACCTCCTTATTCATTGTCTAAAATATCTTTTAAATTGGTTCAATATTGGAGGAGGAAATAGGCGAGAGCCAAACCTCGAATTCTAACTTTTTTCTATAGTTGTCCTTATCGCACGAATTTGAGGGCAGGAGGACGGAGAGAGACAGCGATAGTAGAAAGAGACAGCACTCGCATTTCCTCTTAAATTGTATTTATTTGTATAGATTTACTTATATATAAGAAGTTCAGCTATCAGCATAATCCGTGACCAAGGGCTTACTGGTATGGTCACCTCCTTTGTTTACTTCCAAATAAAGGATACTGTCCAATTTTCTACGCTCGAACGGATCGAGCGTAGAAAACACTCCGAAAGTTGAAATTCCAACAGACCAATAACAAATAGGTGCAGGTCAGTTTTATTGAAAACTGGTATCAGCCAAGTACTTTTTTATGTATTATCTGTTACCTTTGTCGGTCGGTAAGTAGGTACTTTATTATGACCGGCGACCGTCACACCGAACGACCGCAAAAACTCCTGCCCTTTCACGAAGGTTCAATAATTAATTGGTCCAGTTCGCAAGGGGCTCACAAATTAAATGCTTTGATAACTTGGGACACTAACGACAGATTATGTCATAATTTTTATTTTCATGTTTTTTTAATACTCTTACTTACTGTTGCACGCGGCCTTCGTTCGCTTAAAATAACATTAAATATGAAATATTTAACTTCCCTTTTTGACTCGGATCTTTTTACCAATTTTTAACCGACTTCTGCTAAAAAAAGAAGGAGGTTCTCAATTCGGATGTTTATCATCATCATCATCATCATTTCAGCCAAAAGACGTCCACTGCTGAACATAGGCCTCCCCCAGGCGTCGCCACATTGACCGGTCCCGTGCGTCTCTCATCCAGCGGGTTCCTGCAACCTTGACCAGGTCATCGGTCCACCTAGTGGGAGGCCTTCCAACGCAACGTCTTCCGGTTCGCGGTCGCCACTCCAGAACTTTTCGGCCCCATCGGCCATCCGTTCTGCGAGCAATGTGCCCTGCCCATTGCCACTTAAGTCTGGCGATTCTTCGGGCTACGTCGGTAACCTTGGTTCTCATGCGGATGTCCTCATTTCTGATTCGATCACGCAAGGAAACTCCGAGCATAGCCCTCTCCATTGCCCTTTGGGTGACTTTGAGCTTTCTGATGAGGCCCATTGTGAGCGACCACGTTTCGGTCCCGTATGTAATCACTGGCAACACACACTGGTCATAGACTTTCGTCTTGAGACACTGGGGTAAGTTGGACGAGAAGATACCGCGCAACTTCCCGAACGCTGCCCAGCCGAGTCGGATTCGACGATTGACCTCTTTCTCGAAGTTAGATCTACCCAACTGGACCGTTTGTCCCAGGTAGACATAATCGTCCACAACTTCGAGCGTAGAGTCTCCGATCTTGATAGGAGTGGGTGTTACATGAACATTCAACATAACCTTGGTTTTGTCCATGTTCATTTTAAGACCCACTCTTTCGGAAGCTCTACTGAGGTCATCGAGCATTGCACTGAGGTCTTCCATGGTCTCAGCCATGACCACTATATCGTCGGCAAACCGAAGGTGAGTGATGTACTCGCCGTTGACGTTGATGCCAAGTCCTCTCCAATCCAGAACCTTGAAGATATCCTCCAATGCAGCGGTAAACAGTTTCGGAGATATGACGTCTCCCTGTCTCACACCGCGCTGCAGAAGGATAGGTTCCGAGGTCTGGTCGGATGTTTATATAATTATATATTTTTTTATGTTTGTTCGGGCTCGGGCTCGGGCATAACTCCGTCACTTGCTAACCGATTTGAAAATTTCTTTTTTTGTTGGAAAGGTATACTTACTTCCCAAATGGTCCTATAATTTTTTTACCGAAATCGGACAAGCGGTTTTTGAAAAATCAACAAAATAAAAAAATAAAACTACATTGTCCACATTATGACCCATGAACATGTGAACTTACATATGAACCACTAAAAAGTAAAAAATAAAAACGTTTTAACAAAAAATAAAACCGACTTCAAAAAAAAAAAAACACAAAAAAGTGAAAAATAAACTTGAAGTCGGTGGCAAAAAAATGAAATCAAACAAACAAAAGCCACTGACTTATTTTTTGTTAAAAAGTTTTTTGGTCCAAAGTCCAAACAACACACATCAAGCTACACATTTCCAATTTAAACTGGCCTCGTTTTATATAGATTTCCTGTAAAATGAGAGATCCGCATAAACTGGATTTGTATAACTTGATTGGTCGCCATCGCCATGCATTACGAGTTACACCTTTGCCTTCGTGATGATATGTTATTTAAAATTCGAATGTTTTAGATACTCACGGTTTTCTGACGTTAGAAGAAAGGAGCCGTAGAGTTCGGTTTGCAGGGGGCCTGTAAGCAAACAAATGAAAATGTTAGTATAAGGTCATATTTTAGCATAAGGTCATATACTACCTATCCAAGTAGGTTCTTTGAGCTTTTTTGCTGTATAGGATTCTTTATTAACCGACTTCCCAAAAAAGAGGTTCTCAATTCAATTGGTATGTTTTTTTTTCTATGTATGTACACCGATTACGCTGCGATTTATGATCCGATTTCATCATCATCATCTTTTCAGCCGAAAGACGTCCACTGCTGGACATAGGCCTCCCCTAAGTGTCGCCACATTGACCGGTCCCGTGCGTCTCGCATCCAGTGGATCCCCGCAACCTTCACCAGGTCATCGGTCCACCTAGTGGGAGGCCTTCCAACGCAACGTCTTTCGGTTCGCGGTCGCCACTCCAGAACTTTCCGGCCCCATCGGGCATACGGTCTGCGAGCAATGTGCCCTGCCCACTGCCACTTAAGTTTGGCAATTCTTCGGGTTATGTCGGTAACCTTGGTTCTCATGCGGATGTTCTCATTTCTGATTCGATCGCGCAAGGAAACTCCGAGCATAGCCCTCTCCATTGCCCTTTGGGTGACTTTTAGCCTTCTGATGAGGCCCATTGTGAGCGACCACATTTCGGTCCCGTATCAGCCCGTATGTAATCACTGGTAACACACACTGGTCATAGACTTTCGTCTTGAGACACTGGGGTAAGTTGGACGAGAAGATACTTCTCAGCTTCCCAAACGCTGCCCAGCCGAGTCGGATTCGACGATTGACCTCTTTCTCAAAGTTGGACCTACCTAACTGGACTGTTTGTCCCAGGTAGACATAATCGTCTACAACTTCGAGTGTAGAGTCTCCGATCTTTAAAGGAGTGGGTGTAACATGGGCATTCAACATTACCTTGGTTTTGTCCATGTTCATTTTTAGACCCACTCTTTCGGAAGCTCTACTGAGGCCATCGAGCATTGTACTGAGGTCCTCCATGGTTTCAGCCATGACCACTATATCGTCGGCAAATCGAAGGTGAGTGATGTACTCGCCATTGATGTTGATGCCTAGTCCTCTCCAGTCCAGAACCTTGAAGACATCCTCCAGTACAGCGGTGAACAGCTTCGGAGATATGACGTCTCCCTGTCTCACACCTCGCTGCAGAAGGATAGGTATCGTGGTCTGGTCCTGAAGTCGGACTGACATGGTGGCGTTTTTGTTACACTTCAACACTTCGATGTACCGGTAGTCAATTTGGCACCTTTGGAGAGACTGCAATACAGCCCAAGTTTCGATCGAATCGAAGGCTTTCTCGTAGTCTACAAACGCTAAACAGAGAGGCAGATTATACTCTTCGGTCTTCTGTATAACCTGCCGCAGCGTATGTATGTGGTCTACGGTGCTAAACCCTCTTCGGAATCCGGTTTGTTCGGGAGGCTGAAAGTCGTCGAACCTGCGCGCGAGACGATTCGTGATGACTCTTGAAAACAACTTATAGACATGACTCAGAAGTGAGATGGGCATATAATTCTTCAGTCGGGCATTGTCGCCCTTCTTGAAGAAGAGTACCACCACACCTCTGCACCATGCCTGCGGCGTTTTTCCCTCGAGTATGACGGAATCGAACAGCTTCTGAAGGGCCTTAAGGATTGGTCTGCCACCCGCCTTCAGGAGTTCGGCCGTAATTCCGTCATCACCCGGTGCCTTGTTGTTCTTAAGTTGTTTCAGAGCCATCCTAATCTCGTACAGGTTGACATCCGGGATGTCTTCGGTATAGTGTCGGGTCAGTCTAGCTCTGGGGTCTTTCGCTAGATCTTCAATGGGTTTACTGGTTGACGTGTACAGCTGCCCATAGAAGCTCTTGATCTCCCTCAGAAGCTCCGGTTTGGTGGATACGATTCTGCCGTCGTCGGTCTTCAGTTTCGTGAGCCGGCTTTGCCCAATAGACAGATCTCGTGCAAATATCCGATTTACGTGATTCTTTTTTAGTATGATGCGGAATAGTTGCCATTTGGTCCCGTATAAAATTAGCATGGTTCGGCAGTACTTTTCATTTTATGAACATTTTTTAAATTTATGATAATTCGTTTATGTGTGTTCGCGAATAATTTCGTTGTTTATAAACCAATTTTGATGATTCTTTTTTTATTAGAACGGTGACTTTTGTTTGTTTGATTTCATTTTTATGCCACCGACTTCAGAAACTGATTTTTCTTCTAAAGTTTATTTTTCACTTTTACGTGTTTTTTTTTTTAATTCGGTTTAGTTTTTGTTAAAAAGTTTTTATGTTTCACTTTTTAGTGGTTCACATGTAAGTTCACATGTTCAGAGTCATAATTCTGAACAATAGTTTTTTTTGAGTTTTGTTGATTTTTCAAAAACCGCTTGTCCGATTTCGATAAAAAAAATATGGGACCATTTGGAACCCTTTCCAACAAAAAAAGAATTATTCAAATCGGTTAGCAAATGACGGAATTATGCCCGAACAAACATAAAAAAAAAACAATCAAACATTCGAATTGAGAACCTCCTTCTTTTTTTAGAAGTCGGTTAAAAATAAATAAAACCGCAAGAACAAAGAAAACGCTCAAGTGCGAGTCGGACTAGTGCTCTGTGTTCCGTAGCTGAAAGAGAATTCATTTTGTTTGTATTTTAATTTTCAATCGTGCAATTTTCCATTCGTACAGCTTCCCGCATTTTATTGTGTTCTCTCTATTGATTTGCGCAACGATGTGAAACACCTATTCACTGACCTGTTCATTTATTTGTACTTTTGTAGGTCATATTTTCATGATTTCCTGGAAAATCCGAGCCGTTAACAATTCGCTGACAGAAAACCATTTCATTAAACGATGAATATTAATTTGGTATGTGCCAGTAAAACCTCAACTTCAATATTAAGTAATAAAACAGACTGGCTCTATTTTGTTCGGTTGGTTGTGTCACGGACGTCACGGTAATATTTATACTGTGGTTGTGTGTTCATCTCGTTCACATTCTCGGGATTGTACTCTCTACAATCCCGAGAATGTTTTTCAATCCCGGGATTACACGATTTTTGATGGGTAATCCCGGGAGGACTGATATCAGTAGAAATTGGGCTGAGTTTTTGCTAGATAGTTGTTTTTTACGAATATATTTCAAGGCAGCATCAGCTGTTCATAAATTAGCATCTCGCCGACAGTTTGCTTCTACTGTCAAATTAATTGGGGTCATCATATCAACAGTTTTATTTACCAATTCAAAATAACCATTTTCTAAACGAATTGGATGATTGAGATCTATAAGAGATTTTTGAATGTAGGTTTTTAAAAAAGAAAATCACTACACCATCGTTAATAGACTACCACCTGGTTTTACAGTTTAAAAGAAGTCACAGCTCTTTTCCATGTATAATTTTCACATATTTTTGAAGTACTTTTTCACACTTTTCTTTATCAGCTCATTAGTATTTTCAACTTTTGTTAATCTCTGGTGTGTTCTCGCGCAACTTATAAATGGTCATCAATATTAAGGCGTAACAGATTGTAGAATGCTAAATGACCCTGTTTATAGCAATCCCGAAAATCCCGAGATTAGCCAAGTACAGTCCCGGGATTTTCAGGGTCAGAAAACGGCTGGGATCCCGGGGTTGTGTTCTCTAGTTGTGTGTGATACTGTATACGAATCAAAAGTTTTCCTCAGGTTAAATGTAAGGTTTGGCTTTGGATCACTTTAGGTTATAAAAGGTTTCACAGTTTGAAGTTTTGAACTTAAAACGTTACAATAAAATTACAATACTTACCTTTTTTTTAAAATTAACCTCGTAATAACAAATCATTTGACCAAACGTTTATTGGTTAGGTTAGGTTATGAATATCATTGGTTAAAACTGTGATCTGTGCAGAAACGACCGGACCATATCATATACTTAGAGAAAAAAATATGGAAAAAAGAGATCATTTTTAGCCTAGGTCAAACTAGTTTATCCTATCGGTAACAGGATGAACTAGTTTAGCCCATGCTATACTGGTTTGTCCTATCGCGTGTAGGGAGAACTGATTTCGCCTAGGCGAAACTAGATTATCCTAAAATCGGGTTTGGCCGGCAACGTATCAAACATCGTTTTTAACAAATTTTCGAAGAAATAAAATAAGCGTAGCAAAAGCATAAATTTTAATCACTTATCATCAGCCTATAATGTTCCCACTGCTGGGACACAGGCGTCCCTCTTTGAGAGGGAATCGGTTAAATAAAGTAATAGAAGGAAAATAATTTACGGCATGAAATAACATTTAGGAAACTATTATTTAATTTTTTTTTTTCGTGCTTTCTTTTTTCGGTAGTAGGTAGATAGGTAATTAGGTACTCGATGTCTTTTAATTTAATTCTCAGTAAAAATCCTGAGAATTTAAGTACCTACAAGAAAGGTTTCTGACGTTCCTAAATCAAAAGTAGAAAGGTGCTCGAGTGACAATTAATTTGTTCAATGTTGTGTATGTTCCCGCCAAGGCGTAAGTCGCGGGCGTCGCAGCACGATCACGCACTTCCTCCTAACACGGCCCTACTACGTTACTTATTGTTATTCCGCACCAAACGCCACATTTTTTGTTTCATCTTTACTCCTACAATGTTCTTCTCCTGTCTCGTCCTTTCTTACACAGTTTTGTATGTCCGTCTCGCTCACTCACCCGCGTGGGTGTCGGCCCAACGGCCAATGAACCCGACCGACACAGCTGTTTTCGTCAAAGAATAATAATTATAAAGGACGCACTAATTGAGTAAAAGTTGCCTAAAAGTAAGTTGACACACAGCGGGGCGCTATCAGTGATATGGATTGTAAACAAATATTGATAAGGGCACCACAACACGTTATCAGAGGACGTGACGATATTCGGTTAAAGCTCGGTGGTAAAAAATGTAGACTAATAAAAAGTTTCCGTAGGATAATATGCAGTGTGATAGCCGTGGTCGAGTGGGCTGTAAACAGAGCTCAAGCTTTTATGTTCCACAGGAGAGTGTTGATTGAAATTTTAGTAGCTTTATCTGAGAAACGCGATATCTTCCGGGGCGCTCAGGAGATTTTGTAACTTTTAACGACTTCGAACTTTTAAATATACATCGACTCCCGCGAGTGAGCGTAGCAGGGAATTAGAAGAAACGTCACAAAATTGACAAATGACGCACGGATTCACTGTGTTGTCACTTGGCAAAAACAATAATAGTAGCAAATTAGCAATAGCTTTATCAGATAAAATAACCCTTTAAATGCAACATATTTTTTCAACTATACATAATGAACTATATACTTCATAAATACAAGCACTGTCCCTAATAATTTGGCCACCTACTGTACACACGGCTACACATCAAGCTATACAAAACCAGTATAATCTGATCGTTCATTGTGCGAAAAGATCTAGTAAAGTGAGGCCAAGATTAACTGGTTTTGTATAGCTTGATGTGTAGCCGTGTGTACATCATATTATTTTATCTCCTAAGTTACCAATTTGGATAACGTTTACTAACTTTTAATAAAGAGCTATATGATTTGAGATAATTATATTTCCGTTCTGTTGCAAGTTGCCAATTATGATCAAGATCCTTTTAATAGAAAGCATTTATTATTATCAGAGCTCCTGGGAGCAGGGGATTACCATTACGTCTTACGGCAGTAGCTTTATAATGTTTGAGCGTCGCTTTAGTGTGGGACAGAGATGCAACTACAGAAGAGCCTGGCTCCACCTCTCTCTACGCGAACGCGTTATTACTCATGTTAAGTCATCTGAAATCAACAGTTGTTTGTGACAGGCAGACAGTCGAAGCCAAAGAATAAGGCTTCGTTATCATTTTGTTCTGGAATCCTAAAATCAAATATCTGAATGAACGAAGGTATGGGTTACGTTTGTTTATTAATTAATTCGGCCAGAACATACAAATATTTCTGTCCAATATTTAACTAACATTCATTTATAAATCCCACATTATTGATACAGCAATGGAAAACTTTTTTTTTTCATTTTAATAACGGATTCGCAAAACAAAATATGAATGACCGAAGGTATAGGTATGGGTTACGTTTCTTATTAATTAAAAACAAACAAATCCGCTGCATCCAAATACCTATTTCTGTCCAATATTTATGTAACGTCCGAATAAAAATTCGGTTACCCAGTTGTTGGTACAACAATGGATAGTACCTAGTACCGTTTTGATAGTATCTACTATCAATTATTATTAGTTGTAAACATGTTTGAAGCCGCTTCTCCGTCGGCCCCGGCGTAGCCCGTATCAGCAGGGCAGCAGGGGTGAACCTCAGTGAATCGATCGTGGGGTTGGCCCCCCTAAACACCACCTCGCTGCCTCCCAAACACCCAAGTTCGGCGCACCTACACAGCTCCGTGAATGATAAACTTTCGGTCTTCAACTCGTAAAATGACGTAAAGGACATTGACCGAGGTTATCAGACGACTTTGAAAGTTTCGCCGACGAAGTGACGCATGCAAAAGTTTTGTACGCTTTATGATCGCTTGAAGGATCGTTCAAGTTTTTTTCTATAGGAGCTTGGAGACTAAACGAAAGTTAAAAACTTAAGGTAGTATTGTATTGTAGTGTAGCAATTTTGTATTAATATTTCTATGATTGAAATAAGTAGGTACCATCAATCGATTGACAGGTGAGAATGGAAGAAAAATATGTGTTGCAGCGACCCCAAATAATATGGGGCAAGGTCATGAGTCATGAAGATGATGATGATGATTGAAATACTAACTGTGTGTCTGTGATGACACACAGGTAGTATTTTATTGTTAGAGACAACCTCCCCCTCCCCCCCCCCCCTCACGTAGAATTGCACCGGAAATCCTTTAGACCTAGCAGTAGTGGCTGAGGTGGAAATGATTTCCTGCAACATCTCCGTGGAATAATTTAGTTTTCTATTTCGATTTCCATTGCACTTAAATAAGATATTGCACCGAAATCGAATTTGCATCCAGAAGATCGCTGGCAATTGTTGTTGTTGTAATAAGTCATTGACGATAGTTTGAATTGATCTAAAAGCATGACTGAACTGAGCCAGAAATACATGTTTTCAATGCTTTCTCTTTTTATATATTCAAGCACCAAACTCACTTTGCTTTGGTTCACTGTGCGTCCTTTATCGAATATGCTGATTTTTGTTATTGTGATCTATCCCAATCGGACACAGATCCAGACTCCGTGGATTCTACCGAAAAAATCCTGAGGGAAACACAAATTAGAAGCAAATATCAGCTTCTGAAGTCGAGCACTTCAAAATAAATTGTATCGACTTTTCAACAATAATAATAATATTGGCTCTGTTTTTAGCGGGTCTGGTTCATAACATCGCCAGTCACTAGTTCACTACATCGATGGTCGCTGTATCGAACACGATCCATCGACGGGTTAATGGATCGACAGTACCCCAAATCAATGGTACGCTACATCGACAGTACACCAAATCGATGGTGCGCTATATCGACAGTACAAAAAAATAAAAATAATAGCTAGAGTCCTGTACTTACATAAAAGAATTATAATTCCGAAATGTTCAGCTTTTTAATGTTTCAGAAGATTATTCGTTAAAATAGTCCTTACACTCCCAATAACATGGTAGTTACGAGTAATATCTAACAAGTTTTTATTAAAAAAAAACAGCTTCGAAACTTTGAGTAACAGTTTTCAATAGCCGTAGAGTGCTTTTCGTTCAAATAATATTGTTGGGAACAAATTATAATCCAAAAAGGAACTTATTTTATAAAGCTACTACCTACTAGCTTATTTTCCGCTTACATCGTGTTTGTGCTTCCATAGTTAGGCTCCCATAAGTTAGTAGTGCTCCGATCTTCCTGTTCCAAGATTAGTTGAGAGAGATTGTCAAGGTCCCGAGCACACGGCGTATTTGAAACGCGCAGACGACGACGCGCTTATGACGCGTGTACATACGCGCAACCATGTAACCTAAGCTCACGACGGGGCGATCGAGAAACACGCGTCTACTGCCCGTATACGCGGAGATACAGCGATCCAGACGCGCTGTAGTACCTCATACTTCGTAGCTTCCGCGCTTTGGTCAGAGAGTCCTCATCAGTTGGACAATGACATCGGTTGAGACAGCAAAATTTACGCTGGATTTAGTACTGCTTTTTATAAGAAAAAAAAAATCTATAGGATACTTATAGGATATATTTTATGATAGATCCATTTACGAGTGAAAGAAGATTGTGTGGTCTACCCCTCCTCTGACCCTAAGTACGCGCTTCAAACGAGTTTCAAACGCATCAAATCACGCGGAGCGAGTCTCCTTGGCCGCTTCATCTAACTAATTAATTTACCTAGAAGCATTGATTTTCTATCTTGTCTGATGTCTCAAAGGCTTTTGTTTGATACATACAATTTTCATTAAGGCGCGTCCCCCAGCAAAACGTAGCTCTAGCCGTTTTTTATGCAGTTTTCTGGAGCTTATAACTCTTAAAAAAAATGATATATCAACCAACAAAAAATACATTAAATTTCTACATACTCTTACCTTCAAAATGGTACGTTTTGTTTTTTTCTTTTTTAAGTAAAATATTTAATTAATCCCCTCACAACGAAACCACAGAAATGAGAAATAATTATTGAAAACATGCTACTTCTCCAAAACTAACAATTGTTTTTATTTTGTTTTTACACTAATGGATAAGCAATTTCATAATGAACATTATGGTACGATTTTTTTTTTCAAAAACCCAAAATTTGATTTTATAAAGATTTTTATGCAAAATTCTGAGCGTATTCGCAACCGTATCTATTGACATTCAGTATGCCGCCAGGCCTCGAAGGGGGAACCCGTGTCGCTCGTCACCGCGCCGCGTCGGCTCATGCGCTCGCTCGCTTACGTCACATTATCAACAGATCTAAGAAGTAATTTCAAGTAATAGATATGGCATTCAATGAAATATTTTTTATGAAATATTTATTGGTGCGTCCAAATACTTTTGGTCATTATGAATTCAGTTATTATACTCACGTCGATAAATAGGTAGGTACTTTCAACTTTTACTGTGATACAAAATAATATTGGCACGATTACGAAAATGAGCTCAAAATTAAAATCCAAGATGGCGGCTAGGAAAATTTTAGGTTTTTCCGTCATGGGTGTCGTTTTCATGGTTTTTGAGGTCGCTGATTACGAAAATGAGGTCAAAATGAAAATCCAACATGGCGCCGACGAAGATTTTTGGTTTTTCCGTCAAGGGTGTCGTTTTCATGGTTTTTGGGGACGCTGATTACGAAAATGAGGTCAAAATGAAAATCCAAGATGGCGGCTAGGAAAATGTTTGGTTTTTCTTTCACGGGTGTCGTTTTCATGGTTTTTGAGGTCAAAATGAAAATCCAAGATGGCAGCCAGGTAAATTTTTGATTTTTCCGTTATGGCTGTCGTTTTATATATATATATATATATTATATATATATAGAAAAACCAAAATTTTCGTCGGCGCCATCTTGGATTTTGATTTTGAGCTTATTTTCGTAATCAGCGACCCCAAAAACTATGAAAACGACACCCGTGACGGAAAAAACCAAAATTTTCGTCGGCGCCATCTTTGATTTTTATTTTGACCTCATTTTCGTAATCAGCGACCCCAAAAACCATGGAAACGACACCCATGACGGAAAAACCAAAAATTTTCGTCGGCGCCATCTTGGATTTTCATTTTGACCTCATTTTCGTAATCACCGACCCCAAAAACCATGAAAACGACACCCATGACGGAACATCCAAAAACCGTCGGCGCCATCTTGGATTTTCGTTTTGACCTCATTTTCGTAATCAGTGACCCCAAAAACCATGCAAAACGACACCCATGACGGAAAACCTAAAATTTTCCTGGCCACCATCTTGGATTTTCATTTTGACCTCATTTTCGTATTCAGCGACCCCTAAAACCATGAAAACGACACCCATGACGGAAAAACCAAAAATTTTCATGGCCGCCATCTTGGATTTTCATTTTGACCTCATTTTCGTAATCAGCTACCCCTAAAACCATGAAAACGACACCCATGACGGAAAAACCAAAGATCTTCGTCAGCGCCATCTTGGATTTTCATTTTGACCTCATTTTCGTAATCAGCGACCCCGAAAACCATGAAAACGACACCCATGACGAATAAACCAAAAATTTTCATCGGCGCCATCTTGGATTTTAATTTTGAGCTCATTTTCGTAATCGTAATAATATTAGTATCACTGTAAAAGTTGAAAGTACCTACCTATTTATCGACGTGAGTATATTAACTGAATTCATAAACATTTCATAAAAAAATATTTCTTTGAATGCCATATCTATTACTTCTTAGATCTGTGAATTTTACTTGTATTCGTATGAAGTTCGCCAGGTGGCGCAAGTAATAGTTTACGAAGTATTGTAGAGGTGGGGTGCGGCAAAGAGGGAGCAAATGCTCAAGGTTATTTGCTCAGGGTACCACCTTAAGTTATTGCCGCTACAAGCACTTAAAGGCTTCTTTATACCTTTCTTGAGTTAATTTTACAATGACGATGGCGCTATACACCCTGTATAGTTCTGTCGCTTTCCCAGACGGTAATTTTAATAAGATTAAAACAATCCTGCTTAAGACGTCATGGTGACCCCCACTGGTCCTTGGGGTTGCAATTAAATAATTATGCGAACTAAGAGGATTAAATTCCAATCTGGTCTGACTGCCTGAGGGCTAATAAAATGGAAAATTAATTTACTAAGAGATGTTACTGCTAATTGGACTAAAGAGAAGCATTTTAATGTATTATTATTAAATATTTAAACCGCTTGTGTTGTGCGAAAATTGTGTGAAACTGATATCTGGCAGATTTAAATTAAAAGTTACGCAAAGCTGTCAAAGGTTCGAGATTCTCAACTTTATTTCTAAAACGTTAGGTACAAGGTTGATTGGGAAAATTTGTCAGTTTCGGGTAATTTAAAGTGTTGTCGTCTGTAGATAGTATACTTACTTATGCACCTTTTTTTAGGGTTCCGTAGTCAACTAGGAACCCTTATAGTTTCGCCATGTCTGTCCGTCCGTCCGTCCGTCCGTCCGTCCGTCATCGCTTAATCTCTGTGACCGTTAGCACCAGAAAGCTGAAATTTGGTACCAATATGTGTATCAATCACGCCGACAAAGTGGTAAAATAAAAATTGGAAAAAAATGTTTTATTAGGGTAGCCCCCCTATATGTAAAGTGGGAAGTGTTTTTTTTTTTTAATTTCAACCCTAACGTGTGATATATTGTTGGAAAGGTAATCAAAAATGAATAGGGGTTTACTAAAATAATTTTTTGATAATGTCAATAATTTCGGAAATAATCGCTCCAAAAGTAAAAAACAATGCGTCCCCCCCCCTCTAACTTTTGAACCATAAGTTTAGAAAATATGAAAAAAATCTGAAAAGTAGAACTTTATACCTTTCTAGGAAAATTATTTTGAACTTGGATGGAAACAACAGATGGAAACAGCAGTTAACCAATATAATTTGGTCCCGGAATCGTATGACCGCCTATACAATCCAGAGGTCAAGTTTCATTGGCCGTTAGAAGAAATTGTACAAGTTATAGCATACCGTTTTGGTACGGAACCCTTCATGTGCGAGTCCGACTTGCACTTGGCCAGTTTTTTTGTTTTACGATCCTCGGGTCTGTCAGACTCAACTGACTAAAAACCAACCCGGTGTTCCCTTCCCACACTTGTACCGGGGATCAAGAGAACTAGTGTGCCTTCGTTCCATTTCTAGTCTCTGTACCTGCTGGGCCCCTACTATGACGTCTTAAAACATTCCTAACTTACTCCTAATCCATTGTGGAAACGTGACAGAACTATACAGGGTGTCTAGCGCCAGCTCTTTTCCACACTGGATTAAGAATAAGTTAGGAATGTTTTAAGACGTCATAGTAGGGCCCCTGGTCGGTCCTGGATCAAGTAATAGTATTCTTTTGCTAAACATGTAGCCATGTCTGTTTATAGATTGAATTGATTTGATATTTTTATGAAGAGTAAAGTCTCACAAGCCAAGGTTTTAGTTTCACCATTTAAAAAAAAACCGGCCAAGTGCGAGTCGGACTCGCGCACCGAGGGTTCCGTAAAAAAAATATATTATGTGATGTAACTAAAAATTTATGGTTTTCGTAATTATTCCTTTATATATGCTATAAGACGTTGCTTCGTACCAAATTTCAAGATTCTGAGTTCACGGGAAGTACCCTGTAGGTTTTGATTCCCTTGCGAGTGTCGAAAATTTGCGGCATAAACGGGAGTATCTTGATGTAACTAAAAATTTATGGTTTTCGTAATTATTCCTTTATCTATGCTATAAGACGTTGCTTCGTACCAAATTTCAAGATTCTGAGTTCACGGGAAGTACCCTGTAGGTTTTGATTCCCTTGCGAGTGTCGAAAATTTGCGGCATAAACGGGAGTATCTTTTGATCGCGTTGACTTAGAAGTTTGATTTTTTCACAGCTCCAAGAGACCATAGACTTGAGTATTTGATATGAATTTCAGCTTGATACCTCCACGCGTTCCTGAGAAAAAAAGTCTTGACAGACAGACAGACAGACAGACAGACGGACAACAAAGTGATCCTATAAGGGTTCCGTTTTTTCCTTTTGAGGTACGGAACCCTAAAAACGCAAAAAAATACCATAACACCGAACTAGGGTTCATTCCCGGGAATTCTCGAGCCGAGAATTCCCGGGAAATCCTTGGGCTTTGTTCCCGGGAAATCAAGCTCGAGAAAAGTCGAGAACTCGAGAAATCATGTACCTACCTATATAGAAATAAACCGCCGTTTGTTGTGTTGCGTGGCTATATTGTGTTTTGAATTTAGTAAATTTTTTTTTTTATAATTAACTAGCTGACCCACGCAACTTTGTCTGCGGTACAATATAAAGCTTTAAATAACCTTGCTCGATAAATCGACTATCCAAAATAGAAATATTTTTTCAATTCGCGCGTTCAACCAAACAAACAAACAAACTCCTCAGCATTAAAATTTTACTCGTTCGCGTATATTTTGAAAATATAATAGCCTATGTTACTCGGTAAAGGTGTAGCTTTCTAATGTTGAAAGAATTTTCAAAGTTGGCAAAGTCATTTTTGAGTTAAATCGTAACAAACAAAAAATCTAATCTTTCCTATCGATATAGATTAATAATATATGGGTATAAGCTTCGCAAAAAATAATCTATACTAATATTATAAAGCTGAAGAGTTTGTTTGTTTGTTTGTTTGTTTGTTTGTTTGAACGCGATAAACTCTGGAACTACTGGTTGGATTTGAAAAATTCTTTTTGTGTTGGATAGTTCATTTATCGAGGAAGGTTATAGGCTATATAACATCACGCTACTATCAATAGGAGCGGAGCATAAATGAGAAATGTTGCAAAAACGGGGAAAGAAAATTCCTTTCTGAGAGCTTCCGTTGCGTGCGCTGCGAAAACGGTTTAAGTTACGAGAATATCATGTATGAAGTAATTATTCGGCTTTAAAAGTTCTAAAAAAAAGTCCGCGACAGCATCTGTCTATCTTTTAAGATTGACTCACTGTAACCATTTTTTATTATTAAAATGTTAGGTTAAAAAGAATTATTTTTTGCGAAGCTTATTTACCCATATGGTATTAATCTATATCTAAATAAATGTGTTCGTTAGAACGGAAATTTAATATAGAATATTTGTGCTTTTTACTCTATACAGTTTAAACAAATATCTTAGAAGATATCGCAATGTAAAAATACCCGCGCGGAAAAATAATTACGCGGGTTGCGTCGCAATGTAGGTACGGGGGATTCTGGCTGGCCTCCGGAAAATTCAAATTCAAAATATTTACTGCATCATAATGTTTACAAGTACAGAGTGTTATAGTATATTTAACAGTAAGAGATATTTTTTTAGTAATTCACACTTTAATATAATCTAAGCTAATCTAAACCATCTAAACTATTGTAATAAAGAGGAAAGATAAGATTTTTTGTTTGTTACGATTTAGCTTAATTAATGTCGGATAGTCGATATATCGAGAAAGGTTATAGCTATATTTATGTGACGCAGACGAAGTTGCGCGGGTCAGCTAGTCTATCTATATAAATAAAAAGAGAAGTCCTGACTGACTGACTGATGCCCGGTTTCTGAGGCACTTTATCTGTGGTTTATCTATTCAAATGTACGCATATGAATAGATAAACCACAGATAAAGTGCCTCAGAAACCGGGCATGACTGACTCATCAACGCCCAGCCCAAACCCTTGGACCTAGAAAGCTGAAATTTTGCACAGAGGTTCCCTTCATGATGTAGACAAGGAACAAGGAAGGATTTTTCGAAATTCAACCCCTAAGGGAGTTAAAGAGGGGATGAAAGTTTGTATGGAAAATCAACATTTTCACGCGGGCGAAGCCGCTGGCAAAAGCTAGTTATTTATAATAGTAAAAAAACCGGCCAAGAGCGTGTCGGGCCGTGGCCCGACACGCTCTTGGCCGGTTTTTAAAAAAAAAGAAACCCTACTACGGAACCCTACACTGAGCGTGCTCAGTGTAGGGTTCCGTAGTAATAATTCTTTTTTTGTTTGAAAAAAGATACGTTCAGGATAATAAAATATGTAAACGAAGTTAAAAAAAATGCTTGCAAATACAATTATACTACAAACTTAGTCCAGAAATTATTTTGTACAACTTTTTGTCTTTTTTGTACAAAAACTGTTTCCATCCTAGTTCAAAATGATTTTCCTAGAAAGTCCTTATAAAGTTCTACTTTTCAGATTTTTTTCATATTTTCTAAACTTATGGTTCAAAAGTTAGGGGGGGGGGGGGGAGAGTTTTTTATTATACTTTTGGAGCGATTCTTTCCGAAATTATTGACAATATCAAAAAATGATTTTTAGTAAACCCCTATTCATTTTTAAATACCTTTCTAACAATATATCACACGTTAGGGTTGAAATTAAAAAAAAAATCACTTCCCACTTTACATATTATAGGGGTGCTACCCTAATAAAATATTGTTTTCCAAATTTTATTTTACCACTTTGTCGGCGTGATTGATACACATATATATTGGTACCAAATTTCAGCTTTCTAGTGCTAACGGTCACAGAGATTAAGCGAGGACGGACGGACAGACATGGCGAAACTATAAGGGTTCCTAGTTGACTACGGAACCCTAAAAATGGTTACAGTGAGTCAATCTTAAAAGATAGACATATGCTGTCCCGTACTTTTTTTAGAACTTTTAAAGAGGAACAATTCCTTCGTACATGATATTTGCATAACTTAAACCATTTTCGCAGCGCACGCAACGGTAGCTAGCTCTAAAAAAGGAATATCTTTTCCGTTTTTGCAACATTTTTCATTTATGCTCCGTTCCTATTGGTCGTAGCGTGATGTTATATAGCCTAAAGCCTTCCTCGATAAATGGACTATCCAACACAAAAAGAATTTTCCAATTCCAACCATTAGTCCTTGAGTTTATCGTGTTCAAACAAACAAACAAACTCTTCAGCCTCATAATATTAGTACAGATTTGATACTTTTATTTGAGAGGAAAACCACTGAATTTGTTGACGTTATTGGAACTAAATAATATGACTCGACAACCCGAGAAGACCCGAGAAATTAGCCTCGAGAATTCTCGAGACCCGAGAAATTGAAAAGCTCGAGAAATCATGAACCCTACACCGAACTGACTGAACCAACACGATGGCTCAATGATCTGCTGTTCAAAGAAATAATTCGTTTTCTTGTTTGTTTTGTTCTGACCAAAGGGTCTAACGATTCGTGGAAGACTCAACTAGTCGCAAGCCCAACTTAGCATTCCTTGGTTCTTGGCTCTCCTTTCTACTATGTGTAGCGTTTCATGATTTCTTATAGATCTAACTTTTAATTTCATTATTTCAGAATGTATTTTGGTCATGTTTCAGAGTTTTTTACGTGGTGGTCTTTTTCTTTCGTTGATTACTCTTAGAACGCTCGACGTCTAGAACTCTCGTACGATTTATTGTCATTTCATTAAACAAAATGCCGTTTTACTGTAGCCCTAAAAACCTAGGTAAACTCAAAAAGGTCCAAGTAAGTTTTTTTTTTCATATTTATTTAATGTAGGTACATAAGTACAATAGTGGAAGGTACATATTTAAGCGGACTTAATGCCACAAAGCATTCTCTACCAGCTAACCTTTGGGTTATAAATAGGACAATATATATGATTGGGAACAAAACCTATTTAAAAATAAAACAAGCAAAATTAAATGTATTAAAATATGTACTTAAAATGATACACATATAAATATTTTATCAAAATAGTAACAAAATATAAATTGTTACCGGGTGAAAGTAACTTATTTAGTCCCGAGACGGGGTTTGGCGCCTGAGCGCAGCGAGGGGGTCTAAATAAGTCTTTAACCCGAGCAGTGGCGTGCCAGCAATTATTTGGAGGTAAAGCACAATTTCCAAAAAAAAAAAAAAAACACTTTTTGTTCCGAATTCTGACACTGGTTTTTAATAACACCGGTTTTGTTTTCTAATATTTAATTATGACTAACACTTTTCGTATTTTATATCCTGTCAGAAAATTTACAACTATTTCAATAAATCAAGTTGTCAGTATCATGTAAAATAATATATTAACAAGAGCCATCTATTGACATAAACGCAACAACTGAACTATTTGAGTCAATACGTATTTCGCTCGTATACAGTCGCTTTGGGCAAACCGCTAGATGGCACACAAAATAATAAATTAGTTTCTAACTACTTACAGATGAAAAAAAATGTTATTACTCACAATGTTTATAGCCATTACTCTTTATTCTTCGCTTCTTTACCATGGACAGATGACAAACAACAAAACACACTGAAGGCAATTATTACTAGATAGATTTACAGATACATAATCTCGCTCGACACATATTGTAACTACCGAGATAAAGCTGTTTCAATTTGTGTTTTACCAAAACTACAAAATGAAATAACAGCATTCAAATGTTTATGAGAATTTTGATGTATTTTCATGGCACCAGAGAAGTTATTTAAATCATCGTAACCTGATAAACTCCAAGCATTCTTTTCATTCGAAAAAAATATAGGTACAAGGCCAACAGAAAAAAATGTTTTTATGATAGCAGCCCACAACCCATTGTACATTGTATGCTGATCGATTAGTACCTAGTATTTCTTTTAACTTTCTGAGAAATATTCAAATCAGGAGTAGGTTTAGGTGAACAAAAGAGATTATATTTATCTGTAAAATTTAAAGTATTTACCTTGCCCAGTAACGCTTTCACACACTTTAATCCATCACAACTAATCACAAGGAACTATTGTTTGCGTTTTCGAATTCATTTTCGTATTAATCAACTAACTTCAATCAAAAACTAATCACAAAACATAGTTAAATTCTAACAAGAAACGGAAAAATCAAATCACAATAGAATATTATTGCATCATCAACCATCAACGCTCAAGACAAATTTGAACTAAATCGAAATTCCCTTCAAACAAGTTCAATCGCGTCGCGAACTTGCATTCACACACTCATTCACATTCTCTCGCAATCGCAATCTTCAAACTCAAACGTTCAAAGCATGCTTGGAAATTGTTGGAAATCCTATACATTTTGTCGTAAACCCGGCAAAAAGTATGTAAACAAACAACTCTAAATTATGTTCGTAGGATAGAGAGGTCAGAAAAGCAGTTCGAAATCGGATGGTGTGACAGAGAAAGGGCTAGTCGAGCCCGATCATGCCCGATCGATCTGTTTGATCAATCGGCTGAGGTCGGGAGTCGGGAGACATATTAGAAGAAGTTTGGCAACGTCGCAGTGCGAGTTGCGCGCGAATGTATTTTCTGGTTTATTGAGTACGTAAACCTGACAACGTCGCATCAATACGTTCCGTTTTTCGCGTGGCATGCAGTTTGATGATAATGATTATAATATTAATTTTGTTTTTGTATTGACCGTTTTTTTTTTAATTCGTTGTTTTATTAAGGCAAGCTGTGCTTTTCTGCTTCTATGGGAGTACCGCCACTGAACCCGAGGTAAACACTGTGCTTTTCATTGCGTGTACAAGGAAAGTTGATGGGAAAAGGCTTGCCCCCAATTACCTAAATCGAAAGAAAGTAGGTACAAAGAAAAAGTATTGGTTTCACACAGGACAAAACCAAATGACAACAAAATTAAAAAAGTAAACATATGAGAAACACTTAAAATCGGTTAAATCTAATCTGTGGATGGCAATAGGCTTGCTCCTAATTACATCGGTTGATGGCAATAGAATTGCTCCTAATTAGATTGGTTGACGGCAAAAGTCTTGCTCCTAATTACATTGGTTGATGGCAATATAGGCTTGCTCCCAATTACCCAAATCGGTGGATGGCAATTTAGGCTTGCTCCTAATTACATCGGTTGATGGCAATAGGCTTGCTCCTAATTAGATTGGTTGATGGCAATAGGCGCGCTTTTAATTACATCGGTTGATGGCAATAGTCTTGCTCCTAATTACATTGGTTGATGGCAATAGGCTTGCTCCTGATTACACCGGTTGATGGCAATAGGCTTGCCTCCAATTACATCAGTTGATGGCAATAGGCTGGCTCCTAATTAGATTGGTTGATGCCAATAGGCTTGGTCCCAATTACATCAGTTGATGGCAATGGGCTTGCACCTAATCACATCAATTGGTGGCAATAGGCTTGCTAATGATTACATCAGTTGGTGGCAATAGGCTTGCTCCTAATTACATTGGTTGATGGCAATAGGCTTGCTCCCAATTACATCAAATAATTTGACAGCTGTCAGTAGAAAGCGATTCTCCCTAGGGCTGAAAAGTAGTACTTTCAACCCGCTCCGCAGGCATGTTATGACCTACTTTCAGAGTATTAGTAATAAAAAAGTTCTTTCATCTATTTGAGGGCTAAATAAAAGCAACAAGCATGATAGGGGATGAAAGTAATTCTATCATAGGAGATAATTGGATGCTCGAAGGTTACGACTGTGAGAACGGCAAAAGCTTTGAAATTATTTTTTAAATAATCGTGAGCACATAGATCGTTCGTCGTGGGTTCGAACCCAGGCAGGCACATTACTTTGTGTAATTTATTTTCATCACCGCTGCTCTCAAACAATACGGTGAAGGAAATCATCGTGAGGAAACCGGTCTGTCTTAGAACCAAAAAAATTCTAAGACATTTGACATCTACCTGCAATCCGCACTGGGCCTGTGTGGTAGATTATACCCCATTCCCTCTCAAAGAGAGGGGCCTGTGTCCCAGCAGTGGGAACATTAATAGGCTGTTGATGATGACATGGATCGTTCATAATGAGTGTTCATGTGGGTCGGATAAGCAACCTTAAAGGTAAGCTAAAAACGGAAGGAAGATAATTGATAGTATAATTACGAAGGCAAAAAAACAAACGACTTCAAAAACACCAAAAAGAGAAAAGTAAACTTAAGAAGAAAAATCTGCTTCTGAAGTTGGTGACTTTTGTTTGTTTGACTTCATGTTTTTGCCACCGACTTCAGAAGCAGATTTTTCTTCTTAAGTTTATTTTTCTCTTTTTGGTGTTTTTGAAGTCGGTTGTTTTTTTTGCAAAAAAGTTTTTTTATTTTTTCATTTTTAGTTGTAATAAGTACCTATAAATATATATATCCTATACAAATATTTACTATGCATTTAACATAGACGCGAATACTTGAATAGCGTCAGAAAAAGCACGAAATACGTCATACGTGTCTATGTAATTCATATATAACAACTAAAAAAATGTGTATTGTACACATCTGCATACCCCGTCAGAGCATACAGGCGTGATGTTACGTCATGATAATGTATATTCAATAAACATCCAAGCGATTCCAGCAATTACGACAGATTTGCCGTCTATTTTTGAAGAGTTCCATTGTATATCTCCGAAGATCAGCACCAGATCTTCACCAAATTAAAATGGGACCACCTCAGGAGTATACTCTTTCAAATAAAAAAAGAATTTTGAGAATCGGTCCACAAATGGGGGAGAAATCAGGTAACATACATAAAAAAAATACATACACACGAACATATAACCTCCTCCTTTTTCGAAGTCGGTTAAAAAACGGGTCTGGTTCATAACATCGCCAGTCACTACATCGATGGTTGCTGTTTCGAAAACGATCCATCGACGGGTTAATGAATCGACAGTACCCCAAATCGATGGTACGCTACATCGACAGTACACCAAATCGATGGTGCGCTATATCGACAGTACACTACATCGTTGGTACGCTACATCGACAGTACCCCAAGTCGATGGTACGGTCAGCATCAGAAGTATAGTGATTGTCAAGTGTGACCGATTATAAACGCTTATCTTACACGCATAAGCTTTATAGTGACCGCTGAGTAATGGGCTTTTAGGGGCCCATATGGTGGCCGTATCACATTACACAGATATGTAAAGAAAGGGGCTTCTTAAGTTGATAACGGAATCCAATGTTTGTAAAAGTTTATAATTTTAAGACGTGAAGTGGCAAGGTCCATATAGACAGAGTTCTTCAATCAGAATCAGAATTAGCAATAAGTATTGTTATAAAAAGCTGTCACAAACTCACAATAATACTGCGAATTTGTGACAGATTTCCCGACAGCAACTCGGTCTGTCTGTGCCTTGCCACTTCACGTCTGCTGACAGCTTTTTTAATAATATTGAATGATGTACAATAAATAAAATCCATATTTTCTTTATAAGTATGCATAGACACTGTGCCTAGTATGAATTCTGTAAATACATAATAAATTGTTCGTTACCATCACCCGCGCCCCCGCGTTGCTACGTCACGTTATCCAACGAGCCAAAAATAATTATTACACCCCCAGGCACAAATCATTCGGGATCAAAGTACGAGATGCGCCCCAGGCTTTCGATCAAAGCCCTGGGTAGATTGAAAGTACGCGTATGTACAGGTTAAGTGGTTACATACAAATATGTATTGTGAAAGTTGTAATTAAAAACCTGTCTTCGCCTAGGTACTATTTACAGTGTTTGTACCATTGATATAATAAAACCTAGATGCACAGTCTCGAACAAAACAAACAGTCGAAACTGTCGCCAAACACTCACCAATACACGCACTACTACATGTAGTTATCGTCACTATAAACATATTTTTTTTTGGCAAATTCAACCTTACGCAGATTCTTTTTACAATGCAGTTATAAAAAGCAATATAAAAAGTATTTTGTACGACCGTGCAGACAGAGACGCGAGCGACGCGAGACTATTTGAAATGAGTTCATTGTGAACTCATTTTAAGCGGACGGTTTTGAGACGCGGAGTGTGTATCTTGGGTTTTATTATATCAATGGTTTGTAGCTATACTGATATTGCCTGATTAGTACTTGCCTTCTTTAATATAATTACTGGAATTACCGTACTTCTGCCGTCAACTACCTATGCTTTTTACGATTGTTATAAGGAGCGTATTAAATCCTCGGTAGGTTCCTCTAAATATCTATTCTTGGCTCTTTATCTCCTCTCTACAGCACACATAGATTATCGTTCTAATCCGCTGCGAAGAAACTTGTAACAATAGTTGAAGCAGGTAAAAAAGGGACGCTCCCAACGAAATCCCAAATCTAGCTACTCATGGTACGTTTTGTTCTGCGATTTGGCAACGTCGCTCTCACATGTTTAGGGGTGATAAGTGTGGCAACGTCGCCTTGTGGTATGCTGTAGCGATAATATTATTTTGCGTCACATTAGGATAGGACCAAAATTGGGGTTAAAATATCAATAATTATTAGAGTTCTCACGAATATAGGCTTTATGGGAGTGAACAGAGAGTGTGAATTGATCTTCAGCATCATTTTCTACATCAGCATCAGCATCCACATTGATCGATGCTGATTAAGTTCGAGTCGTGATAATAATATGACCGCAAAGGAGGCGGGGCTTATATCACGCATAGTTTTTGCTTGCCAGTTTTGACCATTCAAAGAGTCAACCGCGGGGATTGCGATTCCAAATAAATACAGAGTTGTCTCATAAAGTCATAACGTTATAAATGTTATAATTCGTCATTACGAGTGAAAGTTTTTTTTTTTTTTTGTAAACTGATGAGTTTTTATGTGAAAATAATTAAAATCAGCATCAGCATCCGCTGATGTCAATGGTAAAAGGTCAGCATCAGCATCAGCATCCGCTGATGTCAATGGTAAAAGGTCAGCATCAGCATCAGCATCCGCTGATGTCAATGGTAAAAGGTCAGCATCAGCATCAGCATCCGCTGATGTCAATGGTAAAAGGTCAGCATCAGCATCAGCATCCGCTGATGTCAATGGTAAAAGGTCAGCATCAGCATCAGCATCCGCTGATGTGAAAAAAATATGTATCAGCAACAACCCTGAGTCCTTAACACCAAAAGCTACTCTAGTACGACATTTGATTCGATTGAGTTCATTAGGTAGGTACTGTAGGTAGGTAGGTAGGGGTACCTACCGGCTGAGCGATCCAGACCTCAGTCTCGAGCTTGGATGGTGCGTTAAGACGTAGCTATAATATATAAGGTCCCATTAAAATAGGTGGACAAAATTTCAGAAATCTTTCAGACCACCAAAATAAGGACGATGGTAATAGTACATTATGGTACAAGTGTGTAACGTTGGTGATTACCGCTGAGGCGCCATTGAGACCCGAGCCGTCAGGTGAGGGTCTTAAGAAAGCCGAGGACGGTAAGCATCAATACACACGTGTATCATACGACGCTTTTCAACACACTTGTGAAGAAAATAATACTAAAAAGTCATCTTCAACAGTTAAAACGAGTTCTGATTTTTTTTCACAATAGCGGGAAAAATTAATCGGTTTTCCTTTGGTTTTCCTATGCGCGCGCATTTACAGTTCTACCAACTTATCTGTGCATGCGGGAAAACACGGAACTAAAATAAATATACTAAGTTTGACGTAGCGAATTAGCGATGCATTTTTTCTTGACCAGTGGCGCCACCATGAAATTCACACTTAAAATGGTCATAATGTAACAATGGCTTTCGGCCATAGACTAAATGAATGAGCGCGATAGAGTTTTAGCCACGTATAAATAAAATGAGGAAAAGTTTTCCATAATACAGAAAAAATAAAAGTTATATTATTTCAGTGAAAGTTTCATTTAATAAAAACGTACAAGTTGAAATTATCTATTTACATTCAAATTTGCATGAAATGAGCAAGCACTAAGTACATTAATTTATTTTTACTATTGAACACGATCTTTTTTGTACCGAAACTTTTTTATGAACGTAGCAATTAGCCCAATAAAATTTAAAAAAAACCTTATAACTCACTAGTGAATAATAGCCATGAAAAAGTCACAGTTTGATTATAGGTGTCATTATGTGCCTAATTGCGGTGAAATTATAGCCACTTTATGAGCAACTGTTGAAAAAAAAATTATAAGAAAAACGCATTTAAGTATCTACTGATAAAGGATGAGTTTGTTCTAGAGTACCGGCAATTTTTTTTTTTGTGCTTTAAGTAAAAAAAAACACTTTTCATTACTCATACTCTGAAAGTAGGTCATAACATGCCTGTGGAGCGGGTTGATGAAAGTACTACTTTTCAGCCCTAGGGAGAATCGCTTTCTACTGACAGCTGTCAAATTATTTGATGTAATTGGGAGCAAGCCTATTGCCATGAACCAATGTAATTAGGAGCAAGCCTATTGCCACCAACTGATGTGATTAGGTGCAAGCCTATTGCCACCAACTGATGTGATTAGGTGCAAGCCTATTGCCACCAACAAATGTAATTAGGAGCAAGCCCTTTGCCATCAACTGATGTAATTAGGAGCAAGCCTATTGCCACCAACTGATGTGATTAGGTGCAAGCCTATTGCCATCAACAAATGTAATTAGGAGCAAGCCCATTGCCATCAGCTGATGTAATTGGGACCAAGCCTATTGCCATCAACCAATGGAATTAGGAGCAAGCCTATTACCATCAACTGATGTAATTGGGGGCAAGTCTATTACCATCAACCGATATAATTGAGGCAAGCCTATTGGCAACAACCAATGTAGTTAGGAGCAAGCCTATTGTCATCCACCGGTTTAGGTAATTGGGAGCAAGCCTATTGCCATCAACCAATTTCATTAGGAGCAAGCCTATTGCCATCCACCGGTTTAGGTAATTGGGGGCAAGCCTATTGCCATCAAACAATTTAATTAGGAGCAAGCCTATTACCATCAACCGATGTAATTAGGAGTGCGCCTATCGCCATCAACCAATCTAATTAGGAGCAAGCCTATTGCCATCAACCGATGTAATTAGGAGCAACCTATTGCCATATCTACCGATTTGAGTAATTGGGAGCAAGCCTATTGCCATCTACCGATTTGAGTAATTGGGAGCAAGCCTATTGCCATCAACCAATGTATTTAGGAGCAATCCTATTGCCATCAACTGATGTAATTGGAGGCAAACCTATTGCCCCCAACCGATGTAATTAGGACCAAGACTATTGCCATCAACCAATCTAATTAGGAGCAATCCTATTGCCATCAACCCATGTAATTAGGAGCAAGCCTATTTGTCATCCACCGATTAGATTTAACCGATTTTAAGTGTTTCTCTTAAGTTTACTTTTTAATTTTTTTTTGGTCCTGTGTGAAACCAATAAATACTTTTTATTTCTTCATTCTTTCGATTTAGGTAATTGGGGGCAAGCCTATTCCCATCAACTTTCCTTGTATTCGTAATGAAAAGCACAGTGTTTACCTCGGGTTAAAGACTTATTTAGTCCCTCAAACTACATATTAGCGCCCTCACTACGATCGGGCGCCAAACCCCGTCTCGGGACTAAATAAGTGAAAGTGCTCTTTTTTTTTTTTTGGTGGGTGGAAAATCATCGAATACCCCCCCCCCCCCCCCCCCCGCTCTTGGGCAAAGCGAAGAGGAGTGTCAGACTTCTACTGACTAAAAAGTCTAAAAACCAAAAACATGTTCCTTCTTCGCCCGTGTGTCGGCGCCGCGTTAACCTTTCGATAATCCATAGCCCCGACGGGAGTGAAAGGTTTTTTTTTTATTTAGATATTTGTGACGGCCTTTAACCTACTGGAATTTCTAAATGTTATGCTAATTATAATTATTTGATGTAATGGACTCCAGCTATTATTTTTAACGTTTCAGAAGATCTTTTATTTAAATATTCCTTACTCTACAAAAACTGGTAACGAGTAATATTTAACAAGTTATATTTGAAAAACCTGGTTTTTTATTTGAGCAGTGCTAAGCAATTTTGCGCTATAACCAAACCTTATATCTCAAAACAGCTGGGTGAACGATGTATAAAGGTTTTGGCGGTGACTGATTGTTGTGTAAAAGCGTTTGACAATACAATTTGGCTCTATAAGTTTATACAGCAAAAAGGACCTATTAGGAATTGATGTAAAGGTTTACTTCGTGACTTTGTATAGCTGTTATAGTCAGGCGTTATGGCAACCTCCAATGTGACTAGTACACAACGATAGAACTTTATAACAGTGTTTACTGTCGCCCCAAAGCGCCTGATTTACGCAATAAAAGTTCTGAACGAACTATAATGACTCTTTCGTTAAAGTGGAGATGAAAACTCAAGAATAGGGCGATATTGTGATATTGTGGATTTTTAGATCGTCGTTACAGTGCATAGTACTATAGTGGGTACAAAAAGTCTACAACAGAGTGATTTGGTGATATAGCTGAGTTTCGAATTACATTTATAGAACTTAAATTGTCATATAAAGGTTTTTTAACGCTCGTTATAGTCGTAGTGATAAACTTATCACAAAGACACTTATTTAAAACAGGATTGTTTTTTTATAACTGTTATAGTCCCTCTATTACAATAGTACTATATCGGAGATTATTTCTCTTTTAAAACATAATAACTGTGTATAACGGTAGGTTAGTAATGCTTTTAAATGTTAATTCAGTTTTGTAAAGGCATTTCTATCGCTCTTTTACAACAATATTATATAAGGAACCCTAATTGCATGTAATGGTGGTTGTAATCTGTCATAACGAATGCTATAGTAGTGTTCAGGAAGCTGGAAGTATGTTTATGACTTAAAATTCGTAATTGTTTTAGTAAAAGCTCAATAATTCGAGGGGGGCATTCAAATATAGTCGGTAACCAGTACATATTTTATCAGTAAAATTACAGTCGCACGTCATTTTCCCCGTAAGGGACGAATAATTGAATTACAAAATAATATATAACTCGCCACAATATGGCTCCTCGTATTCTTTTATTATCCAATTCTCTTCAAAAACACTGCACGTGAACGAATGTAAAATGAATGAACGATGAATATTATAGTGAAGTAATGGAATCATGAACTGTTTTACAGTACCTAAAAGAACTTTAGTAGCGTTGCGGTGGCTTGTATGTCATCAAATAGAGATTGCGTTACTGTTACATCAACTGTAATAGGCCAAAATTGTCATGCCTGACACCGCTACAGTTGTACTTTAACACTGAATGGAGATATAATTGCGCCACTTTCTTTGTAGGTGCACCTTCTTTGGCCTTTTATGTGACCATCGATTAGTTTTTACAAAACGTTCTATGGACTTCTATACAACTAACTTTTGCTAGTTGGCTACTTCTGTTGCTGAGCGTACCTGTAGGCTGTACTGCTAAAATGCAAATCGTTGTAAATAATTAAATCGTTCTAATATTTTCCCAAATAACGTTTATCAAATCCATTCTAGAACGCTGTTCTATACAAAAGATTAATTTCTGAATAAAAGCTTAGGTGTTATAATATAATAGCATTTGATGAGATGAACATGGGTAGGTAAGTGACTTTTACTTTTACTGAAATAAATTAATTATCAATGTCATGTGTCCATAGGATACATCAATCAATAAATTAAGTCAGACGAAGTCCAGACTACAAGTAAACAGAAGTTTGACTATTGAGAACCATATTCTTATCCTCCATCCATGTAATTGGCATGACATCGACATTACATATAAACTTCGCTGCTTCCAAGGCATTGTCGGCGAACAGAAGACAGGTACAGACTTAAGTTGTGTATGTATTGTCGAATGATATCCCAACAAACTTTCATCCCTTATACACATTACACACACACTACATTAGGGGTTGAATAAAAAAAAAAACTAAAACCTTCCTCGAGAACCACTGGATCCATTGGTTAAAACAGCATGAAAATCGATGCAGTAGTTAGAGAGACGCGGCGGAGGACTTTGTTTTATAATAATTATGTTGTGATTATATTCATAGGTACTTACTGTCTTTGACATTGTTTCCATGCATTCGCCCTGAGCTGCAACAAAAGAGACATGAATCGTGAATGAAATGAAATAAATGATGATGACCTAAAACTAAAAGATACCTATTGGTTGGAGAAAAACCTGTAACTCTAAGGCCCAGATTCACAGACCACAATTTGACTTTACTTAGTAAAGTATGATTTTTGGAAAGTAAAGAACAGCTTGACAGGACTAAGAAATATATTTTTGCGTGAAAGTAGATCTTTCTATTTGGTAAAGTCAAAGTGTGGTCTGTGAATCTGGGCCTAAGAAATATATTTTTGCGTGAAAGTAGATCTTTCCATCAAAGTAAAGTCAAAGTAAAGTCAAAGTGTGGTCTTTGAATCTGGGAATAAGCATTACTTTAGGCACTAAATGATGGCTCTAAGTACAATAGTTTTAAGTACAATAACAAATATTATCTGATCTGCCAATACGACAAATAGGTAACAAAGGCAAATCTGCATAGCGGAATCGCAGTTGGACTAATAATAAAATTGATAGATCGATAACTGACCTAGATTGCTACTATTTTTTACATAAATGGCACGTAAATGGTGAGAGAGACATCGACACATGTAAAAACACAGCTTCCACGTATTCAGTAGGGTACATCAATCTGGATACTTGGATAAAGACAATTTTCATCAGTAATTGATTAAAAAGCAGCTGTATCCTTCAAAAGTTTTCTACACGGTCAAAATGTATGGACATTTTCTATGTAAGTTCTAGAATGGTGTACGGAAAATATATGTACACCCTGTATTTTTAGAGTAAAATACATAATTAAAGTGACATCAATTATTGAACATCTATTATTGTTACGTGTAACACCTTACAAGAGACAGAGCAATCAAGAAAATAAAGTTTCAACTTGATAGGCAAAGGGCGTACCTAGTTAATGTTTTAGATTCATTTGCGATTGCGTCTAAAACGCTCTAAAGCAACGTGGAATTTAAAAACATTCAAAGTGCATACTACACCGTCCGTCGATACAGGAATGTTGCTTATATTACACGCGCCAAAGAATCCCTTGAGTTTAGACTTTAGTAGTCGTACCTGTGAGTTAATTGATTAATTAAAACAATGCCAAAATTAAACGTAAGCATTTATGTAAGTAATTTAACAGAAAAAGTGTTAAAAAGATCGAAATTGACCTAACTTCCCCCCATGTAATGTAACGCGCCGTCATGATTTGCTATACCCCCCTTCCCCCCTAGTGAAACGTTACGTTACCACCAAGTGACCATTTTTATCTAAATCTTGAAATTTTGGGAAAAGAACGTTATGCTGTAAAGAATCTCTCTTCGCGACCGACTAATGAGACCATCTATGTACATAGAGATTAAACATAATCGGTGAAGACAAACCCCCCTGTCTGACTGACCCCACATTTCAACGTATACTCATCAAAACTAGCACCTGCCCAACGTACATAGTTCACTTGGTGCCAATACTAGTAGGTACATAAAAACATTAATTAAGAGTACCTAACTCAACTTTCAAATCAACTTTCCTTGTATTCGTAATGAAAAGCAGTAATCCCTTGTTCTTAGAATACTAGCGAAACAATAGTAGATTATTGCATCGAGCACAAAGTAATTTATTATTGCACCGAGTGCCTGATTTAGAGCCTGAGCGTTAGCGAGGGCTCTAATCTAACAGGCACGAGGGTGCATAATCTACTTTTCTTTCAACTATTACATAAAGGAATAGTAGATAAAAGAAACTCATATCAAACAGTTAAAAGATTTTCTATACTTAACACTGTCGTCTTCATTTAGAATGTTTTCCGGAGTTAATGTGTCGCTAAATGATTCCATTTTAATTCGAAGCCGAAGCACTCAAAATCAGATAGTAAGTATCACACTTTATCGTTTCCAAAAATATTGTCAAGCAAAATTAACAAAGTTCCCCAAAAGTTCCCGCCAAATTACTTTTTTAAATTTCTTTCATTTTATAGTAACTAGTTAGCAACAATCATTTTTTAAATTTGGAACAAGTAGTAGGATAGAAACGAATAATACTTATGTAAAAAAAAAAGTATTGATATCGGCTGGCTGAATAGAGCTAATCCATTGAGATTGGCATCGGTGCGATTAAAAAAAATAAACTGTGCAATAATGAAATTTCATACATTTTTATTGCTCTAGAGCACTAAAGACTCGCTTTGTGCTGAGTTTTTAGTGTGATTATGATGAAATTAAAGCATAGTTGGAAGAAAATTAAATTAAAGAGGTTATTCTATGAAGTTGAACTTGTTAGTGTGGGTGTTGGGCCGATTACCTGTGCCCGATTACCTTGGTCATCGATGAAGATTTTACTTTATGCTCTAGAGCATAAAACGCGACTTTATGTCGCAAGCACCACTTAAAGACGAATTTTAGAGCGAGAGAAGTGAAAAGGTATTTTATATTTATATGGGTTCCCTACGTTTGGATATTGATTACAGTGGCTTGCGCAAAAAATCCAATTGGAAGTTTTTAGATATGCTTCCGAAACTTACTTGATCTATGTTATTGCAATTCCAAAAGTTAAAACTGTCTAGAAACAGCCAATACAGCCATTATCCAATGTACTACAAAACAAAAACGTGATGTAAGTGACTATACAATTTGAGGGTTGCCCTCGATTATACCGGGATCATCAGATCCTGACTTGGTGACAATAGGACCACCTCGGGTGTACTTACCCATAAATATAATCATAATCATAATCATATATAATAAAATGGTAGGAAAGTCAAAACTGTACATTGAATATTTTTTAAAAAGAATACTTGGGGTGTGATCTACAATCGATACCGAAGCCAAAAATATAGTTTTTAGAATTTTTGTCTGTTTGTCTGTTTGTCTGTCCGGGATAAACTCAAAAAGTACTGCATGGATTTACTTCAAATTTGGCACGAATGTTACTAAGAAGTCGGGTCAACACATAGGCTACATATTATCACGCTATCACCTACGGGGAACGAGCAGTGAAGCTTTATTTCTTCAACGCATTCTGTAACAACGTGTAATCTAACGACGCATATTTGAATGTTGTTATTATGTTAATAACCATGCTATAAGCTAGCTTCACACTATAAAAATCACGCAATATAAGTAACTTAGGCCAATAAACATAATTACACATATAATAATTAAATGAATATTTTTAAAGCAGCGCCATCTATGAGATTTCAAAAACATCAAGTCGAATTACATGTGTAAGCCCTTTTTACCCGACTACGGCGAAGCCAAAAGGAAGGGTAATGATTTTGTTGGATGTAAATAATTTAAATTTGACAATGTTGGCGTAGTTAATAGTTGCGTTTAAAAGTCATAGATGGAGTTATGCATTTTCTTCTTAAAAATTGTATCGTTAATTCGTTTCAGAGATGAGCAATACAATTTAAAAAAATGTGTTTTATAAGTTTTAAGCTGCTTCATCTATGTCTTATGAAATTCATCGAGTTTGTCTTTATGTAATAATAACAAACAGAACTCAAAAAGAACTGCAGACCCGGTAGCTTTGTGAGAGAAGTATCGTCATCATCTGTCTGCAGTTTTTTTACTGGAGACGAAGTCGAAGTAACTGATGAACGCGTGCTAAACACCTGTCTCACAGTTCACTTCAAGACGTGGTCATTGCTATCGGCGGCAATCCACTGTTCGAATATGAGTTACCAACTCCCCAATCATCTCCGCATCAAGACGGTGGAAATCGGGAGTATAACGCTAAGACAATTTACGATCCGGGCGAAATGACTACCATACTAAATGACCATGTCGCTTTGTTCTCTAAAGAGCAAAAACTAATTTATGACACCTTCCCGTCCTTGAAAACGTTGGGCAAAACATAAACCATTGTAAAATGTTTTTCTTGGATGATCATGGTGGAACAGGAGAAACATTAGTTACCACTGGCATACTTGCAGAGGTCAGGAGGCAAGGCAAAATTGCCATTGCTGTAGCGTCGTCGGGAATCGCTGCCACACTGTTTCCGGGTGGCAAGACAGTACATGCCATGTTTGAAATTCCCATCGATTTAGAGAGGGCCGAAACGCATGTTTGTGATATGTCACGTAACAGTGATAAGGGACACGTGCTCAAGGATTGCTCTTTGATCATATGAGATGAGTGTAGGATGGCCAATAGGAAGGCAGTTGAGGCCGTCTAAAGAACCCTGCAGGACATCCGCAGTAACGAACATTTGATGGGTGGTGTCAGAGTTCTGTTCACTGGCGATTTCCGACAAACGCTTCCCGTGGTGACGCGGGGATCGAGGGCTGACGAGGTGAATGCTTCGACGATCTTCGTTGCGGTTACGAATTCGTACGCTACGCTTGACCATTGCTATGAGAGCTCGGCTCGGCAGCAATGCACGTGCTCAAGAATTCTCCAATGTCCTTCTAAGTCTTGGCGAAGCCACTCTACCAGAGGAGAGGGTTGTACAGGTGGTCCTTCTAGAGTTTCTCGGTAGATTTGTATCCAGCTTAGAAGAACTCATTCGGTATGTGTACGGGGACATCAGTCGCATGAGAGAGTCGACATATACCGCACCAACAGAATTCTTGGGTGTGCAAGCGGGCCATTTTGACGCCCAAAAATGATCAGGCTGCAGCAATTATCGAATGCATTCTCTCGGAAATTGAGGGGAATGAAGTGGTCTACATCTCTATAAACACTGTAGTCGAGCAAGATAACGCCACACATTATCCCGTGGAATTTCTGAACTCCCTGTCAGTAATTGGAATTCCAGCGCATACCATCAAAGTGAAGGTCAGTGTCCCGATTATGCTTCTTCGGAACCTATCTCCTCCGAAGTTGTGTAACGTAACGGGACCCGCCTTGAACTCATCTCGCTCCACAGACACACCATTGAGGCGGACATTCTTACGGGTTGTGGCGTCGGCGATGCAGTATTTATACCACGCATTCCCCTCATACCTCATAACTTCCCGTTCCAGTTCAAGCGCGTACAGTTCCCCGTGAGTGTTTGCTTCGCGATGACCATCATTAAGTCGCAGGGGCAGACATTGAGGGCAGCGGGTGTTGACGAGAGGACGTGCTGCTTCTCACACGGGCAGCTGTACGTCGCTTGCCCCCGCGTCACCAGTCCTGACTCTCTTTACATTTTGGCTGCGGAGAGCCAAACCACTATTAATGTTGTTTATCGAGAAGTCCTATAAGTTAAGTATGTATTTTTACCCTATTCTGTATTCCTTATTCATTATTTTCTCCATCTGCATCAGTCACAACTTATGACTTAATTCAGCGGAATCACCATAAAGTAATTTATTCAAAGCAGGCTGCAAATCAGCCCTTTTAGATGGTCAATTTTATAAGAGACAGTCTCCCTCTGTTACTGCACTTTCTGTAGATATGAAATGTAAAGAAGAAACGGGTAAATGAATGTTATTTTACAAGGTATAATCGTAGGTATTTTTGGTACTTTATAGCGTTTACGCAGACGACGTCGCGGGCAGCAGCTAGTATAATCATATACTTAACCTATACTCTTTCGAATAGAAAAATAATTTTGAAAATCGGTCGTAAAATGATTACGTACCGTAATAGCTTACTGTTAGATTTTAAGCTTTACGTGCGAATATTAGCGTTGAGAATTTTTGTCCTTACTTCCTCATACCTACTCGGTTGTTATATTCAACCAGCGACACAAAACAAATAAAATAAAATTGTTACAAACCTACTAGCTACTGTAACTAAAGCAGAAATAAATGCACGATAACGGCACGGTTGGCGCAGTGGCTCAAGCAATGGACTGCTGCGCTGCGTGTCGCGGGTTCGATCCCCGCACGGAACAAAATTAAATATTTGTAAGACCTACAGATAGTACAGATGGTTGTTCCGGGTCTGGGTATTTGTGTATGTGAATTTTGTTAGTGAACGCAGTCACGATACAGGAGAAATTCCTAGTGTGGGGCAACGTTTTTTAAGAAGAAGAAGAAAAGAAGAAATATCAATAATAAGAACGAAACAATAGTTTTACAAATAAATCCTTATTGAACTACCAAGTGAGTTAGTAAATTGAATCATCTAAGACTATCGAGAAGAATTGCATGCTGAAGTTTCGCTCAGAAACAGCATAATATAATCACATATTTAAATACTGTAATATAATCTGCATACCGCTAAACAAGTATCCTTTGGTATCGAGAAAAATGACAAGATTTTCCGTCCAATAAGAAGATTGAACTGGCTAGGTAAAAAACAGGGTTTACTTACCATCATTAAATTGAAAAGTCCTGACAAGAAACAAAATATTTGCAAAGAAAATCCTCGTTTTAATCTTCCAGTGGTTAGTTTGGTAGTCGACCTAGTCATTACCTTATTAAATTCCTAAAAAAATCACTCAAAGTCTGGACAACGGTTGGAAATGACAAACACAAAGTCCGACCAGAGACCCTTGGTGCCATCACCTCAATGCCGGACACAAATTAAAATAGAGATTTTCCTTGGGCACCCAAAACTGCCTTTTATTTTTGTTGGGTGGAAAATCATCGAATAACCCCCCCCCCCCCCCCCCCCCGCTCTTGGGCAGAGCGAAGGGGAGTGTCAGACTTCTACTGACTAAAAACCAAACCCATGTTCCTTCTTCGCCCTTGTGTCGGAGCCGCGTTAACCTTTCGACAAACCACAGCCCCGACGGGTCCCAAAACTGCCTTGCATACGGTGCGGCGCCTGAGGCTGCATTTTCTCTACACTAATAACGACGCTACGAATGTCAATTAGTCGTAAAATCGTACACTTTCTTTAGTAGATTTATAGCTTTATTACAACAGCATAAGATTGAAAATCTATTAAGGCCCAGACATACGCCAACGACCTTGAGCGAGTGGGAGGAGCTTAGCAATAGCGTCTACCCGTGCGTGAGAGTGATCAGCGATACACTGCCAGCAAGAGCATGTCTTAATTAAAAGTGCAAATGAAATCGTATAAAATTAGAATTAAACTATTTTATCTACCCAAATATCATAAACCCTCTGTAAATGCGTTCAAAAACCATAGGCAATGACCAGCATTACCAACCAGCAGAAATTAACAGAACTGTAATGAGCTCATAACCTACTGAAAACAGTAGGTTATGAGTTTTAAATTTGGAACAGGTGTCAAATTCAAGTGAGTGTGCTATTCTAGAGTCTGTCAAGCGAGTCGTGTCCCATGAAAAAGGCGGCAAATTCAAAAATCACTGATATAAAACACTTTTATAGCACGCTGAAAACTTATTGATAGAAGTCTGTCAATCGAGTCGAGTCCACAGCCCTTTTACTTTAAAATTCAAGTATGCTGCTGTATGGTATGCTGTTGAAATAAAGCTGAAAAACTGTTAAAGAAATTTGACATCGATACGACTTTGCGACAGATTTTTAACGATATTTAGTGTAGAGACTGCAGTCCCCAGGACTCCTCTGACAGAAAGGTGACCGGGTTTTAACGGACACTTTTTGAAACTTCGCTCGGTCTGCCCCTGGACACCCAAACTAGGATAAGCTTAGCGAATTTCGGATGCATGGCAACCTTAGCTCAAGGTATAACTAGAACAACAGATTGCAATAAGCCTCTCAATACTCTCGCTGTATAAAAGGTGGTATTGTAATATCAAATTCTATTGGAAATTTGGAATATCATGTTCGTACTCTAATAGAATTTGTTGTCATGCTTGAAAATTTCTACTGGGAATTTATATCAGAATTTTTTTAAACTTAAGAATTTAGAAAAATCATTGCTTTAAAAACACAATTTTCATGGAATCCCAGTTCCCGTACCAAGCTGCGTAAAAATCAAACTTTGTTTTTTATTGTCTACACATAAAAGGATTCTATAACTCCTACCAAAGTTATTTTTGTTAGGAAAATAAGTCAACCAAATCACAGCCGAACTGACAGATTTAACAGAACGACTTTTGTTTGAACCGGTTGTGATTTAGAGAGTAAAACAATATTCATCCTTACATAGTATAAAACAAAGTCGCTTTTTTGTCTGTTTGTTTGTCTGTATGCTTAAATCTTTAAAACTACGCAACGGATTTTGATGCGGTTTTTTTTTAATAGATAGAGTGATTCAAGAGGAAGGTTTTAGTATATAATCTGAACGACATCCACGCGGGTGAAGCCGCGGGCATCAGCTAGTTGTTTTATATGACAAGCTAATTACGAGATTAATCTTGAAGATATACGCACCCCTAGATAAAAACCCCACTAACTCAAAAAGTACGAGTTTTGAGTTAGTGGCCTTATCGAATTCCTGACTCGAAGACCTATGCATCAATATAACTCGCGTAACGATACCTTCAACCATTGTTAAAAGATGGCGCTAAACGCTGCTTTACTTAAATGACCTTGCCCCGACAGGCGCGAGTACTAGTCCGCCATTTTTAGTTGTCTTTGGATTGGCGTAAGTGACACACGTTTGAATAGTGGCAGATTTTGAGTTGCTGGAGTTTATACGAAAGAAGGTCGGCCAAATCGTACCTGACGATGAAACGATGGGGTCCCAATATTGCATATATATGAAAAATACCCTTATTTTTTAAGGTCTTAAAAAACGCAAGAAATAACTCTCTAAGTAGCCACAAAAAAAAGTTATCCATTTATTTGTGTTCTTGTAACTGTTTCAAAATAATTAAAATAATAGTTTCAGAACGCACTGGAACGCACCTAATTACGATTCATTTTGCGGATGAAAGGACTTGGTATTCAAAGACTAATTATTCACGTTTTTCTGAAAAGTTGTTCATCCAAATTCAATTCAATTAGTACGCAGGCATCAATTTCAACTACTATGCTTATTTATTATGTACTGGATTCTTGTCATAAAAATAATTATGTAGGTTCATAGTAAGCTTAGCGACTCAAACGGCAACGTTTTTCACTTAGCGTTTTGTTCACGTACAACGGAACGTCATTTGTGATTGACAAGTTACATAATCTGTGGTCATCGATACGCGGCTTTTTTGAAGTCGTTCATAGAAGATTTCACGTGTGATGATAATTATTATGCCATCCTTGTTTTTTACACTATACGCTGTGAAAGTTAGAGCAATAGGTGTAGTTTTCATTGAATTGTCGGTCAAAATCTGCCGTCGAAGCAGACCAGACTCCACGAGACGGCTTGACAGAAGGCTCTTTTTGTGACAACTCTAGGAGACTCATGGACAGACAAGAAGTGCGTTTTGAGATATGTTCCATTTTTTGGGTAATTATCTGAGAGAAATCGAAATAAATGGGAACGAGATCGATAATAAGCCTCTTCGCTTATCGCTAACTACACTTTTAGGTTACTTCGCAGTCGGGTTAAAGGTATTTGTTGATTCTAACCTCAAAAGTATTGTTGACGTTATTACAAAAAATCGTGGCTATTTAGGTGCGATTTTTCAACAGGATGGTGTTTACAACATAAAAACAAACCAATTAAACTATAGCTTGTTTTGGGACATGAAAAATAAAAGTCAGGTCCAGCTCCTATAGAAATTTGGCCATTGTTCTTTATTGAGTAAGTTTCTTATTTATTTTGAGTTGATTGAGTTTTGCTGAAATTTCATTGTAAAAAGTAATAGTTAATTTTGATTTACGGGGGTTTTGATGATTTTATGTTGCAATATTTTTTTAAATATTTCGAGTTCCTCAGGTTTACATGAAAGTAAAAGTAAATTTCGATTTACCGTAGTTTTGTTGAATCTAAATTTAACTTTGTTTATTTTTGCCTGTTCAATGAAATTTGTAATTTTTAAAGAGAAAATAGGTTGTTTATGAAAGGTTCAATTTTTTTATTTTATTTGTTATACAGTAACTAAACACAGTACGTGCTTTTGAGGGTTTTTTGAGTTGGTTGACTTTACTTGATTCATTATTGAATTTGAATATTATTTATTTTTAGGATGATGACGGGGCGAGGAAAACTCATGGTACAAATGATTAACGAAGAAAAAGAGGATCCTGAGCAACCAGCAGCAACAGATGATTCAAGACCTATTACATCTCCTGGGCCCTGTTTAATAAAACTTACAAATTGTAAATTGTAAATGTAGGCTACAAGTTACAATTCTACAAGTTTCTGTTTAATAAAAACTACAAGTTACAATTTTACCATGGTGGAAAACTGACAAATTTGTAGACTTGTAGCTACAAATCTACATATTTCTGTTCAATAAACATTTTCTCTCTACAGGTGACAATTTACAAATTTGTAGGGAAAACTGTTTTATTGAACGCATAATTGTAGCTACAAGTTTACATATTTGTAAATTGTAGAAAAATTTCGACAGGTGGACTCACCGTGTGTCAGAAACTTACAATTTTGTACCTCATTTAAATAAGTGAAGAAATTTTATTGTTATTCTTTAAAAAATGGGTGAAAAAGTGATGATGAATATTATGAGTGATATTTTGTATTATTTTTTTTTTAATAAAGAGTTAACTTTACTTTTGAATCGTCAAATTAAAGGTTTAATGAAAAAAAAATACCGGCGAATATTTGATAACGAAGATAGGACATGATCTTAAATTCGATTTTTAAGAGAAATCCAGCTCAGCAAATTTATTATGAATCAAAAAAATATAAAAGAAGTTAAACCAAATTTTCTAAATGTATAAAATTTATGAAATTACTCTCGATTTAAGAATCTTCAACAAAACTTACATTTTATGTAAAATTGTAACTTACAATTACAAATTTGTAGCTACAAAATTGTCATCAAAATCTACAGGCGTTTTTTACAATTGTAAACGTTTATTGAACAGCATTTACAATTCTACAAATTTGTAAAATTTTTACTTGTAGAATTTTTACAAATTGTAAGGTTTATTAAACAGCACTTGTAAGAATTTTTTACAAATATGTCAGTTATCTACAAAATTGTAGACTTGTAATGTTTATTAAACAGGGCCCTGGTATAGTAACGCTCAATAGTATTAACGAGCCTGAGTTGCCAGCTGAAGGAAGGTTAGCTCCATCACCGAGCATTTTAGAATCTTCTTTGAGTCTTAATGAGCCTACAAACGCTGAGGAACGACGACGAGCTCCTAAACGTCAGTATGCTACCTCGCCAGTTCATAGCGGCGATGAAAGCGATTTCGACGATTCCGATGCAGATCCGCACTATCAAGACCCTATTCCCAAAAGAAAAATAATTTTCTCTCCCTTGCGTAACTCGCCTATTTCACAAATGCCACGAACTCGCTCCATTTCGTCTTCGTCTAGCAGTTCGAGTTCATCAGGCTCGAGTAGTAGCTCGAGCAGTAGCTCTAGCAGCAGCAGTAGTAACTCAACGAATGAACATGACGATACTGGCCCTAATTGCGAGATTCAACGCAACGAAAATAACAATGCCGATAATAACTACGAGGATCACAATCTGGGTCAAAATATTAATCCAAGTGATGAGACTCTAGCGCAAGAAGGGCCAAAACAATGTAAAAAGAAACTAAGGCAACCGGAGACATGGAAGGTCAATATAAACAAAACCCGCAAAAATTCAGGCAAATCTTACAAGTCGAGGGGTAAACTAAAAAAAGAAATTCCTGCTCGCAAAATTCGACCACCTTGCGGAGAAAAGTGTCGTTTGAAATGTAGTACCAAGATCACCTTAACAACTCGTCAAAAATGGTTTGAAGCATTTTGGAAACTCGGTGACCTTCAGCGACAGAAGGAGTACATTGTACGACATACCCATGAAATAAAGCCCAAATACCGATAAAAAATGTTTTGTAATGACGTTGCCATTACAATTTTTATAGTAGAAGTAGGTAGACTAGTTTAAGAATTCTGTGCCATTAACAAATTTAATTGATTAGAGAGTACGGATTAAGAATAATAGACCAATAAATAAACTGTGATTTGCAATTTTAAGACTGTGGTAGGTACTATTACTTAAGTAAGTAAAACTAAGATGAAAATAGAGACTGCCTGAGAATTTTATAAAGACTGGTTGATTTTATAGTTTTTGGCTTTTATTAATGTTTGTTCAGAGGCTGTACTTATTTTAAGATTGTTCTGATAGTGCGTAAAGAGATAAGAATACTCAAATTTATATTTTTTTATGGGAGATAAGAGTTTTTTTTAAAGGTATTATTGCTGTGATTATTTAAAAACGCATAATTATTCATTATTGTACGTGTACGATCTCAATTTCATGAAAATGTCTAGTATTTAAGTAATAACTGTTATAAAAAGGACTTACCTAATAGTTTATAACACTAATTATTGTATTTAGTTTTCTTTGTTATTCATTTAGTACTTAAATAAATAACTTTCTATTTGAGGACACATTTTATTTATTTCAACTATTTTAGATCTATAAAAACTAAAGCTTGCGTTCCTAAGATTAGCACGTTGCAATCACCCGTTCATAGCATAAGTAACTCAAAACCCCCGACAAAAAGTTATCTTATTTTTGGGGTGAAAAGTAACGTAACTCAATTTTATTTCAGATAAAGTAAAGTAACTTGACTTAGTACACAAAAAATTTGCTTACTCCCGCTGCAAAACTAGAGTAACTCAAAAATCCCGTTATTTTCCACGTTTTTAACTAATAAAATACAAATAAGCTAATTAAACAGCTTCAGAAAACGTTACCTTTACGAATCTCTCATTAGATCTTTGATATCTTTCTTATATACCCTAAAAACAGTTTTTCGTCATTTCTGAAAAATGAGGTTTTTTGAGTTGCCGGAGTCTTCATCTAGGGGTGCGTGTATTCTATGTACATACTCGGTTCTCGGTACGCACCGCAGCCATAATACATTTATGATGGTGCGTTCGAGAAGATTATGGATTCAAACCCAGTATTTATGAAGCTGTTAGTGTTTCGAGTGCAAACTGCAGGTACTTAGCCAAACATAAGCAGCTTACCAACTTACGTACCAACTAACGTAGCGTTGTCCAAGGTATCGATTTGTTGCCTTTGAGCGCTGCGTTAGATATTATATTATAACTAGCTGAACCCGCGCATGCCTATCTACTACCCTACCTACTACCCTACGTACTACCCTACCTACCTAACACCCTACCTAAAAAAAAAAAAAAACGTTTCAAAGAACCTTCTCCTGGTTCTTAGTGTTAGCTATTTAAATACATTTATACATAGTTTTAAGATATTTACAGTATTTTTTATAAATTAGAGAATGGATTTGTACAAATAAGTTATTTTATTGAGTTGAAATGCTAAAATGGCGCCAACGGTTATTGGAATGACAGTTAACTATTGCAGTCTGTAGTACAGACGGTTATAAAAGGTCTAAGGCGCCATTTTAGCGGGTGATTCTTTTCTGAACTTGGAAAGTGAGAGGAGCTCTAAAATACCTGTGTAAGTACTGTGAATTTTATAATAAACTTGTAATGTTATGCTGTAGCTATTTATTCTGTACCTACTTAGTTTGATGTGTTTGATGTGCTGTAGCTATTTATTCTGTACTTATTTTGATGTGTGCTCAGTCTGACCCCTTTGAATTAAAACATGATTGACTGTTCAAATAGAAGCTTATTATTTATTTCCCTTCTGCTCTGGGTAGTCTAACATTAGCTACCTCCCTACCAATTTTCATCTAAATCCGTCCAACCGTATTCATGCTATGTCGTGACAACGGAAAACGGGTTTCATTTTTATATTTATATAGATAACAACAAATTTTGTGGGGTCTTATTACCATTTCAACCTTATTTCAGTGTGGATAAGAGCGTGTATAGTTCTAACTGGTTTTGTTTTGAAAGAAGAACTAAATACTGCTACGTGATGGTACTGATGCCAGCACATCAAGCTACCCAAATCTGTTTCTTGTTCTTTGTAAGACAAAGCCCAAGACCTCTTCCGAAATAAAGTTGTTTTGTACCAACATTGAACACGAATGGGTTCCGAGAGAACAGAAAGTCCTAGAAAACGAAAATAAATCAAGAGAAACCCCTAACAAATTGAAAACTAAATGAAGCAAACAATAAAGTAAAGCTCGACAGAAAAGAAAATGAAAGCAGAAAAATCAACTAAGTAGGTACATTTTTTTTTCTTTTAACCAAAACCTCTATTGTTTCCAATAACTCTCTATCACCGGATACCGGTCATTATCGTGATCCGGTCGAGCGTATGCCATTGTATTTGTAACTAGATCTTAGACGGTATCCAAGGAAACACTAATTAATTAGTAAGCTGATGCGAGCCGATCATTTATTACGTGTTGGTCGTCCGACTATGCTTTGATAACGATATTTGGTGATACATCGATCTAGACGATTCCTATGACAACCGCCCTCTCCTCCCACACCTCCCCCTCTTTACCTCTTTGACTTCCCACCCCACCATCGAGATAATGTTCTTTCTTGGAAGGCAGCCTTGACATATTTACCGTTATAAGAGGTTTCGTGATTTTACTCTTTTTGTTATTTGCTTCATGTACCTTATCTGATCTTTGGTAGAAATTATATTTATCGAGAGGTATAGAATCCAGGTCTGCTTTTACCTGTGCACTACCCCACTAATGACGCTACACTTTACTTTAACGTAGTGTAAATAATAAAACAACCCTCCTTTTGGGCCTCGTCGCAGTCGAAAAAAGCATAAAAAAAGCAAATTGTAGATATGGTTCCAATGAAGTTTTTGAACTCGAAAAATTTGAGTTTAGCAACTCAATTCCAATAGGACAGATTTATATATTATATTAGAATAACAGAACATCCCGCAAAAATCGTGGCAGGCAAGAGCAAACGGGCGGGCGGCGAACCGCTGCACGCTGGTTTTGTTCTGACTTCTGACACTTCCGCCATCGCTGCTGTAATCGAAATCCTACCTATAATAATGTGAAAATTCAATTTGCAAAACATTTTTCTGGTGCAGATAATACCTATTCAATCATGAGTCATTTAATCCGTTGATAAGTTTTGTGTAATAGCTTAATTAACACCTTTATGCTCGTTTATTTGTGAAAATTAAATTTACGCATCATTATCCTGGCACATCATCAGTTTTAACGATGCGGACATTCGTGGCTTTGTGGTTATTGGTTGGTAATTAGCCATTACCATCACATGTATGGATACCTACTCGTAGTTATTATGGATACTAATCTAGTACCTACTAATTAACCGTAGTCACACCAGTGTGACTACGGATAATTTAACCTGATCCGTTGTCACACTGGTGTGGTAGTTTAGTGTGACTATGGGTCGGTCATGAAAATTTCACATTCATTTGGTGTCCAATGTAAACATTATTATAAGTCTATTTCATCATTTGAACTGGTACTCATTAGAACTGTCATGATCATCTTCCTAGCCTTTTCCCAACTACATTGGAGTCGGCTTTCAGTCTAACCGGTTGCAGCTGAATACCAGTATTTTACATAGAGTTACTGCATATCTGACCTCCACAACCTAGTTAATACTGAATAATACGATACCCTTTGGTAAGACTGGTTGTCAGACTTGAGTGGTAGTTATTATTAAGCCACGAGCTCCTACTGATTGAACTGTATAAAGATGAATTTGAATTTTCAATTAGCATTTGAATCTGCACTGTATATTGAAGTGAAATTACCTACAATCATCACAAATTCATAGCACGAAATGACCACCCTCAATGCTTTTGCATAATAGAATGAGCGTGTGCGTTTGAAGTCCCCTGCAATGCAACCCCTATTCCACCACACCACAAATCTGCTCATTAGGACGAATTCAGTGGAGTGAACCCTAACTCTACACCTTTGTGTATACATGCCACATAGCGTTACGCACCTAGCGATCACAGTCAAAGAGTCACACCTTTTTTGTTTTATTCTTCTATCAATATTTGAGAATCACATTCAATTAAAAACGAATGCAACGGAATTTGCTAACGTTTGATGAGCACGACTTACGAACAGTTGGTCGCGGGTTCGAACCCAGGCAGGCGCATTACTTTGTGTAATTTATTTCATCACCACTGCTCTCAAAACGGTGAAGGAAAACATCGTGAGGAAACCGGCATGTCTTAGAACCAAAAATTCGAAGATATGCGATATCTACCAATCCGCACTGGGCCCGCGTGGTGGATTATAGCCCATCCCTCTCCTAGAGGGGAGGCCTGAGTCCCTGCAGTGGGAATAATTATAGGCTGATGATGATGATGATGAGCAACTGTTACAGTCACGAACACTTATAATTATGAAGCCTGCCTTCACCTTGACAACATTCAAATGCGGGCTCCTAGTGGACAATAGCACCATGTTTTAAAGAGTAGGTATGGATTCCAAAATACTGTTACGAGCTGGGTATGGAACAACCCGCAGGCCCGACGGGCAAAACCCCCTTAATCTTTTATTTTTGTATAAAAATCGTAAAGCATTTCATTTACCAAATACATCTACCTAATAAGTTTCAACTGTGTAGTCTTAACAGTTTCCGAATAAAGTGGCTGTGACTTACGGACACACAGACATCACGAATCTAAAGGGTTCCATTTTTCGCCATTCTTCGGCTATGGCACCCTAAAAAAGGTTTAGGGCGGGTCAATTACTTTTTTTTTATGAGATCTGAACATTCACATAATGGCACGTTTAATTTCTCAAAATTGAGGTTAGACTCTCTTCAGAAAAGGGAAAAATACCAAAGCGAATAATTTGTGCAAAAATACAGTATTCGTTAGTGTCCACCCACACCGACCGGGTGCCTGCTCTTTCTTTGCACTAAGTATTGCATCGTAGGCCGATCGATAGAGAACGCAGCAGGTGTGCGCCAACCCTAACTTTCACACTCAGTTAATGTCAGTTTAAAATCGGGGTGTATGCCCTTTGTGCCGACGGTCTTTTTAGGGTTCCGTAATCAACATGGAACCCTTTTGTTTCGCCATGTCCGTCTGTCTGTCTGTCCGTCCGTCCGTCCGCACTATATCTCAAAGACGATCTTACTGCCGCACTCAGAGAGCTTTAATGATTACTAAGTGACGGCTTAACTAGGTAATCATTTAATATCTCTGAGTACCTAGTTACCTACCGCAGTTAGTACCTACTAGAAAGCTGTAATAATTTGCCATGAATATACCTAAAAATGAGTTAGGTAATGCCGACAAAGTGCTAAAATAAATTAAATATTTTGATGGGCAACTACGGAACCCTAAATTGTGCGTGGTCCGACATGGACTTGGCCGGTATTTTACATCATCATTCTCATGGCATTATCCCAATTCATTTGGAGTCGGCGACGAATATCGTCTTTTTCCATACATCTCTAATACTCTTCATCAGACACCTTCTGTTTTGCCACTATCATACTTCACAGTTTTCCCAGTTCATTAATCATTTCTTTGGTCTTCCTATTCTCTTATATCCATTCACACGATGCGGAGGAATTAGGAAAATGTCCTGTCAGGACCACCGATTACCAGTTACCACACATCTTATCAGTTTATCAGTCACCGGTGCCTTTTTCAGACTTTCTCTTATGTCTCTACCTACCTACTCATTTCTTATCTTATTCATCATCTCGGGCACATTCAAAAATGTGAAACACATTTATCTCTTTTGTGGCCCAACATTCTGATCATAACCGTTGTTTTTATAAATCATCTCATTTCCAATGTTTCATTTCTTATATAAGATTTATCCGGACAAATAACAACGTTACCTATTTTTTTTTCTGACTAGTGGTTGTAATTTAGTACCTAACGCAAAGTTGGATACTGATTGATTTTCATAAATCAAGTTGACATAAGCTTGTTCAAACGAGTTAGTAGCTCCCTCTAGCGACGAATTCTGTCTTGTTATCCGAGCAACAATTTTGACTGTTCTAAAAACTTTTTTCTGGTTTTTGAATTGTAATTTCTTGTAGATTTTTTTCTAACATAACGAGAAACACCAATACCCGTTATTTCTTTATCTGATTAGATACCTACCTACACATAGCATAATAGGTTTTCTTAGTATGTAAGAAAACTTGAATACTTATTAGATTTTTTGGCATAATTATATTCTGTTAAAGTAAGTTTACGATATATTGAGATTTACTCATAATAGTACAGTCGAACAAGCTAATAAGTATACAGCAAGATAACTTGTATTTACTTTTAAGATTATACCTACTGTGTATACATTTAGAGACTGATGTCAAACGATACAGCGTTTGACATCAGGGAGTCTAAAATGGCTACTTTAGCAGATCATAATATGAATTGCGTTAAAATTCATAAAATGGACCTTTCTTATTAGTAACTGCGTCTGTGACCATTTTACGAATTTTAACGCAATTCATATTATTTTCCTATTATGATCTATTTTCCTAAATGGTCACACGGACGCAGTTACTATTATAAAAGGTCCATTTTACGCTTTTTAACGCAATTCATGTAATGATCTGCTAAAGTATCCATTTTAGACCCCCAGTTGCTTGATGCGAAACACTTGATAAAACAAAATTAAAATCAATATTTTCAGTGTTATAGAATTTTAAAGATCTACCCTGTATACTTATTAGCTTGTTCGACTATGTACCTAACATAGAGTTAAAATTGTAATGATCGGCAAAACAATATAGCGGAAAAAATAACCTCCAAACAACTTTCCCTTTGATTGAAATATAGACCACTCTAGCGCGTACGCGAAAACAACGGAACATCTTAGCATTTCAAAGTTTTTCAGGAACAGGCGAGACCGGAGGATAAACAAGTTTATCATTGTAATGGCAGAGTTTTAGTGCATGCCAGCCGGGAGCTTGTCACGTCAAAGAGAACCGGTCAAGTGGGAGTAGTGAAACTTTTTGCGTGTTCCGTAGCCACGGGCTTTGACTGGCAGGTACGAAAGTAATTAAATAATGCATTTATTCGGCACAATTGGTGAAATAGGAGATGTTGAGAGGACGAAAATTAAGCCACGGCACGCTTCGTGGTTTAATTACAGTAAGGCATCAAGTTCTGCTGAAATCTGAACAACAGAGTTAAAAGTTCGAATCGTAAGCGTGGGAGTTACTTTCAGAACTACTACTCCGGTTCCGAAATTTCATTCACTAATGGGAAGCTACTTTATTTCCAAGAAGCTATATTAGTGTGTAATAAACCCAGATCAAAATGTCTTCCTTTTATAAAAGCTTAAATTTTATTTAACGTACAAATGCATTAGAGGGATTGTTGTCGTCACCGGTATTCCGGGTGTTTTAGAACCCAATGGCTTGACACGGGATGATGGCTAAAGATCCCTGCATGTCTTCATTTCCTTGATAGGGTGGGACGCAACAAGTGTCGATACTCTTGCGCCATCACATCTTCCAAGCAAATCGTATTGAGCTGACGCTGCCGCTATGGGTGCGGAGAACCCCATGGGAGAACCTCAAGCAACATTTTTCCACAAAGAATTTTTCAAAAGCTTATTAATATTCAAGGTACCTAGAGATTTTTCGATAATTTGGAAAATTCAGTGTACCTAACTGTAAATCCGTAGCATTTTTTTTACTTAGCCCGTTCTGTCCCAGTCCTGGGCCTCCTCTCATTCCTTCCTTCTTACGATGGTGCGCTTCTCCTCGGTCTGCCAAGCATCCAGCAGACTTGCCCTGCCCAGTTCCATTTCAGTCACGCACTTTTATAAGCTACGTCGGTTAGATCAGACTGTGAATTTAACTATAATATCATAAGAGCTGTTGCCTACAATCTATCTCCCCGACCTTTGCTCATGCCAACCCGCGAAGCTGAGGCAGTACGAGTAGTTCTAAACCAGCTCGTCAATAATCTGTCCCAGATCCAGCCTGTCCTTTTGCTGCAGTGCTCCTCAGTCACTTAGTCTATAAGGTAAGGTATTACGCCTTGGAGGAGACCATACATTCAAGGTATCCACAGGATTATCCGGTGAAGCAGAAGCCAGCCTCATAGGTTGACCTGCGCTGCAGGATGTCATTAAAAAAGAATAAACAACCTATCAATTAGTAGATACTACACTTCTCATCAAAAAAATCGAAACACCTCGCAGTTTATGATTTGATAAGGATTATCAGATTTTTTTTTATATTTAGGAATAAATGTAAAATGTCATTTAATAGTGTCGTCCGTCTTCCGTCGTTACCATACAGCATAATTTTACACTCATCAGAAAACAGTACTTTGCTCCACTGAAGGTATGACCAAGTTAGGTGCTCGCGTGCAAAGTTAAGGCGCGCTTTTCGATGGTCTGCAGTTAATTTCGGCCCATTCGCTGGCTTATGCGGTGCCAATCCGCATTCCTTCAACCTTCTTCTTATTGTAGAGTCACTTACAGCTACTCTTCGTACAACGCGAAGCTGCTGCTGCAGTTGAAAAGCGTTAAGGCGTCGATTTCGTAAAGAAGTTGTTACAATAAATCGATCATCTCGCTCAGAAGTGACCCGATTCCTGCCAGATCCTGAACGGCGCGTGAACGAACCAGTCTCCCGATAGCGTTTGTAGACTCTATGAACAGATGATAAGCTTAGATGCAATCTTGCAGTCACAACACGCTGACTAAGTCCAGAATCCAGCATTGCCACCACTTGGGCGGCTTCTGCGGGCGAAGTATCCATATGTTTTAGAAAAAAAAGTTTTTTCAGACGTCCCAAAGTCACAGTAAATGAAATAAGAAACAAAAAGTTTAAAGACACGCGCTAATTTTTAGGGTTCCGTAGTCAACTAGGAACCCTTATAGTTTCGCCATGTCTGTCTGTCTGTCTGTCTGTCTGTCCGTCTGTCCGTCCTCGCTTAATCTCTGTGACCGTTAGCACTAGAAAGCTGAAATTTGGTACCAATATGTGTATCAATCACGCCGACAAAGTGGTAAAATAAAAATTGGAAAAAAATGTTTTATTAGGGTAGCCCCCCTATATGTAAAGTGGGAAGTGATTTTTTTTTTAATTTTAACCCTAACGTGTGATATATTGTTGGAAAGGTATTTAAAAATGAATAGGGGTTTACTAAAATCATTTTTTGATAATGTCAATAATTTCGGAAATAATCGCTCCAAAAGTAAAAAACAAAGCGTCCCCCCCCCTCTAACTTTTGAACCATAAGTTTAGAAAATACGAAAAAAATCTGAAAAGTAGAACTTTATAAGGACTTTCTAGGAAAATTATTTTGAAATTGGATGGAAACAACAGATGGAAACTGCAGTTAACCAATATAATTTGGTCCCTGAATCGTATGAGCGCCTATACAATCCAGAGGTCAAGTTTCATTGGCCCGTATTTCAAACAAAAAAAGAATTATTACTACGGAACCCTACACTGAGCGTGGCCCGACACGCTCTTGGCCGGTTTTAGTTTTTAAACGAGAAACGTACTCCAACCCTAATTATTTATTAATACACATTTGTCTCAAAACAGTGATTAATTTCATTTATAGGATAAACAAATGAAATTCTAATTTCGAATTTGGTTTTTTTCTTCTTACTGTAATGACCAAACTGCCAGCTACACAATACAATAATGTTTTTTTTTCATGGAATTAATTCTCTTTGGTAAAAAATTAGGACAAAAACAATAAAAACGAAAGTGTTTCGATTTTTTTGATGAGAAGTGTATCTACAATGCAGACCTACGTCAGAAATAGAAAAATAACAGTAAAATAAATCTAGGATAAAGTAAAAGAAAACTGAATAAAAATGAATGAACGAACACTTTAATAGCTGAGCAGGATGTTTGGCTAATTGAACACCTAAGAGCCCAGTCGTTTATTTCAACGGAATTTCTTATCTGAAGTATGAATTATTAGATAGGTGCGAGTTTTTTGAAAAATATTTTTGAATCTTTAGACAAACGATAGGGTGTAAATACTTAATTAAAAATAGGGAGAGGCAGTCGCTCCATGTAAAATACTGGTGCTCTACATTCTGCTGCATCCGGTTAGAATGGAAGCCGACCCCAATATTAGTTGGGAAAAAGCTTGAAAGATGATTAATTAGAATTAAATAAACAACAGTGCATATTTGTGTGTGTGTGCGTTTGTGATATTCCAATACAAGTCTGTTTACAGAGTGTAGTAACAATGAATACTTATTGTTGACGTAATAATAATATGAGCATGCAGCCATTATAAGCAGGCGATGAAGTGTCGTTGCTCTACTCCACGGATATTGACGGAAACCCGATCGTGTTTTGTCGCGCCTGCTAACTGCAACAAGACTCCCATTGCATCACAACACCATGAAGACTATACAATGCCGGTTTATTAGAATATCCAACTAGTTAGATTCCTATCGGACCAGCAATGGATTTAGTGGGTAATAGTGAATTGGAATAGCGAATGGAATCTTGGTACTAGGGTAAGGCCGATAAAAATGGATTATTTTAGATAGCTCCAGCGTCCGGTAAGTAATAAAATAGAATCTTATATATTACCTTAATTATTCTTTTTTCTTAGCTTTGTATATTAATTGTTCTAGTAGGGCTAACTATACTAACAATTCTCAAAACATAATTATTAATTATTTTTCATAAAAATAGTATGTGATCACAACATTTTCTATACAAAATAAAATGTCCCACACTCGCCCTGGGGCCTTATAAATCAATTTTGAAATTTTGCTGTATTTTTAATTGACCGTTTTAAAGTTCTTATGAATAAAATAATACCTATTCTACAAAATTACAGTGTCAGGCAGGATTAGATAATAATCAAATAATAAAATTCTGGTACATAACATCGTGTCCACAGATTTGATGCTTTTAAGTAACGTATTTTATGTTACGATTTATTTTACTAAAACTTAGCATTTGAGCAGCAGAATTCATTTCTATAATATGGCAACACCATAGCCTACCTGTCTATGCTACGTCTTTCACTCGTCGGCCATAGTTTGTAGTGTGAGCTTTTGTTTTCGAGCGGAACGGAGTCATTTTTGTCGGTTATAAATTGATTGCAGCTGAATAAAGGTAAAACTGTATTCATTTATTATAGTATATTTATTATTTTGATGAATCTAATGTATAAGGAATAGCTAGAGGCTGTGTACGTGCTTTTATTCTTGTCGTTTAACCGTTAAAGTGAAAATGTCTTGACGAGAGGTTAGCTTTTAAGTGACATTTATGTTACATGTTTATGTAACGTTACTTAAAAGTGATGTAAGGCATAAGTAAGTAAGTACATGTACATGTACCTTAAGTGTGTAATTCCTTTTGTAAACAGGTATTAAATAAATGATTGTGCAAAAAGGAGTTTTTTCTTATATTGGAGACGTGCAATGCGTGATTTTACAAAACTTTTATGTTACTTTTAAGTTATCCAGCCACACACTTTTATGTTACTTTTAAGTCACATGAGGCCAATTTTACGGCCTTACCCACTAGGACAAAATTCCGTTCCGGTGGATAGCGCCCCTTGTTATTGTTCCCCAACTTATAATTTGTGATGGTTTTTCCTATCTTGTGCCTATTGTTGAAGGGTTTATTTTAATGGGCATTCTTTGGTAGAATATTGAAAAACTTGTCATATACCTAAGCAACCGTAGATTACCCGTACCTGAGTAACTTACAGCTTTATTATCGTAATTATGTGTACTGTGTATCAACAATGGATGGACTGTGTGAAGGATGATACGGCTAGAAGCTCTGCTGAGATGATGTTTAGAGTTCAGAAGTATGGAAGAAGACATATTGCTCCGACCATAAATTGGGATAAGGGGAGGAGAATGATGTTGTGTATTGTCAATGAAATTAACTGCTGTTTGACTGTGACATTTAAACATTATGGTAAGTTCCGGTAATGAAAAATTTTCTTCATCAATTGATTAGGTATATTTTATATGATTAATTAAATTTTAGTCGGTAACATTGCTCACCGTCAGCCTTCCTCCAATGGCTAAAGAAAGCGTAATGTGATAATGTCATTAATTGTGTAGGTGTTCCAAATCAAACATCATCTTCTTGCACATTTAAAAACTTCCAGCTTGAATTCACGCGCCACTGATGGAGTAATGAGTCACTTTTTGTAAGAAAACTAATAAATAAGAATGCACGCATTGATAAAGGTTAACACACACGATCACAATAACCTAGTTCAATGACACGGCTGTTCAACGCGACACCTAACGCCATCTTTTGACACAAAGAAGAACAAAAAAAATGAGTTTAAATACTTACTTTTATACACAATCTAGAGTTTTGTTGGTCCGTCTCCGACATCCGCACTAATGGCACACGCAATCCAAATTCACTTTGTTGACAAACAATCAGCGGTTGATGGTAATCGCATCAACAACACGATCCTTCGCTAGGGCCCGGGACGGACTGCCCGGGCGTCACTGCGATGCGATCCCTTTCGTGAGGGCAGACGTGCACAGGCCGCGCACATTGGTCGCGCCGCCGACCAATCGCGTCGCATACCGCGCTACTTTGCCACTGGCTGACATCGTCACAGCGGAAAAAGCGGTGGGGAAAACAACTCACGAAATCTCCTGAACATTACCGTGCCTGAACTCACTAACTCTTCTCCCGCCTTTCGTTTTCACACAAATTGGTGTGCGAGGCCACACCGCTTTATGGCGAGACACCAATCGTCAGTCGTGTTACTTAACCAGTGAACAGTAAGCGACATATCGCCATCACCGAGACAACCTCTGTGAATTATTTTCAGCCTTGCGTGAAATAAGCTTGGTTACATAATCTCTGTTTACTTCTAACGCGAGACGTATGAGTAACGAGATATTTATTCATATTCATGCCCAACCGAAGCGTTTCACTCAACGAATTTACAAAATATTAACGATTCGCGAAGCCTAGACGTGTTTGTTCTAGTTCCACACCGAACGCTACAAGTGTCTCAATCGTCACACCTTTGCAGGTTGCGGTTGGTTTCAGTGAATTTAGACAACACTTTGCCCATATTAGTTACGGTTTTTTATATACCCATTCATTTGGATGGTGGTAGTGACTATGTAAAGCCTATCGTTTATTCAAATTCGAATGGAAATAGACCGATAGACGTTTGCATTAGAGATTCTGATAAAGCTAATGAAGTCATAACATAACATCACGCCTGTAATCCTTAAAGGGATAGGCAGAAGTGTACCTAATAGCACCTACACCCATATTTCGACAGTTATGTTAAAGTCCTATGTAGAAGTGTGAGGGCCTATTGCCATCAACCGGGGTCAAATCCAGACTCCGTGGCTGCTACTGCGAAATTCTCAAATGGAAAATCGAAACGAACCCAGGACCTCACGACCACGTCACTAGACCAACGAGGCAATCTAATAAAGTCATGGCTGAAAGAGCAGAAAGTGCAGAAGCACAGTTTTTCATATAAGTACTATAATCTCGATCATGGAAGAAGTCGATGGACGGAATTATGCCACGGGGGTAATATACTCGTACATCGTACAATGCCGAGAATATAATAGGGTGATTGGCAGAATGGATAAAATAAGGAATGAGTACCTACATAACAGGAAGTGTGCAACTGGCGCTAGTGAATGAAAAGTTTGGTGGTAAACTGGTAATCGGTTATCGTGGTATGGACATGTGATGCGAAGGAATGACGAAAATGTTGAGTATGAATTAATGTACTTACATAGCCACAGAAGTAGAGGAAGACCAAAGAAACGATGGATGGATTGTGTGAAGCATGACTTGGCTAGTAAAGAGGTGACTGCTGAGATGACGAGTGATAGAGAAGTATGGCAGAAGACAAGTTGCGCTGACCCCAAATATATTGGAATAAGGTCAGAAGAATGACGATGATTGGTAACACGATGCATTCCTTGAAATTGATGACAAGGGCTTAGGGCTACTTAGTCAAAATGTTTGCCCTGATAATTAAGGGTCCAAGCTGGGTAGTTTGTCCTATAAATATGTCAAGTGACATACTTTAAGAGTGTTATCGGTAAAAAGTGTCGATTTTCATAAAATCGGGGTTTTTTAAAGTTAAATTACTGGAAGTTGGCACGAAATTATTAAAAACTAATTTTAGTACCGCATTAAGCATATCTTTACATTGTATTTGTAAAGAATAAAAATTGAAAAACGTTATTAAATATCAAAATGAAAGCTTATTTTGAACTCATATTTCTGAGATTATACGGGAAGACTGAATTTCGGAATGAAATTATGAATCAACAATGAGTCGTAGAAGCCTGGAAAAAATACGTGGAAAAAGGAAAGATACCGTAATTGTTATTGTATAAAATAAAAAAGTAATTTTAATTCACTAAGTACCTAAAAAAAAAATATTTTCTTAACCTAAATTTTACAAAATAAAACATCATTTTTATTTAATATTAAGGCTGAAGTAACTTTTAAAAAATACACTGTTTGTAAGTGGAGTTCATGCAAAAAAAAAATCAGTAAAAAAAAAATTACATAAAGTTATTTTATCGACAATATAAAATTTCAAAGTTACTAATAAATTACGCAGCGCCGAGCTGTGTCGGCCAGTCGCGTACAAATACAATGTAAAGATATGCTTAATGCGGTACTAAAATTGGTTTTTAATGGTTTCGTGCCAGTTTCTAGTAATTTAACTTTAAAAAACCCCGATTTTATGAAAATTGACATTTTTTACCGATAACACTCTTAAGCCGCGTCGAATAATTTGAAAAGCTTCAAGAAGTTTTCACAAGATGAACGTCTAGCTAGCACATCATTCTACCCGTAACTGTACAAATTTCCCATTCAGCCTTGAACGTTACGCTTTGATAAAGCAAAGATCGAAAATGTACAATATTGATAAAGAAATCAGACAGAATGTAGCAGCTTGTTGACCTGGCTTCGTCTGTGCCTATCTATAGTCAACTCTTTGCTTTTTCGGACTTTGGCAGCTAGTTTTCTCCCTCAATTGATTAAATGCCATAATTTAATCAATAAAGCAACAATTTAATGGCACATTTTCTGACACGATTTTCTTCAACTTTTCGCAAATTTTAACAAATCCTACGTTTTACGAACATCTGTAAGACGATTTAGTGAACAAAATGAATACCAAATAGATGGGTTTAGAAGATCATAATTTAAAAATCTTAACCTCACAGACACTCACAGTTACTGTTGTCCAGTCGAGGTGATCAAGACCACTATTTTATTTCACACCACGAAACCCAACATTAGCACCGAAAAAAAAATCTACTGATTAACTAACTCTTGGACTTGGGTACATAAACAAGAGTCATCTATTAGGCAAAACAGCAGGATATGAATTTAGCTTTTATACTTATTCTTTTCACAGTTATATTATTGTTCCTAAGTCAAGTCAGATGAATGAATAAGATTAGGATTTTAGGAATTAGTAAAAGGAAGTCTAGAAGATTTAGAACATCTTAGCGATGCAAGCCTCGAGGTTGGGCTGAAGGTGAACATGTTAAAGACCAAGATCATGACCGACAACTCCAAGAAGAGCACACTTAGGCGGGGAGAATTACTATATGTCCAAGAATGCCTGGGCCAATTAATCTCTTTGCAGGCAAGACAAGATAACAAAATTGCAAGACGAATCGAAAATGCCTGGAAGAGTTACTAGTCCATGAAAGAGTATTTTAAGGGCACCCTATTCATGTTTCTAAAGCGAAAGCTCAAGGATATGTGTATTCTCCCCATCTTGACCTACGAATACGATGCACAAACTGTGAAAAAACATGCGAAATTCCAAACTCAAGGTTTTGCCAACGTGCTATGGAGTGCAGTATCTTAGGTGTGAAATTAACCGAAAAACTACACTGCGCTCCAAAATGAAAATTGTTGACGTGGTTCAAAAGAATGAAACGAACGCCGAACGAGCTATGGGCCCGTAAAGCTCAGAACTGGTGCCCTAAAACTTGTTGAGAATTGGAAAGAAGTTGTACGGAAAGGAATGGAGGGAGGCTTTTACCCAGCAGTGGGACAACATGGGCATGCTATAATAATAATAAAAGGAAGTCTAAAAGTGGCGCCGATGACTGAAATGCGTAGGAATGAGGAAAAGGTTGAATATGAATGTTGGGTATAAACCGTTTCTTTGGTTTTCCTTTATACTAACACCCGTATTTATAAACAAGTCATTACTATTACTTGAGTAAATGTCATTGTTTAAGATACGATTTTTTCCCTGTAGTTTAGTAATTCCTTAGTGTTAGAACTATCAAACGTTAGAATTCTTAGTTTTGCTTTCATTGACGGTTGTAACTTCGTTTAAATTCTTGCCCATTGCATAAGTAATTACTTAAGTTCAAGTAATTACTATTACTTGAGTAAAAGAAAGTAAAGAGTACTATTACTTGGCATAAATAATTACCTACCTATAGATACGGCTGTTATAGCCTAAGTAAGTGTAAAGGAAAAACAAAGAAACGCTGATTGGATTATGTGAAATGGTTTATAATGGCCACTTTAGCAGATCATAATAGGAATATGAATTGCGTTAAAATTCGTACAATGGACTATTCACAATACTAACGCCGTCTTATGTTGCGAATTTCAACGCAATTCATATTAAAAAGATCCTATTATGATCTGCTAAAGTGGTCATTTAAGGCACCCTAAGATGACGAGTAATGAAGAAGTATGGAAGACCTGCTGCGCCAACCCCAAATAAATTGGGATAAGGGCAGGAGAATGACGATGATTAATGATCCTACCACGTTGCAAGTGCATCACAGCCAACATCACAGACTTTGATAAGCTGATCGTAACGGCTAACAAATTTCTTCATGGTTTTGAGAGCAATTACGATGGGCGGTCGTTTTGGGCGGCTGTCTGTTGTCAATAATTTTCAATCTAATTCGAATCATTGACTATTGACTACTGATTTTGAGTGGTGATGAAATTAATCAATTTAATTAGGAGCAAGCCTATTGCCATCAACTGATGTGATTAGGAGCAAGCCTATTGCCATCAACCGATATAATTGGGAGCAAGCCTACTATTAGGATTTGGGAATTCCCGACAATTTCATTGACACGAGCCAATTAGTGCAGTTTTACTACCTAAGGGTTATATTTAAATGCACATCTGTTTAATTTTTCAGCACACTAGGAAACTCCACTAATTAACTGAATGCATACCAAAAAAACCAATTGATTAACTAAACATGTCCTACAAAAAAGTCTAAAAAATCACACAAAACGAGATGACCTTTTTTATCGAATTCACACCAAAAATGTAGTTAGTACATCGGATATATATGATTTGTAAAACAAAAATACTAATTGCTTATCAAAAATACTAACTTGCACTCTAAATTGTACAATCTTACTAAGGAATTTTTAAAACTGATATCTAATACGACCGTCTCGCGACAGTGTCCTTTATGGGCGGCATGGGCACCGGGCCGTAGGCCGACGAAGGAGGCCGGCGGAGGCCCGGCACTTCGGGGACAGAAGATATTAGTGTTATTTAAAATGCGAGCGAAGCGAGCGCGCGTCATGGAGTACATGCGTTGCATGTAGAGTGACAGAGAGAACGATAAAATGGCGCGCGGTGTTGTCAGTTAGAATAAACGATGTTTCTAAAAGTAAAACAGGTATAGGTTTTCCTTAAAAAAGTTTTAAAATGTTTGTTAGACTAAAGAATTATTAGATATACTATTTTGATAATAGTTATTCGTTCAGTAAAAGAGTTCTGCAAATGCCATTAAAAAGGATACAATTTGATTTCTTTAGTGTGCATAATTTGTGTGCAAGTCAGTATTTTTGGTGTAACTTTAAAATATTTTGTTCGAAAAAAGGGAATATACAGATAACGGTTTAAATACATGCCTTTTACTAATATTAACAATTTCATATTAACAATTTCGACAATCTTGTCTCGCCTCGAGTCTCGACTCGAAAGTCCAGGGACTCGAGACAACTAAAATTACGAAAAGTCCCGGGAAATCGAGACACGAGACGTCCCGGGACCCAAACCCTAAAGCCTATTGCCATAAACAGATGTAATTGGGAGTAAGCGTATCCTTCACCTGGATCCAAATAAAGAAAACCCTGCTATCCAGGAAAGAAAGAACAAATATTTTTCTGAGAAACGCCATCTAGTTGTTGATCTCTCTAACCGCGAGAAAGCCTTCTTTCCAACTAGTTGACGTCTGCGTCTGTGTGTGTCAGATGTCATTTTGGGAGTTTGCGGCGGATTGGGTGGATTTATAGGCAATGTAATTTGCATTTTTCAAATTTATCGTTATTTAATTAAGTTTAAATACCCACTGTCGCACATTATGTCAGCTCCTTAGTATTGCCCAAATACAGGTTAAAAAATAAATTGAAAAAAGTTGGTTTCAGCGCAACCTAGCGGCAGTATGTAGAACGAGCATACCATTTGTTTCACCAGGCCTTCTTGTAGGTACATACCTACCCCAGAAAAATAAAAAAGGCTGTATGTCAGAAGACTATGGCGTGTCAGCGTTGCTACCGATACCTATAAAGCGAGATCGCGCGAATGTTTTGGACGAGTCTTTTGAAAAAAAAATACGACCAATGTTATCTCAATGGAGTCCATCGTGCAAGTACTTAGAGGTGACAGGCGTCTACAGCAGCTACTTACTAGTTATCCCAAGAGAAACCAAATCAGTGCTTCAGAACACATTTTTATTATTTTATAAGTCAAGAAATCACAATGTATGTAGAATAATAAATTGAACAGTTGTCGACATTTAAGTATGTAAACATCGTAGGTAATATTAATTACTAACTACTTAACTAGGCACTCATTAGTGATTAACGCTACAATACGCTATCGCTTCCACATCGAATCATAATAACTTTAAATAAGACCATAGATATAAACTAAAGATATGGTCGTCCGAACATTTTGCTCGATACGTTCCCCGTATAGAGAAACACTGACGCCATCTTTAGGAACTACTCAGGCTGCTCGTAAACGTAACCTTGTAAGAGCGGCGTGGCGTGGTATTATCGAGGTATAAAGAAATTAAATAAAGCTTTCAATTAAAAAAAAAAGTATGTTTATTGCAGTTTTTTTATACATATTAATAATAATAATAACATTTTTATTGGCCTTCGAATAAAACTATTATATAATTAAATCTTTTCATTTCATCGGCTACAAGCCTACAACGCACGCCGCTGCAAAGTTATGTCGTACAGCCGTACGGCGCGTGGGGGCGGGGCCTCGCGTCGTCTTTGCCAAACGTCAAGACAAATAATTTGGGATGAAAACTGTTTTAAATAATGTTTTATGTTGATTTACTGACATATTTTTGACTTACCGGTGGTATGAAATGTTATAATTTTTTTTGTTGTGCTTTGCGTCGTAGTTCACGCAACCTTTCACTACACAACTTGGCATTTTCACTTTTAAAATTTACGGACGCACCCGAAGATAGCCGATCGTGAACTAAATCACTTCGGTTTAGTTAAGACCTTTTTGGGACCATGTTCGAGGCGTCATTTTATCATGCGGTCCGCCCAGTCCTTACGCAGTAATATATAAGTCAATGAATAAGACAAATAATGAGTAAATATGTGGAGTCCTTATTTTGATAATAGGACAAAAATTAACAAGTAGGTATAAAACTAAAAAGGCACCTAATGCTTACAAAAACAGCAACCTACCTATACTACGAAAAAGGAACCTCTCGTCACGAGGCAACCTGCCTATTTCTGCGGACTGACAGTGCCTTCAGAGTACGTCGACTCGTAATCGTCGCAGACACACCTCATCTTTCTCCGTTCAGCCCGGGTGACCGCCTCATCGGTAGCGTTGTTGACTTCCCACCATATCGCACCACCGAGGACGTTGCGGTAGTATGGCGGCACGCTCCCCTCGCGCAGAAGGTACCTGGACGTATAATACCATTAATATCCGCTCTTGTTACTTATACAGCCGAGGCGTCAAGCGCCGTACAGAGTTACCTATTCGGTCCTAAAAGTTGCTCAAAAATACTTTGTACCTACGCCTAATTACTGTCTAAAGCCGCGTATGAGAATAAGCAGCCTCGGGTCGAGCGCCTGACTCGCTCCGAGGCCGTGCAAGTGGAGACGCTGCCTCAAACTGAGGCACGCCGCAATACGAGGCAAATTCACGCCGCGAAACGAAGCCATATTTTGTCGGTTTTTTTGCCGTGCTCAAGGGCTCTGCATTTCATGGAAACGGGTGTGTCACCTGGGATCGCAATGGACAACGATACTGCAGTTAAACTGATATATGAGCGTCACCGTGATCTCCAAGAACCGTTAAATAAAGACAAAACGAGTGTGCGCTACTGCCGACCCTGGCACCATATTCTATAGTTCCAACCTATGTCAGATCTTCTAACCCAACAAAGACTTCAATAATTGAGGAACTTACTTGTAGAACTGTTCTTCCTTATACTCCTCTGCCCTCCGGCGCCAGTACCTCCGCAAGGCTGGGCTCATCATTTCACCAGTGTCGGCTTCGTTTACTAATATTTCCCGCTCTTCTTCTATAAGTTTCTGCTTTGCTTCATCCGTTTCTTCTGTGGCAAGTTATTTAATTTATTAATTCTTTTTATTAATGGTCATGGCTTTGAAACCTGCTTGGGACTATTATAGATTTAGCTAGGTTTATGAGTCTGTTCAAATTGATTGCTAACCATCCATTACATTATAATTATGGGAAAAACTAAGACAAAAAAATATGTTTTTCGCGAAACCCTATTCGTGTTATAATGTAAGCAACGGAAAAATAAGCAAGCTTTTAAAAAACTTGTTCGTCTCTTCTACAACCCCAACTACCTAATATTTCAAAGAAAGCGACAAGTAAAGAACAACAATTTATTATAAACCCAACTTCCAAAAGAAGGAAGTTTTAATTCGACGATTTTTTTTTTCAGTTTCGATATCTTCATCAATAAAATTGTGAATCGATTTCGATGTTCCTTTTATATGCTCTGAGCCTGAGAGGGTATGTCATGACATAATAACTATGTGCACCCACATTTCGACAGTTTATGTTAAGTTTCCTTGTAATGGAAAAAAGCTTATTACCATGACATGTATTGAAATAAAAAAAAAACTAAAATAAATGCATAGCAAATATTTGTGTACTTAGATCACTATTTACCTTCTTCAAAAGATTCACCCTCAAAAGACATGTGTTCGGGTTGCACTGGAGGCTTGGTAGTGATGCTAAGCTTCACACGGGACTCGATATCGTCGGCTATGCGATTTTTCAGGTCTTCGTATATTCTGTTAACATTATAGGTAATCGATATTTTAGATAATATTAACAGGATGTTCCGAGCATATTTGGAAAAAGTTAAAGATAGAACGATGAAACCAGACTTAAAGCAGGCTCTAACTGCATAAAAATGCCTCTTGATAGAAAACAATGAAAACAGCTAGAGGAGACTGCTGAATTAAAACATTATACTCATACTTCAATAACACACTAAACAGAGAAGCATTTAATAATAAAAAGGGTTATAAATTAATTAATGTAAGTGAGTAGGTACAGTACCATAGATAACAGAAACAACAGGAGATATGGCAAGGAGGCGTGGTACATGCGAACTCATGTGGCCGCGACGCGGCCTAATGCCACTTTCAATAATGAGTCGAATGTCAACTTGCGACGTGTTCACTGCTCGTGATTTTTTACAAAATGCCGCGTTGTTCAGTGAATGTTTGTGAAAATAATAGCTGTATTGTGAATTACACAAAAGATTGTATCTCATTTCACACGTAAGTACTATAACATTAATGTTTTTCATATTCAATTCATTAAAACATTACTTCGTGGTACGAGAAACATGATGAAAAACCAAATCAATTGTTTTCAATAGGAACAAAAACCATTGCTTGTTTAGTACAAATCGACCAGTGAATCGGCTGATCTAATAGCGCAATGGATAGGTGTTTTACTGATACTCTCACTCACACAATATTTTCGAAAATCGGCCGCTGTCAGTTTTTGACAGCTAGAGATGTGATGTTTGTGGTTGTCGATATTTTATACGATGATCCTGCTTAGTACGACTATGCATGATACAATTAATTATTGTAGACACAATTTGTTACTATAGTGTAAGGAACTGCGTATTTTATGGCATTACTGAGAGTTGGCGTAAATGTAGATAAGAAAAACCAATATTCTTTACTACTACTTAAAATAATTATGTATTGACTAATCCTTACTATTATCCTTTCCTTACTAATATTATATATTATGCGAAAGTAACTCTGTCTGACTGTCGAGCTTTCACGCCAAAACTACTGAACCGATTTAAATGAAATTTGGTACACATAATTATAATATATAATAATAATAAATATAGCCTGAGAAAGGTCATAGCCTACTTTTTAGTGCGAAAAAATGGTTGTAAGGGGTTGAAAGCGATACCGCGGATTCAACACAAAGGGCTAACAAGGAACATGGGTGTTTTTTAGTCAGTAGAAGTCTTACACTGCCTAACGTTCTGCCCAGAGCGGGAGGAGTCATTTGATGATTTCCCAACCTCCAAAATAAAAAAGGGCTTGAAAGTGGGAGATTAAAAGATTACTTTTAGTCGCGATAATCGACATCCACGCGGAAAAAATCGCGGGTATCAACTAGTAAAATATAAATTTACAAACAACAAAAGTTAATATAGATACAAATAACAACGCTTGTATTATTATGCTTTCTTAATATTGTAAACAATACTGAAAATAGAATGTAGGTACCCTGTTTATTGCTTACTATTGACTGAATAAATAGGTAATATTCATTGATTACTCGAGTTATCTTTTATTAAATCAGTAGCTAATGGGAATATAGGTAACTAGGAACTTCAGCATTCGGGCATTAAATAACCGATAAAATGTAAAAAAGTATTGTATATTTTATCGTTTTTAATTTATTTTATTTTCAGTACCCCATAAAAGCTTTAGTAGAAGAATAAATAGAAGAATCGATAACTTTTTGATTTAGTCAATCACTAGTGTCTACGTAAAACAAAATGTACTATGTAAATTGTACGGTGCATGGTAAATACACGCTGTGTGTGAAGGGATAAGGTTTATAATTGATTGTGTAGTACGTGATATTTAAAGAAATGCGGGTGTGTTTGCGAATGCGTATATCTATTGTTTTTACTGCTCTGCGTGTGTGAACTGACGACACAGGTTCCTATACATTTTCGGCTAAAGGGCATATCTCCTGTTGTTTCTGTTATCTATGTACAGTACAGTACCTATGTCCTAGAGTTTGTATGATGTCGTCGATCCGTCGCTCGTCCTCCGGTCTGGGGTCGACGATGGGTGATGTCAGGAGGGTCTCGCAGTCACTCTGCATCGCATATCGGTAACGCAGCAACGCTGTGATGAGCTCCCTCCCACCCTTTAGCTGTTTTCTTTTCTCCTCATTCCATTCTCGTTCTAAAGTCCTGTTTTACGACAGTAAATAATACATACTTAGGTTACTGATTTAGGGCCAAACTTGGACCTCCTGAGAGGTCTACCGCATCGCCTTCTGACTGTGTCAGGGCTCCACAACACACGTACTTATTTTGGCAAACAGCTCATCGGGCGACGGGCATACGGCAGACATACCCCACTTAAGTTTAGCGCTTTTTTGAGCAACGTCTGCAGTGGTTTGTGTTTTGGAACGCAGTGCAGTGTTGCGTGTGTATGGTCGGAAAATTCTTAATACTTCAAATTTCATTCGGTACCTACCGAATGGAACATAACAATAGCACAATATCGCCCAAAGTAGTAGGGGAGGTATCCTAAATATTGATCCTACCCATATGCTACCATTGATTTTATTCCACAATTAGTTTTATTACTACTCGAAGGATCTCGAAGTATATCTGATACACTAGGTTTGGAAGTATAGCGTACCTAAGAATGTAAGCTCTTGGCAGCCTCTCTGGCAGCACATTTTCCGGTTTTCTAGGCTGAGGCACAAATCTCTCATAAGGTCTCATCCAATGGTAGAAGCCTTTGCCGGTATCAGGCTTTAAATCCTTATACGTCAGAAACTTGGGTTTGCAGGCCTGTTTTGAGTCCATCAACCATTTCTGAAATACACGGTTTATATAAACACCGCCCGTAGCTTAACCGTAAGGCTCATCTCCCCTACCTTCCGATAAATTCCAAATTAAATTAGTCAAACCTCAGTTTCCGTAAGATGAATTGGAGTGAGAATAGAAACCAGATTCCGATGATCTCCAAATGTGTCGTATTGGTTGATGGAACACCACGGCTGCCATCGACAAGCACGCTGGTATTCATCCACAAGGGCTCGGTGAAGGAGCTCAGCACAGTTCAAGTCGCTAAACGAATCAAATAATAATAAATATTTAGTAGAAAGAGTAGGTGGTACAGTGCAATCAAATTATCTTGGCAGGTCCGAACTTCGTGCAGGTTATTTTGTTACCACTAATGTATAAAAGTGTTATGATATTTATTTTATTTGTATTTCTCACTGTTTAAATTAGATATTTTCTGATCGTATAGGTATTGGTTTATCTGGCAATAACAGTTGTCTTCACAAGTTTATATGCGTAAAAGTTCGCAGAGCCTATGTTCAGACCTGCCAAGATAATTTGATCGTACAATAGCTCCTGGATCGGTGGACAATACAAAAAGATAGTACTATAGGAAAAAATGCATTGTAATTTACAGCTAATATATTATATATTTCATACCTACCTACATACAATGCCTTTTTCCCATGCGGGTAGGCAGAAGGTAAACCGCCACTTTCTGCGATCCTTACATCCCCGCTTTCGCCTCGTCTACTTTCTTATGTTTGGTCATACAATTACGTTGGTTGTGAGTATTCCGCACTTGACCGTTCTAAATAAACGTTCTGAGTGAACGTCGGAATAAAGGTTTTCGTATTATTGTAGTGTATCCGTTCTGAAGACCTCACCAATAAGGTCACTACATAATAATATGTTCTTTTAGGGCGTCCACTCCGTGTTGTCACATACATCTGCCTTATAAATACTCTTTGTTAATCGCCTTACACTCATCCTCTCAACATGACCAATCCATTCAAGCCTAACGTTAGTAGTCCTATGCACCTATACAGATTACGTACCGCTTTAAGATAAAAAATCTTAAATTTTTCGCCAAGTACATCTCTCTACACTTTCCATGAGATACAAGAGAACTCTCGGATTTGACATCCGGCTCTTTTTCATCATTGAAGTTTTTGTTATCATTTTCCGTATCTCCTGAAACCGTATCATCTGATATGTTTATAGCACCTTCATTTGTGACGACGACTTGTGTATTGAATGAGTCCTTCATTTTCAACCACACTTGGTTGACATTGTTAGGTGAACAATTTTCTTCATTGGTCTTCATTATTGTTACGTTACAGTTTGTAAAAGCTCGGCATTCAGAGCAAGCTTCGTATGATATGTTCAACGTTTTCCCATCAAAGTTGGCCGTAGTTACACTATCCAGCATAAAATCATAATTGTTGTTCTTATCGACAATAACTGTCGTATCATTTGGAGATTCCACAGATATTGTTCCATAGACGTTGTTGATTGTGATTGTACTAAAATTCGGATGTTCGATAGTAAACACAATGTGAATGAAAACGTAACCATCTGTTCTTTCTTTTTCTTTAAATTCCTCCTCTTCAATTTTTTTTGATAGTGAAGAAGTTCCACTGCTCCCGCAAGTTCTTTGCGATGCTTTCGAGCCTCTGGAACCTGCACCTTCAAACGTACCAGGTTCAAATGATTCAAAATATTCTATTTCCTCTTCGGTCCATTCTGGGTATATTTCTACATCATCAACTACATAAGATGTAACAATTCTAGTTTTATCAGGAAATGTTACGCAATGAAGACCATCTTTATTCATCAAAATATTAGTTCCATCCATGCGTCTAGAAAAAACTTCTCCTAAGCAGTAGTCAGCTGCAGTTTTAATAAGGAGTGTTTCCATGGTCAAAGGAACATCTTCGATCCACTTTTGTCTTAGACCGCTCGGTTCTATAATTTCAAATTCATTTACAACCAGCTCATATTTAAGTGGAATGTCAGTGATTGGTTTCTCCAAAACTATAGGGGATTTACGTATTCTTTTTTTGCTCTTAACGGGTTCGTTTAGAGTTTCTACTACAACTTGACTTGAAACAGTTTTTTTATAGTATTTTCCTATTTTAATCCAAGTTCCATCAGGTTTAAGTACTTCAATATCATTGGAAGGTTTAAAAATAATAACTTCGCCGTTTAAGCTTATACATCGCCTTTCCTCATCAAGATCTGGCTTATGACCAGAATAATATTGCTTGATGTGTGAAATAACGGGTGAATTATCTTCGTATACTGTCTCTGTGATCATGCCGTTAGGCCATGAAACAAACAAAGAGTGAAAATATCTTGTCTCTTCTTTTTCCGATGGTTCATCCAGAACTTTTTTGTCATGTGTTATAATAACGTCTCCAGTAGAAACATCTTCCAAGGTGACTTGGTATATCTGTTTTCTTACATTTATCAGAACTCGATCTTTACTTGTTATTCTAAACGACTCACAAGTGTCTTTTATCTCTGGTTTGACATTATCCCCTAAAGCTTTATGCACCCAAAATTCATTGAAACTGTTACCCGGTAAAATATTTAAAACAATGTATTCCAAGTTTATTGGAATTGTTAAAGTATACAGACTAGTGACTTTAGTGCCGTCTCGAGAAAAAAACATCGCGTCTTTACCAAACACTTCAACCCTTCTATCTCCCAAGTCATAACCTAAGAAAGGCTTCGCAGGTATTTCCATAGATTGGTCATCCGAAACTTTATTTAACTGTTTGTATTTAGTTAGTTTTTGCTTGGCAGCCTTTGCTTTTTTATTAGATTTAGAATCCACATCAAACGATATTGGTGACTTTGTTGGAACTGATTCTGTAATCTCAGAAAGAGTCTCTAGAGAAACCGCCTCTAATTGTTTAAACTCTTCATATTTTAAAGATCCCTCCATGAGAAGTTCTTTTTCGATATCAGTCGTTTCTATACAAGATTGTAGTTCAAGTGGATTAACAAAATCTTTAGATATCGATCGAGACGCCAATAAAAGGTTTTCATCATAAAGTTTTTCTTCGTTTTGTATCCAGACATATTGCTCCTCCAAAACAAAATCAAAAAAATCTTGCAAACAAAGTGGCGTTGCCAAATGACTGCGCCACTCCTCACGTGCTATTCCATCGTTATCGTGACTGTTAAAAAACATGAGTATGAAACAATCTGTCACTTCACAATATTTATAATCGACACAGTTGAAATTATTAAAAGCATCACGCATAACCTGGAACGCGGAGATTCCGGTAAGATCTTCAAAAAAGTCAAAATCGTCGATCATATTATGCTTAATGGGTTGGTCACTTTCTATTTCCGCAGCTGTTACTAACTCACTAATATCGGGACAATCAAACAGTAATTTAATTCGTTGAACTTCAGAATCTGGATGTGATTCAGAAAAGGAGCATTCATTTTCATTTTCGCTTTTAGTCATTGATGGAAAAGATGCAGACATACTCGTATTATGGCCGCTGGCAACTAACAAGTCACATCTAGCCAGTGGTTCAGCGAGTACGCTACGCTTCAAATATTTTTTCTTAAACTCGGTTATGGTCGTTGTTGGTAAGTGTCGCTTCTTCAATGAACTCCGATTGGTATACAGTTTGCGACAAGCTAATATATGAATTAGTCTTTTTAACTCAGTCGTTTCAACGTCAGCTCTATCAAAACATGACAATAGAAGATTCACATGGAAATTAATTTTGGCCTCAAGTTCATCAGACGGTTGAACTTGATTTTGCCATAAATTGTGAATGGGCATGCCAAGCAGAGATGAAAATACGATATTGTCTAACTTTAAATTTGCTAGCTGAAAGGTGGTGTATTTAGCAAAATCTCCATAGTCAAGCACAATTGGGTCCTTATTTTCCTCATGTTCTTGTCCGTATGTAAGACGATATTTTTTTTTAACACTTTGTGTGTTGCATAGTGTGTTAAAAATTTGTTTAACAAGATTAGCTGAATTTTCTACAGCCGTTTTAGGTTCATTGAAAGTAATTGCAGACGACAAAGTCGTATTACTGGGTATATCACCTAACTCTAGACTAAAACATGCTGTTTCAAGAATACTGTCTAAAACGGAATAAATAGTAACACACTCTAAAGGCACTCTCAAATCATCAATTATTTGCTGATAATGCTCAATAATAAACTCGTTGCTACCGTCTTCAGATATATGCATAATATTCATATTTTCCAGGTAGTGAAGGTGCTGCCTGGATAAGTCTTGGACATCGTACATGAGGTAACAGAGCTCATTATAAATAATATCCGAATTTCCGGAGAGATTATCTGATTGCCAATACGGAGGAGAAAATACAATAAAAGCAGTGTCCTTGAAAACGTCTGTGGTACTCTCATGTATTCGCAATTGTTGTAAATCTTCCCAAAATTTCAAAGATTTATCAGCTAATAATTCAGTGAGACTTTGACCTCTTTTTGTAGCTCTGTAGAGGGTGGACGGTACTTTAGTTATTGTAGGGTTGATTCTGATTTGCACGACGGCTGTTAAAGGTATACCAATTTTCACTAGACTCCCCGCTAGATGAGGTTCCACAAATCCTGTGACAGCAACGTAGAGATTTGGACCATCAGTAGGAAAGTCGTCAACGTATACTTTGTCTCTCCATTCTTCACCCCTTACTCTGAGTTGAGTACTGAACTTTTTTCCTTCCTCTTGTTCAGGTACATTTGCAGGTTCTCCATCGCCCTTTCCTTTGCCTTTAACTGAGGGTGGAGGCGGAGGAGGTTCTTCTACTTTCACACATACAGTGCCTTTTACTTCTGCCCTGTTAAGCATGGTAGAAGATTCCCTTTGCATACCTTGCTTTACTTCAAGTCTTTGCCGCCTAATATAAAGGAATTCATCTTTCATCTTCAAAATAAGATGTTTAATGACCAAAGCTAAAAAATCTGACGGAATATCGTTCTTGTTTGACAAGAAATACTGACACTCTTCAAAAACTCTTAAATTAGGATCTTTAACTTTTTGATCTCCTCCGAGTTGATTGATCATAAAAATTGTCTCAGTTTTGCAGATATTTTTAACAACAAATCTTTTTTCTTTGGCAGCAAATATTTCGAATTTGTTAAGATATATACTTTCCTGTTCGCCTCCCGCAGATTCAATCATTATTACTTTTACTTTCCAAGTTTCTTCGTTTAAGTGCGCTTCTTCGATAGTTGTTCGCCAAATGGCATCTTCGTCTACATGCGTTTTCTTTCTAGAAGCCATGGAATAAGGTTGCTTTTTAAAACTAATAATATAATTATTATTTTGACGATGTCTTCAACAAACTTTAAAATGAAATAAAAAAAATGAAAGAGTTAGTAGAACCAGTAGTGCAATGGCAATAAACAACGTCTCTAATAATAGTAATTGACACTGACAGGCAAGTTGTAATGGCACTATGAATGGGACGATAGGCAAAAAGTATGAATTCAAACAGACCCCAAATTCATAATTTATCTTCTATTGCCTTTAGGACGGGACTATTTTTAAATCAGACGCAAATAGTTGGAACTATTAAAAGTGCATGCTTAAGATTCTAAATAGATTAGTTTTAAGGCGAATGCGCTTAGATGCAGGAACCCCTTACTCACAACGCTTCGAAAAGACTTCGACAAGTCGTATATTGTGACCTCGCTAACTTTCGTAATGCCAAAACAAGATAGATGTTACACGAAATATTCGATTGTTTGTGAATAGCTATGCTGATCTTGGCAATAAATAATATTGCTGCCCATTCTCTTCGGCCGCCATCAAAACTGCTGGTTCGGATCCCGGGATCGGTGGAGATAGACCCGTTTGTAACTACTTGAGAAGGAAAAATTATTTTGTTTGAAACCAGTTTCAAACCAAGAATTATATTATACTAGCTGTTGCCAGCGGCTTCAAACGCTACGACTCGAAAAAAATCCTAGGGGAAGATAAAACCGGGATAAAAACGATCCTATGTGTTCATCCAGGTTATAAACTATCTGTGTACCAAATTTTATCCAAGTTCGTTCAGTAGTTTTTGCGTGAAGAAGTAACAAACATACACATACACACTCAAAAACTTTCGCATTTATAATATTAGTAGGATTAGTGTGAAGTGTGATTATATTTATGTGATTATATTTTCGGTGTTGGATGGTGGGTTTATGGTTTTTAGGTATGCCAACGAGTTATGGAGCGAACTATACTGGGTTTCAAACTTACCATCCACATCAGATACACCATACTTCGCTCAGTTCGCTCCAGAACCCAAATAGCTGATGCTGGCCTAACAGCTCAATAATAATAATAACTAACAGAATAATAATGAATCAGTAAAATTCAACTAATCAAATCAAAGTAATTTATTCAAATACAATAAAATACAACATAATAAGAGCTTTTACTAAGGAGGTACATTTACCAATAGTGCATTATTTGTAATTCTACTCTAACATCGAAGTTTTTATCACATAATTATAATTGGATTTGTTTTATGCATAAAACTAGGTAACAATAATAACGTGGCTTGGTTCAAAGCTATCCCAGGAACGTAATCGGCCGGTAGATATATTCTACTCGCGAAGGCACGTTACAACTAGAACAAAAATTAAGTATTTTGTATTACCTATATTCTCTATGGCAACTACGAAACCCTATATAGTGCGTGGTCCGTCATGTACTTATCCGGTTTTAATAATAATTTCCTAAGAATATATTTTTTTAGTTTTATTTAAAACACTGCATAGTATGTACCTACTACATTACATCCAATGCCACCAGTAATAGTTATATATGTAGGTATTAAAAAAAATACTTTTGCAAACAAAAATTACATTATGGGCAAACCTACTAACACTAACTCTAAAGAGCTACCCGTAGTAGGGCGCAATCCACAAAATATTATACTAGTGGAAACTAGTGGGGCAGTCTCCACTGCAAAATTAAGGCATTCCGCATCAGTGGGTCGACTTACGCAGTAAAAGTATCTGTTATCACAAATAAATATACCTATGTAATTCGAATACAAACCTAACATAAGGTGTGGTGGGTCTTTTTGGCAGGTCTAGTAGGTACTACAAGGTCACATTAACTTGACGCATCTCTGGAATACGAGGCCCCACCCGCTTGCCCCCGCATTCCCTTAGCTCGCCCGGCAAGTGTCAGTACGGTTAGCATCTTTGTTACCGATACGCGCGTCGATAATTTGGCTAGTTTTCTATTGTTGTTAAATTATTTTTGAACATTATTGTCAAGGTCAAGTTAATGTGACCGAGTAGTAATGGTAAGCATAAATTATGCACCTATTACTGGCATTATAACACAACAGGTACCTACCTACGGCAAAAGAAACACTTTATATTTCTGGCAAATGCTTCTCTATCCATTCCTTGATCAGTTTCGTGCCTTTTTTGTTTATGGAGTGCCCCAGTCTCTCCAAGGCGTAGAACTCTCCTTGGACTCCAAACTCCTTTAACGTATTATATGATTCCTTGCCCCATTCGAAATCCACCAGGTCATCTTTGTCGCCATGGAGTTGAAGTAACGGTGGCACTGGAATGATTTACAAAAAAGCAAGGTTACTCGACAAGTAGAGACGAATCATAAGACGAAAAAGTTTGTTTTGGAGGTTGGGAAATCATCAAATGGCTCCGCTCTGGGCAGAGCGGTAGGGTGTGTCAGTCTTTTACAGACTAAAAACCAGCCATGTTCCTTTTTAGCCCTTTGCGCCAAGGCCGCGGTATCTCTTTCGAACAACCCGCAGTCACAGTGTCAGTCTGACGCGGAGATAGGCACGCGATGCTAAGCACCTATTTCTCCAAGGCTAGCACGCGTTTTTGGAAAAAAACGTTTTTAGCTCTCCAGACCAAAATCGTAAAACTTAATGGTGATTTTCGCCTTTTACTGTACCTAAACATATAATATATTAATTTATGATACAACATACTCTTTGCTCTCTTCTATTCTAAAATGTTCCTTTTCATGGAAGACAAATTATAGAATTACTAGCTTGTGCCAGCGGCTTCCTCGCGTGGAGTTCCATAATTGTCCCACAGGATCATACTACCGGGATAATAAGAATCCTATGTGTTCATCCAGGTTATAAACTATATGTGTTCTAAATTTCATCCACATCCGTCCAGTACTTTTTACGTGAAAGAGTAACAAACATCCATCCATCCATACATCCTTACAAACTTTCGCATTTATTATATTAGTAGGAAGTTAACAGTACAGTTTAGTGGTACAGCCCACACCGTAGCTACTAAGTACAAGTAAAAGTAAATATATACAAGATGCACAAACGCATGAAAGGGCAAATTAAATAAATGGTAGGTCAAAAGTAACCTGTAAATTAGGTAGATGTCTAGTAACTCTAACTACCGCACTCAGAGAGGTTTAATGATACTAAAGCCATCACATCACTTAAGGTGAATCCTCCAACCAGCCCGCGAAATTCAAATTTTCTTAAGTTTTTTGCAATTTGCAGGCCAATGATAGGTTGTATGTTGATGAACATTTGATTCGCGGCTGTAAGACATACATATGTAGTTACAGAATTATAATCATCAAAATCATTAATACAACCCTCCGAGCTCATAAAGGTTCCATTATATTTTTTACAAGGTCAAAGTCATTCCGGAACCTTTATGAGCTCGGAGGGTTGTATTAATGATTTTGATGATTATAATTCTGTAACTACATACGTCTTACAGCCGCGAATCAAATGTTCAACAACATACAACCTATCACTTGCCTGCAAATTGCAAAAATCTTAAGAAAATTTGAATTTTGCGGGCTACCCTGGAACATCAACCTTAAGCAATCCATGGCTACTAAGGGATTGCTTAAGTGATGCTAAATCAGTAGTAATCACTAAATATCTCTGAGTACGGCAGTCAAAAGCTTGCAAATGTACCTTCTCTAACAACAAGAAGTCATAAAGGTTCCTATTGCCATGTAAATGAACTGATACTTACACCGAACTCCAGCCGACTGTTTCAGCTCACTATAAACCGCTGAATTGTGATTTAAGAATGAACTGAACGCAAACGCTGCAGCTATATTCCTTTCAAATCTATATGCAGTATGGAATGCCAATGCACCACCCATGGAGAAGCCACCTGCAACACAAATACATAATAGCATCATAACAGTTACAAAATACTAAGGTTGAAATAAAATAAAATATAACTAAGGGCGCCTTCAAATATGCCGCGCGGTGGCAGCGCGGTTGCAGCGTTGCAGCCGCGCTGCCACCGCGCGGCTCTTTGCGGCTAATTTGAAGGCGCCCTTATATCACTTTTACTTTGACGGCAGCACATCAGCTACTAGAATATGTCAATTATTATCTTTAATAGATTTTCAACTTTATTGTTATAGGATTAGGTTCAAGATTGATTAGGAACAGTTTCGAGTAGCTTGATGTGCTGGCATTTATGTACATAATAATACAAGTGAGTGTCTGAATATCAAAAGCAGTTATCAGCAGTTTCATTTACCTTGAAATTTTATAACTGTAAATTATCTAATTGTTGTCAAAGATCAAATATTGACACAGTAATTTAACCCGAAAAGTGTGAAAATTTATAAGTTTTTAAACTGACATGATCACTAACTAACTCACTGAATCAAAATGGGATATTATTTGCCATGTTTACTAATTTTTCAAATGTGTGGGAATGGTTTCTGCACTTATGTCCTAAAATCAACCATTGTATAAATAAGTTATCATAGGTATTGTTGGTCCAGAAACAGATTGCAGATAGCATGCCCCAATATCTACACTGGACAGCAAATAAACCGAGCCACCCGCTACCTAGGCACTCTAATTCGATTTTCTCAAAAACTAAAAAACCTACAATTAAATAACTTGACCGTAAATTTGAAGCCTAATAATACATGAGAGAGGCCATCGTTCTGTCCCTTTTTCGCTTCCGTTCTCCCTCCTTGTCGCGTACTATCGCCGTCTCTGTCTCTCCTCCCGCCACCACCAGCAGTTGCAAACGTCGGTTTGCTTTTGGATTAGACTCATTGACGTCGTTGTTCCTGTCCTGATAACATCGGAGCTATTTCGCTATCATAAAGTGCTTAAGTGAAATTTGAAAGAGTTATTAACACTATTGTACAGCGTACAGCTCAACACTAAGGTAAAGAACATTTTCTAACTAACTATAACTTTTGAACACCTATTTGAAATCAGAATACAATGTTCAAAATCTGTACCTACTGTGAATAATAGTGTGTAAACTCGTTAACGGTGTTACCGTTCGGTTCAAATAAATTAATACCCTCCTTTTTTAACTTTTTTGCATAAAGTAATTTTTGTCGTATTCCAGTGTACCTACGAATTGTAATTATAATGAGTGATCAAAATATCTTACCGAACCAAAATATGAGCACTCAAGATATAGATAAAGAAGCTAACTTGCAATCTCGGAAAAGAAAGCGCCGTGTTCGTCATTCAAGTAGCTCAGCATCATCATCAAGTACTAGTTCAAGTTCTAGTAGTTCTGATAGCTCAACAAACCGTAAGCGTTCTCGCCGTTCGCGTAAAAGAAACAAGCGCAGCCAAAGAGACCGTAAATTTGAAAAGTTATTCGAAGAAGTAGCCGATATTAAGAAAAATTTAATGAATCGGGCTAATGAATTTGATTCCGGGTCATTATATGAACATGATCGTGAAGATTGTTTAGATGATAATGTGAGCCGTCAACTGTATTGCGATAATATATCTATAGATGAACCGGATAATTCTGAGTTAGGCCCGGAAATTTCATTGTCAATAGGGACTAAAACGAAAGATCCTGATATCTTAAGAACACCAAGTGCGTATTTAGACATTTTAAAGAGTATACAACGTTTTAATGATCCCGATTGGACAAATGTGAGGTATTCCGAAGTTCAAAAAAATTATAGGCATACCCCCGGTTTCACGGAACTCGATGCAAATGATGAATTGAAACGATATGACGCCTCGCGCTCTTTAATTAATATGGAAAAATCTTTTGGCTCCTTGACTTTCGCCCTAATTAAACAAAAAGAACAGCTGCAAACGGAGCTTCGCTCCTTTTTAAGCTGGACTAGACAAGCAGATAATTTGAACCCTGATACGATTTGTGAAAAAATAACTGATATTTTTATAAATGGTGAGTACGCTAGAATTTCTAGCGATACATTACAAATGATTTGCGGACACCGCGCAGAATGCATACAGCAAAGAAGGGAAACTATTTTGGCTGGTGTCAAGGATCCACTACACAAGACTATGATGAGAAAAATTCCGCCGTCTTGTCACAATCTTTTCTCAGCTGAACAACTTACTTCTATGTTAGAAAAAGCGGGAGGCGTGAATAAAGTATTCTGGCCTCGTGAGAAGGATCGCGCTTCTGCACCGCAGACCGATCCAAGCACATCTACGGCTCAGCGAAAGTTTCCACTTCCGAGTCAAAGAAAGGTGACTTATAAACATATGGGGCATACCTCTTCAAGGCCGAATAATAAACCTTTCTTTAACAGCGGCAAGCCCTTTCGGGGCCGGGGTGGTAAGCAATCAAATAACCGTAGATCGAATGATAATTCAAATACCAGCCGCAAAGCATCTCCCTCATCCCACCGGGATAGGAGAGGAAATTCACGCCGATTCTGACTCAACGAGTTCGTTTCGCGCCGGTCAGCTGAGGTTTTTTCACGACCGGTGGAAGAAAATGGGCGCACCAGATTATATATTAAAAATAATATCCGGTTACCGAATTCCGTTCGTACAAAAGCCTCCACTTCACATGCCCAATCTACAGAATTCAGTCCAGTGGACGCCTCATTCTCCAGAAATGGATCAAATTATTCACAAAATGATATCACAAGAGATACTTACAGTCATGCCACTGACTCAAAGTTTCATTTCACCAATGTTTCTGGTACCCAAAGGAGACGGGGATTTCAGACCGATTTTCAATCTCAAAGCCCTAAACCGATACGTCGATGCCTCCACCTTCCGGCTGATCAATATTTTCAGAATCCCAGACTTCCTTCAACCGAACGATTGGATGGTGAAAATAGACCTATCTCAGGCATATTTCCATCTGACAGTCACAAAGGCTCACAAAAGATTTTTACGGCTAGTTTACCAAGGCCAATTGCTTCAAATGAACTGCCTTCCCTTCGGGCTCAGTTCAGCACCGAAAACGTTCGCCTCCTTGAGCAATTGGATTGCCCAGACTCTTCGAGACCGCGGAATGCGTGTAGTAATTTATTTAGACGACTACTTGTTAGTCAATCAAGATCACGAAACACTGGTGAGTCACGTCAAAACCACAGTGGACATCCTAAAGTATTTAGGATGGATGATAAACTTCGAAAAGTCTATCCTGCAACCAAGACAAGCAATAGAATATCTAGGTATATTATGGGATCCATGGAAGAACATGAAATCACTTCCAGCAAAAAAGTGCTTGAAAATGAGAACCATGATCACTCGCTTGATCAACAAGCAAAAAGCATGCCTGAAGGAGTTACAAAGCATCATAGGAATGATGAATTTTTCAAGCTTCGTTGTACCTCGCGGAAGGATAAATTTTCGTCAACTTCAAAAACTATGCATCAGCATGTTACACCTGAAACCAACAACACAGACCTCACTGCCGGAGGTAGCCCAGAGGGACTTACGATGGTGGCAAAATCATCTCGAGACTTCGTCTCCTATCCATGTCCCACATCCAACACACTATATTGTCACCGATGCCTCAGACAACGCTTGGGGTGCTTACATAAACAACACCTATGTATCCGGCACTTGGAAAGAATGGGAAAAATTGCTTCACTGCAATCTAAAGGAGATGCTTGCAATCCTGAAAACGATACAATATTGTGGCCAAAGCCTGCACAAAGCCAGTTTACACGTTCAGTGCGACAACAAGACAGCAGTATCGTATCTGAGGAACGAAGGCGGTACAAAATCTCTAGCACTCATAGACCTGGCCTACCAGATTCTACAGCTTGTAGATTCTTACCAGATTCACTTAGCCATTTATCACATTCCGGGTGTATACAACGTAGAAGCCGACAGGTTATCTCGACAGCAGAGACTTCCAGAGTGGCATCTACTCCCTCAAGTAACGCGCCTAATATTTGCCCAATGGGGAACTCCAGTGATAGACTTGTTCGCGTCTCAGCGAGCCCATGTAGTCCCCAGGTACTGCAGTCTGGATCACCGAGACCAACAGGCCGAGTTTCAAGATGCCTTCAGCCAGATCTGGAGCTATCCATTGGCATGGATTTTTCCACCACCATTCTTGATACCGAAAGTGCTGATCCATCTGAACAAATGTCGAGGAATTTTTCTGATTGTGGCCCCGAGATGGGACCAAGTCTTTTGGAGACCGGATCTGAAAAATCGGGCAACAGACCGCCCTTGGACGATCAGGAATCTCTGCCAAGTACTAATGGACACCTCAACCAACAAACCCCCTCACAAGGCCAACGAAATGACATTGGAAGTTTGGAGATGTGGGGGTGGAATGAAAAACTGAGTGACTGGACAACCCAACAGAAGCATCTTCTTATGAAAAGCTGGCGATCGTCTACTGTAAAAACATATAAGCCAGCCTGGGCTCGTTGGATAAAATGGGCTAAGGTTAATCATATATCTGTAAAAGAGCCAAGCGGTTCGGCGCTTGCTAGATTTTTAGCTGATCTTCACCAGAATGATGGACTCTCTTACAACACTATACTTGTCCATAAAGCTGTAGTTTCAACTTTGTGTTGTCCAGAGTTTTCAGAACGGCTAAGTGGGCACCCTTTGGTCAAACGAATATTAAAGTCTATAGCACTAGCAATTCCAAAACCCTCAAAGACTCCAGTTTGGGACGTTAAGCAAGTTGTATCTTTACTATGCCAACAGAATCCTGATATAGATAAACTCTATGAGGTATCACAGCACACAGCATGCCTCTTACTACTGTGTTCTGGTCGTAGGGTCCATGACCTGACCCTCTTGAGCACAAATTGTAATCATTGCGAAATTACTACTGATTATATTATCTTTTGGCCAATGTTCGGCTCAAAAACTGACTCCGCAAATTATCGTCAATCAGGTTGGAAGTTAATGATAAATAAAGACAATAAATGCTTAGATCCAGTACATTGGATTTTAAAGTTGATATCCATCGGAGGAAACAGGAGAAATGAAGCTAAATGTGATAATTTATTTATTACTACGTATGGTAAAGCTCGCCCTGCTTCACGTTGTGTAATAGCTAACTGGGTTAAGAAAGTATTAAAGGATGCTGGGATTGAAGCCCCAGCTGGAAGTTTTAGGTCTGCAGTAGCTTCAAAAAGTTGGAATGAGAACTGTTCAATTGATGAAATTCTCTCCAGAGGCAATTGGAGATCAGAAAATACATTTAGGCGTTTTTACTGTAAAGAGGTTAAGAAAACCGACTGTCAAAACTCTGTTACTAATTTATTTAATGCAGTGTGATTCAATAATAATTATTCAAAATGATTTTATGATTTGTTTGTGTATACACAGTATTGAATTAACAAAGCGAGTCGCTTGGTTTCCAGCCATTTGTTACTTATGTTGTTTGTACCTACCTATAAAATATGGTTTTTTGTGTTTTCTAAAAATAAAACTAATTTATTTTGTAAACCATATTTTTATTTTTTGTACCCCTGTAAGAACATATCTTTCGTTACAAGTAGGTACTATGCTATCCTCACATTGATTACATCAATGTATGCTATGTATATTTCCTTCAATTCCTTCATTCGCCTGCTTTTGCGTTTGGCAAAGGCTTTATTCCTTTTCATTACTGTGTGATTTACATCTTCATTTTAATAGTCACATTGACGTCTCCACCACCACCAGGCGATAACAAACACGTCTCTCATGTATTATTAGGCTTCAAATTTACGGTCAAGTTATTTAATACAAACGTTTTACCTGAAATAAAACGTAAATTAAATTACTTACCTAAATTTGAAGCCTAATAATTTAAATTCTGCCTGGTTCTACAACGACTTCAATGAGTCTAATCCAAAAGCAAACCGACGTTTGCAACTGCTGGTGGTGGCGGGAGGAGAGACAGAGACGGCGATAGTACGCGACAAGGAGGGAGAACGGAAGCGAAAAAGGGACAGAACGATGGCCTCTCTCATGTATTATTAGGCTTCAAATTTAGGTAAGTAATTTAATTTACGTTTTATTTCAGGTAAAACGTTTGTATTATCAAAGTTGTACCTACAGAAAGTGCGTTTCATGGTGATTAAAATGAAAGGAAACTCATTGGGTTTAATCAATATTTTATTTTCAGTGTTTATTAAGGATTTTACAAAGAAGAGTCGTTTTCCAGTCGTGACAATCGTTAGTAATGATAAAGTGAAAAAAAAAATTAAAGCCAAAAACAAAGATAAAATAAAAAAAAAGTTTTTGATCAATATTCCGTATTCCCTCCCCTTGCTCGGATAACTGCCAGCATCCTTGTATTCATCGACCTTACGAGCCTGACGATAAAATCTTGAGGAATTGTATTCCACTCCTCTTCAATTGCGATTCGCAGCTCTGGAAGCCTTGTTGGAGCAGGTACCCGGGCTCGAACCCGACGTTTCAGCTCATCCCATAAGTGTTCTATCGGATTCAAGTCCGGGCTTCGAGCTGGCCAGTCCATCGTACGAATGCTGACGTCGCGTAGATACTGGGTCACCACATGAGCAACATGAGGCCGTGCATTATCATGCATCAATTGCATATCCAGTCCGATATATCCTGCGTAAGGTACCACATGGTCTGCGAGGATTTCAGTAATGTAGCGATGAGAAGTCAGTCCACGTGTACGGCCCGTCGGTTCGATGAAAACTAACGCTGTATGTGCTGTTAACGAGATGCAGCCCCAGACCATTACAGATCCTCCTCCATAAGCAACAGTTTCCTCGATGCAACACTGAGAATAACGTTCTCCAGGGCGACGATATACTCTCTGACGTCGATCACTTCCATGTAGACTCACCCTGGTCTCATCAGTGAAGAGTACATTACTCCACTGCTCTAATGTCCAATCCCTATGCTCTCGAGCAAATTCAAGTCGTGCTCGACGGTGTGCTACCGTTAATGCTGGGCCTGTTGCAGCTCTTTTTGGGGTCAGGTTCCGTTCAGCAAGTCTCCTTCTGACGGTATCTGAACTTATGACCACTTGGCGTTCGTCACGCAGACTTTGTTGGACTTGAACTGCGTTGAGGTGGCGATTTCGCAGAACAGTAAGGTGGATATAACGATCATCTGCTGCTGATGTAGCCCTAGGTCTGCCCGTACCTGGACGGCGATCGAATGCTCCAGTCTCTAGGTATCGTCTGTAAACTCGTTGCACCGAAGATCTGCTGATTCGAAGCCTTCGAGCGACTTCACGTTGCGCAATGCCTGCTTGAAGTAATGCTACAGCTTGAGCTGCTTCCTGAGGTGTTGTACCCAATATTAATCAAAAAAAGTAGCAAAAACACACGCGTCTGAGCAAACGATGGACAAAAACTAAAGAAATGATAAGAAATATCCGACTACCCTCATTGTAGAGAAAAAGAACGCTAATTTCAAACTCTGGTGAAAACAGAGCAAATCGTTAGCATTGTGTTTGTTGCTTGATTACAATGTGAGTTGACGGTACTTTCGAACTAATTTTTAATCATTTTAATCACCATGTACGCACTTTTTGTAGGTATAACTTTGATAGTTGTAAGTTTTATACTTTTTGAGAAAATCGAATCAGAGTTCCTAGGTAGCGGGTGGCTCGGTTTATTTGCTGATCAGTGTATATTTTGTAATAGAATCAGTTAGATGATACATTAGACTTTGTGAGTACTTACCGACTATTATCCTATTAGTAGGTATCCCTGAATCATTTTCCTTTTTAATGAGATTCTTTACCTCCACTTCTATATTTGCAAGGGAGTCCAATACTTCAGGCACTTTATTACTGATATCAGCTCTGTCAAACCAGACTTGACTCATTTGCCCCCCGGCTGGAGTGTAAGGCTGCAGCGGCGCAGTTGGGTACATCACTTTGATATGAGGAAATGAGAAATTTGACACCATTAACCTTACCCATTCTTTCATATCAGCACCTGAAGATCCTGAAAACAGAAATTTGTGCTGCTTACTATTATTTTTATCGCCAAATAGTAATAATATACTTTTGTTTTATATTAAAATAAATAAGAAAAGAGGTTGTAACCTCTTATCAAGAACGCTATGTTTTGTCAGGGCAGGTCTTAATTTTATTTGCCAAACCAAAGTTTTAATATTATATCCCCTTCATTTACAAAACATTGCTTGTTTTCAAGTCTTTCCTTTTCCTCAATGTGAAACAACAATGCATAAAGCGCGAAGTCTTAACAAAGAGAGAGAGGAAAAATTTATTGAGTGCAGAGTGCTAAGAAATCTTAGCTCCAAGAACTTCATCAAGTGACAGTTAGAACCAAAACCAGAAGAAGACATAATGCAGCTGAAATGAAATAGGGGCTTACTTGCATGCCAGAGAACCCTATCTTACTTACCAAAGGTCAGAGAACCTCTGTTCAATTTTGCTTCCTCATTTCATAACCGATACAATGATGCTTGGAGAAAAGTAGAATATACAGACAAGTCTCGGTTTGGTCTCTAGCCAGATAATGGAAGGGTCAAAGTGAACAGAATCCAGAGAAAGATATGCCCAACATAACATTGGAAGCAAACATTATGGTGGAGTGTCAGTAATGAATGATATGGGGAGAGATTTGTATTAGGAGACACGGTACGTAATTGACATTGTAGAATGGATGCCTTTTGCTGCATACATAATATAACATCACACCTGTATCATCCCTGAATTCTTAGGCAGAGAAGTACCTAGTAGTACACCCATATTTTGTCAGTTCATGGTTTGTTAGGTCCCATGTAATAGAGGGCATGTCAGATCCAGACTTGCCGAGAAATTCTAGATGGAAAAACCGAATAACATTTGGCCCAATCCAGGAATTGAACCCAGGACCTCATGTTAAGCAGTCACGCTAGCAACTACTACTAACTAGGCCCACTCCCTAGCTTTTAAACCTATAGAGTATGTTTGGGATAATTCAGTCCCATAAGGAACCTTAACAGTGCAAGTGGAATGTCACAAAGTTTTATTTATGATTGAATAAATGAAATGCCCAGATGGATGCAGGCAGTGTTGATAGCAAGAGAACGTAACACTAAGTACTGAGTATATCAAATATTTATAAGAAAAAAAATCTAACATTTCATTCAACAATATTTTATTTTCTTTATTTTATTTTAACTCTACACATCATTATTATCTTCGAAATAAAATGTTTGTTTCTGTCTTCAAAGAAGCTAAGGGTCAGTGGGTCGTCTTATGGGTAAAAGTTTTGTTTAGTTCAACAGTGATAGTTTATTGATTCAATACAATAATCATCAGAAATAAAGTTTTTATTGTTGAATGCATGTAATAGCAACAGTTTTGAATGCATTTTGTCCATGAATGTATTTATAAGCATAATTTATTAGCATGCTAAGGTTACTAATAAAATGTATTAATCGTACCCGATCCATGGAAAAATATAACCGTTCCTGTATGTTTTGGGCCGGTATGTTGAGTCAAATGTAGAGCACCTAATCGTGACATTTTACAAGAATTATCATGTATATTAATATATTTAACAGTAAGAAACTTTATATGATATTTTTATTTTATAATATAAGAAAAAAAGGGTCAAAACAAAACACAAGGCATAAAATTCCTATGTAAAATTCAGACACCGACGACCACTAGCGAGTCTGCACTAGTGTCAAATTGCTGTCAATGTCATTCAAGTTGCCACTGTGCATGGACCTTAGGATGGAGTTATGGACCTAATAGGTACTATAAAAGCCGGGTTCTCAAAAATGGGATGCTTTAGAAAATTCAAACAAAACTATTTTGTATTAATACCAGCTAAGAATAATACAGGTTTAATGCGAGGCGGCTATTTTGAACATAAAGTAATATGCACAATACTTTTATGGATTTTTTCCGCCTCTCTAACAATGCTCTCTAATGTCTTTTCACCCCCTTGTTCGTTTTATGGTGGTTTTATGACAGGTTCTCTTTCGTTTTAACCAATGGTTTTAACCATATATCTATGGTTTTAACCAAGGGGTTATGTATGCCTGTTATGGATCAGCCTGGCCACGGGACATTCTCCGTAGCGAATATTCGCGCGGTGCGAACGGCCAGGCGTCTAACGACTGAAACAAACGCATAGAAATGAATCGGGTCCACTACGTAAATAGCCATTTCGCTCTCGGACTTCCTTACTGCATGGTCGCGGCGGCGAACGTAACGGCCCGCAGTTACAACAGATATAACATTACGTGTAAACAAAATTTACTTGTACTCACTAACGTATAGAATGTTCAAAGGCCAAATCCCACAACATTAACTATAGTAATAAAGAAATCGCAGTAAGGAGCCTTAGACTTGGCTCGACTTTGTCTAGATTTCATTACTTTTTAGAGATAAACAAGCAGCTCCATCGAAACTTGGCTAGTTTTTTACAGAATGTTTTTGTTGGGATTATTATAGTCCCGTCGGGGCTGCAGGTTTGTTTGAAAGAGATACCGCGGCCTCGACACAAAGGAACATGGGTGGAAGGAACATGGGTGGTTTTTAGTCAGTAGAAGTCAGGAGTCATTTGATAATTTCCTGGCCCCAAAAAAAAAAGGGCACACATTATAGTGTCGCTGTAAGATGAGTACAAGCTCGATAGTATGATTTTTATGAGCCGGTTTTAATTTTTTTTTTAAATTTAAATAAGTAGGTATACTCCGGAGGTTCCATCATCAGACAATGGGGAGGCACACGCAAAGCTGTTTGTAGATGGCGCTCTGAACGACTGTACTTATATAGATACTCTGTGGACTGTACATTGTTTATTTATGTCAGATTTTCGTTCGTGATTTCGTTCAACAAAATAGTGGTAAACAAATACGGTACAAAATGTTTTCACTGATGACTGTATCTCAACTTAAAGATGAGCTTCGAAGGAGGAATGCGTCAATTGCCGGAAAAAAGGCTGATTTGATTGAAAGGTACGCATTTTAGATATTTGAGGTAAAATAACCTCAAAATAAATCATATTTATATGATTTCAGACTAAATCTATGATATCTTTACAGATTAAAGGCGTATGAGCGGAACCAAAACTTTGGTACGGATTGCGACATCCAGGATGATAGCATGTATCAGTCTCCAGCCTCGGATCAATTCAAAGACATAAATGCGGATTCGTCACTTCCAAGTATTACCAAGCAAGAAATACAAGAATATTTTGAAAGATACAATGCCAAGCCAAACGGGGAGCTTTTATACGAATCTCGCCATCTTATAACTGCCCGTTTTTGCTCGGACAGTGTTTACACATTTTTAAAAGGAGAATGCAAAGCTAGCATGAAAAAACTTGCTTACGTGGTTGATGTGAAATTAAGCTGTGAAGGTGTGGAAGAAAGCCATTGTGAATGTGCAGCAGGGAGTGGTATTCATGCATGTTGTAAACATGTAGCTGTCCTTTTGTGTGGTGTGCATGATATAGTGCAGAACAAAATGATTAAATTACATCAATCAAGTACACAAAAGCTGATGATGTTTAATAGACCCAAGAAATTATTTTATAACTCTCCGATTGCTGCTCAAAATTTACCCCACAAGAGATTAAAATCGTGTAATTATAATCCTTTACGAGAGGAAGATATAATGAATAACTACACAGATTATGTAAGTAATCTAGCCATAGGTTATGGGGAAAGTTCTATGCCTATTTTACAGACCCTACAACCCGCTAATCCTCATGGTATTGAATGGGACCACTACTCATGTTTAAAAGAGTCTCCACATGATGTACTTTTAGAGTATTTACTTTTAAGAAATGTGACCTCTGCAAAAACTGAACAAGTTGAAAAAAATACAAGAGCACAGGCTGATTCTCCGGAGTGGCATGAAAGGAGATCATGCAGAATCACAGCCAGCATGTTTTATACAGTGTGTCACAGTAAAACATACAGTGACTCCTTGATACAAAGAATTTTAGCACCTAAAGCTGTCCATACCAGAGCAGTAGTACATGGAAAAGTTCATGAACCCATAGCAATATCCCAATATGAAGAAAACTTTGGAATAATGGTAGAGAAATGTGGTTTATTTATATCAAGTAAATATCCTTTTTTAGCAGCTTCTCCGGATGGATTAATAGGACAAGAAACATTAATGGAGGTAAAATGCCCATATGCATCAAGAAACAGCCTTATTAATGAAGTGACTGTACCATACCTAGAAAAATGTAATGGACAGCTTTTTTTAAGAAAAACCCATCCATACTATGCTCAGGTTCAAGGACAGCTGCTTTGTACAGGGAGAAAGTACTGCAATTTTATTGTTTAAACATTTAAAGACATGAAGGTAATTTTTATTAATAAAGATGATGTGTACATAACTGAAATGTTAATTAATTTAATAAATTTCAACCTTCATCATTTGGAGCCTGCAGTCCTTAAGAAATACATTTATAAAAACTATTTACAATTGATTAAAAAACAATAATAATGTAAAAAATTGTTTTATTTCACTTTCTCATAATACTTTCCCTAAAATTACAACACATAAAACATATGAAAAATATCTTAGTTGCAATAGGAACATAGCTATGGTCTAGCTCATTCTTTAATATTTTATAAGTTTTTGTTAATCCTATTATCCGTTCAATATGGACCCTCTTATTAGCAAGCTCCCTGTCTTTGATTAGCGTGAGACCAGGTAACTGAGATTTCCCTTTTAAAAACGTTGGTATTTTGACAGTCACATTTCTGTTTGCAAACATGTCTTGAATTGTGAATCCTCTGTCGGCAAGTATGCTGTCACCACTTTGGCATTTGGTCATAAGGTCACTTCGTTCAACTACTTGTCTATCACTTACTGATCCTGCATATGCATCAGAACAGTATGATAGCAGTCCGCCAGGTGTAGCACCAACTAATATTTTCAGCGTATTTGCATGTTTATAACTGCTCCATGAAGCTTGTTGTGATTTTGGGTTGTTTGGTTTTTGAACATTGATTTCAGTGCCATCCAAAATCACTCTGATATTGTTGTCATAAAGTTTAAAGCTTTCTGGCATATAATACTGCACCATTTCTTTACTTGGCCAAATATTTATTTTTGTCCATAACTGGTAAATAAAGTTAACCCATGTTATAAATATATTTGAAACAGTGGTATGACTTACATTGAAAAATTTGCTAAGTTCAAAATTACACTTATTCTGCCTTAGCTTCATCATAGTTAAAAAGAACTGATTTTCTGTACTTAAATTTATGACATTACTGCCATAGTATTTAATTTTGTGAGCCATAGGACTAAGAGTAGAGTAAACAAAATAAAAATTTTTGTAGGATTCAAAACCCGTGTAGAACTTTATGGCTTCATCATCTTCTTTGTATTTACTTATTGATCCATACATATGCTCATGATCAACTTGAGTGTGTTTTGATAAAGATATAGTTATACTATGTGAACATTCTATAGGCATACAATGTGTGCTAGTGTCTATTGTTGTTACAATTTCTTCACAAGCTATTTCTGGTCCCAAATCACAGTCCTTTTCATATTCAGAGACAGCTTTGCTGGTTGAAGGTTGTGGCTCTTCATGAAATAGTTTCCTATTAATTCTTTTCTCCAGACAATGCTGTCGTTCAAGAGCTGCTGGATTTTCAGGTTTCACCTCAGTAAAACAAAATACAGATGGTACAGCTGTCTTCCTAAGAAACTTTGCTAGTGGTTCATAAACTGAAATAGAAAACAGGCACTGTGTAGCTAATATGTATTATCAAAACTTACAGTACAGTACTAAAGTTTAGTTTACAAATAATGTAGGTATCTTCCTTTTAGATGAATCAGAAAATTGGGCTCAATATATTAGTAAATCCCTAGCTGTGCTAGCTTACCTGTATAATTGCTTTTTCCAAAATAATCTTCTTGTTTGAAATGTGCTGCACACAATCGTGCAGTATTGCTTGCTTTATAGTTTTGGATCCGCAAAGCAGATTCCCATTGTTTTCTTCGTGTAGCATCCTTAGGGAACAGATGAATCCCTTTATTTTTGCAGTTTAAAGCAGAACATTTAGGCATTTTATTCTAAAATAATTATCGTGTGAAATGTAAACAAACAAATCCATACAATTTGACAATCGTTCGTTATGTCAAATCAATGACAGCGGACAGTCAATCATGGTGCCACCTAGCGTGATAAAAAGTTAGTTTTCCTCCCCATTGGTCCCATTGTAACCATATGTCAGGATCTGATGATGGAAACTCAGGGGAATCGAGGGCAACCCTTAAATTTTATAGTCTTAGTTTAGAGGTTCAGTTATTCGAGATACGGCTACGGCGTTATGTTTTTCGAGGTTGCGTGCATTCGGTGTTCAGTTTTTCGAGGTGATGTGTATTCGTGGTTATGTGTTTCGAATAGCTGAATTAGAGATTTAGTTATTCGAGATCGCATGGTTACGGTGTTCAGTTTTTCGAGGTAGCGTGCATTCGTTGTTCAGTTTTTCGAGGTGGCGTGCATTCGTTGTTCAGTTCTTTGAGGTGGCGTGCATTCGTAGTTCAGTTTTTCCAGGTGGCGTGCATTCGTGGTTAAGTGTTTCGAATTCATAAACTTACGGGGACGTGATATTAGGTGTTACACTTTTCTAAGTCACGTCGTATCACCGTGCGTATCACACTCCAAATCAACAACTCGAAAATTTTAAGAAGCAAAAGACAGTAATATTATTATTCAAGGTATCGAAGGCGCCCCACCGGAGTGTTCCCACGTTGCCGTCGTGGTGGGGCTTGCGTGTCTCAATGACCCTTGGGGCTCTGCCGGTAGATATACTCATGCCGGAAAGGTCCAAGGCGAGAGACCAGACAAAGAGGGACACGCGGGGGGCGCGCCTCCCGGAGACGTGAACAGTGTTCGGGTCCTCGGGCGGCGCGCCTGTCGCAGGGGGAAACCCTACTCGCTGCTCTCTGGTTCGCGTCTGCTCATCAGACGTGACTGTGAGAACAGTGAGTAGGCGGAGGGAGAGACGATGGGTGGAGATAGGGACGTGTTCTCGTAGCGGCGATCGGCGGCGGCGACCTCTCGCGTCCGGCCCTGGTGCAAGCCATGGTCCGGGGCGAGGAGGAATGGGACGCCGTCGCCCCCTTCTGCGAAGCAGTGATGCTAGCGAAGGAGGTGGCGGAACGAGAGAGGGAGAGAACCTCTCAACGTCCCAGCCGCCGCGGAAGGCGCTCCGGGCGTCGGGGGCCACGTGATGGCTTCCGGCCACCGTAGACGCGAGCCTGTGGACGGTGAGTAATGGGCTAGCTTGCCGTCCGGCCGTCGTCATGACGGCAACAGACCGTGTCGGCGGCGCGTTCGTGTTCCACGCGCGCCTCAAAAAGATGTCAGCAAGGAGGGGCCCGCAAGGGCCGACGCCCGTCGGGGCCGCGGATTTTTGTACTAGATAACGTGGCCTCGGCGCAAGGGCAAAGAAGGAACATGGGTTCGGTTTTTAGTCAGTAGAAGTCTGACACTCCCCTTCGCTCTACCCAAGAGCGGAAAAAAAAAGGTATCGAAGGCGAAAAGGTAAGGGGGGTACTTACATCTTGAAAAAAATAAGCAGTAAAGAATTACATAATTAGTTACATATTATTATGGTTCTGAAAATTATTATTTCAAATTAAAGTTGGTAAAGAATGGGTATACAGAAAATATCTCAACAACTTTGGTTTCGGTTCCACTATTACGGGCTTCTCAGGTGGCTTCTCAACTGTTTTTTCATCTGTGTCCAATAATGCTATACATTTCTGAAGCATAAGTTTCTCTCGTTCTTTAAAACTCATACCTTCCTTAGGTTTTTTCGCCACCCATTTAAATGTATGCTGATTTTCAATATTATTCTTTAATTTGTTGTTATGAGTTGCCAAAATTGTTTCAATGCCATTACAAAATTCATATTCATTCGGTGCAGGACCTTTATGAGAAATGTTTGGAAAACGTTTGACTCGATATAAAGGCCCATGTTTATAAGCCGGATAACATTTCGGTTTTTCTAAGCAGTAGTAACCAGGTCCAGGAGTATCTAGCCTCCCATGTACCGGAATCGAAGAGAACCAAGGCATAAAGCGCCCCTCAGAAGAGAAAAATGGTGCTGCAGATTGTAATTGGGCAGATCTTTCTTCACCAGTTTTAGTTTGAAGCATGAAATCTCCTGGGCTTGGCTCATCATGTGTTGTAACTAACGGTTTCATTCGGATAGTTTTAGATTTGAATTCCCATGTTGGTAAAATACATGGCTTAGCGACGTTCTCTGGTTCTACTATTTCATCATCGTCGCTTTCATTGATATTTTTTTGTAAAAACCTTTTAGCAGAAGTTCCAAAAGGCGCATTTCGGCAGTCAACAAAATTACATACTCCAGTATTGACATGATAAGTAGCTGGACTTGGTCCCTCTTCTCGTTGAGTTCTAAATCGCTGTGCTTTCATACCGAAACATGCTGGTTCCGGAAGATTAGCATGACATAATACATCAGGCGGTTTTATGGCATCAAAATCTCTTCGCAACCAATGATCTGCTGGACCCGGACTGATATCATAATTTGATTTAGGATTTGGAAACCTTTTAGCTTTTGGTCCTAAAAATTTAAGATATGTGCCTCTGGGTGACATAGGCCTATATGTTGCAGGGCACGGAAGATTTTCTAATATATTTCTTTGTTGGACCATTTCAATAAAACGCAGTTGCCTTGTAGTTTTTCGTTTCAACGCGCGAACTTTTTCTGCACAAATTTCTTCTCTAGTAGGTTCCCTTTCTAGATAATAGTCTGCAGGACCCGGTCTTGCTTCAACATGTTTTTGATCTTTCGCAGTTCTATTACTCCATTTACATCCGCGATAAAAAGCTGTACTCCCTATCACTTCAGTATTATAGAACGGTGGGCAAGCTTCTTTAATCTCCTCCCTCATTCGATATTGACCATTGTCAGATATATCAAAACCACGATCATTTCTTGACGGAGTTGATAAACCTTCATCGAAACCAGATCGAGGCGTGGGGCCTTTAAAAAGTCTTCTTTTAACTTTACTTTGACAAACAAAATCCGATTCTATTTCTTCTCCAGTGGGACATTCACATGGAGATGAAATCCCACATCTGCACAACATTTCTTCCAAATCTTCTGCACTAAACGCTTCATACGGGAATCTTGGCTTTTTGGAAAGCATTGATGCACAATTTTTGAGATTACTAGGCAAACTCTGATCGTAAACGGCTTGAGTCCATATTGTAGCACAGTCTTGCGTTTTACGAGGTAATTTTGAGAGAAAAGGAAATGCATTTTTTTTTGTTTTGACGATAATTTTTGGATTATAAGAACCAGGATCAAGAAGGGTAAAATATTTTGGTTCTGGTGGAAATCGAGCTGCTAAATTGTACGCCATAATTTATAATATGATAATATGGCTCTGCGGGTAATACTACCACTGTAACGTATCTCTAAATAAACACTATCTAAAATAAATTAGTCTAAAATAAATGTGTAACAAACATAGTACAATAAAATTAAGAATAGGCCCAGTAATAATCAGATTCTGAGAAAAACATAGAACTATTAATAAAACATTTTCGTTTAATAAATGTCACCAACTGTCAAGTTTAAGTTTAGCGGTGTAAAAATAGATTGTGAGCATGAAGGGCCATATATATCAAAGACCATGAAATTACTTGTGAAATGGTTTGTACGGTAATGGTTTGGTTCGGCCTGGTTCGGCAATAAAACTATAATATGGGGTAATATTATAGTTTTTATTGCCGAACAATTGCGTTCTGCGCAGTACAGTATTATTAGTTACAACAAAAATTGTAAGATTTGATAAAAATAAAGTAAATTGAAATGAAGTAAATTGAATATACCTACTACTTGTCTTTCAGTTGGCGAATTTGACACCTCAGCTTCTTGTTGGTTGTGACCATGTTGTGACGATCCGATGAGTTAAGCTAGAGTCTGTCAAGCGAGTCTAGTCCCATGAAAAAGGCGGCAAATTCAAAAATCTTTCAGGTGTCAACACTGATATAGCACGCTGAAAACTTATTGATAGAGTCTGTCAAGCGAGTCGAGTCCACAACCCTTTTACTTTAAAATTCAAGTATCAATAAGTTTTCAGCGTGCTATATCAGTGTTGACACCTGAAAGATTTTTGAATTTGCCGCCTTTTTCATGGGACTAGACTCGCTTGACAGACTCTAGCGTTGGTGCTTTTGCACCAGAGATGTGCTATGCTACGTCGCTATGGATGCGTTTGATATCCACCAATCCTCAGCACCAATCATATTCAATGATGTACATGTGGCTCAGCACTGGTGGAAACGGATTCAACTAAGCAAATCTAATAAATAAAGAGAGAAGTCCTGACTGACTGACTGACTGACTGACTGACTCATCAACACCCTGCCCAAACCCTTGAACCTAGAGAGCTGAAATTTTGCACAGAGGTTCCCTTCATAATGTAGACAAGGAATAAGGAAGGATTTTTCGAAATTCAACCCCTAAGGGAGTTAAATAGGGGATGAAAGTTTGTATGGAAAATCGACATTTTCACGCGGGCGAAGCCGCTGGCAAAAGCTAGTTATATATACAATGCTTTACCCAACTGTGATTTATTAAAGACTAGCTTTTGCCCGCGACTTCGTTCGCGTGGAATAGTGACTTCCGGCAGATTTTTGGTTTATCTCGCGGAAAAAAAAAAAAACTATCCTATGTCCTTTCTCAAGTTCCAAACTATGTCTGTACCAAATTTCATCAAAGTCCGTTCAGCCGTTTAGGCGTGAAAGAGTAACAGACAGACAGAGTTACTTTCGCATTTATAATATTATAGTATGGTTTAGTATGGATAGTATGGATGGATGAGAAGGCAACTCTAGTTGGAATTTTAATGGGAGCTCATCGTGGTGCTATTCACAGAAGAGATAAAAGAGGTTAGAAAGGCCTTGTGGGCGGGGCACGCGCGCCGCCTATATGATCAGACGATCATATGTCGACAAAATTTGATTTACTGACCAACAATCGCGCTCATATTGTGACAGCGAACGGAGCTCCGCGAAAAAAAAAGAATTATGCCGTGTTGCGCGATTATTACGCGTCGGAAAAGAAGCCAGGTGTGCAGTGTGACTCGAGAAGGTAAGTCTCTTCATCGGTAAGTCTAAAAACCTTAAAATACAAGTGATATTTGTAATTATTACAATAGTATTATGTAGTTCGCAGACAAAAATGATACAATCGCAAGCAGAAACGAAATTATGTACATTGCTTGCAATACGTGGGTACCATCTTGTACTACGTGGGCGATTGCGCAATGCATTTCGTTCACTGCGAACGTCGCGTGCGACGAGCCAAAGCTTAAATTCTGCCTACTCTTTGCGTTTCGATAGTGTTGTACCAAGTTGTAAATAATGTCGATATTTAGTATGTGTGAATGCATTCAAATGATTATTATGTTATGATTAAAATAACTTTTGTTTATCCCATACTATCAATACCTTATTATTGTTTATTGATTGTTTTTCATCTAAAATTTGTTTTGAGGTTCTAGCCATTTATAAATCGAAACATACATTTTAAATTTTATTTTTAGGTTTCCAACAGATCCAGATATGTTACAGACCTGACTAAAGCTATTTTAGAAAAATATTAGTGTGAGATTGCATTTTATTCTGAAAAATTCGAATTTGAAAGATAGCAAGCGCATGCTATTGCTACTTAATAAATACGTTTTATTTCAAGACAATAATAAAATCTGAATTGAAATTGAATTTCAAGTACTTAATGTTCAATCTTTAATTTTTTATGTGTGAGAGACCAATAAATATTTTGCTTTCTTATTTTCTTTCTTTCTGTCCCGTCCCGAAATTAAAGCAAAAACTGCAAAACTTAAAGTAACAAAACTCAAGTAATTTTATCGATATACATTATCGACCTTTTGGTCACCGTAACATGTATGAGAAATATACGCAAGTGTGAGTGTACGTCAAACGCAATGTTTGCGCTAGTGTGACAACCAGTAGCAAGCTCGCGATCTAAGTGAGTGCGGTTTATTTGTGTGCATAATTCGCGTACTTATTAGCGTCTTGCATGTAGTGGTTACAGAGAGTGGGAGACAAGCGGCGACACGCGTTCTAATACAAATCAGGAACTATTTTCCTTTCTAACCTCTTTTATCAGTTTTATCTCTTCTGTGGTGCTATTAGCTACAGGTACCTACATCTTTGATCGAATAAGACGATTATCAGTCCATCCAATAGCTCCACGCATTGCTCTGGTTATAAGAACGTCGCGCAGTTTTTTTTGGTAACATAACGTAGAGAGTTTGGCCAGAGATCGCACATGATAGAGAGGTGTGGAAAGAGAAAGGGGAGGCCTTTGCTCAGCAGTGGGACACAATGTAGGCTATAAAAAAAAAAAAAAAAAACATAACGTAGTCTAAAAGATGGATCTAGGATGCATCCACGAGGTCTTGTGATTCTCAGCAAGTTGAAAGTTTGTCTCCGAAATTTTTACTGGCCAACTTTCTGGTTGACACAATACTTGCTTTCCGGCACTCCTATCTTTCTGTTTTTTTGTGGTTATTTTTCTCTATTTTAAAAGTATTGTTTTTACGTATTTTTATAACTAACTTTTCATAAAATATTACGGTCGTTGTCTGTCGATGAAGATCGTCCTATAGATCTCTACCCTCCATAGTTCATTGTTTAGTGCCATGACTTTTATAGTTTCTTCATTATAAAGTCGCGTCCCCAATATAGCCGCGTGGCCGTGCCCGAGTGGCCGAGTGCGGACGAGAGCGAGGCCTGAGCCGCGCGGGCTGAAAAGCCTACTGTCTTATTACAGTCAAGTTTCAAAATATTTTTCCTTCATTTTCTGCAATGAAAATGAAAACAATAATTTGCCGTTCTGTTGCAGTGTCGAATATTGAGTTCCAAACTGCACTATTTCGAATGCGTAACATTGATTCATTGGTCTACCCAAAAGATTACTGTCGCAACCATGAAGAATTTATCTATAACTTCATGGTCGCAACTTCACTGAACTTCACTGTCAACTGTCAAACCACTGTGTCAGTCAAACCATTGTCAAACATTGCGTCAAAGTCAAACTGTAAAACTTGACATTCGCTTTTCGCCCGTGATTGGTTTCTACAGATTTTTTTGCAACTTTCTTTCGTTCGAGTTTGGATAATGGCTTGTTGTAGTTACATCTAAAAAGTACATTTATTTTTGAATTTGTATACCGGTAGCAGGTCTAAGAGTGAATAAAGATAATAATGCACTTAGATCATAGCGTTAATATGCGTCAAACATGGGGTTGACCCGTATGAAGCTTTACATTATTTTATTCGGTCTCAACTTACTGCCGTTAGCGTTCGGTGATGAGGAAGGAATAAACATAGATTCTGTGTGTAATTCTACGGTATCCGAGCGAGTTGATTACGAGTTTAATTCAGATGTAGTGAGTAGTGAACATATAATATCGTACAAGGGTTACTTCCCTCGATCGACTCGAGATAACTATGTCAGCGCTGCTTTGAGGAATGCAGGGGTGAGTTATTTATTATAAAAACTGAACAAAAGATTAATAGTAGGCCCAGTAACCATAATCATTAGATTTTCTGTTTTCACTTGTTTTCACTTCTGGTGTTCAATTTATTTCAATAACTAAGACTGCAGATTCTATAATAAATTGGTGGTTGGTGCCCAATAGTTCAATCATGTTTCTTTAGTATAGAATGTCAATGAAATGTAATATTCCACTAGCCCAGAGCCGCCAGACATTACCTAAATTTCGCTAAAACTAAAATAATGCGTTGTTGTCCTTAACTAAAATTAAATCAGACTGCATTGATAATTTTAATTTATCAGGCCATAATATTGAAATTTATGACAGATGTTTGGGTCAGTCTCCTACATAGCCACATTTGAGTTCAGAAAAAAAATTGGAAACCCTCATTGCTTCACCATTGTGTTTGCTTCGCAGACAGCATAACCTGTTTTTAGCCAGTAACTTGTCCCACAACTGCAGCAGCTTTCTCAGACTGCTGCAGGCTTCCGGGAGGGTTATTGGGGATCGTAGAGTTTGTGCCCTGTGATCATCCACGCTCCTGCTCTCTAGGAGTATGTGCCGTGGCTTTTCTTCGCCTCCATGCATCCTCTACACAGTGGGCTATTTCTTTATATGATTTCACAGATTTTGTCCCTATTATGTTTGATCAGTTTGCCGGTAAACTTCATTAATGCCGCCGGAACTGCATCTTTTGTTTGCCTACAGCCTTCACTGTTGCTCCATTCGGTGAGGTGTTTTTCTGTGGCTCTTAAAGGCAGCCATGTTTTTATTAGGACCTGGGGTATTGGCAGTAGTGGTTCTGGTCCAAATACTGTATCCTTTGAGCCCCTCTTGGCCAGGTCATCTGCTGCATCATTACCCAGCGAGTTGCTGTGTCACAGCACACAGCAACTCGCTGGGTATTCCTGTTTGCAATGGATTGGAGTGCATTATGGCATTCCAGTATTTAGTAGTTTAGTTTAATGGGGCTTTTATCCGCACTTAGTGCTTGGCCAGACTGGCAGCGCGGTGCGGGGAGCGGCGCGGGTGCGGGAACGCGCGCGATTTGCCTGTCCGCAGAGAACCGCGATTTCTTTCCGAGTGTTGTCGCGTCCAACTGTCCGTCCAGTGTTTGTCAAAATATAATATGGATGACGAAGACTTGTTTTTATTGGAAAATTCTTACTTTAAATGGCAAATGCTAAAAGTGAAAAATGGAGTTAATAAAATTAATTTAACCAGAGAAAATGAAGGAGAATTTTACACACTGTAAAAGTTTTTTGAATATACAAGAATGTCAATGGATACGTTTGACTACATATTACAAAATATAGAAAATTATATTATAAAAAATATAATTGAAAAGTATTCATTCGAGATTACATCATTTCAAAATTGCACACAGGTTGTGCATCTCTGACTCGCTGTGACGTCACACTCAGCGCAGAGTATGAGCATTAGGTCCGATCTCTGTGGTATGAATGCTAAATCCAAAAAAAAAAATTTTTTGGTAAGAATTTTAAAATTCGGTTATTTTAATTAGTTGGATACTTCTATAAATAATTATAAATAATTGGATTAATTTCTTAAGCTTTAACTTATAAAAGTTAAAGCTAAATAAATAAATCCAATTTATCTGGTTATCTGGCGCAGACTAAAGTTTGAGATACGCCGCTCCCGCGCGGTTTATCGCTTGCCGCCCCGCGCACTCACTGCGGCCACTTGTATGAACGAGCTATGGTATGGCACGAGTTGCCCGCGCGCTCCCCGCGGAAAGTAGCCCGCGCCGCTTCCCGCGGCCGCGTGCCCACTATGGACACTCAAATGAAGTTCCATACGTTTAAGTTTGTCGCGCCGCGCCCGCCCCGCGCCCGCGTTTGCAGTCTGGCCAAGCACTTAGCCTCATGATTGGGCCATTGTGCGTGATGTTTTAAGAATACCTACTCCAAACAATATAGGGCGTCCCAGAATTTTACCAGCCTTCCCAGACTGCTGCAGGCTTACGGGAGAGTTAATGGGGATTGTAGACTTTGTGCCCAGTGAACTGCCATGCTCCTGCACTCTTGGAGCACGTGCCGTGGCGTTTCTTCCGCCTCCATGCATCCTCTACACAGTGAGCTGTCTGTTACACCTATGTTATGTAGATGTTTGTTTAGGGAACAGTGACCCGTTAAAATTACTATGATTTTACAGAGTTTGTCCCTTTTAAGTTTGATGAGATTGCGAGTAAACTTCATTGATGCCGCCAGAACTGCATCTTTTGTTTGCCTGCAACCTTCACTGTCTCCATTCGGTGAGGTGTTTTTCTGTGGTTCTTGAACGCAGCCATGTTTTTATTTGGGCCAAGAGAGGCCCAAGCGATACAGTACTTGGACCGGAACCACTACTGCCCATACCTCAGGGCAGTAGTGGTTCCGGTCCAAGTACTGTATCGCTTGGGCCTCTCTTGGCCAGCTCATTTGCTGCGTCGTTACCCAGCGAGTTGTTGTGTCTTTTTATCCATTGCAGGGTTACTCTAGTGGTTGCAATAGATTGGAGTGCATTGTGGCATTCCAGTATTAGGACAGAGGTAATTGTGTTGTTTTTTAGGGCTTGAAGCACCGATGCACTGTTTGAGATGATCTTTATTTTAAAATCTCTGACCTCTCTGGCTGCAACTGCTTGCGCCGCTCTGGTGATACCGACACATTCGGCTTGGAAGATTGTGTTTAATTTATCTAGGGTATTGGATATTGAAATGTTGAGAACATTCGAAAAGACGCTGTACCAAATGAGGTCTTGGAGCCGTCCGTATATAACCTAACTAACTTCATTGATGCCAGAGCTATCTACTGCTTCCACAGTGAGTTGAATGTCGTAACTTCTATCGAACATCACAACATGAGCATGTTGACATGAAGTTTTATCAGTGGGGGCCTCAAGGAGTGATAATATTTCGTTCAGAATCCCCTGCAAAACTTTTAAGTGTGTTGTTTCTGTATTTACTTTCCATAGTCCGTTTGATCTTAGTCTTAAGGCAGTAGCCTGAGCTTCCTCTTTTATGACCAGATACAGAGGTCTTAAATTCAAAAGATACTCATATACTAGATACTCATAGAATTTGTTCTTGTGCATCTAGTAGCTGCTAAACTAGCTAAGCGTTGCAGAATCTGGAGTTTCGCTCTCATCATGGTTAGCTGAGTTCTGGGCCACCATACAACTGATCGGTAGATAATAGAAGGTCTGATGACTGACGTGTATAGCCAGAGTGTAATATCTCTTACCAACTAGTCTTATATAAGTACTGATTTAAAGCTATACAGGCCTTCCTTGTTTTAGCCTTTAAGTGACTCGCCCAGTTTAATTTGTTATCAAGAATTACGCCCAGATATTTTACTTGCATTGATAGGGAGAGTCTAGTGTTGAAAAGCTTTGGTAGTTGTAATTCTGGTAACTTCCTTTTGTTGGTAAAAAGGATAAGTTCTGTTTTCTTGGGATAGTAGTGTATCCTCTGTCATTCAGTTTCTTTGAGGCTGTCCACTACTATGTTCCAGAGAAGTGGAGATAGAACGTCTCCCTGGAGGCATCCTCTTACTACCTTGGCTACAATCAGTGATAGGCTATAAGCAAATTTTTTGTGTTCATATGATTTCATGCTGAGCGTGAACTCCCATGAGTGCAACTGCTCCTTATCGATTGACAGTGATTGACTAGATTTAGTCCAGTTGTAGAATAATGTGTCGTTTTAGACAAGTTTCGCACTTGTTCTGTGTTAGCCCAGCTGCTAGATTATTAGTGGTCCTCGGTTTTAATACAGTTTTTTAATGATTAAGAACAGCCTTGAGATAGCAGGCTGATCTAATAAACTTATGGCAAAAATAATCTTATACTAAAAACAATCTGATATAATAACTAAATTAGTTCCATGAAAGCAAATTCATGTTTCATTAGCCTAGGTTATGATAGTAATTCTTAATTCATGTTTACAATAATCTGTTCCTTTCAAAATCATTGATATGAGATAATTTAAATGGATATTTAAGAGTGTCTTGTAATATTAGTCTAAACTAAAGTTGATTGATTATTTGATAATTAATGATGAAATCATGACAATGAAACTTGCCCATTTCGTATCAATAGAATTGATAGGAATTTATTAGTTACTTATTGCATGTTCTAGAACTTAAACAAAGCAAACGAAAGAGCTGTCCTAGTTGCTACCTAATGGTCGGACAAAATTTGAGTTGTCAACTCGTAAAGAAGAAGAATTGATAAACTTCCATGCCACGTACTATATCGATCAAAAGTGGATAAGCAACCGCACAAAGAAACAGCTTGACGTGTAGTTTGACTTACGACCTTCTACTTCTAAGAAAATAAACATTGTCGTCCACAAATGATTGTTGTTCATAATTTCAACGCATAGATTAACAGTCCAGATGGCCTAGTGGTTGATGCGTGCGGATAGATTATGCGCCAACCAGAAAGTCGTGCGTTCTAATCTCACTCTGTTGCTTTTGGACTTTTTGTAAGTTTTTACTCGATTGGAAGTAATGAAACATATCTTGTTCGCTTTGTTCACACATTTCGTAAAGTTTGAAAGGTAGATCATAAAAAAATAAGTAAAGAATTATAATTTCTGTGAGTTAGACATAAGTTTTATGAATATTCAACTTGATCGGAATGATAGTTGTCGTTTGGTTGTAGTTATTGGTTAGTGACGTGTGGTTTAACATTTAGCGACATTGTTGTTGGTATTTTTCAAAATGCAGGCAAATATTGATATTGAAACGAGAGCGACTATTGTTGCGCTGCATAAAAGTGGTCTTAATACTTAGAACACAAATAGCTGGAGAAACCGGACTGAATGTGAGTATTATATTTAAGATTTGTAACTTAAACTTATAGTAGAAATTACGACTACATGTTATTATGTAGTGACATTGATTGTTTTTTTTTAAATTCAATTATGAATCCTAAAAGATAAATAATTAGTGTTTTTTTTTAATGTTTAAATGCAGAGTAATTGAAATCTTAAGTATATTGTTATAGCCGCCTAACATCACTTCTTTTTTGTTTTAGAAGAATACTGTTAGTCTCTGAATCAAAAGATACGAGGAAGAGGATCGCCTTGCTAATCGACAGTGAAGTGGAGCGCCGTCGCTTATTAGCGATACGCAGCGACGGCGGCGAAGACATAATTGTGGTGGACGAGTATGATACAAATGGTTTCACACTTATGGGACGCTTTATGGAATTATTTGTTACCTCATCGCAAACTATTCTCTGTGCCCTCCAAGCTAGAGGCTTGCATCACAGAAGATCTGCTAAAAAGCCCTTCCTGACAAATAGGCATAAACAAGAATGATTACGTTTCGCATGGGAGTATTTAGATTTTTATTGGAATACTAACATATTTTCAGATGAAAAGACTTTTAAATCAAGTGCCTTGATAAAAAAATATAAATATAACAAATTGAGTTTGAGTTTATTAAAATGCGTAAATGTTTTGGGTTTAATAATATGTTAATGTTTTAATAACATATTTAATGATAATAACTTATCCATAATTATTTACTAATCTTAAATTGAGGTTTAGTTTCAATTTTCTTTTCTTCAAGAAAATGAACAATTAAGCTATAACCTCAATACGACATTTATTGTGACGTTAAATAAAAAAGCAGGTTCATAGTCTAAATCATAATTATTAGTTATATAAGTGGGTATCATCAAATAAATTTCTGTGATAAAATAATCTTTTCCTTGTTAAGAATTGACTTAGTGGGTATACATATAATGAAAAATGTTATGAACGATTACAAGAGAACTGTTTTTATCTAGGTAGGGTTTGACGTCACAATTCTCATGATTGTTAATTAAGTAGTTAATTTTATAAATAAATAGAACGAATAAAACATTGTCTTGTCATTAAGCACGACTATTTTTTCACCTTACCACCCAATACCGAAATGATAACATAATCACATAAATAGTTAAATAATAATACGTTGGGTTTTTAACCAATATATTTAACTTTTTATATAAAATAAAGTATTTTAATGGATTTACGATTACAAAAAAAAATTGTTTACAAAAGCATCACAAACGCTGAGTGAGATTTGAACTCAGACCTCATTGATCGTAAATCCACTGCTTAGCCCTAACAGCTATCAACACTTGTAAGCAGGGACTGAATTACCCAAAAATTACGGTACCTTTAAATTTCGGTATGACGTCATACGGGTTACCGAAATATTGCGATACCGTTATTTTTTCCGGTAGTTAAATTCTGAGTCTGGAAATGCATACCGGTATATTTCGGTAGAAGTACCGTAACCGTTATAAATGTATCGGTAGCGGTACCTAAACCTTAATAAATAGGGGTTTGCTTTGACGCACCGCCTCGCCACTCTGTCTGTCGTTCACTTGCCGATTGTTGCACATTATTATATTATAAACTACATACGCAAGTTCTAACGTCTTCCACCGCACACACGCGCGCCGCGCATGCATTTTGGTACAGAAATCGTTTAAGGGTTAAATAACGGTATAGCCCAACCTTTATTTATAAAGGTACCGGTATAGCTCAACCTTTTTTTTAAACCGGTACCGGTATATTTTTGAGGTATCTTAACCTTTAACCGTAACCGCTTTCAGTCCCTGCTTGTAAGATACACGCGAATTTTAGCAATACATTACAATGCTTTTGCTGCGTGTATAGCGAAAGAGACGGAAATATATTTTGTTGTGCTATGTCGTGGAGTGCGACGCCCGACGCGACCACGCCGACGACACACGATAGCGGGCGATCTCCGTGGCTGTGGTGTGCGTACTGTATCGAGACCACTTACATATACAAACGCATGGACGCTCGCCCGTGCGTTCACAGCAATACAATCCTTAGCATGCCTATGCACTTGTCGCCCCTTACTGTACATTTAAGTGTTCTGCAAATCCTTCCATAGTGCTAATTTTCGTTATAATAAAAGGAACTTATTTGCAAAGTTTCATCCTACTACATGTAGTGGTTTATATTGTGCGTTGTCTGATTGTAATGAATGTATGTAAGTTTTTAATGAAATAGATAAAAGTTGTTATAAAAGTGTTAAATTGAAGTAAAACTGGATTGTTTCAGGTATCAAACTGGACGCTGCTGCGACGTAACAATCCTGCGAAAGAGTATCCCAGTGACTTTGATGTGATAATTCTTGAAGATGGCGGGCGAAAAGCACTGGATGCTCTTAAAGACCACCCTGCAATTCGACGCGTTACGGCGCAGCGGCAGGTCACACGTACCATCAAGTACATTCCTGAGGTAATAGAATAATCCCCTCAGCACCCTGGGTATGGTTGCCATTTCGGTATTTCAAAACTCCAGACTAAAAGCTGGATTTGCAAAAAAGTCTAGAAATGGTCTACTTAATTATTTTTACGTACGGTAGTAATTTATAGTGTTTTACTTTTGAAAAAAAATCTCCTCATTCAAACAGAGAGCCACAAAGCCAGATAAAGCAAGAGCCATACCCGGGGGTAAACATGGCAGATCGTAATTTGGAAAGAGCCTCTCAATATAGTCATTTGGTGTTTTTAAACTTGTTGCGCCAGAAACACAGTGCCAAAATGCGACAGACTCAATAGTTTTTTTTTAAATTAAATGTGTCCTGAAATAGTTACCGCATAAAAGTATTGATATCAAAGTACCTACCTACTTTTAAATCACAGCTGTGTTCAATTATTCTTAGTCAGTGTGAGTGTGAAACACCAGCGGTTGTTCTACTCTTATTGTATGTAATATAGGATGATTGCGGGCCAGCTGGTTGCTTGTACGCGAGCTGGCGCAACCATCGCGGTCGAGGCCTGCACTCCTTGCGGCAGCCGCGAGAGGTGAGCAATCTTCATAATGTTTCATTTATTAGTACATTTACCTTAGACGCTGCACCTTGTCGGGGCTGCGGGTTATTCGAGAGAGGTACCGCGGCCTCGGCACAAAGGGATAAGAAGGAACATGGTAGTTTTTAGTCAGTAGAAGTCTGACACTCCCTACCGCTCTGCCCAGAGCGGGAGGAGTGATTTGATAATTGCCCATCCCCAAAAAAAAGGCCTACTTGCATCACAAATCATTGAACACGCTTAACGAATTTCAAACATCGATTGTTCTGTTTCCGTCAATCGTTAAACGATTTATAAAACGAAATGACAGACAAAGTGAGTTTAAAAATACACAGTCATTACATGCATGAGCGATTCGTAGTGCAAGGGAGCTTCAAAGTATCCCTAATAAATGACCTTACTAAGTAATTCTTGAAGGAGACCACTTAAAATGGTTTCGCATCGGCTGGTAAGACAAGACATTGGGTTGTTTTACAATATAAATATATTATAATGCCTGGTTTCACTAACGTTAAGTAATGCCCCAGTATATTTCTATCACTTGGCTCAGCACCAACAGGACAATTGAAACTATTTAGGTGTTGTGTGTTACTTAGTATTAGTGTGAACCGGCAGTGATGTGTGTGTGTGTGAATTTGTATAATTTCTTAGCAGAATGGTGGCTACCAGTCACGGAAGTTATTGCGGACTGTGCCACGTCAAATAACATCGGTGTTAAAGGCAGACCTTCTGTGGTCTCTTGGTGTGACTGGTGAGTACCCCAAGTAACTATTTATTGCGTAGTACAAACAAACTAATAAGTATTTGTTTCGATTAAAATTCATTGCCAGTTTGCCACCGTGCATTAATTTTATTACTTCATCGTAAGTACGTCGTACCTAATTGTGGCGCTGTTTACACCGCTATAATGAATATTTAATCATTTTTACAAATCTCGTAATTTGCTATCAGGTGAGGGTATAAAAGTAGCAGTATTCGACACGGGGCTGGCTCGAAACCATCCGCACTTCGGGCGAGTTCGGGAACGTACTGACTGGACGGGGGAGAACACCTTGGACGATGCCCTGGGCCACGGGACCTTTGTGGCCGGCGTCATCGCCTCCCGGTCTGACTGCCTCGGGTTTGCTCCAGATGCGGATCTCCACATTTTCCGGGTCTTCACTGATAATCAGGTATGTTGTCTTAGATAAACAAGATTTTGTAATTGTCACGCGAAATTAGTATTGACGTCACTGAGGGAACGCTAGGCCATTATTTATCACAGCCAAGCAAAACAAAATTAGCCTTTTTCATATTGCAAGCCTCCTCTATGTAAGAAAGATACTTATAATGATATCTTCTACGAAAATCTTTCTAAAAAAAACAAAGGTGAGACGGAATTAATTAATGATTCATTTAATTTTTGAACAACTTATTCATGCATGACATTACGTCAAGTAAGTACCTTCTTTATAATCAGCGATAAAATAGAAAATACTTCATAAAATTGACAAATACATACACAAACAATTATAACTTAAAGAAATGGACGGAAGTGGAGTCAAGGATTGATGTGTCGGCGTGATTTAATTAATTAATTTGATAAGATAACAGTTAAGACAATTTTGTGAACTGTCGAATATGAGCGCTACAAAGTTCAGCTAGCTTGATATAACTGTTATGATAAAGAGATATGCTTATTGCTTGTGTTTAATTAAATATTACTTTTTAGAATATTTAATTTGTCAAGTGTCATAAAAAAAACACTAAAACGTTTACGAGATTTACATACTTACTTAAACACATATTTCTTGTGATGTATGAAATTTTTATTTTATTGATTGAAAAATATTCATCTGCTCGATAAGATTAAGGCAATGAGTATGGTTGAATTAATCATCATCACTCACAGCCCGACTTCAAACACTGCTGGGTATACATAGGCCTCTCTTTGCTTGTGCAAGTTCTTGAGACCACAATCAAATACATTTTAATGGCAATGAGATTGTGAATATGTTATGCCATTACTTTTAGTTTTGGATGGTGGGAAATCATCAAATGACTCCTCCCGCTCTGGGCAGACCGGTACTTAATGTCAGACTTCTACTGATTAAAAACCACCCATGTTCCTTCTTAGCTCTTTGTACCGAGTCCGCGGTATCATTTTCGAACAACCGCAGCCCCGACCTTCCTGGCTATGTATTCTTTAATTTTATATCATTAAGCCAATTTCCCCTACTACCTTTTATTTTCTTGTAAGATAAAGTTCGAAGAGCTCGTGGCTAAGCAATAACAACTGCTCAGGTCGATCTTCAATTTAAGCCCCATTTGCCTGGGTTGGTCTGTGGATGGGTGACCACCCATTACATAACGAGTTTCCTCTGTGTCTCGTAAAACACGCTATGCCGTTGGTCCCACTCCTAACTGTCTTTGTAGATCTTTGACAAAACACGCTATACCGTTGGTCCCACTCCTAACTGTCTTTGTAGATCTTTGACAAAACACGCTATGCCGTTGGTCCCACTCCTATCTGTCTTTGTAGATCTTTGACAAAACACGCTATGCCGTTGATCCCACTCCTAACTGTCTTTGTAGATCTTTGACAAAACACGCTATACCGTTGGTCCCACTCCTAACTGTCTTTGTAGATCTTTGACAAAACACGCTATACCGTTGGTCCCACTCCTAACTGTCTTTGTAGATCTTTGACAAAACACGCTATGCCGTTGGTCCCACTCCTATCTGTCTTTGTAGATCTTTGACAAAACACGCTATACCGTTGGTCCCACTCCTAATTGTCTTTGTAGATCTTTGACAAAACACGCTATGGCGTTGGTCCCACTCCTAACTGTCTTTGTAGATCTTTGACAAAACACGCTATACCGTTGGTCCCACTCCTAACTGTCTTTGTAGATCTTTGACAAAACACGCTATGCCGTTGGTCCCACTCCTAACTGTCTTTGTAGATCTTTGACAAAACACGCTATACCGTTGGTCCCACTCCTAACTGTCTTTGTAGATCTTGGACAAAACACGCTATACCGTTGGTCCCACTCCTAACTGTCTTTGTAGATCTTTGACAAAACACGCTATTCCGTTGGTCCCACTCCTAACTGTCTTTGTAGATCTTTGACAAAACACGCTATGCCGTTGGTCCCACTCCTAACTGTCTTTGTAGGTCTTTGACAAACGTTACAGGTAGTCATCCGTGACCCGAAAGTCTGAGAACCAGTCTTACCAAAGGGTATCGTATTTGCCAGTACTAACTGAGTTGTGGAGTTTAGATAAACAGTCGCTCCATCCATGTATATGTTACGGCTAATACCCGAAGTGCGGCTACACCTAGTTTTAGCCGGTTAGAACTAGGTGTAGCCACTTACTCTTGGTTAAACCTAGTACGAGCCGATGGTTTTCGGGTAAAATTAGGTCTATCCTCGCATATGTACTCCATGACGCGCGCTCGCTTCGCTCGCGTATATATATAACACTAATGTCTTCTGTCCCCGAAGTGCCGGGCCTCCGCCGGCCTCCTTCGTCGGCCTACGGCGCGGTGCCCATGCCGCCCATAAAGTCATACTGCCGCGAGACGGTCGTGATATCGGATAGACCTAGTTTTATCCAACAGGAAATGGCCGAACCTAGTTGTAGCCGGCATGATTGAAGGATAGACCTAGTTTTTTCCGAAAACAATCGGCTCGTACTAGGTTTAACCAAGAGTAAGTGGCTACACCTAGTTCTAACCGGCTAAAACTAGGTGCAGCCGCACTTCGGGTATTAGCCGTGACATATACATACAGATGCATCCGGTTAGACTGGAAGCCGACCCTAACATAGTTGGAAAAATGCTAGCCAGGTGATGAAATAATATTTATTAATGTTTTCTCTTCACCTCCAAATAAGCACTAAATTAAATTCAATTACACTTTAATAGTTTACTCATCATCGTTTCCAATGTAACGTATCCAATATAGTCATACAATCGAGTTTCAAGTGTTCATAATTATCTAATATATAAAATTCTCGTGTCACAGTTTTCGATGCCAAACTCCTCCGAAACGGCTTGACCGATTTTGATGAAATTTTTTGTGCGTATCGGGTATCTATGAGAATCGGCCAACATCTATTTTTCATCTTTTTTTTTTTTTTCTGAATTTTTTTATATGGCAAAACAACGTTTGCCGGGGTCAGCTAGTATAATACATAATTGGCCCTTCAGAAACATGTATACTGGGTTATAAACTTTCTAAGCCGCTAAAGGGAATAAAATATCGAATGTACAATATTTATTAAAAGGACTGACTCGAGCTAATGCCTCGGTGAGGTGGTTCTGGGCTAGATTCCCAGTTTGGGCAAAGTTGTCGGGTTTTTGAGAAGTTTCTAATTAACAGTCTGAATTCACGATTTGTGCCCTGTTGATGGCAATTGAATTATGCCTATAAAACTTGAGTAGTGTGGATGGTACCTTATAAGGTACCCGTGTTCCCCCTTCAGGTATTGCAGGCGTGATGTATGATTAAAAGTAAGTATATATGATATATCCAGGTGTCATACACGTCGTGGTTCCTGGATGCGTTCAACTATGCCATTATGCGTAAGATTGATGTGCTGAACCTGAGCATAGGAGGACCAGACTTCATGGATCACCCGTTTGTCGATAAAGTGTGGGAGCTGAGTGCTAACAAGGTCAGTATTTTTTTTTTGATGTAATATCAGTTTATGTTAACAAAATGGTGTTTTACTTATTTTAATTTTTTTGTACTCTACCACAGTGCAGTCCTTTTTGATCCACAAGTTGACTGATAGAGAATTCCTCCTGGCATTAAGTCCGCCTATGTACCACTCTTGTACATGAAGTTCAAATAAATAAAACTATTACTTGTACCGCCACTTCTTATACAAGTATTACTTTAATGTCAATCTTCTAGCTTCTCTAGAGCTACTAGTTTTCATTTCTAATCCTCGATCCGATGTCTCCGAAAATATCCTTAGCTATTCCTTACATTATATACTAAATAGGTAGCCGTTTCCTCTATGGCCATTCTTCTACTAGCCATTGTTAACGGTAGTGCGATTGATATCAATTAAACGCTAAAGAATGGCTACTTTTAGGGTTCCGTACCTCAAAAGGAAAAAACGGAACCCTTATAGGATCACTTTGTTGTCCGTCTGTCTGTCTGTCTGTCAAGACCTTTTTTCTCAGGAACGCGTGGAGGTATCAAGCTGAAATTCATATCAAATACTCAAGTCTATGGTCTCTTGGAGCTGTGAAAAAATCAAACTTCTAAGTCAACGCGATCAAAAGATACTCCCGTTTATGCCGCAAATTTTCGACACTCGCAAGGGAATCAAAACCTACAGGGTACTTCCCGTGAACTCAGAATCTTGAAATTTGGTACGAAGCAACGTCTTATAGCATAGATAAAGGAATAATTACGAAAACCATAAATTATTAGTTACATCAAGATACTCCCGTTTATGCCGCAAATTTTCGACACTCGCAAGGGAATCAAAACCTACAGGGTACTTCCCGTGAACTCAGAATCTTGAAATTTGGTACGAAGCAACGTCTTATAGCATAGATAAAGGAATAATTACGAAAACCATAAATTTTTAGTTACATCACATAATATATTTTTTTTACGGAACCCTCGGTGCGCGAGTCCGACTCGCACTTGGCCGGTTTTTTTTTGTGGCTAGGTTAACAGTAGTTTTGTCCGTTGTTGACAGTACTTACATTTTTATTCATCGTTGTAACCTACAGAATATGTACAGTCATGCTTCGCGGCTTGCGACATCAATTTACTAACAGTTTATTAATTCTGTGATTAAACAAACAATCGACTAAGCAAAAACGATTAAATGCGTGTAGTTTTGAGTTTCACGATAATACCGAGTAACTTGTACTCGCCACATAGGTGAGATAATCTTGTTAGACACGTAGGTGTACTTAAAGTTGGATCCACATCGATATGACTTTTTGTAAGGCAAAATTATAACATAAAGTATACCTTACTATAACTTATTATCATCCGCTGTTGCCCGCTTAAACAAAAAATGTATTTTCAAACGATGCTCTACAAAAACTCACTTTGATTATAACGCAACTTAGGATGCTTCAAGATTAAGGCCAATCAGCATTGACTAGCCTATTGATTGCCAAAAGCCAATCCTTTGTACATTGATGTTCGGACTGGCCAAAGATGACCATTCGGAACTTCTCATACACTACACTGGATCTGTCGCTGCTGTACTCAGAGATGTTGAATGATTACTTAAGCCGCCCCTTAGTAAAGATTTGACATACAAAACCTTCACGAAACTGTTAAAACCTCTACTAAAGGACGGCTTAAGTAATCATTAGATATCTCCGAGTACGGCAAGTTCTACAACTTTTGTTGTAACTGAAACTAAAACAAATCCTCCTTCTAGGTGATAATGGTGTCGGCGATAGGCAACGATGGCCCCTTATACGGGACCCTAAACAACCCAGCAGACCAGATGGATGTCATTGGGGTAGGCGGAATTGGCTTCGATGATCGAATTGCCAAGTTTTCATCCCGAGGCATGACTACCTGGGAACTGCCGCAAGTGAGTACTTAGAACGAACAATATGACTTAAATCCCGTTTTTTTGGGGAGTTGGGAAATCATCTAATAACGCCTCCCGCTCTTGGGGGAGCGGATGGGAATGTCAGACTTCTACTGACCTAAAACCACCCATGTTCTTTCTTAGCCCTTGTGCCGAGACCGCGATATATCTTTCGAAAAACCCGCAGCCCCGACGGGATGACTTATATCCCTACCACAGGAATTAGGTTAAAAAAGGTCCCTGTTTGAGTTAACAATAGTGAATCAAATATAAGCACGTGAATAGCACTGCAAAACTGTCTGACCACTAAAACGAGACTTCCTAATTTCTACTTTGAACAATCGCAGTTCCTATTTTTAACTGAAAATTGGGCCGTTATATTTTCCTTTACGATTTCCTTAAGATTACATAAACTAATTCTCGTACATGAATACGGAAAGAAATACAAGAGTTTTTATAAAAACGACGCAATAATTACGCGTATCAAGCGTTATGCGGCTCTGTTTTTATTATGTTTTAAAACTGTTTATTTTTAGATATGTTTACAAGTCGTTTCGTATCATACGTCACGCTTGCATCTCTTAATAAACAAAACTGTATGTACTCATAAGACTACTAGGCCCTTTTTGAAAAATCGAACGTGGGTTTTTTTAGGGTTGTCATGTAAAATTTTGAATACAGATATATTCCAAGCGACAACCTTGACTTACGAGTAATCTGTTAGCCATTTTTGTTGAGTTTGAATATCCTCAGATATGCTCTGTCTTGGGCAAGAGGGTTGTCTGACTCTAACCGCCGAAAACCCACTTTTCCTACTACTACTACCATGTGTCGAGGGCCCGGGAGATACAAGTACATTTGCGCGCACACCCGACTGGTATCGCCCCATCACCAAGTGCGGCTAGCGACCACACGTTCTCCATGAAGGCAAGCTGGGGCCATTGTGCACCATCTCTGAGCCTGGCTGGTTTGTTCTAGGGTTATGGGCGCATGAAACCGGATATCGTGACTTACGGAAGCGGAGTGAGTGGCTCAAGTGTGACCGGAGGATGTCGCTCACTCAGTGGTACGTATGTCATCATCATCATCATCAAATTCCTGTCCTTATTGCATGTTACTTGGCGTCGGCGCAACACGTTCATTTCTTCCATTCTCCGGCGACAACCGTTACGCTATCATTTACCTTTTTCTTTCAAATCATTCTTCACACAATCCATCCATCTTTCCGATAGTCTTCCTCTCCCTCTCCATCCATTAACAATTATTTTCATCACTCTTTTTATCGGATCGTATTTATATACTAATATTATAAATAGGTAAATGTTGTATGCTCTTAAATAAGGGTAATCTTCGAAAATACTGAATATTCTCTACTCTACTTTATCCCCAAGTGTCAGTGGCGTAAAACAAGCAAATATTTCAATTTTAACGTGTGAAAATGACCGTCAAATAACGCGAACGAAGCCGCGGGCAATAGCTAATTTTAAATAAATAGACCCACTGAAAGCATAAAGCTAAAATTGTTCCTAATCAAATTACTGTTGCACAAGTAATTATCTGTTTGTCTTTGCGTTGGGTTTTCAGCTTTAACCATTGAACCAAATACGAAGCCTGGGACCTAGAAAAAGACATTAGGCTTCATTTCAGTCTAGATATTTGTAGTGAAAGTACCTATATATACAAAATACACGTTATTATTATTTCAAAAGCTTCAAATGTAAGAAATAGAAGTAGCTCTAGCCTCCTTATACTATCTGTCTTTATTAACGATAGTGTCACTCTCAATGTGTATTATGAAAACATACTTCTTAATCAATTTCGTTCACGCAGCCGAACCGCACAGGTCATTCACCCGCAATCATAACAACTTTTTATCTTGTTGGCGTAGTCGTTAATATTCCATGGTTCCTCTCTTTAATTGACATTTGTTATATGGGACATTATCTTCCTTAATTCACGTCATATGACAAAATCGAAAAATTTATAAAATGGAAGAAAATTAATTAATTAATTATTTATTTATTTATGGGTGCTAATTAAACCGGCTTCTTTTTAATAGCATTATTTGCATCTAAAAATCTAACTTGCCTTCTAAATTACTAAGTCAGCCACAATTAACGAGCATCTAAATAATACTATCTTAGCCACAAGTTATCTTTTTTAAAGCCACTCTAAATACAACTCAGCATCGTGATTATTTTTTAGCATCTAAATTTGTAACATGGATTCAAACAGTAAACTTCTAAAATATTAAAATATGGCATCAAAAAAATATTCAATTAGCTTCTAATTTATTAACTCAGTACGTTTAAATTATAACTCATGCCACATTAACTGAGCATCAAAATTTAATTAAAATTGTCATCAAATATTATATTATAGCCACTAATAGTATGTATAAACTCCTGTCGTGTCATCGAAAGGCTTAAATATAGAAGTTCAAAGTACTTAATGACCTAAATATTGAAGTTCAGAGTATCGAATGTCCTAAAGATCGATTTTATTTACATGTTGTGCTACAAAAGTTATCGACAGAATCGCTTCAGAACTTCATTTTTATCGGAAAACTGGACAATAAATTGTGAAAACATTTCTGCAAGCAACTCGGAAGTAGCGCTCGCCGGCCGCTGCCGCGGCACCGCTCGCTTCGCTCGCCGGCCGCTGCCGCGGCACCGCTCGCTTCGCTCGCTCGGCTCGCGCGCGTTTGGTCACAGTTTTAACCTAACCTAACCTAACCTATTTCCCTCAGTTTACAATAACGAATCATACAATCTGCCTGTGACTAGTCAATTATACAATGGTTAAAACATTTCTTTGACTAATAGGTATTCTTAACGTAAATATAATAATCTAAAGTGTATCAAAAGTTGACATTTCATATTATAATATACGTTGGCGCTCTCTGATTGGTGCAAATGGCCGGTCGCTGTCGTCTCGCGCGCTCGCGCCAAATCTTTCTGTTGCTATTTTCACGATAAAAGAATGTGATGTATTATTTTACATGCGAAGTTATAATATATGATGTTGACTACGGTCGCTTCATTTATATTTTTTGAGGGCCTTGTGTTGAAGCTGTAAAATGTAAAATGGTGGTGAGATATAAATTCCGTGGCTGAGTTAGTAAATTAGGTGCCTATGTATAAATAACAAGGACAAGTTAATATAAATGTTGATCGTCACTTGATGCTTTTTATAGAATATTTAGTGGGCGTTGTAAAGAAGACGAATTAGTATATTAGAGGCTATATAATTTTCCCGTGGCTTAGTTATAAAATTAGAAGTTTGATCCTGTGGCCAATTAAAAAAACTGCGGCTCGATTAATTATTTCTCTTTATTTATTTATTTAAACTTCATGCACAGGAGTGGTACATAGGCGGACTTAATGCCACAAGGCATTCTCTACCAGTCAACCTTAGTTAGTTAATTAATTCATCATCTGCCTAGCCTTTTCACAACTATGTTGGGGTCGACTTCCTGTCTTACCGGATGCATCTGAATACCAGTATTTTACATGAAGCGACTGTCAATCTGACCTCCACAGCCCAGTTAGTACTTGGTAATATAGGCTCTTAGTAAGACTGGTTGTCAGACCTGCTACTGACAAAGATCAACATAAAAAAATGGTTCTTTTAAATGGAATAGGAAAACTGAATTCAAGATTTTCTCGAACTGCGATTGATGATCGATCAATTCTATGTATAGTCGACCAAGAAATTGGTTTACCACTTTTGATGACATCTCCCAGTAACATAATTATTCGCTAAGGATGACAGATTGACAGATTCTGACGCGAAAATAGCACTTGATGTTTTGTACGTGCAAATGATATTCAACCTTAGAGTGGTAAACCAATTTCTTGGTCGACTATACGTGCCAAGTTTGACTTAAAAAAATGCTTTAATAGAAATTAATGTATTGATTTTGACCTTAGGTACATCAGTAGCATCGCCCGTAGTAGCTGGAGCCATAGCTCTGTTGGCAAGCGGCGTGCCCCGACATAACCTAACCCCGGCAGCGGTGAAGCAGGCTCTATGTATGACGGCGCTGCGACTGCCCGGCCCAAACATGTTCGAACAAGGCCACGGGAAACTGGACCTTATTAGTGCTTACCAGGTACAGTAACCTACAAAATCTGACCGGTACCAACTGACTTCCTAATAATTAACAAAAGTACCCTTGACGAAACTGAAAGGCACTTTGTTATCCCCGTCATTGCGATCTCTTTTTTATTCTGTAACTTACCCGGGAACTTTCGTATTACGGATATATGGGTGTCAAAGTTACAATTTTTTAGCAAGTTTTATTTTTTTTAATACTGTTTTTAATCTTATGACTTTACTTTATATACTTTCTTGACCCCATATTATCCAATGCTGGATGCAGCAGAATTTCTTGAGTGCAGTAATATCTCAGTACAGCTATCGAGTATGGATTTGCGCCCGGTTTAATGGCAATAGAATCGCCTCCTATTATATAGTACTTAGACGTAACTACTATAGGTTCACCTTTTCCTATCCATTCGGGATAATAAGCGTGATGTAAATTGTAATGTAATTAGTGTAATGCAGACTGATACATGATTACGGTACCTAAAAGTGGGTGCACTTAACTTCTCTGTCCACCCTTTCAAGCAATACAGTCACTATATTATTAATTAATTTACTTCCAGTTCCTTCGCAAGTACGAGCCTCAAGCGTCTCTAAGCCCGAGCTACATCGACCTGACGGAGTGCCAGTACATGTGGCCGTATTGCACTCAGCCGCTGTACTACAGTGCGCAGCCGACCATCGCTAATGTCACCGTCATCAACGGACTGGGCGTGTCTGGGAGAGTGGTATGTGAGACCTAGACTTATTCTTTTACTAGCTGTTGCCAGCGGCTTCACCCGCTGCAACTCGTAAATTATCCCACGGGAAGATAAAATCGGCATAAAAACTATGCTACCTATGTGTTAATCCAGGGTGTCAGCTAATTCCATACCGAATTTTATTAAAATCGCTCCAGCCGTTTAGACGTGAAGAAGTAACAAACATACACACTCACAAACTTTCGCCTTTATAGTATTAGTGTGATATGTGATTAGAGACCCGATCATATAAATCATCGAAATATGCAATATAAGTACAATGAGTGCAACATACAATTGAAATATTATGTGCTACAACATAGAGATTTTGGTTCTTGGAAACTTGATTATGTCCTATTTCTAATTATAAGTCGTCACGGAAATGTTTTGTAGGCCTCTCTCGGCGACGGTACCGGTTTTCAGGCTTCTGGCCTGGTCCTGATGCATTCTACAGACATGGCCCGCCTAATCCCACTTCAACACAGAAGTCTTGTTGCCCACATCAGCGATTCCAGTTTTTTCCCCTTACATATTTAAGTATTCCGTCAAACCTTGTCATTGTTGTCTATAGCCATCATATTAAAACATTCTCACGTTTCCCTCATTTTAATAACTAGTCGCGTAAAAACTTTATCACGACATTTTTTATTATTCTATTTGTTTTACTAATACTATGAAGTTATAAATATGAATAGCTACATAAAAGTTAGGCACACTGCTTTTCCATCTCAAATGAGTGTGTCTAAATTATAATTATATGATTTGTATGTGAAGGCATTCTATTGGTTTATTAAGTTCTAGGTTTAATCTACGTCACATAACTAACAAAAGCAGATAACATGAATTTGTACAAGGTCTTCGGCTAGACTCGAGAAGCAAAGATTTCTTATCTTGATTATCTTTATTTAATCATTGTAAATATTCCATGCAAAATTGTGTGTGCAGAAAATACCGTAATTATGTGATCTTTTTCTATGTAAAATCTTTACATAGTAAGTACATTCGCGCTATTTTTCCATGGGTGTAGGCAGAAACTATGGTACATTGTCTGCTACGATTTTATTAATACTCGTTTTAGTTTCGTTGCGGGATCCAAGACAGTTTAATCATTTTTCTGGGGCTTCGTCGAGCTTCATTGTCTCGGCGATTTTCTGGTGATCGCCGCCACATAAATCACACTCCGTTGTATCTTCTTCACACTCCGTTGAATTGTTGTTTAACGTGTGGTTAATAGGGTAGTCGACAAAAAAAAACTAATTAGTCCGTCAGATAGATTTCCAAAAAATATTGAACACGTATTTTTTCTTTTTTCACGTAAACAAAAAATGAAGACGATACAGTGCTTCGAAAAGTCGTGAAACGTCACAGCTAGGTCCAATTTTACCTAACTATGACGTCAAACGCCCCCTCTCCATGGTCTTTGACAAGCTTTATTTTCGTAAATTTTTATTAATTTGATAAAACAAAAAACACGTATCCAATATTTTTCAATAATCTGACTGACGGACTAAACAGAATCATATTTTTTTTAGTCGGTCGACTACCCTATTGTGGTGGTGGTGCCTAACCAGGTGTCAGAGAGAGGCCTTTTTTAAGGGGTGGTTGAAAATCATCAAATAAGTGAGTGTCAGACTTCTACTGACTAAAAACCACCCATGTTCCTTCTTAACCCTTTATGTCGAGGACGCGGTAGCTCTTGCGAACAACCCGCAGCCCCAGAGAGACGCCTCTGATTTCGCTTTACATGCCGTCGAGAAATATCTTTCACGCATGTTGGTCTCCTCACGACGTTTTCCTCCACCGAAGTATTGTTTAACTAGCTGACCCGCGCAACTTCGTCTGCGTCACATAAATATAGCTATAACCTTTCTCGATATATCGACTATCCGACATTAATTAAGCTAAATCGTAACAAACAAAAAATCTTATCTTTCCTCTTTATTACAATAGTTTAGATGGTTTAGATTAGCTTAGATTATATATTATTAAAGTGTGAATTACTATAAAATCTATCTCTTACTGTTAAATATACTATACCACTCTGTACTTGTAAACATTATGATGCAGTAAGTAATTTGAATTTCCCGGAGGCCAGCCAGAATCCCCCGTACACCTACATTGCGACGCAACCCGCGTAATTACATATTTTTCCGCGTGGGTATTTTTACATTGCGATATCTTCTAAGATATTTGTTTAAACTGTATAGAGTAAAGAGCACAAATATTCTATATTAAATTTCCGTTCTAACGAACACATTTATTTAGATATAGATTAATACCATATGGGTTAAATAAGCTTCGCAAAAAATAATTCTTTTTAACCTAACATTTTAATAGTAAAAAATGGTTACAGTGAGTCAATCTTAAAAGATAGACAGATGCTGTCGCGGACTTTTTTTTAGAACTTTTAAAGACAAATAATTACTTCATACATGATATTCTCGTAACTTAAACCGTTTTCGCAGCGCACGCAACGGAAGCTCTCAGAAAGGAATTTTCTTTTCCCGTTTTTGCAACATGTCTCATTTATGCTCCGCTCCTATTGGTAGTAGCGTGATGTTATATAGCCTATAACCTTCCTCGATAAATGAACTACCCAACACAAAAAGAATTTTTCAAATCCAACCAGTAGTTCCAGAGTTTATCGCGTTCAAACAAACAAACAAACAAACTCTTCAGCTTTATAATATTAGTATAGATTTATCAGTGGTCGGTAAATAGAAATTGACTCATTCAGTAGTTTTCTGACAACAAAAAAATAGGATTCTGTTTAGTCCGTCAGTTAGATTACCGAAAAAAATTGGATACCTACTTACGTGTTTTTTGTTGTTATTTATCAATTTAATAAAAATTGACAAAGATGAAACGCGTCAAAAGGTCATACGTGGGGGCTTGTGGACGTGACTTTCCGGTAAAAAATGTACTGAAATATGAAGTCACACGAGTTTTTGAAGCTCTGTATCGCATTCATTTTTGGTTTACGTTATAAAAAATGTTTCCAATATTTTTCGGAAATCTATCTGACGTACTATTTAGATTTTTTGTTGTCGAGTACCATATTATATACTTTGGTTTGGTTTTATTGATGTTTAAACTCCAATTCTGCTCTTATTACAGAAAGATGTGTCATGGTACCCACACTTACCCCACGGCGTGCTGCTCTCAGTGTCGGTGGACCACAGTCAGATCCTGTGGCCCTGGTCCGGCTGGCTTGCACTCAGCTTCTCCGTACTCGAGGACGGCGCTGACTTCGATGGGGTTATCGAGGTAACTCGGTGTAGGCGTTTGCCTTGTGATCGTGGGTTCGATTCCCACGAGAAGCAGACTTTGTAAAGTTGATTCCAGTTTGGCTAGGACATTGCAGGCTTGAATCACCTGCTATTAATATTACAAACGGGATATTTACCATGTTTGATTGTAGTTTCGAGTTCCCGATATTTCGGCGCTGTTACAAGCACCATGATCACGGATAAACTGAAGTCATTGCGGGTGGATGTTTATGAGCAGACAAAACGGTCTACCCTCTTTCTAGTTCGTTTTTTGCGTTCGGCACCACTACCATTGTCACTCACGACACGATTCTGTTCCCGACACACAAAACTCACTGTGTCCACTCGCGAACTTTTTTCGACACTTTTTCGGTTTTTGCACAGTTGAACCACTGGATTCCAGGCTCTCGACAGTTGAAACCCGTCCTCCCGGTTAAAGTTTTTGTATTTGGTGATTTCAATGGCCTCTCTAACCAGACGAGGAATATAGTGGCGTTCTGTCGAGATGACCTGAGGGTTATGCAACTCAATCCAGTGGTTCGATCCCGATTCCAGAAGATGCTCAGCTATGGTCGATTTGTGAGTGTCATTATTCTTCACCGCCCTAATATGCTCGGATATACGACAAGCCACCGTACGTTTTGTCTGACCGATGTACGACTTGCCGCAACTACAGTCTACTTTATAAACACCGGGTTTTTCCAGCGGAAAGTTGTCCTTTGGCGAACGCAGCATCTGGGACACTTTCCTGAAAGGAGTGAAGATGGTCTTTACAGCGTATTTCCGAAGAATATTCGCAACCTTATCTGTCACTCCCCTCACATATGGCAAAAATAATAATAATAGTAATAGTAATAGTAGTAGTATAATAGTAGTGTCAGTGACCATGTCAGTTTAAAAACTTATATTGAATCACCTGATTGTCTGATAAAATGATGTTTCCGTGCTTCGGAAGGCACGTATAAGCCGGTGGTCCCGGCTGCCAAATGGAGGTCGTCAAACCATGTCAGAGGCCCTTGCGGCGGCTTAGGAACTCTGACACTAGGGTGTGTAGGGTCGTTAGACCTTACTGCCTACCACACGATAACAAAGAAATGATTAACTTTCTCCATCCATCTCTGTGTAAAATTACTGGTATACTATAAAGATTGTCTGTGACGGGTACTTGGCCTTATCTAGACTTAAGCAGTCCACATCGAAGTTGATAAGCCACTTCGGTCTGAGTTGACTACTACTATCCACCCGTATAGTAAAATAAGGTTGGGTGTTTGCCGGATATCCGTTTTTGTCTCTAGTAACTATATAAGACTAGGTATTTGAGGTACGTGCACTTAGGTTTCTAAAGCCGACGATCCTGTGCGTCATATTTTCCTCTGTGTCCCATCGGACAATGAGAGTGAGGAATGACTGACAAAACACAACTTTCTTTGCAAACAAACTTGTGTTGCTTCTTCAAAGCTATCTTCGTTAACAAAGCCGTCGTTTTTTAAAAACGATGTCTATTCAATTGGTTAATTAGCTCTAGAGCGTAACGTTGAATTAGTATTGTGTGTAACATTGTATATCCAATTCGACAGGGTCACGTTAACGTTACGATTGAGAGCGACGACGATTCCGGAGAGAAAATTATGAGAAACGCTACGCTCACACTACCCATACGGTAAATATACCTACACATTATATATTTATATATTTGCCATATCAAAATAAGGACCTAAGGAAAATTTAAGGAAGATAGGTACAGATAGCGCGCGAGTTGAATGCAGTCGGGGTCTGAGGTAAAGAGCGGGAGCAGTGTAGTGCTGTGCTATTCACACTAGTGTAATGCGGTAGTGCTGTCACAGCCTACCGCATTCCTAGGCTCTGCATTCAACTCGCGCGCTATCTGTACACATAGAGTACTTAGAGTAGTTACAAGTTTTTTTTATTATATATCGGACCGTTGTTTTATTTATTATTTTTGTTTTATACAGGGTGTACATGAAGCCTTTAATCAAGCATTATGTACATCAAACTAACTAACCCCTATGCAAAAAATATTACTGGAAAACGACTTTTTTGTTGGGGTGAAAAATCACATTTTACGCTAAAACTTAATGTAGCACTCTTAAAACATTGTGCTAGTGAATGCTTTGAATAGTAAACGGAGGTAATTCAAGAAAAGTTATAACCTGATAAGGTCGTTTAAAAAAAAAATACTGTGAAAAATTTACTTTGACCGCCAATATCTCTGTATTATTACCGGCACGGTTCTTGAGCGCTGGGCGGAAGAGTGGGGGTCGCTGTGCGCATCGTACACTTTATGACAAATAAAACGCACACCCGTTTATTATTTTTTAATACAGTTGCTCAAAAAGTGGCGTATTGCAGGGACGTATAGCGTTCGGGATGTGGGCTATTACGTACTCGTGCTTTTTCTTTACCATTCCCGAACTCGTGCGTTCTCTTTCCCAACTGTCAAAATAATGTCCATTAAAAAAAAACCTACCACGAAGTTTTTACTAAAAAAAAATCAGAAGTTTTTATGATTCATGCAAATATTTCTAAAGAAGCTACTAATTTGTTTCAATAACAGATTTAATTATTTGATTCTCCATTTCATCTCATTAAATTTCATTTTCATTTCATATCAATAAAAAAAATCTACTGAAGACTTGGCTGTATGGGCATAGTTACCTTTGCCTACCCAGAATGGGTGAAGAAAACAAAAAAAAACTCTGCATATATTCTTTTACGGTTGGCGCCATTTTTCAAAAATGTTCTTTGCGAGTTTAATTACGGTTTCATTATTTTATTAAATTGCTTCATTTTTTCGCAACTGTATTAAAAATAGTTGTTCAGTACACGTGCGGAACCGTCATTGCAACTTGTTCCGACTGTCAACCCTCGCCGTCGGCTGTGCCTCGGCTCGGCTAGACATTTGTCGGAACTCGTTGCAATGACAGGCTTTCCGCACTTATAATGAAATATACTATATTGGTCGTGAGGTAAGTGCAGCAGGAGTATGACGCGATGCGCTACGGGCCAATCACTGCACTTTCCCCGCCCCGCGTCTCACTTCATACCACCAAAGGGACCCAATAACTCACTTTTGCGTCAGCGCTCAAGAATCGTGCTGATCATTGTAACTAGGGGGTTCCCAGCTTTAGACTAGAACAACAAAATTATCGCAGTAATGGGCAACAAGTGCCTTTCGGCTTCGTTAAGGGTACCTTTACACCCTTTATTGTGTCACATTTGGCATGTGCAAAATAAACGTACGGTAGGGCCTCGGTAATCCGGACTCCCGCTTATACGTGATCGCTGTAATCCGGCCGGGCAATGGGCTTCGCGGGGGAGCCGGGCGGGTATAATCACGGAACAGAAAGAACAGTATAATAGGTGCGGGCTGCCATGAGCCAATGCGTCGTCATTCTTTTGTTTATTCGCTTTAACTTACTGTTTTTCTTACATGGTTGTAATTTTGAACATGTATGTACATTTTTGTCTTTATGTTTTAACTAGCGGACGTCCCGCGGTTTCACCCGCGTAGATCCCGTTCCCGTGGGAATACAGGGATAAAAACCTATGACACTCAGCAATAATGTGGCTTTCTATTGGTGAAAGAATTTTTAAAATAGGTTCAGTAGATCCCGAGATTACCCCTTACAATTTGACAAATACACAAACTTTACCTCTTTATAATATTAGTATAGATATTAGTATAGAAGTATAGATTGATTAAAGAAACTATGGTTAAACATGTGTTTTATTACCATTAACTATGGCATACTATAATCCGGACGCCTCGATAATCCGAAAAGGGTCTTGTTTTTGCCTCTCGGACTATCGAGACCCTACTGTATTTCCTTTCTTTCTTTGCTTAAGATCTGCGTCATGATTTAGGTAAAAAAAAATGTTTTTTTGTTAACAGTGCTCGCCTGATCCCTGTTCCCGTGCGCTCCCGACGTCTCCTATGGGACCAGTTCCACAGCCTGCGCTACCCGGGCGGGTACTTCCCGCGCGACGACCTGCGCGCTAAGCACGACCCGCTCGACTGGCACGCCGACCACGTGCACACCAACTTCCGCGACATGTATCGCCGCCTTCGAGAGCATGGCTTCTATCTCGAGGTTATGGGTGAGCTGTTATTCTGATATCTTCCTTCTTTTATCGTAAATCATATTTATTTCTGAAGGTGGTTTTAAAAACCTCTTCAATTCGTTCGAGTTAGAATTAGAAACAGTCACAGGCACTAATATTTAAAACAAACCCGATTTTCTCGTAACACAACAGTTTCGACTTTAAGATATAGATAGATTTCGTAATAGTATGAGTACGAAAATACTATGTCCTTACAAGACATAAGATAACAATCAATACGGTAGGAGAAAATCACTTTTAAAAGTAGCTGCTTGTAAACATAATTAGTGCTCGTGACTGTACAGGTGCCCGGAAGACTGTAAACAGATGTTCTTAGAAGAAAGTGTGTGCAAGAAAATAAGTGAAAGAGAGAGTGAGAAGGAGAAGGTTAAACGTTTTATTATTGTGGCAGCAATGGATCGCGAAGTGGTGTGGGTATAGTTTCGGATAGTGACTTGAGATATTTTTTTTTTTTCCACAACTATCACACAACGCCATCTAGTCCCAAGCTAAGCAGAGCTTGTGTTATGGGTACTAGACAACTGATAAACATACTTATATATTTCTAAATACATACATATTATAGATAAATTACACCCAGACACAGAACAAATGATCGTGCTCATCACACAAACATTTGTCCTGGGTGGGAATCGAACCCACGACCTCCGGCATAGCAGTTAGGGTCACTAACCACTAGACCAACAGGCCAGTCAAATGTGGGGTGGATGCTAATAAAATCGATAGAGTCATAGCTTTAAAAGTGATTGTGAATAGTTAGTGATTATGCATCCTGGGGTGATAGCGTAAAAGAAAGAATGAAGTAGTGTATGTGGTGGGGGGGATTTTAACGTGCATGTTGGATGAGTGTAGGATTAGTATGAGAGACTAGATGTCGGTTGGGGATACGCCCTACGTTGTGTACATGCACTTGGCCGGTTTTGTTTTATCAAAATAATAAAAGTAGACGAAGACGTCACTTTTCGGTAAAAAAAGTACTAAAATGTGACGTCATACGAGTTTTCGAAGCACTGTATCGTCTTAATTTTTTGTTTACGTGAAAAAAAAAATGTGTCCAAAAGTTTTTTGGAAAACGATCTGACGGACTAATTAGTTTTTTTTTGGTAAGTACCCTATTACATATCTATCATGTAAGATAGAACCAAAATATATTTTTATTTATCCAGGTTGTCCCCTAACCTGCATCGACACATCGCTTTACGGCGCTTTGCTGCTAGTGGACCCGGAAGACGAGTACTTCCCCGAAGAGATGGCGGCGCTGAAGAAAGCGGTAAACGCGGGGATGTCGCTCGTCGTGTTCGCTGACTGGTACAACGCGTCCTTGCTGCGACACGTCAAGTTCTATGATGAGAATACTAGACAATGGTGAGTGTTTTAAGGTGAATCCACGACAGACACAAAGAAGAAACAAAGAGCTAAGAAGGAACATGGCTGGTTTTTAGTCAGTAGAAGTCTGACACTCCCTTTCGCTCTGCCCAGAGCAGGAGGGGTTATTTGATGATTTCCCAACTCCCAAAAAAAAGGCGAATCATTTAAGGTAGACCGCGAAACTCGAGTTTTTTTGCAATTTGCTGATCAGTGTCAGGTAGTATTAAAATAAAATAAGATACGTGTCCGTAACAAGTGTTACTTTACTGATTAGAATCACCAATACAAGGCTCTCAGTTCATATTACTTCTTTGAGTGACTATTTGATGAAAAAGGCATTCAAGGAAGTAGCAAGAAGTTCAAAAAACGTAAAAAGATAACTAATTTCACAGGCCCAATCAATTTAGTTTTATTAACCGACTGCGGCGAAACCCAAAAGGAGGGTTATGTGTTTGACATGTATGTATTTTTAACTATTTTTTCTCCTTTCAATCATTTTTTAACTTCTTTATGCCAATTTATTTAAGGTCCACTGGCTTTCATATTGCTTATTTTGTGTTCCTGAATCCCTTTCCCTGATTCTGATTCCCTTTTTGAAATAAAAATCAATTATCCAAATTCGAAGTTGCAAGGTTTGAGAACATGGGCTGAAGAAGCAAATAAAATGTAAAATAGGGGATCGGACAAAAAAAAACTAATTAGTCCGTCAGATAGATTTCCAAAAATTATTGGACACGTATTTTTTCATTTTTCACGTAAACTTATAATGAAGACGATACAGTGCTTCGAAAACTCGTGTGACGTCATATGATAGTACATTTTGACGACACAAGTGACGTTTCAAGCCCCACTCCAAGATCTTTGACGCGTTTTATCTTTGTCATTTTTTATTGATTTGATAAAACAAAAAACACGTATTCAATATTTTTCGATAATCTAACTTACGGACTAAACAGAATCATATTATTTTGACCCAGTCCGATCCCCTATTGTCATTTATAAGGTGTCGAGTTCGAACCCACGACCTCTAATTTTTCGGATTCATGCACGTGTAGACTATCGAAAACATCGTGAAGAAAGTAGCTTGCTTGAGGCTAGTCAGAGGTCCTATTTGACCCAAAGGTTGACTGGTAGAAAATGCTTTGAAATTTAACATGAAATTTAAATAAATAAATAAATACTGACAACAGGTGAGGCAATAACCAGAATATAAAAACATATATTGTCGTAATTCCCATTTGATTTCTGCTACTGGAAAAATGCTAATGTTCAATGTATTTCAGGTGGATACCGGAAACGGGTGGCGCCAACGTGCCTGCTCTGAATGACTTGCTCAGCATGTATCAGGTAAGCCTCCCAAAGTCTCGTTGATCTGGGGGTCTAAAATGGCCACTTTAGCTGAATCATAATAGGATAATAATTGATTATGAATTGCGTTGAAATTCGGAAAATGGTCACAGACGCAGTGACTATTATGAATTGTCACTTTGGGAACATTTTACGAATTTTAACGCAATTCATATTATTAAGTATCCTATTATGATTCTGCGATAGCGGCCTTTTTAGACACCCTGGGAACTATCGAGTTTGGTCCTAGCTGTCATTTGTGGATCATTGACAGTCGTTACTTTGTAGCTGGTCCTAGCTGGGTTATGGGGGCCAGATAGGCAGACGCTCCATGTAAAATACTGGTATTCAGCCGCATCCGGTTAGACTGTAAGGGCCAAACCACACGGTGCGGTGCGGCTCCGGCGCGGCGCGATTTCGACCAATCGGCGGGCACACGACCAGTGAAATTGAAGGCCGATTCGTCGGAATCTTTGCGGTGCGGCGCCGCACCGCACCGTGTGGTTTGGCCCTGAGCCGACCCCAAAATAGCTAACTATGTGTGTGTTAAAGTGCCCTAAGGAAAGGCTAGCCAAAAGCTGATGTGACCAGCCCAAGCCGAATCCTCGAACATTCTTCATTTGCAATAATTTTCGCCTATTGCATTGATTTCATGTTACGTAACGAAACTAATATTTTGAAACCCTTTTTAAAGTAAATAGCTGAAAGTTGCAATCGTTATTTCATGGGCAATTCGCCTTTGAACGTTGTCAAGTGTTTACATATTATAGTGTAGTCATTCCCTAATGGTATGTACTAGTTTCGCATGTCACATGATTTGAACATAAATGCCTGTTCTGCCCGTCCAGAGTTGAGTGAGGAAGTTAGTGTTTAAGTACCACTTGATGTATTAAACTCTGGTGAAACTCTCCGACCACTAAGGCTGGCTCTTAACGATCGGAGAGTACAGTAGGCACCTTACGTTGGGTAAGGTCCTCCCCCCATGACGTCCAAATTTTGCGATCCAGTGCCAATGTGGAAGTGTACGGATGCCAGTACATCAAGCTACTACAATATTTCAAATTTCTTTAAAAGATTTTCAACTTTATTGTTGATTCATAAGGATCAAAGTTGATTTAGAAAATTTTTCAGTTTCAGGTAGCTCGATATGGTGGCGTCTGTACCATTTACCTACAGAGTTTATGCATTCAATATTTTTCAGGTTGCTTTAGGTGACCGCGTGTTTGAAGGCGCGTTCAGACTGGGCGGTCATCCGATGTACTACGCCAGTGGTACTCACATCCACAGTTTCCCGGAGCACGGCATCCTGATCACCGCGCCCCTCAGTGACCAGGGACATCAAGTGGGTGACGTCAAACTATGTATATTTGCTGCCAGTTAAGGACGCATTCCCGATTGATAAGTCAAATCATTACTTTTTTAAACAAAAGTATGTTTATTAAATACAATGCTTTGTATTTTTAAAATGTTTTTGCTGCTTATTGTAGATAGATGTGCAAGGTACAATTCTTAACTATAAATATAATTTTAGATATGTCCAGTTTCTCAATAAATGTACCGAAGTGTTTTAATTTACTTCGGTACATATAATGAGAAACTGGACATATCTAAAATTATATTTATAGTTCAGAATTGTACCTTGCACATCTATCTACAATAAGCAGCAAAAACATTTTAAAAATACAAAGCATTGTATTTAATAAACATACTTTTGTTTAAAAAAGTAATGATTTGACTTATCAATCGGGAATGCGTCCTTAAGATGTCAATTGCGGTCATTAACCTTTCCCTAATATCTCTTCGTACGAATCAAAACATGAATGAACCATGAATCGTTTTTCAAATGTTGAAGATTGGTAACGAATTGACGATTCAAGGCATGAACAGGCTGATTTTTGAATTACAAAGTTACGAACTTTAATAAATGTAGGTGGTTCAGTTACAGCTATTGACATCTTAGCAGTTTATGTTTTATACTGAAATGTATGTTCAACAGATTTCTCCCAGCTATGATGTACCCGCTCACAGCCACGTTAGTACTAATTCTTTAGGATTTACCGACATAGGTCGGTAAATCTAGTTCTTTTGCGGATCTTCTCATTTCTGATTCCTTCTCATAGAGACAGAACGTATGGTTTTTAAAATTAGTGAAATTCTGGGAGTATTAGAAATCAATGCAGTCTAAGTGGGCCATATTCCACCTCGCACGTGAACTTAATACGTGTCACATGAACATGAATTATCGAGTCATACCGTTATTATTACAATATTTTCCATCATGGGTGTCAAAGCAGTGGAGATGAACTTTACTACACAACATAAAATGGGTTTGAACGCACGATCTTATGCTCAAACCAAATCTCTGATAAACATAATCTAACTTGAACTGTCTGTTGCATAGATAATGTCTGGCGAGAAGCCGGGCGGGGGAGGGGGCGCGTCGGGCGGAGGGAAGACCGTCGACGTGCCCATACTAGGACTGCTGCAAACCGACGGCGAAACGAAAGACTACTCTAATGACACTAGCGAGAAACTACCCAAGGTTAGTAAAAAAAAAATTTATGTCTATTAGATGACCGCTGATCAAAAGCCTTACCACGATGGTTGCCGGAAGACGGACGGCGCCACCGAGGCCGGCCCAGAAACAAGTGGCGAGTTGATCTTTAGGGCTATTGCGTATATTTCAATGTCAGTGGCTATCATATAGTGTCCATCAAATAACTGTCAAATGGTTAGTTTAAAAAAATGTACCAAACCATGACCAATTGACAGTTAATTGATGGATACTATGGTTATTGATGGATAGCCACTGACATTAAAAAGATACGCAATAACCCTGCTGGACGCGCACCATGAGGGCTGGTTCGAGGTGGCTAAGGAAAAGAGCCCTTGGCAGGACTTGGGGAAGGCCTTTGCCCAGCAGTAGGACAGTACGGGCAAAAAAAAAAAGTTTCTTACATGTGGGCAAAGCCTCTGCTCTCTCTTGTGAGATTCCTGTAGAAGCGCCATTAATTTCGCAGTTGCCATTCTCGTTGAAATTATCATAATCATCAGCCTATTAATGTTTCCACTGCTGGGACTCAGGCCTCCTCTCTTTGAGAGAGAATGGGCTATAATCTACCACACGGTCCTTCGAATTTTTGGTTCTAAGACATGTCGGTTTCCTCACGATGCTTTCCTTCACCGTTTTTGAGAGCAGTTGGTGATGAAACAAAGTAATGCGCCTGCTTGGGTTCGAACCCACGACTTACTGTTCGTAAGTCGGGGCGGCAACCACTGGGCTACCGTTACTAACCGTTGAAATGATAACAACTAATCTATGGTGCACATAAAGGCCACTATTAGTGTCGGTTCAGACATAATGATGATAATTCAATGCAGAGGCGACAACTCACTGATGGATCCGATACTTCCCTCGATCTCGTACCGTTTCGAAATGCGTTTCTGCTCTTGGTGTAAATTCCGAACAGACGAGGCTTGAGCCTGCGCGAAGATTATGCCTGTCTGTCTGTCTGAATTGACCATTAGACACAGGATTGCAATCCTGTTCAAACTAGCTTATACAGCCGCTCGCTATATAGTGGAGTGCCGTAAGACGTAAATATTGTAAAATCTCGGAATCCAGGACCGGTCAATGAATCTTCATAAAAACTATTGGACTGTATTGCTAAAAGCCCAAATAAAAAAGTTAAAAAAAAAATTTACGCGCTCGTAATTTTTTTTTTTAGTACCACAATGTACTAAAAAACTAGCTTGTGCCAGCGGCTTAACCCGCTACAACTCGAAAATTATCCCACGAAAAGATAAAATCGGGATAAAAACTATCCTATGTGTTAATCCAGGTTATGAACTATCTGTACACCAAATTTTATCCAAATCCGTTCAGCAGTTCTTGCGTGTAAGAGTAACAAACATACACCCTCACAAACTTTCGCCTCTATAATATTACTAGCTGTTGCCAGCGGCTTCATCCGCTACAACTCTAAAATTATCCCACGTGAAGATAAAATCGGGATAAAAACTATTCTATGTGTTAAAACAAGGTGTCCGCTAACTCCATACCAAATTTTATTAAAATCGCTCCAGCCGTTCAGACGTGAAGAAGTAACAAACATACACACTCACACACAAACTTTCGCATTTTTCCATCATCACTTTTCGCATCACGACTGCTCTCAAAACGGTGAAAGAAAACATCGTGAGGAAACCGGCATGTCTTAGAACCAAAAAATTCGAAGACATGTGACATTTACCAATCCGCACTGGGCCCGCGTGGTAGATTATAGCCCATCCGTCTCCTAGAGAGGAGGCCTGAGTCCCTGCAGTGGGAACATTATAGGCTGATGATGAACATTAAAGTTAATATGCAAATATTATTAATTAGCTTCAAACATTTTTTTCTCTTGTCCCTCTCATCACATCACACAATTTTAGTTTTTTGGGTTGGTGGAAAGTGATCAAAGAGGGGTCCTGCTCTTGGGCAGAGTGAAAGGGAGTGTCACACTGACAAAAAACCACCCATGTTCCTTCTTAGCCTTTTATGTCGAGGCCGCGGTATCTTTGTGTCCAACTTGCAGCCCTGGCGGGTCCCTCCCATGTTGCTGACATCTCTTTGAGGCGCGCGTGTAACACGAACGCGCCGTCGACACGGCCTGATGTCGTCGTCATAAGACGGACAGATGGCGGGCTAGCCCATTACTCACCGTCCTCAGGCCCGCATCTACGGTGGTTGGAAGCCGTCACGTGGCCCCCGAAGCCCGGAGCGTCTCCCACGACGGCTAGGTCGAAATGTTCTCTCTTCAAAGAGGGGACTTACCGCCACTGTCGTGGCGCGCCCTGATCGAATCACACTTCACACTATAATATTATAAAGTACTAAAGTTTGTGAGGGTGTATGTTTGCTCTTTCACACAAAAACTACTGAACGGATTTGGATATAATTTGGTATACAGATAGTTTATAACCTGGATTAACACATATGATAGTTTTTATCCCGATTTTATCTTTTCGTGGGATAATTTTCGAGTTGTAGCGGGTTAAGCCGCTGGCACAGGCTAGTTTTTCAGTACATTGTGGTACTAAAAAAAAAAAAAATTACGAGCGCGCAATTTTTTTTTTTTAACTTTCTTGTTTGAGCATTTAGCAATGCATTCCAAAAGTTTTTATGAAAATTCATTGACCGGTCCTGGATTCCGAGGTATAAGTCTTACGGCACTCCACTAATACGAAATAATAGCATAAAACCAGACCGTGTTTCAGTTACTGAATACTAAGCAGAAAACCTACTTAATATATTATTTTATATACGAAAGTATCTCGGTCTGTTACCTTTTCACGACTAAACGACTGAACGGATTTTAATGAATTTTGCAAGGGGAAAGATTATAAATTCTGGGGAAGGCCAAGGCCATTGGATCCTTTTTTTCTTTCACTCATGCCTATACATAAACATTGCTACGCGCAACTCTACAGCAACAGGTCGATAAATGGCTAAAACGAATGTAACGTTGTCTTTTAGGCCGGACGTCTGGTGGTATACGGCGACTCTTCCTGCCTAGAGGGCGGTGCGGCGCGCAACTGCCACTGGCTGCTGCTGGCCGCGCTGCAGTACGCTCTCGTGGGACACCTGCCGTCCTCGCTCAAGGACGCCGCCACCCCGCACCAGCATCGAGTGCGGGACGTACATATTATACCTTCAGGTAGGTTTACCTTTATAGAGAACGTGCTGTCGCTGGCCGCACTTGGTGATGGGGCCCGCCGGGAAAGGTGGGCTGATACCAGTCGGGGGTGCTTGTATCTCCCGGGCCCCTGACACATGGTTTTAGTAGGAACAGTGGGTTTTTTATTCGGTTAGCGTTCAACATAGCCCCCGTTCGCTACAAGTGGAGGGTATCCATGAGGATTTTCCTAAAAAAAAAGGTTTACATACCTTGCACTCCAGCCAAAAATCACGAGGAAGATCACCGGGTGGTTTAAATAAGTGGAAGTCTGATGGACCACAGCAATGCTAATCTAGGGATGTGAAAATCGGACTGCCAAGGTCTCGAGTTCAAACTCAAAACCTCTGATTTTTTCAAATTAATGAGCGTATTGTGGTTATCGCTTGCTTCGCTAAAGAAACCTCGTGACGAAACCAGCATAACCTAAGAGATATTTCTCGATGGCATGTAAAGTTGCAAAAACTCTCCACACTAGGTTAGGCAATAACCACACGATAAAGAAGAAAACGGACCCTTCCGTCCGCCCCACAGCGGGGGCCATTCATTAATGTTAATTTAAACCAACGGGTACCAAAGTTACCAACAGTCGATTGCGCGTCATGGAGTACATGCGTTGCATGTACGAGTGAGTGTCAGTTGGCCAATTGTTCTTTGGGTGAATAGTTATTGGTCAAAACATTCTGTTGGTTAAGCATTCACTGACGTAGGGTTCTGTTGGCGAAACGTTCGTGGGTGAAAAGTTCTTTGGATCAAAAGTTAATGGTTTAAAGATAATGTTGACCAATGGTTCATGGACCAATCGACTGTTGGTAATACGTTTCACAGCCGCGCAGCCCGACGCAGCAACTCCCGAAACGACGCATTGCACTCCTACGCTACAGTCACAGACACAAGGCATAATAACTTGTGAAAGTACTGCAGTTGCCAGTTCCCTAACGTAGATTCCATGAAGAAGAACGGGCAAGAAACTCTATGGACACTCTTTTAAATCAGAATATTGTTACAAAATCTTGGTACATTACATCATTCATGTTGGGTGGTATATTATGTGAGAAGTGTGTAGCAAGATGTGCAAGTTACGTTAATATGAAAGCTGTTATGATCTGTGTTAAGAATGATATGGTAAGAAAGGAGGTGTCTCATGAGATGACGAAAAACAGAGAGGTGTGGAAGAGGAAGACATGCTGCGCCGACCCCAAATGAATTGGGATAAGGGCAAGGTGATGATGATGATGAATATGAAAGCTATTATAAAATCATTCTGATACCTCTGAAATCTGTCATCAATGGGGCTGTGGCGGCATTTTTGACTTCATAAGTTCTTTTGTGTGATACATAGGTAAGATTTAACTACAGTTCTTTTTATTCTTAAAAGAACGAGTGTTTAAAAGTGTTATGTAATGTCATGTAAAAGCGGCTCATATGGTGGTTGTGGCATATTATATCATTTCGCAGGAATATTATAGATTTTGTTTACTAACATTGATTGGTTTGACCATGCCTCAGGAACTCAGGCCAACTCTCTAGGAGAGGGATGGGCTATAATCCACCACGCGTACCCAGTAGGTTGGTAGATATTATGCGTATGAGAAATATAATTTGTACCGATCTGTCGCACTGTGATTCCTAAAAGTTCCGCCACTCCGCCGTCATTTCAAACCGGCAGATTTTAAAATTATAATGCTTGTCACACAGTTAGTTTTGTTTTCCTCTATGTAAATAATTCAGAACAAACGGAAAAGAGCATGAAAAGGCCATGGTCCCACACAAAATGTTGCATGCACTCTATCTACTTGATCATAAGTAAAATCAGTTCGAAAGCATATTTACGTAAAGTTTGAGTGTTGATTAGTATGAAACGCGCGTCAGTACGAGAAAGTTAAATAAAATGTTATTATTTTTTTATTTTATTGTGTTAATTCAAACGAAAGTGGATAGAACCGATGTGGCATATCGACCTGGCTGCTATTTTGATTTTGTTCGTCTAAATGTCATACATACCACTTTCATCGTGGGCTGCGATTTCGAAAAAACATCAAAATGGCGGTGGGTCGATATGCCAGCTCCCATACAAAAAAGTTCAAACCCCTTTGCCCCGTCACATTCCAAGTAAGTCTGATATTTTTTGACTTGTTATTCTCAATAACTTTTCTTACGTGGGTTTAAATAGTTAATTAACAATTAATATTACCCAATGAAGTATTACGAAATTCCGCGAATCCATGAAAATAATGTCATTTAAAGAAGCCGTTTCCTTACTTTTGTAGGTACTATTTGCGAAGAAGAAAATGTACTTTAGGTAAATATGCATCCGAACATCCGATCCGTAATCATAAGCCGCGCATCTGATTATTTCACACAAGGCGCGTGTCTTATCAATGTTGTGGTCTTATTCTTATTACCATAACTTCTTAAGAAACGTGGGTAGGTACACGATTCAACACCGACAAATAACACAGAAATGTCAATCAGGGGGGGGGGACAGCTTCCCCCTAAAAATTATAATACTTTTCCTGCATAGAATTACGTAATAAATTATAGCCTGCAGTATAATATAAAGTAGGTAGGCTATTAACAAATCTCTGAGCACTCGTACTACCGCTACATATACATTTATTTATTTGTGTACACACAAAATACTTGACAAGACATTGCATTAAGATAGAAGTGCACAAAGGTACTAGCTAATTTCATAAGGAATTTCAGCCAGCAGACCTAGAAGAAGTTTGGATTAGAAATGTGAAGGAAAGACAAACAAGAAAATCTATATAAATAAAGAGAGAAGTCCTGACTGACTGACTCATCAACGCCCAGCTTAAACCCTTGGACCTAGAAAGCTGAAATTTTGCACAGAGGTTCCCTTTATAATGAAGACAAGGAATAAGGAAGGATTTTTCGAAATTCAACCCCTAAGGGAGTTAAATAGGGGATGAAAGTTTGTATGGAAAATCGTCATTTTCACGCGGGCGAAGCCGCTGGCAAAAGCTAGTTTTAAATAAAAATATATCTATACAGTATGTTAGTTTAAACGAGGGACATATTGAAGGAAGGTATTAAGTATTCGATTCTCGTCCCAAATATGTAAAAAAAACTTAATTTCAAATCAAATCATTTATTAATTTTGTGACGTAATTGTCCCATGACCCGCACGCTCTCCAGATGTCACTTCACAGATTTAGGCTAGTGAAAACAAAAGTGCATTTTACGATTAACCTCATTCACTTGAGCTCACTAAGGCCCGGTTTCTGAGGCACTTTATCTGTGGTTTATCTATTCAAATGTACGCATATGAATAGATAAACCACAGATAAAGTGCCTCAGAAACCGGGAATAAGAGATATTGTTGTCAATAGGCTATTTGACTACTGTTCAAAATTCACGAAAATGTTATGTTATTTCAAAGATCTAACAGAACTAACACGATGTGTGAAAAAAGTAATAATATCGATAAAAAAATGGAGTAGTTGAATGCTTTAGAAGTTTTGGTGGGGGCACTTTCTATCCTTGTCGCACGAAACGGCCATTTGTACTACGTAACCGTGACGATGACGTTACTATGGCGGTATGAAAGATGACGTTACGTTTCTATAGTGCTGTCTTTGTCTAACACGTCATTTAAAATCAGTTAAAACTAAGCCATTTTCTTCATGTTTCAGGATAGGTTATTTCAATTATTTCAAGTAGGCCAATGACAGTCACTTTTAAATTGTGGAAACAAATACAACAATGAAACGAAACTACAGCCCCAGTCACAAAGCATTCAAACTGAAAAAGTACTTCAGTTGCCCGTTCCAAAACTTAGATTTCTATGGAGAAGAACGGTCAAGAAAGGACGGGAAAGAGTGTTCATACAGTTTACTCCATGGACACTCTTTAAAATCAGAATATTGTTGCAAACCGCAAAAACTACCGGTGTTGTAAACGTCACAATACATGTAGTTACTGCTAAAAACTTCTCTAAAATAGCTTATTTTAAATTCGTCTTTTGAAGTCATAACGATGTAGCAAATTACCCACCCATCAACGCAAAACGTAAAACTAGTTTACCAGAAAATGTCTTATAGATATCGTTCAACTCGAATTTCAATCAACGAGCTTATTTCCGGTACATACCTCTGCATAGAACGATACAATTTTGTTGCTTCAATGTTTTCCTGTACTAACTGCATTGTTATAGCCGGATATTACGACAAGTCCTCTGAAGTGAAAATTGAAAACCCATTTTCCAGTCGCGTTCCTCGCAGACAATTTCCTGTGTCCGTTTCGACCGCGCGGCCATGACGTTTTTAAGCTATTGCATAGCTTCTATCTCGGGCCTTGAGTTGAGCGTGGAGAGCGAATCCAGAGATTTCGTAACGCAAATTTTAAAGCAGTTTGCTATGGTTACGGAAAATAACAAGGTTGTCAACTGAGGTTGTCAAATTAAATAATTGTTTGTCTCTCTGCTCTCCTTCTAAAATATTCTTACTCGTATAATTTGTGTACAAAGTGTTTTAAATATGAATAAACAAAGTGCATTTATTAATGAAGAAAGTCACGAAAAAATAGTGAAAGAAAATTAGTGAGTACTCTATATATACATTCATTTTATTATTAGTACGCATATCATAAGTTTTATTGGTTTTTGCATTACTAGGTCAGTGGGTCGTCTTAGGGGCGCTACTATTCTGCGAATCGGTCTAAAACGATTCGTTTTCTTATAAAATATCTAAAATAAAATAAATAATTTTCATATTTTTCAATGTTATGACACTTACGTCAGGCTGTCAATACTTTTTCTTTTTTTTTTTTTTTTTTTTTTTCGTTCCTTACGGAACAGGCAAAGGGATCTAGCCCATACAGCCTAGTCTTCAGTGATTTTTTTTTCATTGTTTTTACATTAGAATGCGGATGTAACACATTCTAATGGTTATCGGAGTATCTGGCAGCAAATAAATCGATTTGGCCTTCTCGGTAAGTGTCTATGAGGTAGTCAAAACTACAATAAAATTCTCAACTCCACTTAACCGAGATCACGCTTGTTTCAATTATTCCACATATTTTCCAGGTGCGTGGACACTTGAGATACAAAACTACACCAATTTTACATCACAAAATCCACTAGGAATCAATTTACGAATAATTATAACAACCACTGAACTTCTTTCGACAATTTCCCGCCAAAAACTCCATACTTTTTCTTTTAAATTTTCTGTCATAGAGTTTCTTACTAGCTTAGTTTATGAAGGTTAGTTTTGATTTATATAATGTACATCGCGCGAAATTCGAAGATCAAACTCCGTTATTTTTGTTCAAATTTTTTGAATGAATATTTATGTTGTGTATATTCCTGAAGAACCTACATGTATTGTAAGATAATAAAAATATTTTGAACAATATTAACTTCTCATTTATTTAATAAAAGAAAAAAAAATGTTTTCTTATCGGTCACCACGCTCAAAAAGTATAACTTGAATTAATATCAAAGACAAAAAAAAACAAAGGAAAAATATACTGTAAAATAAATAAATAATTATAATTGCATAAGTTGATAAAAAATGCTATGCAATAGCTTTACCGCGGCAGTCTCCGAGTGCCACATCAACTTTTTTTTTTTAAAAAACTATGCCAAGATTATGTAAAAGTTTGTAAAAGTTGATTCCCAAAACCATAAATTTGTGAAAGTTATGGGTACAAAGTTGGAAGGGTTTGGATTCTTTAAAACTAAGCGGTGCAGAGACCTGAAATTTAGGTAAATAATATGTAAAAAATTAGTAAAAATATAGAAAAAAATCCTAGGTTTATAGTTTAGGAGCTGTGAAACTAAAACACCCATGGCCGCGCCATTGAAACGGTGAAAACCACGTTATCGCCGGTATCTCGCTGAAAAAGCATCGTAGAGGTCTGGAGTTTCTTGTAAAACCTAGATTTGAATTTGTCAAACATTGTAAAAATACACTAAAAAATCCTAGGTTTATATTTTAGGACCTGTTAGACTAAAACCCCATGGCCGGGCCATTGAAACGGTAAATAACCACCTTATCGCCGATATCTCGCTGAAAAAGCATCGTAGAGGTCTGGAGTTTCTTGTAAAACCTAGATTTGAATTTGTCAAACATTGTAAAAATACACTAAAAAATCCTAGGTTTATATTTTAGGACCTGTTAGACTAAAACCCCATGGCCGCGCCATTGAAACGGTAAATAACCACCTTATCGCCGATATCTCGCTGAAAAAGCATCGTAGAGGTCTGGAATTTCTTGTAAAACCTAGATTTGAATTTGTCAAACATTGTAAAAATACGCAAAAAAAAATAGGTAAAAAAACTTTTTAAGTTAAACGGTTTTATGTTAAACATACATTGCAATGTTTAAGATAAATGTACTAAAAACCAAAAAATAATAAAATAGATACAGTCGTGGGAAAAAACCGTGGGGCACGTCAATTGTAATTTCCGCAGCACGACAGTTCCGAATTGACGTGCCCCACGGTTTTTTCCCACGACTGTATCTATTTTATTATTTTTTGGTTTTTAGTACATTTATCTTAAACATTGCAATGTATGTTTAACATAAAACCGTTTAACTTAAAAAGTTTTTTTACCTATTTTTATTTTCTAGTTTTTAGCCGCCATCTTGGATTTTAATTTTATATAGTATACTAGCTGACCCGCGCAACTTCGTCTGCGTCACATCACATAAATATAGCTATAACCATTCTCGATATATCGACTATCCGACATTAATTAAGCTAAATCGTAACAAACAAAAAATCTTATCTTTCCTCTTTATTACAATAGTTTAGATGGTTTAGATAAGCTTAGATTATAATTAAAGTGTGAATTATTTTAAAATCTATCTCTTACTGTTAAATATACTATAATCACTCTGTACTTATAAACATTATGATGCAGTGAATATTTTGAATTTGAATTTCCCGGAGGCCAGCCAGAATCCCCCGTACCTAATTGCGACGCAACCCGCGTAATTATTTTTCCGCGCGGGTATTTTTACATTGCGATATCTTCTAAGATATTTGTTTAAACTGTATAGAGTAAAGAGCACAAATATTCTATATTAAATTTCCGTTCTAACGAACACATTTATTTAGATATAGATTAATACCGTATGGGTTAAATAAGCTTCGCAAAAAATAATTCTTTTTAACCTAACATTTTAATAATAAAAAATGGTTACAGTGAGTCAATCTTAAAAGATAGACAGATGCTGTCGCGGACTTTTTTTTAGAACTTTTAAAGACGTATAATTACTTCATACATGATATTCTCGTAACTTAAACCGTTTTCGCAGCGCACGCAACGGAAGCTCTCAGAAAGGAATTTTCTTTTCCCGTTTTTGCAACATTTCTCATTTATGCTCCGCTCCTATTGGTAGTAGCGTGATGTTATATAGCCTATAACCTTCCTCGATAAATGAACTATCCAACACAAAAAGAATTTTTCAAATCCAACCAGTAGTTCCAGAGTTTATCGCGTTCAAACAAACAAACAAACAAACAAACAAACAAACTCTTCAGCTTTATAATATTAGTATAGATTGTATTCTGCTTGTTGAGCCCTTTCATTTGATACCCATATTGATGGGATTAATAAAACATAAATTATCCGCCATTTTGTAGCGGCGGCCATCTTGAATTTATAATGATAATGAATAAACATACTTGTATTGTCACCAAAATCCAAAGTGTATACAAAATTTCAGATTAATCGGTTGACAGGAAGAGGGTGAAATTTGAATTACTAAATTTGATCCAAGAATAAAACAAACGGGGTGAGCTAAATAAAACCGTTTAAAAATCCTAGGTTTATACACACATCAACACGGTCTAGGGATATTTTTAGAAAAGCGAATTACTATCAATGTGTTAATTATTTATATGACATGTATATATTTAAAATATACGTTATTTAATATTCTACCATTTTTTAATAATGGTTAAGGTACTGATTAAAATTTCAGGATTTTATGGAAAAAAAATGAAGCATAGACGGAAACCGTATATGAATTAACTTTTAATTTGTGAGTAAAAACTGAAAAAAATAGAAAAATCATTTAATTTGTGTTTATAAACTTGAAGTTAGTAGTCTGAGAAAGCGCCCATGATGTTCATAACACACCGGCAACGATTCGGCATGCTCAGAACAAGGTTGTAAATGTCTTGCTGCGGAATATTGTCCCATGTCCTTCTGAGGTGCGCAAAAAGTTGATCTTCTGTAGCCAAATTTTCAGGAACTTCCTTCAGAGCTCTTCTTTGCAGCATATCCCACGCATGCTCAATGGGATTTAGATCTGGCGATTGAGCAGGCCAGTCTAAGGCCCTAACATTATGTGTATGTAACCAAGCTGCTACCGTTCTCGCCGTGTGTGCCCGGGCATTGTCGTGCATGAGCAGGAAATCTTGCCCCATTTGTGTTCTGTGAGGCAAGATTACGGGCCCCAGCACCTGTTGGACGTATCGTTCTGCCGTCATATTGCCCCGCACCCAAACGTGATCCGTCCGTCCTCCAAGACGAATTCCTGCCCAAACCATAATTGTTCCTCCTTGGTATGGGTGAACTTCCTGAGGGTTCTGGAGACGGCTCCATCGTCCAGGAACTCGCCAAACACGCGTCCTTCGTGAATCTGGATGGAAGCCGAACCTGGATTCATCCGTGAACAGCACATTGGACCATTGCTCACGGCCCTAGTCCACGTGGTTCCGAACCCATTCTAATCGTCGTCCACGATTGCCTCTCCGTAAAGGTGGGACCCGGAGTGGTCTACGAGAGCGTGGATTGCTTTCATGCAGTCGCCTTCTTACAGTTTGGTCACTCACAAGCACTTGGTGTTCCACTCGCAGCCTTTGGACCAATTGAGTCGCCGTTGCATTTGGTTGAGCTCGCGCAGTAATTTGCAAAAATCGGTCTTGTCTGGGGGTAGTGATGCGACTTGGCCCCCGGTGCCTCTCCGCTACTTCACCTGTGGCACGATAGCGTGTCCACAATCTTGAAATTACATTTTGATGGGTCCCTATGGCCTCAGCAACATTACGCTGAACAGATCCAGCTTCCAGCATTCCCACAGCTCGTAACATCTCCGCCCTCGTCAAATGTCGGCGTTGCATGGCTACAATACCTCAATTTTAACTTTATCTTACGTTTAAAAATGAAAAAAACTGTAACTAAACGTAATTCGTATTGTTTTTTAAATTTCGCACAAATGAAAATTCCCTCTCCTATACATCAAGACATTTTTATGCCACCGAAACAAAAGAATTTTCAAAAATTTGAATTTGGAATTAGTCTGAGATAAATTACAAACAAATCGGTGTATTAAACATTCCAATGCGGCCAGTACTTTTCGAGTTATTTAATTGAGTATGAAATATCCCTAGACCGTGTTGATGTGTGTATTTTAGGACCTGTTAGACACCCATATTCATAATCAAAACGTCATGATTTGGCGCGGCCATGAGGTTTTAGTCTTACAGCTCCTAAAATGTAAACCTAGGATTTTTAGTGTATTTTTACAATGTTTGACAAATTTAAATCTAGGTTTTACAAGAAACTCCAGACCTCTACGATGCTTTTTCAGCGAGATATCGGCGATAACGTGGTTTTCACCGTTCCAATGGCGCGGCCATGGGTGTTTTAGTTTCACAGCTCCTAAAATATAAACCTAGGATTTTTTTCTATATTTTTACTATTTTTTTTACATATTCGATCTTTTATTTACCTAAATTTCAGGTCTCCAACGCTTAGTTTTAAAGAATCCAAACCCTTCCAACTTAGTACCCATAACTTTGACAAATTTATGGTTTTGGGAATTAACTTTTACAAACTTTTACATAATCTTGGGATAGTTTTTTTTTTTAAAAAAAAAACGTCATGGCCGCGCGGTCGAAACGAACACAATTTCCTTCATTACAAGGACGCACAAATTGCTTCCCAAATAATGAAATAGTGTATTTGAAATATTGTATTTGTGTCAACGGTATAGGGTGTTTGGAGTATACCTGTACTTTACTGTTACATATTTGCATAGAACATTGCCAGATCTGGCGATTAACTCCAATGCCACATTCTCGATTCGATAGTCCTATCGCAGGCATGATTTTGACCACTAAGCAAATGAAATAGGCATATTTTCTATTGGTTGTGTGGAAGATATAGCTTCTTCTTTTTATCGTGTGGGCAGTAAGGTATAACGACCCCACACACCACGAAGATATAGCTAAAAGTCTAATTGTACCCATAGAATTAGCACAATTGTATATATTTTAAAAGTAGGTACTTAAAAGTAATTCTACCAAAATAATTTTATGTAAAAAATAAGGGTAGTCTAAACTCACGAGCCTATCTAAACCAGTTTTATGGTCAATCTTGTGAAAAGTCAACTCTATACCTTCTATAAGGCTAATCTCAAATTTCTTTCCTTAGAATTGCCGCAGCGGGCAGAAGGCGGTCGTCTGCACGTGTACTCGAGGGTCCTGTCTCCAGATGGCAGTGGACCCCGACCTGTGCCAGAATGCGCTGTTCCTACGCCAGTGGAGCCCCATCCGATACACGCGCCACCATCGGCAAGGACTCTCGCACCGAGGCACCAGCCTACTGACCCCAAGAGTATCGGTAAAACTACATTTATTTTATTTTTCCTAATCGCAATGTTGCAACCAGATTGAGATCGACCGATCATTTCGTTCGTGATATTACTAAGTGACTTTGTAATAATAGCCACATAGGTCAACCGACACCCACATCGCCACATCGCTCGAAGAACGGACAACCGATGGGGAAGAAAGGTTCTCGAGTGGCGACCACGAACCGGAAGACGCAGCGTTTTCAGGCCTCCCACCAGGTGGACCGACGACATCGTGAGAGTCGCGGGCAACCGGTGGATGCAAACGGCAGGCTGCCGATCTTTATGGCGTTCTATGGGGGAGGCCTTTGTCCAGCAGTGGACGTCTAATGGCTGATGATGAGTGAGTGAGTGAGGTCAACCGAAGTAAAACTACACTTACCCAGGGCAGTCCGCGGGTGGATGACTATTAATATTACTTACTTACAGAATTCCTTCCGAGCCTTTTTTTTTTGGGGATGGGAAATCATCAAATGACTCCTCCCGCTCTGGGCAGAGCGGAAGGGAGTGTCAGACCTCAGCCCTTTGTGGCGAGGCCGCGCTATCTCTTTCGAACAACCAGCAGCCCCGACGGGGTCCCTTCCGAGTCTTTGAGAGTAGTTAGAAATCGATTACATATCAACAATTAACAGCTGAGATCGAGAAACTGTTAATACGGATCTTAAAAATCAAAAAAGTACTCCACCAAGGACACCTTACAAAATTCTAGTAGTCAGTTGCATCTGGTAAGGCTGGAAGCATAGTCGGGAAAGCTGAAAAAGAGAATGATCGTCATCGACCGACTGCGGTCTGGCCGCAGCTTTTAACCTTTTTACGTATTTTGCTTCCATGCCTATAAAGTAGAGTAGGTACATTAGCTCTTTTACATCGTTGTAATAATAAATGATACATTTCAAACTCTGAAAGGGGCCACCCTAAAAAGTCACGGGTTACTTCAGATAATCATATTGGTACTCAAGAATTTTTATTACGTCTTATTTTAAATACTACTTTGTGTTAGCCAAGAGAGAAAAAAACAAACTACTTATTCCTTTCAGCTATCTAACAAAAAAATCCACACACAATGAGGCCACTTGAATACGACCCCACTGCTATTCCTGTGATTTTTTTAACATAAATAGGCCATTCTAGTTCTAATTGTACTCCTTGTACATAATGTAGCATGATCTCAATCGTGACTAGATTTGCTTACATATTCCTCTTTGTTACATTTCTATTGATCAAGTGGTGTTTTGTGCAGAAATTATGGCAACCTTGAACTTTATCTTGAGAAGTTTTAAATACAGTGTAAACTCTATAAAACGAAACTCAAGGGACTGAGCATTTTTTGTCGTTATAGAGAGTTATCGTTATATGGAGTGAACAAAAAAGACAACCAAATTAACAGTAGCAACAGTGGATTGACTTAGTTCAAAACGCTTTCCAACGTCACTTTTTTTTTCTCCCTTTTCAATCGCACGAATCACACAAACTTTTTCGTCAACACTAATCGCTTTCCGTTTACTGGCCATGTTAACAGTTTCAAAGTAGGTTTACGACTGATAATACGATAGGTACCCAGTATGATTGGTCGAAGACCATCACTTCTGAGAAAACAATGCGTCTTACTGCACGTGTTCAAGGCAATTAAGGATAACAAAAGCTAGACCGACCGACCGACCTCGGATGTTTCGGAGCTTCAAAGTCTTTTGTTACCTGATAACATAACATAAACAATAATACCGATAATAAATATTTACTGTCTACAAATAATAACACTATTGAACACATTTCTTCGTAATAGAGAATGGCGTATCGCTATAAAGAGTGTTTCAATATGTGGGTTTTAACGCAAACCAACCAAGTTGGGCTCACTTTAACGTTACAGGGAGTTTATTGTTATAAAGGATAACGTTATAAAGAGTTTACACTGTATGTGTATTAAATTCTTGTATTCATTTTTTAACAAAGTATTGAATGCATGTATGTATAAGCTGGAAGAACAATAATAATAGTGATATTTGCCAATATCATCATTTATTATTATGTATAAGTTGGTCATCATTAAATTAATAATCAGTCTCTGCTTAGCCCATGATAGCTTTACGCGTTTCCATAAAATTAAGTTAATTTTAAGTAATTGATGATTATTATCGTAAGTATCGATTATTTTTAGACATGAAACAATAATACAACAAGTATCCAGTATCAGTATAAAAATTATACTGAACTATTATCCAGACGATACTGGATTTGTATTATGTCCGAAATCGAATATTTTATTAAAGATGACCTTTTTAATTTTTAATCTCAAACTTAACCAGAAACAATTGAATAAAATTATTATTAGAAAAATAAATAAATAGTATATATTAATTATTATTAGAATTATTATTATTATTAGAATTGTTTACAGTACTGTATTGTTACCGTACAGTGATAACGTTATTACATCTTGTATGTCCTAGGCTCATAGATAACCAAAAATGTAGACAAAAATACGAAGAATTTTTAACGAAAGCAGATTTACAATAATTAGAAACATGAATGAGTGTGTGTGTATGAGTTAATGGAGAGTAAAGTGCACGTGAAGGGTTGAAACGTTTGTGTTGGGCTTAGGTCTATCGAGTAGAGGAGATTATTACATTTTCTATTTGGTCGTAGTTCGTAGCTATAAAAAAATATAAATCAGTGCTCCTATTCTTGCTACCTAGTTGTTTACGCGAGTATACCGTGTAAACAAGTGTTTATGTTATTAGTTGTCATTAGCTTCAGTTATGAACGACTGCCCTCGAAGCCCAATCGAACCTCGTTCACCAGGAAACAATGCAAAATTTTAAAAGTTATCTGTGATTATATTACTAACCATAAATTGCTATCTGGACTTTTCCCTTCCTGACTTTTACAGTAAACATTTTTTTTGTTCCTATTTATTCGTTTAATAGTAGATTGTATCATAAGGGAGCAATCGTACAATATGGTACAAGTGTGTATTATTATCTTCACAAGTGTGTTGAAAAACGTCGTATGATACGTGTATTGTATTGATGATTACCGTCCTCGGCTCTCTTAAGACCCTCACGTGACGGCTCGGGTCTCAATGGCGCCTCAGCGGTAATCACCAACATAACACACTTGTACCATAATGTACTATTCTTTCATCTTGTAAGTATTCTTATATTTGTTCATTAAATACTGCTAATTTTGTCACACTTAATAATTTCACCTAAATTCTGTTACTTTTTTTAAGAGTTATTTGTTGATTATATAAATTAAAGTAGTACCAAAAATATAGTACTCTAAAGAGAAGAATCAAATACGGAAACTACTTATTATGTTACAAGGACGAAACGAACAAAACAAGTATTCTCATGCTTTGAGAATACGAACAATCTTATGTACATCGGATGAATATCATAGTAACGATGGTTATTTGTAAGACGTATTTACTCAAAACTAGTATTTCTAGGCCACTCATTCAAAATAACGCACGTGTTTTATTCAATAACCAAACGAGATGGGCTCCTTTGATATAAAAGGATGACATCAGTCCGCAACGCGTTTATTAATATCTTCCCAATGGACTCGTTATTTTGGAGAGAGAATCGCAGGCGACTCGCAAACACAACAAAAGGGGTACCGCTAATATGAATCTGTTGAAAGGGGCCGCAATACGAGGGTCAGAGATGACCTTCAAGGGCCCCAAGGTCAGTTTTCGAAGGGTGCGTAATAGGTACTCGCGACCTGTTTGTAAATATGAACAGATGGATGAAAGGCTCCACATTAAAAGGGGTTGCTTCATCAGTGTAATCCGTGCATGTAGACCCTAAATCACCAATTTTAGGTATTAGTTTTTAATCCTTTCGATATTACATTTTTAATCCTTTCATTATATATTAGTCTCTTTGAAGTTTTGTTTGTTTACTTTCCGCACTTAATTTGTCTTCGACCTCTCTGCAATGTTTAATCTATATTATTATGGCGTCGGGATCACATCAAAAGTGTATGTACCTACTTACATTGTAAATCATACCAACTCGTATTAGTTGTATTGTTGTTTTTTGTTTTTAATTTCGATGTTAGGTAGGATGTATTTGATAGTTTAAAAAAATCCTATGAACAAGCAATATGTTTATTGTCGTCACTATCTTGTATTTGTTGATGAGATGAGAGTTGAATGAAGTTAATTTTGCAGGTGCCCCAGAAATAGAGGGTACGGAACCAGCGCCGCGGACTTGGCGTGGCGCTGGGGCTGCGCCCTCGCGGGATCATGGTGGGGCGGAGCACCAGAGCCCGAGTGTGACCAGCCGGGCTATGACCCTGCTGGCCATCATAGCCATCGTGTACTGCCTCACCGCCGCGTGGAAGCGCTGCGGCCGCAAGCTGCGCCGCCGGAGACTCATGTCCCTCGCCACCTAGCATCGGTCCAAACGTGACGTGAGGCACGTGATAAAAACTTAAACGTGGGGCCAAATGCATGTGTGATCGAATGTTCAGAACGGTAGTAGGGTACCCTGACCAAGATTAACAGTTGTGACTTGAACTTACGATTTGATAGTCAGTTCGCCTATCAATCCAAGGGTATTGGATTAACAAGGTAACTACTTTTAATTAAGTTATTTTCTAAGTGGGTCAAAGAGGTGGCTAACTCATAATCACAATATCTTTATACTTAGTAAGTTTTTTTTAATCACATCGTCGTCAGACAGTATATTGTAAGATAGCTGATTGTCGTCACAATTTACATAAATATTTCATAATAATTTATTAACGACGACGTAACGTCATAATTATGTAAGAACTTTATTTAGATCAATTGCAACAACATAGACTAATTTAACACTGGCTTATCGTGTTGGAAGACAAGAGAACTTAATATTTTTAGAACAAGTATTATGGCACGCAGTCACTCACTTAGATAGGTGTTGCTTTAAATAGCATTACTTCTTTTGTTATATTTCCGATAATACAAAGATCTCGTTGACGTATGACATCGTGTGCACGAACATCGTAGGGCCTCGTACACACGGCGTTCATAGTTTTGCTTTCACACGGCTCTTTCAAACTACATTAGTTTGTAACTGTATCAACATTGGGATTATAACGATTCCGCTGTAAAATATTGTGCAGGACAGCGCCGTGTGAAAGGTCGCTAATATTATAGTGACGATTGGAATTATTATTATAGATTTACTTAATATTATTCTTAAAGATGAACTCACAGTTAATTTATTTTAAAATATATTAGCCCAATATTTTAAGTTACCATAATGTACCTCACTGCACTGGGACTAATTTATCAAATCTATTTATTACCCACGTTTTACCTGTTGTGGATATTAAAAGAAGAATTATGTCGGGGTCGTGAAACTTGTTGATAATATTTCCTATAATATTATATATATATATATATATATTGTATCCCAAGTAACACATTTTGCGACAAAAGGCTTGCATATAGAATATTTTTGGAAACTTTAGTAATAAAATCCACCGTAATTAAGTTCTATAAAGGTGGTTAGAACCGATAAGCAACCTGTATGTTACCAAAGGGAGAAAAATTGCAACTTATTTATAGATGCAAAAGCGATGCTTAAGAGTTCGAATTGTTACCCTGAGTGGCACTAGGAACTAGCGGTGCAAATGCGCGCCGTAAATGAATGATTGAACGATAAAGCGATACAGTTCATTCGATGAGTGACAAATATGATCACAAGTTCTTATTTTCGGTGGAGATAAACAACAAAGGCTGTGTGTTGTGACAGCTTTTATTTGGATTGTAGCATCTATTTTGCGAGTATTCAAAACTTATGTGTTTACCGCAGGATAACCATCATGGAGCCCTTGCAAATGGTTTTTTATTGTGAAACCATGGTATAATTACTAAGTAAATTTTGATGCGCCTTCGATCTAATCAAGAATTAGCAAAAAATATGCGGTGATCAAATAAATAAGATAATACTTCATAAAAATTTGGTTGTTAAAAACCTAACCTTAAGGTTTCACAAAAAAGTATAATGTCAAACTACATCAGAAACAGTTATCAAAACTCATTTTATTGTATGTTAGTGTAATAAAGTAGCATTCAACAAGAAACTTTTCAAGGACTCCATTTTTAAAAATGGCGATTTAAAATAGAACTTGCAGTTCATTTTTACACTCATTTGTTGCCATAATAGAGCTCCTAGGTCCAAAAATCCCTCATTAGTACCTAGTAGTGATTATTTTCACTTAACAGGTCTCGTTGCCTTTGCGTTGAATTGGGGATCCTCAAGACGGGTACAAAACCCATTTAGGAAAGTAAATAAAGTAAAATTTACAATTGTAAATGTTGGCTGGAATTCTCGACTTTTTAATTCAATGCCTGATTTCCTACTGATAGTTTGCAAATTTTCATTTTTCATTTATACAAGAGACATCCAGAAGGGTTACTCATAAAAATGAGCTGATCATGCCTTGCCTACCAGTCTGTGATTTACACCCTGTATAACATAAGAAGATTACAAAAATTACAAAGTGAACTAGTGATTTCATAACTGTTTCATAAACTATTCAATTACCTAAAATGTAGGAAATTTACTTAAATACAAATCATATACTCTATTTAAATTTATTAATATGTACGGAACCTGCGATAGTGTTAGAACTGTAAGATCTTAAGTGGTTCTAAATGAGAGAAAATTGTTGCTTAAGGTTTTCAAGAACCATCTTTTGGAATCGATCTACGCGTTACAGTGGCATAATAGAGTATATTAGACCTTACAAAGGCAATTACACTAGGTTCCAAATGAGCTGCAATAATAACTCTTGAGCCACTACAGGTGATAAGTAACTTATATATACTACTTATTTAGTACTAAAGATGCCAAATAAGGAAAAATTACCACCTATTAAGGTACGGTTCTTAATGGGAGATTTTAAGATGTCTTAAGCTTCTTTGAGTTCTAAAAAAATGAAAATTGAAACCTTTATGCGTCTATAACTAATAAATTCGGCCTAGTGCCACCATAAGTTATAAAGCAGAAACAAAAGTCACTCAAAAGCAACTGTTAGTGATATCAGTTACTCATATGCAAATTCGAGCGCTGTTTGCATCTATAAGTAATACCGTACACTCTTGCATCACTTAAATGCTACCTACAGTTGCAGAATAAGTTCCAAAATGCACTAACGTGCTACTTGGGATGTTAAGTGAGTAGTTTTATACATATAATGATATTTTCTACAGCGTAAAGCTCTGGTATATTGTTCGTCCCATTTATAGTCTGTATATAAGTATTGTTGCTTAATGTTATTATTGTCTATATTATTATATGAAGGTAAAGGTGACCTTGTGATTTTAGTAACAGACATATTTTATCGTAAGTACGTAAATATTTGAATAAACGTATTGCTTTAATTTATGGTTATTTAGGTTACGTATGCAAGCATGCAGTTAGATTTAAAAGAGATCGTGGCCGTATCCTGCATCGTTGGTAAATCTAAGAACTTTGTGTATCACACGATTGTTTATTGCGACTGTAAGCAGCTTTATAAGTTGCAGCAGTTGCGCTTCTGTATATTTAATTACTCACTCACTCTTCTATATCGTAATTATTAAACATCGGATTGTATACACTATCATATCTATTCAGTAAATAGCAACAATAATAAAAAAAATACTCCTTTTATTTTCCATACAGATTTTATAAATATTTTCTTGATATATGCGTTCTCTTTCTTTACTCCTTAAATACTCCGGTTATATAGAACAGTGTATTGCATCATGATTTATGGATTTGACAACTGAAAAAAGCACTATCGATGAGCAAGTAATAAAACAGTATGGGTTATTTTTCATTTGGATATGCTAACATGCAAGTGCTTATAATCCGATGTTTAAAGTGCGTTTTTTTAATTCGGGAGACTAAAATGACTACGTGGGTTTTCAGTTTTTTGCAATTCTTAAATAGTGTAGTGCCACTACCGTAAATTGCCGTTAGTAAAATCAAGTAATATCGTTTTTTTTTTTTTTATAAAAAGCTATCCTGAGTAAAGAGATTCGTTTCTATAAAATAATTGATGAACTTTTCGACGTATAGCCCAAAGAGTGAAATCGTCCAACTAGTCTTTAAAATTTAATTTAGGGCCAGGTATTTTCGGAGAGCTAAAATGTTCATTCTCTTTGTGCTGCTTCAGCACCCTGTAGATAAAGGTATGGATATGTTCAGGATTTCGGCAGTTTTTAAAACACAATCGTGTTTCTTCGGTTGGAGATTCGGTTTTCTTTTCAGTATGAACATATTTGTAAAGTTTATCGTGTACGGGAGCCACACTGATAGCATCTGTAATTTTTTTTCAAATCGTCTAATTAATATAAAAAGTTACGATTCAACAAACCGGTATTGTAGGTACAACACTAATACAAAAGAGCTGACAACATTATTTGTAAGTTTGACATTTGCAAGTGTCAATTTAGTCTCCCGAATTAAAAAACACACTTTAGTGATTATATTAGGAACCCAGTTTGACAATTATATTAGTAGTGATTTTCACAAATTTTATATTATACTGTTGTTTGCTTCTTGTAATCTCTGTTACAGTTCGGTAACGTACAAAACACGAGAAAGTAAAGTTAGTTAGCAACAAAGTGTCAAGTCGTGCTTTCGACAAACTTGCTTAATTTAGAGATTGATTTACATGCTTAATCATTTCATGGTAGCTTACACAAGAAAGACTGGTCATCACGTACGCTTTAGATTCGCGATTTAGTTTCTAAGTAAACAATAAGTTTTTTGTTAATAAAGAATCATCAAATGTTACGTCGGAAGTTTTATTTAAATATGATCTATCTTATTATTCGATAAACTTATTTTTAAATTCTAAAAATAAAATTTTGACGTTTAACCTTGCAACCTTCATTTCAGGAAAACATTGATACTGAAATTGTTGTGTAATTTTGGTACATATCATCATCATAGACTGCCGGTCTAACCGTATGCTGGTAAATACCAGTATTTTACGTGGAGACTGCCCATCTGACCTCTACAACCCAGTTAAAATTATACTCCTTGGTAAGTCATTTATTTCAATTAGACCATTACATGCATTATTTAAAAACAAATACGATGAAGCTACAGTCACAAGACATAATAACTTGTGAAAGTAATGTAGTTGTTCATTACAAAGCTTAGTTCTCTATGGAGAAGAATGGGCAAGAAAGTCTATGGACAATCTTATTGTCATGATAAGATTATACATAATGTGAGACATATGAGTGAGACTTTCGGGTCAATGACTACCTGTACTTAATGACTGTCAACGATTGGGTGCTGTAGTGGCTGGTACTTCTTATTATAATCGTTGACCAAAATATCATCTTCCATAGTTTTGGAAGCCAATACAAAGTGGCTAACGAGTATACAGGGTGAAATCTTGAGATGGGCAGTAAGGGTAGTTACTGTCACAGATACAAGAAATCGATCTTTGAGGAATAACCTTTAATTAATCCAGTCGACATGTGGAAAACAGGTAATCTATCTGAAAAATATTCCCAAGTTAGTGGAACTTGAATGACTTTCCTAAGTTTTCGACCTCGAGGACCATGGAAACAAGCTACCATCCATAAAATAAATGTGCTATAGGGGGGGAGGAAAAAAACCTATTTTTTTCTGACTTTAGCTTTTCCTTCATAGGTATCTCTTAAAATTTAAATTAAAGTACATAACTGTTGTACTTAGGCTGCTCGCCCACAGGGACTTTTTGTAGCGATGCTGTCGCGCGTTCGTAGCGATACGGTCACTAGCTGTTTGCATTTGCTCACAAAACTAACGCGCGTCAGTAGCGATGCTGTCGCGAGTTTATGAAACGCGCGACAGTATCGCTACAAAAAGTCGCCGTGGGCGAGGGGCCTTCCTACTTAACCTTTGGAGATATTCGATTGCATCACAGATGTCGAATCTATTGGCGTCAGAAAAAGTTTATGTGAAAATTACCCTTTTTGTTGCTGACTGTACTTACACTTTTCGAAAGTCTGTGAATCCTGACCGAATTTACTCAAGGTTAGTCTCTTATCTGACTTATCTCGCATATACATAAAAAAGTCTTAAGATACCTATTGTTAATGCCCATCTCAAAATTGCAGCATATGTCCAGTTTGTATAATAATAATACCAGCCTATTACTACATTAGTATATGCACGAGCATTGATCATAACGCTTTACTTTTTACAAGCTAGCAGTATGCATTGTGAAACTTTGAATATTACAGAGGTACTTTAGTTGGCACCATTGACTATAAAAAAATACAAAATAAATTCAGGCCTGAAAACTCAATTAACTGTAAAATTAATGTTTTCGTTGCTTTGAAATCAATAAATACACTACTAAAGAAAGTCTAGGGAACTTGTCAACTATCTACGAAAACAAACTGATTTCAATTTATTCTTGCTGATGGTTGACGGCTTGATGAAGGGAACGTTTAATACACCCTTTATGGGCTTGCAGTTTGACGCAACTCGTCTGATGCAAAGCGGTAGAGCTGACTAAGGTATATCACGCTGGTCTAGAAGAGCTTGCTGGCTATTGATTAATTTGAAACAGGTTCTATTCTTGTTCTGTGTTCCTAAATAGGTCAGCGGTCAGTTATGCAGGCCACGGTCTGTTTGTAAATTATATAAATGTGAGGAAAAACACACAATAAGTTAAATGACCTTGACTTAGAACAAAAAATAATGCTTGTTCTCGCTCTTTTGCTTTTTTGGATTAAGTATGTCTTAATTAATTTTTTTAACTGCCTGAGTGATTTAAACTTGCGCGACCGACATGTTTTAAAGTTTTGAGCACTTCATGAGCAAAATCTATTTATTAAGTACTGAATGTATTTATTAAGGTTTGATTTATTTTTCATGTTATCTGGCAACTACTCTTAAAAATATTTCTAATAATTTTATATCCAAAATTTCAGTTTGAGAGTGCATAAAATTGAAACATACTCGTTAGGGGGACTACTTGGCGTCAGTTCTGTGCGTTTGAGCTAAGCGCGCAGGGGCCGCGCATGCGCTCTGCATGCGTGCGTCATCTCGGCGCGATTATGAGCCAAGCGTCGAGCAGCACTCGCCGGATCGACCGCGCGTCAGTCGGCATTCGGTTGGAAACCGCGCGCCTGCGAACACGCTCTCTCACGCGTCTCTCTGATCTCTGCGCGACACCGCACTCCGACTTTATCCGCGATGTCGTTGCGCGTATTTCAGCCGACCGACCATGTGGTCGAAAAATCCCGCCTGCCTTCCTTCGAGCAATACCAAAGCATGCACAAGGAATCGCTTGAAGATCCCGAATCGTTCTGGTCGGAATTAGCGAACGAATTCTATTGGCAAACACCATACCAGCGCGGAAATATTCTGTCTTACAACTTTAACGTAAACAAGGGGAAGATCTTCGTGAAATGGCTTGAGGGCTCCAAGACCAACATCTGCTTCAACGTGCTGGACAGGAACGTGAGGAACGGCTTCGGAGACAGAATTGCATTCTACTGGTAAGTTATTTTCAGTTAACATATCTTCTAAAATCAATAGACAGCTGAGCGATGCACTGAGACGGCGGCGGCGCGCGTACTTATTGATTTTTCTCCACAGGCTACAGAACACACCAATGGAACGAGCTTATTAATACTTACTGAAAATGAACTTCTATGTTATGTAATACGTCAAGCCAGTGCAAAGCGAAATGTTAACTTTGTCAATAATTGATCAATTTTAAATGAGTTTATAACCGAAAACCTATAGGTACCTACTGCAATCATACCCTGACTATGATTACCATTTTTTTAATATCAGTATTTTTATTTATTAAATAAGTGTTTTTTTTAATACTCGTGTGTATTTAAAAAAAACAATACCAATTACTTATCAGGTTGCAAATAAGGTTTGGTTTAGTTAGATGATCCACTATAACAGTTCACTACCTAATTACAAATGAACGTAATTAATACATATTAGCATGTATTAAGTACGTAGCCACATAGTTGTGGTAACATACATATGTATATGATTATCATAATTATGCCCTTTTAAATATCAGAATTAGAAGCGGTTTTTAAAATTAAAAAAGTGGAGTCGTGACGTCAATCGATCTTTTTAAGATTGCTCTACCTAGATTTTTACTTCTCTTCCTTGGATTACCAGCTCTAGTTCCTGAAAATATATCTAAAGATTCGTGCATATAAACGTAGCCTAATACATTTTTTGCTCACGGGTTCAAAAAAATTAAAAGACTAACTTATAAAGTACTCATACGAATGCAATTATAATAACTTTACTTAGGTACAGACGTAGACGTCATAAATGGGTCGAAACACTAACCTACTTTTCTTAAAGTCGGTCAAATGACAATCATAATTTGTCTCTGATTTTACATCAATAAAATCCAACGGGTTTCGAACTTACAACCTCCCGCCTTTCAACACCATATTTGGGTTTTCAGTGGCTTTTGCGTTAAACCATCATAGCTTAGAAATGTCCTTATTGTATCATCATTCTTTCAAATAAAGATTACTTAACATCACGCTTGTAATCCCCGAAGGGGAGCAGAGGTGTATTAAATTGAATAGTACAATCACATTTCGCCAGTTATGTAATAATACACATGTAATAAAGAGTAAACCCATTACTTACTTAAAAAATAATCAAAATTCTAATATGTATTGTATCTTTGTTGGCCAAAACCATCGTGATATCGGGGGTTCCCATCAGATATTAATATAAATTAATAGTTTAAAAAACAAAAAAACACGCTTTTACGTGCACCTATTGGTGCACGTAAAAGCGTGTTTTTTTGTATTTTTTACTTTTTTTGTAAAGTCAAAAATAAATTACGGATCGTTCAAGTTGTCTCTATTTCTGAGCTGAAGTGTAAACTATGTGCTTTTAATTATAATATTTGATTGTAAAAGCGTGGGGCGCTGGAGCAGGAAAGACTTTCTTGTAAACAAATACAGACTGTACTTCGGAGAGTGTGCGCAAGAGCTCCACGAGCTTATTCCACCATCTCCCTTCTTCCATCGAGAGACTAGGCGTACTGCAGGTTATCACCCATACCTTGTCGATGTTCCACACATTCGTACGAAGCGTTTTGCTAAGTCTTTCATTATTCGTACAGCCAAAGAGTGGAACACCCTGCCTGCGTCGGTTTTCCCGAGTTCATATAACCCCAATCTATTTACGTCGCGAGTAAATAGGCTTCTTCTGGGTAAGCTCGTTCCATCGTCGACCTCATCTCTGCCCTTAGGACAAGATTGAGGTCAAGAGTTAGCCCATATTAAATAAAAAAAAAAATACACGAACAAGAACTCTACATTTTGCCACTGTTGACTGGTACTTTGAACAGACTGTTTAATGTAGAGCCTCCTATACTAGCCGTGCTGCAACTCTAGTTAGAGCGCCGATCTCTGTAACCTGCTTCCCGAAACATCGCTTAACTTGATTTCTCAGCAAGGTATAATACAAAAAATCTTTCCTGTTCCAGCGCCCCGCGCTTTTACAATCAAATATTATAATTAAAAGCACATAGTTTACACTTCAGCTCAGAAATAGAGACAACTTGAACGATACGTAATATATTTTTGACTTTTACGTGCACCTATTGGTGCACGTAAAAGCGTGTTTTTCAGTGTTTTTTAAACTATTAATTTATTTTATAATTTTTAGTCTTTGCTAATGGCATATTTTTAAACATTTATTTTAAATAGACGAATGAGCCCGCATCCTCATTCTCTACTACCCCATTTACACGTCAATATACATCGTATGCTAATATCCATCATGAAGTTACAGTTCAAATCTTCCGGCTCCATCATCAGATCAGCTCGATAGTACCATATTATTGTATTCAGACCTTGAAACCTAATCGTGGTCAAAGTTCATTACAAAACCTTTCTAACAAGTCCAAACACGGCTATATTACGATTATCCATCATGAAGTTCCAGTTCATATCTTCCGGCTCCATCATCAGATCAGCTCGACAGTACCATATTATTGTATTCAGACCTTGAAACCTAATTGTGGTCAAAGTTCATTACAAGACCTTTCTAACAAGTCCAAACACGGCTATGATACGATATTTCATCATGGAATGCTAGTGCCTATCTTCCGGCTTCATCATCAGACCTTGAAACCTAATCATGGTCAACGTTCATTACAAGACCTTTCTAACAAGTCCAAACACGGCTATGATACGATCATCCATCATGAAGTTCCAGTTCATATCTTCCGGCTCCATCATCAGATCAGCTCGACAGTACCATGTTATTGTATTGTCATCAAAATCACATACAACTGCCAATTTTTATAACGCTACGATCTTTAGAAGATGGTTAAATTAGTTTTCTTAGATTTGATTACATAGTTACATACATACAGGTCAACCTAATAAAAGTGTGTTAAAAAAAAAAATGAGCTTCGGCCAAAACTCCGCTTTTACAAAGTTACTGCTTGTAGTCAGGCCCAGATTCAAAGACCACACACTGTTCTTTACTTTCCAAAAATCATACTTTACAGCAAAGTAGTCTTCACAAAGTAAGCTTTGTATTACCGAAGTTTACTTTCAAATTATTCAATTTCAGAGACCACACTTTACGTTGATGGAAAGATCTACTTCAAGCTGTTCTTTACTTAGTAAAGGCGAAGTAGTCGATAATCATGACTTAGCATATATTCGCGCCATCAGCCTATACTATTACATTGAGAGGAAATGGGTTTCACCACGTGGTATGCTGATTCGAAGTGACAGTCTTTAATTTTTATTCTCGGACATTTCCCCACAATATTTTCCATTACCGTTTTGAGAGCAGTGGACAAGGGAGGTTATGAAACTAAATGGCTAAATGGGAATCATACCTACAGTCCAAGTCGTTACTTCTGCAAACATTAGCCTGTAGCCCCCGACAGGTTAGGTAAAGGGGTGGTTTCGCCAGTTATATCTAAGTATGTAAAGTATAATTATCATTAGCATAATACTATTTCATAAAATAAGATGTTACAATAGAATGGGTGATCCGGGTACTATACACCTTATAAAAAGTATGCAATCATTATTAGTTAACCTTCGTTCGCGTGAAATTATTATATTACAAAAATATTACTTTCGTTATTTTATGGAGCCCTAATGACAGACAAACACTTAAAAAAAAATATAACATATTTAATTATGGTTGAGGCAGTTAAAACAATAGTCTGCTGAATAGTACGTATACGTACATTCATAGTTTAAACACATTACGTTAAATATCTACTAAATAAAAATTTGTGACACGAGTACTACTACCAATGCAAGGGGACCTGGTACTAACAGCTTCTACATAATGTAATATCTATAATGCTCCTTGTTGAACTCTGACCTCGGTCGGACGAGCGAAATTAAGTTCCTGCATTTCCGCTGATAGATTCACCGTGCCAGGCCCAAGGCGGACGCAATTTAACAAGGCTACAATTTAAATGCACACCAAAAAAAATTTTTAGACCCTAGACTAAAGTACAGTAAAGTACCAAATAAAATATTTTAACTTCAAATAAAATAAACCCACCCTATACCGAGGTGCCTAAAGAAAAACGTTTTAAGTTCCAAAATAATTAGAATAATTGTACGTGTTGTATTTATATTCTTTTTGCCTACCAAAATGGATTAATGCTCACCAAATCAATTAACCAAAATTATAATACGACCGTCTCGCGACAGTATCCTTTATGGGCGGCATGGGCACCGGGCCGTAGGCCGACGAAGGAGGCCGGCGGAGGCCCGTCACTTCGGGGACAGAAGATATTAGTGTTATTTAATATGCGAGCGAAGCGAGCGCGCGTCATGGAGATAAATTATTGAAAGTCGTGAAATACAATATTGGTGACATCTAGTGATAATCATCTAGTGATAATATAAAATATTTGGTCTGCAGCTAACTTTAAAGTTAACTGCAGACCAAATATTTTATAAATGGTCGTTCGTGTTTACAAATCTTTATGGTATAGAATAAAAAGGAAAATAGGTTCATTCCTACAATACTTTAGGAAACACAATTTGGTGAGCATTAATCCATTTTGGCCGGCATTTCGAATTTTTTTGGTAGTAAAATAGGTTCTTTTCTGGTAGGCGTTTAAACACAAGCCATTTAACAATTCCGCGACGTTGGACACTAAATGCTTTGAACCAACCCCCCTGCAACCCTCCCGGGCGTATTTACCTGTCCCCTTCACTCAGGTGTCTGGTCGGCCAGCACAATATAATCAATAAGGGGAGATACAGCCTCCCTTGCCAGACAGCTTATTGCCACCCTTGCTTGGTTGTTAAGGGGTTTATCATTATTAGAGTTTGCGCAAAATAATACAGCACAACCAAATAAGTTATTTTAATAAGACTGTTACATAATTATTATAAATATTTTGTTAAAATATACTTAGGTTATACACATCTCCCGGTATGCATTCCGGAGTTGAACGTCGTCACATGATGGCGAAGCTGTTGGTTCTACTATGGCTGGTTTGATAAAATAAATACATATCACAAATAAAAGAGGCTGCCTAGTCCCAAATATAGGACGGGGCTGCTACCACAAGGTCAGCCCTGCTCTACTTATAGTCTTATACAGCATCTGTATTATTCGACCACTTCGATTTCAGTCTATTTCGGACTGTCTACAATTTAGTCCAGATATTTTCCGTGACATAGTTTCGGGGTCTGCAGTTAAGAATTTTAAACAATGCAAACGATAGCTTCTATATTTGTTAAGCAGTCTAGCTACTAAAGAGTGCTGCCGCATTCGTGTACATCAGCATATACGAATGCATTACAAAGCAGACGATTGGAATAAATAGTCAAAATTACTTCGTATGTTATGAGCTCCTAAATTTAGGCGTATTCTCCCGAGCCTCATACAGCATAATCAACCTATGTTCCCATTACTGGGACAAAGACCATAATTACCACCACGCGGGCCCAAATGTTTGAACACATGTGACGTCTTGCATGCCGTAGTTGGACGTCGTCACATGTTGTCGAAGCTGCTGGTTCTATGCTATGGCTGATTCGATAAAATAAATACATGTCACAAATAAAAGAGGCTGTCTATAGTCCCAAATATAGGACGAGGCTGCTACCACTAGGTCAGCCCGGCTCTACTTATACAGCATCTGTATGATTCGACCACTTCGATTTTAGTCTATTTCGGACTGTCTACAATTTGGTCCAAATATTTTTTAATACAGTTGCTCAAAAAGTGGCGTATTGCAGGGACGTATAGCGTTCGGGATGTGGGCTATTACGTACTCGTGCTTTTTCTTTACCTTTCCCGAACTCGTGCGTTCTCTTTCCCAACTGTCAAAATAATGTCCATTAAAAAAAAAACAACCACGAAGTATTTACTAAATAAAATCATAGAAGTTTTTATGATTCATGCAAATATTTCTAAAGAAGCTACTAATTTGTTTCAATATCAGATTTAATTATTTGATTCAATGAGTTAAAGGTTTTCATTTTTATTTCATATCAATAAAAAAAATCTACTGAAGACTTGGCTGTATGGGCATAGTTCCCTTTGCCTACCCAGAATAGGTAAAGAAAAAAAAATCTCAGCGATTCTTTTACGTTATGCGCCATTTTCAAAAATGTTCTTTGCGAGTTTAATTACGGTTTTATTATTTTATTAAATTGCTTCATTTTTTCGCAACTGTATTAAAAATAGTTGTTCAGTACACGTGCGGAACCGTCATTGCAACTTGTTCCGACTGTCTACCCTCGCCGTCGGCTGTGCCTCGGCTCGGCTAGACATTTGTCGGAACTCGTTGCAATGACAGGCTTTCCGCACTTATAATGAAATATACTATTCCATAACATGGTTTCGGGGTCTGAACTTAACAATTTTGAACAATGCAAACGAAGTATCACTAAATAGTATAAAATAAAATCACTTTCTCTGTCCCTTTGTATGCTTATATCTTTAAAACTACGCAACGGATTTTGATGCGGTTTTTTTTAATAGATAGAGTGATTAAAGAGGGAGGTTTATATGTATAATAACATCCATTTGCACCCGTGCGAAGCCGGGGCGGGTCGCTAGTCTTCTATATTTCTTAGTGCACGTTTACGTACAGGCGGGGCGTGCGTCGCGCGGCGCGTCCAGTGTTTTTATTTCAAACACATGGCAATGTATGAAAAAGTTAACGATTTCAAAACTTGATGTTACGAGAAGCGATTTTTCGCTCGTTTGTTTAAAATGCAGCGTTTGTTGCGGTGGACTCGTCTCTCAGTAAATTAATAAAAAAGCACGAAAAGAGCATTCTGCACGCGCCGCGCAACGCCCCGCGTCTCCGTAAACGAGCCCGTAAGCAGACTAGCTATTGAAGAGCGCTGCCGCATTCGTGTGCATACGAATGCATTGCAAAGCAGACGATTGGAATCAATAGTCAAAATTACTTCGTTGTTATGAGCTCCTAAATTTCAGCGTTTTCTCCCGAGCCTCATACAGCATAATCAACGTATAATGTTCCCATTACTGACACAAAGGCTTCTTTGAAACCGAGAAGACCATAATTACCGCCACGCGGGCCCAAATGTTTGAAGACATGTGACGTCTTTCATCCCGTAGTTGGAAATCGTTGTCGAAGTTGTTGATTCTATGCTATGACTGATTCGATGAAATAAATACATGACACAAATAAAAGAGGCTGTCTAGTCCCAAAAAATAGAGCCGAGCTGCTACCACTACGTCAGCCCTGCTCTACTTAAACAGCATCTTGTTCTATTCGACCACTTCGATTTTATTCTATTTCGGACTGTCTACAATTTAGTCCAGATATTTTCCGTGACATAGTTTCGGGGTCTGCAGTTAACAATTTTGAACTAGGGCTCATTTCTTCGGGTCACATTATGTTTTGCTTGGCCGACTGCTACAAATTTTTGCACAATATGTCGACCTTCTTTATTTCATTTACGTTATTAGGTTCTCCTAATAACGCAAGGCACTCAAGGCACTGTCATTGCTGCTTATTTGGCGTTTACAATTTCATGCTCCCGAACAACTCGATTTGGTGGTATGTATGCATAATTGCATACAATCGATGCTTAATCTTCTGAGCGTGAATTTCTGAACGGGTTGATCACTTTTAGTAGAGAGTCCATCCTTTAGTACTGACGACAGGACAGGTTGGACGCGATAATAAGTGTCCCATCATTTATGGAACAACACTCTTTTACGTTTCCACTCTGGGGTAGTGTTATCTAAAAAACTCGATGCCGATTTGTGAAAAATCTCTGAATAGGTAGAAATAGAAACAGGTACATCTAGATAATATGTTATGTAGTCAAACAATATCTTTATCGAACCTTATCTTGTTGATATTTGGGAACTTAAGTCTTCAAGTCACGGCCTTCCAAGTTAATAACATTTTCTCATGTACTTACCTACCTTACATCAGCAGTTACAAACGAACTGTTTTCTCTCCAATGACCTTATGTACCTATGTGATAATTATCAACAAATTTGATAAACTCTACATTGCATATTTCCTTTTGTAAACAAGTGATGATGTGTATTTGCAATAGATTCCTAGATAATACTAACTATAAACGTGTCTTGACTCTTGTTGTTCTGATAATGTTATACAGAAAACCTAGTACATATTGTATTTTAATAATTATTACATAGCTAGGCTTTGATTATCTATACATAAATTGAAGTGTATGTTTGTAAAGGAGTAAGTATCTTTTAGAAAATGGATTAGGGACCCGTGCAAAAAAAAACCTTTGTAAAGGTTAACCAAATAGGGAACTAATATTTTGATAAGTATTACACCCCGACGAAGGTCGCAGGCAACAGCTAGTGAAATAAAAAGTGTGAGAAGTGAGGCTGTTTGTATAAAAAGATAAATAAAATTTTATCTCAATTTCATGCAGACAAACTAAGAAAATTTAAAAGTAAAATGTCTGTTCAAAAAACATAAGTTTTATGCAAATAACACATTTGAATTTGAACAAAATTCAAAGTCATTAAAATTTTGTTTTGTTCATCCTGGCTTTGGAAATATTACGTCCTATTCAAATGATGAAACAAGTAGAACTGAATAGACTCGATTGGGCTTATAAAGAAAAGAGTAATGGACTGTATAAAAATTGGTTTAATACCATAATTAACAATATCAAATCAAATAGAAAGAAATGCCCGTAGCGGCCCGTGTCGATGAGCTGAGTGCGGGCGGCGCGCGCGGCGGCGACCAGCGGCTCGCGCCCGGTACGCCGCGCCCCTCGCCTTCCCCGCGGTTGGCCGCGCATAGACGATGCGCCGACATATTCCCCGGGTTGAAGAGAAGTCTTCAATCTTCGACTGGTAGGGGGCAGATGCAGTTGAAAGCACGACGAATGGTGCCCCGCTTCGTCTTCATCTCAGCCACTCTCGTGACCCCGTCGACGCCGGGATAGGTCTTCGTGACCCGACCCAGGGACCAGAGCAGAGGTGGCGTCGTCTTGTCCTTGATCAAGACTAATGACCCCGGCTTCAGTTCGCCTCTGGAATGATACCATTTTGATTTTGCCTGCAGCAGAGAAGTGTATTCATTATGAAATCGTCCCCAGAAGTGTTGCCTGATGAGTTGGATCCGCTTCCAACGATCCAGTCGCGTGATGTTGGCTTCAGTCAACTGAGGATACAATACAGATGAGAATGGTCGTCCAATTAGGAAGTGAAAGGGAGTGAGAGCCGAAAAATCGTTAGGGTCAGAAGAAAGAGGAGTTAGAGGACGGGAATTTAACACCGCCTCTATGTGAGTGAGACAGGTAGCCATCTCCTCGAAAGTGAAATGGGTATGATGCAATAAGCGTTTTAAATGATGCTTACACGATTTTACAGCAGCTTCAGCTAATGAATTGAAGTGAGGGCTGTAAGCTGGCGTGAAAATAAACTCGATACCCTCCTGTGCCATTTCAGATGCAACATTCGATGACTGTAAGAACCTACACATCTCATTTGACGCGCCTACGAAGTTAGTCCCGTTATCGGACGTGATGCTTCGAGGCTTGCCACGACGCGCCACGAAACGATTTAGAGCGGCCATGTAGGCCTCAGTGGTGAGGTCGGTGACGAGCTCCAAATGTACGGCTTTTACTGCCGAGCAAACAAAGATGCACATGTAGGATTTTTTAAGTTTGCATCCTCGGCCTTTACGATTGGCTATCAATACTGGCCCAATGTAGTCAACGTAACTATTCAAAAAAGGAAACTCAAGATTGGTTCTTGAACTGGGTAGTTGACCCATTATAGGCTGTATGTTCTGAGCCTTATGTCTGAAACATTTAAGACATTTATTAACGACAAACCTAGACAAGTTTCTGCCACCTAGAGGCCAATAAGTTTGTCTTATATGTGACAATAACAACTGTGGACCAGCGTGCGCAAGCTTTAAATGTTGCATTTGAAATATAAGTTTAGTAAGTACGTGCTTACTACATAAAACAATAGGATGTTTTACATTGAAATCGTAGGGGGAGTTATCGAGCCTCCCGCCCACGCGAATGAGGTTATGATTGTCAATGAACGGTGTCAGAGGAAGCAATCTACTTTTGCGTGGTAATTTTTGTCCAGACTTTAACAAATTATACTCTTCAGGAAACATTTCAAGCTGTGAATAATGTATAATTAAATTTAATGAATTTTCAAGTTCTGTGATAGTAAAATTACCTTGCAATTTATTTTTATGTTTTACATTGTAAATAAAGCGTTGTACATATGTAAATATATTTTGAATTTTTGTTAAACTAGAATACTTTACTAATAAATCATGAATGATTGATGAATGAATGGGAATGTTTGTATGATTACTACTTAATGTATGACTGTTGCTATCACCACTAATAAAATGAGTCACTACTTCCGGCAGATTATCTTTCCCGGTGTTTGGCATGCTGGGCCACTCATTTTCACTATGCTGTAAAAATGAGGGTCCAGACCACCACAGAGAATCGTTAATGAGAACGTCAGCGCTCAGACCACGGGAAACAAGATCCGCCGGGTTGTCCTTCGACGGTACGTAGCTCCAGGTATGATCACATGTACTTTCCTGTATTTCGTTGACTCTGTGCCTGATGAAAGGCTTTAATTGATTTGAAGGAGTAGAGAGCCAACCCAGGACTATGGTAGAATCACACCAGAATCTACATCTATGAATGGGCATGGTGAGTGATTCCTGAACCTTAGTACACAGCCTTGCACCCAACAAAGCTCCGCAAAGTTCAAGTCTCGGAATCGTCGTTGGTTTGATGGGCGCTACGCGATTTCTAGAGACTAGAAGCTGTACGCCTATGGATCCACTGCTATTACAAGACCTAATGTACACACAAGCGCCATACGCCTTCTCGGACGCATCGGTAAAGACGTGTACTTCATGCGTAATAGAGTCTTCAAGCAAAACCCAACGAGGAATTTTCAAATTGTTTAATGATGTTATTGTGCCTTCAAATGTAGACCAAAGGTTTTTGATTTCGTGTGATACTTCGTCATCCCAGTCGTACTTTTCTAACCATAAACGCTGCATTATCATCTTTGCTTCGACGACGCACGGACCTACGAGGCCTAGTGGGTCAAAGATCATGCTGATGACAGAAAGGACATGACGTTTGGTGACTTTAGTAGTGGAGGTGATATTTATATTATAAGTGAGTGAATCTGAGTCACAAACCCAATTGAGACCTAAAGTTTTAGTTTGAGATGAGTTTAAACTTTGTTCAGAAAAATGTAAAGTATTATGTGTTTCGTTACTATTTGTAATTTGTTTGAGAATTTGAGAGTTATTTGATCGCCATTTACGTAAATTAAATTTTGCAGATGATAGAACTGAATGTACCTTTTTAGAAATTTCTACAGTTTCAGCTATGGTATCCCCTCCACTAAGAAAGTCATCAACGTAGAAGTCACGTCGAATGGCACATTGGGCACGATTATCCTCAATGTTATCCGCCAGACTTACAAGACACTTAGTGGCTAAATAGGGTGCAGAAGCGGTACCATAGGTCACCGTGTTTAAAGTGTAAGTCCTAAGAGGTTCTGAAGGTTCAAACCTGAAAATTATTTTTTGAAGAGGTCTTTGAACTGGATTTATCTCAATGGCCCTGTACATCTTCTCTACGTCACCTGACACCACGTACCTATGCTGACGAAAACGTGTTAGTATGGAAAACAGATCGTCTTGAACTACGGGACCGACCATCTGAATGTCATTAAGCGACACCCCCGAACTGGTAGAAGCTGATGCGTCGAATACTACGCGTAGTTGTGTAGTGGTGCTGGAACTACGAATAACTCCATGATGTGGAATGTAATATGTCTTCATAGAGTTGTCTAGTGAAGGAGTACAGTCTGAGTCTAATGTCATGTGACCTAGGCGCTCATATTCTCTCATGAACTCATTGTATTTTTTGTGAAATGACGGATCGCGTTTAAATCGCCGTTCAAGGGAAAGAAAACGATTTCTAGCATTGGCAAAAGAATGACCTAATGTACTAGGATCCCCTTTTAAAGGCATAGTGACGACGAATCCTCCACTGTCATTACGAACGGTGGTTTGAGCAAAAGACTGCTCACACATTCTCTCTTCAAGTGAGATTGAATGTTTTGAAGCTACGTTGTCAAGCTCCCAAAAATAAGTAAGGTCGGGAGTGACATTGGAATGATGGCAAAAATTATTAGTGGAAAAACATGATTGTTGCGAAATACTACCTGAAACCAACCAGCCTAACTTGGTCTCGCATAATTTAGGTAGGTTTTTCCCTAAATCTATCGTATTGCTACATAAGACATTCCAGAACACTTCAGCCCCTACCAGGATATCTACGACCGACGGAATATTAAAGTTCGGGTCTGCTAGTTTAAGTCCTGAAGGAATAGGGACGTGTTTAATTTGTACGAATGAAGACGGTAGAACCTTTGTAATTTCAGGCAAAACATGACACTCGATATCTACAGTAAAGGCACAGCATAAAGACTCTATTGTGAGGTGACAAGACTGTGTACTGGTGGATATGTGATTATTAATACCCGTTACCTTGGTGCTCGTACCGCGTCGTAACAAACCCAGCTTCTCTGACATGCTCTGCGTAACAAAGTTCGCCGTACTGCCGTTGTCCAGTAGTAGGCGTGCCCTGTACTTCTTACCCGTCACGCCCGTCACGTTCACCATCGCTGTGGACAGTAAAACATGCGAAGAAGTAGCAAGCTGCATGGAATTGGCTGAAAGCGCTACACTTGAAGAAGGCAAAGAAGAAGGCATAGCAGAAGGCAATGGATTGGAAGCAAGTTTAGGCTCGTTACTTTCTAGATGTAAAAGCGTGTTGTGCTTTGTTGTGCAATACTTGCAATGTGAAAATCGACATTTGTCTGAACTGTGTCCAAAACGTAAGCAATTAATACACACTTTGAACTCAATTGCCTTTTGTAAGCGATGTTCTATGGACAAGTTTCTAAAAGATTCACATTTAAATAATGTATGTGCTTGGGAGCAAAGTGGACATTTACTGTTTTTATTTTTATTATTTTGATTATCTGATTTTTTATTTGTGTGGGTAGGCTTAGACTCAGTTTTATTGGAATTATGGCTATTATTTAAAGCAACAACAATATTCCTATCGGAAGTGCCATGATTGGACTCCACTGATTCTAACCAGTCCGCTTTCCTGCTTAAAAAAGAACAAAATTGTGTTAAAGTAGGATCTTCTTTAAAAGTACTGTTTCTGTGTTCTTCCCAGTCTCGTCCTGTTATTAAATCTAACTTTTTAACCATAAAATAAATGATAATGTCATCCCAATATTGAGCGGGCTTTTTTAAGTTAGTTAGTGCCCTAACATTTTTATTAATGTTGTTGACAAGGTTTCTGATGGAAACACTTGACTCAATTGTAATGGGTTCGACATCAAACAAAGCTTGAAAATGGTTATTCACTAAAAGACGATTGTTATTGTAACGTTCGCACAATAAATCCCACGCAAGATTATAATGATCGGCTTTAAAATCTATGTTTTTAATAATTAAAGCTGCGTTTCCCTGGAGTGAAGCTCGCAGGTAGTGGAACTTGTTTATGTCACTTATGCTAGTATTGTCGTGAATCAATGACCCAAATGTATCTCTAAACTCAAGCCAGCATTGGTAGTTCCCATCGAAGTGAGGTAAATCTATTTTAGGCAAACGAACAAAAGAATTCCTAAAAGAAACATGTGCACCTGAGTCAGCATCTTTGAAGCCCGCCTCCGACGCAGCACCGTTGGCCGAGACACCGAGCAGGCTGCGCGTGAGTGCCACCAGGTTGAAGAACTGGCGGTCAAAGTCCTCACGCTCAGTCAACGCAGACTCGTCGTCATCGGAAAGTACCTCGATCTGTGTCTGAAAGGCGTCAAATTCGGTGTGTAAGGTTTCGAATTTATTAAAACGCTCCTCTAAGTCTAAGCGTTGCAGCTCAGATACTGTGGAACTACTTTTTACTACCTTTAAATAGTTGCTGTAAATAGTAAGCTTCGATTTAATTGAACTACGTTTTTTAATTAATGTCTTTAAACTATCTGCCATGTTTACGTAAAAAGAACACCTGGCCGCACAAGGCTAATGACCTCAATAGATAAGAAAAAGCAAAACAGCTGTGCGCTAGTGAATGGGATCGTGAATCACTGTCGGTCAACACGTGACAACTTCGTGCAAATCAGCTGATTTCCAAGCGCTTTGATGCGAAATATGCGTGATTTTAAGCAGTGACGTTGATTAGAATGGGAAATAACTTATTTATAGCACTGTATGAACACTAAAATATGAGAAGATTGAACACAAAATTTTTCGGCATGTGAAAAAAAAACGGGAAAAAATAACTAATTGGAACGGACTCACTCAAACACAGTATTATACTCCCTGTATGACTTCAGCTCCCACGATGACGATGCAGGTTGCTTCGGGAACGACTCCTTTGTTTTCAATCTCCGTGCCGAGCCGCGACGTGGCGCTCGCGCGCGATCAAAGTCCGCGACGACGTGGAACACGACGACCGATGATGTTGGCGGCGTTAATTACGGTTATACCGGTAATTAATTTTGCGCAATCGAAGGACCAATGAATAGACTCGATTGGGCTTATAAAGAAAAGAGTAATGGACTGTATAAAAATTGGTTTAATACCATAATTAACAATATCAAATCAAATAGAAAGAAATGCCCGTAGCGGCCCGTGTCGATGAGCTGAGTGCGGGCGGCGCGCGCGGCGGCGACCAGCGGCTCGCGCCCGGTACGCCGCGCCCCTCGCCTTCCCCGCGGTTGGCCGCGCATAGACGATGCGCCGACAGAACTATCTGCCGTGGTTGCTCCTGCCAACTGGCGTATACTGTGCTGCGTTCTGCCTCTGCCATCACTGAAATATGTTTGGAATTTCGTACCGACTCGGAACAATTGGAGCTGGAGCTAAGTCTAGCGGCTATTTCCCGAAAATCATCATCTTCCTAGCCATTTCCCAAAAATATTGGGGTCGGCTTCAAATCTAACCGGGTGCAGCTAAATATGCACCAATATTTTACATGGACTACTGTCTATGTGACCTCCACAACCCAGTTAGTGCTGGGTAATACAATAGCTCTTAGTAAGACTGGTTATCGGATTTTCCGGTCACTACCTGTAATTTCCCGAGCATATTTCTACATAAAAATCCATACTATAATATTATAAATGCGAAAGTAACTCTGTCTGTCTGTCTGTCTGTCTGTTACTCTTTCACGCCTAAACGGCTGAACGGATTTTGATGAAATTTGGTACAGACATAGTTTGGTACTTGAGAAAGGACATAGGATAGTTTTTTTTTTTTTTTTTCGCGAGATAAACCAAAAATCTGCCGGATGTCACTATTCCACGCGAACGAAGTCGCGGGCAAAAGCTAGTACGAAATAATTATGGAATAAAATTAATCAGTAACTGCGTGATGAGGTTGGAGTTATCGCGATACCTATTTACAAAAGTGTCAAAGCTGTTAGTTGTGCCTTGTCCATATAGTCCAAGATCGTAGAGCAATCAGACATAACTTATTTTCACACGGATGAAACCTGAAGTTTTCAGTAGCGTCTCGTGTGCCTTGAATACCTACGCGCTTTGTGGAACTTGCCGAGTGACACCTGGGCAGGTACCAGGTGAGAAAGGTGACTAAAAATAAGAACTATTTAACTTAAATTCACATGGCTGATTTTTATATATGTCATGTAGAATATTATTTTAAAGTAACATCATATAGTGTCAGACACTTTTATGGACCAGAGTTTTTGTCAGACGCTTTTAAGCTTGGTTTTTGGAGCGCCTGACCAATATAGCATGGCAATATCCCGATCAATTAGCTTTAAGTATTAAATCATTAGGATTTTAGTATTATTTAAAGCGTCTGTTAAGCAATACGGCCGACGGAAAGTGTCTGGGAGTATTTGCGACTTATTTTTAAGGATAATTCCTAAAATATACGTAAAAAACAGCTTGGAGAAAATACGTGAAGTATTTTATCCAAGCTGTTTTTTAAGTATATTTTCTACTCCCAGACACTTTCCGTCGGCCGTATTGCTTAACAGACGCTTTAAATAATACTAAACTCCTAATGATTTAATACTTAAAGCTAATTGATCGGGATATTGCCATGCTATATTGGTCAGGCGCCTCAAAAACCAAGCTTAAAAGCGTCTGACAAAAACTCTGGTCCATCAAAAGTGTCTGACACTATATGATATTATTTTAAAATAATATTCTACATGACATATTATATATAAAAATCAGCCATGTGAATTTAAGTTAAATAGTTCTTATTTTTAGTCATCTTTCTCACCTGGTACCTGCCCAGGTGTCACTCGGCAAGTTCCACAAAGCGCGTAGGTATTCAAGGCACACGAGACGCTACTGAAAACTTCAGGTTTCATCCGTGTGAAAATAAGTTATGTCTGATTGCTCTGGGATCTTACTCTAATAGTATTAGCGAGAGCACATAGCACTAGACTGTTTCTATTATTCAATACAAATCGTCCATTGAGTACTTACTGAGCCAGGTATACAGACCGATATAATCCAGGTCGAAGAGTCAATGGAGTGAAGAATTATTCTCAGACATATTTTATTCGAACATTTGCCCTTTCAGCCTCCGAACTCGACTCGGGGGTCTGGTAATAGTCCTAATTCTTCATATTTATAAATTTACAGTTTCGGATGGCTTCTTTCTTGATTTTTTTCGTCTTTATGGCCACCACCAGTGTTTGATTTGGTTTTCTGCAGTTTTATTAACATTTTTATATCCTATGCCTTGACATTTCATTCAATTCTGATTAGTGTTCATGTTGGGGAACCCCAACTACACCTCGTTAGGTACCTACGTATGCCCCCTTCTCCCCACCACCGGCAAAGACCTTGTGCCGTCACAACTACTCACTTAACTTAGCGACGTAGGTACTCAAGAGTTTACTTTTTTACGTAATTTACTCGAGTCTATGACTGCGAGGCTTCACGGAGTGAACGTGTTGCTTGCACTTGTAGGTATAATGTCAAACAAATAAGTATCCGTAATGGTACTTGTAAGGTCGTTATCAAGGTCTGCTAAATAAGCGGAACTTATTACTAATACCCACTGACTTATAAATTTATATAATACCAATATCCGCATTTCAGGAAAATCAGAAATCTTTGCATATTTAGTAATCTTTGCATACTTACTTGTATATTCATAAAATTTGTATTACTTATGATAAAAATTGCCTCGTTAGTTAGGTGGTCATTATACTGCTACTGCTGAGCACGAAGTTCTCTGATTGATTCCCTGGTCGGGCCAACACTTGTATCTATAGTCGTTAAAGTAATTACTTGAGTTTAAGTACATTCATATGCATTCATATGCAACTATTTTATGCTATAGGTAGACAAGTATTTGGACGAGGTAACGGTTCGTGGTCGTCACTCGAGAACCTTTCTTTCCCATCGGGTGTCGGCTCTTCGAGCGATGTGGCCTGCCCATCGCCACTTCAAGTTGCATATTCTGAGAGCTATGTCGGTGACCCTGGTTCTTCGATAAATTTCCTCATATCGGATTTTGTCGCACAAAGAAACTCCGAGCATAGCTGCTTTCTCCATGGCTCGCGTGACTGAGCTTCTCTAAGAGGCCAGGTGCAGTTCATGACCATGTCTCTGTGCCATAAGTCATCACTGGCAACACACACTGGTTATACACCCTCGTCTTAAGACACTTAATAGCCTCCAGCGATTCAGCCATGATGACTATATCATCGGCAAAACGAAGGTGAGTGAAATATTCGCCATTGATGTTGATGCCGAATCCGTCCCAGTCGAAGAGCTTGAAAACATCCTCCAATGCGTTCGTGAACAGTTTCGGAGAAATAACCGTCTCCCTCTGTTGTTTCTGTTATCTGTGGTCTCCCTGTATCACGCCTCTTTGCAATTGGATTGGTTTCGTGCTGTCGCCCTGTAATCGGATCGACATAGTGGCGTTTCTATACATTACACTTCCACCGTACTGACCGACTGTAACACCGCCCATAGGGTTCGATTGAATCGAAGGCTTTTTCATAGTCCACAAACGCTGAAAGGCTGAAAGTCATCAAACCTGCGTTCGAGACGGTTTGATGACCCTCGAGAACAGCTTGTAAACATGCTGGGCTGAACTGTCAACGGGTGGTCGGGTCGAGGTGTTTTACTGTCCATAAATGTGGGTGTCCGTGTAAGTGACAGTAGATTTTCCCATTAGGGATTTCCCATTACCAGCCCGGAGTCTGAATTTGACAGGCCCTATTACGTCGGACAACGCCAATTAGAAATATATTATAAGTACCTAGTGCCGTTAAGTATCGTTATGTAATTCGTGTGCTCAATGTAATTCACACGCGTTTGTTGTATTATTTTATTATTTAAAACTACAATATTTTATTACTTAAAACTACTATTTAAAAACTAAAATAAAAAAGGTTCTAAAATACACTATTCAATAAAGTAACCAAGGATATTCTGGGCACAGTAATTGTTCCGTCGCTCTCTATCAAACCCAGATCATGGTGAAGAGAATGCGTTTCCCGTAATAATGCAAAATAAACGTGAATCCCACCTATCTTCTTATTTCGATGCTGACTTCGGAAATAAAGTTATTTTTTAATACAGTTGCTCAAAAAGTGGCGTATTGCAGGGACGTATAGCGTTCGGGATGTGGGCTATTACGTACTCGTGCTTTTTCTTTACCATTCCCGAACTCGTGCGTTCTCTTTCCCAACTGTCAAAATAATGTCCATTAAAAAAAACCAACCACGAAGTTTTTACTAAAAAAAATCATAGAAGTTTTTATGATTCATGCAAATATTTCTAAAGAAGCTACTAATTTGTTTCAATATCAGATTTAATTATTTGATTCAATGAGTTAAAGGTTTCATTCCATGAAATGGAATGAAACCTTTAACTCATTGAATTTAATTTTCATTTCATATCAATAAAAAAAATGTACTGAAGACTTGGCTGTATGGGCATAGTTCCCTTTGCCTACCCAGAATGGGTGAAGAAAACAAAAAAAATCTCTGCTTATATTCTTTTACGGTTGGCGCCATTTTCCAAAAATGTTCTTTGCGAGTTTTATTATTTTATTAAATTGCTTCATTTTTTCGCAACTGTATTAAAAATAGTTGTTCAGTACACGTGCGGAACCGTCATTGCAACTTGTTCCGACTGTCAACCCTCGCCGTCGGCTGTGCCTAGGCTCGGGTAGACATTTGTCGGAACTCTTTGCAATGACAGGCTTTCCGCACTTATAATGAAATATACTATTTCACTTTTTTGTGTTTCTTTGCAAGTTTTTTTTTTTTCAATTTGTTTTCTGTAGCCAATTTAGATAAGGTACGATGGTATCAGACACAAATTCTTATCGACTAAGTATTCATTTTCCGTTGGTACTAAAAGCAATTTAAGCAGATCATCCACACACTATACGTAGATGAAAAATATTATAGGTAGGTAGTATGTACCTACGTAATCACTGAGAAAGCGATGAACATCCATAAAACACCGAACATAGACACACCTCCTTTTTTGAACTCTGTTAAAACGAATGAAAAATATCTTAATTGTTTGAAGCTTATGCAATATCAGAAGCCTACCCTTATCAATAATTCTTGCCTTTCACTCGAAGTAAATTTTACAAACGTAGTAGGTACCTACACAAAGTTAATTAAACAACAAATGAACCAATCCAACCGATCTTTCATTTGTAATGGAAAAAGTAAATGAAAGGAGTAAAATGATCGCATATCGCATTCCTTTACGAGTATTACCTTATCGGTATTGACTGCTGTGTAAACGTATAATAATGGAACAAGACAGCACTCACTCGACTGACGAATAATGTCGGCTCCCTAAACACTTCAGGTTACGTAAAGGCTTTCGGCTAAATTTAGTTGACTTTAACTTCGACAACATTACCACTCGATGATATAAACCACACTTAGCAGTAGTCTTTATCTCGACCTCGTTCACTGCCTCAGCTTCTTAGTTCCCCGTCGAGGCAGCGCCTGCGGGTACCGTCAGAGCTGCGGGTTGTTCGAAAGAGATACCGCGGCTTCGGCACAAGGGTTAAGAAGGAACATGGGTGGTTTTTAGTCAGTAGAAGTCTGACACTCCTTTCCGCTAATTGATGATTTCCCACGCACCAAAAAAAGGTTACGTAAAGACTACACATTCAGCTAAATGTAGTTGAATAATGACCTTCAACTTCGACAACCTTATCACTCGATGACATAAACCACACTTACCGGTAGGTACCTAAGTGTTTCTTTATCTCGACCCCGTTCATTGTCATAATTTCATGCTCACACTGTATTAGTCCCACAACAAAATCTAAAGGCAATAAACATGAAAACTTGTCGGTTTCGGGAATGCTGGTGTTAAGAGCGTAGACGGGCTGCATTTTTCCATACAAATGTATTCCCCTATTCTCTTCCTGGATAATGCCTCTAGAGTAATCGTTTTTATTTATAAAAATCCAGGTCTATTGAAGGCATGCCCCTGTCATTTTTTTTTTTCAAAAAATTTAATACAAAAATAAATATGACTTACCAAATACCTAAAAAAATACCCCGTTTTTACCTACGTAATCAGATACTACCAAAGAAAATTGAAAAGTTTTTAAAATAAAAACAAGTAATAGGGGCATAGATCTATTCTTCCTTTAAATTTTGATACCAAATATAATTTAATTGGCTTAGGTTTCGAGGAGAAAACAGGAGAATACGAAACGTCGATCGGTCAAGGTTTTTTATAGGTAAAATCGTTCTAAGCTGCAGTTTTCTCTATCGCACTCACATATTGATACCGCCCGGTTGCTAGAGCGCAGCGCGACGGCAATAGTTATATAGGTATACGTATATTATACGCAGCCCGTCTACGCTCTTAATCACTAGACCCGACCCGCGTGGTGGATTCCATTCCTTCTCATAGTCTTTAACCTAGCAGAGGCGTATATAAGTACGCACAAATATAAGAGAACAATTTTTTTTTTTGAATAATTTTTTATTTCGGAAAAAACACTTTTTAGGTTCACAAAAAAACAATTTTCCAAATAAAAATAAACATTAAATACAGTACTCATTTCAAATAGGTACATAATAACATGCATTAAAGTGCGTTTGACAGCGTTTGCTACATCGGATGCTGTTATCATCTTCTAAGTTTCCGGATTGTAAAAGACAGTTTAGACATAATTATGACGTCAATCATAAATGCAAAAATATTCGTTAAAATGATGGTTGAGTGACGAGATTGGCGAACTCTCTAGCTCTATTGTTGTTTTAAACGTTTTCAATACGGTCAAGTTGCAGATTACGGATTGAAAACCTGAAATGGCCTGTAATTCACACTAGATAGGTATACATTTATACTTATTCATAATTTTTACCTGGTAAACAATTTGTATCGTAATGCAAGTAGTTTATATTTTGTTTAGCATTTCGTAATTTATTATCAAAAACTACCTTTTTTGAAAATACATAAAGAGTCGATTTCACTGTCTGTCTGTCTGTCTGTCACTTTTCATGACCCAAGCTCACACCTACTTAAGTTTCATTTACGTAAGTCTGTAGGTATCTTGAAAACTACTGAAGCATTTTTTTAAACTTGCACCTTGTCCCTATAAAGTCCAAACATTCTTTATTCCAATAAATAAAAATGTTACTTGATTTCTAGGTTCATGAATGTGCAGAAGATAAAGTGGCGTACAAAAATATTTCGTACATACCGGATAGAATTCTCCTATTATTGATGCGGAATAAATCTCTACCTAGTATACATAGTTGAGCAAATAATATTACAAGTACTTAGTGATATCGCGACCTACAATGTTTAAAACAGAGGTTAATTAATAGTGCCATTGTGCGTAAGGTAGTAAAGCCTGTAAAGCAAACGACAAACACGTTTACAACGCAAGGCAGCTGTCAAGATCTGATAAGATCATTCTAATGCTACTGGACCTGCACCAATTGAGAATACTCTAACAATCTGTGACGTAACATCAGTGCTCAGAATCGACAAACAGATTCTAACTGAACGAAGTTTTTAATGAATGCTTTCCATTCATGTATAACACACACAAGGTGATACCAGTGTGACAGAGCTAGGTAAACTAGTATTGTTAACCTCGATCATTCTTTGTTTGTTACCTTCCTCAATCCTTTCATAGATTATAAAATAACACGAGTGCGATATACAATTGAATGTATCTAACAATCATCCTCAGATCTCTCGAAACACCTATTTAAATGGTTGCGTCATGAATTCGACACTTTCCTAAAGATATAGCGTAAGGGATACAAGTTATCGAGATAATGTCACATCGATGATTCGGGTCAAATAATCGCATATCATTCAGATAAACACACGTTGCGATTGGAGAGATATATTTAGCGACATGTGAAACCCTGCATTGCGGTAACGCAACACGAGGGTGAATTAATTAAAAAGGGGAAATTTCGGCTCTCCAATGTATTGAGTGCATAGGTCTCCTAAATTAAATTGCAACCCCTTTTGTGTAGCGTTAGTCAAAGGCAAGCACTACAACAAAGAGTAAATTCTGCCCCGGCCCTGCATCCCGCTAGTTGTTTTGACGGAGTAGGTAATAAAATTCGCGTCTCTGGGGATGGCAGATGAAATAAAATCCATTTGGCGAAATGAAAATTGAGAGTGAAGGGTTACTCCCTTATTCTAATTAGACGTGGGATGCAGTCTGAAATATACATCGTTTTGCGGTGGATTGAAATATATGCAAATATGATTTTGTTTATTTAAGCCGTACCTACTAACTCTATTATGTATTACATACATATTTGCATAATTTCTGCCTATGTCCTCTTACAAATCACGCATCTATTACTTCATTTGAAACAGAGCGTGTCGTATTAGTTATTACAATACATTGTTCTTATTTCGAGCTTCTCACGGAGTCACTTTACAGACTTTCTTGTGCAATAGTGTGATTAATTACTTCAAGGTTACTAATAGCTGGCAGTTTCTGCCACCGTCGTCGTATAAGGCGCCCTCTCCTTAGTGTATCGATGGCAGAAACTTCAAACACATTTGAAATTTCTGCCATCGATATGTGGTTCAGTAAATAGATCATCACGTGCGCAGGTGATATGGTAAGCGGTGCAAGGGGAAAGGTGGGCCATTGTCTTTGGGGAGCGGCCTCATATGGAATTGAAGTCTGAGCCGACAATCTCATCAAATGGGATCCTCCATTTAGAGAGATAGATGGTCTCTCTCGAAGTCTCGACTTGGGTTCGAAGTAGGTTTTGAGATTTCAAAGCCGACCACGGCAACGTGTGCCCAGGTGGAGAGTTCTCTGATAGATCGTTAATTTGGTCAGGTCTTGCTGTATAAGTGGTGAAATTGACTTTGCTAGCAGGGCCCGGGCGCCGAAGAAAACTTTAACAACTTTTAAGCCTCTGGATCACTGGCACGTAGATGTGCATTGAATGGCGTGAGTCAGCTTGTATTTTTGTCAACTCGATACGGTTGGCTATAGTTCAACTCATTTAGAACTGAATCCTCTAAGTGTGCGTGCGACAGGAGTCATATTCTCCAGCAGATAAGCAGAACGCCATCTCTGTGGTGCGCAGAACTTTTGGAGAGAACCCCATTTACTTAATGTGCTATAATAAATATAATATAATGCTGCTGTTCTATGTAATCATTCAGTTTGACCTACAAGATACCGGAGCATTTCTTTGATACAATGTCATTTGCAGGGAAGGCAACCATCCGGAAGACTACAGCCGTATTACATACATGAAGCTGATGGACTTGGTGTGCAAGTTCGCTAATGGCTTGCGTGAGCGTGGCATCGGCAAGGGCGATAGGGTCTCCATCTACATGCCCATGATCTTGGAGACGATTGTTGCCATGCTGGCCTGTGCTAGGATCGGAGCTGTTCATTCCGTGGTGGTAAGTTTTGAATACTACTGATACAATATTTATTATGATGTATACATTGATTTCGTCACCGTAATTTGTTTCGTAATAGTTTTTATAACACATTTGCTCGTAAAGGGCCTCTTATTTCACCAATTTCAATATCGTAATGTATGTCATTACGTACTTGTGCGTAATCGTAAATTAAACGCACGAGTTTCTTTCTAATAAGGTAACACGTACGGTTTATCATGCTCCGTCTAAAACCAACGGTACCTACTTTTTTAAATCTTAAGAAAAAAAAAGCAAAGAAAGCAAATCAAAAAGTTTTTATGTCAGAAAAGTGGTCAATATTTTATGAATAAAATTAACTTTGGGAGATAAAATATAAAAAATAAACATTTAATTCTTTAATTTAATTCATTTTGACAGTAAATTACATCTGTAACAGAAACAAAAAAATATTAATTTACTTTATTAGTAATACTGGCTGTTTTTGTACCGTTGCCTTAAAAAAAAAAGCACTGATGCCCGCGCATCGCTAATTTGTGAACAAATAAAAGATTTATTCGTTTAAGGCTGCAGTCTTGCAAAATGCACTCGCGGGGAATTATTTGCGCAACTTTGAATTTTTTATTTATAACAAAATAATGAAATAACATGAAATATTTTTATTGCACATAGATATCCCTAATATAAGTAATAGCTAGTTATTTTTTTTAAGTTCATCTAGGTGGATTATGTTAGGTAAATCAAGTGTTAAATACAGCTCTTCTCGCCCAACATCATTTCGAGTTCTGTTTGTGCGCTTAGTTTATGGCAATGAAGAATTAATTTACAAATCGGTTCAGCGCATAATTAGCGCAACATTCTCGTCTTCAAAATGCGCTGATTAGTTTTTTCTAATTATGTTTCATTTTCTTAATCCAGAGGTCACAATTTCATCAAAATTCTATGTTTTTATCTCTTAATAAACGGTTTGTACCATAATACCTATGCATCGTATGTATGTAATAATTCGATTATTTTGTGGCCAAGAGTTCATTAAGCAAATCCTAAAAAAAAAAACACCTAAATCACATTTTCACTAACAATAACAATAATCTCAAAAGACCTCCTAAAAGAACAAGAATTGAGAGAGAATTCTTGTTTATAAACTCGTTTTTTGGAGGTCTTTTGAGATTATTGTTATTGTTAGTGACAATGTGATTTAGGTGTTTTTTTTTTTTAGGATTTGCTTAATGAACTCTTGGCCACAAAATAATCGAATTATTACATACATACGATGCATAGGTATTATGGTACAAACCGTTTATTAAGAGATAAAAACATAGAATTTTGATGAAATTGTGACCTCTGGATTAAGAAAATGAAACATAATTAGAAAAAACTAATCAGCGCATTTTGAAGACGAGAATGTTGCGCTAATTATGCGCTGAACCGATTTGTAAATTAATTCTTCATTGCCATAAACTAAGCGCACAAACAGAACTCGAAATGATGTTGGGCGAGAAGAGCTGTATTTAACACTTGATTTACCTAACATAATCCACCTAGATGAACTTAAAAAAAATAACTAGCTATTACTTATATTAGGGATATCTATGTGCAATAAAAATATTTCATGTTATTTCATTATTTTGTTATAAATAAAAAATTCAAAGTTGCGCAAATAATTCCCCGCGAGTGCATTTTGCAAGACTGCAGCCTTAAGAAAGTCCGAGTTTTATTTATTTCCTCGCAAATGTGTTATAAAACGTCGTATGACATACGTGCTCTTTGATAATTACAGCCTCTGCTCTCTTGTAGCACTCGCCTACGGCTCGGGCTAGCAATATCGCCTCGGCTGTAATTTTCAACTTACCGCACTTATATCATAATGTACTATTATTAAAGTTTATTTGACAAACATTATGTATGATGGTATTAAAAAATGTACTTCAACATACTAAGAGATTTCTGTTCAATAGATGTCATAGTTTTGTGCCATCTTTGACTTCAACTAAGAGATGTTTTCAGTTCGGCGGTTTTTCTTCTGATGCGTTGGCAGAACGCATGTCTGACTGCAAGGCTAAGGCTCTAGTGACGGCTGACGGTGCCTGGCGCGGAGAGAAGCTGCTCGTCCTTAAGACCACATGCGATGACGCTTTGGAAAAAGCCAGGACCAAATACAACCACTCAGTTGAAATGTGCATCGTGGTTCCGCACTTGGATAGAGTGACTCCTTGCGGACGGCTTCCCGAAGACGTGAGGGCTCTCGTAAGTATAAGTTGTTGTATTACTAGTGTGGTCTGTAGGTATACTAGGTATAGTCGTTTACCTATTTCGGATGTTATTGTGTAGTCAAACTCCAGGGTGACCATTTGACGATAGACTATACCTATTCAGGATTCGTTACAACTTTTATGAACGTAAAGTTATAACGCAGAGTTACGAAATGAATGACAGTATTTGAACTTTTGAAGCTGAAAAACTTCGTGGAATGATGATGAGATATGGAATGGAACACACGGTATAATTAGTATTTAAACTAGCCTAGCGGGGTTTGGAGTTTCGATACAATAAGAGGCCAGCTTGTGCTGGTACTAATTACCATTTTCAATTTCTCATTACAGTACGCAAGATTACGATTGAGAAGAATGGTAATTGTCATCTTCATCACCATCTTCCTGCCCTTGCCCATGTTACTTGGGGACGGCGCTACACGTTTTTTTCTTCCAATCTCCTTTGTCACGCTATCATTTACCTACTCCTTTTTCTTTCTTATCATAACTCACACAATCCATCCATAATTTCCTTTGTCTTCCTCTCCATCACCACCCATCAACATTTATAATGGTAACGATATGAACGGTAAATAGATCTTTATACACTTTCTTACATTATGTTCTATTTAGAATTTAATACTCGTAACTTGGGAACACAGAGTATCTTATGGCAACTATTACAGCCACGTGAAACTCGAACGGTAAGGAGATTGTGTTTGACAAACACAATTTCTGGGTAATTATGATGGAAAAAAAGTATTACCCTAAACGTATGTGGAAAAAGTTAACCCTGCACGATCGTGGTGGAGGTTTAATTTTACACAAAATATGGTTTTAAGGATAAAGTGTTGGGTCAATTTTTGAAGTCGTAACATATGAGAAATAACTTAAAAGTGTTCTTTAATGTGTATTATTCTGCTAATTGGTAAAGCATGTCGCATAGTATCTGAATTGCTACAAAAAATACGATTATTAGTGTATATTTATAACTTTTCGAGCATGAACTGCTATATTTTGGGAATTGGTACAAGAATGGTGATGAGATTTGAGGAACAGAAGGAAGTAGTTATTTGAGGAATGCCACGTAATTTGCACATGTTCAAGGAATCACCCCAATAAGCGTTACCTTTCCGTTTCTTTTCAGTACAAGTTTAATCCCGAGATTGATGTTTGGTGGCATGATATTCTGGAAGGCCAGTCGACCATCTGCCCACCGGAATGGATGTCTTCTGAAGACCCTCTTTTTATGCTGTATACCAGGTAAAGACTGACTCAGTGGAAAGATTTTATGACCTTTTATATGTTTTACTGTTACCCTAGTACGAGTATCATAATAACATGTTGTGTTTGTCCCTAGCTCGTATAGCCATCTACTTATTCTTCTTCACGACGTTTTCTGTTTGCTAATCTTGACTTTTTGGTGCAGTGGTTCGACTGGTAAGCCCAAGGGGGTGGTGCACACCACAGCCGGCTACATGCTGTACGCCGCGGCTACGTTCCGCTACGTGTTCGACTACCGCGACCGCGACACCTACTGGTGCACCGCTGACGTCGGCTGGATCACTGGACACACCTACGTGGTCTACGCACCCATGGCCAATGCTGCTACTTCGGTTATGGTAAGTTGCTATATTTTTGTCAAGCTGTCTTTAGCTCAGGACCCGGCCAGAATACGCCTGTACATTTGCCCTGGAGGTTATTAACTGATGGCTGAATTGGTAGTGGACAGCAAAATGCTTGATTGATTAGGATGAAGAGACGAACTAGTCATGATAATAATAATAATATTCCACAACTATCACACAACGCCATCTAGTCCCAAGCTAAGCAGTAGTAATATTTCTAAATACATACATATTATAGATAAATTACACCCAGACACAGAACAAATGATCGTGCTCATCACACAAATATTTGTCCTGGGTGGGAATCGAACCCACGACCTCCGGCATAGCAGTTAGGGTCACTAACCACTTGACCAACAGGCCAGTCAGGCCAGGACGCTTATCTTGAACCTCTACCTATCCTGACTATCGAAATACCCCTGACATAGTCCTGTTATAAAACCTCGTTTATCTACACGCTACCATACACATTTCCACAGTTACAAGATGACGATTGCAAAACTGAACTAGGATAGTCGGGGCAAAGGGGTTAATAAACTTACGCTGTTCATCGTTAGTAGTTAAGATAATTCGGTATGTAAAGTATTTTTTAGGTATTTTTTTTTTATTTTTATTTCGTAAAACAGTTAATTTTAAGCAACTAATTTTAAGCATTTTGTTTTCCCATTAACAGTTATTTTTTTATGATTTTTTAAAGTAATATTCGTGATGACGTCATTTCGTATCCTGAATAGCTTTATGTCTTTGCCACGTTTTCAGTACATACAAAAAACACTTAGAACTTCAAACTTGACATTGCCAACAGTTAACACTTGACAGATACCTTACCTACGATTTTTTATTTTGTTGTGAAATGTTAATGCTGTGATCGTGGCTGTGATTTCCTACGATTTTTAGCTTTAATTTCCAATAATTAGCCGTGCTGCGTATCCGTGCAATGAATCGGTCATCGATAACTACTGCTAAACGCTTCGTACCATCATGTAGAAACACTACAACAAATAGCCGACACAAATTGTTTGTAAATGTGAAAGAAACGCTAAAAAAGAAGTGGTGCGAGGAGGTAAATATGGAATACAAGCCTGGGCGTCGTCTTTTTTGTTGCGAAGATCATTTGAACGTAAATATTACAAAAAAGTACCTATGTAAAAACGAAGGCGAAAAGTAGGTAATAGAATCCTACCAAAAAATTCAGAGAACCATGTCGGGTGATCAGGGCTCTCGATATGAAAATTAAATCTCGTGAACTACTTTTATAATAGAACAATTTCAGCTTTCAATTTACTTCAAGCCATGTTTAACATTCAATCTTTTTGCAGTTGGAAGAAGATCTAGAAAACTACCAATAATACAAATTAATGAAAGGAAGACCTGTACCTACTCATTCAGTAGTCAGCCACAAACATGTTGGATACCTAGATGCTGTAGTGTTAATTGCATGTGGTTTAATAATTTACAAATGAAATAAAGTGAAATAATAAAGACTGATTAAATAACATTATCGTTTTATTTGTAATAAGCACTAAACAGTAAGTGCTTGGCCAGACTGGCAGCGCGGTGCGGGGAGCGGCGCGGGTGCGGGAACGCGCGCGATTTGCCTGTCCGCAGTGAACCGTTTGAAGTTTGCAGTCTGGCCATTTGGCCAAGCACTAAATACTGTTGAATTTACAAGAAACGAGCAGTTAATAGACCTGTACAAATTACAATACCTTATTTTACACCTTATAATATATTCTCTTTATTTGTTTCACTTACTTAGTAGATTACATTTTTTAACATTAATTTCTTTTCTCATTGGCCGTTACGACTATCGGCACAAAGCTAGCCGAGTTCACATACCACATATCGACAACCTCATGTGCGAAGTCCAGACATTTTATTTGCTTCTCCTTCTCAGCTTTCACGAGGTTCTCGTTCTGTCATGAATAGTCCTGTCAGTCATGATAGACTGATCCCAGTACAACGTTACATGGTCTTTTTAGTACAAGTTAGTACAAGTTTTATGTCTTGGCAGTAATAATAATCTTTTTGTATATAGGTAAACATTTTCCAAAATATCAACGCTTTATCAATCAGGTCCCTATTGTATTGATGATGGTTCACTGCTCCTTTTTTCCAACCAAAATAAAAACACCAGTGTATGTTTGCATCCACCGGCAGAAGCAGCACAGCCATCACAAGTTGCTTGCAATATGACTTCATCCTTTTCGTTGAGAGTTACAGTTACCATGTACTGCTTATTTGACACTCGGTGTTCTGGAACTACTTTGGCCCTCACGATGCACTTGACTTGGTCTCTTTTGACTTCAACATAGCCAACAGCAGAGTCCACATAGGAAGCGCGAGACGACCTGGATACCAAAAATATATTAGATAAGCAGTAAAATTACTAATGTAAATGGGTGCAAGGTATTTATAAATATAGGTAGGTACAGCAGTAGTTACATTGTTACTTACATTAGAGCTTTAGTTCCTCGGATTTCAGCGATGATATTATTTATTATCATTTTTCATGAACTCCAGGATCATAACATTATCCAATTTGGGCAAGTTATTGGAGTCGCTGCGTACAAATTGATCCATATTTAACTAATCCAAACAATAGGCAGGCAGTTCCGTAAAGCGTGCAATGGTCGATCAATGGTGCAGTAAGTATCAAAGTCCAACGGGAAAGCAAGGTCTGTCGTGTACAAAGAATAAACGTAGAGAAAGAGAAATTAAGGCAGCGCGCGATCCGTCCATATCTAGCATCTAGTATTGACACTGACAATGGACAATGACGGACTGACAACAACAGTTTTTTTTAATTTTTTCTTGAAAAGCACAGGAAGTAGTCTATTCAGGAAACTTTATGACGTCATTTAGAGGTCAAATGAAAGTCAAATCGTTACAAGTATTATTGTGAAAATAAACACAATCTTGTGATATAGAGAGCTAAAAGTAGAAAAATAAGAAATAAGAACTCAAAATCTCCAAATGGTTTTGGAATCAGCGTAGGTTAATTTTTACTTTACATACCGAATTATCACGTATTAATTAACGTAATTATTTCAGTGTTCCTACAGCAATATCAATATCGTGTAGGGAATATACCGCCAATTTATATGTTTACAAAATATGTAATTGATTAACTATGTTATTAAATAAGCAAGAGAAATTTCATATCTAAACAATATATTCTGACTTTAAGGTCACCTTCGCTGGACTTAGGTACTTGTATAAAATGTTATCAATTACTCGGTAAAGGAAAACATCGTGAGGAAAACAGCATGCTTGAGAGATATTTGTTGACGGCATGTAAAGCCAAGTCAGAGGCCCAACCAGACGATACAGAATTAGAAGAAGACGGGACTTACTTCATTATCTATCGAGTTTACGTTTAGTGTGCATCGTTTTATGAATGACCTCCAAACTGTGTTTATGAGGACGTTAAAGCACGTGCTTAGAACGTAATCATTATAATGTAAACAATTTTATGGAATAATGAGCGATTACTTATTCATTTACAACTACTTATATCTCGTTCAACTTATTTGTTTGTTGACGCTACTTTGAGCAAACATGATTGTGTTTTAACTGGAATTATTTTATTTCAGACATGATTTTTTTGAAAACGCCATCCATAAAGTCATAAAGCAACTTGAACGATAAGAGATAGTTCAAAATAATTGATTTTAAAAGGTCGCTAAGAACTTGACATTGACTGTGAAAAGACAGTTTTGTAACCTTGCAAGTCAACTCAGCTGTCGAGGACATACCGACACCTGAAACAATGTAACTAGGAAGTAAGTCGATTTAAAAACGAAACGATTAAATCTATCGATTCTTTTAAGTCGTCTAATATTTTAATTTAATGAATGAATCTGATTGGCAGGATTATTTAAAGCATTTGTGCGTTTGACGAATGATTTTCATAATAATGCATAGCATAGGTTCTACAGAAGAGTAGCTACTAAACTTCTTACCGTGAGGAGTAACATAGTAGAAACGTTCTCAATTTTATACAGGAAATTCAGTATGAGTTTTCAAGTAGACCAGTGATAAAGAACACGTCCCGCTTCCTCTATGCAGACGACCTTGCCCTCACATCCCAAGCCACCACCTTTGAGGAGTTAGAGGTCCACTTATCAGGTGCTCTTGATGAGTTAGATGCATACTACCTCGCTAATTCACTCAAACCAAATCCGAGCAAAACTCAGTCTTGCATTTTTCACCTTCGAAACAGAGAGGCTGGGCGCAGACTTAACATCGTCTGGGGTAGGCACCATAGGCACTCCTATGGAGCACAGTGACTTTCCAAAGTATCTTGGGGTTTCTCTGGACAGATCATTAACCTTCAGAAAAAACTGCAGTAACATCAAGCAGAAGGTGCACACTCGCAACTAGGGATTGCAAAATCTGGATTTTTTTGAAATCCGGATTTCTGTATTCTTGTCCAAGTAAAATCCGGATTATCCGGATTTTTCGAAGTTTTGAGTGTTTTAAGTTCATTTGATAAAATTGGAATTAAATAGCATAAATTATTTAAAATCATTATTTATTCGCTCAAATCACAGCACGACAGAATAAAATCAACTGAAATAACCAACAAAACTTAGGGTATTCGTCATTTTTCCCGTTATAAATTTATATAAACATAAGTACGTTTAACATAAACTGGTCTCTGACTTTAAATAGTTAGGTAACATAACATAAACTTAAGATAATTAACGTATCCTCCTCCTCCTATTTTATAAAAATGTAGTCTCACGAAAAAAGTTTAACGTAATTCAACTCAGTAATTCAATTTCATTTTTATCAAATCAGTCAGTCATAATATCATAATAGTAATACGTATTTTAATCAGTCTTCTATAGAAAACGAGATCTTACAAACATGAACGAGTAGTCTTTTTTTTATTATAAATGGGCTTACTCTTGACCTCAATCTTGCCCTAAGGGCAGAGATGAGGTCGACGATGGAACGAGCTTACCCAGAAGAAGCCTGTTTACTCGCGACTTAAATAGATTAGGGCTATATGAACTCGGAAAAACCCACGCAGGCAGGGAGTTTCACTCCTTGACTGTGCGCATAATAAAGGACTTAGCAAAGCGCTTCGTTCGAAACTTCGAATGTGTGGAACGTCGACTAGGTATGGGCGATAACCTGCAGTACATCTAGTCTCCCGATGGAAGAAGGGAGATGGTGGAATCAGCTCACGGAGCTCCTGAGCACACTCTCCGAAGCACAGTCTGTAGAAGACCGACAGACATGCGATTTTGCGGCGGTGGGCCAGGCTATGTAGCTTGGCAACCAGCTTATCGTCACCAATTAGCCTTCTGGCTCTGCGCTCTACAGAGTCGAGTGTGGCAAGTTGGTATTTGGTTGAGCCATCCCAAATGTGACAGCAGTACTCCATGCCGGACCGGACTTGAGCTTTAGATAATACTGAAAGCTGTCCAGGCTTGAAGTTCCGCTTAACCTTGTTAAGGATGACCAGCTTTTTTGCCGCAGTTTGAGCTTTCGACTCGATGTAGGCGCCGAAGTTCAGACTCGCGCTCTACTTCGTGCCAAGAAACTCGAGACTGTCAGTAACTTGTACAGACGCACTCCGGAAAGTAGAGGCCAGAATAAACGGACTCCTTTTGGCGGTGAACAGACACACTTGCGTTTTGATTGCGTTGAAATCAACCAGATTCTCGTCACCCTATAGTCGGAGACAAGTATTAAGGCTGAATTCGTTCGCTCTACCTTGGCCTCTCTCAATGAACGTACTTCATCACCACCGGTTTTAGCACTGGAAGTATAACTCTCGCATGACAATGCTGTCATCTGCGTACCCAACAATACCAGGAACAAGGAGGTAATTGATGTGCAGCAGGAAAATTGTCGCGGAGAGAACCCTGAGACACCAACTCGGGCATTGATAGCCATAAGGTCAGAGGAGCAGCCATCAATGACCACTCGGATCGACCGTTCACTCAGGAAATCAGATATCCAGCAGCAAAAGTAAGCGGGAATGCCGTATGCCGGAAGTTTTCTCAACTAACTTGCGTGCCATACCGTCAAAACGCTTCGAGATGTCCAGCGACACGGCAAGGGCTTCGCCGTGTTTCTCGATGGCCTCGCCCTAGCAGTGCGTAGCTAACACCAGAAGATCCCCAGTTGACCGTCCCCGGCGAAAACCATACTGACGGTCGCTGAGTAGATCGTTCGCTTCAAGGTGCGCCAGCAGCTTACCGTTGAATACCCTTTCCATTACTTTACAAAGTATGGAGGTGATGGCGATCGGTCGATAGTTACAGGGGTCGGCACGACTACCCTTCTTGGGTACTGGTCGTACATTGGCAACCTTCCAGGAGTTCGGCACTATTCTGGGTTTGAGAGAGAGGCACAGGAGACAACTCAGGCGCACAGTTCCTTAAGACCCTTGCTGGTAGGTATGCCGGCCGGACCGCTAGCCTTATTCACGTCTAGGCACTGAAGTACTTCATGAACCTCTTGCAAGTGTATTGTGATCTCGGGCATTGAAGAATCACAGCGAGGAATCGTTGGGGCTGTTTTGACCCAGTATCTAGACGCGAATTGCTCGCAAACAGAGATGCAAATAAATTTGCGGAGTAGCGGAGTGAGCGACCCGTCCGGTTTTTGCAGGGGAGTAGTCTCATCGTTTAGGCGCGATCTTATTTTATTGCAGTAGAAAAAGCTCTTTCGGACTCAACACTGGTCGGCAGTATGGAAAGCAACCTGTTCAGAGCTTTTTTTAGGATTTCTCCACGACTTCCACCGTTTCCAAATAACGCCATTTCAACGCAAATCAGTTGCGTTGATCACACTCGTTGACTGGTGATGATCACTACCCACACTTGCATTTGCACATTACAGTACAAATAAAAAATTGTGGATAAATACAAATATTATCCGTCAAAATCGGTTTTGATTGAAATCCGAATAAACCGGATTTGCGTCTTAAAAACCGGATTTAAAAAGTCATGAAAATCCGGATTTTTCAGTCATTTTCGAATTTCGAAGAATCCGGATTGCAATCCCTACTCGCAACAGTCTTTTAAGGCGACTAGTTACTTCTAAGTGGGGTGCTTCGCCTCGTGTTTTGCGGACTACTGCGCTGGCGCTGTCGTTTTCAGCTGGTGAATTTGCGTGCCCCGTGTGGAGCCGCTCAGCCCATGCAAAGTCAGTGGATACAGCTCTAAACGAAACGTGCCGGATCATCACTGGTTGCCTTAAACCGACCCCGGTACAGATGCTGTACCCACTGGCAGGGATAGCGCCGCCTGAAGTTCGCAGAAGAGTGGCAGGCTCTAGAGAAAGAGCCAAAATGGCTTCAGACACACGTCACCCATTGCACCTAAACAGCCTTGTATCGCAAAGGCTGAAAATCCGAAACAGCTTTCTGAAGTGTGTCACCCCACTCACTGGCGAGATGTCTACGGAAAGATTAAAGCTGTGGCGAGGTAGTGCATCCTTACCTTACCCATTTGTTCCACCTGCTGAACATCTCCCACCTGGACAAGAGTTGCCGTGGCTGACCTGGAAGTCTTTAAACAGACTCCGGACCCAGGTTGGTCGCAGCAAAGAAAACCTACTGAGGTGGAGATATATAAATGACTCTGCTCTGGAGTGTAAATGTGGTGCTGTTCCTCAAACGATGGGACACTTAATATCGTGCCCTGCGTGTCCTGCTGGTTGTTCACTGCAGGAACTGATGGACGCTACCGAAAGCGCCAAACTAGTAGCCCAATTCCGGGCCGACACAATTTAGATTGCCATCGACACGCTAAGAAGAAGAAGTGATAAAGATAACTATAATCTAATTAAAATTTACAAACTTTAGACAAAAACGATAGAGCTGGTTTAAATTTGTAAACCTACGTACCTAATGTAATGGGCCGCTGTCTGTGCATCCCTGCTTTAAAGACTTAACGCCATAAAGTGTCACCAAAGAGACAAAGTACATGATGCATTCCCGTTTCAGTTCGAAGGGACTCCGTTCTTCCCGAACCACGACCGCTTCTGGTACGTGTGTGCCAAGTACAAGGTGACCCAGTTCTACACTGCCCCCACCGCAATCAGGGCGCTCACCAAGTTTGGAGATGATATTGTCAAGAGGTAAGTCAAATTTGACAAATAATTCTATGCGGCATATAATGATGTGGCTTTTATTTTTATTTATTAGGTACTGGTTGTGCCAATTAATAAGTATTGTATTTTGTATGCTGCAAGGTGTATTTTCTCCAAAATTGGATTGGTAGTTTTGAAGTCTTCAGGACAAGCAGACTTTGACTTTTATATACTCGTATATTTGGCAGATTTAGCAGAAAAGCAGAAAGGAACACAAAAATACTTACAAACGTGTTTCTTACATGTATAATGTTTATATAAGTATAAAAAAGTCGCGATGTGGACAAAAAATATTTTCGCCACATTAAGTTTTAAAGCCTCATGGGCAGGGGCGTATTTTGAAATTTGGCGCCCCGGGCCAAAGTTATTTGCCGCCCCAGAAGTCAAGAACAAAACCATGTTTTTATTTCCGTTTTTTTTTTTTTCTTTTTTTCTGGAGTAGTTAATCAATGAGTCGTAAAACTTGGAAACGACGCAACCCAGTGTCGTAGCGAGTGTTTTTGCCGCCAGCCGCCCACCCTAATTTGGCCGCCCCTTCTATTTTCATCGTTAGCCAAAACTAGCTAAAAATCAAAAAACTTATTTTTTTTATTTGAAAATCTTACACTTCGGGTTTATTTTTGAAAGTCAAATCTTTTTTAGGGTTCCGTACGCAAGAAAAAACGGAACCCTTAAAAGATCCTTTTCTTGTCCGTCTGTCTGTCCTGCCTATGTGTCTCTATCTCCGAAACGGGTAAAGATAGAAAGTTGAAATTGATACCACAGATTATGGACTATGGTGCCTATTTGCTGTAAAAAATTAGGATTTTAGGTCGACGCCATCAAAAGTTATGGCCGTGTATAGGATTTTGGAAAAGTTTGTTAGTGATCAAACTGACCTTCATTTTTAACTTTTTTTATTTTTAATAATTTTTCCTTTATTCATGCTACAAGAGCTTGCTTTTCACCAAATTTTATAATTCTGGGACCACGAGAAGTACTCCGTTTGAAATAACAAAAATCTAAACCTATAGGGCACTCCCGGTCATCCTAGAATTGTGAAATTTGGGGTGCATGAATAATTATGAAAAATAAAAAAGTTAAAAACTCCCATACAAAACATAACACCAATATAATTTGGTCCTTGAATCGTATCAGCGCAGCGCCTGTGCCCTATACAATCCAGAGGTCGAGTTTCAGTGGCCCGTAGAAGAAAATATTAAACTTTGTACGGAACCCGGTGCGCGAGTCCGACTCGCACTTGTCCGGTTTTTTTTTTTTTTGTTTTGATTGCCACAATGCTCAAAGTGTGTTATGGTTTGCCGTTCTGAAAATTAACAAAAATAGTGAACGAGCTCAAACAGTTTTGACACATCGGATTAATTATGAAAAATATGTTTCATATATACCCACATCATAAGTAATATTTATTGGTAATGATTAAGCAATGTTGTTTAAAGCGAAATCTAATAAATCTCTAAACTGTTAGCTACTGGACAAAATGTTACCTTATTTATGTATTTATTCGTTAAGTGAACAATGTATGTTCTTGTAGAATAAATAAAGAATCTTTAAACCCAATTACATTTTGTTCCAACATTTGATACAGATATATTATTTTAAGAACTTATGAATGGTTCCGACTCGAGGGCAAATGTAAGAGCGAGCGGAGCGAGCTCGAAAATTTTTGCCCCCTGCCTCGGAAAAGTAACTGATTTTCTTTTTAACATTAAAAAAAATATATATTTGTATAGGTACTATTACTACTAATTCAAAGAAAAAAACTCGGCGGCAAGAGCGAGCATAGCGAGCTAGAAAATAGCTTCCGTTAGATTTTTTTTATACCGAGAATAGTAAGCGGAGGGCGGCCGATTAGAAGGATATAGTGCTTGTTCACTTGATTTTTGGGGTGACATACGGTAGACTGGAATATACGTAAGGCTAGTTCGAAAAACCGCCCCAGGGCGGCGTCGAGGAAAATACACCTCTGCTTGGTTGTCCTTATTTTTGCAACGTTGTCCAGATGACAATAGTAATTACCTGATCTGATAACCCTACGTTGACGTTGCCACCTGTTTTTTCATATTAAACATGAATTGAGATTGTGCAAAAAGGTGAGTAGTAAAAGTGGAATGAATGGCGCCAAAAACAAAACAAACTGCAATCGGCCAGGGGCGGCCAGGCGGCTATGCCGCCCCTGGCGTACTGGCGCCCCGGGCCATGGCCCGGATGGCCCTAGGGTAAATACGCCCCTGCTCATGGGCTGTCTTCTTAAAAGGTCTCTGGAAAAAGTCAAATTAATTTCGCAATAAACTCTCATTAGAGTAAATTTTTCCTTGTTTTCGAAAGAGACGTGGTTTGCGTATCTACTTCCGGATCGCGTGAACATTGGAACACGTGCGCTGTTGATTTGAGCAACGCATGTTCCTTATTAGGCACTTGTGGGTACTCATTCAACGTGACTTTTTCTTTTTAAGAGGCTCGTAACACAGTATCGTGTAAATATTTCCCTTATTGCCCATCAGTGGTTGCAAACTCTACTGCTGAGCAAAAAGTTTTTACGTAACAGCCTGGAATATGAATTTGTCGAAATAGTAAATCCGATTGATGATAATTTACGTCTCGTCGATATAACTGTAGGTGCTCTAGGGGTACCTCTGCCTAACCGATCGGGGTTTTCAGGCGTGATGTTATATTTATACAGTACATATTGGTTTGTGCGATGCAGTCTCAGCCTGTGAGTTGCAAGTTCCCGCGACACACACTTATTGGCATTAACGCATTCTGATTCACTGTTGAGGGTTATACGTATTGTTAGCAGAGGTCGACGCATGATCAGAGCTACTGATTCGAAACATTTGTAAAGGTCGACCTGGTTGCATATCGAATATTACTTTAACACAGTTGGAATATCAGAAAGCATCTCAAGATGATCACTTAAAGGATTACATTTGAAAGATATGATATCGAAAATTTATTTGTTAGTACCTGTAGGTAACTAAATGAATAAATATTGTTTTGCTTGGCATCACGGTGAAAATAAGACCACTGAAATGTCGCTTTATTAAATTGTAACGTGTGCAGACTTTGATTGATCTGTGATCACGATTTGCCACTCGTAAGACTTCGTGACAGCGCTAAAGGTCGCGTAAAAGGCAAACTGTTTCTTTGTCATGAAACCATATCATTTACCAGGTGTATCGATTACCATGGCATAGGAAAAACACAAACTGCCCTTGTCCTTTCCAAGAAATTGATAGGTTAGCGATAGTAATCAGTTCATAATACATCGATCCAATCCATACTCACAACTGAACGACTTTTGCAATATTCATGAATAGTCTTATTGAGCAAGTGTGGCGTCTTTCTTTATGAAAAGAGTCCTTTGGCCAGCTGTGGGACTGTAATTTCCTGGATAGTTATTAATTTTTTCATGGATATACAAATCAACTTATACACGGTTCTGCAGGTTCGTTTATAAGTACTAAATATTCATAATTATATACCCCCATCGACAGTTTGAGATTACGCATTACGCTTATTTCTTTCATCCATTTACGATGTTGAAATAAAACTACGTGCAAGGTGGTGCTAGTTAACCATGGTTTATTTAATTTACGAAACATGGCATTGCTTAACGCACGTTATGTTCAAGATTGTTTATTTGCATTAATTTTTGTAGACATAACTTGGATAATCTGCGCGTGCTGGGCAGCGTGGGCGAGCCCATCAACTCCGAAGCTTGGCTCTGGTACTACAACGTTGTCGGCCAAAACCGTTGCTCCATCGTGGACACCTTCTGGCAAACTGAGACCGGTGGCCACGTGCTCACCAGCCTCCCGGCTGCGACTCCGATGAAGCCTGGCGCTGCTGTAAGTTCTATAAACAAGAAAACACACTCCTTCAACTTAACAAACGAAGTTGAGTCTTATGTCTGTTTCCACAGGGCTTCCCATTCTTTGGCGTGGAACCCATCATTGTCACTGAGGAAGGTACAGTGGTTGAAGGCCCCGGCGAAGGTTACTTGGTGTTCGCTCGCCCGTGGCCCGGCATCATGACCAGCCTGTACGGAGACCACGACCGCTATGAAGACGTGTACTTCAAGAAGTTCCCTGGCTACTACTGCACCGGCGATGGTATTGAATTGATATCATACTTTTACCACGATTACTTACGTGGCGAAATAAAGTAAAGTACTATCCAGCTCTTATTTAATGGGTAGGAACTATAAATATCTGCCTTGACAATAACGGCAGCTCTCTATTGTCATTTCTCATTATCTGTCCTTAAAGTGTTCACTGATTGTCATAAAGTGAGTGAGTTAGAAGACATGTGCTGTTTGTAAATTGCAGGTGCCAGGAGAGACGAGGATGGGTTCCTGTGGGTGACGGGCCGCATCGACGACATGCTGAACGTGTCGGGACACCTCATGTCCACGGCGGAGGTGGAGGGCGTGCTCACCGAGGACCCGAACGTGGCCGAAGCCGCCGTCGTGTCCAGGCCTCACAGCGTCAAGGGTGAATCCCTCTACTGCTTCATCTGTCTGAACGAAGGTTCCAAATACGATGCTGCTTTGGTCGACTCCTTGAGGAAACGCGTGAGGGCAAGGATTGGGGCTTTTGCGTCTCCCGATGTGATCCAGTACGCGCCCGGCCTGCCCAAGACGCGCTCGGGCAAGATCATGCGGCGCGTGCTGCGCAAGATCGCCATAGGCGACAGGAACGTAGGCGACATCTCCACGCTGGCCGACCCCTCCATCGTCGAGGTACTATTCCACACCCGCCGTGCCTAAACATTCAGAGGATAGCGAATAGCTGATTTTTACGTTCCTATTCAAATGCATGGCCTTTACCATATTTCATTGTGAACCCAATATTATTTAGCTTTCTCCCAGTCTAGCTTGGATATCCGTCCGCAACTGTTTCGATAACACCGTGTATTTCACGGTCATTCAAAATTTTTGCTTTACTGTCACTGGTATATTCATTGCTTACCTATACGTTAGTCATAACTTGATTGAGTGAGGTTTAAACATGGGTTAAAGTAGGTATCACATGCCTTGAACACATACTTTGTGCAGGTATTTGTGTAATGTATTCATCATTGACTTAAAGAATCACTTAATAGATATAAATTAGCTAGAAGTATAGCAATTTACACAGGGTGTACCTGCCAATATGGTTCAAAAACTCGAATTTGTCTACATGTATAATCTTTGGTCGTATATTATTATCGGTGCACTTTATATAGGTATCGAATAGTGATCGGATATCTATTTAGTGATACAAAGTCAATGATATTAAGTTAACTACACTATAATATTTAGTTACTAAACACTGTAGGGTGTTCTCATACGTAAACATTAAGTACAGAACTTATAATGTTTGGCGTTTATATTTTGTCAAAAATCGATAGGATCGGTTTTCTTTGAATCAGTTAACTGATTGTGATATAAGATATGCGGGTTTGGCGTCAAAAATCAAATTCTTATTTATAGTTGCCTGGTAGTTCGAAACAAAGAAATTATATTTCTGATTTATGTTAATTTTGTATCATTCAATGATACTTTATAATCCCCGCAGTAAGCGTATCTATGAAATTGGTTTACTTAATTTAAGAAACATCCTTATTTATTACAAGTTTAACATAAGTCTGTAGGCCTGCTGACGATGTTTGAATATTGGTTAAGTAATGATATTCAGTCATTCCATAATTCGTAAATTTTAACTACTTAATAGAGAATATCTTTTGCATAATAATATTGTGTGTCTAAATATAACCCAGTGTCGAGTGCACAAGATTCAATCTCGCGTATACTTGCTTAGAAATAGGAATCATATTTAACCGCGTAATCATATTTTTGTTAGTCTTAGTGAACTGCTCAAAGTTCCATTACTTTGTGAATTATACGTAGATGCCGCATTCAAAATTATTTGAAGCATCCATGAGATAGGTAGTAGCTACCCAATGTTTAATGTAAACTATTTAATCTTTATTTATTTGCAATAGACTGACATTTCGGACATAATTTGATGTTGCTTTAATTTGCTGCAGCCCTTTAGTTTTTAGTATTTATTGCTCTTATGTGATTAAGTTATTTTTCGGGTTTACGAGATCCTAGATTTTAAGGACTGGAAGATCAATAGTTGTGCACAAACTTGTAGCCAGTTACATCTAAGTTGCTTGTGTCACTTCCCAGCTCATTTTATACTAGCTATAATGTATAAACTGCATATATTTTTATTTCAATGGGTTGTGGCATTGTGTTTTTTTTTAATGATAGGCTATGTTTGTTTTGTTCTGCACAAAGATGTTTAAATTCAATGAAAACGGGAAAAAAATGTTAGAATTAACTTATAATCTGATGGCACTTATTTGTGATGCACAATGTTGAAGTACTGTAAGAGTAGTTTAATAATCATTATACCTACCTATAGGTTAGGTTCTAGGTTTAACAACCGTATAATGGTCTATGGCCTTTTTGTGGTTCAATTATTTTTGGTTACCTACCGGTTTCTTTTAATTTTGTGATGCTTTTAGTGAGTATACGTTTTAGTCAGTAGTTATCTTATTTTAGTTTGGGCATTTCTGCTTGCAAAATAATAGCAGCAGTTGATGCACCATTTTAGGTACTTGTATTGTGACCTAGTCTGTTGTCTGCAGGAAATGTATTACCTAAACAACAAATAAACACATACAATTAAATGACAATGTATAATTTGAAATTCCTGTCAACTAATTCAAAAACAACGATTTTACCATCGAAATCATTTATTATTTTATGTAAAAATAGGGAAGAGCTGATATTTTTCCTACTTACCCAAATATTGATTTCCGTAACTTTTATAATAATTTATTTTGATTAGTACGGGGTATACCTACGCCATTTAGTTGTTATTTTTATACGTTTTGACTTGGTTTAATATTCTTAGGGTATAGTTTGAGTTAGACTCTCAAAGTCACTCGATATAAAATAGCATGTAAGGGAATTAATGTGATTGCATGTCATATCATTAAAGTGATTAAATGATATTCTAAAATTGGTTTTTAATCATTATACTTACAATAGAACCTAACATATGGATTCAGATATTCATCACACAAAAAGAAACACATACCAACTACTGTTTCATGAACTAGTCGCCTCGTTACAATGAAATCGATTATTATCATATTGGTACTACAGATACAGACTGCTGATCAAATCTAAAATCCCTCGCAGGCTAGAACTGCGTGGTGAATAATAAGTAAGTTTTCTCATTGGAAACCTACATACCTACCTGCTAAATCCGAAATCAACCAAAATACCTATTCTTTATATCATGAAATAACTGAATACATCTACTTATATTCTATTATATAGGTTACATACATATTCCTCCGAGTGGTTTATTATATGTTATGAATTTAAGATTTGCGTATAAATCGAAATCGACAGTGTTGGAAATGGTCCAAGTAATAGGATAGATACATTGCCCATTTGAAATATTTTCATAGTGAAAGTGTGGCAATACTTGGACATTGACCGTTACTTTTTCGATAGAAGATCATACAAATTAGTAATTGGCTGGTTTATAACACCCAACACCTAAGTAGGTACTTGAAATGCCGAAAGGTTTCAAATACTTAGTCTAAAATGCGCTTTTTAAAATAGAAAAGCGCGCCAAGCGGCGAGTAGCTGTACTACTTTAGTTCTGTCAGTGGAAGACGATTCATAACTGTGATTCATAACGTCTTTTTCTCAAGATCTCATTTAGGAAATCTGCTAATAATATATAATTTTAGTGACCAAAATTGCAGTAAATCTTTCTATCTTGGTAATTACGAAATCCATGGCCAAAACGTACGTTAAAAGAATAGGTGAGCATTTCTCTTTTTTTTTGCCATAGTTTCAAAAAATCGCTAAAAATAAAAATATTTTGTTTTTTGTTTTTTTTTTCATGAAATCAGGTAGTTTACTTTATTAAAATTTGGATTTTTATAAGAAAATCTATTTTATTTATGAATTTTGTGGAAAATGTATTAAAAACTAAATGAAGGTAAATTACATGTTCTTATTTTGTTACTTTTTAATTGGTAAAAAAAACTTTAAAGTAGCAATTGTTATATCCAAAAAAATAGTTTTCTTGATACTTCATGATAAACTTAATAATATCATTGCAAAGAAATACCAACAAAAGTAAAAGAAAATTTTCAAATTAAGTGTTTATTTATTTTTTTGTTACCTTTCACCTAAATAAAATTTAAAGTTTTGATATTATGAAAAATAAACAAAATTTACCGATTTTACGTGCTTTTTATTATAATGTTAAGTATCCTTGAGTATCTTCATGAGATTCATTGTTTTATATTAAAAATAAAATACATAAAACATAAAAAGAGATCAGATTTTTTCTGGGACAGTAACAAAAAAAGAATATTAAGTAACAAAATAAAAATTAATAAAACATATAAGGCAACGTCTACAATGTACTAGGCGTTGTAGACGTTTTAGTGATTATGATTAAAGATATAGATAACACAAACTATTTACTGTTCAAAATTTACAGTCAGAAAACAACTTTAAATTAATTCCTTTTTTGTTACTAAAATTTTCCGCATATACGTTACTGTGTACGAAGTAACAAAAAAAATAGTAACGAAACACTTGTTTAGTTTTTACAAAATATTATTATAGTAGTTAAAATTGGAGTTATGTCTAATATAATTCACTCAAATTTAGTGCAAGTTGTTAACTATTGTGACATGATAAAAGAAAGTAGTCAATATTATCAACTTACCTTGAAACAGCTGTAACAAAAACTGGAATGAGATTCGATTTTCGAACTGGAATACAGTTCACATTTTTTTTAACGTCGGAACAGCACTGACACCTAAATCAATATGGCAGCATATGGTACCTGTAGTATTGCCAAGTTAAAATTGTGTATCGAAATGGAAGTTTTTTAACTATAACACATAAAAAATGGGTAACAAAAACTGAAATCCATTTTTGGAACTTTTTCTGGGACAAGTTTAAAATTCATTTATATCTGACAATATTAAAAAAAAATACCAAAAAAGCAATGTAAGTAGATCTTTTTACCTCTTAGAATGGTTTAAAAACAAAATCTCAGTATAGTTTCTTTGAACCTTATTAAAATAATTGAGTTTTAAGTAACGGATGGTAGACTGGGACATACGAATTTTCATACATTGCAATTTTTTGGTAGTTTGTATTTATTTATTTTTTTAATTAAATATTATATTTTTATGATATTTTTTAATGATTTCTGTGAATTTACTAAAAAATGTGCACCTAAAAAAATACAGAATCAATAACATACACATTACACAAATGTTATTAATCTGCAATCTTGTGGGACATTCAACAAATGTATATTGGCAAAAAAAAAGAGAAATGCTCAGGTAGACCGTACAGACGCCGAAACTGTCTATTTTTCCTAATCAACATTGAACCTAATGGTGTAGCAATAAACATCTATTATATAATTAGGACATATTTATAGTAGGTAGCTTGATGTACTGGCGTCCAAAATAGTGAATGATTAAAAAACTCAGTTATTGATTTTCAAATTTAATTTAAAAAATCTAATAATTACAAATAATTTACACTCACACACTTCAAGACCTAATATGTATAAATAAATGTGGATTTAAAAAAAAAATCATAGAAAAAACTCGCAAAGCATTTACCACTTCAATAAAGACTTTATTAAGTTTACCTATTTCTTCTTCAACTTCTTAGGGGGAAGCTCTGTGCCTCCACCAGTCTTAAAGTAGATACTGTAGAAGACTCCGGTAGCCACCACCAATATCGTGGACAGCACAGTTATGTACTCAGCGCGGTTTCTGTAAAAAAGAGTTTCATGTACTTAGGTCAAACATGGACAATATGGACACGGGCTTACATTTTAGAAGCATATAGGTGCCTGAATAGTGTATATCCCTACACACAGGTAACTATGTAGGTTTTCAGAATTAATAGAGAATTGACTCGGTGGAGTGGTGGACCCGTGACTATATACCATTCTCTGCTTTTTCAGAATCTAGACTCTCGTTCTCATAATTACTTCACACCTGTACCTGTAATCGTGAAACCTAACCTAACCCTAAGTACTTAGGGTTATTTACATTTCACCAGTCATGTTTAAATCTATATGGGGGTGATCCGTACCTACTGCTATCTGCCAGACCTAAATCCAGACTTCGTGACTACTAAATATCGGATGGAAAAATTACCCGACCAGGGAGTGACCGAGTGAAATCCGGGATGTAGTTCTCTGCAGTGGCATTATGACCTCAAGGCCAACTTTTCTACATTAAGTATGCACGTAGTAAATGAAGTGGCAAACCGAGTGGCCGTTGCCCTTGGCCTTGGCTTGGCTTAAAGAGGGCCTTCAAGAAAGGATACCAGGCATAAGACAATCATCCGGGAGTCGAAGGGCGCTTAATGATCCCCGGCCACCATAAGGAGGGCCTCGAGGTTGCTGGCGGCACTTAATGATGGTGCCCGCCGAGAATTGCGGGCAGTGGTTATGTTATGGTGCACGCAAATGTACTAAGACTTGTATCTTCCGGTCCCCGACACTTGGTAGTAGGAGGAACACTGGGTATTTAATTCGTTGCAGTCCGCCATAAGCCTCTTCTGACCCTAGACGGAGGGTGTCTAGAAGGATTTTCCCACTCAAAAAAAACAGGCCTAAGACAATGGTATAGCAAGATGGATACTTTAAAATAATAGGTTTTACTTACTCGAAAGGAGTTCCGCAGACGACATACCAGGTGGCACCGTTCCTAGGCAACTCCTTCACGCAGTGGAAGTCGAAATAGTCCTCGTTATAGTCGGTTGGGCAGAAGTATTTACGTTTCTCCAACTCCTGGAATTTTACCAATAATATTTTATGTACTTATATATACTGTAAAAGTATACAATGCAATCAAATTATCTTGGCAGGTCCGAACTTCGTTCAGGTTATTTTGTTACAACTAATGTGTAAAAGTGTTATGATATTTATTTTATTTGTATTTCTCACTGTTTAAATTAGATATTTTCTGATCGTATAGGTATTGGTTTATCTGGCAATAACAGTTTTCTTCACGAGTTTACATGCCTAAAAGTTCGCAGAGCCTATGTTCAGAGTGATTCAGACCTGCCAAGATAATTTGATCGTACTGTAAGTGGAAATGTTTGAATGGGCCAGCAACAGTTTAATACCCACATGTCGACACTGTTATGTTCCACAAATGAATGAGCTAGCTCTTGTCTTAGCTGCTACTGACCCAAGTAACACAGTCTCGGAGGTTTAAAACAAATCTGTCTATTGACAGTCTATTCATGGTTAATCTTCAGATAGGGGATTTCTAAAGATGGTTGCAATAAAGAAAATGTATTCTTATAGAATTATTTTTCTCAAGCTGGATTATTTTTAGGGCATTTGTTCTATAGCACACTTATTTTAAGTACGTTCATAGGTATATTGAATGTTTCAAGATACTATGCTCTACAAATAGTGAATACAGCCTAAAGGTACCTAACTTGAACTAATTTTATAGATAAGTTGATATATTTTAAGATAAAACATTCTATTTTAGCTATTGGTACTCTTATCTTTGTTTCTAAAGAGACTTACGTCTAGATAAAATACTTTAATAGATATTTTTAAGTTTGTCTAATTAAATGATAGTGAAAACGTGGCTTTAGTGGATTTTTTCTTAAAAATGGCTAAGTTAAGTGCATTTGTATTAAATATTTGAATTGGATGATTTTATGCAATGGGGACAGTGAAAAAAATAAAATGTCTGGTGGCTTTCGTCAAAACTCGGTAAATATTTAAAAAGGAAGCAAGATGAAGAAGAGTTGCAAAATAATTCAGATTCAGAATCGAAACTTTCTATTAACTTATTCGGATGAAAACAATATAAATGAGGAAGACGAAAGTCGACCCAATTGCCTCAAAAGGGATCTGCGCTAGTGGTCAGCAACTCATGCTATAAATCACATAGTCTTGAACTTATTCCAAATCGCACTTCGCACTAATAATAAAAAGGCGAAAGTTTGTGAGTGTGTATGTTTGTTACTTTTTCACGCAAGAACTACTGAATGGATTTGAATAAATTTTGGTACACAGATAGTGTATAACCTGGATTAACATATAGGATAGTTTTTATCCCGATTTTATCTTCCCGTGGGATAATTTTCGTGTTGTAGCGGGTGAAGCCGCGGGCAACAGCTAGTAATAAATAATTTTCGACCCGTTACTCTACCAAAGGATCCGAGAACATTGCTGCAGAGTCCAAGAACGATTTCAATAAAAAAAAAAACTAGCATCACGGGCTGAAGAATAATCTCACTAGATATTTTCAAAATTTGAGAGAACAAAAAAGTGACAATCGATGTTAAAATTGATGGACTACCTACGGTTCTGTGTACCTACGTATTGGTTAATGAAATTGCTCTGTTACTGCATAAAATCGTCTTTCGTTTACAACACATCAAATTACTTATCTACTGATGAATGTCTAGAAATACTGTGAGAAGATAAAAAGGAATACAAAGATGACAGTTACAAGGTAATCTTAAACCACTTAGGTATTTTGTTTATTCTTTCACTAGATAGTTTAGTATGTAGCAAGTGAAATTATTCTTGTCCTGGAGCTAGAGCCATACTACAGAAAATTCTCTAGTGTGTTTGTTCTATTAGATTCGTTTTTCTAGTAAATTTTATCTTGACGCCATTTTTATTACCTATTTTCGCTTCAAATGATTTTCGTTACATATTTTAATGCTTATTTTTATGTTTTTATCATTAAAATATATGAAATTAAATATTTAATATGTTTTCAATTACTTTATTTTAAATAAAATGAGTATTTTAGACGTTAAAATGAAATTTAAAAAAAATACTTATTATAATTAATATTTATTTTTGGTAATAAAAATATTAAATCTTACATTTACAGCGGGCGCTCTTATTTTATGAGAGTTTTACATAATATTCGCCGATAGAATTTCAATCGCATATAGATTTGCTTGTTTACCCATTATTAACTAGCTAAAACAGTAATGTAAAAAATAAGAAATTTGTTACGCCATGATGCAATACAATAATAAGTTTAAATAACTCTTGTAAGTTCTGCGCCATTATGTGTCGTTGTCTATTACAAATCAAATATAACTTAAAGTTGTTAGTCTTCAGTTAATTTGGTTTAAAAACTTGACAAATAAAGACTTCTTTAAAGGTCTCAACTTTATCTATAAACTATCTACTAGTAAAACTTGTGATCTATACACAGTTTAGTGAGACACTAGAAAAATCTCTACAGACAATTTGAAAATTTACAACTCTTATCTCTATCTATTCATGTTTTCTTAACTCATTCTTATGAGAAGGGATAAGGTTGTGCCCACTTTTACTAAACTGTGTCTATAAGCGTTCTTGAATATTACTTGGGACATATTTTACTCTTAAGGTAGACAATAAAATTAAAGTCTATTAGATATCTAATAGTCTGTTTTTAGACGCGATTGTGTTACTTGGGGAGATATTCTATAGCTAGACTGAATTAATTAAGTGCAGTTTAGTGTTACAAGTAGGCTAGAATGATAAGCTCGTGGCTAATACATATAAGTCGCCCTGGTCAATCTTCAGGTTAAGCCGCACTTGCCTGGGTTGACGGTGGATGGGTAACCACCCATTACATAGGTACCTACCAGGTTTCCTCCGTGCTACGTTAAGCAGTTAGTCTCGGCTGTCGATTTAAGATCTTTGACAATCGATAAAGGTAGTCATCACTGGTCCGAAAAGTCTGACAACCAATCTTACCAAGGGATATCGTTTAAATTATCCAGTACAATAACTGGGTTGTAGGTTACGTAACAGGCAGTCGCTCCATTTAAATAAAATACCGATACTCGATACGTGGTTAGACTGGAAGCCGATTCGACCCCACAGGGTAGGCAAATTATGAAGTTAAGTAGGTAAGCTAGAATTATGATCGGTCACTACCAGCGCCATAAAATAATCAGCAAGACGAAGATGTGTGTGTGTGAAGAAACAGTCTGCACAAACCTAATCAAATCAGCATAGCTACAGCCGTTACAGGTGTTAATTAGTCATAACAATCATTTTGTATTACGTGTTAATGAATCCTCACGATATCTCCTTATCGCGTAAGACGATAACAAATTATACTTGCGACTTAAAAATAATGGTCTCAAAAAAACATCAAGTTGATTGTCTCAAATAGTCCTAGTATTAGATATTGCTAGTATTCAATATTTGTATTACTACATAAAGCTTGGAAAGACCAATTTAAAGTGAGACGTTCAATACTATCTATACTTCTATACCTACTAATATTATAAAGAAGGTTTGTGTGATTGTGTATTTTGTTAAATTGTAAGGGGTAATCTGCTCGGGATCTACTAAACCGATTTGAAAAATTCTTTCACCAATAGAAAGCCACATTATTGCTGAGTGTCATATGCTATTATCTCTGTATTCCCACGGGAACGGGATCTACGCGGGTGAAACCGCGGGACGTCCGCTAGTTTATTTATATAGAAGTAGAGTAGCTAATACCTAATTCCGGAAACAATAACTTATCCTGATCAGTGTAATCACGTACCTAATTACCTACCTACATTCCACCTCCTAATTCATAATCTATTTAACATCTTTCTGTCTAGACTTTAACTAAAGATTCTCAACTAAAAGAAATTCTTAAACTCGTAGTAGGTAGGTACCTATAATACCATAACAAGTTTTGATGGCTATATAGTAGTATATAGGCTATATAGCCATCAAAACTTGTTATGTTATGTTTTCACCTGTCCAAATGGTGTGGTGAGTGTTGCGACTTCGTTGCATGGTCCAACAGGCTCGTGCAGCCCCAGGGACCACTCCTGCTCAGGGTTGAAAAATATAGTGAAACTTAGGTACAGCAAGTAATGTACGGCCAGCTGCAGGATCAATACGTAGTCGATTGTCGTCAACCTAGGGAAGAACAAAATACTTGGTCAGAATCAGAGGTCCAAGGGCAAACAATTTTAAATCTCAATAATTATTTTAAGTAGGGTAATTTATTTCAATAAGTAATTTAAACTTACTTTTTGCTGCTCTTCTCCCTATTGCTCAGGAGTCCAGTCAGTACGATGACAGCGAAGATAGCGAAGAGCAAGAAGAAGGTCACTTCTGAGTGGATCTTCTGAACGTCGTGCAGCGGGTGGTAGATGGGCACGAACAGGAGAACACCTCCGGGCATACCCAGCAGCGACGCGATCAATACAGACTTCCATTCTGACTTCTTGCTGTAAGTAAGAAGATTTAGGTTCAAAGTTTTAGATAGAAATTCTTCTCAATGGGCTCAATTCTTTTAAAGTTTGAAAGTTATAGCCACTTACTCAGCTGCATCCCACTGCGCAACTTTTGGTGCAAACCAAGACCTGCTGGCAGTAAAGAAGTAGTAGAAACTGGCTGCAAAGGCAGCGTGGAAGTAATAAGAGTTCCAAGGCACCCAGTAGTGACGGTCGTAGATATTGGGGTCAGTGTCATGCCAGGTCCAGTGGACAAACTTCACGGCCGTGATGTCGTACGGAATGTCTACTAGAACTGTTACTAAACCCACCGCGAAAGGCTCTGCGTATTTGGGGAGATTCAATCTGGACAACGCGTATACAGCGTGGTAGATAAATGCGGGATCTGAAATCGTTAAGTTTTATAAATATCACATAAAAACACACCGGTAATCCCTGAAGGGTTAGGCAGACTGGTATCCAGACCAGAAGTACCTACACCCTCATTTCACCAGTTTAAGTCGCATATGTAATTGGCCTATTGGCATCAACTGGGCACAAATTCAGACTCCGTAGCTATACTGCTGACAAATGCCTGTTGGAAAGTTCCAATAGCACTTTGCTCACCCTGGGAATTGCACCCACGCCCAACTGATTAGTTTAATCATTTAAAAATATGGCTATGCTCAACGTAAGAAGCACCTCTAAGAGATGTCATCTTTTGGTAGCTAGATAATCCGTCCCAAAAGATGACAAAAGATTGTCGGGAAGGTTTAAAAAATATCATTTGTCTGAGAAATCAGAACATTGTCTTCAAACAGTCAATGGCGTAAAAAAGTAAAAAAGAACTTAACAAAAATATATACAAATACTATGTCAACCTACGTGCTTTTAACCGCATCAATACTCACACAAAAGAATGATGTGAAGAGGTAATCTGGCTCCCAGGAAGATGATGGGGGTTTGAGAATGCCAGAAGTTGTCGTACTCTGGCAAAACGAAGTGCCAGAAATTGTCAGTCCAGAGTCCATGAAGGATCGTCGCCAACCAGAGGTACGGCCATCTACCACCCTTTCTGAAAGCTGAAATAAATCATTTGTAGCTGTCCCATCATGTCTTACTTTCAATTTATCATGATTCAGGACAGAACATCTAATGTTGGACATGAGCCTCCTCAGAGTATTCCAAACAGCCGAATCATCCCGTATTCCGCGAATTACCGTTTCTATATAGGACTTCCAAGATCTACCTAGATAAGTAGCTACCAACTAACTACTACTTTTGATAACTGATTCATAGTGTAGCTGCTGCCCGCGTCTTTGCCCGCGTGGATGTAGGTCAAATTAAATACTAAAACCTTCCTCGTGAATCACTCCATGCATTGGTGAAAACAGCATGAAAATCGGTGCTAAAGTTTTTGAGTTTATCGCGAACAGACAGACGCGGCGGAGGATTTTGTTTTATAATTAACTAGTGACCCGCCCCGGCTTCGCACGGGTGCAAACAAGGTATTAAAACCTTCCTCTTGAATCACTCTTATCTATTTAAAAAAACCGCATCATAATCCGTTGCGTAGTTTTAAAGATTTAAGCATACAATGCGGATGCGGAGCAGCGGTGGCCCAGTGGTGTCGGCCCCGACTTACGAACAGTAGGTCGTGGGTTCGAACCCAGGCAGGCGCATTACTTTGTGTAATTTATTTCATCACCGTTGCTCTCAAAACGGTGAAGGAAAACATCGTGAGGAAACCGGCATGTCTTAGAACCAAAAAAAAAAAAAACGAAGACATGTGACATCTACCAATCCGCACTGGGCCCGCGTGGTGGATTATAGCCCATCCCTCTCCTAGAGAGGAGGCCTGAGTCCCTGCAGTGGGAACATTGTAGGCTGATGATGATGATGATGATGAATCATACAAAGGGACACAGGGACAGAGAAAGCGACTTTGTTTTATACTATGTAGTGATAGTGATGGTACAGTGAAGCAGAAAGAGTAGAATACTATTTAAATAGGTATGAAAAAATGAAGAATGTCAAGTCACGGTCAGGAGCAGTTGTTTTATAAATCGGTAAAATATTGGAGTTTTTAATACAACAAGGAATCAGTCATGGGTAACTTAATTGAATTCGCTTGGTGTACCTACTCGTAACGTAAGTACTCGTACCAACTTATCACGTCAAGCATTTGTTTCAGTCGCTATCGCAAATCACAATAAATCAATGTATTTTTCTTAAGTATTAAGAGGAAACGCGAGTGGTCTTTTCTCCATACAAACGCTCTCGCCTGTTTTCTTTTTGGTTAATGACCCTAGAGCAATGGTTTTTTACAGAATAATAAATATTAACTATTTCTATGCCCCTATTTTTTCCTTTTTGGTGATAAATTATTTTTATAAGCACTAGAGCCCTCAAAAAATGCTCAAAATTGCTTGTTTAGATCGCTGTTAATAGAGTCCTAGTGTACAAATTTGACAACTATTAACGAAAAAAGAAAAACATAACGGCGTAGTATATAACCTCCTTATTCATTGTCTAAAATATCTTTTAAATTGGTTCAATATTGGAGGAGGAAATAGGCGAGAGCCAAACCTCGAATTCTAACTTTTTTCTATAGTTGTCCTTATCGCACGAATTTGAGGGCAGGAGGACGGAGAGAGACAGCGATAGTAGAAAGAGACAGCACTCGCATTTCCTCTTAAGTAATGTTTGATAAAAACATATTAGGTACCTACGAATTGGTAAATGCTAAAGGCGTTGCGACACGGGAGTCGCAGGACAGGTCGTCTTTCATGATAATGATGATCAAAGGCATAAAGTAGATTATAATAAGATACCATGTATCAGCGTCACAATCCCTGCTATTGTGTAGACGGCTTGTGAGAGGATGTACGTGGGTTGGGCCGCCCACAGCTGCTTGATGTCATTGGTCTGGACCAGCCACTGCATCCACTGAGGACATACACACCGGTTTACAGTTATCGCCAAGTCAGAGCCTAAACGGACCTTATGGGACTTAGATTTAGGTTTAGGTGGGTAGAAATTCAACATGCATAAGTAGGTAATACCATGTCGATTCACGAGTACACGACATGAAAAACATACCCTAAGACGTCATTGACCCTAAGTAATTAAACGTTATGAAAAAAAAACAAATAAGTAGCTTTAATTGAAATTTTGAAACCAAACCGGCAAAAAACCAGCTGGTATTTACAAAAAAACCAACGGGTACAATACACCAAATACATACTACCTACTTAAATATGAAATAACAAAATATACATTCGCAAACGATCGATAAAATACTTTAAAACTAGAATTATTTTGGTTTTACCGTATCGCCCCCGCCGGCTTTGGTTGCCATGTCGATATGCGCGCGCGTCGCTTCCGAACCTTGTCGACTCAATGATTAAACCTAAAATTCTGAGTGAGACCATCAATTTGAATATAGTGTTGTATCGATAGGTAAATCGGCTTTGTTATCGACTTTTTTCTGTAATCTCACTAGTCGTTAACACGCTCACAGCTATAAAAAGTTGTGAGTCTCCTTGGTATTTATAATGATCGCAAGCACTACCAGCTGAATAGTATCGAGTCCATTAGGTACATTCCAAAGTCGGATCTCAGGCCCTCTTTATGCCGCCTGAAATATTCTCAAGTGTGCTCTTAAACAATTTCGGAGAGAAAGAGTGGGTCACCCCGTTAGCACTACCTTATGCGGCCGCCACACACTCGACGAGTGGCATGGGAAGTAGCGAGGAAAGGAGGCAGAGACATAGTGTGGCAACGTTACTCATCATGCCGCACGCGGCACGTCATGCTTCTCGTCCTGCCCACCGCTCCGCGATGATCGCGCGATGAATACCATGTGATCCACCATCTCCGTTGGCGAGGACAATAACGACGATGTATTTTCTTTATAAGATATTGATATATATTTAACTATACTAAAAATGCATAGCGCGCACGCTGTCACAGTTGTGAGGAGCGTCGCGATTAATTGCGCGAGTAGGGTAGCGGGCAACATCGCGGCAAACAGCGGCAGCGCGAGGAGCATAGCGATGAGCAGCGCAAGGAGCAATAGTGTGGCGCCCGCATTACATTTTAAATAAAAAGAAAGTGTAGGTATATTTTTCAAGGTAGCTATGGACATTTATCTCGAAACAATTAATTCGCGTCGACTAAAGGACTCGTTTTTATTCCGGCTGTTGTAAATGGTTTAAGATTTCACGTTTGGGATCGATTGAAGAATAGATTTGGGACCGAAGAGGCAGGCTGAATTCTCTATTGGGTTTCCCTATTGAGAATGCAGCTGGCCTTTCTTTGATGAGATCCTATGTCAGAAAGGTGAATGTATGTTCTATGATTCTCCTGGCAAGTACGTGTCCATAGGCGGCGGTCACCATGGACCAAATCAGCTACCGGTTTTAAAGTTGTCATTGTGTGTTTTATTTGTGACATCTAACAGGGAAGAATAGAAAAATAAAACGTGTTGCGCCGACCCCAAATAGAATGGGATTTAAGTTTATTTGTATTTCCTCTATCTATTCTATACCCAACTACTAAGCTGATATCGACTTAATCAATCGACTCTTGCCACCCCTCGTATGGTATCTACGTCGTGTAGCACGCTACGTGTCTACTAAATGTGCCAACGCGGCGGGTGCCACATAGATTTGTTTTGTTTCGTTTAACTTCTTCGTAACACCTGAGTAAACTAAAAACATGTAGGTAACCCCAGTCATGTATCGGCCTAGAATGTATGCCTACTGCTAGTAAGTATTGGTTTTGCACTTCAAAATGTTATCTCAGTTAATTTGTTTTCTTGTAATACTGTCAATAAGATTTTTACTACCTAACTTAAAATGTTATCTTTTATCGTTATATTTAGGTACCTTACGGGTATAATACGGTGTTCAGCCAACTTCAGTCTGCTAGGCTTAGTTCTTATACTTAGAACGAGGAGAGCCTTCACCATGACACCTTTAAAAATGGCAGCAGAACAACGGTAACACAGAGTGGCAAGCGATAATAGGGCAAAGCGGGGCACCCTGGTGACATTTTAATCCTTGGCAATGGCTAGTCTATCCCGTTCCTAGGCAAAGGTCTCCCTCCATACTTTCCATTTCTCGAGAAACCACGCGTCCTCCTTCCAGTTCTAGCTGAACCTGTCTACTAGTTAATCTCGCCATCATTTCCTTCGTGGTCTGCCGCGACCACGCCTCACTTTCAGGGCACCAGTAAGTAATGTTCTGCTTTTTTGGTTCACAGTTTATCACGCATGCGGAAGAGGTACCTATATCCTGCTCAATTCCATTGGAATTGGGTAGCCCTTTGAGCCACATCACCTATATCTGTTTTGGAGCGCAGTATTGTGTTTCGAACACGATCCGTTATGTCGGTAATGTAACACCTAGTATACTGCAATCCATTGCCTTGGGACTTTCTGGATGTTAGTCAAAGCTTTGACTAAACCAAGCCTATGCACCATAGTTTAGGTCGCATCTCAAAATTATTGTTCTTCTTCTTATCGTGTGGGCAGTAAGGTCCAACGACCCAACAAACCCTAGTGTCAGAGTTTCTAAGCCGCCTCAAAGGCCTCTGACATGGCTTGCCAATCGCTATTTGGTGGCCGGGACCACCGGCGTGCCTTCCGAAGCACGGAATCATCGTTTTATCAGACAATCAGGTGATTCAAGCCTGCAATGTCCTAGACAAACTGGAAACTACTTTAATTTGTAACTTGGGAATTGATCCCACGACCAAAGTAGGTACCTACCTACTTAGAGAAGCGGGACGGAATGTGTACCTACTTTAGAATTACCTACTTCAAAGGAATCAATCAAAGCAGAGTTAGGTTAAAATATCAACCATGGCAGCCAGGCATTGGTGGCCCCAACTTATTGACAGCAAGTCGCCTACATACTTAGAGTATGAAGCGGGACGGAATGTGTACCTACTTTAGAATTACTTCGAAGGAATCAATCAAAGCAGAGTTAGGTTAAAATATCAACCATGGCAGCCAGGCATTGGTGGCCCCAACTTATTGACAGCAAGTCGTGGGTTCGAACGCTGGCAGGCGCATTACTTTGTGTAATTTATTTCAACACCACGCTCTCAAAACGGTGAAGCAAAACATCGTGAAGAAATGTCTTAGAACCAAAAAAATCGTAGATAAATATGTGACTTCTACGTAACAACCTGCACTGGGTAATTGGGTATAGCCCATCTCTATCCGAGAGAGGAGGTCCGAGTCCATGCAGTGGGAACAAGGAACAATAAAGGCTGATGATGATGATCAACCATAAATCCTTATCTACTAGGACTTTAGCAAAGCAAAGATCCAAAGGGCACATTTTTGTTAAAGATCACGCAGCCACAAAACTAAAACTTACAAAAAAGCATTTCAATGTTCTCCACGTAAGTAGGTACTTACATACATAAATAAAATTATTTTATATAGGGTGTTCAAGTTTACCCACGTCTAGATTACCTACTCCACGCAATGCTACTGGAATAACAAGTACCTACCTACCAAAAGTGTAAAATAACCTTTATACTACACTTGCTTGGTAAGTGTACCAATACTACCCCAATAAACGGGTTGAAAGCTGTTCATTAAACCTTCTCAAAAATCTAGGCAGTTAAATTGTATGGAATTTCATTACTGCCCTGAAAATCAGGGTAATAATGGTTTCATTACTAACGCGTTTTGTTTTTTTTTTTTAAAGACTTGATGACGTTGGTCTTGGTAATCAAACGATTTAATTTTACCATAAAAAGTACTGGCCACTAAAACTTTTAAAGCAGGTAGCATACATTCTACATTCCGGTAGGGCCGGAAAACTTCAAACCTCTATGCGATAGAGCGAGAGATTTATAATACTCTCTCGCTTTAACACGCGAATAAGTTGGAACCTGCGAAACGGGGCGGCGACTTCTCTAAAGCCGCGTCCCCACACAGAGCCGCACGGCTCGGCTTCGCGTGCCGTGCGGCTCTAGTGGGGACGCGGCTTAACGTCTTTTGGCGTGAAAATTGTTTGACGCTCTAAAATTTAAAGAAAAAAAAAGAACTTATTGTTGGTTGACGTATTTTGTAGAAACAATTTTCTTGGTAAATTTTAAAGTTTGGCGGTGTTAATCACAAGTTAAAATGAGTGATTCAAGTGACAATGATAGCAATTTATTAACAACAACTCCACCTGACATAATTACAGATGCTAAAGACATTGTTAGTAATCTCTTGCCTGGAAAATCCAAGATGAAATATATGAAGGAATATGAAATATTTATACAGTGGATAAGTGAAAAACAAGCTAAGTGTAGTATAAAGCAGTATATTTCACTCGAGGGTAAGTACAGATTACTAAACTCGTGTGGTTCACGGCCCTCCGCTTCGCGTCGGGCCTCAAATGCACCCTCGATTAGTAATCTGTGCCTTACTCCCCTTGGTGAATAAATAGCTATTATACTACACTTGCTTGGTAAGTGTACCAATACTACCCCACTATACGGGTTGAAAGCTGTTCATTAAACCTTCTCAAAAATCTAGGCAGTTATATTGTATGGAATTTCATTACTGCCCTGAAAATCAGGTTATATTACAGATGCTAAAGACATTGTTAGTAATCTCTTGCCTGGAAAATCCAAGATGAAATATATGAAGGAATATGAAATATTTATACAGTGGATAAGTGAAAAACAAGCTAAGTGTAGTATAAAGCAGTATATTTCACTCGAGGGTAAGTACAGATTACTAAACTCGTGTGGTTCACGGCCCTCCGCTTCGCGTCGGGCCTCAAATGCACCCTCGATTAGTAATCTGTGCCTTACTCCCCTTGGTGAATAAATAGCTATTATACTACACTTGCTTGGTAAGTGTACCAATACTACCCCACTATACGGGTTGAAAGCTGTTCATTAAACCTTCTCAAAAATCTAGGCAGTTATATTGTATGGAATTTCATTACTGCCCTGAAAATCAGGGTAATAATGGATTCATTACTAACGCGTTTTGTTTTTTTTTTTTTAAAGACTTGATGACGTTGGTAATCAAACGATTTAGTTTTTTAATTTTACCATAAAAAGTACTGGCCACTAGAACTTTTAAAGCAGGTAGCATACATTCTACATTCCGGTAGGGCCGGAAAACTTCAAACCTATATGCGATAGAGCGAGAGATTTATAACACTCTCTCGCTTTAACACGCGAATAAGTTGGAACCTGCGAAACGGGGCGTTTTTTACCTTCTCTAAAGCCGCGTCCCCACACAAAGCCGCACGGCTCGGCTTCGCGTGCCGTGCGGCTCTAGTGGGGACGCGGCTTAACGTCTTTTGGCGTGAAAATTGTTTGACGTGCTAAAATTTAAAGAAAAAAAAAGAACTTATTGTTGGTTGACGTATTTTGTAGAAACAATTTTCTTGGTAAATTTTAAAGTTTGGCGGTGTAAATCGCAAGTTAAAATGAGTGACAATGATAGCAATTTATTAACAACAACTCCACCTGACATAATAGCAGATGCTAAAGACATTGTTAGTAATCTCTTGCCTGGAAAATCCAAGATGAAATATAATATGAAGGAATATGAAATATTTATGCAGTGGAAAAGTGAAAAACAAGCTAAGTGTAGTATAAAGCAGTATATTTCACTCGAGGGTAAGTACAGATTACTAAACTCGTGTGGTTCACGGCCCTCCGCTTCGCGTCGGGCCTCAAATGCACCCTCGATTAGTAATCTGTGCCTTACTCCCCTTGGTGAATAAATAGCTATTATACTACACCTGCTTGGAAAGTACCTTGATACTTTATCAAATTTACGGTAGAAAGTACGTCATTGCATATCGAACAAATATGCGGGGAGAAAACGCATCTGAGCGGGAGAGAATGGATTTTCATACACTTTTCTCTCCCGCTCAGATTACAATTTGAAAAAAGAACATGACTGTGACAATTGCAGACGCCATTGGCGCCATTTTGAATTTTAATTAGAATTTTAATTTAGTTTTTTATTTTCTTCGTAGGTGTAGTATAAAGCACTATGTATCACTCGAGAGAAAGTGCGATTCCCGATCTCGGGTGTTTTAAAGCCCTTGCCTACGGCTTCGGGCTTTAAACGACACCCTCGACGGTAATCGGTCACTTTCTTCTCTCGGTGAACAATGTACTATGATTAGAAACATGTTTGGGAATCGTATTCTCAGTGCATTGCATTATTATCTTACGAAACTTAAAAGTAGGACACAGTGACCTGCAGCGACAAACACAATAAGGCAATGGCCGTGAATGCCCATGACTCTGTATAGAACAATTTTATAAAATAGGTGATTTTAAGTTTTAGTAGAATATGTTTTTTTTATTTCAAATTACAAGAATATACCTAGATTCATTAAATGATTAAAGTCAAGGAATGCTGTGGTATATAGTCAAGTGATATAACGAAACGTTTTTTAAAGAACCTGTGCCAACAACTTTTCGTTTCACGCAGATTTATTCACAATGTCAAAATTCAAGGCAAATGTCATGACAATGTGTCAATATTTTAAAATCAATGATTGATTCACAAAGTTCAATGGGTGTAGAGATTAAAAATAAATAAAAAAATGTCCACGCTTTTCGGCAACCTATATAGAAGGACGCGTTATGTAGTCAACAACTATTATAATTTTTGCCCTCGCGTTACATTAAGGATAAGAACTACAATACGGTGCAATACGACTGTGGCCAATGCTTTTAGGTCCCAGAGAGTTAGACCTAAAAAGGAGCCTGGAGAGATTTTCAAATGGATATTATTGGTTTGTACAATTCAGTTTACTTACAAAGTCAAAGTGCTACACTCTTCATAATAATTCTCTTGCCTTATTCATTTGTGGTGGACGCAGCATGTCTTCTTCTTCATACTTCTAATTTCTCGTACCTCATGAGACACAGTTTCAATAAGAGACACCTTTTACACTGTAATTCATCGTTTATTTGATCTTCCTCTCTCAAAGTGCTACACCCTTATTTTTCAAATAATAACCTTCAATTTGTATAATATTGTCATATATTTAACTATGCAAGCTTTAAGTCGGACTTTCTCATCATCTGGCTAGCCTTTTCCCAATTATGTTGGGGTCAGCTTCCAGTCTAACAACATTTTTTACATGAAGCGACTGCCTATCTGACCTCTTCAACCCAGTTAATACTAGGTAATATGATACCCTTTGGTAAGACTGGTTGTCAGATTTTCAGGTCCCTGACTACCTGTAATGACAGCCAAAGATTTATATATGGCAGCTGGGACCAATAAATTAACATGCTTTTCCAGTCATGGAGGAATGTCTGTATGTAATGGGCTGGACGCCAATCCACAGACCAACCCAGGCAAGCACGGCTTAACCTAAAGATTGATCCAAGTGGCAGTTACTATTAAGCCACAAGCTCGTGTCTGGCTTTCTAAATAAAAAATATAAAGATCTTGCTGTCACTTCGTGGTTTAGCTAGTGTTTTTTTTTTTTTTTTTTTTTCTTCTCTATTTATCTGCCATCGGCTCGTCAGCCATAATCAGATGTGTTCTGGGGGGACGAGATTTAGGAGCAGTTCCATTGAGATGCCCTAATTACTGTTGATGAACTTCTTAGTTCCTCTGGTCCAGCGAGAGAATATCCCATCTCTTAAGGCGTTTTATTGTGCTTTGGTCATTCAGTAAATTTGTAGCCAAATCGTTAGTGTGCCTGTTGAGTCTTTCCTTATATTTTGTGCAGTAGTTGTTAACTTCCTCTTTGACTGTTGGCATCTCGAGGTACTCGTGGATTTCCAGGTTTCTTACAAACCAATGTGCACTGGATATTATTCTCAAAGCAATGTTCTGAAATCTTTGGAGGATCTCAAGGTTGGAGTTGCTAGCTGATCCCCAGAGCTCTATGCCATAGGTCCAGATTGGTTTGCCTTGTAGACCAGTAGTTTGTTGCTGAGTGAGAGACGGGACTGTCGTCCTAGTAGCCAGGAGAGACCTCTGAGTTGCAAGTTTGCTTCTGTTCTTTTAGCCTTGATGTGGCCTGCCCAGGTGAGTCTTCTGTCCAGATGCAGACCAAGATATTTAACGGTCTTGCTGGTTGGTAATGTACTGCCACTCATGCTGACAGGTTCGCAGTCTCCTTTCCGAAGAGTGAATGTAACTTGCGTTGATTTGGTAACGTTCGGTTTAATTCTCCACTTTTGCAACCATATGTCTACTTTGTCAAGCTGGGCCTGCAATCTAGTGGAAGCCTTTTTTGGGTCCACATCGCTTGAGAGGCATGCAGTGTCATCCGCATAGGTTGCAGTTATAACATCTGCTGTTTCAGGCAAGTCTGCCGTATATATGGAGTACAGTACTGGGCCAAGTACTGATCCCTGTGGTACTGATGCCTTTATATCATATAATTTTGAGTAGTCTTGTTCATATTTTACTTGGAATCGTCTGTGTGCTAGGTATGATTTAAGTATCATGTAGAATGAGTTTGGTAGCAATGTTTTAAGTTTGTATAATAGGCCATTGTGCCAAACTTTATCGAACGCTTGTTTTATGTCCAAGAACGCAGCAGAGCAATACTCTTTTCTTTCTAACGTTTGTCTGATCGAATGAACTACTCTATGCACCTGTTCTACTGTAGCGTGTTTCTCCCGAAATCCAAATTGGTGGTCGGGTATGATTTTATTGGTTTCAAGTATAGGTTTGAGTCTGCATAGGAAGAGTTTTTCGAACAACTTTGATAGGACAGGGAGCAAACTTATTGGCCTGTACGAGCTTGGGTCAGTTGGTGGTTTTCCCGGTTTTGCAATCATGCATATTTGTGAAATTTTCCACAACTTGGGGTAGTAGTGCACTCTGAAGATAGCATTGATTAGCATTGTTATAAATACTATTATTTTTTTAGGTAATTGTTTAAGCACCTCTCCCGTTATAAGGTCGAAGCCTGGTGCTTTTTTGTTTTCCAGGTTGCGGATCATTTTTATAACTTCCTTGGGAGTAGTAGGTGAAAGAGGCAACGAGAGTTGTTGATCACTGTTGACGATTCTATCAACTTCCTCTTCAAACTCCGTCAATGGTGACTCGTTAGATGTGAAGACCTCACTTAGGTGTTTGGCGAAGAGCTCTGCTTTTTCGCTACCGCTCCTGGCCCACGGATCATTAGGGCATTTTCTCAACGGCGGGGTATGAATGTGAGGCCTTTTAAACTGCTTTGTTATTTTCCACAGTGAGTAATTGTCTCTTTTATGAGTGGAAAGAGTTGATAACTTACTCTGAAAAGTCTCATGTTGGTTTACTTTTATGAGGTCTTTCAGATCTCTTGAAATTTTGTTATATCTTGCTCTGTCTGTAGCTGACCTACTTAGATGTAATTTTAAATCTTCGTAGTTTTCGCTTTTCCTCTAGCTTGTTGCGTATTTCTAGTGGAATGTTATTTTTTGGAGCGGTGCCGTTCAATTCTGGGGTAGCACGCCAAGCTGCGACTTGAATGAGGTTTGTTATGTAGAAAGTTGCCTTGTCTATGTCTTCTTCTGTTTTGAGTTTGACTTTCAGATTGACTTCTTTCTCCAGGTAATTGCCGAATGATTCCCAATCTGTTTTGTGATTATATAAAGTTGGTGTTGGTTCTTTATATATTGCAGTGGCACTAAATGTTGCTATGATTGGTGTATGGTCAGAAACTGAATCGAGTGAGGATTTTACTTCGAAGTGCATGTCGGACAAGCCTTTGACAATGAGGAAGTCTACGAGATCAGGTGTCTTGTTTATATCAGTTGGCCAGTATGTGGGCTCGCCTGTTCCTAGTGCTGTAAGTTTGAGTTTGTCCATACTCTTTTTTAGTTCTCGTCCTTTTGTAGTGGTCAGTCTCGATCCCCAGTACGTATGCTTGCAGTTCCAGTCTCCTCCACTAATGAATCTATTCCCAAGGGTCTGAAAGTATCGGTCAAACATGAGCTGTTTTGGATTGTGTTTCGGAGGGCAGTAGATGGCGCTTATATTGATAGGGCCCATTTTCTCTTCTACGGTGATGGTTATAGCTTGCATCCAGTCTTCTTCGAACGCGCTATGAAGATGATGCTTTATATTATTTTTTATAATAATTGCTGCTCCACCGTGTGACGTGGTGTCGGGGTGATTGGTACAGTATACTTTGAAGTTATCCATTTTAAAGCTTTTTCGGTCATTGAGATGTGTTTCAGAGATCAAGGCAATATCTATTTTATTGATTTTAATTAAGAGTTCCAGTTCTTGTTTATTTGGTACTAAACCATTGATATTCCAGGTGGCGATTCTTAGCGAGAACATTATGGTAGTTTATTAATCAGGGTGAAAATAAGGTTCATCATGGTGCTAAGTTGAGTTATGAGCTTGTCAATTTTTTCCGTCTGGGTTATTACGAGGTCTTCTAGACTTAGTCTGTGTTTTCTGGAGGTATTTTCAGCATCCGTTCTTGATTGTTTCCTATAGTCATGGTTGTTATTTATGCTATGTGTTCTCTGAGACATTGGATGGTCTTCGTTGTTATGTTGAGTTCTCTGTAGCTCGTACTCTATGTGTGATGTGTGTGCTTTTTGAGGCCCTTTATAGTCAGATATTGGAGTTCGGTTGTCTTTTTCAGATGTCATTTTCTTGCTTAACTTTGGTCCGTTTTTCAGTATTTCGCTGTAGAGTTCTAGGGATTCCGCAAAGGTTAAATGTCTTGTGGCTTGGGTTGTCATGGTTTTGTTAACACCTCAGATGCGGGTTCAGTTACTGTGAGTACGTCGTCATTGATTCGTGGTTCGTACCCTTTTATATTGGGGGTAGGCTTTGTACGTGGTCGCGTTTTGTTTGCAGATTGTTTTCTGGCTAGTACTTCCTTGTATACTAGGCACCCCTTATAATTCGCAGGGTGACTTCCTGTGCAGAGTGCACAGATTGCTGGGGTGTTTTTGTCAATTGTACACATAGTTGTTTCGTGTGTACCAGCGCACTTAACACACCTATACGGTCGGATACAGTTGTTTTTGCTGTGTCCATATTGCTGGCATCTTTGGCATTGTGTTACATCGGTTTTTCTTTTTGGATCTTCTATTGTTACTCTTTGGTTGTAGATTACTTTTATATCTTTAACCAGTTTGTTATTTTCATGTGGAGCTACATTAACAAAAAATGTGTTTAGTGGTTCCTTCGTCCGGCTCAGTAGGCGACTCGGCCGCTGTAACTCGCCCGATCCGGTCGAGACAGGAATTTCACTGTTATTAATATTTTCGAGTGGCGTTTCGGACGAATCCTTTTTTAGAGTCAAAGTACCGTCAGACACATAATATAGATAAGGTTTAGTGTCCTGTGTTCGTCCCACATGTTCGTCCCACAAACTACCAGGAGAACAGAAGTAGGAAAGAGGTATTGTATTATAAAAGAGATACCGCGGTATCTCTAGCAACATGGGTGGTTTTTAGTAAGTAGAAGTCTGACACTCCCTACCGCTTTGCCCAGAGCGGGAGGAGTCATTTGATGATTTCCCCACTATGTAATTTACCATACTGGCCTCCTGCTAATTTGTGGGACTTTACTATCCTGGTTTCTTATCTCCAACAAAAAAAAAAGTAAACTGTATTAGAAAGGCATAATATAGATTTGATTTAAAGATTTCAATTTCCAATACCTCCTGCCTACTTCTGTTCTCCTATTAGTTTATAGGACTTTACTATCCTTTTATCTCTTTTTTTACACATTTCATTACTCCTGTTAACTCTTATATTTGGTGACAGCCCGAAAGAAATGATTAATCTTCTACTAACTTATGATTCCCTAGTACTACATAACACATTGCATTACTCCTGTTAACTCCTATATTTGGTGACAGCCCGAAAGAAATGATTAATCTCCTACTAACTTATGATACCCTAGTACTACATAGCACATTTCATTACTCCTGTTAACTCCTATATTTGGTGACAGCCCGAAAGAAATGATTAATCTCCTACTAACTTATGATACCCTAGTACTTCATAACACATTACATTGACCGCGGTCCCGGCTGTGGTCCCGGTCCCGAAAGCCCCACGACCCCAACCTAATGTTTTTCATTCTGACTGTACAAAATTTGCTTAAAAAAAAGTATAGTCCGAAACACCACTCAAAAATATGAATAACAGTGAAATTCCTGTCTCGACCGGACCGGGCGAGTTCCAGCGGTCGAGTCGCCTACTAAGCCCTTCGTCCTAGGTTTCCTGGCAGTTACTATCTCCCCTTGTACAGAGTTTCCAGTATTCTCTATTGCTGCTATGATTGCATCTTTAGGTGTGCTAAAGTGGAGGTGCTTAATGACGATTCTCATACATTTCTGATCCTTGCGAGTAAAGGTATGTCCTATTAAACCCTTCTTTCTTATGTGCTCTATCATAGTTTTGTATGTGTCAACAGTGTTTGAGGAAATGATAAGTTGGTCTTTAGACACTACTCTATATGTGTACTCGTCATTATCAACAACTTCTTCAATGAGTTGGGTGAGTTTACTCAGATCATCAACACCATAGAGAATAATTGGTGGTGGCTTTGATATTCGTTTGGTTGGTATCTCACCTTCCTCAACGTCAAGGAGAGCAAAACTATTTGATGTTTCTACATCAGGGGCAGAGTTGCTCTCAGAGTTGTTTATCCCTCTGTGTATGTTAATCAGTTGGTTTCGTCTTTGTGTTCGCTTTGCTTTGTTCATCTTGGTATCTTGGTCGTCTGGTGACCGTGTTCTTTTTTGGTTTGGCATTCTTTGCCATGGTGCATTTGGGTTGAAATTGTTATCTTGCTCGGATTCCAATGTTTGTGCTAGTGTTTAAACTAAAAAAAATATAGGGCTGATTGCTCTGTATAAAATTAATGTAAGAAGATGCTCAGTGTGAAATTACAGTGGGAGCGGCGCGGGTAGCGGAATCCGCTGGCGTGTAAGACAAGCACATACTTGTGTGTGTACCAAAGTGCACCAAGTACGGGCGGGGCGGGCGAGCGGGTATTGCGGTATCGTATCCACGCGTCACCCGCTCATCCGCTCCGCCCGCTGCCACTGTAATTTCACACTTACAGTTTTATTGTTTATTTTAGATGATCCCAGTCAGCTCTTTCGGTTTGGGCTGTTGGCAGGCGTACCGCCTGCAGTGGAAGTTGGGGCTCATTGATATGATGCAATCTAAAACAAATGCTACACCTGTTGAAATGCCAAGCGAGTTAGTATTTGATGAAATATTATGTCATATTGTGTATTTATCAGAAGAATGTATAAAGTAAAAAAAATATCTTAGACAGAAAAGTCACACTTCACAGAGAGGAAACCTGTGTCCCAGTGGGAATGTTGTAGGCTGATTGTGCTACTTAATCGTAAATATTCATATCTGTAAAGACACACACACACACACAGCCAACAGTTACGAAATCAAACCTTCCTACCCAAATGTAAAAAAATATTAAACAGTCAATAAAAACAAAACCATGATCCGATGATCCAATGATTAGCACAGCTGCGGACACCAACAATATACTAATTCTGCCAGCTGCCATTTGAGGAGCATCTGTTCAAAAGGTCGTATTTCTATGATAAACAAACTTTACAAAAACAGAAAAAAAACATTTAGTTCCTATTATTGTCAATAATTCTCCAAAGCACATTTGGGAATGCCAACCCTCCTTTGAAATAATTTTACATCTAAGGTTATTATATTATATTATTATCTTTGTACTGTATGGTAATGCTCTTTGCTCTTGCTTTATAGTTATACTGAACTGGAGAAGATGGAATATGCGCCAGTAAAAATCAAAGGACAGTTTCTTCACGACAAAGAAATTCTCATTGGACCAAGAGCATTGATTGATGTAGACACTCCAATTCCTAGGACAGGCTCTCTGGTGTCTGACCCTAAGAGGAATCAAGGATGGCTTGTGATAACTCCATTCAGGCTGGCTGAAACAGGGTAAGATATTTTATTTCATACCTATACTTACTTACTCTATGAATATAATGTATAAATATTTGGTACCTATTATCCAATAGGTACCAAATATTTGGACCAGGCAAAACATCTCTGATATTCTAATCAAAGTAGAGAAGAGCAGAGAAGGATTAATGTCATAATAATGTTGATGAATGCTTACATGAACAAGCTTAGATTTCCTAAACTTTGTGCAGTTATGGTCCATAAGAATACAATAAATTAGGTTGACTACTATTCAATGTCGGTTTCATATGACGGAAAAAAACATAGTTACAATCTGAGGTCCAGTTTATACTGTCAAACCTAGACTATGTCCTCAATGCTTGATATAAGTTATCACTTTGTTTAGTATGTTTGACATCAGTAAGTTTTAAAATATCTTCTCGCTTTAGAGAAATCATTCTGGTTAACCGCGGCTGGATCCACCAAAATATGCGGCCAAAAGAGAAACGGGAGCCATCTATGGTGAAAGGGGAGATCGAGTTAGTTGGCGTTGTGAGGCTAACAGAAAAACGAGCACCGTTCATGCCCAAGAACAATCCAGAAAAGGGGTCTTGGTTCTCACGGTAAGTTTTAAAATTAAATGCATGAGTTAGTTAATCTAAACGCGGATCAAGGTGATACAGCAGAGAACTCAAGTTGTCGACATACATCGTTTATAGACCAGTCAACCTGAAGTGGCAACAAAGCCAAAGAACAGATAGAGCAGATATGAGAAACAATTATTTTGAAATTTCAAAAGCATTGTAGATTCAAAAAGACACATTATCCCCTAGACTATTATTATTATTATTATTATTTTAGACTTGTTCAGAACATCAGTAAGTGCCAACACGTTCTCAAAACTATTCTTCAGCGAAGACCGTGAATCGGCAAACGTACGGTAACGTAGGGTCTGTCGCCCTCAGGGTTGGTGGACTTCGTAAGGGTGGCTGGTAGCAGGTGAATGTTGTTGCCGAGAATAGAGTGGTGCGGTCTGCGACTGATGGACTCTAGTATGCCCTAGTAGTGAACTGCTGTAGACTTGCGCAACTGTTGATTCTGGCTAACGAGTTACAGTGGTTTGGGAATTGTGTGGTGGGCTTGTCCCATACTAAAAAACATATTATTATGTAGACTTGATAAGTTGAGTTAGAACAAATACTTATTTGAATAGGTCATTGGGATAAAGGTTTTGGAAGACTGAACCCTCGCGGCCTCGTGAGGATGAAACGTATCTAAAAATACTTACACACTATATTTCTTATTCTCTGAGGACCTCCCTGAGTATGTGCTTATAATGTCGTTAAGGATAGAAAGCCGATCTGGTATCATACCTAACTACTATCGACACAATGAGTGTGTATCCGAGTCAAAATATTTTACCAGCTCGTTTGTTTCTTTTGCTTGGAAACTCTAAATCTCATCTTAGTAGATCACACACATGTCTTATGTCGGAAGACACCAGAAATTGTTGGCGGTCCCCGTAATCGCGCGTTATGTTCTTTGTTTTGTACGAAAAATGCAATTACAAGTACATCATTATTCTTTCTTTTCAGAGATCTAGACCAGATGAGTTCCTATCTGGGCTCCGCTCCTGTCTGGCTTGATGCACGAGGTATACCAGACCCTCCAGAAGGATGGCCTATCCCTAACCAGACAAGAGTCACTTTGAGAAACGAACATCTTTCCTATATTGTCACTTGGTGGTCACTTTCAATAATAACAGCAATCATGTGGCGTCGTTTCTTTGTTAAGAAGTTACCTTTACTGTAAATGGGCTGTGTGTGCTATAATGTGATAAGTTGTGTTACAGTTGAATGCATTTTTAAATGGAAACTGTGCGCATTTAAATCGATGTAGGTAGGTAGATAAATAAAAAATATAAGACGTTATTGTACAGACTGTCCAATTGTCTATAGTTGATCATGATCAATCTGAATGTTTGTAGGTAATAGAACTAGTGTGCAATTTGTTGCATAATTAATTTTTCTCAACGAGCCAAGTATAATGTAACAAAGTTTTGCGCTTGTCGAGACCACGGCTGCGAGGATATTTATCGAGTTTAATTATTGAGACGCATTTCTTTAATTGCTGTTACTAAAAATGTACCTACGAATTCAAAGCATATGGTAACGCTAAGCATTAATTTAATTACTGTTTCCCACACTGGGAGGACGAGAATTGTAATTAAAAATATTTTTTTGCATGTCGTTCAAGTGTAGGTGATTTAGATAGCAGAAGTTAATACGAAAGGTGTTCAAAACACGCGACACCCTGCTGGGAGTAGTTGGAGCAGTGAGGAAGCTACATCCAGCCTGCTAAGGGGGCAGTGTGCCACACCGCGTAAGGCTTGAAGGCAGCTTTCTAATATTCAGTGTAAACTCTATAAAGCGACACTGAAGGGACTGTACATTTTTAGGCTTTATTGAGAGTTGTCGGTAAATGAAGAAAACTCAATTTGCTAATAAAGTATAAAATGTACAAAGACCAACATTGATAGGTACAAATAACAATTATTTCGTATACTCTGTAATCTTCGTGAAACGTTTTTTGATAGATACAAAAAAAATAATAAACATAACCTACTACGTTACACATGCAGTTCTTATTTCGACATCTGACTAAAGTACTGCTTATAGCCTAGTGCTGACTTATTGTCGTTATTTAGAGTAGATTTTGACGCTACCATAGAGGAGCGCGTGGTTTAATAATAACTGCCGCTCGGGGTCGATCTTTAAGTTAAGCCGCGCTTGCCTAGGTTGGTATGTGGATGGGTGACCACCCATTACATACCGAGTTTCCTCCGTGCCTCGGAAAGCACGTTAAGCTGTTGGTCCCGGGTGCCATATATAGATCTTTGGCAGTCGATACACGTAGTCACTGACCTGAAAGACTGACAACCAGTCTTACCAAAGGGTATCGTATTACCCAGTATTAACTAGGTTGTGGAGGTCAGATAGGCAGTCGCTCCATGCAAAATACTGGTATTCAGCTGCATCCGGTTAGACTGATGCTACATAGAGTGTATCATTGTATGGGCAACCAGAGCAAAGTAATTTCGACGTTTCAAGGAGTTTCTCGTTAAATGGAGTTTACACTGTACTTGGTGTTAGAATGCGCTTCGCATCCTTAAGTATTACCACTTGTAATCAGATGCTATTGTTAATTTTACCGATTATTGAAGTATAAAACAAAATGTCTGTCTTCTGCTTTAAACACACGTTTCAATAGATGTGAAATGGGGGAAACTTTTGTAGAGCCGTTTCTAATAATTAGAGTATAATTGCGATTAACAACACTAGTGTCGTAAGCATCACAAACAGTAAACAAGTGTTTCCTCTTGTCATGTCGAATTTACAACTGGTTTGAAACCTCAACTTGAATCTTACTGTACAACTGGCGGCTCTTGACTTCAATCTTACCTCGACGACAGATATGAGTTTGGTGATGGAACGAGGTAACCCAAAAGAAGCCTATTAACTCGCAATTTAAATAGATTGAGGTTATTTAAATACTGTCCAATTGATACAATGTCTCGCCGCTTTGTTACATTGTTCACTACAATTTTACATTAGCCATTGAAGCGAATATCATGATGATGTAGTCCAATTTCTTTCGCGCTAATGTTCAGCCTACATTGTTTGCCACAAACTACTTCTAGAACTTGTCTAAGATACTGTACCTGTGTAAAATCTATCAAATTGTTTTTAAATGATTGAAAGTCTGTCTTTAAAATATAGTGTGTAGAATTATAAATACGTTTAATAAATATATATGTGTGCGATATTTGTTAGTGTTATTTGTTGGGGTAATCAATTAAACACAGTTTTTGATTGAGATCTAATTGGAGTTTAATAATTAAAGATTGATGTTTAAAATATATATCTCAATATTCACAAATAATTACAATAATTAATAATCAAATTATCAGGTAATTGATGAGACTTTAAAAACAATTCGTGTCTTTATATTTATAAAATCATTCTTATCCAGACATTTTTACAAGTTGCAATCACTGTTGAATAATAAAATTAATTTATATTTAACATTGCTTAAGGAAATTGCATATTACGACCTCAAGTAATATATGGGTCTACGACAGGAATATGATGATGATTAAACTATGTTATTACTTAAACTATGTTTGTCAAGATAGGTAAGCAGCTACTTAAAATACTAATTCAGTAATTCTCGGAATCACTGAATATCACAAATATAAAATGTAGTATTCAAACGCGCTATAATCATTTTTAACCTAAATGAAAACAGGCAAGTAATTTGAGAAAATGTAAATACATATTACGATCTAATTAATTGAATCCAGTAAAAATAACAATTTAATTAAATAAATCCATACCAGTGAAATGCATATATAATTTAGTAATATTTATTTTGTGATTTTTGTGCTTAATAACATAGTTTATAAGTTTCAATTGTTACTAACCAATAAGGATCATTGTTTTCTGACAAATAAATAAATAATAATAATTATTAGTATATCTCAAACTTTAGGTAAATATGCATCCGAATATGCAATCCCTAGATATGGATAAAATAATTAATGTAATTAATATTATACATAGTAGCTATGATGAGATACAATTAACAGTGTTACACACTACTTTAATTTAATACCCAGGAATGGGTGATAAGATGAACATTTAAGATGTATTTGACAGAATATGACATGATTTCTAAAACCCTTAAGACTACATGATTTCTACTGAACTTAAAATCTTAAAACTTATATACAACTCAAAAAACAAAACTTGAAATAGAAACATTACTTAATTTTTTTTTCTAATAAATTTTTTATAATACGAATCTTAAACATATGATATCAAATAATACATTTCATAAATCATTAATTCGCTAAATTAAATATCTAAAAATTAACCACCTCATATTCGAAATTATACAAATAAGTACCAAATTTAAACGAATTACAAGTTAAAATTATATTTATAATACAAAAAATAAATTTGAATTAAATGCACATACACAAATAAACATAAAGGTGTCAATACACAAGATACACATCTTCATCAAGTAATTCAGTAGAACAAAACACAGCAAATTGTTTACTTGTTGCGTTTTATAGGCAAATGGCTTAGCCATAGTCAAGCAGCACGTGTGTAAGAGACACCTCTGCATTCATAGGCAATGACAATTCAAAAACATAATTAATAAAATTTCATTAATATTTTGTCCACGAGAAAGATTTAAAAAAATAAATTTTAGATTTTCGGCCTTCTCCCGATAACAGGTTATTTATATTCGTTAAGGTTGTTATCGTTCTGAGTCAGGTAATTAATAACAAGTTATCGGAATTGGTGCGCGGGAGAATAGAAGGCTCAACAAATGTTGATAATTTAGACATTTAAAATCCAATTTTGTAGCTCCGCTTGATTCTTATTACCAATTGATGTTATAATTTCATTAGATGATTAATAAAAACTTAAATACTAACTAATATGTATGCCAACACGATAAACGTGAAGACCTGACATGAACACAGGCAATATGAACTTAAATTCAAGCGGGCAAGTCAAAATTTGAAACATGAATTTGTGGCACATGCACTGTGTCAATTTTGGGTGTCGTTTTGTAGTCACAAATGCCACACTCCTTTAGTTTCCATTCCCATCCCATGATCTGGACAGCATGCAGAGTTTGTGCCTCCGTGTGTTGACGTCGAAGCATTCCTTCCTGTAATATAAATTAATTTATGTCACATAATCATTATATACGTTTTTATGCAAATGTGGCGCAGTATGTGAAGAATTCAAGAATACCTTGATCTTTTCCCATTTATCATCGACTTCTTGAAGCCATGAATTAATCTGTCTGCCGTTGCAGCGGGAGCGCTGCGCGTTGCGTTTCTCTTCCTGCTCCGGAGCCAATACATTGTAGACTTCCTTGTCTCGAAGTATCGTGCACACGGAGAACGGGAGTGACTATAGTAAAAAACAAACATATTTTGAAACAAAGAATATTATTTTGTATGGATAAAACGCATCACATTAAAACATCAAGAAACAGTACTGTAATTGGTTAGTTGCACTATTAACCAATAATTCCAAAACACAACTCTTCTACTAAAAATGATTTTTAACCTACAAATCCGAATTATTTTCATTTTACTGTAAAGTTACATTTAGATTTGCTTTCAAACTAATAAATAGTAAGTAGTCATTGAGTTGATAAATTAGTAATGTCACAGGTTACTATTGTACTATTACAACCGTATTTTAGCAGTTCTAAAAAAATTACAATTGATTGGTGGTGCAATATCCGTATTATACCTCTACTGAATAGGTTGGTACCACCGAACCATTCTTGACTTGCGTGCGCGCCGCGACTTTTTCGACGAAGACAACCACTCAGTAGGCTAGACATAAGACAGACTTGAACAAGGTATGGTCCTAGACTGAACATAGGTTAGGTTAACAACGCCTATTTAGCTATGCAACGATATTACAAAGTAATAGGCGACGTATTTCTTTCTATCGATGTTAATATAGTGAGGCACCGGTTTCATAAAGGTTCAGCTTTACCTGATTTGCCACAGCGCGTTCGGCGCGCCCGTGAACGCGCAATATTTCTTGTTCAACTGCCAACACAAGCTTCTCTTTTTCTACTAGATGTTGTATGCGTAGCCTGGTTCTGCAGAAAACAAAGAAAATGTGATTACAGCAATTATGCAAATGCAAGTCAGATATACGAAATAAGTAAAAGGAAATGAACTTGACATACCTCTCCTTTTCTTGAGTAATAAATTCATTAACCATCTGGGATGGCAAATTAGGCGGTATTTCCACTTGAGGATCAGGGTTTACATTACCCTGGAGAGTGTATGTGCACCGATTCATCAAATATTTGTTAAAGTCTTTTGGAGGTTTTGGCTTTACCGGGAATAAGCTCCTCTGACGACGATCAATCTGTAGAATAATAGAACAAAGCCATAATTCGTAAGTTTTCTGCATCGAGATAATGAATTACTCCATAATATCATTTGAACTAACCTGCTTCCGTATATGAATGTACATTTGATACGGATTGGAGTGGGTGATGTTATGACTGGCGCTTGATTCGTGTGACTGCTCATTTTTGGATTGATCACGAGAGTGTCCATCTTTTGACGCTTTAATTTTCCTCTTTCGTGGATGTAGCTCAACATGGCCTGAATGAGCTGTAAATGATAGTTTAATGTTAGAATGAAAGCACATATATGGGAATAGTATATTTCATTATAAGTGCGGAAAGCCTGTCATTGCAAAGAGTTCCGACAAATGTCTACACGAGCCGAGGCACAGCCGACGGCGAGGGTTGACAGTCGGAACAAGTTGCAATGACGGTTCCGCACGTGTACTGAACAACTATTTTTAATACAGTTGCGAAAAAATGAAGCAATTTAATAAAATAATAAAACCGTAATTAAACTCGCAAAGAACATTTTTGGAAAATGGCGCCAACCGTAAAAGAATTTAAGCAGAGATTTTTTTGTTTGTTTTCTTCACCCATTCTGGGTAGGCAAAGGGAACTATGCCCATACAGCCAAGTCTTCAGTAGATTTTTTTTATTGATATGAAATGAAAATGAAATTTAATGAGATGAAATGGAATGAAACCTTTAACTCATTGAATCAAATTATTAAATCTGATATTGAAACAAATTAGTAGCTTCTTTAGAAATATTTGCATGAATCATAAAAACTTCTATGATTTTTTTTAGTAAAAACTTCGTGGTTGGTTTTTTTTAATGGACATTATTTTGACAGTTGGGAAAAAAAAAACGAGTTCGGAAATGGTAAAGAAAAAGCACGAGTACGTAATAGCCCACATCCCGAACGCTATACGTCCCTGCAATACGCCACTTTTTGAGCAACTGTATTAAAAAAGATATTTTTATACCAAACTCAAAGGCTTAAGGGCCAGCTTCGCGGACGCGCCGCGCGAAGTTTAGGTTTTTAGCGCAACACTCACAACGATCGAGGCTCGCGCACCGCACACGCACACATGTAGGTATGCACAGTGGGTCGCCACGTCAGACTTTGACTCGCCAACTAAATTGTAACTTTATTGTCACTGATTTTGATAATAATATGTGGTCAAATATGTGATTATTAGTGATTATTAGATTTATTAGCATAGCGAGATTAATAATGTACATATATAAAATACAATACAAAATTAAATTGTTATTCTCAATTACAAAAATAATACATTGTACTGAAAACCGTGATCACATAAATCTTGCAATTGCTTAAAAACAAAGTCAACGTCGACCAATCTGCGGCCAACAACCAGTTCATGTTCATCAGGCTGCAGCTCCGGTTCCATGATTAGTGCCGGATATTCTTGATTCTGCAATAAATATAACATATCAGATACCTAATGAAATAAAATGAAGACAGACAAGCACACACACACACAATGTGCAGGGCTCCTCCACACGGCCGGACCTACAGGGCTACAACGATAAATGCCTACACTGTTATTCACAAATAAAATTTGATACGTTTAACCATAGTACCTATAAAAAAACCGGCCAAGAGCGTGTCGGGCCACGCTCAGTGTAGGGTTCCGTAGTTTCCCGTCCGTCCGTCCGTAAAATATGTAAACGAAGTTAAAACAAAATGCTTGCATATATACGATTATACTACAAACTTAGTCCAGAAATTATTTTGTGCAACTTTTTGTCTTTTTTGTACAAAAACTGTTGTTTGGAAAATAATTTTGAACTTGGATGGTTCAAAATTATTTTCCTAGAAAGTCCTTACAAAGTTCTACTTTTCAGATTTTTTTTTCATATTTTCTAAACTTATGGTTCAAAAGTGAGAGGGGGGGAGGGGGACACATTGTTTTTTACTTTTGGAGCGATTATTTCCGAAATTATTGACATTATCAAAACATGATTTTAGTAAACCCCTATTCATTTTTAAATACCTTTCCAACAATATATCGCACGTTAAGGTTGCACAAGCAAGTCATTCTTCCATACAAACGTAGTATGGTGATTACTCCTCTGGTTGACGGTGTAGGTTCAAAATTAAAAATTGTATCAACTAGTCTTGCCATTATCTAGGTCTCTATGGAAGCAGAATTGGAAAAAAAATATTGGTTTGAAAGTTATGAGCGTCGAAACTTTCATATTTTAGCACGAAGTTTTTAATTTTCGTACTACGTATATAGTACGAAAATTAAAAAAGTAAAACCATACAGACATAGATTAGTTAATAAAGAATTCAAATAATTCTATTTTGAACAGATACATTCAATGGATTTTTCATGGTATCCATACTACCAAAGGTCTGCATAGAAACAATCGCGCGCCCGTTTTAGTTGTGTCTCTTTCGCTCTATGCATTTCGCTCGTGACGTCGGATGAAATAGCATACATTTTAGCCCCGCCCACCAACTAGTTCGTGCCGTTTGGCTTGTTTACCCTTAAGGTTGAAATTAAAAAAAAAACCCTTCCCACTTTACATATAGGGGGGCTACCCTAATAAAACATTTTTTTCCAATTTTTATTTTACCGCTTTGTCGGCGTGATTGATACACATATTGGTACCAAATTTCAGCTTTCTAGTGTTAACGGTCACAGAGATTAAGCGAGGACGGACAGACGGACGGACAGACAGACATGGCGAAACTTTAAGGGTTCCTAGTTGACTACGGAACTCTAAAAAGGGGGAAGTACGGTATCTTCATACATACAAACGCACCGCGCGCGGCTTATATTCTGTGCGCCATAGTAGGTATCTTTTTTGTTGGATAATTACGAGAGCAACTTGAAAATGAGATTTTTTGTTTGTTGAGATATCTTAACGACTTTTTGTCAAATGAAAATTCTAGGTATAAAACCATTCTATCCGTTTGAATCATATAAATCGGTCCACGCGTTTATCAGATAATTAAGAATTAGTATAATGAAAATGTAAACAACCAGATTTTTTGATGTTTTTGTTCTACGAACGAAATGTAATGTCAAATCAGACGCACAAAAAAAAAACACAAATACACAATAAGAAACACTTAACTACCAGTACATTGCCTACTATCTAATTTACGAGTAATATAATGCAAATTCACAATAATATAAAAAGTATACTTACTCAATTTCAAAACTGTTATGGTATCACAAAAGTTTGTCGCGAGACCACTGTGCACTGATTTTGTGTACGTACACGGTTCGACTGCGATCTGCCGATGCGGCGCAAATCGACGTGCTCTCACGTTGGAGGCGCGTGGCAGACTGAGCCACGAGTGGGTCCGTCGAAGCTTGATAAGAAAGCGCTCCGCTTCATAGTAATTTGTATGAAGATTTTGAGCGAAAAACATGGGCAAGTTTGTGATTTTTTTACACAAAATGAGAGTATGTTTATTAAAAAATGAAGCTTTCAGTGACTACTTTATACTTTTAACTTTATTATTTAATAAAATTCATTTAAAAATTCTCAATAATTACGACTCAGTTGTTACAATACGGGAGTGCGATTTACTCGTTTTTAGTGATTTTCTGATTTTTTTTTACACTTATCCATAAGCATTATCTTAAATTCGAAAGTTTCAATAACAAGTTACATTCATTGGCTAGCTGTGTGATTTATTTCAAGGTTGTGGAGCATCGTTTTCTATCTATTTCTATGACATTCCCAACCTTCGATTTCCGGAGCCGGCCCTTAAAATGTGACTCGCGTTAAATTTCGGGCGCCACTAGATACCCAACGCACAACATTGCGCATTAAGACAGTTAGAACATAACCTGACTGGGTTAGTTAGTAGTGTAGTAAGTTAAAACTTACATTCTGCCCTTGAAGAACTCGAAGAGACAGTGTGATCGTGATCGTGGCCCTAAAATAAAGAGCATTTCAGTATTAACATTGCATACTCATAAAATCTTTGCATACAACTTAAAGGAATGTAACATTTTGAAAAGGATCGTGTGAGTTATATTAACTACTGTTGTTAAAAAGTTGAACTACTCATGTACTTACAGAGCCCGAAGGTGTAGGACTTTTATTGGAATTCAAGTTAGCTTGAGCTTGTCCCGCCCCGGAGCGGCTGTCATTCCCTGTCTGAGGGGACGTCCTCTCCTTATCTTTATCCCCATCATTCGTCCTATGAGAACGGAGGACTCTCTGTCCAGCCTTCGGACGAAAAGTAGGTTTATGAGCATATGTTAGTTCAGGTATTTAGAATAATCATTAAAGTATAGTTAAAATAAAAAGGAGGCTTTGCATTCTGTAACACTAGCACACGAATGTTTTGTAAAATTAGAAATGTCTAAGAAGATGGAGGTTTTACCTTTCCGCCTTCTCCTCTCTTGTCGTCAGAGGTGCCGTCGGAACTATCTGAAGTTTGGCCAGTGTCAGCACTCGTGCATGGAATCACGTATGGCAGCGTTGATGCGTTACCGCGTCCCTTCCCGCTCCCTCTTTGACCTGTTCCACCTAGTCAAATTAGTTAAAGGCAACAAAAAAGGAATAGTATCGTAAGCAGATTTTTTTCTTTATTAATATCGCGTTCATGGTTTCACAATCAGCAATATTATTAGAAAAATCGATGTGTGCATTTTTAGGTATTATCGAACTAAAACTCAGTATTAAAAATGTTTGATGTATGATGATTTAATGATGTATGATGAGTTGCTGACTACGATTCGTGGAATCAAAATAGGATTGAGTCTTACCCTCGCCTTCTTGTTCGTTCCGATTGCCGGAGCCGCCCGCGCCACCTGGTATCACAATTTTGAGCGGCGGGACCTTGGGTGCTGCCTCGTGGGTCTTCGTGTCCTCGTCGCCATCATTATTGTCCTTGTTCTGGTTCGGCTTCGGACTAGCAACTGGGCTTTTTCTGTCCTGTTTGCCTACTTGCAATGACCCGCCCTTTCCTCCGCCAGACTTGCCCTAACAATCATATTTGTTTTAGAAACTATGTGGGAATAAACATTTAATAATCTGATTGCACTCATAAATATCTGTACGGAGGTATAATATTGTTACGAGCTGGGTATGGGATAAATAAAAACACTACCAATTAAACACACGAATTGACTTTACTACTCACAAAACACTTATACACAATCGCAAAACAGTACAGTAGCTCTACCATGAGTTGTCATCGAAAACTTAATCGCTAGCGTTGTACTCGCTAGCGTGCTAACGTGGATCAAATAGATTACGATTATGTTTGCACCATGAGATTTACGGAGTCTTACGCAGGCGCTAAGGTAAGCTCGATAGATTGTGTCGTCTAGCTAACTTCACTCTACTCATGTTTTGTTTCTTTCTTTCCCACTAATAAGAAGAGAGAACGGTATCTTCACAAATAAACCGACGAATTTTTTTATTCCTTATAATATGTCAATGTCACTGTGTGTGTGTTGCCAGTGATGACTTATGGCACAGAGACATGGTCCTTAACTGCTGGCCTCTTAGAAAAGCTCAGAGTCACGCAACGAGCCATGGAGAGGGCTATGCTCGGAGTTTCTTTGTGCGACAGAATCCGGAATGAGGAAATTCGCCGAAGAACCAGGGTCACCGACATAGCTCGCAGAATATGCAAGTTGAAGTGGCAATGGGCAGGCCACATCGCTCGAAGAACGGACAACCGATGGGGAAGAAAGGTTCTCGAGTGGCGACCACGAACCGGAAGACGCAGCGTTGGCAGGCCTCCCACCAGGTGGACGACATCGTGAGAGTCGCGGGCAACCGGTGGATGCAAACGGCAGGCTGCCGATCTTTATGGCGTTCTATGGGGGAGGCCTTTGTCCAACAGTGTACGTCTAATGGCTGATGATGATGATGATGAATATGTCACTGTCGTGTATTCAATTTGTAATGGTGATAGTTGACCTTGAGTGACAGCTGCGTTGTGTAGTTTAAAAGTTTACTATAGATTCAAACAGATTATTTATACAACAATAATTTTGAGGAAAGTTCAAGGTAAGTTTGAACTTTTCTCAAAATTATATTTTCCAATTGGTATCAAACATTTTGGCTTGAAATTCATGTTATTCAAGTCGTTGGTCTTCAAATTTCGACCACTGACATATTTCATGCTAAATAACCACTTGCAAACATTATTTTGACTATGTTAGACTCAAAAACGTATATAATTTTAATGTAAACATATGTTTCACACGCCAAAATGCTAGTGAGCTACGTAACTACTAATGTAAGCGTCTTACTCGATAGGTTCAGTGAAATTAGTGACTCGTGGTACCGTTTTGTATGGTGACAGCTGAAGAACGTTAGTGACTATCGAATAGATTACGTTAGGTATTTAACCTATCGTAATCTATAGTGCTCATGGTATGAATTTTAATTCTTTCTGTGACCGCTAGGGGCGCTGTACAATATTTCATACAACTAATTTACGGAGACGCTAGCGAGTTTTGGCTGTGTAAACTCATGGTATCGCACTAGATATCTCTTCGAACCTTTCGTTGCCTCGCTTAAAAGTAGACTAACTCACTTCGTCCTCAATCGGTCCTTTTATACCCAAGCTAACAAAAGATATTCGAGATAATTCTCTATTATTCAAGAAAGCAGCATCCACAAAAAACATTAACAAAAAAATAACGTTAAAGATAAAAGAACCAACAAGGAAGAAGTTACTTAACGTCGTCGGCATACGGTCGAAATTACAATGGCAACTGCCGTCGCCTGACCTTGATAAGTTCTATAGCTACTACGGAAATAGGTACCTAAAATGAACTTGTCTCTACTCGTCTTTTCTAGGTACTACACAGTTATTAGCGAGGTTTCTCGAAGATTCTAGATGACCGTCGTAACAATATAATAATCCGTGGTGTACAAATCAACCATTTTTTCGTCCAAGACATGGGACCATACATGAACATTATTTACCTGATGTGAGCCTTGCGCGTTGGCCTTAGAGCCTCCACCGCCTCCTTTCCCCTGCGCTTGTAGATTCCCCTTCCCGGAGGAACCCGCTCCTCCCTTGTTTACATTCTGTCCGCCGCTGTTCTTGCCCAGCGGTATAGCGCCTGTCTTACTAGCAGGCCCCGGTGGTTTACTGCCGGTAAGGATACTGTAAATACGCAAAATAAAATCTGTAGGACAGTTTTAAGATAAGAAACATTACTATTTTAGTGTAGCCGACTATCGTCGAAGCTCGTGGACGTATTATGCAATGATTTAAGTGAGAAGTTGACTGTTTCTAGTAGGGAAGTACTGCCGAGTATAGACTTTGTCTTACCGGCCAGGGCCCCCGCGCGCCACCGGAGCCGGTTTGCCCATTGGCTCCTTCTCCTCGTTGTCCTTGCGTTTCTTTCGTTTGGAAACGTCATCTTCGACAGTTTCACTGTCAGCGTCGTCATGCGGCCGTTTATTGCAATCGTCTTGAGTCGACGAAACCACCCCGCTACTTAGCTGATTACCATCTGAAAGCAATATAAATCGTGTACTGAAAATTTGCTCAGAAATTATTTATGTCCTGGGCACGTGTAATCTTTGGAAATCGTCATGAGTGGGGTGTAATCACGTCATGGTTTTAACAAGCTAAAGCCTAAATCTAAGCAGAGCCAATATTGGGGCAGACAGACCGCCGCGTTACTAAAAACCCTAAAATGAGTAGGTACTTAAACTACTACTTGACAGGAAATATTTTTTTTATATTGAAGTGATAACACCTCATATCTGAACAATACTCAAAGATTTTATCTTTGACCTGTATTTTCTAAAACCAAAAGAGATAAAAGTATGTAGGTCTAGCCATTGGCTACATGACGTAAAATAACCATGCTCATTTAATATGTGAACAAACATACATACATACAGACTGACACAGATGGACAGAACATGGTTCTAATCTTTTAATTTCAGCAATATTTATGCCAGAAAGAAAATAAAACATTTCATATTGATAAAAAAAAAAAAAATAGTAGTTTTGACATTGTGTCCATGTAAGTCAGTAACACGACGTAGGTACGTAGGCGAGTGGCGGCGTTTTGTGGCGCCGGTTATCGATGCTTTCAAAATACGAAAGTTTGCTTTTTATTATGCCTCTAACCGTCACGGGTCTCGGCTGCGCCCCCTTTTTCCTGTGCGGTGACGTCCTTGCCATCGAAATGTTCCCCCTGGGCTAGGGTCTCCATGTTGTTCCGCTTACTGCAATCGCTGTTACCACTGGCATTGCAACCTTTTTTGGTGCTGTCATCCCTTGCCCGACTGACGTGTGTTGCTCTCGCGTTATTATCTGTTTAAATAAACCAACATGTTCCACATAAATAGGAACTTTTTCCTGTGTAAGTATTTACACTAGTTTCTTTAGAACTGCTCAAATGAAACTTTATCTAAATCGTAACGTTCAAATTTGAGCATAGAATTAATGTCATTTGTGTTGAATGTATTTGAATGAGCAAAAAATTATTATGATATGCTTTTCTTTAGTACAGTATATTAGGGAGCATAAGGTGAACTAAAACTTTGTTGATTTATTTAATAAATTTATAATTTTGAATGAGTATCAATGGAAAATAAGTCAGTTGATTGGGATCATGCAAAAATCAACAAAAACATGTTAATTATTCTTATGTGGTATAAATAAGGCTTCAGAAATAAAACATCAGGCCCTTGAATTTGAACAAAATCTGAGCACACGCTTAAAATAATCACAAAATATATAGTATATATAAAATATATATACCAGGGATATTAACTTCATAGTGTATGTTTGTGTAGTGAGTGTGAATATTTTCTAAAAAGGCAAAATGGTTTCAGTTAATTAACTACATTTCATCTATATCTACATAATGATAATCTAGACTATTCCAAATTACTATCTGTTTAACAAAATGTATTTACTTGCCTTGTTTATCATATGCATAAATGACTGTCTTTCAACTGTCATTATAAAACATAACAATTTTGTATCACATATATAAATTTAGTCTTTTTAAAATATAATAAATAAATACTTAGATAACAAATGCGTTTCTACTTTGTTGTAAAGCCTATCTACTCATTAATTTTATAGTATTAAACCAATGACAAACATGGCAGTTTTCATGTTTTGAAGGTTAACTTTAAATAAAGGTTATTCCATTAACAGTAAAACAAATTTATGATAAATAACAAAATATCTATATTTAAATATAGTTTAATAGTGTAACAATCACTTATTTATTAGGTATATAGGTAAAGTTTCATGTCAAAAATATCCCTAGGACTACATTTTTATTCCTTGGAAACCAAAGAATAGCAGTAGGTAGGTACTTATTGAAATTGAGGTGTTCCTTTTAACCTAGTCACTTAAAATATGCATAAATATATTACTGAGGTAATAATATAATGTAGGCAAAACACAAAATCGGCATGTAGCATTGATAATAATGTCAAGTTTCAATTATTTTTCCTCATTGATTTATTTAACTAGGTACATGACACCTTCTTTAAATTAATGTAAATAATTTATCTAACGATTATTGTCAGAATTAAATTAGAATATTCAAAGATAGTCCGTTTTAGTAACCATTGTGAGTTTACAACCTTGTAAATAAAGAATAAAACTAGGAGTGTAGTACCCCTACTACTTTGTTGAGACAATGGCAATTTGACAATTGCTAGGGCAGAATGTTAAAAAAAAATTTATCTAGAATAGTTAATATTAAGTTGTAATCGTACATTTAATTGCGAATATCCCTTGAATCCCACGGCAACGTACTTACCTGCAAATGCAAGGTATTACTATTTTTTATTAAATTACACTTCGAAACTTATTTACCTCAGAACCACTGCAGTTTATTTACAAAGGTTTTAATTAAAGCTTATTACGACTAGATATCACTGTAAGTTTGTCAATACATTAGTCGAGTGTTTCTAAAATAATCGTATGTCAGATCATCAATACGAGTTTACGCAGGGGTCACAGACAGCACGATCGCGACTGATGTGCGGCGTGCATCATAATTTTAGTTAACTCTCTTTGGCGAATAATGAGTAAACGTGAACTCCCCTTTGTTGTGCGAGAGCGTCCTCCTTTGCATTTCACGTAGTCCGACAGTTTGAAGAATTTATACTCGTCCGTAAACTGAAATTTTTCCACAATAAAAACTTATGCTAAATCGGTCCGCAAGACCGCCACGAAGTTGGCGTTAGGATCGGCCATCATTCGACAGCGCAAGTAACACGCCCCAAATCGCTCCTTTCCACGAAATAATTCAGATTAAATTAGAAGTTATTATTTTAAGTAATTAGCTCATAAATTATTACAACACAAAAGAATCGTTGCTTTCTTTTTTTAAATTTAAGAAATTATCTTAGTAAATTAAAATCATTCTAGAAATTGCAAAGAAAAGAAACGATGCCGTCATCGATTCCGGTTCTTCGAAAGAACCGAAAACGTGCGAACTTCACACGAATTACGCGACTACGAGTCGCTCGCTCGGTCAACGTCGTCGGTGTCGTTCCTTTACGCGGTAACATTTGTATCGTTGTTCGATATTTTGTTAACTAATAAAAAAAAATGTTGGGCTTAGGCTTACAGGTAGAATTTATACATTTTTTTTTAACCGTGGTATGTACGTTTTTATTAAAAACTAACTGTATGTGTATGTATGTATTTTAAAAATTCCATGAATATCGAGTCTTTAGGGTACGAATATTACTCTACTAACTTTTACGAGTAATGGTAGCTGTGAGTTTTCCATATAATTTCGTTCTAGTAAATAATTTAATTTAATCAAACTAATAATTTAATCGAACAATTTCAACAAACTCGCAATATTTTTTTAAGACATAAGTAGCCCACACAAAGGGCTTCGTTAGAAAAAAAAAACCCACTTTCATGGGTAAGCTTCGTGAGAAAAAAACTGGAATCATCCCAAAAACAAATATTTTCGAGATTTTATTTTAAAACTTTGTCGGCGTAAGTGAATGTTTACGTACTAGGCGGGGCGTCGCGCGGTGCATGCTGCGTTTTTCATTTAAACACATGGCGATGTATGAAAAAGAACAAACACCAAAGAACTAAAAAGTTGGAAATAAAAAAAGTAGTTAAATAACTAAAAAACCCGACTGAAAAAACGGAAAAGCAAAAAACAAGCACATTTTAAATGAAACAAAACTTGGAAGCAGGCGGGGTCCATTCCATTTTTAACCGACTTCCCAAAAGGAGGAGGTTTTCAATTCGATTGGTATATTATTCCGATTACGCTGCGAGTTATGATCCGATTTACGTGATTCTTTTTTAGTTTGATGCGGAATAGTTGCCATTTGGTCCCATAAAAAGTTTGTATGGTTTGGCCCAGTACTTTTCATTTTATGAAGATTTTTCTTAATTTATGAACATTTTTCGTTAATGTGTGTTCGCGAATAACTTCGTCGTTTATGAACCAATTTTGATGATTCTTTTTTTATATGTATAGCGAATATTTCTATAGGATATTAAAACTAAAAATGAAAAAATAAAAAACTTTTTTGCAAAAAAAAAAACAACCGACTTCAAAAACACCAAAAAGTTAAAAATAAACTTCAGAAGAAAAATCTGCTTCTGAAGTCGGTGGCAAAAAAACGAAATGTAATAAACAAATGTCACCGACTTCAGAAGCAGATTTTTCTTCTGAAGTTTATTTTTAACTTTTTGGTGTTTTTGAAGTCGGTTATTTTTTTCATTTCATAATTTAATAAGTACCTATTCAAATGAACCCCGCCTGCTTCCAAGTTTTGTTTCATTTAAAATGTGCTTGTTTTTTGCTTTTCCGTTTTTTCAGTCGGGTTTTTTAGTTTTTTAACTAGGTACATTTTAATTTAAATAAACTCCTTCATAATGATCAATATGGCTTTACAAAGGGTCGTTCGACTACGGATGCAGGTGTTGCTTTGCTAAAACACATATTTAACGCATGGGAGAAAGCGCAAAATGCAATCGGTGTTTTCTGCGATCTTTCTAAAGCTTTTGATTGCGTACATCACGACACGCTTTTACGGAAACTGCGTCATTACGGTGTTCAAAATGAGGCCCTTAATGTGATAGATTCGTATTTACAAAATAGATTCCAATGTGTAGACGTAAATGGCGCGAAATCTTCCGGGCTACCGGTTCGGCTAGGTGTACCTCAAGGTTCAATACTGGGTCCGTTTTTATTCTTGGTATATATTAATGATCTGCCATATTATTTAAAGGGTTTTTGTGACGTTGTATTTGCAGATGATACCTCTCTTATCTTTAAAGTAGATAGGAATAGACACGATTTTGACGACGTAAATAGCGCGCTATCAATGGTCACGGATTGGTTCACAACAAACAACCTTGTTCTTAATGCCAAGAAAACTAAAATAATTAAGTTCGCTTTACCCAATGTTAGAAATCTAGGTCCCAGTATTATCCTCGCCAATCAGGAGCTGGAAACTGCCGACTCTGCTATATTTCTGGGCATAACAGTAGATTCAAAATTACAATGGGGTTTACACATATCAAGCCTAGCGGGAAGGCTTAGTTTAGCCGCATACGCCGTCAGAAAAGTAAGACAATTCACTGACGTTGATACAGCACGGTTAGTCTATTTTAGTTATTTTCACAGCGTTATGTCCTACGGTATTCTGCTGTGGGGCAAAGCTGCTGATATTCAAAATATATTTGTACTGCAGAAGCGAGCGGTTCGTGCAATTTATCAGCTGGGTGCCCGAGTTTCCTTTAGTGATTTTTTTAAGGAGATTGGTATTCTCACTGTTGCTTCTCAGTACATCTTTGCCAACATTTTATATATTAGACAAAATATCCACCTGTACACTAAAAACAGTGATATCCACAATTTTAACACTAGAAATAAGCATAAACTACGCGCTCCTTTTCACCGGCTTCACAAAGTTCACAATTCATTCGTAGGGCTCGGGATTACATTTTATAATAAACTGCCATCTTCTTTTCTGGACTTGCCATTTAATGAGTTTAAAGCCAAAGTTAAATCTAATCTTTGTTTAAAAGCTTACTATTCTATTAACGACTACTTAGATGATAAGAATAGTTGGTCGCTGAGTTGAACACAAGACAATGTTTGTTATTTGTGTTCTTTCTCCAAAATTAGTTTACTGTTATGTTATGTATTTATTATTTTATTTTTACACTGTTTATTGTTATATACTTTTGTTTAATAATGATTGTGTCTGTAGTAAATCTTAAATTTAACTGACACCTTGCTATTGTATCGAGTCTGGTTCTTCTAACCAACATAACAGACAGATGTGTGCTGGGGAGTTTGTTCCGCCACTTCTTCTTTCCAGCTAAACACTAGGAAGTGTCGATGGGTGGGCGTTTTTGGGGGACTGTCTTATAAAAATGTAAATACAGTGAAACCTGGTTAAATGTGTCTCAGATATCCAAATCTGTCTCATGTCTCAGTATGAGTTCCAGTAAAGTTATAGAAGTTTCTCACTTATCCAAGTCCCAGTTAGCCAAATTTCACTGTAGTAAAGTAAAGTAAATTTTGACCTTCGAAAAGTGCTGATTATCAGCCTAGTTTGAATAAATGAATTTTGACTTTTACTTTGACTTTGATACTTTTTTTATTTCCAACTTTTTAGTTCCTTTGCGTTTGTTCTTTCGTTGGTCGCGTAAAATTCTTCGCAGATGATTTAATGTTTGTGCTAATGTTTGTGAGGATTTGTCACTTTGAATTTCTTTTAATCTTTTTGTAATCTCCTTTTAACACCCTTTATTTTAATACCCTACTCGAAGGTATATAAACAATTTTTTTTTAACTACGCTATTTGGCCTCCAAAATCCACTATTTTTCTTTGTTTTTTAATTTTAATGTAGCCTATAACACTCGCGCCATCAAGACGAATCTAACGACGTATATTTAATTTCATTCAAATCCCTTCATCCGTTTAGGAGTTATGAGGGAACAAAGAAACGGACATACATACATAGGGTAAACTGCCCTAATTCCGGCCCCGTCCTAATATCGGCCGTGCCCGTGACGTCTTCGTCGTGGCGTAAATTAAAAAACTTCACATAATGTTAGGATAATATTGCACCAAAATAGACCTTAAGTCATACACAATATCAACATGGCAGCGCTCTGTGTGCTATAGAATATTGAGTCGGTCTTAGAACGCGGAGACTTACGAGCGTGTGCTTATCCTGTGCCTTTTGATCCTGGGGCCGTATTTTTGAATCAATAGAATTCCAAATCGTGTACGAAATCGCAGAATTCATCACGTCATTTCCGTCATTTCTACTGGTAGAATATCGGAAACGAGTGGGTCGGAACTCGGACCACTCATTGCAAAATTCACGGGTATGAATATTCAAAAATAGCGATTTCGTACGGATTCGCATACGAATTCTGCGATTTCGTACACGATTTGGAATTCTATTGATTCAAAAATACGGCCCCAGGATCAAAAGGCACAGGATAAGCACACGCTCGTAAGTCTCCGCGTTCTAAGACCGACTCAATATTCTATAGCACACAGAGCGCTGCCATGTTGATATTGTGTATGACTTAAGGTCTATTTTGGTGCAATATTATCCTAACATTATGTGAAGTTTTTTAATTTACGCCACGACGAAGACGTCACGGGCACGGCCGATATTAGGACGGGGCCGGAATTAGGGCAGTTTACCCTATGTATGTATGTCCGTTTCTTTGTTCCCTCATAACTCCTAAACGGATGAAGGGATTTGAATGAAATTAAATATACGTCGTTAGATTCGTCTTGATGGCGCGAGTGTTATAGGCTACATTAAAATTAAAAAACAAAGAAAAATAGTGGATTTTGGAGGCCAAATAGCGTAGTTAAAAAAAAATTGTTTATATACCTTCGAGTAGGGTATTAAAATAAAGGGTGTTAAAAGGAGATTACAAAAAGATTAAAAGAAATTCAAAGTGACAAATCCTCACAAACATTAAATCATCTGCGAAGAATTTTACGCGACCAACGAAAGAACAAACGCAAAGGAACTAAAAAGTTGGAAATAAAAAAAGTACCAAAGTCAAAGTAAAAGTCAAAATTCATTTATTCAAACTAGGCTGATAATCAGCACTTTTCGAAGGTCAAAATTTACTTTACTTTACTACAGTGAAATTTGGCTAACTGGGACTTGGATAAGTGAGAAACTTCTATAACTTTACTGGAACTCATACTGAGACATGAGACAGATTTGGATATCTGAGACACATTTAACCAGGTTTCACTGTATTTACATTTTTATAAGACAGTCCCCCAAAAACGCCCACCCATCGACACTTCCTAGTGTTTAGCTGGAAAGAAGAAGTGGCGGAACAAACTCCCCAGCACACATCTGTCTGTTATGTTGGTTAGAAGAACCAGACTCGATACAATAGCAAGGTGTCAGTTAAATTTAAGATTTACTACAGACACAATCATTATTAAACAAAAGTATATAACAATAAACAGTGTAAAAATAAAATAATAAATACATAACATAACAGTAAACTAATTTTGGAGAAAGAACACAAATAACAAACATTGTCTTGTGTTCAACTCAGCGACCAACTATTCTTATCATCTAAGTAGTCGTTAATAGAATAGTAAGCTTTTAAACAAAGATTAGATTTAACTTTGGCTTTAAACTCATTAAATGGCAAGTCCAGAAAAGAAGATGGCAGTTTATTATAAAATGTAATCCCGAGCCCTACGAATGAATTGTGAACTTTGTGAAGCCGGTGAAAAGGAGCGCGTAGTTTATGCTTATTTCTAGTGTTAAAATTGTGGATATCACTGTTTTTAGTGTACAGGTGGATATTTTGTCTAATATATAAAATGTTGGCAAAGATGTACTGAGAAGCAACAGTGAGAATACCAATCTCCTTAAAAAAATCACTAAAGGAAACTCGGGCACCCAGCTGATAAATTGCACGAACCGCTCGCTTCTGCAGTACAAATATATTTTGAATATCAGCAGCTTTGCCCCACAGCAGAATACCGTAGGACATAACGCTGTGAAAATAACTAAAATAGACTAACCGTGCTGTATCAACGTCAGTGAATTGTCTTACTTTTCTGACGGCGTATGCGGCTAAACTAAGCCTTCCCGCTAGGCTTGATATGTGTAAACCCCATTGTAATTTTGAATCTACTGTTATGCCCAGAAATATAGCAGAGTCGGCAGTTTCCAGCTCCTGATTGGCGAGGATAATACTGGGACCTAGATTTCTAACATTGGGTAAAGCGAACTTAATTATTTTAGTTTTCTTGGCATTAAGAACAAGGTTGTTTGTTGTGAACCAATCCGTGACCATTGATAGCGCGCTATTTACGTCGTCAAAATCGTGTCTATTCCTATCTACTTTAAAGATAAGAGAGGTATCATCTACAAATACAACGTCACAAAAACCCTTTAAATAATATGGCAGATCATTAATATAAACCAAGAATAAAAACGGACCCAGTATTGAACCTTGAGGTACACCTAGCCGAACCGGTAGCCCGGAAGATTTCGCGCCATTTACGTCTACACATTGGAATCTATTTTGTAAATACGAATCTATCACATTAAGGGCCTCATTTTGAACACCGTAATGACGCAGTTTCCGTAAAAGCGTGTCGTGATGTACGCAATCAAAAGCTTTAGAAAGATCGCAGAAAACACCGATTGCATTTTGCGCTTTCTCCCATGCGTTAAATATGTGTTTTAGCAAAGCAACACCTGCATCCGTAGTCGAACGACCCTTTGTAAAGCCATATTGATCATTAAGAAGGAGTTTATTTAAATTAAAATGTACCTAGTTAAAAAACTAAAAAACCCGACTGAAAAAACGGAAAAGCAAAAAACAAGCACATTTTAAATGAAACAAAACTTGGAAGCAGGCGGGGTTCATTTGAATAGGTACTTATTAAATTATGAAATGAAAAAAATAACCGACTTCAAAAACACCAAAAAGTTAAAAATAAACTTCAGAAGAAAAATCTGCTTCTGAAGTCGGTGACATTTGTTTATTACATTTCGTTTTTTTGCCACCGACTTCAGAAGCAGATTTTTCTTCTGAAGTTTATTTTTAACTTTTTGGTGTTTTTGAAGTCGGTTGTTTTTTTTTTTGCAAAAAAGTTTTTTATTTTAATGTTAGGATAATATTGCACCAAAATAGACCTTAAGTCATACACAATATCAACATGGCAGCGCTCTGTGTGCTATAGAATATTGAGTCGGTCTTAGAACGCGGAGACTTACGAGCGTGTGCTTATCCTGTGCCTTTTGATCCTGGGGCCGTATTTTTGAATCAATAGAATTCCAAATCGTGTACGAAATCGCAGAATTCGTATGCGAATCCGTACGAAATCGCTATTTTTGAATATTCATACCCGTGAATTTTGCAATGAGTGGTCCGACCCACTCGTTTCCGATATTCTACCAGTAGAAATGACGGAAATGACGTGATGAATTCTGCGATTTCGTACACGATTTGGAATTCTATTGATTCAAAAATACGGCCCCTGGACCTACTGTGGACGACATTTTGGGACAAGCGATTTTAGCGTATTATATTCATTAAAAGTAATGAGTATTGCTTGTTTTTGATACATAATAAAATAAAGAATCGCCTCAGTGCGACATAAAAGAGTAGAAAATAAACGAGGGCGCCACCATCGCTCAGGTGGCAACCCAGTTAGTACGACGCAGCTGATCTTGATACTTGAATAGTATTATTTATTTATTAGACATAAATATTGAGTAAATAAGTATGTTTATACATACTTATTTAAAATATATTTACTCAATATTTAATCATTTATTCAATTGCTTTCAAAAAATTCCGCTTAGATAGACAGATAATAGATTTGATAAGTAATAGTAATAAAACTACAAGTTCACTCAAATATAATAAAGTATATTAATCTAATAAATTAAAATCCAAATATTCTACACCTTCCATAAGCTCATTTGAGTTTGTGTCATCTATCATTGATTCATCACTGCTATCTGAATGAATCTCATCGTCACTGCTGTCTGCACCAACCTGAATAACCAAACGGTCTATGTCATGGTACAATGTTATTCCACGATCATAATACTCCTTCTCAATTTTCTTAACATGCTCACAGCAGTTCTTCCAATCCTGAGCTGTTATCAAATTGAATGCCTCTTCGGTAAGCTCCTTAATATTTTTTGCACCCACATTCTGATCAGCGACCTTTCGCTTTGCCAGTGCCCAAATTAACTCAATAGGGTTAAGGTCACAGTCACAGTGGTATGGTGGCAGCCTTACCACTGTATGACCGTATTGTCCTATAATCTCGTCAATTTCATATTCTGGTTCAGGCTTATGTCTCTTTACCAGTGACAGAAGCGAGGGTTTCCTCAAATCTGAGTCGAAGGCACATTATTTTGTTCTAACCATGTTTTTATTTCATGAACCTTGTTAGCTGATGTCGGAGCTTTATTATTTATGACAGAGTGATAGGGTGCATTGTCCATCACAATAATTGAGGGTTCTGTGATGTTGGGCATAAGTTTCTCGTTAACCCATTTAGTGAAATTATGACAGTTCATTTCGGAATGATAATCTTCTTGTTTATTCACACCGCTAAAGAGTATAGTAGAGCATTAGGCACAAAGCCTTTTTCATTTCCAGCATGAACAATAATCCATCGCTTTCCCTTTGAGATGTCTGTTGTGAATCCTTCAGTTTCAATTGACTGACAGCATTTTTTAAGCTTACGATGGTAAATATCTTCTAAGTTGGAAAGTAGCTTCCCAGCTTGAAATTCGGCCAAACACCGCATGAAAACTTTATAAATTATTTCACGGGCACCTCCACGAATTACCTTATTCATGGTAGATCACTGTTTTCTTGTCCACACTCAGAAATAACACTAAAAAAAGCAAAATTTTTACGAGAAACGAATCCGATCAAGAAGAATTGACAGTTCAAGTACTTATTTTAGATGTTGCCAGAAAATGAAAACATTTTAGTTCCCAAATATTTAATTCCTACTCTTTTATGTCGCACTGTAGGTACATATCTATTTTAATAAAAAAAAAACATGCTTTGTGGTAATTTTAGGAGGCCGGAGTTAGGTTTCTGTTTATTAGCACAAATCCAAATATCGGCCGCCCCGGCCGATATAAGGCAATATTTTTTTAACAACGAATCCTAAAACCGGCCGGAAGAGGGGCATTTTTAAAATAGGTAATTTGTTAATCCCCAAAATCTCTTAATTTTTTGTAATATAAGAAAGTCTAAGGGGGAACCAATGCCATTAGCCATATCTTCGAAAAAATGGAAACAGTTTACTCGAGAAAAAGATGACAAAAGTTATATAGGATGTTGCAAAAGAAGATTTTACCTGCCATCACTGCCTTATTCATTTAGTGAATTTTAGTGTGATACCTAGTCCTAAATTTAAAGCTGTTTTGAATTTATTTTAACTTACTTTGTTATTTTGTTGACTACTAACTACAGTATGACTACATTGCACATTTTTGACGTTGATTTTATTGAGCTCAATTTACGTTGTTTTTGACTTTGATCTTATTTTATACCTAATCAATAATAACTTTGAAGACTGAACAATATAGATATAAAAAGTTGACAAATCGTTGTTTACACCGCGACATATTTTTAATTAACACCGCGGTAAATCAACAACGCCATCTATCGAAATTTTCCTCCATGATCGAAGACGAAGATAAACTGCTAAAATTGAATGCATGGAAAGCGATTAATCACACTATAGGGTTTAGGCTATGTAGACTTTGAAAGCAGCGTCATTTAGACTACCTATCCACAGAGTACCTATAGCTATCATAAGTATCATAACTTTTTAGGGTTCCGTACCTCAAAAGGAAAAAACGGAACCCTTATAGGATCACTTTGTTGTCCGTCTGTCCGTCCGTCCGTCCGTCTGTCAAGACCCTTTTTCTCAGGAACGCGTGGAGGTATGAAGCTGAAATTTATATAAATTACTCAGGTCTACTGTCCCTTGAAGCTGTGAAAAAATCAAACTTCTAAGCAAACGCAATCAAAAGATACAGCCGTTTATGCCGCAAATTTTCGACACTTGCAAGGGAATCAAAACCTACAGGGTGCTTCCCGTGAACTCAGAATCTTGAAATTTGGTACGAAGCAACGTCTTATAGCATAGATAAAGGAAAAATTACGAAAACCATAAATTTTTAGTTACATCACAAAATATATTTTTTTTACGGAACCCTCGGTGCGCGAGTCCGACTCGCACTTGGCCGGTTTTTTTTTAAGTTATCTTTTGAAGGCATTTATTAATAAGTACTATAAGCGTTTAATAGATGTCGTTACATGTCTCATTCTTGATCATAATTATGATAAAGTTCTTCTTGAAAACTATAAATTCAAATATCTTTTGTTAGAGAGCACCGATTAAGATGAAACAAAGACTAAGTAATACCCCAAGTTACGCACAATATTTATGTATAAAAGTTACCTACATTAGTTTCGGAAATTTAATGTGATGCTTAGTCATCGAAACAGACAAGCAGATAAACAGACAAACAGACAAAAATTCCAAAAATGCTGGAAATGAGTTCTGTTGGTTATACTATAAAACCCCGACAATTTTTTTTTTTTAAATATTCAATGTAGGTACTTAAGTACAAAAAATATCTTTTTCTACAGATTTATTATATGTATAGATTTGACATTTAATTGTATGTTTAAGTATGTGTATTGTTGTTTTTATTATTTTTATCTACCCAAATATCATAAACCCTCTCTAATGCATTCAAAAACCATAGGCAATGACCAGCATTACCAACCAGCAGAAATTAACAGAACTGTAATGAGCTCATAACCTACTGAAAACAGTAGGTTATGAGTTTTAAATTTGGAACAGGTGTCAAATTCAAGTGAGTGTGCTATTCTAGTATCTACATTAAAACAGATACCTATCGATACGAAACCCCAATTCAGTATGATTTTAATTATAAATCGCACGACATTTTGATCTCGAGTGACACAAGAATAGTGACTTTGTTCGTTTGCATATGATTAAAAAAAAATGACAGATATCCGAAACGCCGCCATTTCGAGCTGTCATTTGTTCGTTAGCTTTTTATTTCCAGATAGGAGTAGAACAATTTTCTGATAAGTTCTTTATTTCTGTCGAAAATGAGTGATAGTGACTCAGAAATTAACATGAACACTCCGCCAGATATCGTAAATGCAGCGACGAATGCAACTAATAACCTGTTTATTTTTTATTGCATTACACTGGTAACAATGCTGGCCATTTCCCTATGGTTCCTGAGCCCATCATAGAGCCCTTATGATATTTGGGTAGATAAATTAGTGTATGCAACTATACATAATTAGGCATTACAACACTCGTGTGATGCTATTAAGAAACTCGCCTTCGGCTCGTTTCTTAAACCCACACTTGTGTTGTAATGCCCTTCATTATGCACAGTCGCATAAACTACTATTAATTTAATGAAATTAATAATTTAAGTACCTATAATTATTTTTATCTGTAAGTATTTTAATATTTTACTTATTCATGTTTGTGTATTAAGATTGACATGGCAACGGGTGTAAAATTACCTGAATACATTGATGTACCTGAATAAATGAATTTATTTATTATTATTGCAGCAATCACGACAGATTCGCTGTCAATAATTGAAGAGTCCTAATGGCTATCCCCCAAGACGGAAGACCACCATCAGATCTTCGCCAAAAAACCGGATGAAATACTCCCAAATGTTTGGGGGTTAACGATTGGGGAAGATGTTGTTGTACATACGTTTTTAATTAAGTATCACCGGCAATAGGGGATCGGACTGGGTCAAAATAATATGATTCCGTAAGTTAGATTATCGAAAATAATAATAATAATAATATTCCACAACTATCACACAACGCCATCTAGTCCCAAGCTAAGCAGAGCTTGTGTTATGGGTACTAGACAACTGATAAACATACTTATATATTTCTAAATACATACATATTATAGATAAATTACACCCAGACACAGAACAAATGATCGTGCTCATCACACAAACATTTGTCCTGGGTGGGAATCGAACCCACGACCTCCGGCATAGCAGTTAGGGTCACTAACCACAAGACCAACAGGCCAGTCAAAAATATTGAATACGTATTTTTTGTTTTATCAAATCAATAAAAAATTACGAAGACAAAACGCGTCAAAGATCTTGGAGTGGGGCTTGAAACGTCACTTGTGTCGTCAAAATGTACTATCATATGACGTCACACGAGTTTTCGAAGCAGTGTATCGTCTTAATTTTAAGTTTAGGTACGTGAAAAAAGAAAAAATACGTGTCCAATAATGTATGGAAATCTATCTGACGGACTAATTAGTTTTTTTTTGTCCGATTCCCTATTGCGGAGCTTCTGCATCAATTTGGATATCTGCATTCGCATCCGTAATAATCATTGCGGATTTTCATGCGGATGCAGATGTAGCACAGGTCGCAAGAAATTTGTGGATCAATTATCCAGTTTTTAAGATCAAAGAGAAAATCAGCCTACGGGACAAAAACTGAAAACATCAAAAATTTAATAAAAGTTGTAAACTGGCGGGAATTCTGCATAAATCCTGGAAGGTCTATTCAATCAATAAGCCGTTTAGAAGTTACGAGTTACGAGGGAACAAAAAAACGAAACTACATAGGTTACCTAAGTACAAGTTAAACATAATATACTTCTCGGGCAAATCCTCAAAGCAGGCAAATCCTCGCAACTCTAAAGGACCAGCAAAGTACCTAAAATACCATAGATATTATAATTATAATAACGTAATGTTTAATACGCACACAAGCTCACTTTTTCTTTGTTTTTCTTTTAAATACTTGTAAATTCGGATATTAGTTACAGGTTAATATCCGAAGAATAGGATAAATAATACGAGTACTCGTTTGCTTAAAAAAATATATATATTGTGTTATAGGTTTTGTATTTATAAGTACTGTTACCAGCTAGTTTTAAATTCTAAATTGTAATCCGTGGAAAACGTAGTGGGTAGCATAATTGCTTAAGATTGTTAGATTTAAGATATTAACGCCCGAATACTCGAACGTCACTCAATTATAAGTAGCCCTCAAAACTCGTGCTATCTCTGTCACTTTGCGTTAAAGTAACAAAGACAGCACGAGATTTAAGTGCAACTTAAAATTGAGTGACGTTCGAGTATTCGGGCGTAAGTATGTATAATTTTTATTGTGCTGCTGTTTGTTTTTCCTTAAATAAATAAAATAAAAATAAAATACTTATCTCTGCTTTTGAGTTTTGCCACAGTTGGATCTGGCCTTATTTTGAAGTTAATTAGAATAATAAAATAGCACTTAGATTAATAGAAGCTAGCACTATGGACTTAATACTTACAATGAATACGGATCTAGTTCTGTAGTAACAGTTACTTATTGTGACATTGTAAGTTGTAGGAAAGTCAATTTAGGTCCATTATAATAATATTTATTTCTAAAGACGTCATAATGTCTACCTAATACACCCATATTTCCGTTAATATTGATAGAAGGAGAGCCTATAATTGCCATCAATCGGGTATATCGGTATAATATAATACATCCAGTCTCCGTGGCTGCTAGGTAGGTACTTGGTTTGACTTTGAACTTAGTTTGTAGATTGGAAAGACAATGGTCTGCAAGTTACCGGTGGATATTCCTAGAAACAAGGTTAAGCCCGTGCAAGTACCTAACTACCCACCGGTAGGCAAGACGAGAATAACCGGAGGAAATGTCGGATCGATTCACAGTCGGTAGCATGCCTGACAAATGTCAACCGTGCCGTCCTTGATAACATTATTTTGTTATGATTGCTACATAACATCACGCCTTTAATCTTCGAAAGGTTGCAGAGGTGTCAGAGGTGTGCCTAATAGGTACACCCACATTACGTTACTTATATTTATTTATATATAAGTTATAGAGGGCGATCCTATTGCCATCAACCGGGTACAAATCCAGACTTCGTTACTGCTACTGAGACACGATAACAATTTGGTTGGTAATTAGGATTATTCCTTATAATGGGTGACAGTGGATCTAAGGGGATAGAACCGATGTGGCATATCAACCTGTCCGCCATTTTGATTTTTTTTCGAAATCGCGGCCCACGTTGAAAGTGGTATGTATGGATAGAGGACATACAGACGAACAAAAAATGTCTAGTAACACGGTACCTAAAGTGTCACGTTACCGAGATATTTGAAGGTAAAAAGGGTCGTTAAGCCAGCTCCCTTAGAAAAAAGTTCAAACCCCTTTACAACAATTTCGATCCGTTTACTTGAGGGGTCCAAAATGGATTATTTGGAAAAATCAAACTTTCGTCGAAATACCAGATTGACCCTTGACGTAATTAACTTTTTTGAAAAAAAAAAAAATTACATATATAAATACAAAAAAGTGTAAAATATTTTCAGAAGAAAAATCAGCTTCTAGGTGTCGTCATTTGTTTGTTTGATTTCGTTTTTTTGACACCGACTTCAGAAGCAAATTTTTCTTTTGAAGTTTCAGATCAGCATCCACATGAGATTATGATTATCAGACGCAAATACTTAAACAGTTTCAGAATATATTGGAAAATGTACTACATAATAATATGTGCATAACTATACATTTTGAGGGTTGCCCTCGATTTCTCAGGGATCCCATCACCAGATCCTGACTTGGTGACAATGGGACCACCTAGGGTGTATACCATTGTCGAACACGAAATTAATTATGAAAATCGGTCCACAAGTGACGGAGATATGCGTGGACATACTAATTGTTACCACAGTGTAGCAGTTACAGAATTATAATCATCATCAACTGTCAAGAATGAGTATTTCATCAAAAGGTCATTCTTGATAGTTACATGAACTTGGAGGGTTGTAATGATGATTTTGATGATTATAATTCTGTAACTGGCGAGAAGAAGCACACCATCGGAAGAAGTGGAAAGAATGGGGGGAGGCCTTTGCTCAGGAGTGGGACAATAACGGCAAAATAAAAAAAAACCGGCCAAGTGCGAGTCGGACTCGCGCACCGAGGGTTCCGTAAAAAAAATATATTATGTGATGTAACTAAAAATTTATGGTTTTCGTAATTATTCCTTTATCTATGCTATAAGACGTTGCTTCGTACCAAATTTCAAGATTCTGAGTTCACGGGAAGTACCCTGTAGGTTTTGATTCCCTTGCGAGTGTCGAAAATTTGCGGCATAAACGGGAGTATCTTGATGTAACTAAAAATTTATGGTTTTCGTAATTATTCCTTTATCTATGCTATAAGACGTTGCTTCGTACCAAATTTCAAGATTCTGAGTTCACGGGAAGTACCCTGTAGGTTTTGATTCCCTTGCGAGTGTCGAAAATTTGCGGCATAAACGGGAGTATCTTTTGATCGCGTTGACTTAGAAGTTTGATTTTTTCACAGCTCCAAGAGACCATAGACTTGAGTATTTGATATGAATTTCAGCTTGATACCTCCACGCGTTCCTGAGAAAAAAGGTCTTGACAGACAGACAGACAGACAGACGGACAACAAAGTGATCCTATAAGGGTTCCGTTTTTTCCTTTTGAGGTACGGAACCCTAAAAAAAAAAAAAAACTGCATACGTCTTACAGCCGCGAATCATATTTTCACTAACGTACAACCTAGCACTGGCCTGCAAATGGCTAAAAACGTAAGAAAATTTGAATTTCGCGGGCTACCCTGGAGCGGACGGACGACATGCCGAAGTGTACTTAGTACAAAAGTTTCACTCTGCAAAATCATTTAGATAAATAGCGACTTTTGACAAACATTTTTTTTGTCGGTATGTTTGTTCATCTCCGAAAGGGCTGGACCGATTTTGATGGGACTTTACTGGCGGATAGCTGATGTTATATGGTACGATGGGTGATGTGGTAAGACTAATATTATTTTCTAAAAAAGGATTAGGGTTCCGTGAAAAAAAATTAAAACCCTTGATATTGTCAACAAAATACGATTCAAATAGGAAAGCACTATTTTATTATAATAATTTAAGGCGAACGAAGGTCGCAGGGCACACCTAGTCTCGAATAATTTAAGGACGTCTAGGTCTCAATGATTTATTTTTGAAATTGCTCAGGCAGACTTTAGCCTTAAAATGCATCTTATCATAGAGTACATGTGAATACATAGGTACCTATATTATTACTGTGCATTGATGAAATGACTGCATTATGTAACGTAATAGAGTGTAGTGTACCTATTCATTAAATAAACGCAAGCGGATAACGTCGCACACAGTCAATGTCCACGCTCCGTAACAAAGTAGGTAGGTACCTACCAATGACAACTCCGTTTAGTGATTGTTACACTTAACTGTGGTGGGGACACACGTCTGAAATTGACTATGTACTAGACGTCACTCAGCATTTATTTATAAACTTAACTTGTTTATACTCATACCAAATTAAATAAATTAATATTAATAATAATTATATTTTTAAATTTGTATAAAAAACAATAAGCTAGTACACACACATCACACACAGGTTATTCATATTGGCCTGGTACCTTTGCACCATCCAAAACTTAGGAGGTTTGGAGTGACAATGGTTTTTCTTATTTAATTTGCTCTTGTAATAATAATAATAATAATAATATTCCACAACTATCACACAACGCCATCTAGTCCCAAGCTAAGCAGAGCTTGTGTTATGGGTACTAGACAACTGATAAACATACTTATATATTTCTAAATACATACATATTATAGATAAATTACACCCAGACACAGAACAAATGATCGTGCTCATCACACAAACATTTGTCCTGGGTGGGAATCGAACCCACGACCTCCGGCATAGCAGTTAGGGTCACTAACCACTAGACCAACAGGCCAGTCAAACCCTTCAGCGGTAATGCGGAACCCTTCAGTTTCGTCCTGTCTGTCCGCCCGTATGTCGCAGCCGTTTTACTCCGAAACTGTTAGCACCACAAAGTGTTTCACATTTGGTTTTCGAATTCCCGGTTCACGCAGTTAAAATTAATTTGTTAATAAAAATTAATTCTTGTTTATATATTTTCTAATTAATATAACATTGTAGGTAGGTACTTCCTTACATATGGCATAGCCATGGAAAACCCTGTATATCCTTAAATCAGAACCAGCCAACCTTTTGGATGGGGTAACTACCTGGTGAATGAGTTAGACAAGATGCATTTTGGATCTTCAATGTTAATATTTTAATGTTACACCATATTCATAGGTTAGGGAAGGTAAAGTTCAGGTTGAAATATATTTAAATGTAAAATTCAATCTATTCTAAAACACTCTTCAAAACTTACCATAGAGTGAAACAATAACAGACTGTTATTATTGTTCTTATCACATAATCAACGTCCATATCACAAAATACTAATCTATCTAAATATCACAATTAACATGCAATGACGATGGGGCTGAAATTATCAAAACATTGGCTGATTGATATTTTCTTACCCTAAAACAACTATTCTGTAGCAATCTACTAGGATTAATTATTACAACATAACATGCCAAATCTAAAGACATACAACACTAAATGACTTTTAAGGGAAGAACAGTCAGCAGTTTAGGGATATAATCAAAAAGCTTTTAATCATATGAAGCAAACATTTAGTGTGTTCGAGACAAGCATGACTAGTTCTTGATTTATATAAATAAAAACAATGTTAATTTGTGTAAATTACATAGTATGAGTCGACCGTATTGTTACCCTTCAAATATTCTATAGTATGTTATATTTTGAAAAATTGTGTTACCATTTCCCTATAAAGCAACTCCATATTATTTGTGGATTGTCTAGTACAAATTAAAATGCAATTTTACAGTATATAACAAAGAAGTGGAAGAAAACATCAAAAGAATAAAATGGAACTAACTCTTAAATAATAATTGATCTCTGATTTGATTATCTCAGCATAATGAGACGTTTTTGTGGTTTTACACAAATCTTGCTAATATGGTATATAAGTACATTTAAAAAGTGATATATTATACCTAAGTAGTGGTAAGTGAGCCCTTTGTAATATATGATACCGCTAAACAAGTTAATCCATACTAGACAATCAAATAAAAAAATAGTTGGAATTGGAAAAACATACCTTTTAAAGACTGCAGGTACTCAAAGATGTGTGGTGCAGCATAATCTGATGGCATTTTCCCCTTGGTATTCTTGACAAATGGATCGGCTCCATGCTCAATGAGAAATTTGACCATTTTGAGATTGCCAGAAGTTGTGGCATCATGTAAAGGAGTATCATCGTCTAACCCTTTAGCATTGACATTAGCCCCACCATTCACAAGTACCACTACGACTTGATACCACCCATAACTGCAAGCTTCATGAAGTGGTGTCCACCCTATGATATTTAAAATTTTATTTAGTATTATAAAATTTGCTAAGTCAAATCCTTTTGATGGTGAACGCGCTACAATTTTTGCTACCTGTTGAGTTAGATATTAATTCCTAAATTACTTATATCGTATTAAACGCATAAAATGCATTTGATATTATTTGTATCCAATTTGAAATAAACATTTTCAAATAATAATTAAAAACCAAAGTTTCACCAAGTGAGGTCATTTTGTTTTTGGTACACTGCCATTTTTAATGTTTATTTATTTTTCAATGCTAGAAATGTATTATTAACATTACTAGTTTCCTTGTTAACCACCCCATACAAACTAATCATGCTTGTGCAAGGGGAGGATTCATCAAAAAATAGTTAAATTCAAGCGTACAGTTTAAACATTTTAAACATTAAAATGTTTGATATTTTAACATCATACTTGTTTTCTGTTTAGCTTGAACTTAATTTTATTTGACAGTTTATGTTTCTATTTGTGTATGTGAACAAATATGAACGAAACATCAATACAATGTGAGTGACTATGACAACATTGACTTTGAAAATTCAACATCAAACATGTATATTCCTTGATTTCACAGAAGTAAGCAAATAAATTTCATACTAGTAATTGGAAGCAAGAAAGTAGAAACATGAATTAAATGGAGGAAACTAATAGAACATTGACACTTATTTAAATAAGTAAATAATATGTTACCAGCAAAGTCAGGCACATCGGGATCTTGTCCTTGGACGATCAGCTTTTTTACTTGTTCATGATCTCCTCGTATTGCAGCCACATGCAGAGGTGTCTCACCGCGCTCGTTACGCTGCTGCCTAGATCGCTTTCTCTCTTCTGCTGGGGTCGGAGCGGCTGAACACGAAAAAGGCGGGAAGTCAGATCAACCAGCTCAACATTTGTAAACTTTACGATGTTGTACAGCATCAAACCTGGCGGGGCGTCTTGTGATGAGATCTGCATCACTAGAGCGAGCTGCTGCCGCTCCGACATTGGCGCTATGACTGGGGCCCGTGGCGCACCGTCCGGCCCGCGCCCGGAGCCCCTCGACCGCGACGTCGATGGCATGCTTGGAGCATTACCAGTTCTCTATAGACATAAAGAAATTATTTCGCACTGCGCACTTGATCGCACTTCTTCAATAATTCGGAATCACAGCGCGCCAATATCATAGATCAAGATGTGAAACGACAAATTACCTTACTTATGGCGCGAGTAGTAAGTCTACCGCATATAAAACATCATTAAAACTTATAGTACATTTTCATTGAAGACAGAACCGAAATAATAAAACAAATCATTTTAAAATCTCACAAAATTCAACAAAATCAGCTAAAAGGTAATCATCACTGGCTAGCTCTTACAACAGACATAGCGAGCGACACACCGAGACGTGAAGATATTGTTGTGAAAACAAGCTTGTCTATGATACTTTCGTTGAATCGATTTGATTCGATTTATAATTATTGAAATAATATTTTGTGCTTTTAAATAATACTAATCTAGTAGTTAAAGGTATTTTTACACCCGTTAGGTAAGCACGACAACCAATCCAGCTATGCAAGGGCCACTTTAGCAGAATCATAATTGGATAATAATATGAATTACGTTATATTTCATAAATTCGCAATGGTTGCAGGTGGTGGTTGGTTGGTTGGTTACCATTTTACGAATTTCAATTCATTCATTTTTTTTGGTGGGTTGAAAATCATCAAATGACTCCCCCCCCCCCCGCTCTTGGGCAGAGCGAAGGGGAGTGTCAGACTTCTACTGACTAAAAACCGAACCCATGTTCCTTCTTTGCCCTTGTGCCGAGGCCACGTCATCTAGTACTAAAATCCGCGGCCCCGACGGGCACCATTTTAGACCCCTTGAATAGCACTTACTTTTTACCCGACTGCGGCGAAGCCCAAAAGGAGGGTTATTTAGCTGGTGTCCGAACTTCGGGAAGCTTTCCTTCGGCATTTGCCAATATCTTCACCTTTAGTCGATCTAAACTGCTCTTTCCCATGTTTCAGTTTCTTCAATCACCTGTAAATAATTTTCGATTGGTACATTACCTACCCATAACTGCTCTTTTCATCCACATGTGATTTCATACAAAATTTTTGTTGATTGTGGAGGTTAAATGGAAAGTCCCAGGGGATGTTATACTGTTATTTATTGTAGTAATTAGTACACACAGAAATAATACGTGCTCACAGTGGCGAGCGAGCTAGAGGATGGCAGTTTGATCCCTTTACTTTACTGTAGAAGTCGTCTGCCGGGCGGGAGGCGATAAAGTCAGCGAAAGCCAATGAGGTATCATTGGCGAAAGCGTTTTGTACTGCTTCTTGGGTGTCGAATTTGTTAAAACTTAAAAAAATGTCTAAATTTTGAAAAAAAGTAGAAATCTGTTTGGGCAAGGTCCGGTGAGTACGGTAGAAAGAATAGCAATGGGTCTATAATTTTTAGTATTATCCTGTTCGTCTTTCCTAATATTATAAACAGGTAAGTACAAATTAAAATTTCCTTCGACAAGAGAGCGGTTGTAGATTTTATGGCTAACGGTGCGGCCAGTTTATTGGCACAACGTGCTATTAATAGTCTCTAAGAACATTAACAAAAGAATGAAAGGAAATTGAGATAAGAATTTATCTCAATTTCCTTTCATTCTTTGTCTATCGATAATTATTTTAGTATCAGTATCATACTGAGAATGGGATTAGAAAAATATTTCATTCTGAAGAAATTACATCTCTTTATTTTTTTACCTGTGGGCTGTGGCTGGCTGTGGCAGAGAACCATAGATAGTAGAGCGGATCCTAGTGCTGGACGTTGAAATAAAAAACATCGATGTTTTAGTGCTTTGCACAGTAGAATCGGATATATCAGTTTAAAAAAAAAAATACAGCGACGTTTTCCATTTATGTCACTTGGTTTTTTTAACAAATAATTCCACTCAGATCCAGTCTGTCCTATTGCTGTCCTTCCCCAGCGACGGCCTAAGTCAAGACTCTTACCCTGCAGGGGTACCCGTAGCGTGTGGTCGCTTAGTTTGTAAGTTTATTTGCCTTGGCTCACCTGACTGGAGTCCTTGATGAGGATCCTTATTGATAAATTATGTAGTGCACGGGCGAATACAGCATCTTTTGAGGGATGGGTAGAAGTAAATAAAGTAAGTGCTTGAAAATTAAGAGCCTTTGATTTACTGACTACACCTTATTTCAATAATAGCCAGGGAGGATCTGTCTGGCTAAATAAATATAGCTAAAATTTCATTTTAATATTTATTTTGTGCGTCCAGAGCAAGCTTAGAGGAGCAAGAAAGGGACTCTCGATGCATCTAGTCAATTCCACCCACAGAGACTGCATTCGATGACTTTCAAGGATTGTTGGCAAGAGCTTTGGTGTGCTGCTCTTTCATGTGCTCTCAATTGGCTAACTACCGAAAAACTACGAGCACACAGTGGATATGTCAGAACACCTTTGGTGACATTGTAGAGTAAAGCTGTAGGTGGTCTAGGTTTAAGGTCATCGCACTTTATTTCAACTGCAACCTTCTTTCTTCAAAGGCGTTGTGTTAAAGATCATGTAGTTCAGGTGGATCGCTACAAGGCATCAATGCAATGATACAAATTAATCTGAGAATTAAGAACGTCCAGTTTTATTTCTTTTTGACAACATGACATTATAACTAAGTTGACAAGACTGTAAGACAAAAGCCACATCACTAAAGGAGTTCATAATACAAGAATATAACCACTGAGTCTTCGCTCATTGTCTATTCTCAACATCCACCTCTCTTGAATGTAGAAACTCCGGCCAATATCTTCAGTTCTTTGATTCTGGGCCCATATAGAGGTTTTGTAAGCATGTCTGCTTCTCTGAATTGACATGTCGGATATCAATGCTTCCCTCTTGAATGCAGTCTCTGATAAAGATGCTCTTAATCTTATATGTTTCGTCCTCTGATGAAACTCTGGAGGGTTTTTCGCTATCTTGATAGCCGATTCGTTGTCCACGCACAGATATGCATGACAATCATATCCTGTGATATCTTTCAAAAAGCGTTTCAGCCATATTATTTCTCTAGCAGTCTCACTCGCTGCGTAGATCTCCACCTCCGTTGACGATATGGCAACAACGTTCTGTCGTTTGCTATTCCAAGAGATGGCACCTCCGACAAACATGCAAAGAATGTCTGAGGTCGATCTTCCAGTGTTTGCATCTCCACCGTGGTCAGCGTCACTATAGCACTTCAGGTCAGCAACACAATCTGGTGTGTACTTAATTCCATGATCAATAGTGCCTTTTATGTATCGCATGATCCGTTTTACAATCTGCACATCATCTTTGGTTGGACTGTTTAGATTGCGAGATACCACTGATACGGCATAGGCTATGTCTGGCCTCGTGCCGGTCATTAAATAGGCAAGTGCTCCAACGGCTTGGCGATATGGGAACGTGCTAACTTTGACATCTTGGTCGTTATTCATCGCCTTCATATCTTCAGCTTTCAATATTGGAGTTGCCACTGGTTTGCATTCCTCCATTCCAAACCTCTCCAGTACTCGGTTCGCATACGCTTTTTGGTGAAGCAGTATTGAGCCATCTGACTGTCTCTCTATCTCCATGCCTAGAAAATAGGTGGCCGGTTTGGTTGTGAGTTTGAATCTCTTTTTCATTTCCTCTAGAAAAAAAGTCGTCTCCTTCTCACTTGTTGACGCTATTAGACCGTCGTCAACGTATAAGGCAAGGATTATCCTTTATCCCCTTCGCTTTCTTGTAAGCAGGCAGGGATCCGATTTACTTTGGTTGAAGCCAATTTGAACTATATAGTCCGTTATGCACCTATTCCAACATAAGGGCGCTTGCTTTAGCCCATAGAGGCTCTTTTTCAGCTTGAATACCAGCTTTTTATCATTCGCATAACCTTCTGGGGGTTTCATGTATATTTCTTCATCTAGTGTGCCATATAGGAATGCCGTCGATACATCAAATTGTGCTAGACTTAGCTTCTCCCTCCTTTGCTGCAACACTCAGTACAGCTCTTATGGTGCTACTTCTCGCTACGGGACTGAATGTCTCGTGAAAGTCAATGTCCTTCTTTTGTGAGTATCCCTTTATTACGAGTCGGGCTTTGTACTTTTCTACTGTACCATCCGGATTCGTTTTTATTTTGAATATCCACTTGCAAGGGATTGCTTTTCTTCCTTTAGGTAACTCCACTAGCTCCCAAGTTTTGTTCTCTTTTAGCGAATTTATTTCACTATCTATGGCTTTTAGCCATTTTTCACGCTCTGAAGAATTCATTGCCTCCTTGTAGGTCTTAGGTTCAGCCATACTGTTAGCCTCTACCGCCATCACATAATCTTTAAATCGATCTGGTGGTCTCAATGTAGATCTGTCTCTCAATGTCCTCTGACCTTCTCTTTCAATCTCATTATTAGAGAGGTTCAAGTTCAAATTATTGGCAGGCTCTTCAATAGGCTCTTCCTCTTCATTATATGAATGAGCTGTTTCATAGTTTTGATCCGAGTTTGCATTCTCACTTTGATTTAGATTGTCATTTTTCTGATCATCAACATCATTGTATTCAACATCTCTTGATGATGAAGGTTCATTGTCATTCAAGTGTATGTCACTCTGATCTTGATGGCTTTCTGAATTATCTTCATGTCTCTGATCATTAGCATTCCTCTCAATGCTTTCATCTCTGACCTGTTGAATCCATGGAAAAGTCCATTCTTTAGAAGTAATCGGCTTTAGTAAAACAATTTTGTCATCTTCTGCAGGTTTTTCTAGAAGTGGCCGCTCATCAAATGTCACGTCTCTAGACCTAGTCAGTTTAGACTTTTCTTTGTTCCAGATCCTGTAGCCTTCGCTTCCTTCGTATCCAACCAGTATACCCAGCTCTGCTTTCTTTTCAAGCTTCTTTCTGTTAGCTTTATGTACATGGGCTTGGTGAATATAAATAATAATATGAATAATATGAATATAATATGAATACACCGTTTTTTTTTGTTTGTGTCAGAGAAAGAAACATAATAAGAGAATCTAAGAAATCGCAAATCACTCGTCTCGAACTCTGTCCATAGATATTAGATACCTACTGCAGTGTTTCGTGCTGTAATTTATAAAGTACCGTATGTAAAAAAAGAATATCCAGAGAATGACAGCTTTCTAGTATATAGTACTCACACAATATGTGGTATGTGGTATACGACTAAATATAAACCTCATAATTATTATGTCTCTAAGAGTTTTGATAAATATCAAAAACAACCGACAGACTTTGTAAAAAAAAGTTTTCCTAATTTTTTGCCATTCAAACGAAACCAATCCGAAATGAATAGAAATAAAAAAATAATAAACGCAGGTTTGTTAAAAAAAACTTTGGACGATGAAGAAATTATTACCAAAACGTCGATACGTGTACTCAGCGTTGCCAGACCTACGGATTTGTCCGTAGATCTACGGATTTTAGGTCTTGTCTACGGACATACGGATTTTAGTCGCAAATCTACGGATTTTTGTTCGATTTCATACAATATTCAAATTAAATTAAATACTTAAAACGAAACGTAGAGCAGCTCCATTTCAATGTATTTAATTTATTGCGACTAACGTAAAACGGAATGAACTATTTGTCGTGATTGAGTGATTGGTTCATTTCGGTCGTTGGATCGTTCGGTTGGCTTGGCGGCCAACCGAACGATTGGCGACGTCTTACAGTCGCGAACAATAGGTATTTCAATCAATAAACAACTTAGCAGTGGCTTGCAAATTGCAAAAAAACGTAGGAAAATTTGAATTTCGCGGGCTGGTTGAAGCAATCACCTTAATTGAAAATTAAAAACTTCTTTTAAAAATTAAAATTATATTTTCTATTGCGTAACACATTATGTCAATCACTTTCATTTTGTTACTAAAAAAGGTGTTTAGGTGTTTTGTTTGTGTAAGAATTATGTTTACTCAATAAAAAATTCTCTTTGTAAAAATAGTAAATACTTTTTTTTATGTGAACAACTTAAATAAGTATACGAAAAATAAATCATGTAAATCTATATCGTATTTTAATATTTTCCTTACTCATTTTCGATAGGTATAAAAAATACAAATACACATATTAAATAGTCAGGTTCACAGACTACTTAGAGATACTACGTAGTCAGGTTTAGTTTTAAAGAATGTCCGTAGATCTACGGATTTTTGGAGGCAATTTACGGACTTCTACGGATTTTTGAGAGTAGCCCTACGGATTTTTAAAAATTGGATCTGGCAACACTGCGTGTACTGAACTACTGACTACTGTTTAACGCACATCACTACGAATCATCGACGACAAATTAATTTTATTTTACGTTCAACCTATCGTAACGCAGCCATAGCATGCTTTGTTTTTATGTGATCTTAGAACATAGTACGACATAAAATGTGGAGGCCGACGTTTACAATATTACAGAAAATTGTGTTGCCTTCACTTAGAGAGAATGTGAATTTGTCGAAATTATTATTCTCTACTAAAAGCCGGCTACCAAAATCTACATCAAAGCTAACCCTCGTCAGTGCTAGTATCGGTGTCCTTCTCGGCGCGGGTTATGGAGGTTACACGCATTACAAAGTGAATGTTAAAAAGACTTTCAAACCGGGCGAGACTGAAGAGTATGCTTTTCTGAAGGAGGCTCCCGAGTACGGAGCTCACTACCGAGTAAGCAAACTTTTAGCATAGTTCAAAGTTGTAAACTAATCGTAAGCTTTTATGTAACACTCGAGCCACCCCGCAATTTTTGCTTGTAGGAGTTGAGTATAATTTATTAAAAAGAACATAATTATGTAATGGCATATAGGTTCGTTGATAGGCAAACAAGTTTATACTTTAAAATGAATCATAATAGTTGATAACCTAAAAAGCAAACAAGTGATGTAAAGAGAAAGAGAGCTGTCTTATATTCTCACTACATATAAAATATACGTCAAAGTAGTACTATATTTTCTTTACAGCCTAGAAATATAGTACTTCTACACACCTACACTGAGCACTGACAGCCAGAACATTGGTGGCTGTGATCATTGAGGTATAATGTACTACGGCTGTTTATAATCTACCTTCAGATTTTTGATTTTCTCCGCCGCGGGGCGACAGGGGCGGAGGGAGAGAGGTCGAGCGCTGGGCTCGGTGTGAAGTAGTTCGTATTGAGACGCGCTGGGCGTTGAACGAGTATTATAGTAGCCATAGCTACCACGGGTGAAAGCGCACGCGCATTGATTAAATCGACTTGTGGAGTCATTTCGCGGCACCCAATTATACTAGTTAAGCAGTACGGTTAGCGACGCTGTGAATGTCGAACGGGTTATTGATAATATCATTGGTTTGCCTTGTCACGGGAGTGCTAGTGGGAAAGCACCGAGGCTTTTGTGGTTAGACTAATACGGAGTGAGTGTGGTGGCTCGCGTTAACGGCGTGGCTTGCAGCGACGTGGAAGAATCGTCCGGAACTACCAGCAAACCATCGCAAGGTCATATACACTCATTATACACATACACAGTTACACAACTTGCGAGGGGTCAAGGAAGTGAGACCGGCTCGAAGAAATGAGGTAAGAGTAGCTGTAAGTTCAGAAATTGTAATATTGTTCGGAGGCGCGTATCGCGTCTATTTGATCACGTTAGGACGGCGGCTGTTCTGAGACCTGTCTCCCATGGGCCCGAGATAAGGTTCGGCTGAGTCCTGGCGCGATCAAAATCTGGTAGCAGAGCAGTGGTTATACCCACTTGTAAAAATTAGTAGGTACTTGGTACCAATTTACTTGCAAAAATTGTGTTCATGTACAAATTCAACTTGTAGGTAGTAGTACATTGACCTACATACCAGTGTACACCTCAAGTTGAGTTTGGAATTATTAATAATAAGTACATAAATGGAATGTGAATATTCGTTGATAAAATAATTTGTTATTTACGTTCGGTTACGCACAAATATAACCTCATCACAAATCGTGTTATGATTGTCAACATTTGAGACATAGAGGAATAACCTCTAGAGCACGTAGAGGAATAAGTTCAAGAGTTGGCATAGCGTCGTAAATTTATTCGCTCAACGAATATATTATTATTGTTAGTTCCGGATACAATAATTGTTATTTTTTTTGGTTATTGTTATTTATTATTGCATAATCGCGTATTGAAGTTGGTACTATGGCTCCGTCAGTAACGAAAACTATCGCAGCCAGAATCGAAGCTGAATTGAGATGGTTTTCATCGGTTGTTACGTTGGTAGGTCGCACCGATCGTGAAGATGCGTTATTGTCACGCGCTCGGCAAGTTGACGAACGATATGACGCCGTGTTAAAGTGTCACGCTGAGTATTTAGCATGTCTCGAATCGACGGATCTGTCGTCGGTGGACAAGGATGCTCAGGTGGTACGGGGCAATGTGGACCAGTGTGGGGAAATGTCCATGAGCATAATCCAGGCGGCGGCCGACATTGAGCGATCGCGCATGGGTGACGTCAGGGAATCATGTCGGCCAGCAGGCGTAGGAATTCAGGCGCCGTTGCCACCAGTACATGTACCCGAGTTTAGCGGCGAGTATGCCGATTGGCCGCGATTCCGCGATATTTTTAATAGTGTCGTGCATTCGCGTACGGATCTCTCGCCCGCCTACAAGATGGCTCAATTAATGGGTAGGCTTAACGGTGAGCCGCACGACATCTTGACCCACCTGGAGATTACGGACGCCAGTTATGAGACGGCATGGGGCCTATTAATCGACCGATATGATAATCGGCGATTAATAGTTGATGGCCTCATTGATAAGATTTTTGAAATCCCGAAGGTGTCTAACGTGTACGAAATAAGGTCGAAAATCCTTAATCCGGTCACGGTTGCGGTGAACACGTTAGATCGACTTAAGTTGTCGTTAGGGGACAATAAATATATCATCGTCAATAGGGTTTTACGGAAGTTGCCGATCGACGTGGTGGCGCGCTTTGAGCAGTCACATGGTGGCGAATCGACGGACCACCTCCCAAGTTACGATGACTTGAGGGTGTTTTTAGAAGGCGAGTGCCGGCGGGCGGATTGCCAAGGGGCATCCACGTCGCACCCTCCTCCGTCAACCCGACGTACGAGCGGGCCCAAGCCGGTTGAGCCCCGTCGGGGGGGGAAGAAATACCACGCCCTCCAATCGGAAGTGTGCGCCTTCTGTCGGAAGGAAGGGCACGGTCTCGCCGCATGCGCGGACTTTAAGGCGCAGCGGGTGCATAGACGAAGAGGGGTGGTCAAGCAGCGCTATTTGTGCTTCCGCTGCTTGGGGACTCACTTTGTACGTGAGTGCCACAGGACCACTAACTGTGGAACCTGCGGAGGAGCCCATCACGAGTTGCTATGCCTGGCGGAGAGTAGGGAGGTGCACGGAGCCTCGCCGGGAGGTCACCCCCCCTCTCCTAAGCCAGATTCGGGTGGTCGGTCACCCCCCCCTAGGGGGGGTGGGTCGGCCAGGAATCAGCGGTCGCCGCCCCCTCGGGGGGGTGGGCCAAGGGCTGATCCAGAGCACAACCCGATACCGTCGTCTTCCCCGCGGGGGGGGGATAGGCACCGAGACTCGGGCAGGGGCCCGGAGGTAGTACAGACGGGTTACGCGGCGTACTCGAATGCGTTGGGGGGCATGTTGCCACCCCCGAGTAGTCGCTTCTCCCCGCCTCTCGCAGAACGCCCTCGGCTGACGGCGCGCCCGCCACCGTTCGGAAGGATGCCAGTAGGCTACTTCCGACCGGCACGGATGTCACCGATGGGTCGGGAGGGTTACTACCCGGGTTGGGACCCGTATACTGGGACAGTATTTACTCCCCCTCCGGCAGGGGAGGAGGGAGGTGCCTCCTATTAGCAACTAGCAGCCTGTTCGTCAGTGGTGCCCACCCCGACAGTAACGGTATTATTACCGACGGCTAGGATTACTGTCAGGGGTACTGACGGACAGCCGGTGCACGTGCGAGCACTGTTAGATTCAGGGGCACAAGGTTGTATTGTGTCCAGCTGTTTAGTGAAAAAGCTGGGCCTTACATTAGAGCCATCACGGGATGGCGCCGTAGGTATAGGTGGCAATCGGGTGCCTCACCTCAGGGGTCAGACGACATTCCTGTTCGAGATGGGTGACACGGCATCGGTCACGCGGGTGAATGCCACGGCGATCGTTTTGGACGAAGTGGTTGGGGTCCTCCCTCAGACTCGGTTACCGTCTGCGGTAAAAGGGTTGACCAATGGATTGGAGTTAGCCGATCCCCACTTCGCGATCCCCGGACGGGTGGACGTCTTGCTTGGGTCTGACGTCCTCGGGAAGCTGCTCCGAAGCGGCAAACGGGAGCTGCAACCAAACGGGGTTGTGGCCATGCGTACCGCAGGTGGTTACGCGTTATTGGGCCCAGTACGGGAACCACAGCACTCAACGGATTATAGCTCCATATATTATGGCAGCGTGTTATCCGACGTCCTGCAACGGTTCTGGGCAACGGAAGAGCCACCCACCGCTCTTAGAAATAACCCACGTGATGAGGAGTGCGAAACATTCTATCGATTTAACACGGTGCGCCTCCCATCGGGTAGATTTATGACAAGGTTGCCATTTCTGTCAACTCGACCTCCGCTGGGGAGCTCATGGAGTCTGGCAGAAAAGCGGTTAGTGGCAATGGAAAGGCGCATGAAGCGGGACTCCAACTTCCGACAGAAGTATGTGGAGTTCATGCGCGAATACCTGACGTTGGGTCACATGTCGGTGTCCAGGGTCATGAGGAGCATTATGTGTTGCCTCATCATGCTGTTTTGAAGACACCTGACTCAAAGATTAGGGTCGTGTTCGACGGGAGCGCGGAGACGTCTAGCGGGGTGTCCCTGAATCAATGTCTCCATGCTGGTCCTAAGCTGACCAGAGACATTGCAGACATTCTCACGGACTTCAGGAGACACCAGGTTGTCTTCGTTACGGACGTACGGATGATGTTTCGTCATACTGAGATTCATCCAGACGACCGTCGGTTCCAGCTGATATTGTGGCGAGAGAGCCCAGAAGAACCGATGGTCACGTACGAGCTCAACACAAACACGTACGGATTAAAGCCCAGCCCATATGTAGCCATGCGTACGCTACGAGAACTGGCTGATCAAGAACGGCTCCGCTTTCCCCGCGCGGCTGCTGTCATTGATAGGGACGTCTATGTAGACGACATTTGTACGGGCTCAGACAGTATTGAGCAGGCGCTCATCTTAAGGGATGAATTGGTGGCGCTCATGGCCTCCGGTGGCTATGAACTCAGGAAATGGCTGTCGAACTGCCCAGAGGTACTGGCAGGACTGCCAACTGAGTATCAACAAGACCCGCATTTGTTTGAGGATTCGGAGAATCTTCATGCGTTGGCCATTTTAGGGGTCCAGTATCGACCGAGTCAGGATGCCTTCACATACAGTTGTGAGGCCGAGTTGCTGTCGAAGACCTGGACCACGCGATCGGTCCTTTCGACTATCGCACGAACGTTCGATCCAACCGGTTGGATCGCGCCGGTCACGTTCATGGGAAAGTGCTTCATTCAGAAGCTTTGGTGGAGTTGTTGGTTAGGGACCGTCACACCAAGAATTCACACGCAGGCTGTAACACCCTTCTGGGCATTTTGCAGCGTGAATTTTGGATTTTTTCGGCCCGCAGAATCATACGAAGCGTTGTGTTTCGTTGCTTGCCTTGTTACCGACTCAAGGCAGCCACAATGCAGCCACAACTGGGAGATCTCCCGGCCGACCGAGTCACGGAGGCTCGGCCATTTGCTGGCGTAGGGACAGATTTCGCGGGGCCTTTCATGGTCAAGACATCGCACCTTCGCAACGCGAAGTCGGTTAAGGCATATCTGTGTGTCTTCGTGTGTCTGGCGACCAAGGCCGTTCATTTGGAATTGGTGGCCGATCTCTCTACGGAGGCCTTTCTGGCGGCGTTAGATCGATTTGTTTCTAGACGGGGAGTACCGTCACTGATTCGGTCGGACTGTGGTACCAACTTCAAGGGCGCCGACCGGTGCTTAAAGGAAATTGTATTGTTTTTAAGTCAGAATGAGCGAGAGATTGGCACGGGCCTCGCCAGTCGGGGCATTTCGTGGTATTTTAGTCCACCTGGATGCCCCCACTGGGGTGGAATTTTCGAGGCAGTAGTCAAGTCTTCCAAGACTCACTTGTATCGGGTCATCGGCTCAACGATTCTCACCTTTGAGGAGTTGTCAACGGTGTTTTGCAGAATTGAGGCGGTCTTAAACTCGCGACCTTTGTGCCCGTTGAGCGCTGACCCGAATGACCTTGAGGCCATGACCCCAGGTCATTTTTTGATTGGCCAACCACTTAACGCCTTGCCGGAATATCCGTATACTGATGTCAAGTTGTACCGGTTGTCACGGTATCAGATGTTACGGCAAATGAGCCAAAATTTTTGGAAGCGATGGTCGCTGGAGTATTTGCATATTCTACAGCAACGCGTTAAGTGGACGGACAGGACGACCCCACCCTGCGTTGGAGACCTCGTTCTGGTTAAGGATGCTAACCTATCACCGTTGTGTTGGCGACGGGGGCGCATTGTTAACCTGATTACGGGCAAGGATGGGTTTCCAAGGATCGCAGACGTCCAGGTGAGGGACTCGATCCTTAGACGGGCAGTTTCAACTTTATCTCGACTCCCGGGAGTTTGAGCGGACCGACAACGGGTCGGTCCGGGGGGGGTGATTGTTTATAATCTACCTTCAGATTTTTGATTTTCTCCGCCGCGGGGCGACAGGGGCGGAGGGAGAGAGGTCGAGCGCTGGGCTCGGTGTGAAGTAGTTCGTATTGAGACGCGCTGGGCGTTGAACGAGTATTATAGTAGCCATAGCTACCACGGGTGAAAGCGCACGCGCATTGATTAAATCGACTTGTGGAGTCATTTCGCGGCACCCAATTATACTAGTTAAGCAGTACGGTTAGCGACGCTGTGAATGTCGAACGGGTTATTGATAATATCATTGGTTTGCCTTGTCACGGGAGTGCTAGTGGGAAAGCACCGAGGCTTTTGTGGTTAGACTAATACGGAGTGAGTGTGGTGGCTCGCGTTAACGGCGTGGCTTGCAGCGACGTGGAAGAATCGTCCGGAACTACCAGCAAACCATCGCAAGGTCATATACACTCATTATACACATACACAGTTACACAACTTGCGAGGGGTCAAGGAAGTGAGACCGGCTCGAAGAAATGAGGTAAGAGTAGCTGTAAGTTCAGAAATTGTAATATTGTTCGGAGGCGCGTATCGCGTCTATTTGATCACGTTAGGACGGCGGCTGTTCTGAGACCTGTCTCCCATGGGCCCGAGATAAGGTTCGGCTGAGTCCTGGCGCGATCAACGGCTGTGATTTAGTTTTAGGAACATGAGTCAAACTCAAACTCAAATATTTTATTTCAATTAAGCCATTACAGGCACTTTTGAATGTCAGAAGGACGGAAGAAGAACGAAACTACGAGTGCAATACGTCATTCCGAAAGCCACCACGCCGAACCACACGCCACCGAATGCCCGCAACAACGAACACTGCGAGCACGAAAGCACGCAGCGACGCAAACCGCGACAACGAATGCTCGAGACCCCGAAACACGGAACAACGAATGCACGCCGCAACGTGCAACCGCCGCCCCGCGACCCGAAGCCCCGCACACCCGCCGCCACGGCACGCGCCGCCGCGCGCCCCCGGACCCACAGCAATCGCCGCCGGTAACATCCGGCGCCGCGCAGCCCGACGCAGCAACTCCCGAAACGACGCATTGCACTCCTACGCTACAGTCACAATCACAAGGCATAATAACTTGTGAAAGTACTGCAGTTGCCAGTTCCCTAACGTAGATCTCATGAAGAAGAACGGGCAAGAAACTCCATGGACACTCTTTTAAATCAGAGATTGTTACAAAATCTTGGTACATTACATCATTCATGTTAAGATGGTATATTATGTGAGAACTATGTAGCAAGACGTGCAAGATAAGAGCGTCCAGAGTAAAAAGATATAAAAAACAAATCAAAGAAAAATATCTAAACCATGGCAGCTAAGAAATGACCAGTCTCCACTGACAGCACCCGTTCACGAACATGACGCATGGATCAGCACCATCTAACTCAACCATTTTGAAGGGAATCAAATGATCCGACACACCCGCCACCATCAGCGAGACATTTGAGTGAGCATGACATTCTCCCAGCCACCAGGGCAACGTCACTAAAATATAACTAAATGTAAAATGTGGCTTTATAGTACATAGTACTCACACATGTGCCATGCAATTATACAATATTAAGACATTGAATCTATACAATGCAAAGATATTTTTACAATCTTCTGCAGCCTCTACAATAACTTCACATGATCGATGTATTTGCCCCTAAGGTTGTGGAGCAGGACCAGCATTGAGCCAAGCATTTTTATCATCAATGTAATCCCCCAACTTATAGTATGCTTGCCTACATAGTGTGCGTTTTACACAAGTTTTAAATTTCGTCTCACTCAGTTGAAGAATGTGAGGGGGTATTTTATTGTAACATTTTAAACAGTACCCCATGAAAGATGAGTCTACTTTAGCTAACCTGAAACCTGGCTGAACTAGTTGGTCCCTATTCCTCGTATTATAGTGGTGTCGATCACCTCTTTTGCTAAACAAATGCAGATTTTTTCTAACGTACATGATGTTTTCATAGATGTATTGACAAGGTACTGTCATGATGTTAATTTCCTTAAACAGCTCTCTCAGAGAATCGCGCCTTCGTAGACCATATATGGCTCTAATGGCTCTTTTCTGCAGAATAAATATAGACTCGATGTCTGCAGCCCGTCCCCATAGTAAAATACCGTATGACATAACACTATGAAAATAGCTAAAATAGACTAGTCTCGCGGTATCTACGTCAGTAAATTGGCGGATTTTCCTAACAGCATATGCTGCTGAACTCAGCCGACCTGCAAGAGATGTTAAATGCGGACCCCACTGTAGCCTCGAGTCAATCGTTATCCCCAAGAAAACAGTTTCATCGACAAATTCTAGTGTCTCTTGATTCAATACTATGTCACAATCAGTACTTTTGACATTTGGTAGAGCAAATCTTATGCACTTAGTTTTTTTCCCATTTAAGACTAAATTATTGACGGTGAACCAATTATGAACCTGCAGTAGGGCGTTATTTACGTCATCAAGATTTGTGGCACGTCTGTTTACCTTAAGAGTCTTTTATATCTAATAAAAAAATAGGATGACAAAGGGATAACATACATAATCATTGTGGAAATTACAGCTGAACAATATTCCTGACAAGAAATTCATAGGCACCCCTAACAAAATAATTTTGATAATTTGATGTGCTTTTGGAAAAGTAGTAACATTTATCAACTTATAGAGTAACTCCTAACCAAAATGAAAATATTCCACTAATGGCAGAACACAAAGTTGACATAGTTTTAATATCTGAAGCACATTGCACTTAAAACTGCTCCATTAAAATACCTGGATGCTTCACCTACCTCACTACACATCCAAATGCTACAGGATTGCAGGCACTGACAGCTTTGTATGCAGCAATATAAAACACTATGTACTGCCTAGTTATCAAACCAATCACTTGCAGGCCACTGTAATCCCAGTAGAAGATGGATTTAGCATTAATAGTTTAGGAAGCTTGCTGGAAAACAGTGGCGGTACTCCCATAGAAGCAGAAAAGCACAGCTTGCCTTAATAAAACAACGAATTAAAAAAAAAACGGTCAATACAAAAACAAAATTAATATTATAATCATTATCATCAAACTGCATGCCACGCGAAAAACGGAACGTATTGATGCGACGTTGTCAGGTTTACGTACTCAATAAACCAGAAAATACATTCGCGCGCAACTCGCACTGCGACGTTGCCAAACTTCTTCTAATATGTCTCCCGACTCCCGACCTCAGCCGATTGATCAAACAGATCGATCGGGCATGATCGGGCTCGACTAGCCCTTTCTCTGTCACACCATCCGATTTCGAACTGCTTTTCTGACCTCTCTATCCTACGAACATAATTTAGAGTTGTTTGTTTACATACTTTTTGCCGGGTTTACGACAAAATGTATAGGATTTCCAACAATTTCCAAGCATGCTTTGAACGTTTGAGTTTAAAGATTGCGATTGCGAGAGAATGTGAATGAGTGTGTGAATGCAAGTTCGCGACGCGATTGAACTTGTTTGAAGGGAATTTCGATTTAGTTCAAATTTGTCTTGAGCGTTGATGGTTGATGATGCAATAATATTCTATTGTGATTTGATTTTTCCGTTTCTTGTTAGAATTTAACTATGTTTTGTGATTAGTTTTTGATTGAAGTTAGTTGATTAATACGAAAATGAATTCGAAAACGCAAACAATAGTTCCTTGTGATTAGTTGTGATGGATTAAAGTGTGTGAAAGCGTTTGGGCAAGGTAAATACTTTAAATTTTACAGATAAATATTATAATCTCTTTTGTTCACCTAAACCTACTCCTGATTTGAATATTTCTCAGAAAGTTAAAAGAAATACTAGGTACTAATCGATCAGCATACAATGTACAATGGGTTGTGGGCTGCTATCATAAAAACATTTTTTTCTGTTGGCCTTGTACCTATATTTTTTTCGAATGAAAAGAATGCTTGGAGTTTATCAGGTTACGATGATTTAAATAACTTCTCTGGTGCCATGAAAATACATCAAAATTCTCATAAACATTTGAATGCTGATAATTCATTTTGTAGTTTTGGTAAAACACGAATTGAAACAGCTATAACTCGGTAGTTACAATATGTGTCCAGCGAGATTATGTATCTGTAAATCTATCTAGTAATTTGCCTTCAGTGTGTTTTGTTGTTTGTCATCTGTCCATGGTAAAGAAGCGAAGAATAAAGAGTAATGGCTGTATACATTGTGAGTAATAACATTTTTTTTCATCTTTATGTAAGTAAGTAGTTAGAAACTAATTTATTATTTTGTGTGCCATCTAGCGGTTTGCCCAAAGCGACTGTATACGAGCGAAATACGTATTGACTCAAATAGTTCAGTTGTTGCGTTTATGTCAATAGATGGCTCTTGTTAATATATTATTTTACATGATACTGACAACTTGATTTATCGAAATAGTTGTAAATTTTCTGACAGGATATAAAATACAAAAAGTGTTAGTCATAATTAAATATTAGAAAACAAAACCGGTGTTATTAAAAACCAGTGTCAGAATTCGGAACAAAAAGTGTTTTTTTTTTTTTTTTGGAAATTGTGCTTTACCTCCAAATAATTGCTGGCACGCCACTGCTGGAAAAATACACCAGATATCAGAAAAAAGAAAAGTACTAACCTCACTCTAGAGATTCAAGAAATCATAGAAAACAGTAAACTACACTCCTGCTTATTCCCATTGGCACCAAACTCAACTACTGGCACTATCTTCAGACAAAACCCTCTTGAATAAGGCGATTGTAGAACTCTAAAGCTTAATTCAAAAGACCAATGATGACATCCTCCAGCTTAAATTATAGTATCTAATGGCAACCAAAGAAAGCAACTACTCTATGGCCTCATGAACAAAAACTCCCAAAAACAGGCCAGGAAAAGGCAGATATCTTTGCAAAACACTTGTCACAGGTTTTTAAACCAAATGATGACAGGGATGTAGAAATATTAATTCTATTTTAAAAGAATATTTCAATGTTGTCTTCCACCAAAACCAGTTACACCCCAAGAGGTCCAAAAGACTTTAAGATGCGTTGACTATAAAAAAGCACCAGGCTATGATTTCATCACAAAGTAAGTACTGTGGGAACTACCATGCAAGGCCATAGTTCTGCTAACAATCTTGTTGAAATCCATGCAGAAATTACAGTATTTTCATTTACAGAAACAGATTACAGAAATTGTAATGTTTCACAAACATGGGAAACATGCCCAAGAAAAACGTCATAAAGACCAATAAGCCTTTTGCTGACAATGTCCAAGATCTTTGAAAAAGTGCTGCTGCACAGGATGGCCCCAATGTTTACAGAGAGAAATGTACTGCCTGACCAATACAACCTTCCTTGAGTGACTATTTGATGAAAAAGGCATTCAAGGAAGTAATATGAAATGTGCTGTATTGGTGAATTTAATAAAATTATTACTCAGTAAAGTCCCATTTGTTATGGTTGCATATCCTATTTTTCACCTTAAGAAAAAGGATAAAGATTCCGTGCGTAAAAATTAAAACCCTTGAAATTGTAAACAAAAGAATCAAATAAGGGAAGTAGAAGTAGTAAGGGAATAAGCAGTACCTTTGTGCTCTTCTATTTGTTATGTTTTTATCCTTTTTTGTATTTTGTGTGTGCATAAATAAATAAATAATATTTTCCTAATAATTTCACGCAGAGGAAGCTGTAGACAAAATATGCTTCCCGTGGAAATCAAATACATGACTACTGGGTCACAAGGCAAACGCCTAAACCATTCGACCAAGGAGGCAGCTAGTTTTTAATAGTATATATTATCACTTTGAAGTTCAGTTCAGGTCACTGATTTTATTCACTTCACTTCATAAGTTTTGTTGATGGTAACACAGAAGAGATAAAAGAGGTTAGAAAGGAAATAGTTCCTGATTTGTATTAGAACGCGTGTCGCCGCTTGTCTCCCACTCTCTATATCCACTACATGCAAGACGCTAATAAGTACGCGAATTATGCACACAAATAAACCACACTCACTTATATCGCGAGCTTGCTACTGGTTGTCACACTAGCGCAAACATTGCGTTTGACGTACACTCACACTTGCGTATATTTCTCATACATGTTACGGTGACCAAAAGGTCGATAATGTATATCGATAAAATTACTTGAGTTTTGTTACTTTAAGTTTTGCAGTTTTTGCTTTAATTTCGGGACGGGACAGAAAGAAAGAAAATAAGAAAGCAAAAAATATTTATTGGTCTCTCACACATAAAAAATTAAAGATAAAAAGTAAACAGAAAAGATTTTTTTCAAATATTGATCATTAAGTACCTACTTGAAATTCAATTTCAATTCAGATTTTATTATTGTCTTGAAATAAAACGTATTTATTAAGTAGCAATAGCATGCGCTTGCTATCTTTCAAATTCGAATTTTTCAGAATAAAATGCAATCTCACACTAATATTTTTCTATAATAGCTTTAGTCTGGTCTGTAACATATCTGGATCTGTTGGAAACCTAAAAATAAAATTTAAAATGTATGTTTCGATTTATAAATGGCTAACCTCAAAACAAATTTTAGATGAAAAACAATCAATAAACAATAATAAGGTACTTATTGATAGTATGGGATAAACAAAAGTTATTTTAATCATAACATAATAATCATTTGAATGCATTCACACATACTAAATATCGACATTATTGACAACTTGGTACAACACTATCGAAACGCAAAGAGTAGGCAGAATTTAAGCTTTGGCTCGTCGCACGCGACGTTCGCAGTGAACGAAATGCATTGCGCAATCGCCCACGTAGTACAAGATGGTACCCACGTATTGCAAGCAATGTACATAATTTCGTTTCTGCTTGCGATTGTATCATTTTTGTCTGCGAACTACATAATACTATTGTAATAATTACAAATATCACTTGTATTTTAAGGTTTTTAGACTTACCGATGAACAGAAATCCCTTCTCGAGCCACACTGCACACCTGGCTTCTTTTCCGACACGTAATAATCGCGCAACACGGCATAATTCTTTTTTTTTCGTGGAGCTCCGTTCGCTGTCACAATATGAGCGCGATTGTTGGTCAGTAAATCAAATTTTGTCGACATATGATCGTCTGATCATATAAGCGGCGCGCGTGCCCCGCCCACATGGCCTTTCTAACCTCTTTTATATCTCTTCTGTGGATGGTAAAACCATATAAGTACTGTAGGTACGTTTTTAATAGCTCCGGGGTTTTGTGATATGATTTATGTTAGATATCACTATTTACAAGGAATTAATGTAATTTTTTCAAAGCAATACATTTTATTTTCGCACAATATGTCCATAGGTGTGATTTTTTATAGAGTTTTGAAACGAAATTTCGTTAATTTTACGATTTTCCGCGATACTGTGATTTCATTGTGGATGTAGGGGAGTGGGGTCACAAAATGTTGAAAATGAAAATCGTTATTTTCATATTATTCATGCAACAAGTGGCTGCAATCATCAAATAGATAGTTATTACGCAAGAAACGACACGATTTACGACCAGGAAAGGTTTAACTTTGTTGTGAAATTAGTTTGGAAAATAGTCCTTGGAACGCAATTTTTATAGGCGCCATAAGTACAACCTTTCATTTTCATATAAACACGACCTATTCTACTAACCGGCTAAGCGATGGGTTTGGGGCAACTCGTCCCACTATGAAACTCGGACCAGGGACCAGTTGCCCCTTTTAAAAATTTTTAGTGGTCAACTCGTCCCACATCTCTTTTAATTTCAATCAAGTGAAGGGTGGGTTAGTATTTTTTTTTTGCTGGCCTATATTATGATGAAAATAACTTTGGTCCAGTCCCTTGTGCTCCCCATCATCGACTATGCTGATGTTTGTTACTCTGATCTTACCCAAGAACTTTTAAATAAATTAGATCTACTGAAACCAAATACCTGGGCATCTTTTTGGACAAACAGCTGAACTGGGCAAAACACACTGATTACACCATCACAAAAGCCAGTATAGCTCTATGGCAATGTAAGAGACTCCTGGGAAGAAATTGGGGCTTAAGCCCCAAAATAACCTACTGGCTATACACCACAGTTATCCGACCAACTAAAGAGCCGTATGTGATGATACGGCTCTTTAGTTTGGTGGCCTAGGACCAACCTAAGTACAACCCAAAAGGATCTCGAGAAACTACAAAGATTGGCCTGCGTAGCAATCACCGGCACCATGAGAACTTCCCCCACTGCTGCCTTACAGGTGATGCTGGGGCTACCTCCCCGGCACCTCGTCATAAGAGAGGAGGCGGCCCTAGCGACTTTCAGACTCGAAGTATCCGGTATCCTAAGAAATGATTCGAGAATCAAACACACACGCATCAGAGAAGATGCAATCAAAGAACAGCCAATGATGACATCACCCATCGACAGAACCCTGAAGACATGGGTCTTCAGGGTTCCAAAAACATTACAACATAGAGCTCATAGAAGAGTGGTGTGACTACTCAGGTACAAATGAGCTAAGGATTTACACCGATGGATCAAAAACCGACTATGGGACAGGCGTCGGGGTGTTCTCCGACGACCTAAACATCAAGATATCCAAACCACTTGGAAAACTTAACTCTGTTTACCAAGCAGAGTGTGTAGGTATCATCCAAGCGGCACACGCTATAGAGGCCAGGGAGGTTACGGATACTAATATTCGAATACTCTCCGACAGTACCTCAGTCCTTCAATCCCTGTAGTAATCAGATCACGTCGAGACTGATACTGGAATGCCACAAAGCCCTGGAACGAATAACGGAAATAAATCACAACAAGGTAACGCTGCAATGGACTAGAGGTCACAGCGGATCACTTGGAAACGATGCGGCCGAAGAACTTGCCAGAAGAGGATCCAGCACAAAACCTTACGGACCCCAACCCATTGTGCCCATCCCTTTCAAGCAGCTAAGAAGCTGGCTAAAAGATCATACTCGAATACAAGCGGAGAAATGGTGGAGCTCGACACCAGGATGTAGGCAATCCAAGGAAGCTATGCCATCCCTGGATATAAAACTGACCAGGCGCCTTCTGCGCCTGGACAGAGATAGCCTGCGCCTGGTAGCGGGGACAATCACCGGACATTGTTCACTGAATAAACACTTCCACACCCTAGGAATCACTGACAGTCCCCTGTGCAGGGCATGCTTGGAGGCGGAGGAAACTGTGGCGCATGTGCTCCTTGAGTGCACAGACGTTACCAAGATTCGTGAGGAGACCCTGGGAACACCACGATCCCTTGCGGTTGCCCTGAGGAGACCGGGAAGTCTGATCTGCTTCTGGAGGGAGGTGGGCTGGTGGGAATAATCGGCCGCCACGGCTCACGTACAATGGTCCACCTTAAGGACTAAGTGCGGAAACCAAAAACCCATAAAGAAGAAGAAGAAGAAGAAATTAGATCGTCTCCTTAATAATTGCATTCGGTTCATTTTTGGCCTTCGTAAATACGACCACATCTCGGCATACCGTTATCCTGAGTCGTTCTCAGCTTAAATGGCTGCCTATCCGGCTCAGAAGATCCCTCAGATCTCTTTGCACGCTATTCACCATTTTAGAGGATCCATGTGCTCCCAATTACTTAAAAACATATTTCAATGTGTTGGGCAGTTCACACAGTCATAATCATAACCTTCGAGCGTCCAAGAACCTATTGCTTGAAATTCCCTCACACCGTACTGGCTTCTCATAAGCAGTCTCAACCATAAAGCTCTGGAACGCGCTACCCCTTGGGATTAAAAAAGCCGAAAGTAAAATGGCTTTCAAAAGAGCAGTTCCGAAGTACTATTTAAAATCGGACTAAATTGCTCTTATTCAAATCTCTGGTCACAGTGTTTATTATAAGGTTTCTCGTGTTTTAGACTGTTTTGTATGTATTATAATATATATTAGTTTATTATATTCTATCTATAATAATATGTATTAGTATGTTCCTATTTATGTATATCAATTTATATACACACATCAACACGGTCTAGGGATATTTTAAAAAAAGCGAATTACTATTAATGTGTTAATTATTTATATGACATGTATATATTTAAAATATACGATATTTAATATTCTACCATTTTTTAATAATGGTTAAAGGTACTGATTAAAATTTCAGGATTTTATGGAAAAAAAATGAAGCATAGACGGAAACCGTATATGAACTAACTTTTAATTTGTGAGTAAAAACTGAAAAAAATAGAAAAATCATTTAATTTGTGTTTATAAACTTGAAGTTAGTAGTCTGAGAAAGCGCCCATGATGTTCATAACACATCGGCAACGATTCGGCATGCTCAGAACAAGGTTGTCAATGTCTTGCAGCGGAATATTGTCCCATGTCCTTCTGAGGTGCGCAAAAAGTTGATCTTCTGTAGCCAAATTTTCAGTAACTTCCTTCAGAGCTCTTCTTTGCAGCATATCCCACGCATGCTCAATGGGATTTAGATCTGGCGATTGAGCAGGCCAGTCTAAGGCCCTAACATTATGTGTATGTAACCAAGCTGCTACCGTTCTCGCCGTGTGTGCCCGGGCATTGTCGTGCATGAGCAGGAAATCTTGCCCCATTTGTGTTCGGTGGGGCAAGATTACGGGCCCCAGCACCTATTGGACGTATCGTTCTGCCGTCATATTGCCCCGCACCCAAACGTGATCCGTCCGTCCTCCAAGACGAATTCCTGCCCAAACCATAATTGTTCCTCCTTGGTATGGGTGAAATTCCTGAGGGTTCTGGAGACGGCTCCATCGTCCAGGAACTCGCCAAACACGCGTCCTTCGTGAATCTGGATGGAAGCCAAACCTGGATTCATCCCTGAACAGCACATTGGACCATTGCTCACGGCCCCAGTCCACGTGGATCCGAACCCATTCTAATCGTCGTCCACGATTGCCTCTCCGTAAAGGTGGGACCCGGAGTGGTCTACGAGAGCGTAGATTGCTTTCATGCAGTCGCCTTCTTACAGTTTGGTCACTCACAAGCACTTGGTGTTCCACTCGCAGCCTTTGGACCAAATCAATTGAGTCGCCGTTGCATTTGGTTGAGCTCGCGCAGTAATTTGCAAAAATCGGTTTTGTCTGGGGGTAGTGATGCGACTTGGCCCCCGGTGCCTCTCCGCTACTTCACCTGTGGCACGATAGCGTGTCCACAATCTTGAAATTACATTTTGATGAGTCCCTATGGCCCCAGCAACATTACGCTGAACAGATCCAGCTTCCAGCATTCCCACAGCTCGTAACATCTCCGCCCTCGTCAAATGTCGGCGTTGCATGGCTACAACACCTCAATTTTAACTTTATCTTTCGTTTAAAAATGAAAAAAAACTGTAACTAAACGTAATTCGTATTGTTTTTTAAATTTCGCACAAATGAAAATTCCCTCTCCTATACATCAAGACATTTTTATGCCACCGAAACAAAAGAATTTTCAAAAATTTGAATTTGGAATTAATCTGAGATAAATTACAAACAAATCGGTGTATTAAAGATTCCAATGCGGCCAGTACTTTTCGAGTTATTTAATTGAGTATGAAATATCCCTAGACCGTGTTGATGTGTGTATTAATAAATAATGGTTTTCTCCTTATTATTATTTTTTGTACTCTACCACAGTGCTGTCTTATTTGACCCTAAGGTTGACTGGTAGAGAATGCCTTGTGGCATTAAGTCCGCCTATGTACCACTCTTGTGCATGAAGTTTAAATAATATTTATGTAGTGTTCAGACGTAGAGCCATGCTGGGCCATTGTAGTTTGTGGTTGCGGTCTTACATTTATGACAGCAAGGCCGCCAGCCGGTCGATAATTATTGTGAATTTTTAGGTTACAAGTTTAGGGTTTATCTCTTATCATCTGACATTCTTATCAAAAGGTGTTTTAGGCATCGTTAAGTGTGTATGCAGTGATTGTGTAAGTAATGAGAAATATTTGTTTTAGATCATAAATGATGCGGATACAAGTGACCTGCAGCTGACGTTATTTCAATATCGTACCTGCCCGTTTTGCTGCAAAGTCCGGTCTTACCTGGACGCACGTGGCATCAGCTATGAGATTGTGGAAGTAGATGCTGTGCTTCGCCAGGCTATCAAGTGGTCTGGATACAAGAAAGTGCCGATAGTGCTTGCCAAAGTTGATGGCGGATATCAGGTAATTAAAATCAAATCACTCTGATTCTATAGATAGAAAACTGCTCATGCTCATGTGTGACCGTACGAATAATACGTATAAAATCTAGAACTTAGGCTAAAAATTAGCACATCTTGAATCATTGAATGAAAATTATATAAACCAGCCCTTCACTACTTCCTAGTTTTTCAGCTAGGTTTTTTGTCCTAGCACATGGTACATGAACATCACAAGAAAGGCCAGCCACAATTGTACAAGTAAAAAGTTTATTGAAACAAAACACCATGAGCAAAATGCATGCAAAGATTTAAATGCGGTTTTCTCATAAACATTAAACAGAATAAATATTGTGTATAATACGACCCTGTTCTTGCTCAAGTTACTAACGACAGCCTTATAAAATAACGATACAGAGTTGGCAATACCTCGAACTTCCTATAGAACTTTCCTTTGATTGCTTCCCCTCGCCATTGAACAATATAGAATTAAAGAGGATATTGTCGTAAGGATGAAAAGGGACTGTTAGGTACCAGGAATCTACGTTAATATATAGGTATTAAACATCTCTCAATTATAATTATTATTGATTTAGTATCACATTTTACGTCTCAAAACCTTAAAGTCTCTCGCCGGGCTTCTAGATTCCAATCTAATTTATTCTAAACTAGGTGTTGCAGGTGTCCTTCAGCTGCGTAAACGTCAACATTCGTCCAAAAATAAACCGAAAGCTGATATACCGTATTACTTTCATATACATTCAGTAAAAAGCTGTTTTGTAAAAAAAAATATTTATTAAAAAAAACGTTGCCCCACACTAGGAATTTCTCCTGTATCGTGGGTGCGTTCACAATCATTTAAACTCACATTCACAAATACCCAGACCCGAAACAACTATCTGTAGGCCATACAAATATTTGTTCCGTGCGGGAATCTTACCCGCGACACGCAGCGCAGCAGTCCAATCGCTCAGCCACTGCGCCAACCGTGCCGTCAATTACACTGCAATTATATTTATTTGTATAGAAGAATTAGTGTTGGCTCTTTATCTTCATAAAATGACTGTGGATTTATATCATTACATTATATCAGTACATAACTATATTTTTGATTTGTTTTCTGTAAGAATTTCGTGTAGTTAAATGTGTGATTGGTATTTCAGCAATTGTTGGACAGTACTGCCATCATCTCCGTCCTTGAAACGTATTTACAAGACAAGTCGGTTGGTCTGCGGGAGATTATCAAGTTCTATCCAAACACGAAGTTTGTCAACGACTCGGGGACTGAAACATCCGACATTGCTAACAAATACTTCATCATGCATCAAGCTAATGTACCTGATGCAAAGGAGAAAGCTCTTGAAATGTAAGTGTTGCTTAGATAGACGCTTTTATAACCACAAGTAGTAAAGTGCTTTTCTTATATGGTAAACAATACAAGACACAGTTCGATAATCTCCTGCATTCGCTTATTTTACGTTTGGCAGAAGTCTTGATCTTTGCAAGATACCAAGTGAGATCATAAGTTACATCGAAACTTGCTGAAATTACTCAAATAAACACATATTTTGTCAAAATCGACTGCTCAGTACGAATTCGTTTACCAAATAAGACCATTACGCGTAAAAAAGATAAATAGACTTCTGGTCTTTTTATTTCGTTTTAGCTGTCAAAGCTAAACGTGCGCCAAACCGCAAGCAAATTTGCACGTGTCGCGTAGTAAAGGCGAGGGGAATGACAACACCCCTCGTGTTCCCCTGCCCATTCATTCGACTGCCTGCTTTGGGGTGGCTGGGGGTTTTGCCGAGCGAGCGCGGCCAAGGTCACGTTCGGGTTCATGTTATGCAATGGAAATACAAACTTTCTGGAGTCGGCCCACGATATCTTGCAGTTGCGTAGTTTATATATAAACTTTTGTACTCAATTAGTAAAGCTACAAGATTGAATGTAAAAGTAGCCTGACGTCACTAATTAGAACTTTAACTTACAGTGAAGAACGGCAATGGCGGCAATGGGCAGACCGCGTCCTCGTCAACACGCTGTCCCCCAACGTGTACAGAACTGCGGGCGAAGCCCTAGAGACCTTCCAATGGTTCGAGCAGGCCGGTAGCTGGAGGCAGTTCTTCCCGGCTTGGGAGTGCACTCTCATGGTCTACATTGGCGCCGCTGCCATGTATATGATTTCGAAGAGATTGAAGACCAGGTATTGTGTCTTTTTATAGTTGCTCTTCTCGTCATACATATATATTTTTAAAACATGGGGCATCGTTTTAAAAATATATACACTAGGCATTTCTCCTGTATCGTGGGTGCGTTTGGTGCACAAACAAACATTTAAAGTCACATACACAAATACCCAGACCAACTTGATCATGATTTCTGATTACATAACTGTAGGCTATACAAATATTTGATCCGTGCGGGGATCGAACACGCGACACGCAGCGCAGTAGTCAAATCGCTTTGCCACTGCGCCAACCGTGCCGTCAAATATATGCTAAGACAAGCATAAAAAAATCTCTTACGGGGTTAAATCAGAGCTCCTGTTGCCATCTCCTGAGTTATCACGCGGCGTCGGCATGGAATAAGTATTAATCATGATCAAATAGCTTGTAATTTTTTAAAAATATTAGCTAGACAGGTAGCGGTCAAAATGGGCTAGTACGAAGAACAAAAGTTACTCTTAAAATAATAAAACCTAGGGGCGTGAATGACCCGTCGGGGCTGTGGATTATCGAAAGGATGAGGGGTGGGGGGGGTTATTCGATGATTTTCCAACGACCAAAAAAAAAGGGGCGTGAATGAAACTGTTGGGAAAGGGGTTTGAACTTTTTTGTATGGGAGCTGGCATATCGATCATCCGCCATTTTGTTTTTTTTCGAAATCGCGACCCACGATCAAAGTGGTATATGTATGGATAGAGGACATTTAGACCAAAGTGTCACGTTATCGAGATATTTGAAGGTAAAGATTGACCTATGAGTACAATGACCACATCAAAAATAGACCTTTTACGTGTTTAAAGGCAATGGTTATTATTATTACAGTTTATTGAAAGAGAGTATTTACATTACATACTACTAGGAGCACTAGTAAACTATTCTTTGACTTATCACAGCGTTTCATTACGATGCGAAGCAATTTTTTCGTGCGTATAGTAATAATCTACCTGGGAACTATTATTTGGATACAATTCAACGCCTATAAACGTAATAAGTCTATTTTTACCCGACTACGGCGAAGCCAAAAGGAAGGGTATGATTTTGGCAGTCTATGTATGTATGTATGTTCCACCGTAGCGCCTAATCTACTGAACGGATTTTAATAAATTAGGTGTCAATAGATTCGTAAGAATAGCCCGGGTGACATAGGCTATATAAATTTCATAAATTCTTTTTCTGACGGAATTTAAATGTCAAAAACTTACCTCAAAAAATATTAAATTGAGATAACCATAGCAAGTTTGGTATCAAATGAAAGGTCTTGGCGAGCACAATACAAATATGTATTATATTATTGATCGCGCCAGGACTCAGCCGAACCTTATCTCGGGCCCATGGAAGACAGGTCTCAGAACAGCTGCCGTCCTAACGGGATCAAATAGACGCGATACGCGCCTCCGAACAATATTACAATTTCTGAACTTACAGCTACCCTTACCTCATTTCTTCGAGCCGGTCTCACTTCCTTGACCCCTCGCAAGTTGTGTAACTGTGTATGTGTATAATGAGTGTATATGACCTTGCGATGGTTTGCTGGTAGTTCCGGACGATTCTTCCACGTCGCTGCAAGCCACGCCGTTAACGCGAGCCACCACACTCACTCCGTATTAGTCTAACCACAAAAGCCTCGGTGCTTTCCCAATAGCACTCCCGTGACAAGGCAAACCAATGATATTATCAATAACCCGTTCGACATTCACAGCGTCGCTAACCGTACTGCTTAACTAGTATAATTGGGTGCCGCGAAATGACTCCACAAGTCGATTTAATCAATGCGCGTGCGCTTTCACCCGTGATTCTATGGCTACTATAATATTCGTTCGACGCCCAGCACGTCTCAATACGAACTACTCTCACGCCGAGCCCAGCGCTCGACCTCTCTCCCTCCGCCCCTGTCGCCCCGAGGCGGAGAAAATCAAAAATCTGAAGGTAGATTATAAACAATCACCCCCCCCGGACCGACCCGTTGTCGGTCCGCTCAAACTCCCGGGAGTCGAGATAAAGTTGAAACTGCCCGTCTAAGGATCGAGTCCCTCACCTGGACGTCTGCGATCCTTGGAAACCCATCCTTGCCCGTAATCAGGTTAACAATGCGCCCCCGTCGCCAACACAACGGTGATAGGTTAGCATCCTTAACCAGAACGAGGTCTCCAACGCAGGGTGGGGTCGTCCTGTCCGTCCACTTAACGCGTTGCTGTAGAATATGCAAATACTCCAGCGACCATCGCTTCCAAAAATTTTGGCTCATTTGCCGTAACATCTGATACCGTGACAACCGGTACAACTTGACATCAGTATACGGATATTCCGGCAAGGCGTTAAGTGGTTGGCCAATCAAAAAATGACCTGGGGTCATGGCCTCAAGGTCATTCGGGTCAGCGCTCAACGGGCACAAAGGTCGCGAGTTTAAGACCGCCTCAATTCTGCAAAACACCGTTGACAACTCCTCAAAGGTGAGAATCGTTGAGCCGATGACCCGATACAAGTGAGTCTTGGAAGACTTGACTACTGCCTCGAAAATTCCACCCCAGTGGGGGCATCCAGGTGGACTAAAATACCACGAAATGCCCCGACTGGCGAGGCCCGTGCCAATCTCTCGCTCATTCTGACTTAAAAACAATACAATTTCCTTTAAGCACCGGTCGGCGCCCTTGAAGTTGGTACCACAGTCCGACCGAATCAGTGACGGTACTCCCCGTCTAGAAACAAATCGATCTAACGCCGCCAGAAAGGCCTCCGTAGAGAGATCGGCCACCAATTCCAAATGAACGGCCTTGGTCGCCAGACACACGAAGACACACAGATATGCCTTAACCGACTTCGCGTTGCGAAGGTGCGATGTCTTGACCATGAAAGGCCCCGCGAAATCTGTCCCTACGCCAGCAAATGGCCGAGCCTCCGTGACTCGATCGGCCGGGAGATCTCCCATTTGTGGCTGCATTGTGGCTGCCTTGAGTCGGTAACAAGGCAAGCAACGAAACACAACGCTCCGTATGATTCTGCGGGCCGATAAAATCCAAAATTCACGCTGCAAAATGCCCAGAAGGGTGTTACAGCCTGCGTGTGAATTCTTGGTGTGACGGTCCCTAACCAACAACTCCACCAAAGCTCCCTTCTTGGGGAGAATTAGAGGATGTCGCGCTGCATAGGGCAAGTCGGCATTCCGTAATCGTCCTCCCACCCGGAGCATTCCATGCTCATCAATGAACGGGTTGAGGCGGACAAGACCTTTTTTCAATCGACCTGCGCCAGTCTTCAAGACCCTAATTTCGTCCTGGAACTCATTCCTCTGAACGACTCTCACCCAGAGTGAGAGAGCCTTTCGCTGTTCTTCAGGTCCCATTATAGGCGACATGTTTCGCTGCGCGACAGGACAACGACAATTTTGACAAAATCTCATTACCCATCCCGTTACTCTAAGTAACTTCCCTAACGAACTATATCGTTCCAAGAGGGTGTGGTCTACGGTGGCGGGTTCCACTGTAGTCACATTCAGCCTCAAGCCTTGGTCTGGGGGTAATGAATGTCGACCGCACTCATTAAATGGCCACTCCGCATGTGGCTGTTCCAGCCATTGTGGCCCCCACCAAAGAGAATGTTCAACCAAAGCAGGCGCCGGACAGCCGCGTGAAGCGCAGTCAGCCGGATTAATCTCACCTGGAACATGTCTCCAGACCAGAGGAGTCTCTGAGCTATTTATTTGTGAGACTCGGTTGGCCACAAATACCTCGAGCGTGTGGACCGAAGTCTGCAACCAGCATAACACGATTCGGCTGTCAGTCCATGCATAGACCGTCTCGTTCAGAGCCACCGTACCACGCAAATTCCGCACCACATGGTTCAAGAGCCGCGTCAGAAGGGCTGCACCTGCCAGTTCCATCTTCGGAATCGTCCAACGAGTCCGAACAGGTGCAACCTTGCTCTTGGCCAGTACCAAGCGTACCGTTCCCCTACCAGCGGTCTCACCTGTTCTCAGGTAGACTGCGGCCGCGTACCCCTTCTCCGACGCATCACAAAACCCGTGCAGGGTGACCTTGACTCCTGCCTGCGGGAGCAGTTTACGCGGGATCTCAATCTCTGAGATCTGTGGTAAGGTGGTGACGAATGCCGACCACTCCCGAGCCAGCTCCTCCGTGAGCTGATCATCCCAACCTAGTTGAGCCAACCAAAGCTTCTGAATGAAGCACTTTCCCATGAACGTGACCGGCGCGATCCAACCGGTTGGGTCGAACGTTCGTGCGATAGTCGAAAGGACCGATCGCTTGGTCCAGGTCTTCGACAGCAACTCGGCCTCACAACTGTATGTGAAGGCATCCTGACTCGGTCGATACTGGACCCCTAAAATGGCCAACGCATGAAGATTCTCCGAATCCTCAAACAAATGCGGGTCTTGTTGATACTCAGTTGGCAGTCCTGCCAGTACCTCTGGGCAGTTCGACAGCCATTTCCTGAGTTCATAGCCACCGGAGGCCATGAGCGCCACCAATTCATCCCTTAAGATGAGCGCCTGCTCAATACTGTCTGAGCCCGTACAAATGTCGTCTACATAGACGTCCCTATCAATGACAGCAGCCGCGCGGGGAAAGCGGAGCCGTTCTTGATCAGCCAGTTCTCGTAGCGTACGCATGGCTACATATGGGCTGGGCTTTAATCCGTACGTGTTTGTGTTGAGCTCGTACGTGACCATCGGTTCTTCTGGGCTCTCTCGCCACAATATCAGCTGGAACCGACGGTCGTCTGGATGAATCTCAGTTTGACGAAACATCATCCGTACGTCCGTAACGAAGACAACCTGGTGTCTCCTGAAGTCCGTGAGAATGTCTGCAATGTCTCTGGTCAGCTTAGGACCAGCATGGAGACATTGATTCAGGGACACCCCGCTAGACGTCTCCGCTCTCCCGTCGAACACGACCCTAATCTTTGAGTCAGGTGTCTTCAAAACAGCATGATGAGGCAACACATAATGCTCCTCATGACGATAGTCAACCCTGGACACCGACATGTGACCCAACGTCAGGTATTCGCGCATGAACTCCACATACTTCTGTCGGAAGTTGGAGTCCCGCTTCATGCGCCTTTCCATTGCCACTAACCGCTTTTCTGCCAGACTCCATGAGCTCCCCAGCGGAGGTCGAGTTGACAGAAATGGCAGCCTTGTCATAAATCTACCCGATGGGAGGCGCACCGTGTTAAATCGATAGAATGTTTCGCACTCCTCATCACGTGGGTTATTTCTAAGAGCGGTGGGTGGCTCTTCCGTTGCCCAGAACCGTTGCAGGACGTCGGATAACACGCTGCCATAATATATGGAGCTATAATCCGTTGAGTGCTGTGGTTCCCGTACTGGGCCCAATAACGCGTAACCACCTGCGGTACGCATGGCCACAACCCCGTTTGGTTGCAGCTCCCGTTTGCCGCTTCGGAGCAGCTTCCCGAGGACGTCAGACCCAAGCAAGACGTCCACCCGTCCGGGGATCGCGAAGTGGGGATCGGCTAACTCCAATCCATTGGTCAACCCTTTTACCGCAGACGGTAACCGAGTCTGAGGGAGGACCCCAACCACTTCGTCCAAAACGATCGCCGTGGCATTCACCCGCGTGACCGATGCCGTGTCACCCATCTCGAACAGGAATGTCGTCTGACCCCTGAGGTGAGGCACCCGATTGCCACCTATACCTACGGCGCCATCCCGTGATGGCTCTAATGTAAGGCCCAGCTTTTTCACTAAACAGCTGGACACAATACAACCTTGTGCCCCTGAATCTAACAGTGCTCGCACGTGCACCGGCTGTCCGTCAGTACCCCTGACAGTAATCCTAGCCGTCGGTAATAATACCGTTACTGTCGGGGTGGGCACCACTGACGAACAGGCTGCTAGTTGCTAATAGGAGGCACCTCCCTCCTCCCCTGCCGGAGGGGGAGTAAATACTGTCCCAGTATACGGGTCCCAACCCGGGTAGTAACCCTCCCGACCCATCGGTGACATCCGTGCCGGTCGGAAGTAGCCTACTGGCATCCTTCCGAACGGTGGCGGGCGCGCCGTCAGCCGAGGGCGTTCTGCGAGAGGCGGGGAGAAGCGACTACTCGGGGGTGGCAACATGCCCCCCAACGCATTCGAGTACGCCGCGTAACCCGTCTGTACTACCTCCGGGCCCCTGCCCGAGTCTCGGTGCCTATCCCCCCCCCGCGGGGAAGACGACGGTATCGGGTTGTGCTCTGGATCAGCCCTTGGCCCACCCCCCCGAGGGGGCGGCGACCGCTGATTCCTGGCCGACCCACCCCCCCTAGGGGGGGGTGACCGACCACCCGAATCTGGCTTAGGAGAGGGGGGGTGACCTCCCGGCGAGGCTCCGTGCACCTCCCTACTCTCCGCCAGGCATAGCAACTCGTGATGGGCTCCTCCGCAGGTTCCACAGTTAGTGGTCCTGTGGCACTCACGTACAAAGTGAGTCCCCAAGCAGCGGAAGCACAAATAGCGCTGCTTGACCACCCCTCTTCGTCTATGCACCCGCTGCGCCTTAAAGTCCGCGCATGCGGCGAGACCGTGCCCTTCCTTCCGACAGAAGGCGCACACTTCCGATTGGAGGGCGTGGTATTTCTTCCCCCCCCGACGGGGCTCAACCGGCTTGGGCCCGCTCGTACGTCGGGTTGACGGAGGAGGGTGCGACGTGGATGCCCCTTGGCAATCCGCCCGCCGGCACTCGCCTTCTAAAAACACCCTCAAGTCATCGTAACTTGGGAGGTGGTCCGTCGATTCGCCACCATGTGACTGCTCAAAGCGCGCCACCACGTCGATCGGCAACTTCCGTAAAACCCTATTGACGATGATATATTTATTGTCCCCTAACGACAACTTAAGTCGATCTAACGTGTTCACCGCAACCGTGACCGGATTAAGGATTTTCGCCCTTATTTCGTACACGTTAGACACCTTCGGGATTTCAAAAATCTTATCGATGAGGCCATCAACTATTAATCGCCGATTATCATATCGGTCGATTAATAGGCCCCATGCCGTCTCATAACTGGCGTCCGTAATCTCCAGGTGGGTCAAGATGTCGTGCGGCTCACCGTTAAGCCTACCCATTAATTGAGCCATCTTGTAGGCGGGCGAGAGATCCGTACGCGAATGCACGACACTATTAAAAATATCGCGGAATCGCGGCCAATCGGCATACTCGCCGCTAAACTCGGGTACATGTACTGGTGGCAACGGCGCCTGAATTCCTACGCCTGCTGGCCGACATGATTCCCTGACGTCACCCATGCGCGATCGCTCAATGTCGGCCGCCGCCTGGATTATGCTCATGGACATTTCCCCACACTGGTCCACATTGCCCCGTACCACCTGAGCATCCTTGTCCACCGACGACAGATCCGTCGATTCGAGACATGCTAAATACTCAGCGTGACACTTTAACACGGCGTCATATCGTTCGTCAACTTGCCGAGCGCGTGACAATAACGCATCTTCACGATCGGTGCGACCTACCAACGTAACAACTAGGGCTTTCAAAATACCGGATGTTTTCAATACCGGTATCGATCCGGTATTATACGTCAATACCGTGATCACGGTATTAATACCGGTATTACATACCAACATTTAAAGTATGTGTTTTTATTTGTAAAAACAGTATTTTTTGTTTTTTATTTTATTTTAAATAACTTTTATAAATAGCGCTCTATATAACAATTTGGTATTGGTTGATTATTTAATTAGATAGGACTAAGTAGGAACATAATCAAAACTTAACTCAAGTCTTTTTGTAGGAAGGCATTCCACATAGCGTTTGAAAAGAATAAATATCAAAAAAGTCGATTTTTATTATTATTGAAATGTATCATGTACTCAACATAGCTACCTATCAATATTTGTAGAAACGTAAGTATAGCTTAATTAGCTATTAGCCATCATTCACAATAGCCTACTGAAAAAAAAGCACGCTCTGTAAATGCATGCGTAAATATCTCTAAGCTGCCGGTAGGAATGGACGTGCCTTCATTTTCACACATCATCATTAATGATCATTTCAACCAAGACGTCCACTGCTGGGCGTATAGGCCTCCCCCAGGTGTTGCTGCAGTGGCCTGTCCTATGGGCGCATTCAGTGTGACCCCGCAACCTTCACCAGGTCATCGTTCCACCTTGTTGGACGCCTTCCAACACAACGTCTTTCTGTTCGCGGTTGCCACTCCAAAACTTTTAGGCCCCATTGGCCATCTGTTCTGCGAGCAATGTGCCCTGCCCACCACGACGATTTCTACTCTTGCTCGAAGTTCGAACTGACTGACTGGTCGAACTGGACCTATTTTACATCATTAAATCCAGGTAGACTTCGTCCACAACTTGGAGTGTAGAGTCTCCGATTTTGATAGGTGAGGGTGTTACGTGGACAGTCATCATCATATTGATGATGATGAGTATTTTAAGACCCACTCTTTCGGAAGCTCTACTGCGGTCATCGAGCATTTCACTGAGTGTTTCCAGTGCAGGGTGAACAGTTTCGGAGATATGACGTCTCCCTGTCACACAAAAAAAGGTTCCGAGGTCTGGTCCTGAAGTCGAACTGACATGGTGGTGTTTTTGCCACCGTTGGAGACACTGCAGTACGGCCCAAGTCTCGGTCGAATTATAGGGTTTCTCGTAGTCCACAACCGCTAATCAGAGAGGCAGGTTATACTCTTCGGTCTCTTGTATGACATCCAGCCACATAACCACGCAGCGTATGTAGGTATGCTGTCTACGGTACTAAAGCCTTTTCGGAATCTGGTTCGTTCGGGAGGCTGGAAATCGTCAACGCACTTTGTCTTCAAGGACCCACCAAGCAGACCCACTGGTGGGTCTCCGAATACTGATGTGTGACTAGTGGGTCTGATCCTACCAGTCAGTAGGTCTTGGGAGACACATCAGTATTCGGAGACCCACCGGTGGGTCTGCTTGGTGGGTCCTTGAAGACGAAGCGAAACCGCGCAGGTTTGACGATTTCCAGCCTCCCGATATCATTTCCACTGCTCGAATTCAATGAAGTAGAAGGTTCTTCTATGGTCATATATCTTGTTCATTATCAGTCATTGTCTCACTGTCTCATTATATGTTTCGTGTGTCATTATTATAATTTAAAAATGGAATTTAATTTACGATAATACATGTAATGCTTGCAATACCGTGATCCCGGTATTGAGGGCTTCAATACCGGTATTGAAAATGGCCCATATTTGTCCGGGATCACGGTATTACGGGATCCCGTAATACCGGTATTGAAAGCCCTAGTAACAACCGATGAAAACCATCTCAATTCAGCTTCGATTCTGGCTGCGATAGTTTTCGTTACTGACGGAGCCATAGTACCAACTTCAATACGCGATTATGCAATAATAAATAACAATAACCAAAAAAAATAACAATTATTGTATCCGGAACTAACAATAATAATATATTCGTTGAGTGAATAAATCTACGACGCTATGCCAACTCTTGAACTTATTCCTCTACGTGCTCTAGAGGTTATTCCTCTATGTCTCAAATGTTGACAATCATAACACGATTTGTGATGAGGTTATATTTGTGCGTAACCGAACGTAAATAACAAATTATTTTATCAACGAATATTCACATTCCATTTATGTACTTATTATTAATAATTCCAAACTCAACTTGAGGTGTACACTGGTATGTAGGTCAATGTACTACTACCTACAAGTTGAATTTGTACATGAACACAATTTTTACAAAGTGGGTTTAAATAAACCACGCTCTGCTACCAGATTTTGATCGCGCCAGGACTCAGCCGAACCTTATCTCGGGCCCATGGAAGACAGGTCTCAGAACAGCTGCCGTCCTAACGGGATCAAATAGACGCGATACGCGCCTCCGAACAATATTACAATTTCTGAACTTACAGCTACCCTTACCTCATTTCTTCGAGCCGGTCTCACTTCCTTGACCCCTCGCAAGTTGTGTAACTGTGTATGTGTATAATGAGTGTATATGACCTTGCGATGGTTTGCTGGTAGTTCCGGACGATTCTTCCACGTCGCTGCAAGCCACGCCGTTAACGCGAGCCACCACACTCACTCCGTATTAGTCTAACCACAAAAGCCTCGGTGCTTTCCCAATAGCACTCCCGTGACAAGGCAAACCAATGATATTATCAATAACCCGTTCGACATTCACAGCGTCGCTAACCGTACTGCTTAACTAGTATAATTGGGTGCCGCGAAATGACTCCACAAGTCGATTTAATCAATGCGCGTGCGCTTTCACCCGTGATTCTATGGCTACTATAATATTCGTTCGACGCCCAGCACGTCTCAATACGAACTACTCTCACGCCGAGCCCAGCGCTCGACCTCTCTCCCTCCGCCCCTGTCGCCCCGAGGCGGAGAAAATCAAAAATCTGAAGGTAGATTATAAACATTATAGTTTAAGTACACACAAAATAAAAATTCAAATAAAAAATTAAGTTCAAAAATCTAAAACCCGACTACTAACAAAATCGCGGTCTTAAAAGTAGAAAACAAGAAAATAATTCTTGTCTGATATTCTTCGTAGTCGCATGCCACCTTGTATCAATGAGAACGCCATGAAGGAGCATCAGGTATCAGTGGCATGCGACTACGAAGAATATCAGACAAGAATTATTTTCTTGTTTTCTACTTTTAAGACCGCGATTTTGTTAGTAGTCGGGTTTTAGATTTTTGAACTTAATTTTTTTAATGACTGTCGTCGTACTCAATTGCCGATCTTTACCTTCAAGTATCTCGGTAACGTGACACTTTGAAGTACATTTTGTGGACAGGAACCTCCTCAAAATACGAGCTGTATCGATAAGTACTGCCTTCTGAATCAGGCCCTTGATCCAACCGCCAAGCGAAAGCTTTGAAAGATGTTGGTCCATGCTTTTGGCTATAAGGCCATTAGCCGTTACGACTATCGGCACAATGATAGCTATTTATTTGTTTCTCTTTTTCAGCTTTCACGAGGTTCTCGTCATGCGGAATGGTAACATCGATTATCATTGCGCGGCGTGCTGATCGGTCTATCACCACTATATCAGGCTTATTGGCAACAATAGTCCTGTCAGTGATGATAGACTGATCCCAGTACAACATTACATGGTCTTTTTCGAGAACTGGGTCGGGCACATACTTGTAGTACGGTACCTCTGACTCCACAAGTTTATATTTCAAGGCAAGTTGCTGGTGAATAATCCTGGCTACTTGATTGTGCCTGTGCAAGTACTCGCCGTTAGCCAGACGAGAACAACCAGAAATAATATGTCTGATGGACTCACCCGAACGATGGCATGCCCGACACACGTCAACCGTCCCATCCTTCATAATATATTACCGGTAGTTGTTCGTCAACATAACTTCGTTCACTTCAGTTTTGTCTGTGCAATTATGGTTCAGTTATGTGTAACTTGAAAAATAGATTAATGGAGAGCACCCATAACACAAGTTTAATCTTAGCTTGGGTGTCAGTGGTACAATCGGAGACTTATGCAATTTCAATAACCTGTCATAATCTGATTTGTACTAACCAAAACGATTCTATGTAAATTGCATTTTTTTTTTGGAAATAAAGTTATTATTATTATATTATTATTATTAGTTTCCCCAAAGAGGTCGCCGAAACGTAGCCAGGACACGGACGCTAGAAAATCTACATCGGGCCCATGAAGAGCCCGGTAGAAGCGCCCTTGAAGCTCCTTGCCTTGCCCTACTTCCTTGCGGTCATCAGCAGTAAGTACTACAGGTTTGCGCCAGTTCTCGTTAGCCATGGACAGCGGGGTTAGTCCCTTGTCCACTGCGATCACATCTCGGTGCATACCCACATCGGCTTTTAAAAAATATTCTCTGAGACTGCACACCTCGCGGTTGTGGAGGATCTTTGCATTTAAAAAGCCTCGACACCCGCACTTCCGCGGGATGTATACAGTCTCATTACCGATGATCGTGGGTGATACATCCGATTTGCGGTCAGCAATGTACGGAGTTACGGACTCTCCTATCCAAGGCGTCGAGTTCAGTCTAAGTCCACTTGAGTTTGCCGAAAGAGTACATTAAAACCGGCATGACCCAACCGTTGAAGGCGCGCACCTTGTTCCCACCTGAAAGAAGGCTATTTAAAACCTTCTTAAGGCGTCCGAAGAAAGGCTCCTTCAACGATTGCTTCATGTCAGCTACGTTAATGCCTAACATTTTCGACATACCCAAATATTGATAGCTTTCAGTTGAGGAAAGGGATCTGATGTGTATGGAATCCGAGAGCTGAATTCCCTCGGATTCCATAATCTCTCCTCCCTTTACATGCATGACTGCACATTTGTCCACACCAAATTCCACCCTGATGGCGCTACTAAAAGAATAAGTTATTTTTAGTAACTCCATCAGTCGCAATTTGTTGGGGGCAAACAGTTTCAGATCATCCATGTAAAGAAGGTGAGATATGACCTGACCATCTCTCCTCAACCGGTAGCCTAGACCTGAATCCTCCAGCAATGTGCTAAGAGGATTCAGGGCTAGATAGATAGAACCAAAGCGAGCTCAGACTGTCGCCCTGGAATATTCCCCGTTTAATCCATACAGGTTCATCGTTCCCCTGAATCTGTCGACATCCTGGATATCGAAGGACCGTCTTCCATTGCCCCATACACAACTCAAGGAAAGCGCGTAGAGTTGCGTCTATCTTGTACAACTCCAGCACCTTCATGAGCCATGTGTCACCGAGTCGTAGGCCTTCTTATAATCTATCCAACATGTCGACAGATCCTTGCGGGCTCGACGAACCTGTTGGCTAATGGCCATGTCGATGAAGAGTATTAATGTATTAAATAAATAAATAAATGGTGCAATACAACGCATGCAGGGTACAGCTAGTAAAAATATATAATTAAGGTTCCATACATCAAAAGGTAGATAAAAGATCACTATCTTGTCCGTGTGTCACCACACCACCGATTTTCTCAGGACGGGTGACCCTAGTAAGTTGAAATGTATGCCTATATTCCCTATTAGGCAGTGGTCCGACAAAACGACTAACTATCGGCGATTTTCTCTCAAGAAACGCACAATAAATACTACATTCCGTGTAAACGAAAGAGATGCATATTATATTAAAAGTTGCTCTCTGACTGATCACATCACACTGCCAGCGACGACTCGCTTTACTCGTTTTGTCGCTGAGCGACGAGCTTTCAAAAATATACTCGCAATTACAGGTTTGCACAGGACTGAGCTACCGCGGACGAGTGGCACAAATAATCGCTCATCGCACTTGCACACTCGCTTATAGCCCGGCGACAAAACAATCGAAACTACACACTCGCTTCCCGCTGATCGCCAACTCGTTCACAGTTTCTAGTTTTACTCGGTTTCTCGTCCATCGTCGGCGGTCGGACTGCCTTAGGTGTATAAAATCAAGGTCCTGAGTCAACACGATAAAAAGATATGGGCAAATTTAGATTTTCGCGAAAACTTGTAAGTACCAAAAAATAAAAATAGTTAAAATGGAGGTTAATTTTTGCCGTTTTTATTGATAACTAGCTTTTGCCCGCGACTTTGTTCGCGTGGAATAGTGACTTCCGGAAGATTTTTGGTTTACCTCGCGAAAAAAAAAAAAAAAAACTATCCTTTGTCCTTTCTCAAGTTCCAAACTATGTCTGTACCAAATTTCATTAAAATCCGTTCAGCCGTTTAGGCGTGAAAGAGTAACAGACAGACAGAGTTACTTTCGCATTAAATTTATAATATTAGTATGGATATGGATTAGTATGGATGGATGGATAGTATGAAACCCCCCCTTTTTATTTTTTGGTTGTTGGAAAATCATCAAATAACCCTCCCGCTCTTGGGCAGAGCGAAAGGGAGTGTCAGATTTCTACTGACTAAAAACTACCCATGTTCCTTCTTAGCCCTTTATGTCGAGGCCGCGGTATCTTTGTGAACAACCCGCAGCCCCGACGGGAACCCCCCTTGCGCGAATCCGACTCGCACTTGGCTGGTTTTTTTTACATTGTGAAAGAAATAGTTCCCTACCTGCCTCACATACAACAAAATCAATACTTTGTATGGCCTCCATGGGTTCTTCTTACAGCTGCTAGGCGTTTGACCATGCTGTTTATTAAGGTCTTAAGGTCGTCCCAAGCATGCTCAATATAATTCAATTGGGTGAGTCCATGCAATTAATACCAACGTCCTCTCCCGTCAAACCTCATCACTTCATCAGCATCTATTTAATACAAATCTTAAAATTCTGACCTAGAATGTACGGCATGAATTTTTTACCAGTTTCTATTGTAAAATAGTGCATTAGGATACGGGAAAGAATTATGAATAATTATCGTCCCCATATTGGTTGAAATAAAGAAGCTGGGTATTTTTACTGATTCGTCGCTCAGTTTGTATTCACATAAAACCTTCATGAAGGCAACATGTTGTATACCACCGATGACGTTAGTAGGAAGTTTGATTTCACCGTTAACAATGAATACAACAACTTTCAGGCACAAGCTCAAGGACGATCCTCGCGAGTCTCTCTACGATGCAGTCAACGACTGGATGGCTGCCGTACAAAAGAAAGGAACCCCATTCCTCGGCGGCGATAGACCCAACCTGGCTGATGTCACCGTCTTCGGCGTCCTCAGCAGCATCGAGGGCTGTGGAGCCTTCCAAGACTTGAAGACCCACACGGCTATTGAGAAGTGGTACTACGATACAAAGAATGAAATACAGACACGAATGGGTAAAGTTATCGCCGTGCATGCTTAGACTTCTACGACTTATTGCCGCACTCAGAGAGCTTTTATGATTACTTAGGCCATCACTAAGTAAAGGTTTTGACAGTTTTGTCATACAAAAGTATTACAAATCTTTACTAAGTGACGGCTTAAGCAATCATTAATATCTCTGAGTACCGCAGTTAGGGCGGTTTCACACAACGTCAATTAGCTACACTCCATTCTGGCGCAAAGCCGTCGCCGTGTGTAACCGCTTTTAAATTCGTGTTTTGGTGTTGATACATTTAAAACGACATCTGTTGTTCAGATTTTTTTAAGTATGTGACTCAAATCAGCAATATTATGACTAGTTAGTTTTATAATGTTTCTTAGAGATTATTTGACCTACCTTACTACGTTTTTTAATAGATTTGGACAAGTTGTAGCGCACTGGTTGCCAGGATTATAAATGAAATAGAGTTGTTAAGGGCTAGGGGGAATTCCTAACAAGTCTTAAAACGTATTACAGCTTAGACATAAAATTAATACTATAGATTGACATATAAATATTTTAATGATTTAGAATTCGGTGGCAAATAACTCGAGTTTCGATTAAGAGCGCGACTACTAATTAGATAATCTTTACTTTTATCTTTACCTTAATAAACTCCTTAGTTCCTGTAACACTTTCATGGTGTGTTTTAGGTAACTCTGCGTTTATAACTATTTATTGAAAGTACAATTTGCAATAATACTCTGTATCATAATAATACCTGCCTATTTATTAGAGCACAACCTGAAGAAATACTAAATAGGATCACATAAAGAAATGTGGTCTGGATACAGTATTATCTGCACTACACAAAAAAAACCTATTCGTCTTATTTTTTAATTATAAATAATAAACTTGCCCTAATTTCTAAAAAGTTAGATAAGTTAATTTTATTTATTTCGTGTATTAATTTATGACTTGTTACGTCCTCTTAAACATTTAACGACGTGAGCATTTTGATTAGATTAAATTTCTACTATAGATAAATATAAGATATCTAGCCTAATTGTTAGCACTAAAAATTACATGGTTATGGTAGGTTGGCGCTTATTGTTGCCCGAATACCAATGAAAAAAAACTCTTATGTCAATCTCAGTCGAGGGAAACAGAGTTGAAGAACGCATGTCAAGGTCCATCCCAAGCGCAAGGGCAAAGAAGGAACATGGGTTCGGTTTTTAGTCAGTAGAAGTCTGACACTCCCCTTCGCTCTGCCCAAGAGCGGGGGGGTCATTCGATGATTTTCCATCCACCATAAAAAAAAAAAAAGGTCCATCCCTGACTGGGATGAACAAGCACATTGTACTTAATACGCGGTGGCTGTGTCATAGGCAGAGATATATTATTATATGTGGAGTACATTTACCTAAACTTCAAGCATGTGGATATGGATAATACCTCCCTCCCTGTAAACAGTTTTAATTCAGAATTTAACCTATTCTGATATTTGGTGGTTAGTTAATTTAATTGTATGTACATTTTAAAGGCTTTCATTTATGACCTTCAACTAGGAGGGAACAGACTAAGAAAAAACAAGGGAATGTTTTTAAAATAATTACAATTCTTTTTAAATTTCAAACAGTATGAAATGGATTTCTTCGAAAGCATCACTAGAAAGTGTGCCTAGTTCTTACCAAGGGTTATCTGGTTACCCGATAGCTAGGTATAGAGGTCAAATAGGCAATCACTTGAGTGTTAATTACTGGTATTCAGCTGCACCCGGTTAGACTGATAGCTGATAACATTATAGTTGGGAAAAGGCCTGGTCTGCTCATGATGATAGAGGCTTGCATTTTCCCTCAACGAAATATTTTAGTGCAATTAGAAATTAATAGGTTTAATCCAAAATCTGAAAACGTAATAAGGTACTAAATAGTTAATTGTCACAGATAGGTTACGTTATTACAAAGTATATTTACACTGATAGCAAGTCGTACAAATATCATAAACGTAAACTGTTTGTTATAAATACAGTTTAATGTATATTTGCCTGTTATAAGATTATGTGCCTTCCATGTATATATTTCCCAGGTTAACCTACCATAGTCTTACGGCCTTATTAATAAAAAAAAGTTAAGCCTGCTTAAACTTACGCTTAGTTTATCTCGCATGCCGTCTCACTTCAAAAATATTCAAAAGAAAGGGACGGCATGCGAGATAAACCAAGCGTAAGTTTAAGCAGGCTTAACTTTTTTTTATTAATAAGGGGGTTAATGTTTTATGAAAATATAAAATAAGTCATAGACAAGAAGCCTAATTATTACATATTAGATATCAGCACCACTTCACGCAACTTAGAAAAAGTATTTAGTTTTGGGCCTCTTTCAAAAATGTCTGTATGAAGAGTGTAGAGCAAATGTTAACATGTGATTTTATTGTTTAGTTAAAGTTGTTATTAAAAACATGATTATTTATTTGTGTTGTATTTTTGTGTCGTCACAAACTCATTATTTTGGAATAATCATCATCATCAGCCTATAATGTTCCCACTGCAGGGACTCAGGCCTCCTCTCTAGGAGTGGGATGGGCGGTCCACGGATCCACCACGCGGGCCCAGTGCGGATTGGCAGATGTCACATGTCTTCGAATTTTTGGTTCTAAGACATGCCGGTTTCCTCACGATGTTTTCCTTCACCGTTTTGAGAGCAGCGGTGATGAAATAAATTACACAAAGTAATGCGCCTGCCTGGGTTTGAACCCACGACCTACTGTTCGTGAGTCGGGGCCGACACCACTAGGCCACCGCTGCTCTTGGAATAATAAGAAACACTAATGTAAATGTACTTATAGAATAATGGGCTAATTTATACAAAATCAAAAAACAAACCAGACACTAAGTACTCCTCCATATCGCTATCATCCGGAATCGTGCCAGAAGACAATTAATAATAATAATTAATAATTGTCCATGAATGTCCTTCTTTTCTTTTCGAGTCCATGACTAAACTGTCCGCCCAGTACGTGGCAACCTGGACGGCCCTATCATTTGCGTCATTCAGGTCCTTGAGCGTGCAGTCAGTTGTGCAAGACGGGCACGAGAGTAGATGTGGCATATCCTGTATTGGGGCACCACACTCACATTCTGTTCGAGATGGGTCGATTATACCCCATCTGGCTAAATTGGATCGGCAGCGGCCAACTTGAACACGCAGTCTGTTTAATGACTTCCATATCGGCCACTGCAGTTCGTGACCAGGGGGTAGATTTTCTGCCGGTGCAATGAAGTTTGGAGGGGGTGGATGTTTGTTCTCCCACAGTGTGCGTCGTTCATCTGCCGCACTGTCTTCCGAAGAGGTGGTGTGTCGGAGAAAGCTTTTTCGGCTCTTCAAACGGGTTCGTGGTAGTTGATGTCCATATAAGGGGTTTCGGCTGTCTGCTTCCTGTTTGCCTTTCTCAATGCGAGTTGCTATTTCCCGACGCACGACTGGAGGAGCTATGCATGAATGTCCTGTCGGGTTAGGTTTAACTTTCAATACGACAATAAATCTTTCAGATTTATATAATTACTAGCTACCCGACCCGGCTTCGCACGAAAGCATAATTCTACACATAAACCTTTCTCTTGAATCACTCTATCTATTAAAAAAACCCGCATCAAAATCCGTTGCATAGTTTTAAAGATCTAAGCATAATTTTTTTTTTATCCATATTTATTTCCAAACATGCGATCGGTTCTTGAACCATATATAAGCAGCTGTTTTCAATGTCTTTGGCATGTTAGGCTTGCCCTCCCACTGTTAGGCTGCCTTTGGTTATTGCCTTACTCTAAAGTATATTATCCCAGTAGTGATTGTAATAATATCGTAAAATCATCATAATAATAACATATTGAAGGTAATAAGATACCTGCGGTTTAATGTTTTTTAATCCATTTGTCATACATAAATTACAGCCACCAGCATATAGAACATTATTAACCCAGATTGTCCCAGTTACACGACAAAGGCCTTTGGGATCCTTTCACTTTATTCGATCTAAAGCTAGTCAAGGACTTAGCCCTGTTCCATCAGTTTGGCCTGCATCAGCTATTTGAGCTTTCTTTGGAGCTTAGTATACAGTTTTTGACGTGGTCCGTAGCGTAGTGAAGTTCGGGGGGGCAAAGAATGCTTATTTCCATAAGCTGTCGTTGAAATTAATCTTTATCAGTATAAATAATTTATTTATTTATTTTTACAAATTCAATCAACTTTACCTACATCAATGTATAAATAATAATTGTATTCTTTGTTTCGAAAAGAAAACGATAACTTGAGCTGATCGTTCATTTAGTTGAAGTCTTCTTTTCAAATCAGCCTTTTACATTTGATCACAAAACCTCAACCAGCTATAATTAGGCTTTAATAAATCTTAACTAATCTTCATTTAATCATAGCAATATTGACTTTCTGGTTCCATTTTGGAAAACAAGACATTGCCTTATCGAAATGTTTTATCTGATTGACTACCGGTGCCGAAATAATAATCTTGTCTTAACATAAAGTTTTGATTAACGTTGTAGGCCTTCTTGAGACCAGGCGTTCAACTACTTGCAGGTTGTTCGGGTCGACTTGATGACTTGATTAGGCACAGCTGGGTAGCAAAATATACATCATGCTGAATCTGGCCGACCCGAACATATACGTGTGTATTTTGAACGGATAAGAAGAAGAAGAAGACCGCGAATGATTGCCTAAAGAACCAAACTATAGTAATGATGGCACGATCGCAGATCAGCAAGCAATTTGAGTATATTGTAGCGAGAATCCTCGGTTGGCGATGTCAGGTGGACTGACCGCCGTCGCTCCTTCGTTGGCGTTTGTCACCACGTATAGAACGAATGGCTTCGCTCCGGCTGTGAAACAGAATACAAAAACATTAACATATCTACATAGACTGACGACGTTTTTAATTTTTTATGGGAAGTAAAAAAGCAGTAACTTCAAAAATGCTTCTATGGTCTCAACTTGTTACTTAACTCAACTCTATCATTTCAGCTTGCGTATTTTATTCTCAAGGAAACATTGCATAAATAATGTAAATGAGATAAGTACTCTTCATCTTCGACATAGTATATTAATTGTCATGTCATAATGCAATCTATTATAACCAACCTTTGGAAGAAGTTTATTAATCAGCAGGTAATTTGGGGTGTGGTCCACTCATTTCATAAGTCATAATATTTATAAATATACTTGGTAAACAAATTGGATTTACGCGGGCGGAAGTTAATTACGATAATTTATAATCGCACACGTCCCAATTAAATAAATAGATATTTAACTTCCCCGAGGCTAAAGTAATAGGGTTGTTGACAAAAAAGATCTAATTAGTCCATCAGATAGTTACCAAAAAATATTGGACACATTTTTTCTTTTTTCACGTAAACAAAACATGAAGCTTACATTGCCTCGAAAACTCGTGTGACGTCACAGTGTGGTACATTTTCTAACAGAAAGTGAAGTCACAACCCCCCACTCATGATCTTTGCCACCGTTTTATTTTCGTTAATTTTTATTAATTACTAGCGGACGTCACGCGGTTGCACTCGCGTAGATCCCGTTCCCGTGGGAATACAGGGATAAAAAGTAGCATAAGACACTCAGCAATAATGTGGCTTTCTATTGGTGAAAGAATTTTTAAAATCGGTTCAGTAGATCCCGAGATTACCCCTTACAATTTAACAAATATACAAACACAAACTTTACCTCTTTATAATATTAGTATAGAAGTATAGATTAAAACAAAAAAAACACGTATAAATATTTTTCGATAATCTAATTGACGGACTAAACAGAATATTTTTTTAGTAAGGAAACATCCCCCTACATTAACCCTCCAGAGATTAATAACATAGGTTACAAAACAAATAAAAAAAAACATACTTTGCACTGTAACGAATCCGAGACCACAAAAACGGTCTGTGCCTGCTGCCAAAGCCGTGGCTGCCACGATGGGATTGGGTATCACCACGAAGTCTGTCAGACAATTGGCACCGTTGACAGCTCCCAGGGCTGTGCCGAGCACAGTGTTGTCAGCACCTTCCACGTCACCCGTCAGGGTGAAGGAGAATGCGTCACCTGCGACCTGGCATGGATAATGATAAATTAGAATTATTTCCGTATGATTGTGAGATGAGAACGATGGAGTAGGTACAAAAGGAATGAATGAAAGGCAATTACATGTGTGGCTGGGATGGGAATGCCAAGGGGATGTGTGGTGTGTAACGCGAATGGGTGAAATAAGGAATAAGTACAGTACGCCGGTGAGTGACTGAAAAGTTGTGCGGTAATCGATTATCGTAGTATGGACATGACATGCGGAAAAATGAGAAAAACATTGAGTATGAAACTGGTAGAGTAGAGGAAGGCCAAAGAAACGATGGATGGACTTTGTGAAGGATGATATGGCTTTGTTTTCCTACGTAACTTGGAAGTAATGTTGTGCAACCTTCGAAATAAATCAAAAAAACAATTGGTGATAGTAGGTGATTTTAACATTGATATTCTGAGCAAAAAAATCGATAGGAATAAAAAATGCATAAACGAATTAATGAGAATTGTAAATAATTTCGGCTTAATACTACATATAAAACAACCTACAAGAAGAAATTCATGCCTGGATCAAATAATAAGTAACTGTAAGGATGCAAAATGTAAGGTTATACCACTGGGATTGTCTGACCACGAAACAGCTCAGATGATATCCATACAAGTGGACAACAAAGTTCCACCTGTACGTTTTCGCACAATCTTTAAGCGTGATTTTAGCGCCGAAAATAAAGAAAAGTTCTTTAACTATATGTCAAGTTTAAAATGGACAGAATGTTTTTCTAATCAGGAAGCTAACAGTGCGTTTAATCACTTTCACGAAACACTTGTCCTGTTCTTTGATTTGTGCTTCCCTAAAATTAAGATCAAAATCAACCTTGCGAAAAAATATACTAAATGGATTTCTAAAGGTATTAAAAAATCAACTAAAACCAAAAGGAACTTGCGTTTTAAATACTACTTCTCATCAGACAAAGACAGTAAAGTAAAATACATAAACTATAATAAATTACTCAAGAAATGTATACAAAAAGCGCAAAAAATTCATAATACAAATTATATATCTAGGGCTAAAAATAAATGTAAGGCATCCTGGGACTTAATAAAATATAATTCCAATAATAATGAATTTCAAGAATCAAACATTAAGGAGATAGAAACTGAAACCGGACCACTAACAAACCCCACGGACATTGCCAATTATGTAAATGACTATTATATAAATTTGACGAACAACGATTTTGACACTAATACTAATAATTATGACATTGATCCTATAAATTCTAGTATGTTTTTAATGCCCACAAATGATGACGAAATACAAAAAATTATAAAATCACTCAGAGATACAAATTCAACAGGCTATGATCAAATACCTACAAAAATAATAAAATACATAGGCCCTATTATTACTCCGGTACTAGTACATCTAATAGACTTATCATTATTCACGGGAGAGTTTCCTGAGAAATTGAAAATGACTGTTATTAAACCAATATTTAAAAAAGGTAATAAAAAAATTGTTGATAATTACAGACCGATAGCCCTATTGCCTATTTTAGCGAAAATTTACGAAAAGGTCATGCATTTGCGATTAATAAATTTTATCGATAAATTCCAAATTTTAAAACATGAACAGCATGGATTCCAAAAAAAGAAATCGACAACCACTGCGGCATTTAACTTAATTAACCTAGTTACTAAGAATATTGACAAGAAAATACCGACAACTGTTTTATTTTTTGACATGTCAAAAGCCTTTGACTTTGTATCACACGAGCTGCTACTAAAAAAATGTGATAAATATGGAATACGCGGTAAGGCAAATGCGTGGTTAAATAGTTACCTTACAAACAGATCACAGTTTGTAGAAATTACTGCGGATAAACCAGATCAAAACGGTGAACTAAAATTTAAATCCAAATTAGGGTACAATTGCACTGGCGTTCCACAGGGCAGTATTTTAGGCCCCCCACTTTTTCTGATATATATCAATGACCTGGCAGAAGTAACTGAACATCCCTGCATACTCTTTGCAGACGATGTTTCCGTAATCATCCCTAAGACTAAGGATAACTATAATGAAGAAATAAATAATACCGTAAGCAAAGTAATAACTTGGATGGAAAAGAATAACCTTAAACCTAACCTAGATAAAACCAAATATGTACAATTTTGTAACAAAAACTGGAAAAAGATGGATTTAAATATTACTTACCAGGATAAGCAAATACAACAATCGGATAGTATGACTTTTCTTGGGATAGTTCTAGACGAGAGGTGTTCTTGGATTGGTCACATTGATATGATTTGTGAAAAACTCAGCAAGTCTGCTTATGTTCTGTGGCGTATATCTAACCTAATAAGTAGACAAGCCACATTACAGGCTTATCATGCATATGTTGGTTCAATACTGCGTTATGGTATACTGGTGTGGGGAAACTCGGTGCATCTCGGAAGAGCTTTCATCGCACAAAAGAGGTGTATACGTGCGATTTGTAATGTAGACCCACTTACATCCTGTAAACCACTATTTAAGAAACTTAGAATACTTACATTAACAGGTATTTATATTGAGGAAATATGTAAATTCACCAAATCTCACCCTGAGATGTTTGAAAAACTGGGAGATAAATGTAAGTTTAAGACTAGATATCCCAATAGATTGATTATTTCTGGAACGAAAACTGAACTATATGCACGGAGCTGCTATTCTATGTGTATTCAGATTTATAACAAGATTCCCAGCCAAATTAAAGAACTCCCAATGGCCCGCTTCAGAAGGACCTTACACAGATGGCTAATTGACAATCCGTTCTACGATATAAAGGAGTTTCTTGAGTTTAAATTTAAATAATATAATTTGACTTGATCTAAAAATCAATTGTATGAATTCAATTATACCAATTCAATTACATTAATTCAATAAATTCAATTACATCAATTTAATTCAATAAATTCAATTACATCAATTTAATTCAATAAATTCAATTATATCACTTTAAAATTTGCATGTCATTATATTATGATTGAGTATGTTGAGCTACTTATACAACTATTTTAAGAACCTTTTAACCATATTTATTTGCAAATAAATCTTTGACTTTGACTTTGACTTAGAAAGGATAATTATGACGAAAGAGAATTATGAAAGAAGAAGACGTGCTGCGGTGATCCCAAATAAATTGGGATAAGCGCAGGAGAATGCTTATGGTTGTGAGTTGTGAATTTCGTGGATCAGTGCTGCGACTTGTTTGACGCGTTCTACGATATCGTAGATTGAAACACACCTATTGTACCAATGTTTAGCGAGAGGCCGAGAGCTACCATATGAAGAGAGTCCATCAAAATATCTGAAAAGTGGCTATCGCTGACTACGTGTATTCTTGTTTTTTAACGCCAAAGTACAGCCACTATTTGCTTAGGTACCTCTGTATGGTATCTCTGGCTGGGTGAGAGCCGTGTGCATACTGCGGGTTGTTCAAAAGATAACGCGGCCTCGACATAAAGGGCCAAGAAGGAACATGGGTGATTTTTAGTCAGTAGAAGTTTGACACTCCCTACCGCTCCACCCAGAGCGGGAGAAGTCATTTGATGACTTATGTTAAGGTTTGTGGTTTCATATGGATTAGGCGTGTTGAAAATAGTTGAAAATGTTGTCTCACCTGTGCATACTGTATGGCACAATAGCCCGCTTCCATTCTAATGCAAATGCCGTAGTTCATGTTGACAATCTGCCTGGTACCAGTGACCAGGGACGCACTGAGGACTGTGTTGGCAGCGGTCCCGTAGTTAAAGCTGTTGATTCTTCCCGTTATTCCGGTGTAGTATTGAAGGCACCCGTTCGGTGCTGCAAATAATAGTTTAGGTAGTCTGTAACTGGAACTGGTGGCCGAGTGGAAGATAACATTTGTAAAGGGGTCAATAAAGAGATTTTTCACTCCTCTTGCTCAAAAAGAACGTCATAATAGCATACCAGAGCGGGCGTAAAATTGCATATATTGCCCTAGGGCTAAAAGTAAATCTAGTTACGACAACTTGTTCAGCCAGCTGGTGCGTGATTTAGTTTCAAGTAAAAAAAATGTTTTATTTTTAAAAATGGAACTAAACGCGTTGAATGCCGAACTCTTTGGTAGAATGTGTGCGTTGCATTGCAGAAGAAATAAAAAAATGGCATTGGCGCGGAATTGTATTATTAAATTGAATTGAATTTTTAATAAAATAAACTCATATTGAACATGGTTATTTTATTTTCTCGCAATCGTAGTGAAAAGTACAGTGTAACACACGGCGCTAAAATCCCAGTACCTATAACTCGGTTCCTATTAACTACCTCGCTAAAGCTCGGTAGTAAAACTACCTCTTAAAATGGGTCATTTTAAGCCCTTGTATTACAATGTACTATTTGTTTATAGGTAGGATGTATGGAAAAGAACATGTCTCAAACTCTCAAACAGGATTGCGTACTACCCAAATAAATAATAATGCATTTCGTCAATAGTAAATAGCAATTCGCTTGCATTTCGTAAATAGTAAATGTTTTAAAAAAAAAGTTTAATAGGAACCTAGTTAAATATCGTCTGTATCCGAATAACATAATTTTAAGTTGGTAATATGTTCGTATCGCGAATGATTTTGGTATTACGTTTGTATGGAGAATGTTCGTTCACCGGCCCCATAGGCTGTTATTTTGTTGGAAAACAATTTTATTACTTACCAATTCCAGGACAGTCACATCCAAGCTGGATCAGCTTAATGTTCCACCTTCTCGCGAAGGTTGTGGCCAAGGTCGCCGTGACTATGATAGTGATGGCTGTGTTCCCGTTGAAGTCCACGAAGATAGTCTGCCCAGTGAGGTCTCCGCAGAGCAAGGGGACGATGGTGTTCCCTCCTGTCACTGATATGGAGTCTGTAACGCAGTTCCCGTCTCCATCTGGTTGTGCTAGCACCAGGTCCAAAAAGTCTATGCGGAGCTAGAAGTATAGACAATATTAGGAAAAAATCCCGGGTTTTTTCGCTTAGTTTTGTGTAATCAAAACTCTCTGTTAGGTGGCCTGATTTTAGCTAATGCGACTTAAAAGGTTGATTATAGAGGGTATGGACAGGATCTCATGAAAAATTTATACATATTCTGAAAAACACTTATGTAGCAGAACCCTGTGGACTTATTTTTATAGGTATTGGAATTTGGATGCCACATAGATAGGTACCTTTAACAGTGTTAGTTCATTATGAGGTTACTAGGAAGCACGTAACGTAAAATAATTTAGAATAAGTACCTACTAGCTAGGTGATGTCCGCGACTTCGTTCCCGTGAAAATTTTGATGTTGGTAAGTAGGTATGGTACCTATGACTAAAAAAAATGTTTGGGGTGGACCACTCTTATCACTTAGGGGTATGAAAAAAAAATAGATTAGGTACGACCGATTCTCATACCTAATAATTACAAAATTTTATAAAAGTCGGTCAAGCCGGTTCCGAGGAGTACCTACCTACCTATGGCAACTAACACTGTTACATGAGAATTATATGTAAGTAGGTATATAGAAATAGAGATAGATAAACCATGATAAAGTTTATGATTAGGTATTGTTTTTTTATTTTTAAAACGTAGGATTTTCTCCTGTGTCGTGGGTGCGTTCACAAACATTTAAACTACATACACAAATACCCAGACCTGGAACAACTATCTGTAGGTCATAGAAATATTTGATTCGTGCGGGTATCGAACCCGCGACACGCAGCGCAGCAATCCATTGCTTGAGCCACTGCGCCAACCGTGCCGAATAGGGTATTTCAGCAAAAAAATCGTATCCAATATTTTTCGATTATCTAACAGACGGACTAATTAGATTTTTTTGGTGAAATACCTTATTCATTCCCAATGCAAAAAAAAACATTGAATGCAGGCTCACCTGGCAAACGTTGGCATTACAGCGGTTCACGATCATGGAGCAGGCAGGTCCACCGGCGTACGCGGCTGGATAACCGGGGCTTGTGAAATACGTGTTGTTCACGTTCGTTGTGGCACCACATGTTCGCGACACTGGAATGTAAGCAGTTATGACTAGCCCATGAATATTAATGTAATTTATGATAAAATCCATTTTTTTATTTTTATCTTCACCGGGTCAATGATTCTCCCTCGGACTCTGCCGCCTGAAATACGTTTATAGTGGCAGGTTGTTCAGGTGCAGGTCGAATTATACGAGGAGTAATAGGTATTGCAGCATTGTCTTGATGTGGCTCTGTGATCACATTTTATTTCACCGGAATACCCCTTCAGACTAAATTGCTCCTGCAGCCGGCCATTAACTTTTTAGTTGGATTAGAATTTTCCAGGTGGACCATGGCAGTTGGTGGCCCGCTGGGAGCTTTTCGGGAGGCTCATTATAGTCAGCTACAATTTTATTTGAGCCGCACTAGGGGTATCTCTTGGTGACTTGAGGAAACTGTACAGCTCTAGCATAACTAGGACTTACCGACGCAGCACCGGCCTCTCCTCGTGGCGCAGACCCCCGTGATGGTGCCGTTAAGATTGTTGCACTCCCGCCGCGCCAGACACGTGCCGTTCATTGAATTGGCGGTAGAACACTCCGTGTTCGCGAACCGGACGATGCTCACGAAGGGAAACACTGCAACAATAGAATTTTATTTATGGTAGGTAACTAATAGCCAAGGCCTTCATCTTGAGCGAGCTTAAATCTCAGCTTTCGGTATTCTAGTCTAGCTTTTCAAGTTTTCATAGATGTTACGTAATCAATAAAAGAACTAGCGAGCTCCTAAATTATTTGACGCAATGTGCCCTGCCTATTGCCACTTAGTCTGGCGATTCTTCGGGCTACGTCGGTAACCTTGGTTCTCATGCGGATGTCCTCATTTCTGATTCGATCACACAAGGAAACCTTCCTTCCTTTACTTTTTTTCTTTCTGAGGAGTCCCATTGTGAGCGACCACGTTTCAGTCCCGTATGTAATCACTGGCAACACACACTGGTCATAGACTTTCGTCTTGAGACACTGTGGATAGTTGGACGAGAGGATACCGCATCAGGGCTTTCAGAACAACCAACAACTTCCATACTACTGTAAACTACTGACGTCAGAGCTGGACTATAAAAAAATTCAAATCTCAAACCATTCTCAAACTTTCTTTTCTTCTTCGTCTTTCAAAACATTTTGTAGATAACCGCTGACTGCTCGCGAATTTTCATTTCAGGGGACAGTGTTACTATTTTAATAAAAGATATCGCGTTCCAGCCTCAGGATTACCTAGCGATACTGGCCTAGCATGGCCCATACTGGCCCCAACATCGACCGTCCAAAATTCAAGTATTATTGGAGTTCTAGCTTCTAGCAGGAGTACCACGATAACCACGAGGATCACGATAAAAACTAGGGGTGTCTTGGACAAAGAGGCACGTAACTTTAACTTTCAAGTTAATTAAAACGAAAGTGGAAGGCACGTTTATGCCCGATGGTATCGGCCGCCAAATGGTGGTCGTCAAACCATGTCAAAGGCTCTTGATCGGCGGCGGCGACCTCTCGCGTCCGGCCCTGGTGCAAGTCATGGCCCGGGGCGAGGAGGAATGGGACGCCTGCGCCTTCTTCTGCGAAGCAGTGATGCTAGCGAAGCAGGTGGCGGAACGTGAGAAGGAGAGAACCTCTCGTCCCAGCCGCCGCGGCAGGCGCTCCGGGCGTCGGGAGACGGCGGGCACGTGATAGCTTCCGGCCACCGCAGACGCGGGCCTGTGGACGGTGAGTAATGGGGTAGCTCGCCGTCCGGCCGTCTTATGACGGCAACAGACCGTGTCGACGGCGCGTTCGTGTTCCACGCGCGCCTAAAAAGAGATGTCAGCAAGGAGGGGCTCGCAAGGGCCGACGCCCGTCGGGGCTGCGGTCTATCGAAAGAGATAACGTGGCCCGAGACCCCGAGTGGCCTCGGCACAAGGGCGAAGATGGAACATGGGTGGTTTTTAGTCAGTAAGTCAGTTAAGTCTGACACTCTACACTAAATATCGTTAAAAATCTGTAGATGTCAAATTGCAGACTGCAGGCACTGGGCCTGCAGTCTCTACATTAATAACGACGCTACGATTGCTACGAATGACGAAAAATCGTAAAATTTGTTTAATAGACTTTCAGCTTTATTTCAAAAGCATAACGTTGAAAATCTATTAAAGAAATTTTACGACTTAGCGACAGGGTTTTATCGTTATTTAGTGTTGAGACTGCAGACCCTGGGCGCGTTGGTTTAAAGAAAATATGACACTGATCTAGCGGCAGAACAATTTCTCAGAGGCTCATTTTTAGCCTCCAAAATATTTTTTAGTTTTAGTAGTTTTTACGTACTTACCTTACCTTATCGAGCACCCGACCTGTCGGGAAATCTAACGATTTGCCCTATGGCCAGTCCGGGCCTATTTACGATGAATCTGACGAGTTCGGAACACGACGAATACGGAACAAATCTTTAAATTTTATCTGTACAAGTCAAATATAAATATTACATAGGACAGTTACATTTAAATACTTTAAAGTTGCAAAGCTACTTTAATTATGTTCCGAATGTGGGAGAATTTTTCACTAGCTCAATTTATAGTTTGTAAGTCGGAGTCCGACAGTGAGGGGAGTGCGACAGGGTGACACCATTTCACCAAAACTTTTTACAGCAGACCTTGAAGAAATTATGAAATGCCTAAATTGGGACAGTTGTGGTGTTAACATACATGGTGCTTACCTGACGCATTTAAGATTTGCAGACGACCTCCTTCTTTTCGCTGAAAACTTCAAGGATCTTCAGAATATGCTTCAAGACCTATACGATGCTTCTTTCAAAGTGGACTTAGGATGAATATGACCAAGACGAATATTATGGCAAATATCAACAGCTGTTTGAACAGCTGTTGATTCTTCTGTCAAAGTTGGAAATGAAGAGTAGGAGATAGTTGACCACGTTGACCAGTAGGTATGTCTATCTCGGCCATATTCTTTCCTTTGGCAAAGAACACCAACAAAAGGAGATATCCCGAAGAATACAGCTTGGCAAGTATGGCCGGACCTAGGTGGGCCGCGTTTAGCAAATTAGACGACATTTGGAAATCGCGTTACGGAACTCAAATGGAGTTGGGCAGGACACCTAGCAAGGCGCAGTGATGACAGGTGGACTAAGGCTATCACCGAATGGCGTCCAAGAACTGGAAAAAGAAGTGTGGGTCGTCCAGCGGCAAGATGGGCAGACGACCTAAACCTGGATGAGGCTGGCACAGGACCGTGGAGAAAGGCACAAGAAAAGGGAGGCCTATACCCAGCAGTGGGTGAATTCAGGCTGTGGCTGATGATGATGAAGTCGGAGTCCGAGGATCCCCTAAGCTTGGGGGCCCGGGGGCACTGCCCCGCCTAGCCCCAAGGTAGCTACGCCACTGTGGGTTATTAGATGATTTTCCACCCATCAAAAAAAGGCCCTTGATGAGGTGGTTTAAGAACTCTGACAGTAGGATGAGTGGGGTCGTTAGGAGCCCAACCGCCCTTATACAGTAAATCTACATCTGGATTTACAAATACCTAAATATAATTTTATCTAGGTCAACTTATTAATTCTTGCTACGGGTCCGGCTGGAATTTTCTTTACACCTGAACTCTCGCACTGCAGTACGGAATTTGGCTGAAGGTACTTTACCTATTGTTGCCTATACAGATACCTACTATAGGTAGTGTACTTAAGCATCCCAAGACACCTAATTGACATAATGTCAACATTTACTGTATTAAAAACCCGGCACACTATTCCCAAACCTTACCTGCCACTGCAATTCCTGAAATCCAGAATCAACGAAATATACCCTATTCTTCATCACGCTATCATACAACAACAGCACGGGTTCGTTAAAAAGCGATCAACGACCACCAACTTATTGGCATTTTCCAGTGATCCGTTTGACAAGATGGATAATCGTATACAAGTTGATGCGGTCTACACGGACTTTCAGAAGGCTTTCGACAAGGTGGATCATGAACTACTGCTGAGCCGAATAGCCTTCAATGGCATTCGAGGTAACTTGTTGCGATGGTTTATCTCTTATATCACTAATCGCCGTCAACGGGTTGTAATCAACGGTTACCACTCTGATGCTGTTCAGGTTACCTCTGGTGTTCCTCAAGGCTCTATTCTCGGTCCTCTTTTATTCATTATCTTCATAAATAACATTGGTAACTGTTTTCGCAACTCAACATTTTTGTTATACGCCGATGACCTTAAGGTATACAGACCGATTCGAAATATCCAGGATTGCTATCTCCTCCAAGAGGACTTGGACAGACTGACGGAATATTGTTACTCAAGTAAGCTTTTTCTAAGCATTCCCTGTAACTATATAAATTTTACTAAAAATAAAAACATTATTAGATTTGTTTACTGCATAAGTGGCATTGCATTAAATAACGCAAACTCGGTACGTGACGTGATCTGGGCATATTGCTTGATTCTAAACTCTGCTTGGATTTACATGTCGATCAATAATTAATAAAGCATACAAGATGTATGAATTTATAATGAGATCAACTCATGATTTTAAACGGACCTCTTCGTACCACCTGCCTATATAAAACTCTTGTCCGGTCACAGCTTGAATACGCTGTCCCCATCTGGAACCCGTATTATAAAAAATATATTGATATGTTAGAGAATGTACAACGCAGGTTCCTTCGTGCAATGCATTATAGGTGTTACAGCCTAGAGCGTATGGCTTTGACTGTATAGACCTGAACAATGTACTGTGTTATGCAGTCCCCAGAACTGTTCATAGACGGCTGGTGCGTGCAGGTTCTCTATTTGCAATAGGTAGGTACCTGCCTGCCGATGTAACACCGGCGAACGTTCGCCAATTCGGCGAATGGCAGCGTCTTACAATAAAGAACTCGAACACATAGACATATTTATTTATTTATTTTATTTATATATACTTTATTGTACACCACAAAAATACATAACAAAAGAAAACATAATATACCTACACTACAAAACATACAATGGGCGGCCTTATCGCTTTCCGCGATCTCTTCCAGGCAACCTTAGGATGGACAGTGATTTATTACGATATAAAATGGGGCTGTTGTTGGTGCAAATAGTAAATACCAACTTACACAATATTAAACTAAGATAGATACATACATATCCTAAATAATAGATCAGATACATAAATACATACATACTAAATATTTAAGCAACGAAAATTAATGAAGACTAAAGATGTTTAATTTAACAGTTATGAGAACAAGATCACAACGACAAGTTATGTTCCTTTACGAGCCTTTTAAACATAGGTAACGACTGTGCGCGTTTAATTTGAACGGGCAATGCATTCCACAAACGAGTGGCCTGGACAGTAAAGGATTTGTCGAGGAAAGTTGTGGAATGCATAGGCATTTTGAGCTTCAAGTTATCAGATGACCTTAAAAATTTCGCGTGGGAGTCGCAAAGAAACTGGAATCGTTTCTTGAGATAAAGAGGGGTGGAAGGGGAAAAGAGCACATTATACAAAAGGGAAAGGATATGAGCATTCCGGCGAAGGCGAATTGGTAACCACTTGAGCTTGACACGATATTCAGAAACATGGTCATATTTGCGCAAACCGAATATGAACCTTATACACACATTTTGAAGCCGCTCAAGTTTATCGAGTTGGTCTTGTGTAAGGTCAAGATAGCTGGCGTCAGCATAGTCAAGGATGGGAAGAAGAAGCGATTGTGCAAGCGCAATCTTGGTGGCAGTCGGTAGAAAATTACGCAATCTCTTCAAAGATGCAGCAGATGCAAATAGCCTGCGGCTAACTTCCTGTAGCTGGGCAGTCCAAGAGAAGTTCTTATCTATGAAAATCCCCAAGTTTTTAACTTTTTCACTGAAAGGAACAACTGCGTTGTCAAAAGAAACTTGGGGGAGAGTCGTCCAGTCGATCCTTGAGACCGTCCTAGAACTGCCTACCACCACAACCTGCGTCTTTATGGGGTTGACCACAAGTCCATACCTCTTGCTCCACTCGCATATACGGGCCAGATCACTATTAACCGTTAGGATAGCCTCAGACAGATTTCCAAGAGGAGCTCGCGAGTAAATTTGTAAATCATCTGCATAAAGATGGTAGGAAGAAGTTAGTTCGTTGGAGATTGAGTTAATAAAAACTGCTAACTGCTGTATTTACATGCTCCATACACAGATTTCGAAACTTGTTGTACGAGACGCTTAAGTCATTTGATTGATTAATTAATATTATTATTTGTATCCATATAATCTAGCATAAACATAATTTAGTACGCATAGTTATTTATTTTTCCTTTTTGTATTTTTATGTTTTAACTGTCTTGCATGAACAGCTTCTTTCCTGGCAATTTAAGTTTTTAGTCATTAATGGTAAACTGTGAACAGCGCTGTGGGCTACATTATTATTTAAGTTATTTGTTCACATGTTGTAATATTCCATAATGTAGCTGTTTGTTGTTCCTATTTGATAAAAAAAAAACAGTGGTGACAACCGGAAATGGGCTGAGACAATGAAACTCGACAAAATTCCAAGCGAAATAGTAGGAAAACAACTGCTGTATGCAATTGAATGTTTCGATACTTAAGTTTAATTAAGTGTATTGCGAAGCTGTCTTTAAAAAATATGAAATATTGCCGGTGCATACCAGAATTCGCGTAGCGTTGAAACAATTAGAGGTGAAAAAATTAACCACAAAAAAAAAATTGAGGATAAAATAAAATGCAAATTGGACACTTACATATCTTGCCCTTCCTTCCTCCGACATCAGTCACGTTGTTGCTTTCTGGCTGGTCGTATTCATCAAAGCCGTCGTTTTCATCGAATCCATCAAACTCGTCTTGGTCGAATCTGTTGATGCTGGTCGCTGCAGCAGCTACCACTAACGCGGAAATAACTACCCACCACTTTCTGGAGCCCATGTTTCCTAAGTTGCTGGTCTTCGTGACGAGCTTACCACCGTAACTGACTAAAACAACCTCTCGGTCATGAAATGTGGGTATCCGTCTCACTAGATCCCAATAGTGGAATGGTCACGAAATGCGAGTAGACATGTCAATCATGTATAGTTAAAGTGGGTGATAACGGTTGTCTGTTTGTGCAAAGTGTTAGAGATGTTACCGTTTTCTGTTTAGCGCCTGCTGACAGCCTATGTGTTAAAATGACGCTGTGAGTGGAAGAATTAGAACGATTTAGGTAAAAGTTTTCCTAGAGGCGGTAGGCTACTTATGTGTATCGTGACCTTTTTGTGCATAGTGACACAGTTTAAGGTCAACAATCATTAACTGGATCTTTATTATGATGACTAAACAATTGAAAACATCCTGGTTATGGCTGGCAGATTATAGGTAACTGTCAATATTAAAGTTGGTGAAAATATTCAATGAGCGTTTACTTAAATGATATTGCCATCTCCATTAGTCAACTAAACGGCATTTGCACCGGCATTCACAAAAATAACATTAAGTACCTACATAAATTCAGGCCCTTTTCCCATGGGGGTAGGCAGAAACCACAGAACGCCATTTGCTACGATCCTTAGATAAAAAAAAAACATTTTAGGATAATGTGCCGCAAACCATTAATTTAATTTAAACTTATTTTATAAATTAGCAAGACTGTCACTCGTTTTCTTGGGTTATTTAAACAGGCATTGTAACATTTTCCTAGACAATCCAGTAAATCCATCTGGCTTTGTGTTTGTCGGCACAAACACAAAACCAGATGGCTCGTATTTCTATAATATGCAAATGCAAATGCATCAGGAAAGTAATTACTTGTCGCAGTTTCATTCGTTTGGGTTATTTTTTTATTTTACCGCATTCATGTGATTCACACTTTCGTTTGTCGGCCGGACGTGATGATTAATTTACCTACCTACCTACATCTAGATGCTAATCTTTTGCATGTAGGTAAGTAAGTAGGTACCTACTACTTACAATGAAATTCTACAATCAGGATATATTCCAGAGCAGTGGGAAACATCACACATAATTCTAATAAAAAAGGCCTAGGGAATTACCGACCAATAAGCCTCATAAAGAATAAGGTATTCTCAAAGATTATCTTGGATCGAATAAGTATAACACTAGACGAAAACTAACCAATGGAACAGGCCGAACAGGCTGGTTTCAGGAAGAATTTCGCTACTATAGACCATATACACAACGTTAAACAGATAGTGGAAAAGTATAATAAATATAACAAACCTTTGTATACGACCTTCATAGACTACACCAAAGCCTTCGAAGTATCAGCCATGAAGCGATGTGGGACAGTCTTAGTAATCAAGGAATGGGTGGGTTCTAACATACATAAAGATGATCAAAAGCATATGTATATACCCCAACAGCAAGGCAAGAATCAAACTGGAATCACTGGGTGAGACATTTAATATCGAAAGAGGTGTTCGACAAGGGGACCCATTATCCCCCAGTACTAGAAAATGTATTTAGAAAGCTAAACTGGGACTGTTATGGCTTATGCTTAGATGGTATGGGCTACACTAGGAGGTAATCGAAAAAATTGAGCAAAATTGTCACAGATTGGTATCCCAGAGATGACAAAAAGAGAAGAGGAAGACAACACAGACGATGGGAAGATAGAGCTTAAGCTAACAACGGGTCCCAATTGGAGAAGGGTCGCTAGAGACAGAAACCAGTGGAAAATGTTAAAGGAGGCGTTTGCCCAAAGGCACACTGAGCTTAAATCAATTAACTGATACTCTAAACTTAAATCAATTAACTGATAAGCTCAGGATAAGAGACTTGGAACGCGATCGCCAAGAATGCTGTGCTCCGTTCCTTGCTGGCAAACCTCAAGTTTGAACCGCTATTGAGTTTCCACAGTTGTTCTACATACGCCAGGGTAGGGTAGGTACTAGGTAGAGTCGACAATACAATTTTTAGGAAATATACAAGCGAACGACACAGTACAACAAACCAAACAGAAAAAGCTTAGCCAAATTGACGGAATTTGTCCAAAAAGGGAACAAACCAATTTGTCGAAGTATAAAATCATAATGGTACTTATTTGTACTTTTAAACGTAACACATTTCAAACTTCAAAAAGTTTGTAAATATCAGAACATTATGTTGTATTTTTTTTATACTTAATATAAATCTGTCATTATAGGTACCAATAATAAGTTCAAACCTTCTTTTATAGGCATTATTTTTTTCAATTCGCAGTATTCTCTGAATACTTATTTAACTTGAATAGAAGCGCAAAACATTGATGAATCAGTTTTGTTTGGTACAATAATTTAGCATTTGAGACAACTTTGAAATGACATATCTATTTACTACTGTTTGCATAATGTTCATGTTTTAGAATAATGTACAACGCTTACCCCCAAGTCTGAAAAAAAAATATTATTCGAAATTTCGACTCCTTGACCAAAAATAATTTAGTGACCCTAACTTCTAGGAATTGATCACTGTGCGCCGTATGGTTGACACATAATTATATCAGTACCTAGGTACCTTTGTAAACATAGATATTTTCAACTGCACACTAAGTAGGTAAATTTAAAAACCTAATTCGCCATTCCCTACTAAATATAACTTACCTAATATTGTTTAAGTAATTATGTTATCTTTAATTTTAAACAAATTATTTTTTCTGTTTTCTAATAGGGTCGTTTCGCCGGTTTCGCGACCACCTTCAGTAGGCGACCATTTGACGTACTAAGTTTCTTTAAAACAAGATAATAGTATTTGTAGAGGTAACATAAATAAATAAAAAATCTAACGTGCTTTATAAATAATTATGAAATAAGAATTTACACAGTTTGAAACAAATGGGCTAACCCAGAACCGAAAAAATATTGCTAAAGGCGCGTTTTGATTCAGTGGTGAGAAAACGTACCGCAAGTTAGAAAAAAATAGCACGGCGCGCGGCGCTCAAAGGTAAGTTTTTGGTTTTATTACTTATTTCATGTTTTACACACAAGTTAGATACGTTCCAGTCGGGCCTGAGCGGTTAAATTGTACAACCGATAAGTTTTCGTTATTATTTAGTTGTATTTTGCTATTTTTTAAGTTATTATTAAGATAAAATCAAGTGGTCGGTAACCGAAATGCTTATTTATCAAGAACGTTATATAGCGACCATATGGTCGCAAACCGAAGAGAATCGCATTTTTTATTTTTTTTCATTAACCCTATTCTTGGCAAAAAAATAAAATAAATATTTTCGAATAATTTTCAAATATGATGTTAATTATGAACCTAGGATCTAGGGAAAAATATATGAAAAAATCACACATGACCAGATAATGAGATTCTATATGTATCTTTGAGGATACATTGCCAGCTTAGTAGAGAACTTTGACCATATGTGTAAGTATCTTTGAGGATACGTTGCCAGGTTTGAGGGAATAAAATACACAAAATTATCTTAATCAATATATGTATAAAATTTGCATATAGTAACAATTATAGTTAAAAACCAAAATTAACTTAAAGATTATTTAAATCAAAAAAAAAAATATAAGTTACCGAAACATTTGAGGTGCATATAAGCTAAAATAATTACTTATCAGTGTGGAATTTCACAAAATAATTTCTTTCTGGCCTGAAAGTCCTGAAACACAAGCGTAACGAACACTTGGCACGTACCGTAGTTTGGCCCTTGACACAAACCTTATTATATTGCCCTTTCACACCAAACATTGAAAAATGGCCGACCTGATCGTACCTTACATCCGGTGGAGGTCGTGGTGCTACAGGTGCCTGTAATATTTGCGACAGTGTTGGTCCTGAAACTTCACAGTTGTCGACCTTATCTCCCCGGCCTTTTTTCAGGAAGCTCTGTGCTACTTGATACTGATACTGGTAGCCTGTATGCCACTGCTGGGCAAAGGCCTCTCCCCAGGACTTCAGTTGTTTCGATCTAAGGCTAATGTGGATCCCGTGGTTGTTGGTGTCGTCCAGATCGTCTCGCCATCTTCTATGAGATCTGCCGCGACTCCTTCTGACTGTCAGGGTTCCAGATTGTGGCTATTTTGACCCACAGCTCATTTGGAATGCGGCAGACTTGCCCAGTCTTGTCCCACATAAGCTTAGCGGATTTATGAGCAACGTCAGTCATTGTGCTTTGTTGTGTTGCATACACGGTCAGTTAGTTTTGATTGCTCGGTAATGTAATCAAAAATGTCGTCTGTAAAAAAGTTTGTAAAATACTTGTAAGGAGTTTTGGCTATCTGGGCGATATGATTGAATTTATTCTTAGCCCACTGAAAAATACGTCAGGTTCTGACTAATCTTGCAGTCCTTCCGGATGTTGTGGGTCTTCTTGGTCGGCTGTTAGAGGCAATTAATGGAGATGGTGGCAAAGATAGTTGTGAAGGAGAGCCATTTTGCGCCAATGTAAATGGTAGTCGAGCTGGATACGGCTGAGGTTAATGCAGCATAGGCGAAGGCAGCAAAGACTGGCTGAGTAACAGCGTCTTGTACGTGGTTTTGGTGCTAGAGCACAAATTCTTTTTGCTCTGGTATAAAATGGTTGCATCTCTGCCTGAAAAAAATATTCCACTCGCACACTTATGCCAAGCATATAATTTCCTTTCCCTAAAACACAGTTACAAAAATAATATAAATGATGTCCCTCACTTGGCAATGTATCCTATAAGATACACTAAACTTGTACAAAGAATCTTAGTACACCTAGCAACGTATCCTGTAGGATACATTCACTTTATTTGTTAGTTTGCGAAGCCAAGCGTAATTATATCTCCTGCTTAATTTATTTCCAGCAAAAGTAAAAACATATGAAATAGTATAACACCAATTTCTCACGCAATTTTAAAAGAATATTTTTTTTAATTAATAATTTCTTACCTTCTTCCGCGGAGTTGCACTCAACCGTTCACCATTTTGATAAATTTTGAAAAAGCAGTTGACGTAAACTGTCATTGTGTCACATGTGTCCTTTCAGAAACGTATACTTTAAAAAGAAATAAGTAAACTTTCCGTTTTACATAAATTATAAAAGAGCTATGTTTTTTTTTCTAATGATGTGTCTTACAAGATACGTTGTCAAGAAAAGGGTTAAGACCCTATTGCTTCGTACAGGACTGTTACAATTTTGAATCTAACATTTTAGAAGCTTTTCTTTGTAGTTCTTTGGTAAACGACCACCACTTTCTTTGAAATTACTATAAAAACGGGATGCTAAACAGGTGGTCGTAAACCAAAATAATCGAAATAAAGACATTGGTTTCCGACCACCATAATTTAGTATGAGAGAAATAACGGCGGATTTTTTTTTTTTAATTTTTGATAAAAACAAAATTAAATTATTTTACTTATATTACTTTTTTTAGATGGAGCTCCCATGTAATTCAAAGTCAACGAAAAAAAAGAAAAATACATTTCGGTAAACTGAAGAAGCGCTGAAAAAAGCTCTTGAATATATCCGAAAAGAAGGGAAGGGACCATTTATATGAATAATATAATAATTAATACATTTTTAAAGCGATTATAATTGTTTTAATAGCATTTTTTCATATTAAAATAGTGGTCGCAAACCAACTCACTGGTGGTCGCTAACTGATAAAAGTGGTCGTTAACCGACGTTTTCGCTATATTTTCACTTTTTCAGCATTTTATAAATATTTTTGTATGAATGTAGGTACTTTATTTTATGTTTTTGTATCCAAACTAGAAACTATTTTGCGTGTAGACAACATTTTTTTTTCTTCATCTTATGTGGGCAACTCAGCTAACTGGTCGCTAACCGGCGAAACGACCCTAGTCGTTATTTTATCATTTAAAAGTTAATTGACACACGTACTGCTATCAATATTCCTAGCGATTAGTTCTCTTATTACCCAAAATTCTACGCCTACTTGTGAAAAGCGTTGTGTGTGGGTTACTTTATGACCAAATTGTTATAAGTAAGTATGTTAAATTAGTTGTAGGTAAGTCCTTATTTTGTAACTGTTTGCTGTTCATATTACTTAATAAAAATAAAATAAAATATATATGTAGGTAGGTACCTACTTTGAGCACATACTTTCTCTTTGTTGATTTGACATTAAGGGCGCCTTCAAATACGCCGCGCGGTGGCAGCGTGGCTGCAGCCGCGCTGTTTTGTCAATCCATATAAATAAAGCACGCGCGACTGCAGCGCTACATCCGCGCTGCGGGTGTGCGGTTTTAAATCCGCGATTTTTATATGGATTAACAAAGCAGCGCGGCGGCAGCGCTGCCACCGCGCGGCTCTTTGCGGCTAATTTGAAGGTGCCCTAATTTGTATTTGCACGGATTGTAAAACCAGGTAAGTAGGTCAGGTGGGCTACAGTGAGCCAGTGGTACACAGAGGATCGGTATTATTATATTCAAAACTAGTAGTTACCGGATCATGGAACCGACACGTAGCAACGTGTTTCGTTACGTCTCCCTCACTCCCCAGTTGAGGGCGAGCGCCCGTTGTAAGCGGTCGTGTGGTGCGACGATTTGTGTTTTCCCGCGCGAAAAGTAAAAAATAGGTAAGTTTTGCTTTTCTTCTTCAAAGTCGTGTTTTCTGAGCTTTTCGTACCGAATTTTATATACATGTAAAGTCACTATCTAGTAATAATATGGTTATAATGTTTTAAACATATTCCTTGATCAATTGCCTTTTTTCAACATCAAATGTCAAATAACGTACGTGGTACACAGTGACTCAGTATTGCAGGGTACACAGTGAACCGTGGTTCAGTGTGTAATATAATATAACATAATAGATCTCAATTAATAAAAACCACATTGATTGTATTTTTTTAGAATATTATATTTTATGTTACTGTTCTACAGAAATTTAAAGGTTTTGTATAACAACTTAACAATTATTTCTAAATAAATGTGCTGTGTATGTTATCCTGATTAAGTTATAATTCTATTTTTTGTTTTTTCTTGACATTCTAAGCAATAAACCTTCTTGAATGAATGAAAAAACTTTGTTTTAATGACGCATTTTTGATTGATGACCGATTTACCCGAATTAGTCCAGTTAAAATATAACTTATCTTCATTTTATTCTGATATGGTTCACTGTGAACTTCATCATGGATCAGTGTGTACCAAAGAGTGTACACAGTGAACCAATTCCCATTTTTTTAAAAACACTTGATAATGTCTAACCTATCAGTTTTTGAGCTTAATTTTGTAAAGAAACCTTATGTCTATTAGACACTAAATGGTATGTATGAAAAAAGAAAACGAAAACTTTTAATTTGAGTACATGCCACAACTTTGAATTTTTTGTGGTTCACTGTTGCCCACCTGACCCTACTTATTGAATTAAACAAAAACATCCTGATCCATTTATTTTTTATTTAGAGAAGTAGTTATTACATTAGTAGAAAAGCTGTGATAGTATACCTAGTAGATAATAATTTATTGTTTATATACCTAAACCTGAGTATATAGCATATATAATAGTATTTTATTTATATGGATTGACAAAACAGCGCGGCGGCAGCGCTGCAGCCGCGCTGCCACCGCGCGGCTCTTTGCGGCTAATTTGAAGGCGCCCTAATTTGTATTTGCACGGATTGTAAAACCAGGTAAGTACTTATTGAATTAAACAAAAACATCCTGATCCATTTATTTTTTATTTAGAGAAGTAGTTATTACATTAGTAGAAAAGCTGTGATAGTATACCTAGTAGATAATAATTTATTGTTTATATACCTAAACCTGAGTATATAGCATATATAATAGTAGTTTAAATAATAGAATATTCGACAGCACCGCTTTGTTTTGAACAAAATCGGTAAGTTGTATCACAATTAGGTAGGTACCTACATACAAACAATATCATGGGACTTAATTTATAAAACTACGACTTAAAATACAGTAAGTACCTACCTACTGATAATTACAAAATGTAAACTTTTTAAATTCGTTAGAAGTAGGTAGGTACTCGTTAGCATTAAAAAACAACCAAACAAACTCGACAGGACCTAGGTACCTACATAGTTCCTGTAGGTACCTAGCAATCAAGAATAAACAAACATAAATCGTTTGAGTAAAAATACATTGTGTTATAGATAAATCATATTTGTATCTCATGAATAGTCATGATTAAGCTAAGATAGGATACCTATAACAAATATATTATACCTTTAAGTCACAATAGTAGGTATAGCGTAGGTATACGCTAAAAATAAACGCCATACTTTTCAAAACGAAAAGTAGTTTAGGAAATACCAAATATGCATAAGTATATAAATGTAATTAAATGTATAGGGACAGCTGACTTTCTACCCATTTTAAGGATCGTCCTGCCGAAAGCCTCAAATAATAGTGACTGACAAGAAGCGTTAACTTATGCAATTCTTGATGGTGTTTGCCACAGCGGCATTAAACATACCAAAATATTGATGGGGCAGCAAAAGAATATTTTACAGTCTTGTAATATTTGTATAGAGTTAAACTAACTAAGGTGAACCACTCTAAGAACATTCTGCTTTGCTCAAATAGGGGATCGGACAAAAAAAAACTAATTAGTCCGTCAGATAGATTTCCAAAAATTATTGGACACGTATTTTTTCTTTTTTCACGTAAACTTAAAATGAAGACGATACAGTGCTTCAAAAACTCGTGTGACGTCATATGATAGTACATTTTGACGACACAAGTGAAGTTTCAAGCCCCACTCCAAGATCTTTGACGCGTTTTATCTTCGTCATTTTTTATTGATTTGATAAAACAAAGAACACGTATTCAATATTTTTCGATAATCTAACTTACGGACTAAACAGAATCATATTATTTTGACCCTGTCCGATCCCCTATTTAGGGAATGTGCTAAGTGAACCTTGCAGTCCGTTGATATCTATTAAATAAGATTGCGTCCTCTCACAAATACACGCTAAGCTCAAAATAATTTAACATTTCAATGGACACACAGGCATCAATTTCAGAAATATAGGTAACAATTCAAAGTGAATCTAATGAAATTGACGGTTGGATTGTAATTTGCCCATCTTGATTACAACAGCATCTAAGTAATAACAGAACCATTGGTAGAATTCGGTATACAATTCACTTTACTAAAAAAAATGAACTACCTACATTGATGTATTATAATACATCAATGACTACCTACTAATCTTTTTGTGCTACACCGTCAAAGGTAGCTTTAATGCCACTTAGTCATAGACCGTCAAGAACTATGTAAATAAAATACTTATATAATTAAGTATAATAAATGCGTCTCTTTTGTAAATAAAAATTGTCATAAATGGCGATTCTTAACAATTTCCAATTAATCTCATTGATTGTAACATAATAAAATAAAAGTATCCTTTAATGAATGGAACGAAGAATGATCTCGTAACGAGCTCGTAACCTTAAAAATAAACCTATTCAATAATATTATGTATTAATTAGGTACTAATACAGTAAAAACTACAATTTTACCTTAATCTTACTTACCCCAGTACGAAATCTACGAGGTTGGTTGAGAAGTTGAAATAAAAAATAATTATCACCTATTTTATTTCTGTGGTATCCACTTATCCTCGTCGTAAGGCCCAAGCTAAATTTGGCAAGATGAGCTAAACACCCAATGTGCAGTACAATGAACAATATTGCCTCCCTAACATGGTTCCGGCACAAGCATATATATTTTTTTAAGCTATTGCATAGCTTCTATCGCGGGCCTTGAGCGTGGAGAGCGAATCCAGAAATTCCCTAACGAAGATATTCAAGATTCAGTATTCAACCAGGTTGCTATGGTTACGGAAAATAACAAGGTTGTCAACTGAGGTTGTCAAATTAAATAATTAATTATTTACTGTTGATAAAAAATGCTATGCAATAGCTTTACCGCGGCAGTCTCCGAGTGCCACATTTAGTTTTTTTTTTAAATAGCCTGTACTGTCCCACTGCTGGGCAAAGGCCTCCCCCAATTCCTTCAGTGCTCTTTTCCTGAGCCACCTCGAACCAGCCCTCATGGTGTGCGTCCAGATCGTCTCGCCACCTCTTTCTGGGCCGGCCTCGGCGGCGCGGCGCCGTCCGTCTTCCGGCAACCATCGTGTTGCGGCTTTTGCCCAGCGGTCATCGTGCATGCGGCTGACGTGACCCGCCCAATCCCATTTTAGCCTAGCAGCCTTCTTGCCAACATCCACTATGCCCGTTTTGGAGCGCAGCGTAGTGTTTCGAATTCGGTCTTGTCTTTTGACACCCAAAATGCTACGTTCCATTGTCCTTTGGCATACTCCAAGGCGGAATTTCTGATTCTCGGTGAGAGACCACGTCTGAGCACCGTAGGTTAGGACAGGCAGAATGCACATGTCGATGAGTTTGCGCTTCAGGGAAATCGGAACATCTCCCTTGATTAGCGTCTTCATGGACCAGTAGCTTTTCCAGGCGTTTTCGACTCTGCGATCGATTTCTCTTTCTTGCCTGTTTTCGAAAGATACTAACTGGACCAAGTAGATATACTCATCGACATAATGTATTTCCTGCCCATCTACCTCGACCCTACGCTTTGTGCTGTTTGTCATCACCTTGGTTTTTGACCGATTTATAGTTAGTCCCATCCTAGAGCTGGCCGTACTCAGTTCTTGGAGCATTGTCTGTAGTTCCAGGGCTGTGGGGGCAAAAAGGACTATGTCGTCGGCAAATCGGAGGTTAAATTACCTAGTATTTTTTTAGGAAAAACGTCACCAAGTTTTTTTTATAAATAAAAGAGTAGTTTTAACCCATGAATTTTTCAACATGTTCTGGACTGTCACCACTTCCGTGTCAAACAGATTCCGAAAACTCTGGACGATACTCTGGGACCCCAATATCTTCATCTATATAAAGGCAAGAAATCTTCAGTATAAAAAAATCTTAGTTACGTATTAATTCATTAACGACCAAAGCGCAACACAATGAACATAACTTTACGACGAAGTAAAAAAATAAAAATTATTGTTATCGAACTAAATCAAAAACTAATCCAGATTTTCGGGACAAAATAAGCTAAGATTTCATGAATAAATTATGATTTTTACTCACGTGTTTCCTAAATCGGCCGTAAATTGGCAAAAATTACGGATTTTGACAGATTCCTCATGAATTTCTCCCAAAATGTCAGCTGTGAAAATTCCTCCCCAAGTAACAATTAAAACCAATCACACCATTCACGCCAAATAACGGCTAGCGCGAAAATATGAAAGCAACATACATTTAAACGAAATGTACATTGAAATGTACATTGGGTGTATAGGAAATTTTGTTTTTAGGTCTGGGCCGGAATAATATTATGTTGTTTTGTTTGACATGGTTTTTGGGACTTACGTGGTAAATCAATATTTACGTTATTATTATAATATACTAGCTGACCCGGCGAACTTTGTTCCGCCTCCGCCGAGGGCCCGAGGCAAAAAAAATATATTTATAAAAAGTATCCTACGTCCTTCTCCTGGTACTTACCTACCTCCCTACCAATTTTCAGCTAAATCCGTCCAGCCGTTCTTAAGTTATAAATAGTGTAACTAACACGAATTTCTTTTATATAAATAGATTAGTGCTGAAGAAGAATATAATATGTTGCGCCGACCCCAAATAAATTGGGACAAGGGCAGGAGAATGATGATGATAAAATATATTAGTGTTCTTATATTAAATATTACTTATTAATATGAAATGTTATATAAAATCACATAAAACCTCTTATTTTAGCATTTTGTTAAACCACGTCACTAGGATCCCACGCATACTTTACTTTGTCTCCTGAAAGGTTGTTAAGTATCTGCATATCTTCGGGAGAAATTTCAAAGTTGAGAGCAATATTTTGTTTCATGTGCTGGGGGTTCGTTGATTTAGGTATGACAGCAACATCTTGTTGCACTGCCCATCTTAACAATACTTGAGCATTAGTGACGTTAAGACTTTTGGCTATTTTTGTAACTGACGGATGGCATAGTAACTCATCATTATTGACAGATTTCCCTCCAAATGAGCAATAAGCCTGCAGTACAATACCATTTGCCTTACAATAATCTAGCAACTCGGTTTGATAGTAGAACGGGTGCCACTCCACCTTTAAGAAATATTAAAAAAAAAACAATTACGACATGATCAAAATGGTGGTAAAATTATGTTTAAGTATGGATTTACTGGAAATAAATATACCTGATTTACAGCAGGGACTACACCATGATTCATTTTCATAAGGAGGTTTAGGTGGTAAACATTGAAGTTAGATACACCAATGGCTTTGACAAGGCCATCTTCATACAGTTTCACCATGCCTTCCCAGGTTGCGTGCCGAAGCTCTGTATTTTTTTTATCAGTAACCGCAATTCTCTGTGTCCCAGGAAAATGAATCAAGTACAAGTCTGCATAATCCAACCCCAAATTGTTAATTGATGCTTGGTAGGCTTTCTTGACCGTTTCTAGCCCTCCATGATCAGCAGGTGCTGAAAAAAAATTAAAAAAAAACTGTTTTAGAACATGCACAAATAAAATAACTAAGGAGTTGTTATTTATTTGATATCAGAATTTAAGCTTAGTAATGACAAAGCAAAAGCACTTGCCTGTTGCGGAATAAACAAAACTTATACAAATATCATAAAGAACATCTACTCACAAAGTAAAAGTAGAGTAAGATTAGAAATTAAAGGAGAAGAGATAGTAATAGGAAAGGGAGTCAGACAGGGAGATCCCATGTCACCAAAACTATTCAGAGCTGTGTTGGAAGGAATATTTCAAGAAATTGACTGGAGAAATAAAGGACTCAGAGTGCAAGATCAATATCTAAGCCACCTCAGATTCGCTGATGATATCATCCTCTTCGCGGAATCAGCAACTGAGCTAGAACAAATGATACAAAAACTGGACATAAATAGTAAAAAAGTAGGACTACATATGAACGCAAGCAAAATAAAGATCATGACGAACCATACAGAAAAGGAAATACACGTGTCGGGAAATCAGATTGAGTACGTAAAGGAATATATCTACCTTGGAAAACAAATATCATTTGATACAAAAAATAACGAAACTGAGGTGGATAGAAGGATCAACTGCACTTGGAAGAAATTTTGGTCACAAAAGGAAGTCCTAAAAGGGGACTACCACATGAAGTTCAAAAAAATTATAATGGACACCTGTATTCTGCCAAGTATGACATATGGAAGCCAAACATGGACATAATTATACCAACAAAATAAAAAATAAAATCTTATCATGCCAACATTCCATGGAAAGGAGCATATTAAAACTCAGGAGAATACAGAAAACCCGAAACGAAGAGATAAGGAACAGAACAAAAATAACAGACGCCCTCCTACATGCTCTACGACTGAAATGGAAGTGGGCAGGGCATATTTCGAGATGTAGAGATCAAAGGTGGACATTGAAGTCAACGAAGTGGTCTGGACCGAGAGGGAAGAGGAACAGGGGCAGACCCCGCAAGAGATGGGCGGACGACATCACCGAAGTAGCTGGTCCGAGTTGGATGGACTTGGCCCAAAACAGGGAAAATTGGCACGGGATGGAGGAGGCTTATACCCAAAAGGGATCCATATCCAAATAAAATGTATTAACCATGAATTTGTAAAAATATTGTTAAGAAAATATGGAATAAATGAGCTCTATTATTATAATGAAAACTGATTTTACAGCACCCCCCTCTTTATGCCCTATCCTCTTTCATGAAAATTTAAAAAAACATACATTTCCTTATCTTGCTATTAGAATGGATGGTTCAATTTTATAAACAGGCTTATTTCTGAATTAAAACTGTTGCACACAGATAGCTTATAATATAAGTTGAATTAACACATAGGATAGTTTTGATCCGAGGAGTAGTACAGTTTTTGATCCGAGGAGTAGTACAGTTCTGTGGTTACCAAATTATAATTCAGTTACTACATATTATTTCAGCGACTTTTGACAGCACGGTTGGCGCAGTGGCTGAGCGATTGGATTGCTGCGCTGCGTGTCGCGGGTTCGATCCCCGCACGGAACAAATATTTGTATGGCCTACAGATAGTTGTCTCGGGCCTGGGTATTTGTTAATGTGAGTTTAAATGTTTGTGAATGCACCCACGATACACGAGAAATTCCTAGTGTGGGGCAATGTTTTAAAAAAAAACTGTATTTGGTTTAAATATATTTTTTTTATGTCCCTACATTGTGCAGTAACAATAGTAGTTAAGTATTACAGAAACAACACTTACAGAGTTTTGTTGTAATGTAAATATCATCGCGTTCTAAGTCATGTCGGGGGAGCAACCTTCTGAAGGCTTCCTGCAAGTATGGTTCATTGCGGTAGACAGCAGCTGTATCTGTAAGTATTTTAATAAAAAGTTGGATATTATGATAGCTATGGATGATAACCTACAGTACGTCTGCACTCTTGATGGAAGAAGGAAGACGAGGAAATAACACATGGAGCTCTTGGCCACACTCACTGACTTTTGTTTTAACTTCGATAGCACAATTGGTGCAGTGGCTCAAGCAGTAATTGACTGCTGCGTTACGTGTTGCGGGTTCGATCCCCGCACGGAGCAAATATTTGTATGGCCTTCAGATAGTTTTTACGGGTCTGGGCATCCACAATACAGGAGAAATTTGTAGTAAGCGTCAATATTAGATCATTCATCATCAGATTTGTGTCTCAGTAAAATTGCTTGTATGTTTTGTATTACTCTCATGGTAGTTTGAGTTGATAATAAAAGTTAAATGAAAATTTACAGCATGTCATGGCAATACTTGGAATCTCATCCCGCAGTCATTAGAAACAAATTTGAGACAGAAAACGGCTAACTGTTGTAGCGTTTCTTTGTAGTTCAATGAATAGATGGTGTCCCATAAGTAGTTTTGTTTTAAACATAAGCCCATAAGAAGTAATATTTACCAAACATGCGGTATCCTGCAGTCAGAGCATGGTCCACTACTTCCATGACTTCAACCCGATCACGAATGCGGAAGGTTCCCACTAAAAAAATGAGACATTATGACTATCACATCAGATAATAATATGCATTGGTTGGTAATGGCCCAATCAAGAGGCTAAGTGCGGAAAAAATCCCAGTTAAACTAAACTAAGGGACGCAAAAGTGCAATCAAGGTTTTTTTTTGATATTCATACCCGGGGAGGGTATGAATGAACAAAAAAATCGCGAAAGTTTAAAAACAAACGTATTGACAATTTGCTACTTGAAATATTGCTACGCGACAACAAATTAGCTTTTCATCGCTCTGTTTACGTTTGCCGCTGAGTGTATATACCGAGCTAGGCCAGTGAGGTCCTCAAATCAACTAATGACTTTAGAGCCTGTGTTATGGGAGCCCCTTGTTATTATAGGTTTATTATTATCTCTAATCATAGGTCAATTCTTTGGCAAAATAAAGAAAATGGCAATGTATCAAGTGGCTCTACTTTGGTGGTCCTAAATATTATAAGCTACTTATTAGTAATTATTACAATTCTATTGATCTTCCACCCAAACAAATATGACCATAGTCCTTTACTTTCCTTCAAAGAAAACATAATTATTTCTTAAATAGTTTTGAATGATGTTGGTTTCATAAAAATGTAAGGTTTTCAGTGCAAGGAGAAGATTACAGAAAGAGATCTTGTTGGACATGATTTTCAATGAAAGAGTTGTAATTCTGTTCAAGGAATTTTGATTGTTGTATAGTGTGATTTAATACAATACTTGTTTGCATTGATGCTAGCTATTGATTAATAAATACAAATTGTAAGGGTGGCTAATAAAATCTGATGGTGAAGATTGTACATAAGTTTCATAGTTTATTATAGGTGTATCTCAGAAACATTATGCTTTAGAAGATTTTGTCTCATACTAAACTTATTTGTTTAACAAGTTTAATTGTGGCCGCTATTTTGAAAATAAAAATACGAACCACTGACCAAAATGGCGTAAGTTAAGCAGGCCGTGGGCCACCGCCAAACTATTCAAAGCCCTACAAGGGCTCATAATGATCTTATTAAAACAGAAACCATCTGCACTGTTATGGTTTGGAGGACGCTGGGTGTAGGCAATCTATGTGAATAAGTATTGTAAAATCGTTCAAATTATAAATTATTCTATGAAATTGCAATAAAATGTACTTACAACCCACCGAAGGCATAGCGTTTCCATTGTTCAAGGTAAACTTCTTAATCGTCGGTGAAACTGAATCAACTGCTGCAGCCATTTTTTCCTATACCTTTCATTCAGATACCTACAGTTAGTTGTTTCAGTAAACTTTACCTCGTATTACCTCACCTAATTGTTTTACGAAGATGTGTATGATACTGTCTTGTTTGTTTATACTTTATCGCTAACACACGAACACACAGCAATACGACAGACGGACAGACAGATGAGATGACATTTCTTTCATTAACTATTTGACAGTTAGCAATATGTGTTGCTAGTTCGCAAATGTTCATATCACAATGAAAAATGTTTACTTGCGAGAAAATACATAAAAATAGTAGATTTTACAACAAGTGCACAAAACGGACCATTATATGCCTACCAGAAAGACACAGCGTTAGTATGAAGAAGCAGTCTATGATTCTGGTTCTAGGAGCATAGATATTGTAAAAACATACCTGATTCTCTTTGGATTTATGTTGTTACCTCTCATTTCCGGCAGGGGGCGCTATCTCTGGTTCCGGCGGCCCGCCGTCAGGTTTTCATAGCGTTTATGATTTTTGTCGTGATAGGAGCAAAAGTTTTTCAAAGTTAAACAAACTGACAAAAATCTTATTAGATACCAATAATTCATTGTTTTCGGTCTGAAAATAGTGTTAGAGTAATTGTACACTAATATTAACACGTATTCAGTGTTCTAATACAGTGTTCAGTGTTGTGTCATCGACGGCGACTCGGTAAGTACCTACTTATCATTATGAACTCTGAGGATTCCGTCCCTGAACCTGTAGTTCAAGTCGCTGCTCCGGATGGAGAGCGAAGAGCTATGAGCTCAAGCTCATCGCAAAGCAGTTCCTCGTCTTCGGAAGACGAAGAAGGCTTTGCCTCGCCGCCACCTAATAAAAGATCTAAGCGGCGCAGGTTCAAACAAGTCGGAACTTGTTCGGATCCTCGCATGGACACTCTAATTAATCAAGTTTCATATTTATCAAACTGTGTAGCTCAAATGCCGCAGATTTTCACGGCTATTAGTACGAATTTAAACTAATAATAATAATATGTGTTTGGGGGAGTTGAAAATAAGTTATGACGAATCTAAGGTTGTACCTGTTGCGGATCCTGTTAAACTAGCAGAGTTAAATAGTCTTCAACAATTTAACTCACAGGCCTGGAAGGGCATTCGGTATAAGAAGGACTTACAGACACTTATGGCAACACCAGGTTTTATAGGCTTAAAATTAAACGAGGAACTATGTCACCTTAATAAAGGAATAGATTATTTGGCTAGTACGGAGCAATTGTTAGCGGGATTGTCGAATGCCGTTTTGGAAAACAGGCAACTTTTAAAAAATGGTTTGCAGGAGGTGGTGAATTGGGCTGCTAGTGCTAACACAGAGCTCAATGCAAGCAATCTCTTTGACAAATTGTCTGAAAAATTTGGCCCAGCGTCTCCTTCATATAAAAATATGGAAGCTTGTATGCAAGTCATATGTGGCAAGCGAGCTGAATGCATTGAGGTTAGACGTGACCGCATTCTAAAAGAAGTCAATAACGTTAATTTAAAATTAGCGTTACAAAACATTCCACCTAGCGCTGAGTATCTCTTTAACAGAGAAGCGCTCATTCCTCTGGTTGATTCCTTAGGAGGCTCGCAGGTATGGCTTAACATGCCAAGTTATTTAAAAGATAAAAAGAAAGTCAATAATAACAATCAGGTTAACAATAAAAGTTTCAAGCCATCTTATAAAACTAATTTCAATAAGAAAACTAAGTTTAGCTCGGACAAAAAATCAAAAAATAATAATTATAAAAAGCATTCCTTTCGTCGTACAGGCACCCAAGATACCTCCAACGTTAAAGATAAGTGACAATCAAAGCAGAGTTTTCAAAGGCGGTTGCCTAAAATTCCATGTTCAGGCATGGAAACAATTGGGGGCCAGTCAATATATTCAAAAAATAATAGCAGAGAGTCGCATACCATTTTCAACAAAACCTCCTTTACATTACCCTTACAAAAGAATATTAAACAAGTTTGCAACAAAGTCATCCAAGAAGATGACCGAAATCATACAACAGTTAAAAGATGCAAACATTTTAGAAAAACCAAAAATCAAAACACCCGGTTTTCACTCCAAAATGTTTTTAGTCCAAAAACCAGACGGGGGGATACGCCCTATTTTCAATTTAAAGAGCCTAAATTTACATGTCTCGACTCGACATTTCCAATTGATTTCTCGACAGGATGTAATTCAGTTCCTACAGGACAGGGATTGGATGACAAAAATAGACCTCCATCAGGCATATTTTCATCTAAACATAAAGGAAACCCACAGGCGTTTTCTGCGCATAATATATGGAGGCGAAATATTACAGTTAACGGCCTTGCCTTTCGGTCTCTCATCAGCTCCTCACTCCTTCGCCTCAGTGACCAATTGGATTGCGGAAATCCTTCGGAAACAAGGCATAAGAATAATAGTTTACTTGGACGATTTTTTAATAGCCAGTCAAAATCAGACACAACTCATGGAACACACCAAAATAACCATACATACTCTGGAAAAGTTGGGTTGGCACGTAAACTTTCAAAAATCACTTCTCACCCCAACCCAAGAAATAGAATATTTAGGTATAATATGGAATACAAAAACAAAACTAATTTCACTTCCAGTAAAAAAAGTAGAAAAAATTCTAGAACTATCAACAAGCTTATTACAGAAGAAAGAGTCGTGTCTCCGAGTGATACAAAAATTGCTGGGTATGTTAAATTTTGCAAATTTAGCAACCCCAAACGGTCGCCTCCATTGTCGCCGTACTCAGATTTTTCTAAAATCATTCAGAGGAGCCAGACCAAGGCAAAAGAGGGAGTTACCACCTCTAGTGACTCGAGAGTTACAATGGTGGGTAAAAAACGTAGGGAAAAGTGCAAGACCAATGCACAACCCCAAGATTACCCACTTTCTCACCACAGACGCGGCGGACGCGGGCTGGGGAGCACACCTGAACAACAACATGTTGTCGGGCACATGGAATCGCCGCCAGCAAAAGTGGCATTCCAATGTGAAGGAAATGTTTGCTGTGTATGCAGCCTTAGTAAGACAAGGTGCACACATGAAGGACGCACATGTTCTAGTGCAGTCGGACAATCGAACCCTCATAGCCTACTTAAGGAACGAGGGGGGAACCCGGTCCTTAGCCCTCTTGGGCCTAACAAGCAAACTCCTTCACCTCACCGAGCAGCACAACATAACGCTGTCGGCATCATACCTCCCGGGGAGGTTAAACGGGATTGCAGACCGCCTCTCAAGAGGAAAACCGGTCCCCGAATGGCAACTACAACCCCAAGCCAAGAATGTAATATTCCAAGAATGGGGCGTCCCAGACGTAGACCTGTTCGCTTCGAAAGAAACAGCAGTGGTCCCCCAATATGTAACTTGGGACTCAACAGATGGGTCAGCAATTTTTTGCGACGCCTTCAGTCGAGATTGGGACTTTCAGTTGGGCTGGGTGTTCCCTCCACCCAACTTGATCCCTCGGGTGCTCCATCATCTAAACAGAGCCATAGGGACGTACATAGTAATAGCACCACAGTAGGATCAGTGCTTTTGGCTGACCGATCTACAAGCCAGGGCCCTGTCAGACCCAATATCGATAACAGATCTGCGGAAGAACCTGATAGATCGATCGACGGGGCTCTGTCCCCCTCAAGTGGACAAGTTGTCCCTCCAGGCTTGGAAAATTGGGGGTGGTCAGATCAGGTAGCAAACTGGAGTAGGGAGGAAATAGAATTACTAAGTAATAGTTGGCGCAAAAGCACTCTAAATACTTACAAAGCCCCTATAAAAAGGTGGCTATCTTTTTGTGCCACAAATAATATTAATAAAAGAAATCCAGATGGCAAAGACGTTGCAAGATTTTTAGCAGATTTACATTTAAAAAGAAATTTTTCAGTGAACACAATTTTATTACATAAATCAGCTATTTCTACCTTCTGTGCTTCAAATGCAGAAAATCTATCAAAAAATTTTTTTGTTCAACAAGTTTTAAAAGCTATAGCATTAGCAAAACCTCCACCTACAAAATCCCCAATCTGGGACACAAAAATAATTTTCAATTGGTTGATAACAGTTCCAAGCACAAATACACCTTTTGATATCTCAAGAAGAACTGCAATTATTTTATTGTTAGCATCAGGCAGAAGGATACATGACCTTACCTTGTTGGATATTTCTCAAAGCAACTTCATAGAAGAAGAAGAAAAAATTATATTATGGCCAAAATTTGGATCAAAAACAGACTCAAGCAAATATAGACAGTCTGGCTGGTCTTTATTAAAACACCCAGATGCAAATATATGTCCTTTGAGACATATTTTACAATTGATTCAGATTTCACAGGAAAGACGACTTAATAGTGATGTTACAAGTCTATTTATTTCATTAAAAGGCCAAATAAAACCAGCTACAAGGACTATCATAGCAGGTTGGATTAAATCTATATTTAAAGATTTAAATTTAGAAGCTACTCCAGGAAGCGTCAGAGCAGCGGTAGCATCCAAAGGCTGGTGGGAGAATGTTCCTGTAGATGACATATTGGCTAGAGGAAACTGGAAGAGTGATAAGACCTTCAGAAAATTTTACTGTAGGGAAATTATTAAAAATACAAATAATGAAGAGGAAGATTTGTTACGATTAAATTTTTCAAGTTTTAATTAAAATTGTTAAGTTTTATGTGCCAAAGTTGATTGTTTAAGTTGAAGTACCTAACAATTGTTAATTTTAATTTCAAATGATTATAAATAAGTATCAGTAATATTACCTTACTGATCATGGTAATTGATAATAAATGTTTATCTGAAATGAATTTCTTTCATTCTATAACACATTTATTATTTCACATAGCGTTTATTATGTTACCTTCACCAGCAGATATCAAACAAGTCTTCATACTAACGCTGTGTCTTTCTGGTAGGCATATAATAGGACTGTTTTACACTAAAATAAAACAGTCATTATGTGCCGAAAGAAAGACACAGCGTTAGCTCAAGGCCCTTGCTGGTATGAAGACACTATGAAAACCTGACGGCGGGCCGCCGGAACCAGAGATAGCGCCCCCTGCCGGAAATGAGAGGTAACAACATAAATCCAAAGAGAATCAGGTATGTTTTTACAATATCTATGCTCCTAGAACCAGAATCATAGACTGCTTCTTCATACTAACGCTGTGTCTTTCTTTCGGCACATACTGGTGCCGATTCTCTTGTACACCGAACTAACCTAAACTAAAACTAAAATTTCTTATTTTTAGTTAGTTGGTTTTGGTAAGTTATTCTGAAAACAAGATTCTCTAAATTTAAATATAGTTTTGACACACCTAAAATCGAGTTTGACATTCGTTAAGTTGAGTAGAGCATAGACAAAGATTGCAGTAGACCATAGACAAAATGCTGAATGAAAGTGAACGAAATGATCTGAATTGCAAAAAAAAACCTGAGGTAAATCAAATATTCATTAATGATTACTGATAAACAATTTTAAATAATTAAAATTGTTTATCAGTAATCATTAATGAAGTACAGTCTGTTTATAAAGTCATGAAATTAATGTTTGAGGAACTAAGATTATTCAAAAGTAGGGTACTAGGGTAACACTAAATCATAGTACATCAAACAAATGTCATCGGCTCTGTCTTCCTGTCATCAACTTGTTATTTATCTTGTGTTATCTTTTGCATTTTTAAATGTTTTTCAAATCTACGTCGACAAAACTTCGAAGAAACGTGTTAAATATGAGGAAAACAAATAGGAGTGGAGCTCGGGAAATTATTTCAAAGTATATCAGCGATGTTTGTTAGAACACCAAGCTGGACAAATTTTATCAAATTTGGATATTTATACTCGAACAGCAGCTATGGCAGGTATGTAATCGTGTTATTGTTTGTTTTTTATCTACCAGAAGTCACAAATTTACTAAATATACGATTTTAAGACTAAAATAAGCATTGTTTACATTGCGCATTTATAGGTTAGATTGCAAATGTAAGTAGCTCTTGTAGGTGCGACGTTAACTTTTGATACTTTTGGGTAATCAAATTTACCGGTGATTTTAAATATGAATAAGTTTTATCATGTTTGAAATAAAAATAGTGCTATCTATTTTCTGTTAGATATTAATTTTTTTTTTAAATCTTTCTTTCAGGAAAATCTGAGAGTACAGTGAGGCGTATTGTAGATGAAGGCAAACACAGATCAGGCCGTCCTAAGAAATAAATGGATGACTTCAACATAATTATGTGCAATTCGACAAAAAATTCAATTCTTTTACTCGGTACCAACTTTAAGGAAAGTTCAGGTAGTCACTAAAACACATCTGGATGGACGAAAGGCTCTATTCGAACAACATATTGCATCAAAACGGGCAAGAGAAAATGGGCATACAGTGGTACAAAAGTTAAAACATAACATTAATAAAAAATATGTACGAACATTTTTCTTTTATTTACTCATTTTTATTTCATTGAAGGTCGGAAGGAAAACATCGTGAGGAAATCTGGACTTATAATTATTATAATATACCTAATAAGTCTGAAATCGCCAACCCGTCTTGAGCATGCGTGGTGATCAGTGCTCGTGCCTTCTCTGTAGAGAAGAGGCAAATATTTGACTGATCATTAATTATTTTGTTGATTATTGTATTTTGTTAATTATTTTTTTATAAAAAACATTACTGAATATGCGGTTTCAATTTGTGATAGAAACCTAATCGCCACTCTTATTTGTTTAGGATACGGATAGGTTAATTAATAAATAAGGTGATAAGAAAATTAAAATTTTAATAATAAAGAAATAAAATGTTTAATTTAATTAAAATTATTGACAAGTAATTGCCGAATTTCCCTTGCTTCAGCAAGGAAATTGCGCCAGGATCCTCCACAATAGCATCCTGTTCCTCCACAATAGAATTCTGCTCGTTATCCTCGTTGACATCGATATCTTCTTCGTCTGCAAAGACACACTTATTTAGATTTCAGAAGAATTAAGTTGTCTTGTAAGTTGTTGTCAAGTAAGTTGTCTTGCCCAACAGCTGTTTGATAACTGCCTTGAGCAAACAGATTTAGTGCAGCTAGAATCTGCAAATGAGTTCTATTATCATACAGGTAGGTAAGTAGAGATTTTTCATTCTAAAATGCATGTTGCGCCACTGCTTGTTGCATACACTTTTCGGTCAGTGGGTTGTTCAAATGTTTGTAAAGAAATTTAAGTGGAGGGGCGTGCAGTTTTTGACTGAAAGATCTCAATTATGTAATGACTAGGTTTAGATCACCCATAAATATAATAAAAGTGAGATACCACTCGACTAAACTATAAATACTTAAAAACTTGTTTATGCAAGTGAATTACTGCACATACAGGACACAAAACTGTTCTAACCTTTCGGTGTTTGGGGATAAATCCTTCATCTAACCGAGGATTCCTTAGCGTATCCACCAAATAAAGTGCTCCCGCTCTAGGGAGTCTAAAGAGTTTTTTAAATTTTTCCTCTGCCATTTGGAATGGGTTGGATTCGTCTCGCAATTTTTCCAAATGAATTCTTTCTTGAAAGTGTCTAAAAAATAGTTATAAATTCTTATTAGATAATACTCAGAGCCTGGAAGTGGCTATGATTATGAGAAGTGCATTTATCCACTTCTTTTCCAACTAATAATGTAGCAAGTGCATTAGATGTTCAGTACAAATCCCTTGTAAGTTTTTATGAATGCATTTTGTATTGTATCATAATAAAATAACACTAAACTTACCTTTCTGACGCATCGCCAACAGCTGCAATCACATAAGCTTCCATAATTAACTCAAAGTCATCCAAACTTTCGAAAAATAATAGAGAAATATGCTTTGTAATTTTTAGTTTATGTCAACTAATTTTATTCCACACCTTTTTATTCGCGATTAAAAATGGTCTGATTTAGTTTGACAATCATAATTTTAGGTGAAAAACGTCAATTTCAGAATAGCATAATTGCCATTTTCATTAAATTGAATAACTTAGTGCTGTCAGACTATAATCTATAAGTTATGTCACTTTAGTCAATTTCAGAATGGATAACGTCGTTTGACAGGATTAAACTAAATTTTAATGATTTTTAGTCTAGTTTAGAGAAATTTGTGACAAGAGAATCGGCACCACTGACTGTTTTATTTTAGTGTAAAACAGTCCTATTTTTATCAGAGACTTTTAGCAGCCCGCAGCCGAAGGCGAGGGCTGATAGTAATGTCGAGGATAAAAATGGTTTTGTGGACGAGTTATAAACCCTGCTTTTCACTTCGAATGCGAGGAAATAAAACAGTAGTATACCATATTTCTTTAATTAAAATTCAAAGTAAAATTTGTACAGTTTTGAATACTGATTAATACTGAAGGAAATAGTTTTTTTTTAAATCTTACGACATTGATATTAGGCTTGCAGACATATACAGCCTACTATTAAATTAATTTTGTAACAATTATTTTCATTAATTAATTAAATAACTTACCGTACTTGAATTTAAATTTTAATATCTTTTAAGTCTTAAAAAACACTTGGCAAATAAATTAAAGTAAATATTATATAAAATAACAAATTCTATCTATGAACTTCTTATTGTGTTTGGCTGTATGGCTCATTTTCTTTGCCTTAATAAAGATACATTTAAGAGTAGATACGTTAATGCCCTTGTGCACAAAATTCGATTTTGTGCAGCCTATATCATAGAGTAAAGTAATGTATCGGATCCTGCACAAATAAGCACTTTCAGAGCATGAGAAGTGAAAAATACAATTATCCCGGGCATGGTATTCGAAGTTAGTAGTAGCCACAAATAATGTAAGACTAATTAAGTAAGCCCCGGAGGAATGGTCGGCATTGGGTGTACTCGTAGTCGTAAACTAAAAGAATCGCTCTTGAGCTAGGGGGGGGGGGGGGGGGGGACGGACGGACGGACTGAAGGATTCGAGATTTGTAATAGTTAAGATTACTAGTTACGGCCGCAACTGAATTTTTTCTAAGAATCTACAATAGAAGTAGGAGTTACTAATTATTTTAAAGAGAAAAGAATTGAAAAGGCTACGAACTAAAAGATTTATAAGCTTTAACTCCACAGACGTTAGCTTTTCTTTAGCCCTTGAATTCAACAATAGATCAATAGGTTAAAATTGTTTTGACTTTATGGAAGCTAGGGTCTTATCCAATATAATATTTTTATACAAATGAGTATTGTTATAAGTCCTGTGAGCATGTGAGTGTTATCCAGATGTATGAATGTGGACGAGGCCAAAGGTGTAGGGGACGGGGGGGCAATATGGGGTTACGAGGCAAAACGGGGCCACCCACACATACAAGTAACCGCACATGCTAGACGCATGTTGCTAAAGCCAAATGGTGGTCATTTTGCTTCGGTCATCAGTACGCTTGTGACCGGCAACGAGACTGCGCGTGTGTTTTTTTTAAGACAAAAATAGTTTTTCAACGTGACTTCATCTAATTTTAAGTGATTACAGAAACGCTCATAACAAGGTAAGTTATTAAGGTACTAATTTCGATTTTTTATTGTGAGTTTCCAGCGATATTACTTATTTACCTATATATTATAACTTAAATAATTTTAACTGTCCTGCCGTTTAATTTATTATTATTTAAAGTAATGTTAGGCATTGGGGCAAAACGGGGTCGTGGCTAAGGGGCATAACGGGGTACCTTATTTAGCCCTATATCAGCTGACGAAGACTAAATACATAATTTGTTTGTTTGATAATTTATGAATTACTTTGTTTTAGGTATAAAATATGGTACGAACGTACAAAAAGAAAACTTCGAGGCGCAGTTGGTCTGGTTCTTACTTCAACCTCTTACAAAAACGAGTTAGAAGAACGAGAACAACTTAAACGAACCAAGAAGTGTTCGTACCCAAAAGATCGTTGATGTGGTCGTTGAACTGGTGTGGTTGACGAGAACGAAGAGGAAATCCACATCTGCTCATTTTGTAACCCAAAATAATTGGTAAAAATAAGTAGAGAACTGGGTACCCCATATTGCCCCTACCCTGGGGCATAATGAGGTTTTCGTAATGGTCTGGTAGATTTTAAATTAAAAAGTTGTTTGATTATTTACTTTCCTAAAGTGTAGGTATTCCAAATGTTAATTTTATATGTAAACTAAAAGTTGTGATAGCTTTTAATTAAGAAATATATTCCTTTTATTCTTTTATTTCTTATTTTCCTTAGCGTCCCCATTATGCCCCCCCTTCCCCTATGTAGTTTTGTCATACTCGCGAAAATAATGAATATTTTTGAATCACAGGCCAGCCCATACCTGGGCCATATTATTATGTGCCAGTGACGCGAAAGGACGAGTGCGGCGATGTCCTTATGCAGAGTCGCTATCAATGTAAGGTCGAAGGTATTCGGGGGATAAATAATACAAAGGAATCTTCTGATTATACGTACTTTATTTTTATAGATCAAAAGATGTTTTGGTTACGTTTCTATATTACGTGTGTTAAATAGGTAATTTCTCAGGAATATCATATTATGTGTGTAATAAGGAGGAATACAGTGATTAACTTGCTACTATCCTGACAATGGTGCCGATTCTCTTGTCACAAATTTCTCTAAACTAGACTAAAAATCATTAAAATTTAGTTTAATCCTGTCAAACGACGTTATCCATTCTGAAATTGACTAAAGTGACATAGCTTAACTAAATTATAGTCTGACAGCACTAAGTTATTCAATTTAGTGAAAATGGCAATTTTGCTATTCTGAAATTGACGTTTTTCACCTAAAATTATGATTGTCAAACTAAATCAGACCATTTTTAATCGCGAATAAAAAGGTGTGGAATAAAATTAGTTGACATAAACTAAAATTTACAAAGCATATTTCTCTATTATTTTTCGAAAGTTTGGATGACTTTGAGTTAATTATGGAAGCTTATGTGATTGCCGCTGTTGGCGATGCGGCAGAAAGGTAAGTTTAGTGTTATTTTATTATGATACAATACAAAATACATTCGTGAAAACTTACAAAGGATTTGTACTGAACATCTAATGTACTTGCTACATTATTAGTTGGAAAAGAAGTGGATAAATGCACTTCTCATAATCATAGCCACTTCCAGGCTCTGAGTATTATCTAATAGACACTTTCAAGAAAGAATTCATTTGGAAAGATTGCGAGACCAATCCAACCAATTCCAAATGGCAGAGGAGAAATTTAAAAAACTCTTTAGACTCCCTAGAGCGGGAGCACTTTATTTGGTGGATATGCTAAGGAATCCTCGGTTAGATGAAGGTTTTATCCCCAAACACCGAAAGGTTAGAACAGTTTTGTGCAGTAATTCACTTGCATATACAAGTTTTTAAGAATTTATAGTTTAGTCGAGTGGTATCTCACTTTTATTATATTTATGGGTGATCTAAACCTAGTCATTACATAATTGAGATCTTTCAGTCGAAAACCGCACGCCCCTCCACTAAAATTTCTTTACAAACATTTGAACGACCCACTGACCGAAAAGCAGTGGCGCAACATGCATTTTTAGAATGAAAAATTTCTACCTACCTACCTGTATGATAATAGAACTCATTTGCAGATTCTAGCTGCACTAAATCTGTTTGCTCAAGGCAGTTATCAAACAGCTGTTGGGCAAGACAACTTACTTGACAACTTAATTCTTCTGAAATCTAAATAAGTGTATCTTTGCAGACGAAGAAGATATCGATGGCAACGAGGATAACAAGCAGAATGCTATTGTGGAGGATCAGGATGCTATTGTAGAGGATCCTGGCGCAGACTTCCTTGCTGAAGCAAGGGAAATTCGGCAATTACTTGTCAATAATTTTAATTAAATTAAACATTTTATTTCTTTATTATTAAAATTTTAATTTTCTTATCACCTTATTTATTAATTAACCTATCTAAGAGTGGCGATTAGGTTTCTATCACAAATTGAAACCGCATATTCAGTTCATGTTTTGTATAAAAAAATAATTAACAAAATACAATAATCAACAAAATATGCCAAATATTTGCCTCTTCTCTACAGAGAAGGCACGCAACTGATCACCATGCATGCTCAAGACGGGTTCGCGATTTCAGACTTATTAGGTATATTATAATAATTATAGTCCAGATTTCCTCACGATGTTTTCCTTCCGACCTTCATTGAAATAAAAATGAGTAAATTGTTGTGTATTTCTAAGGAGGTCGCCGGTGTGGAATTGTGTGCTACTTTTAGAAGAAAATAGTCTTTTTGTCAAAACTGTCATTAAAGAAAATATATGAAAGAAAACCGTTGTATCTATTAAAGTAATTCCCGACCCAATTTGTAACATTTGGCGACCGTGATAATGGATAAGGCAAAAGAGTCGAGGAAAATTATACGTCAACGGTTTACAAAATGCGTGAGTAAAGTTGAAAATATTCTGTCTCAGAAAGATAAAAGCGCATTAATACCCGAGTATGAAAGGCTAGGCAAACTGTTCAGCGAGCTCTCCATCGTTCAAAATAAAGTGTTAGATATGTGGTTGGACGATGATCAGAGGGACGAAAAGCTGTTGGAACAAGATATAGATGCCTCCGATTGTTACGAAGCTCGTTGGTATGAAATTAAATATAAAGTTAAAGAATTTTTAGATGAAGAGTCGCAATGTTCCAATAAAGGTACTGTTAAAGAGCGTATGACTAGCAATTCATCAGAAAATATTAATAAGCATCGTAATTTTAGACTACCCCAACTGCAGCTTCCATCATTCGATGGAGAAATAAAGAATTGGATTGGTTTTTGGTCTCAATTTAAGAAAATTCACTTAAATAGCGACATTGACAATGATGATAAGTTCCAATATCTTCTACAATGTATGGAGCAGGGTTCAATTGCGAGGGAATTAGTAAAGAGTTTTCCACCAAATGGAGAAAATTATCACAAGGTCGTAAAGCAATTAAAGGAACGATTTGCTAAAGATGAGCTTATTATTGAACACTATGTTCGTGAGTTATTACATCTAGTGTTAGCTCAATCCAAAGGTGCAAAAATATCATTAAGAGCACTTTACGACAAACTCATGACGCAAATTCTGGCGTTAGATTCATTGGGTGTAACTCAGGAGAAGTATGCAGCATTTTTGTTTCCATTAGTTGAGTCGGCCTTACCTGAGGACGTATTAAAGGCTTGGAACAGATCGCATACTCATGTAGGCCAAGAAGGTAATACGCTCACCAAGTTGCTTACTTTTGTGAAATTAGAGGTGGAGTCGGATGAGAAGATACGTATGGCACGTTCAGGATTCTCAGAGAAATATTCAGACGCTGAGCCGACCGCAGCCTGTTTTACCACTACTGATAAGAAGAATGAGAGAAAGCAACCACAAAATAAAATAGAAAAAATCGATAGAAAGTGCTTATGGTGCGACAAAACTTCACACGCTAGCTCAGAATGCCTTGTGGCCATAAAGAAAACGCTAGAGGAACGAAAGGATTTTGTAAGGAATAAGAAAGCTTGTTTTATTTGCCTGACAATCGGTCATATGTGGAATCGTTGCAAAAGACACCCTAAATGTGTGATCTGTGGTAGAAGGCATTATCCCATCATGTGCGGTGGCCTGGATAAAGACAAGGACACAATCACTCAACGGACCACTGACAACTCTAACACACAAGAAACTGTACTAAACCAGTCGTCTTCATCAAAGACCGTTTTGTTGCAAACTTTAAAGATTAACCTTGGTGCACGGCAGTAATAAATTGACAGCAAGAGCTTTACTAGACTCTGGTGCACAACGTTCATTTGTAACAAGCGAGATAGTTAAAAAACTCAAACTAGAGCCTATTGACGAAGTAGAGTTGAGTCATACGTTGTTCGGAGGAGCTGTCACCAAAAAGCAAAAACACAAGTTATATGACTTCAGCGTACAGAATTTAAATAACAGCTTCGTATTTAAGATACAAGCTTTAGAACAAGATGTAATCTGTGGAAGCCTTCCGAAACTGAATAAAAGCGATATGATTGTATCTCTATTGAAAAAGAAAGGTGTTGTGATCACTGATTGTGTATATGACAATGTTATTATAGATTTATTAATTGGTTCTAGGTTGCATTATCACCGGTCGATCGGTGCGAGTGGACGATAACCTGTTGGCTTTAGAAACACGACTAGGTTGGACTGTGCAGGGTCCGGTGGTTGGTACATCTTGTTCGATAGATAATGTAAGTACATATCATACAAGTTCATTTGACGTTCAGGATTTTTGGTCATTAGAGACAATGGGTATTAGAGATGATACTGAAATAAAATGCCAAAAGAAAGTAGAGTCAGAGGTACTGAATTTTTTCAATAGTACGGTGAAAGTCAATGATAGTGGTAGGTATGAAGTTAGGCTCCCGTGGAAAGATGCATCAAAATGTCTCGAAAGTAACTATGGATTAGCATTTAAGCGGTTAATGTCAACTACATCTAAATTAGAAAGCACAGGTATTATAGAAGAGTACGATAACGTATTTAAGGAATGGTTAAATAGTGGGATCATCGAAACAGTACAAAATGATGACAACAAGGACGGTCACTATTTAGCTCACCACGCGGTCGTTAAGGCGGAGAGCCTAACTACCAAGATTAGACCAGTATTTGACGCGTCCGCGGTGGACAAAAATGGCCTGTCTTTAAATATGTGCTTGGAGAAGGGAACAAATTTAATTGAGCTAATACCAAAATTGATAATAAACTTCAGGAAAAATGCTATTGGCATTACATCTGATATTAAGAAAGCATTTTTACAAATATCGGTATGGCCTGAAGATCGTGAATATTTCAAGTTTTTGTGGTGGAATAATATTAAAGACCAAAATAAAAAGTTGATAACATACAGGCACCAGCGTGTTGTATTTGGAGTTACAACGAGCCCTTTCCTACTGGCAGCTACAATATTGAAACATTTAAAAAAGTACGACTCGGAGACTGTCGAGATGTTGAGAACATCATACTATGTAGATAATTGTGTAACTAGTGTAAATAGTCTGAAGGATATGCATCGTTTTATACGTGAATCCAAAAGAATCATGCTTGAGGGCAACTTTGAGCTTCGATGCTGGGTGACAGGTCCAGTCATCACGGATGAAGAGGTCGTCACCACTTCAGTATTAGGTCTTAAATGGAACCCAAGAGATGATACACTTTATTGCATAAGCGATATATGTTATCTATAGCGCAAAGCGTTTTTGACCCAATTGGTTTTCTTTCACCAGTGACTATAGTGCCTAAAGTTATCATACAAAAATGTTGGATACGTAATATTGGCTGGGATGAAACTTTACCTGAAGATTTAGTCAAAACGTCAAAAGATTGGTTACAGGAGATTCCACACATGGAGGCATGTAGAGTTCCACGGCGCATTAGTAAAGCCGATTTACGCGATAGTTACAACACTATACATGTTTTTTGTGATGCAAGTTTGGCTGCCTACGCATGTTGTATATTTTTACGGTCCGAGTTTAATAGCGAGGTCACAGTTCAGTTGTTGACAGCTAAGTCAAGAGTGTGCCCAAGTAAAACAGTGACAATGCCTAGGCTGGAGCTATTAGCCGCTTTACTAGCTGCTAGAGTAGCCGCTGATATTAGACGGGACCTAAACTTAAACTGTCCGGTATTCTACTGGACCGATTCGTCTATAGTGCTAGCATGGCTTAACAGAAAGGTCAACTTGAATGTATTTGTAAATAATAGAATTCAGGAGATACTAAATAAATCAGTTTTGCACGAATGGCGTCATGTTCCAGGAGAGTGTAACCCTGCTGATTTGCCATCGCGAGGGTGCAATGCAGAAAACCTTCTTAAAAGCAAATGGTGGGAAGGTCCCGAGTGGCTAAAGCAATCTGAATCACAATGGCCTCTTACAGAAGTGACTCCGGATGAAAATGAGGTTTTTAGAGAGGTAAAGAAGTCGTGTTTGTGTGTAGTGAACACAACAGACTTTTCAAAAGGCCTTCTTTATTTTGGGAAATATTCGAAGATAGTAAGAATGGTGGGCTGGTGCTTAAGGTTCCGTACTAACTGTGGATTAAGTTTGAAGAAAGAACACAGGAGAACAGGAGACTTATCAGCAGAAGAGTACACAGAAGCTGAAAATCACTTACTCGCTGTACTTCAAGGAGAATGTTTAGTTGATTTTTCTAAAAACAATAAGAAGTTACAAACCTTTTTTAATGATAAAGGACTCGTTTGTGTTAAGACTCGTTTAACAATGAGCAACGACAGCGATGGTTTCATGTCACCTATATTACTGTCAAGTGATAATATTATTGTTGAGAGAATTGTTCAATATTTTCACGTAAAATATCTTCATGCGGGATCACAAACGTTAATTAGTAAACTTCGTGAAAGATATTGGATTATAAGCATACGTCGTCTTGCCAAAAAGGTTGTGCGGCAATGTGTCGTTTGCAAGCGTTTCAGCAGCAAGAGTTGTTCAGTACCTTCCGCACCGTTGCCTATAGACAGGATACAATGTGGCAGTCCATTTGAGGCAACCGGTATAGACTTGGCTGGGCCACTGTATTTAAAGACGGGAGAAAAATGCTGGATCGTTTTATTCACATGCGCTACATACCGTGCAGTCCATTTAGACTTGTGTTCTTCACTGTCTACAGAAGACTTTATGCTAACGTTCCGCCGGTTTGTGGCAAGAAGAGGTTCCGTAAGGATAATATATACAGATAACGGAACGAATTTTTGCGGAGCAAGTTCAATACTTAAGAACATCAAGTGGAATGAAATAGCACAGGAGACCTCTACGCAAAAGATTGAATGGCGTTTTATACCTCCGTCAGCGCCATGGTGGGGAGGATTCTGGGAACGAATGGTACGTACGGTTAAAGAAATGCTAAGGAGAGTGCTTGGTAGGGCAGCGCTTAAATATAATGAACTGTTGACTGTGTTGTGTGAAACGGAAGCAATGATTAATTCTCGGCCGCTAACCTATATAGCAGACACTACGGAAAATTTAGCTCCGTTGACTCCTTCAATGTTTTTACATGTAGGAAAAGAAGGGAAAGATGTCCTGGATATGGGTCATATTGATGGTCAGCTCTTGACTGGACGTTGGCGTTATATTAAAAGTTTATGTGGCGATCTGAAGCAGCGCTTTCGCAGCGAATACCTGGCTCTACTTACTCAGAAATCAACAGCTAATATTATTAATACAGTTGAAATCGGGGACATAGTTTTGATAGGGTCTGATGATGTAAAGAGGGTTAAATGGCCATTAGGTATTGTTGTTGAGGCGTTACAAGGGGTGGATGGTCATAGGCGTGTAGCGCGAGTTAGAACCGCAAGAGGCGAGTTAATCAGGCCTCTGCAGCGCCTATTCCCTTTAGAGGTTCGTCATAGGGATGTGCCAGCCACTGCACCTGCACAGCAGCTGCCCACTAAAATGCATGTTACTCGTTCCGGTCGGCTGGTGAAGCTGCCCACTAGGTATTTATTTTAACGATTTTATTTTACTTTATTATTCCCGATTAGTGTTTTAGTTTTATATAGATTTCTTCCGCTTTCTCGCGGGGCCGGAGGATGTTGTGTATTTCTAAGGAGGTCGCCGGTGTGGAATTGTGTGCTACTTTTAGAAGAAAATAGTCTTTTTGTCAAAACTGTCATTAAAGAAAAAGAAAAATGTTCGTACATATTTTTTATTAATGTTATGTTTTAACTTTTGTACCACTGTATGCCCATTTTCTCTTGCCCGTTTTATAAAAGAACTAGCTGACCCGGCAGACTTCGTACTGCCAACAGGCAACATACAATTGGCCATGTGAGAAACATGGGTTTTCCAGATTAATACCACAAACACTTAATGATTGCCCCTGGGACTTGTTTATGGTCATAGCAAAAGCAAGCCGAACTGGAAACTGTAGTCGTTTAAAGTCAAACGGTACATCAGTCGGAATGATTGGGATGCGCGGTATGAGAACGTCTTCTCCTTTATACTTTCCTTTCAGTATAGTTGCTTCTATCACGTTTTTTAGTAATTTTTTTATCGCCAACCGTGTGCCGTTGCAAAGACGCGGTTGGTTGATATTTCGCAACATAATAACTACCGATCCAACCTTTAATTGAAGATTGTGAGGTGGCAATCCTGGCAAATCCAGCGAGTTTAAAAATTCTGGTGGATAGTTCACTACATCATCTTGGTTAGTAGCCGAATCAACTGATTTATATAACCTCGATTCGCCTGTAATTTTTTCTTGAATTTTAAAATTTAATTCATTTAAATCTATGTTTTTTGCAGCCAATATAGCTCGTTCGCTCAACCAATCATGGTTTCTGTAATTTTGAGAAACATCTGGAAACACCTTCTGAATAAGTTCATCTTTTGATCTAGTTAACTGACAAAAACTTTGAGGAAAGTTAATGCAGCCAGTCAACATGTCTATAGGAAATTTGCCATTACCAATGTCAATCAGTTGTTTAGAGAATATGTTTCCAGATTGGTCATTTTGCAACTCGACACGCATATTCTTGCTTAAATGAAGTACTTTGACATGTTTCCACAAATTGGAGGACTTTAGACATGCATTGAGTTCATCAGCTGGCGTTGATCGTGGAATCTTTTTTTTTTTTTTTTTATTCAAAATGGGCTTACTCTTGACCTCAATCTTGCCCTAAGGGCAGAGATGAGGTCGACGATGGAGCGAGCTTACCCAGAAGAAGCCTATTTACTCGCGACTTAAATAGATTGGGGTTATATGAACTCGGGAAAACCGACGCAGGCAGGGTGTTCCACTCCTTGGCTGTACGAATAATGAAAGACTTAGCAAAACGCTTCGTACGAATGTGTGGAACATCAATAAGGTATGGGTGATAACCCGCAGTACGTCTAGTCTCTCGATGGAAGAAGGGAGATGGTGGAATAAGCTCGTGGAGCTCTTGCGCACACTCTCCGAAGTACAGTCTGTAGAAGACCGACAGACATGCAACTTTGCGGCGGTGGGCCAGGCTATGTAGCTTGGCAACCAGCTTAGCGAAAATAGGAATCACTGCCAATGTTTGTCGAAAATCTCCTGCTAATAAAATCATTGCACCACCAAATTGGTTATGATTGCTCCGTAGATCTTTTAAGGTTCTGTCTAAAGCCTCCAAAGATTTTTTATGTGCCATCGTGCATTCATCCCAAATAATTAATTTACATTGCTGCAATACCTTTGCCATTGCAGAGTTCTTCGATATGTTGCAGGTCGGAGTTTCATTGCTTTGCATATTTAATGGCAATTTTAATGCTGAATGGGCTGTTCGACCACCTTCAAGCAAAGTTGCTGCGATTCCAGACGAAGCGAGTGCAAGTGCAATTTTATTTTGTGAGCGAATCGTTGCTAATAATAATGATATCAAAAAAGTTTTTCCTGTACCACCAGGTGCATCTAAGAAGTAAATCCCTCCAGTTTCATCATTGGTTACTTTCATAAGTGTATCAAATACATACTTCTGTTCTTCATTCAACAGTGGAAGATTTGTTTGAATTAATTCTTTCAAAGTGTTGATATCATACAGTTTTTCTCGATTCAACTCTTGGTTAAAAGCATTTTGGGGGGTAGAGGAACAGGGTGTAAAGTTCCTCATCCCCCGTTGAAAAGGGAGGATCCTCCGACCGGACGGGTGTTGTGTCCGGCGGGCTAACTGCCCGACATATGTAAGTCGGGAACTCCTATATAGGCTTATGTCGCGGATAAAGTTGATAGCGCGATGTAGGATTTCTGTCAATCGTTGTTAGTACGCAGGTGTTGCGATAGATGTCGCTAGCTGACCCGGCAGACTTCGTACTGCCAACAGGCAACATACAATTGGCCATGTGAGAAACATGGGTTTTCCAGATTAATACCACAAACACTTAATGATTGCCTCTGGGACTTGTTTATGGTCATAGCAAAAGCAAGCCGAACTGGAAACTGTAGTCGTTTAAAGTCAAACGGTACATCAGTCGGAATGATTGGGATGCGCGGTATGAGAACGTCTTCTCCTTTATACTTTCCTTTCAGTATAGTTGCTTCTATCACGTTTTTTAGTAATTTTTTTATCGCCAACCGTGTGCCGTTGCAAAGACGCGGTTGGTTGATATTTCGCAACATAATAACTACCGATCCAACCTTTAATTGAAGATTGTGAGGTGGCAATCCTGGCAAATCCAGCGAGTTTAAAAATTCTGGTGGATAGTTCACTACATCATCTTGGTTAGTAGCCGAATCAACTGATTTATATAACCTCGATTCGCCTGTAATTTTTTCTTGAATTTTAAAATTTAATTCATTTAAATCTATGTTTGTTTGTTTGTTTTTTTGTTTTGTTTTGTTTGACATCATCAAGCACATGTCCTCAATTGAAATCAATGCTTCGTTATAAATTTCTTCACTGATTTCTATATTTTGATTTCCCATTCTATTTCGTATTTGATACAAAATATCATCACTCATATAATCTTTGAACTTGATCCACAAATCAATTGGGTTTGATGGGAAGCATGTAGATATGATTATAGAAAACAATGTTCGTATTTGATGAGCGTGTGATGATTTTACAGCATCATTGAGAGTTTGATCCCAATGAGCGTCATTTTCTAGTAATTGCAAACGTTGACGTTTTTTTACTCTTCGTTTTAGTTAGAAAACGTTTGTATGTGAAAAAGAAAAGGGCTGTTTTTAGGGTTTTTCCGTCAATTATTCGATTTTTTCTCGCCGTAAAAACCATCTTTGAACTTCAACGAAGACTTAAAAAAAAGAATTGGCCAAATTGGTCCAGGCGTTGTTGAGTTATGCGCTTACCAACACATTTTGCGATTCATTTTTATATTATAGATTGAATTTTTTGTCGAATTGCACTTATTTATGTTGAAGTCATCCATTTCTTTCTTAGGACGGCCTGATCTGTGTTTGCCTTCATCTACAATACGCCTCACTGTACTCTCAGATTTTCCTGAAAGAAAGATTTAAAAAAAGATGTAGTATCTAATGGAAAATACATAGCACTATTTTTATTTCAAACATGTTAAAACTTATTCATATTTAAAATCATCGGTAAATTTGATTACCCAAAAGTATCAAAACTTAGCTACTTACATTTGCAATCTAACCTATAAATGCGCAATGTAAACAATGCTTATTTTAGTCACAAAATCGTATATTTAGTAAATTTGTGACTTCTGGTAGATAAAAAACAAACAATAACACGATTACATACCTGTCATAGCTGCTGTTCGAGTATAAATATCCAAATTTGATAAAATTTGTCCAGCTTGGTGTTCTAACAAACATCGCAAGTCACATTGCTGATATACTTTGAAATAATTTCCCGAGCTCCACTCCTATTTGTTTTCCTCATATTTAACACGTTTCTTCGAAGTTTTGTCGACGTAGATTTGAAAAACATTTAAAAATGCAAAAGATAACAAGATAAAATAATAACAAGTTGATGACAGACAGCCGCAGTGTTGCCAACGAAGTATCAAGCTCCCCACCAGAATCAACGTCTAAAACCACCAGAATTCCACTAAAAATAATCGCACGTCTTAAAAAATCGCTAAAATTTTCCACTAACTTTATTTCTGGCAGATTTTATTTTTTTATTGAGGAGGGTGACGGTATAAATGAAAGTCCGTGTCACCTTTAACTCTTTGTTTATTCTTCTCATAAATAATACAGTGACAAGCAAAACCGTGCGCGTGCGATCTGTCTAGTGGCGAGCTAGTGTTGCCAGTCTAAAATCCATGTCGCCACACCACCCCCCCACGGTGTAAAATAACCCCATAATAAAAAATAAAAATAAAAAAATAATAAAAATTTGCGTTTACATATAGAAAATAATGAGGAAAAAAAAAAAAGAGGGAAAAGATGCTTTAGACGTCGATGGGCGTCTTGAAGCGGACATGGCGACCTGAACGAGATACATATTTGGGGGTATGAGGAACAGGGTGTAAAGCTCCTCATCCCCCATTGAAAAGGGAGGATCCTCCGACCGGACGGGTGTTGTGTCCGGCGGGCTAACTGCCCGACAGTTGTAAGTCGGGAACTCCTATATAGGCTTATGTCGCGGATAATGTTGATAGCGCGATGTAGGATTTCTGTCGATCGTTGTTTAGTACGCAGGTGTTGCGATAGATGTCGCTAGTCGCCACATCACTCCCCTCCGAGACCGGAGGTCGAAAGCAGGTTAAGTCTTGGCGCTTGTCAGCCAGTGGAAGGTTCCAGTGAGTCGGAACCGGATGCCGCATAGTTCACGGTGAGTCGGAACTGTCTGCGGTGATGCCCCAGTGAGTCGGGGTGATGCTGCATATTAGCTCCAGTGAGTCGGAGTGATGCAGTGCTTAATTGCCGTGATGCTGCGTATGCTCCAGTGAGTCGGAGTGTGCAGTGCTGCGTAGTGGCTGGCTGCTGCGTCGACCAGGAGAGAAGGGCGTCTCTGCTTGCTGACCGGCCGAAGTGCAGTGTGCTGTGCCAAAGTCGCTGATGAGGCTGGGGGTGATGTCCAGGAATGCGCTTCCGCTGCATGCTGGTGGACAGGATACCCCATGAAGCCGTGGCTGCTGGCTGACGGTATGACTCGCTGCTCGAAGGCGAAGGGGAAGTGATGACGACATATGAAGTGCTTGCACGAAGGCTGCGCTGACGTTCATGCTCGGGGTCACCAGTTTGGGGGTATGAGGAACAGGGTGTAAAGCTCCTCATCCCCCATTGAAAAGGGAGGATCCTCCGACCGGACGGGTGTTGTGTCCGGCGGGCTAACTGCCCGACAGTTGTAAGTCGGGAACTCCTATATAGGCTTATGTCGCGGATAATGTTGATAGCGCGATGTAGGATTTCTGTCGATCGTTGTTTAGTACGCAGGTGTTGCGATAGATGTCGCTAGTCGCCACACATAGTTCTGAGGCTTTTGGCAGGATGGTGATTGAGGAGCAGTAGTGTCAGTACACCCTGTATGTGGGGCCTGTTCAATAAAAGCTGGCTTCACACGGTCAAGACTCACTTGCGCGTCCCTGTTAGGCAATGCAATTGTTATTGTCTTATCGGTTCTAGCGATAACTCTGTGAGGGCCAGTGTATGGAGGCCTAAGGGATGTTTTCGCGGAGTCGTCACGTAGAAAAACGTGAGTGGCGTTGGGTAATTCCTTGAAAACGAACGCATGTCGCTCTGAATGACGTGACGCTGGCACTGGTTTTAATTGGGCCATGTGGCTTCGCAATGCCGTTGCAAAGTTGTGAACGTCTTCGATCTTGCTCATCGTCGTAGGAGTTACAAATTCCCCTGGTAGACGAAGAGGTTCACCATAAACTAGTTCAGCGCATGATGATTGTAGGTCTTCTTTTAAAGCAGCACGCATGCCCAGGAGCACTAAAGGTAGAGCGGTACACCAACTACCACCATGGCACATAAGAGCAGCTTTTAACTGCCGGTGCAGCCTCTCCACCATACCATTGGCACAAGGGTGATAGCTGGTAGTCCGAGTGCGTTGGATAGATGAGGACTTTAAAAGGGACATGAATAGAGCAGACTCGAATTGTCGACCCTGATCCGTGGTAACTATAGAAGGGACCCCAAAGCGAGCTATCCAGCCTATCGTGAACGTTTCGGCCACTTCTTCAGCTGTAATGCCGACCATAGGCCACACTTCTGGCCATCTGGTGAATCGGTCCACTGCAGTAAGGCAATACTGGTAACCTTTACTAGAAGGCAAAGGACCGATTATGTCAATGTGAACATGACGAAAGCGATTTGTTGGGGCTGAAAAATTGCCTAGGGGCGTGGATGTGTGTCTGGTCACCTTACTACGCTGACATGGTTCGCATTCTCGTGCCCATTGGCGACAATCTTTATTTATTGAAGGCCAAACGAATCGTTCAGCTACCAAGCGTGCGGAAGCTTGCGCGCCAGGGTGGCTGAGGTTATGAAGTTTACTAAAGTAATGGCGACGGAAAGAAGGCGTAACGTAGGGTCGCGGCTTTCCGGTAGACGTGTCACAAATAATGCTGAGGTTGGTGCCTGGGATGTCGATTTTCTCCAGTTTAAGGGAAGAATTAGTCTTAACATTTTGTAGTTCTTTATCTGTAGCCTGCTCCTCTGCCAATGCTGAGTAACTGTCCTCGAGGGAAATTGCTTCTATCCTCGACATAGCATCAGCGACCACATTTTCCTGACCCTTTACGTGTACAACATCAGTTGTGAATTGGGAGATGAAGGAAAGCTGGTTGAGCTGAACTGGAGGAAGTTTCTCGCGGCGTTGAATAAAAGCGTATATGAGCGGTTTATGGTCCGTGTATATCGTGACATGTTGAACCTCGAGTATGTGACGAAACTTTTGAACGCTTTCATACACTGCGAGCAGTTCACGATAGTACGCGGGCCATTGTGCTTGTTTTTCTGTCAGCTTTTTGCTGAAGAACGCCAAAGGTTGCCATATGTCGTCCACCTTCTGTTGTAGACAAGATCCGACTTGTGATGATGAGGCATCCGTAAAAAGTCCCAAGGTAGCATCACTGACTGGGTGAGCCAGAAGAGTAGTATTTGCCAGACTATCCTTGCACTTTGCAAACGCAAGCTCTAATTCGGGCGTCCATGGTACTGGTTTGGCACCCTTCATATTGGAAGAAGTCAGAATATTGATGAGCGGTGCTTGTAGTTCTGCGGCGTTGGGAAGAAATCGGCGGTAAAAATTTACCATGCCGAGAAACCTGCGGAGGCCTTGCACGGATTTTGGCAAGGGAAAACTCTGCAGGGCTTCGATTCTCTCCGCAGGAGGGCGCGTGCCATACTTATTGATTCGATACCCTAAAAAGGTTACTTCCTCAGCTCCGAAAACGCACTTGGATGAGTTTACAATGACACCATAGTCGGTCAGCCGTTGGAACAAAGTATGCAGGTGTTCCAGGTGTTCCTCTGGAGTGCGTGAGAAGACCAGGACATCATCAACATAAGGATAGCAGAAGTCGAGTCCCCTTACGACCTCGTCAATGAAACGCTGAAACGTTTGTCCAGCATTTCTAAGTCCGAACGTCATGAAGGGGAACTCGAACAGGCCGAATGGCGTGGTGATTGCGGTCTTGCAGATGTCAGCTTCCTGGACTGGCAATTGTTGATAGGCCTTCATGAGATCGATGGTGCTGAATATGGCTGATCCTGCCATATTTTGTGAAAAATCAGCAATGTGTCGAACGGGGTAGCGGTCCGGGACTGTCCTAGCGTTTAGGACACGGTAATCCCCACAGGGACGCCAGTCATCTTCTCCTTTGCGAGCCATGTGTAGCGGTGAAGCCCAGGGGCTGTCAGAGGGTCTAGCAGTTCCACAGCTGACCATCTCTTCGAATTCCTTTTTAGCCGCGAGTAGCTTCTGCGGGGCTAAGCGGCGAGGGCGGCAGGACACAGGCGGGCCATCGGTGGTCACGATGTGATGAACCGTGGTGTGCTTGACCTGTCGAGGAAATCCAGGAGGACGGGTCAAATTTGGAAATTCCAGGAGAAGTTTTCCAAAAATTGAATCGTCGGTCATGGAAACGGCTTTAACGCTGACCTGGCTAGCTTGAGCTACTGAAGCAGCAGTGGTCAAGCTTGTGTTGCCGTCAATGAGGCGTTTGTGGCGCAAGTCAGGAAGTAAGTTGTAATAACTAAGGAAATCCGAACCTATGATGGGAGTCTCGACGTCAGCTATTGTGAAACTCCATTGGAAATCCCGGCGCAGGCCGAGGTTGAGGCGCAGGGTAATGCTGCCGTAAGTTTTAATTGAACTGCCGTTTGCTGCAGACAGCTGGTACCCTGTCGATGATGTGGCGCGACCTCTGGTTAACTTTTGCGGGTAGCAGCAGAGGTCGCTGCCAGTATCGATGAGAAATCGACGGGAAGAGGCTCTGTCTGTGACAAATAAACGGCGGCACGACGTGTCACGGTCAGTCGCCGCGTTTACTGACCGTGGTTCTCGTTTCCCGTCTCCTTCCAGCTACATGGTTTGGTGCACTTGTTAGCCTTCGTTTTATAGATCCTGTGATACCAGCACAAGGAAGAGTGGGATGATGAATTTGATCTGGAGCGTGGCCTATTGTCGTTTCGAGCTCTTGCGCGTGAATGCCTGTCAGTACTAAGCGCTTCGACCACCTTGGTCAGTTGTTCCACTCGAAGGGCGAGTTGAGATAATTCTGATGAAGGGCCCCCTACTGCATGCACTGAAACCGGTACTGCCACTTCGACAATCTTGTCGGCTATGTCAGCGGCCTTCTCAAGTGGCAGGTCCTCTTGGGCTGCGAGGATAGCCTGCACATTGTTTGGTAGGCGGCGCATCCAAAGCTGTCGGATAAGGTCATCACTCTTGAAAACCGAGCCAGCCAGAGAGCGAAGGTGGCGTAAAAACTGGGAGGGCTTCCGGTCTCCTATATCTTCCTCTCCCAGAAGTCTACGAACCTTGTCCTCTCTTGAGGCTGAAAGGCGCTTAATAAGCTCTGTTTTGAGGTGATTGTAACAGTCAGTTTCCGGTGGATTTTCAATAATATCTGCAACTTCTCCAGCAACCCGGGCATCCAGCATGGCCACTATGTGGCTATATTTTGTACGATCTTGTTTGATACCAGCTAATTCAAATTGAGCCTCAGCTTGGCCGAACCATACGGTGGGCTTATCGGCCCAAAACGCTGGTAATTTGGCCGAAACTGACATTGCTCGATTGGCCTGGCTCACTTGCATTGCTCTTAATTGTTCCTGCAGCTCTTGTATCTGTTCTGCGGTAGCCATGGTCACAATCAAGAAGAAGAGAGAAAAAAATAATGGAAAACCAGAGGGTAAGAACAGAGTTACAAAACTGCACAACAATTGTCAGCGCTCAACTTACAGATATTATTAAGGTATTTTGTTTTTGTTTACATGGATAAAATATATTATTATGTACTAGCTAAGAAATATAACACAATAACACTCTGTAGTTACTAGTGCAATGCAACTTAACAAAATATGTATCCAGTAGGTATGTTTAAACAATAAAAGAAACAATACAATTTTCAAATTCACAGCTTGTCTATAGGGAATGAAACTTAAAATCCTATTTTATTTTTGCATTTGGTGGACAGAGCTCAGTAATCACTATGAATTTTGAATGTAGGTACACCACCTGGGTAAACAAGCTTAATTATTTTGGTATTTTTAGTATTTCCAATTTACAGTACAGGAACTAGGTCATACATAACTAGTCTAAGTCACCCTAAATGTATAAAAGGTACACACACAATACAAAAGAAATTAGTACAACAATAATAACATAAAGGTTTGTTCTTATTAGGATTTTTCTTATCTTATCACGTTATCCCTGATAAGAAATGTCACAATATAGGTAACTACAAAACATAGACTTATCTTTTATCTAACCATGCTACAAATTATTGTCATTGATGTCACTAGTCACTAACACAGTAATAGAGTACGACGACAACGGTGGGTACGTTCCGTAGACAGAGAATTCTATTAATTAACCGCTCTGGGCCCGACTGGAACGACGTCGTTCCGAGTTTAACACTACACTCCGCGAGCAGTTACGTGCAGCGTTTCACTTGACGAGACCTGCCTGGGAGCGAGGGCGCGGATCGGAATTTCGATTGACGCACCGGTAGAGACCACCGCAGGGTTAGGTAGTTATTATTAAGTTCGCTCACCGGATTGTTGGTTTTACCGTCGATGTTGATTGCTGGAGCGTCGTCTTGCAAATTGCCACAGACCAAGTAGTATTCAAATTGCCGTGGCTGCTTGATTGCTGCAGCCAACTCGATGACCGAGTCGATGGCGGAGCACCCGTAGGATTTTCGCAATTGCGAATTTTCGGCCGGACGGACTCAACAATGGCGGCGGCGACGCAACTTTTTTGACTCCGTGTAGAATCTTTTAGCGCACTGCACTTCACTGTATATACTTAGGCGTTTTCTTGTCGCGGGTCACCAATGAGGAGGGTGACGGTATAAATGAAAGTCCGTGTCACCTTTAACTCTTTGTTTATTCTTCTCATAAATAATACAGTGACAAGCAAAACCGTGCGCGTGCGATCTGTCTAGTGGCGAGCTAGTGTTGCCAGTCTAAAATCCATGTCGCCACAGTGGCCTTTGCAAGAAGAAAACAATATTTTTTGGGAAAGTTTATTAAAGCAGTAACATTAAAAATACATATTAGGTAATAAATTACATCAACTTCAACTCTCTATTAATTAATGGCTTTTGTGGAAGAACAAAATACTTAAAAATACCTGTATTTAAAAGATGTCAATCAAATTATATTATTAAGTTATATTCAGATAAGTCGTTCCCGTTTGTATCATCATGGTTAATCTCCGATTGATACGACTCTTTGGTACCAATTAATTCCACTAGAAAATCCACTAGCCACTAAAACCTATATTTGTCCGCTAAAAGGTAAGTCAAAACCACCAGATTTAGTGGAAAATCCACTAAGTTGGCAACACTGGACAGCCGATGACATTTGATGTACTATGATTTAGTGTTACCCTACTTTTGAATAATCCATGGTATAATAATATAAATAATCTTAGTTCCTCAAACATTAATTTCTTGACTATACAGACAGACTGTACTTCATTAATGATTACTGGTATACAATTTTAAATAAATATTTGATTTACCTCAGGTTTTTTTTTGCAATTCAGATCATTTCGTTCACTTTCATTCAGCTTTTGTCTATGGTCTACTGCAATCTTGGTCTATGCTTTATTCAACTTAACGAATGTCAAACTCGATTTTAGGTGTGTCAAAACTATATTTAAATTTAGAGAATCTTGTTTTCAGAATAACTTACCAAAACCAACTAACTAAAAATAAGAAGTTTTAGTTTAGGTTAGTTCGGTGTACAAGAGAATCGGCACCATTGATTGATGAATGATGATACAGCCAGTTTATACTTTACTTTATATTGAAGCTTATCCTAATAATATAAAACTGAGATGTCTCAGCGCTTAGCCTAAATAATGACTAGACAAAACATGGAAATATTTAGGATTATTTAGATACTGTATACATTTACAATCATAAAATGGAAATTTTTAAATTGAAATATTTGTTTAATTATATATAAATATATAATTAAACAAATATTTCAATTTAAAAATTTCCATTTTCCAAATTTGGATCCAGTATATTATTATGCTTTCGGTAAATACGGTAACAATACGGTAATATTGAAGGAAATTGAAAAATCACATATTTCGATCAAGTATACGAATAATGTTAATACGGTAATATTGAATAAGTAAATGCAGTATGGGTTGACGGTCTAACCCTCTCGCCTTGCTTGCTGCAGTACTTAAGCGTATCCTTCGTCTTCTGCCTGATGCTGTTCAGCGGGCATGGCAGGCAGCAGAAGCTTCAGGGGCCTCTCGCCGCCGCGGATACGCAGCGCGTACACCGCCATCTCCACCTTGTTCAAGTTAGCTCGCGTTACTGGGAGCTTGCGGACTAGGGGACGGCAGCCGGTTACACCTGGAATTAAAATGTGCCTGTCTTAATCATTTAAATATATCAGGCAAGCAGTTGCAACAACTGATAGCTGCCTGTCTCAAGTTCTTTTCCACTAGATTTTCTTTTCTTAACTTGATTAGGTAGGTTACAGAAGCTGGAGCTGGAGTGCAGAAAGAGAATATCTCGCATTTTCTTCACCATTAATACAGACTGGAAGGAACATCGGCACACAAACGGTTACCCATTCAAAACATTATTCCTTGAAAAATAAAACCATACATTTTGACCGTGTAGATAGACATTGCACTTTTGTAGGAAACAGTAGTTCTTTTTTAAATTGTCGATCAAATAATTCTTTTGGGGTTCACGGAATAATTTAATAAATACGTGGTCACTGTTTATATGCCGATGTACCTTCCACCGTGCATATTTTACACATAGAAACTTGGGCGCTATGGTAGCAAATATATGTGGATACGCAATATGTAAAAGTATTCCTGCTATGGATATGATGGGATTGAAAAGATTAAAAGACTTGTCAAACAACGAGGCCTTACGATTCCCAAATTATTACTAGAGTAGCCATAATTATTATCCTGTTTGTGTATCCAGTATTTATCATGGACCATTTTCCATTTTAATCAACCTTGATGATTAACGCGGTACTTTAATCATCAGGGTTGATGGAAATGGAAAGTAACAAAACAAAGTGATAAGTTCATAATTAGTGTCAACTTACCTAAATAACCAGTATACAATTGCCTGAGAACATCACAAGCCCGATAGCAGTCTTCAGTGTCTCCACTAGAGATACTATTGATGGCCTTCCTCATCAGTTCACCCGTCAGATCAGCTACACCCAACATATAGTCGGTTGGTGTAATCATTGTAACCACTGTCCTTTGATTATCACCTTCTGTTATGGCAAACTCAAACTCTTTCTGTACTTCAGGGTAAGTGATAATCCTTTTCTCTGACATTAAAGATAGAAAAGTTCTGGCTTCAGCATACTCCTGGAAACCAGCAGTGACTGCCCTGGAGTGCAAGTGTGCTGGGCTGTGCTCAAGCTCCAAGCCAATGCTTCTAATTTGTGCATTGATTAGCTTTTGAATTCGTTCCTTGGCTTCTTCGATAGTACTCTCAGACATTTCTGGTCTGAAAATGTATGATTTTATTTTATAAACTCCTACAATCATGAAATGAAAGTTAAATCAGTTACGCAGTAATCCTGTATGGATCATCAGCGGCAATAGCTGAGATGAATACAAATAAGAAATGTCAGACCAATTGGTAGTTGGTCTGAGTGTATAAGATAAAATATTTTCTTAACGATGCTTAAAGGTGGCTTTTCACTATGGGATGTAATATTCCTTCAAATGACCTCTAAACATCGCTCGATTTTATAGTTCGGGATGTAATATATATTAGAGCACAGTGTGAACGGTCACGTACAAAATGTATGCGAGCGATATTTAGAGGTCATTTGAAGGAATATTACATCCCATAGTGAAAAGCCGGCTTTAGAAGATTTTGTGTCATCTGGTTTCCGAGATATAACGGCCGTTGTTTGCAATATGAATGGCGGTAGTTAGGCTGGCCAAGTGGCCACCCAATATTAGATTTTGATTAAAACAGAATGGTTCTCGTCTGCTTCCAAAGGTTTTCTGCTGTTCAGTAGGATTTTATATTATTTTTACTGTTTGTGTGAAACAGACGATCGTTATAAATCCTAAAAGGGCCATACAAAATAAAAATGTTAAGAATATCCAAATCGGTATGTACTCAGAGTGCCACTAAGAAACAAACATACATATAAAGGCTGACAACCACCTCAGGCCTAGGCCTCCGCAGTCGGGTGAATAGTAAAGGAATCCAGGACTCAACCTGTAAATTAAACCTTACTAAAACTTGGATCTATACTCACGTTATTGACGAATGCAACAAGAATATTATTCGTTTGCTTTCGATAGTGATATCGCGCGACAATTTAACGAGCCGCTCGTGCCTGTCCTGCCGGTCATTGAGTACCTTAGCTGCGTCTTTGAAAATGGCCAACACTGGGCTGTCTGCGGCCAAAGACGTCGCGACTTCCCTTCCAATGGAACCCAGCGTGTGGTCAGTATTGCCTTTACTACCTTGGCCTTTGCCGCGATTAGAACGTCCTGAAACATTGGAGTTTACTGAGCATGAGCCGATTCAATTATATTTGACATTAAAATAAGAATATTTTAGTATTTGTCTGGTGGTCCTCTCATCACACCCGTAATAATTTTCGATCATTATGGAGGGTCATATTTTTATGTATGTTATTTTTACATAGTTACCACAGTTGACCTAAAAAAAAAGATCAAGGCCTCTAGAGGCATTATTCAGGAAGAAAAGCGGGAATACATTTGTGAAGAGAGTCGCAGCCCCTGTTACCTCTTCACATATTCAGTAACATAGTTGAAGTGGAAAACAAAGCCAAAAGTAGTTTTACTCTTTAATACAATCAACATGCTTTTTTGTTAACTGAATAAACATACCTCCAGGTCCAGGCATTGTTGCCAACAATTGTTTATAAGTTTTTTTTGGCCAAGAAACAAGGAGATGTTAGTTGCTGAAAGGACAAAACAATTTTGTTAGATATCATAAAAAATGAGAGAATATAAACATCACAGATCTCTTACAGATTAATAAAATTGTAATGTAAAAAATAGCAGCATTTTACCCAACTGCCAAAGAATGAACAATGATAATCTATATAAATAAAAGGAGAAGTCCTGACTGACTGACTGACTGACTCATCAACGCCCAGCCCAAACCCTTGGACCTAGAAAGCTGAAATTTTGCACAGAGGTTCCCTTTATAATGTTGACAAGGAATAAGGAAGGATTTTTCAAAATTCAACCCATAAGGGAGATAAATAGGGGATGAAAGTTTGTATGGAAAATCGTCATTTTCACGCGGGCGAAGCCGCTGGCAAAAGCTAGTTATAACAAAAAACAGTTTTATACTTTTTTTGTTGTCTGTTTGTTCCGGCCAATCTCCAAAATGACTGGATCGATTTGGCGGGACTATTATATATTAAGGCATAGCTGATGTTATATGGAGTTACTTAGGCTGCTTTTATTTAAGAAATAGGATAAGGTATCCTTTCCATGCAAAAAAATATAAAATCCATGAAATTGATAACAACATCCGATTCAAACAGGAAGGATTTTGTTGAAAAATTAGATACTCCTAACTGTGAAACATGTGGAACGGTTGAAGATGTTCACCATCTACTTGTCGAATGTAATAAGAATAAGAAGAAACGAGAAACATTGATGTCTAAATTAAATATAAATAAATATGATACCGGTTCATATGTTCCAGTTTTAGTGCAGTCGTCACCGGAGAAAGCAACTCTCGTTGCTGATATGTTTTTTAATTTTTATTGTATGTTAAGTTATGATATTTTGTTTAATCATTTTAAACTTTGTTTGTACGGAACCCTCGGTGCGCGAGTACGAATCGCACTTGGCCGGTATTTCGATTATAGAGACTGCACTTAAAACTTAAAACGAGACTTGCATTGTGCCGACACTGCGGACATACCTATACTAAAAGATGTCAAAACTTTTGATAGATTTTCAACTTTATCACTAAAGTATTAGGTTCAAGGTTTATGCTAGAAAGTGAACGCGAAGTGAAGGATGCGCGCGCATATACAATCAATAAATCCGGGACGACATTTGTTGCTACCTTTACTTATAGATGTGTACTTACCAGAGATCACAATAATTAAGAACAATGTATTTCATTAAAATGGCGTTATAACCTAGGTCAAGACGAAGATTTATTTGAATGCACCATGCACTGCACTTTTAATATTAAAATTGTTTATTGCTATCTTGTACACTTACAGGTGACAAATAGAAAAAAAATAAACACAATCATGGACCCCGTGGGCAATGCATCAGGAAGACCTATTACTTTCATGTGCATGCCAAATGCCAATGACATGATTATTTCTTGAGTGATTAAAAAAACTATGCAAAATCTAAAGGTTTATTATACAAAGAATTTTAGAAGTCTATATTAAATCATTATACTTAAGTCATTGTTTTAACAAATAGCAATTTCAAAAATGGTCAACATTTTCCAAGCTTGCCTATAAGAAACCGTTTCACTTAAACTTTGAAGAGATCCAGATTATAACAATTGAAAAACAGAGATGCTGGCAGTGAATTCCACTTCACTGTTAATTTACATGGCTATGAATTAACAATAGGGAAAAGTTGGTTGTTGTTTTGGCTTGCCTGGCTTTGGACCGATTGAGAAAACTTGCACACCTTTGGTTCTGGGGAGCATACATACTAATGGCACATAATATTACTTTACCGGGCACCCAGGGTCATCTCCTCTAAAGCAAACTTATGGTTAATAGCACTATACATGATAATATTAGATGCAATATTTGATGGATAAACATGATTTCATTGAAGCTTTTGTGAAAGCAATTCGTTTTCATTTTTTCATCCCTGGCTTTCTTCAGGCGGTTTAGTAACTCTGACACTAGGGTGTGTGGGGTCGTTAGACCTTACTGTCCACACGATAAGAAGAAGCAAAAACCCAGGTACGCCACTGTGGAATATTACTCTGTAACACTCAGAGGAGATACCTTTCCAGTAATCTTCCTAGGTTGTATTTATAAAGGGGAAGCATCTGAACATTGTTGTTAAGAATGACCTCGTCTTTAGTCCTATCAGTTTGCGTTTCTCTTAAGAGTAGGTATCCATACTTGAGTCAGTATCAACAAAGTACTGTTAGTTATCTATACGAATAAAAGCGGACCTGGCAGACGTCGTCCTGCCCGGACAGCAGCGCCTCCTTCCAGGTCCAATTGTGTTTTCAAATCATCCAAGAACCTACTGAAATATCCCCAGAAAGTTTCAATCAAATCAGTCCAGCCATTTAGGAGGAGTTCAGTGACACACAGCACAGGTATAGTAGAATTATACATTTAAAGATGATGGATAAAAAGAGGAAAGATTTGTATTTTTCTATGTAACAAATAAATTTTCTACTCGTAGATTCTGAGACCATAATATTTGCTTGTACATTGTTGACGGGAATGTAAACAATAAATACCGGATTGTATTAAAACATCGTGGTTTTTCGGCGTCCATATTACGGAGTATACACTGCTCTTAGAAAATGGATTAAAAAATACAAGGTGTAACAAACCTGATGTACCACCAACACCTTTAATGATTTACAATATTCGACACAAGAACAAATAAATACGAAAGCCGAAAGCGCGATGAATTCCGAATCGATCAATATTTTTTGTTGACTTGTCAGTTGTCAACTTGGCAACGCTCATAGAGTAAAGTCTCAACGCAACGACATTTTTTTTTTTTCATAGACTACGCCTAGTTTTTAAAGTAATTTCTTCTGTGGCAACTTTTATTTGAACATGGACGCGGCTTTATATTATACCACACCACAGAGCAGACAGAGTATAAGCTTCTTAATACAACCAAGACAAGCACGCACGCAGGGCATGTGTGCGTGACGTGACCACGGGCCGCTTGTCGCGTACGCGGCGAGACTGGAAAAGACCAGTTTACGCTGTCACAGCCTGTGTAAAATCTCAGTGCAATGCACTTTGTTTTTTTTTCACTTCTATCGCTCTAAAATTCGTCTTTATGTCGTGCGTAGGCGACATAAAGTCGCGTTTTATGCTCTAGAGCATAAAGTAAAATCTTCGTCGATGACCAAGGTAATCGGCATAGGTAATCGGCGGATCGGCCCAACAGCCACAGGGCCCACAGGAACAACTTCAACTTCATAGAATAACCTTTAATTTAATTCGCTTCGTTAGTATGCTAATGCTGGGTTTACACTCTCGCGCGAGTGACGAGACGAGCCGCGAGGCGAGGCACGAGTCGAGTGTGTGAATGGTGTGTTTGTGACTCGCCTCGCAACTCGTCTCGTCACTCGCAGCGCTCGCGTCGGGGGCGCGGGCGGTTTGTATGCGTTAGCTAACGTTAACCTGTAGCTCATTTACACTCTCGCGCGAGTGACGAGCTGCGAGGCGAGGTGCGAGACGAGCCACGAGGCGAGAGTGTAAATCCAGCATAATAAGAACAAGGGATTACGCTACGATATTATGATGACGCTAGTAGTTCGAGGGACTAAAAGTCTCTAACCCGAGGTAAACTGTGCTTTTCATTACGAATACAAGGAAAGTTGATGGGAATAGGCTTGCCCCCAATTACCTGAATCGCTTGATGGCAATAGGCTTGCTCCTAATTACACCCGTTGCTGGCAATAGGCTTGCCCCCAATTACATCATTTGATGGGAATAGGCTTACTCTCATGGGCGTAGCCACGGTGGGGCAGGGTGGGGCACTTGCCCCACCCTGGACCTGACCTACAGGTCAGGTCCAGGGTGGTGTAAGGTACCTAACCAAACCTAAAGAAATAAATTGTCTAGGTACTAACTACAATACTTAATATCTGTAGGAAAGTTCACACTTGACCACACTCGACAGTCGATACAAAAAAAAATGCGATCAAAACAAAAAGCGAGCGGTAAAGCGACCAGTAACTTAACAGGAGATTTTTGAAATGAAGAACAGGCAAATTTATGCCATCAACCTGGCACAAATCCAGACACCATGGCTGCTACCAAGAAATTCTTGAGGGAAACTCCAATAACACTTTGTCCGACCAGGGAGAATGTATGGGAACTGTTACACCCCTCCAATAGCAATGTCATATACGTCGTTGGATAGGTCTTTTTAAATGGAACAATATTTACTTTGACAGTTTTGTCGAAATGTTTGTCCATTCTGAGATATAGGTTAAAAACAAAAGTAAAAATTGATGATATTAATATTGTGATATCTTGGTGTATAAAGGAAAATAACACTAACGTCGTTGTATAATAATATATATTATTATAGTATAATAATGTAATTCGCAAATAACATAACATACTATCACGCCTGTAATGCCTAAAGGGTTAGACTGAGGTGTGATCATGATATTTTGCTCCAAAAAGCCTATACTTACGGAATTCGCGGTGTAGCACATAAATGGTTACAAAGTTACCTCACAAATAGACAGCAATATGTAGAAATCAACAGCATTAATAAAGAGAATGTAGAATCTGCATATAAATCTAAACTCGAATTTAACAGAGTCGGAGTCCCACAAGGAAGTATATTAGGTCCCCTTCTATTCCTACTCTACATCAACGATTTGCCTAACGTAACAAATCATCATTGTACCCTTTTTGCAGATGACATATCTTTAGTAATTCCACATACATCTAATACTTCATTTGATAACTACAATATAGAAGTTAACGAAGCTGTTCGAAGCATTATCAAATGGCTAGAACGTAATAATTTAAAAGTTAATATAGACAAAACCAGAATAATTCAATTTTACAATAGAAAACAATGTAACTACAAACTAAAAATTTCATACGCTGGCGTAAAGCGAATCTGTCCATATGCGAACAAAGGAACTTTATGTTGCGGTCTGTACATATTCTGTCTTTAAGCGAATCTGTCCTAATGCGAATCTGTCCTAACGCGAATCTGGCGTAAAGAGAATCTGTCCTTAAGCTAACAAATCACGATAACAATTATATAGCACAATCTGATAGCATAGTTTTCCTTGGAATGTCATTAGATAGTCAGATCTCATGGAAATTACACGTAAATAAAATCTGCAACAAAATAAACAAGTATGTTTACGCTCTTTGGCGCCTTACACGTATATCCAGCCAAAAAACAGCTTTACAAGCCTATCACGGATATTATTATGTAGCCTCCAACCTACGATATGGTATTCTATTATGGGGTGGCTCCGTGGAATTTAATAGAGTATTCTTGGCTCAAAAACAGTGCATCCGCGCACTTTGTAATGTTGATTCTTTAACTTCATGCAAACCATTGTTCCAAAAGCTAAATTTACTAACAGCACCGTCCATGTACATATTTGAATCCTGTAATTTCGTCAAAACACATCAGTATCTGTACAAATCCTTTGGTGATTATTGTAATTTTAATACCCGATATCCTAATAGTTTTCCCTTGCCGAATATAAAAACTGACCTGTATCGAAGAAATTGTTACCCCATGTCAATTAAACTTTTTAACAAATTACCCACTGAACTAAAAGACCTAAGATCAATACCTTTATTCCGAAAAAAATTATACGCCTGGTTAGTAAATAAATGTTTCTACACGACCCAGGAATACCTTAGTTATAAGAATAGAAAATTAGTGTAGCGCCTTACTAAGTATGTTCCTATCAGTGCAATATAACTAGTTTAATTTAAGTTAGTATGTAAATTCAAATACCTATAAGTGAGTACCTATGTAGGTGCTTAATTCATTTTTTTCATAAACTTGTATCTTTTAAGTTTTAAGTTTTTGCATACCAGAAATGGTTAATATGAGGAACCTTTTTATTTGTATTATGTAATAATGCATTATGTACCATCTATTTTACCCATATTATGCAAATAAATTATTTGAATTTGAATTTGAATTTGTAACTTATAATAATACACCGATGTTTTCGTCAGTTATGTTTCCCATGTAAAAGAGGGTGAACCTATTGCCATGAACTAGGCATAAATACAAATTCCTTGACTGATACTGACAAATTCTTGAGAGCAAATCCAATAGGTAACAATTTACCCGAACCCGGGAATCGAACGCAGGGCCTCATGTTCAGCAGTCGCGCTTGCAACCACTAGATCAACGAGACATTCAAAAATTCCCAATTAAAATGTACGTAAACAGATGAGTAGGTACTTTGTGTCGGAATACTAAAAACTTTTTTTAACTTTGGTTTTTGAGATATAACTCAGGATGGACAACTATTTCGGCAAAGCTGTCATAGTAAATATTGTTCCATTTAAAAATACCTATCCAACGACATAATTATATGACATTGCTATATTGGAGGGGTGTACCAGCTTCCATACATTCTCCCTGGTCAGACAAAGTGTTATTGGAGTTTCCCTCAAGAATTTCTTGGTAGCAGCCATGGTGTCTGGATTTGTGCCAGGTTGATGGCAATAGGCTCGCCCCCTATTACATGGAACTTAAACATAACTGACGAAAAGTGGGTGTACGGTCTACTATTAGGCACCTACACCTCTGCCTAACCCTTCGGGAATTACAGGCGTGATGTTATGTTTTGTTGTGATAATTACGAATTACGTTCAATACATTGATGTAATTTTAACTTACACACTAAGATATTATAACGTTAATAGGTATCCATTTTTACTTTTGTTTTTGAGCTATAACTCAAAACGAACAAACATCTCAACAAAACTGTAATAGTAAATATTGTTTCAGTTAAAAAGAGCTATCCAACGACGTATATCTCATTGCTATTGGAGGGGTGTACCAGCTTTCATGGGTGAATTTCAACAAATGCCATTTTTTTTATCATATCGGTGAACTTTTTCATTTATGTTATTTTTTTATATTTTTCAGGTTTTATGTAATCTTTAGGATATCAAATATCCCCAAATTTAATATCATCAACGTAACATTTAAGACTAAAGAGAAAATTCAGTTTGAATTCTGGTTTCCACCGATATGATAAACCGGCACCGATTATTTTTCTGTGCACCGATATGATAAGTTTATCCACCGAAATGATGTACATATCCAGCGATATGATAATCTATCCTAATACGAGTTTAAAAAAAGGTACTTTATTTTTTGATTTTATCGCTACAAATCGATAGTGTTCCATGTACCAGATCGACCAGCCATGGGATTAAAACGACCGAAATTTAACGGTGTATATGTATGTATATAATGTATGTGTTTGGATGTATGTTTGTATGTTCCATTGTTTCTTTGTATACTTAACGAAATGACACGGGATCTACCGATATGATAAAACGACTCACCGAGATGATAAAATATCTACCGATATGATAAAGCAATCCACCGATGTGACAAAACTGTGCGTTGATCATGAATCAAAACACCGATATTAGATATAAGACACCGATTGATTTTTTCTCATCATTTCGGTGTAAATTATCACATCGGTGGTAATAAAGACCACCGATTACAGCGATATGAGAACAGCGACGTGAGAAATAACACAATTTTTAGAAAATTAGAAAAAATGCATAATATCTAGGATAAATTCAATAACAGTCAATGAAGCTAATTCACTTACTACCTCTGTTAGAACCAAACAACAATAATGAAACTACTCATTACACTAGAAAAATGCAACCACCGATAATATAAAATAATTGTCCGGGAGCAACTGAAATGGCGTACTTACGTTATTGGCGGGAATATGCAGCGATTTGACACACGTCCGTCTTGACTGCGCACTAGCACACACTAACGAGAGAAATAAAATTGGGGTGGGGACGCTGTCGGACTCGTCGATGTAAAGTTAGGTTTAAATTACTTTTGTCCAGCGATATGAGAACATTTCGCAGGACAAGTACGTTTGTGCCTCTCAGTAATAATAATCGTTAATTATGTAATAAAATATGTTATATATTAATAATATAACTAATATTCTTTGAAATAGAATAAGTTATATCCTTTAACTTACTTATTTTTATTAGTGTATTAAGCTTTTTGTTTGTAAAAAAAGTAGAGGGACAGCACCGATTTGAAAAAAATAGAGGTTTATGTATATATTTTCTACCTTTGTAATAGTCCTAGGTAAATTATATTTTTGCCACAACGCAATAACTATCTATTGAATACTAAAAAAAATAATTCAGAACAATATTCCTTTTTTCAAATACTAATTTCACCGAAGACAAAAAAATAAGTCATTTGGGAAATTCACCCTCATACATTTTCGCCCATTCTCTTTTTACGATTCGAACCTTTAAACACGATTTTCTCGAAACTACGTTTTATGCAGTTAGTTGGGTTTTGAAGTAAGGGCACGATATAAACCTCTGAATTGACTAAATAACAAATTGGCATACGCCCAGAGCCCAAACGGCTGTAGTTAGAGACACATTTTTGGATGGAAGATTTCGTGGTTTATGTAGGTGAGCAATAAGAAAGTGTTTTGAATAATTCGAATTATACATACAGGTATTTTGTGATATAGGGTGTAATCTTTTTGTATGAAAAAATTAACTAGCTTGTTACTTTTTAGACTGCTGCCCCACCCTGAGCCCATGGCTGGCTACGCCCATGCTTACTCTTAATTACATTGATTGATGGCAACAGGCTTGCTCTCAATTACCTAAATCAGTGGATGGCAAAAGGCTTGCTCCTAATAAGATTGGTTGATGGCAATAGGCTTTTCCTAATTACATCGGTTGATGGCAATAGGCTTGCCCCTACCTAATTACATCAATTGATGGCAATAGGCTTGCTCCTTATTACATTGGTTGATGGAAATAGGCTTGATCCCAATTACATCAGTTGATGGCAATAGGCTTGCACCTAATCACATCGGTTGAAAAATAAAAAAAAGTTAATTGGCGGGAACCATAATTAGTTTTACAATATTTACAAGTTGTTGTTTCATTTCCTCGCAATCGAAGTGAAAAGTAGAGTGTAAGTACAACTCGTTCTTATAACCCATTTTACTCCATTTTTACCCACGACGGAACGGAGACGGTATATGCGTTTGGGGTGAGAGGTTGTTTGTTTGTTTGTGCAAATACATGTTGCCATTTTTTCCAAAACTACAAGTCCGATTTTGATTCAGTTTTCAGTTATGGGTTCGGGTTTGATTGGTGCATGTTCTTAGATAAGTGTTACGGTGACAACTCACCAGGGGGCGCTGCAGCAAACATTTTTTGTGCAAATCAAAGTTGCCATTTTTCTCCAAAACTACAAGTCCGATTTTGATTCAGTTTTCAGTTATGGGTTTAGGTTTGATTGGTGCATGTTCTTAGATAAAAAAAAAGTAATAAGTTTAAAATAAAAAGCAAAATTAAAATTTTTGAAAAAACCCACGGCTGCTAAAAATTAATTGAAAATAGCATAAAATAACATAAAACACCAACCTTAAAAAAACCCAAGATTGTCCGTCGGGAGCTGAACATTGCAAAACTAGTTCATTTAATGGCAGCCCCCGATGGACATTCTTGGGTTTTTTAAGGTGGGTGTTTTATGTTATTTTATGCTTTTTTCAATTAATTTTTAGCAGTCGTGGGTTTTTTCAAAATTTTTAATTTTTACTCTCTACTTTAAATCCATCCTCGCTCGCAAGCAAGCTCGCATCGGATGGTTACACGTCTCGCGCAAAATGGTGCGTTTTATGCACTTGGTGTACAATCTACTATTAATTTGTTAGTGGCCAGTTTGAATATTTTAATGTAAAAAGTTTTTTTTTTTTGTTAGTGCCCATGCCCCGCGTGCTTGTCATTTCTTCTATAATAACAAAACAAATGACTTTAAAAAATCGAAATACTTGTAATTTTGCTCTGATTCTTGATCTACGATCTAAAAAAGTGATTTTAATTCAATTAGATTTTATCAAGTCGAAAATACCACCTTCGTGCCGTGTGCAAGGTCCACTTACGATTAAAATATAATATTCCCAAGTTATGAAACAAACTTTCATTATTTTTGTATAATATATAAAATCACACACAAACTTCTATTGCACTTGAAATAAATAACTAAAAAATTATGCAGGATGTCAAAGCGAGCTCGAAAATATTAGGTAGTACTACACCGGGTGGGTTATGTTTTCATTTGACCATGCATACAGGCGTTATATAGGTAAGTACTTTAGACAACTAATGCAGAAAACACTGTAGAAGGAAGAAACTACAAGAGCGAGCGAAGCGAGCTCGAAAATTTTTGCGTGCGTCCTCGAATTAATTGTTTTCTTTTCGTTAATTAATACAGGAATGCGATAGAGGAACTTTTGTCAAATTTTACAGAATTATAGTAGAACTAGCTGATGCCCGCGGCTTCGCCCGCGTGGAAGTCGGTTAAATTATATCCTAAAAACCTTCCTCGAGAACTATACTTTATCCATTGGTGAAAACAGCATGAAAATCGGTGAAGTAGTTTTTGAGTTTTTGAAGCGTACACAAACCAACATAACATTTTTATATATAGGTATAGAAGATGTATAAGCGAGCGTAGCGAGCGAGAAAATGTTAGCATTTTGCTTCGAATAGATTGGTCTCTTTGTAGTTGTCCGATTTCGGGAGGCAAGTTGCTATTCGAGTTTCAAGATGAAGAGAACACAAGAGCGAGCGAAGGGAGGTTACAACCTAGTCGTTTGCCATCATGCAATGCATTCATTTTTTAAATAAAAACTGAGTACTGTTGACCTAGATCCAGCCCGAAGCGTGGTGGTTATGACGCCCATGACTTCACCGAATCTGCTTTTGGAACTAAAAAATGCAAGAACGAGTTATGAGAGCTTAAAATTGAAGCCACCAACCCCTTAAATAATATAACTAGCACTTTGCCCGCGACTTCGTCCGCGTGGGTTTCGTACTTTCCTCTAAAAAATTCGAAGGCTGATTTTTCAATCGATAGATAATTTTTATTGACATCTGACAGTTTTTGTATGGAATAATTGGCTACGTGAACATCTAAAAATAGGAAACAGTATGTATCCAGAAATATGCGGTTAATGGCTATAACAAAACAATTAACTTTTTATAATATTTCTTTATAGACTACATTCTTGGTCGTTCTGGAGGGTGTTACCAATATGACCAGGCTGCAAGAAGAGCTCACACGAGAGCATGCTACGTAGAACTGACCATGGGAGAAACAGGGCTGTCGAATGTCCACTCCTGCTTTAAGGGTTTGACCCTGTGATTGATTGTATTGTCATCGCAAAGCTAACTTTTAAAGGGAACTGAAGTCTTTTGAATTCAAAAGGGAGATTTGGAAAAACAAAAAATGCCAAACTTCATAATTTACTTAGATAGATGTTCGTGCCAAGTTTCATGTTTATTAACACAAGTAATAAGATTTTCCATACAAACTTTCATCCCCCTTTTCACCCCCTTAAAGGTTAAATTTCCAAAAACCCCTTCTAAGTGCTCCCCTAAATTATAATAGGAAGCCGTGTGCAAAATTTCACATTCCTAAACACAAGTAATAAGATTTTCCATACAAACTTTCATCCCCCTTTTCACCCCCTTAAAGGTTAAATTTCCAAAAACCCCTTCTTAGTGCTTCCCTTACATTATAATAGGAAGCCGTGTGCAAAATTTCACATTCCGAAACACAAGTAATAAGATTTTCCATACATACTTTCATCCCCTTTTTCACCCCCTTAAAGGTTAAATTTCCAAAAACCCCTTCTTAGTGCTCCCCTACATTATAATAGGAAGCCGTGTGCAAAATTTCACATTCCTAAACACAAGTAATAAGATTTTCCATACAAACTTTCATCCCCCTTTTAACCCCCTTAAAGGTTAAATTTCCAAAAACCCCTTCTTAGTGCTCCCCTACATTATAATAGGAAGCCGTATGCAAAATTTCACATTCCTAGCCCCGGTAGTTTCGGCTGTACGTTGATATGTCACCCAGTCAGTTCTCCTTTTATATATATAGACTAGCACTTTGCCCACGGCTTCGCCCGCGTGGATTTCGGTTCAACTACAAAAGTGACGATTTTTCATACAAACTTTCATCCCCCTTTTCACCCCCTTAAAGGTTAAATTTCCAAAAACCCCTTCTTAGTGCAACCCTACATTATAATAGGAAGCCGTGTGCAAAATTTCACATTCCTAAACACAAGTAATAAGATTTTCCATACAAACTTTCCTCCCCCTTTTCGCCCCCTTAAAGGTTAAATTTCCAAAAACCCCTTCTTAGTGCTCCCCTACATTATAATAGGAAGCCGTGTGCAAAATTTCACATTCCTAAACACAAGTAATAAGATTTTCCATACAAACTTTCATCCCCCTTTTCACCCCCTTAAAGGTTAAATTTCCAAAAACCCCTTCTTAGTGCTCCTCTACATTATAATAGGAAGCCGTGTGCAAAATTTCACATTCCTAAACACAAGTAATAAGATTTTCCATACAAACTTTCATCCCCCTTTTCACCCCCTTAAAGGTTAAATTTCCAAAAACCCCTTCTTAGTGCTCCCCTACATTATAATAGGTAGCCGTGTGCAAAATTTCACATTCCTAAACACAAGTAATAAGATTTTCCATACAAACTTTCATCCCCCTTTTCACCCCCTTAAAGGCTAAATTTCCAAAAACCCCTTCTTAGTGCTCCCCTACATTACAATAGGAAGCCGTGTGCAAAATTTCACATTCCTAGCCCCAGTAGTTTCGGCTGTACGTTGATATGTCACCCAGTCAGTTATCCTTTTATATATATAGAAGCAGTTGCCCGCGACTTCGTTCGCGTAGAAATTTTGACTCTCTTGTCTGGACTGCCTGTGGATGGTACTATGTCAAATCGAATGTCAAATGCCAATCGAAGCGATTATATTCCCTTAAACCAGCCCTGTCGTAAAATCTATTCCTACCTGAAATGTCTTAACTATATTCTACCTATCTCTCTGCCAATTTTTGAGGTACAAAAAGCCAAGGATTTCATATGGACTTACGGGAGCCCTTAGAAAAAGAGAGTAAGAAAGACCTGGAGGTCTTCCTTACTTTCTTAGCTTAGATCTCCTACTCCTAAACTCTAGACTTGTTAAATTTCAGGTTGTTAGTACAAAAAAAAACAGTACATTTTTACAAACATGTGAAAGCCCTCAGACCTCCTTAATCTGGCCATGTTGCTAAACCCGCTAAATCTGTTCTTAGTCAACGTCTACTAACTATAAAGTACCTTCCTGCCAAAATTGTAGCACAAAAAAGGAAGGACTGTCATACAAACTCGCGTGAGCCCTTAGACCTCTCTAGTCCGGCCCTGTCGCAAAATCGGTTCTTAGCAAACTTCTACTCACCTACTACGTCCCTGCCAAACTTTAAGTTAGTAGCACACAAAATGATGGACTTTTAAACAAACTTGCGAGCGCCCTTAAACCTCTCTAATCCGGCCCTGCCACAAAACCTGTACTTAGCAGAGTTCTACTAACTATAAACTACGTGCCTGCCAAAAATCAAGTTTGTAGCACAAAAAATTAAGGATTTTCTTACGAACTTGCAAGAACCCTTAGACCTCCCTAATCCGGCCCTGTCACAAAATCTGTTCTTACCAGACGTCTACTAACTATCAACTACGTCCGTCTCAAAAACCAAGTTTGTAGCTCAAAAATGAAGGACTTTCATAGCCCAGTTTGTATGAAAGTCCTTCATTTTTAGACCTCCCTAATCCGGCCCTGTCTCAAAATCGGTTCTAAGCAGACGTCTACTAACTTTAAACTACGTCTCTGCCAAGAATCAAGACTGTAGCACAAAAAATGAAGGACTTTCATACAAACTTACGAGGGCCTTTAGACCACCCTAATCCGGCCCTGTCGCAAAACTAATATATAGCGGATGCCTACTGACTATAAACTACGTCTCTGCCAAAAACCAAGATTATAGCACGAAAAATTAAGGACTTTCATACAAACTTGTGAGGGCCCTTAGACCACCCTAATCCGGCCCTGTCGCAAAATTAATTCATAGCAGACGCCCACTGACTATAAACTACGTCTCTGCCAAAAATCTAGATTGTAGCACAAAAAATGAAGGAGTTTCATACAAACTTGCGAGGGCCCTTAGACCACCCTAATCCGGCCCTGTCGCAAAATCCGTTCTTAGCGGACGTCTACTAACCATAAACTACCTCCCTGCCATAAATCATCTTTGTACGTCCAGCGGTTTTCGAGATTTCGTGATGAGTGGTCAGTGAGTGGACTTCTCTTTTATATATATAGATAGATAGATAGAAGATAGAAGATAGAAGATAGAAGATAGAAGATAGAAGATAGAAGATAGAAGATAGAAGATAGAAGATAGAAGATAGAAGATAGATAGAAGATAGAAGATAGAAGATATTAGGTTCTCCTTGTTCATCAGAGATGAGAATAAAAGAAAACGGACATACATGCATACAGGTCAAACACATAAAACTCAGCAGTGGAAAATGGAAACAGCGAGAGATGTCGTGCTGGAACGAGCCGGGGCTGCCTTCAAGCTGCACTTGCCCAAACTTGGGGGTCCAAACGTTTCCTGCCGGAGGCTCTACGCGGGGATCGTGAGGTCCATGGCCCTTAACGGGCGGACACTTTCTTTGAGGCAGCAAACCGCCCACTATTTGAACGCGCCCCAAAAGGTGCCACCCGTAGGTTAGTCAAGGGGTACCGCACGATCTCCGGTGAAACGGCGAGCCTCCTTGTGAGATTGCCGCCGTAGTATCTGGAGGCGATAGTTCTCGCGCGCCTGCATGAAACTCCGCTGCCGCGGCCGTGTCATGGTGCCCTTACCTTCCGGCTGACGCAGGTCCTCACTCCTCCTATTTCGGGAGGTCACTGCACTAAATCGTACGGGAGGAAACGCCTGGGTGTTTTTATTACGAGGATCGGTCAGTGGACACGGTGGAGCACAAAGTGGAGGTTTGCTCCACTTGGGTGGCTGCGTGACTGTTCGAATAATATACCTACCGCGGCCCCGGAAACACAAAAGGCTAATAAGAAGGAACATGTGTGGGTTTTGTCAGGAGATGTCAGACACTCCCTTCCGCTCCACTCAGAACGGCGGGATCATTTAATTTTGATGATTTCCCATTCACCTTTCTTCGTTTAAAATTTTGTTTAATCTGTAACCTGGCTCCCCTAGGCACGTGACTAGTTTGCCTTAATACGCTGCTGAAGGGCACAAAAGGAACGGGAGGATTCATTTGATGATTTCCCACCATCCAAAAACAAAGGCTTATGGCCCATTGCATACCTACAGCTCAAAAAGTCTTTCCCTACTTTTTCTGGTACCTACCTCTAGTTGTCCAATCACTAAATATTTTAGGGCAAATTTATTTTTCTTCACAGCCTTTTTAAGGATATTTCAAAACGCCTTGTTGACGCTTCCTCCGACCCAAGGGCTGGCTTTTTCTTTGGCCAGAGGATAAGTGTTGCCATACAACGCGGCAACGCTGCCAGTCTCTTGGGTACTTTACCTGCTGACAGCGTTGAGGAGGAGTTTTTCGATGCCCTTTTATAGTTAGTTTGTTTTTAGGTTAGTTTAGTTTATATATTTAGTATAGTCTTTTATTACAATAAATAATTCCCAATTGTAAGGGGTAATCTCGTTCTTCTTTTCAAAAGTTTTATTGAACTCAGTGTGAACAAATAAATAAATAAAATAAATTATCGTACAATTTATTTTTATTTATGATGATTAATTTCACCTTAATTTGCTAGTTGTAAAAGGTAAAGGTAAAAATGGTCTAAATGTAATCTGAACTTCTTGTAATGGTGTGTTACACCTAAAAGTTGCGGTTTGTCCGCTATGATCAGACGGCAGGCAATAAAAAACTTTAGAAGAAAAATCAGCTTCTGAAGTCGGTGACTTTTGTTTGTTTGACTCTGGAGTTTGATTTCATTTTTTTGCCACCGACTTCAGAAGCTGATTTTTGGGGGTCTGTTTGCATTTCTGTAAGGCGCATCGTCCAGCAGCTACTCGTTGGTTACGCTAGTATCATGTTAGTTAACACTTTCAGTGCAGCACCCAGCATAAATAACTCGTTTGTGTGCCGACAACCCCCTCCGAGTCATCTATACGTAGCCAAGAGACTCATCGATCTCACAGTTAAACTGCGTAAGCAGTTTTGGGGCATTGTACTTAGTTGTAAGATTTTTGAAGTTAAATAAAAATCATTCATTCATTCAAGTCTTCTAATAGAAGACTTGGCTATTTCGGGCATTCAAAGAAAAAATGATTTTTTCAACTTTGCAGGGAGATTGTAGTAACGCCCCGTGTACGGTAGGCCTGCTCGGATAGGAGAGCAAATATTTTCATCATCAATATTTAATCACGTTTAAATCAGAGTTTTGAATCATTGTAATAAGATTTACTTTTACAATCTTTTTACTTTTAAAAACTTTTTCAATCTCGCTTAGTGTGAAATACTAACTGCGGTACTCAGAGATAGTTAATGATTCCTTAAGCCGTCACTTAGTAATTACAGCTGCACATTAAAACTCTTTGAGCGCGGCAGTAAGAGGAGCCGACCGGCTGCCTAAGATGACGTATTTTTCCGCGGTCGATCAGCCGACCGGCTACAATTGCGTGCTCTGTCATGCCACGACTGGACTAACTGGAGCACCCGGTCAGCTCCGAGCTCATCCGTCCGGCTCCGAGTGCATCCACTAAAACACAGTGCTCTTTCAGCCGGTCTATGTGAAACGACTGTCGGCTCCGGCCAGTACCAAGCGTGTAAATCGCGCCGGTCTGTGCGAAGAGAAGGGCGCCGGTCGATGTCGGACCCTTATGTTACCGTCAGTATGACGGTCACTGAACTCTGCCATTGGCAATTTTTTTACCTCTATAGGTACTGGTATCTCTATCAGAATCACAGTGATATAGAACTCAACAAGAATAAGGTTATGGGCCGTTGCTACCATAAAATAGTTGAGAGCAAGCGCGAAACTGGAATGTGGATGACTATGTACATACGTTTTTAAATAGGTATTCTATTGTTGTTTCAGTCATGAAAATTGAAAAGAGAATAGGTAAACAAATAATAAACAACTGTAAATGTGACTAAATTTAATTTGTTCTGAATCGTGAAGCTTGCTGTAACATTCATTACTCTCATGGCAACGCTTGGTATCATACAAAGTGGTTAATAGCATGCAATACGTATGACTACAATTAACTTGTACCATTGATGTCAGTTATTGTTCTTCTACCACAAGTTTATAATAATAGCGTGCAAGTATAATGTTTCGATATAAAAAGTATTATTTTTCTTTAATAACTAGAATACTATGTATTTCTAAACTCCTTCTGGATAAAAATTAAATTAACGGAGTGACGATGACGTTGCGTTGTCCACCTAAGTTTTAGTTACTTAACTCTTGAGTGCCAGAGTGCGTTCACAGTTCACACTGAGCGTTAGTGTAGTCCCCGAGACTGCTAAAGTTTCACGTCAGTTTACCCAAAGACATATTCTTTAATATTTTGTCATTAGAAAACCGTTACTTGACCAATAACTCCAAAAAAAACTAAGTGCTATCTCTTATAATATAATAATACAATATTATATTATTCAAAATAAGTACGGTGAGCGTCTCTGGTTGCGCGTCGACACAAGCACATAGCGTCTCGTCTGCGCCTACACTGCGCCTACGTCGCGCTACGATTGCTACGAAGCTCCTACGACGCGCTACGAAGCTCCTACGACGCGCTACGATGTTTCTACGCCGCGCTACGCAATGCTACGTCGCGCTACGGAGCTCGTCTGCATCTCTGGTCATTATAATGAAATTTCTGTATTTTATCCGAAACAGATGATCTCTAGCGAATATGGACATCAATGGTACAATAATATTTCGTCAAAAAATTACACAAATTGATATATTTCATGGCAAAAAGGCACTTCGGCTTAACAGCTGTTGAAATAAAAATAATAGTTACGGTATTTATCACCTTATGGTACATTACGAGGTAAACTGAAGAAAGAGCAATAAACGGATGACCGAAGCTCCAGAAAGTGGGTGCTGTAATAGAATTTGGCAATATCCCTAAAATCCTGATATTTTGATGTAGGAAGAGAAAACTTGAGGGGTGCTAGGGATTATTAACTAGTAATTACTCACTGTCAACTTTGGGGGAATAGCATCTTTTGGAATTTCGTTTGAACCCAGTATAGCCTGAATCTACAGTAGCCACCTGCAAGAGGGGGTAGGTAGACCTAAGAAAATAGAAGTGATCCTCATGAAATTGGCAATGTAACATTAGATAATACATATTTGAAAATAATAGTTCTTTCGAAACAACTCTTCTGTAGCATTCGTGAATAATTTATTCATTCGATTTGATCGGTATTCAATGGAAAGGTGATAAATACTGCAATGTTTAAGTAACTGTGAACAAATTAATTACTTACGACAATATAAGTGGCAAACAACAAACTGTTAGTAAATCACACTTCTGGCAAAATCTACAAACTATGCATTTAAACACATTAAATCCATATTATATCTATTTCCTCAATATAATATATCTCAACTTTTTACACTCAACTATAAAAAATAGGTATATAAAAAAGAATTTAAAAACACGTCATTGGTAATAAATTATCTTGTGACTTAGTCAACATACTTAACTATGTCCTTAAAAATAAATATTACACGTGAAAAGATACAAACATGATCGCTTAATACGAGTAGCTACTGAAACAATAGCAAGTACTTATAAGATATAAGCAAGAACAGAAAATAGTGAGGTACGATTTTTATACAGAAAACGAGCTTACGACTATAGATTTTTCATAAGAACTAAAATTAAGTTTTAATTAAAAATATGGCATCTACCGACATTTTTATGGCAATTATTCGGTTCAAGAAAGTCAGCACACTAGACGAACTTAAGTCTCTACAACACCTGAATTCAAGAGTGCCCAAACGGAACTACATGACGTTCTTGTTTTTTCTTTCTAACATTAAAACTATCATCTACTCCCGTAAAGTAAGTCATTAAATTTAAGGCCTCATTTAATTTTGTAACGTTTCGAAAGGCATTATGACTGTTGAAGTCATTCTCTAGTCTATTTAAATAGTTTCTCGTGAAACAACTACGCTTCAGACTAGAGGTTATTCTTATACGACAATCAGGCTGCTTCAGGTAAATGCACTCTTATAAGCCCTGCACGGGGTCAGCATCTCGCCTCCATTCGTGGATTTCGTTCAGGACTGCAATACACGCTTATAAATATCGTGATAGAATCCGCTTGACTTGGGATCAGCTAATAAACAGCGTGCAGCGGTCATTCAGCTTATTTAAGCGGGATGTCGTTACGTGCGCGTACCCTTACGTTAGGTGCGGGCCACACATAAAAACGTCGGGCGCGGACATCACGCAGGCGGCATTCAAATTTTATACCAAATTGCATAGAAATAAAGCCCAATTTAGGATACGCAAAATGACGTGGCTCGGGCATGGATAAGACGCGAGATTTCGGCGCCCGCGTATCCTTTTTTTTTTTTTTTGGTGGGTGGAAAATCATCGAATGACCCCCCTCGCTCTTGGGCAGAGCGAAGGGGAGTGTCAGACTTCTACTGACTAAAAACCGAACCCATGTTCCTTCTTTGCCCTTGCGCCGAGACCACGTAATCTAGTACAAAAATCCGCGGCCCCGACGGGCGTCGGCCCTTGCGGGCCCCTCCTTGCTGACAAAATTGCGCTTTATTTCTACGGACGCCTGTCGCCTGGTTGACGACGAGGCGTTGATGTGAGGTGATACCGATCTCGTGCAGAGCTTATACGTGAAAGTTGACCTTAAAGTATGTTTAAAACAGCATAATTATGTTGTAGAATTAAATTATAGCACAAAATATACCTTTTGGTTCCATTTTCATAAATTAGTTAGAGAGTTTGCGCAAGTTAAATGCAAGAAACAGTGGCAAGATACAGTGCGTACATTAGGTGTGGGTATGACAGTCAGCTCTGGTATATGAATGAGACAGTATAAGGTACATGAGGGATACAAAGTGCTTGTTACGATACAATATTTTGGGTACACTGGGGAAGTACTGGTAACTAGCAAAAAATTAAGTTTTAAAATTTTACTTCTTATTTGTTTCGTTTTTCGACCACTTTTTGCAGTTACCTGTACAGGTAACTTGCAAGAATAAAGCAGCAAGGCAAGGCGGTAATACAATACATTCTCGATATTATTCAAGTATGTACAATAATAGAGCATTTAATACAAGTTAAGTGATAAATGTTGATTGATATTTACAGGCTTGCTTCAGTTACAATGTGAACTATAAATACCATATAAATACAGAGGCAAGAAGCGATATCAGAATGAAAAGATATTTCGGCAAACAAAGGCGATAATATTAATTAAATACTACATTTTGAAAATACGTAGGTAAGTATAACTTACAGTAGCACAAAATACTAGTGACTATTTAAGATGGCAATTGCGTTATAGTATATATTTAAAGATTTTTAGTTAAGTATAAAAGTGTGAATGTGGTCGTTGTCGTGCGCCCGCGCAGGCACTTGGCCGCAAGCGAGCGCACACGCTGCTGGACGGAGGCAATAGGGCTGATCAAGACATTCCTCACTACACTGCCTAAACCATTTCGTAAGCTATACGCTAACATTATTTTAGGCGCTACATTATTAATTTCCTATATAATATTATACTTGTTATTATAACAGAAAGTACAATCAATATATGTATATATATATCTATTATCAAATATAAAATATATTATGCATGATGAAACATGCTGGTTCATTATGCAGGAGAAATGTTAAGGCAATCTGTTGGTGATATGACAATGTGAAAAAACAAACTTTAATAAATCGAGACTAGAAAGTGTAAAATTTGAACTATCCAATAATACGTCCTTAGGATCTCGTTTACGAAGTAATATGGTTGTATTGATTTAGAATGTAATTTTATTGAAAAAGGAAAATTTCAGCACGTGTTCCAATTAAATATTTTAAATGTATTCCTCGCCCAAAGATAAAGTTACTACAATTAAGTTAAACAACGACGACTAAAAAGTACATTTTGATGAAATTGTGTTTTCATCACTGCACTCGAATCTCGATATTATGGAACCGAAAGTAAGGCTTTCGCCGTGGAGCAATAAAACATTATATAACAGGCTGACATTTAAGATATTTATTGAAATTACCATCGAATTGAAACTAAGATCGTACCATTGAATCAGCGTCCGTACTTTAAATACTAACATACATCTACTTACTAATATTTACGCAATAATAATATTAAAAGATAATATCTTGGATATTCCTTGCTCTCTTATTGATTAACTTACGATAAATTAACTAATCATATCTAATGAATACTTAGAGCTTTTAATTCACGAAGTTTTTTACCGACACCATTGCTGTTGTAGTGAGCAATTTTTTTTAGAAATCTTTTATGTTAATTTCTGGATACAATTACTGGAAATTTTAACACTTGACTAAGTGTAAACTGGATGGAGTGTGTGGAAATTTTCTTTTTCTATCTGTACATGACATTTTAGCTATATAATTAAAACGAGAATGTCAGTTAAATCACTGGTGAAAACATTCAGCAGTACCTATTAAGGGTCAAATAGTGCTGAAAGTCGAAGCCAGTTGAAATATACCCACGATGCATAAATCTGAACCAGTTAACATATTTGTTCAAGAGGCTCACCTTGTTGTAAAATAGTAAATCGTGTATTTGTTAAGAAACAGAAATTTATTGAATCAGGAGCATCTCGCAATGGTGTCGCAAACCCCGCTGCATTAAAATATTTGTCTTTTTTAATTTACATCATATACTTAGTTATCTATAAAATACGGGTGTTTTGGGTTCTGTATCATGACTAATTGAGTCATTTACAATTAATAAGGTATATATTATGTAAAGCGATTTCCTTGGTAATGCTGTTGTGTTGTGCGTATTGTGACTTTATTAGCGAGAATCGTAAAGTAATGGTTAACTGATGGTTTGTGAGCAAGTAGGTACTAATACTTGATCACGTTAAGTTCCTACCGCTGCGTAAGAATTGAAGATTTTTGAGTAAATGTTTTCAAATTCACTGGGAACTTCACAGTCGTGACACTTGAAGAGGCAGAAACTGTGTTGTGAAGTCAGCTTCGCTTTTACAAAATATACAATAAGCATATGGTTCACTTGTCGTGAGGGGGCCGTGGCCGGAGCGGGCGCCGCGCGGTCACAGCACGCCGTAGAACGAGTCCATCAGGGTAGTGTCCAGGTCACACTCCAGGAAGATGCTCTCACTGCATTCCTCCTGAAATAACGAAAAAGTATCTGGAATTAAATATCTTCTTAATTTATATAAATACGTACTTCGATGGTCGTACACACAAACCTCCGAGAACATCCAACCCATTTCCATCAAACTTTATAAAAGTTTATGGTTGGTTTCAGCTTAAACGATAGGATAGTTATGGACGCGATAGGAATATTGCATCCGTGCGAAACAGGGACGGGTCGCTGGTATGTATGTAGGAAAAGCTTTCAAGGACGAACTTTAATAAGCAGTATAAAATCAGTTTATGAGATTGATATTGAACACCAGTAATGCTAAACAGACTGGTGGATATGACTACTCTAACTTGGAGTGCAAATATGTTGCCTATTTACACAAGATATCAGTTCTGTCCTGCATGCCAGTGACATCTATATGTTTCAGGCACGCAGAGAGGTGATGAATGTGAAGAGGTAATGCTAAACTCGGGTGTATCATACAGATATTTATCACAGGCTGAAATCATTTAGATTGGCACGACACGCTTACAAGAAGAAGAACGAGAAGAGTTATAGGTTTGATGAGTATGTCAGTGTCATTTGTAGGCAGCTGGAAGTACCTAAAGGCTAAGTTATTGAGGATCTTAGTAACCACATAAACGAAACAGGAGACGAGAGTTAGTTATATGTGATTGATACCAGAGTGGTACGTGGAGCGGGCTGTTAGTCTCCTTCACTCCATGCTCTTGCCCTCCTTGAGAGTCATATTAAGGAAATCTGACCAACTTATCATTGGAGTCGGAATCTAGATAGTGGAAATTCTTCTGGACTTAAAAGTAAAGGAGTAAAGATCGTGTTTGATACCTGAGTGCTGTGTGGAGCGGGCGGCTGGTCCCCGCCCCTCCTCGCGTGTCATTTGGACGTCTTGGGCAGGTGCCTCTTCATGTGTAGCGCCAAGTGATCGGAGCGCGCGAAGGAGCGCTCGCAGACGGCGCACTTGAACGGCTTAGCGCCCGTGTGCTTGCGATAATGGCGCGTGAGCTCGTCGGAGCGCGCAAACCGCCACTCGCACTCCGGCCACTGACACGTGTACGGCTTCTCACCTGGGGACATGGGGCAGTTCACTGTACAACTGCTCACTCAAGCTAACTCATACCACCGCAAGCGACGCGTCAAGGTGACTCTTGTTGTTAGCATTATTGTTTCCTACGTCCGCATTAGTTGTCGCATGAACGTGTAGCTCGATGCCAAATGGTCGGTTAGGTTCAACGAAAATTGACGTATTCAGTACAAAAAGTAGATATTCGCAATGCCACGTGGGTCACAGGTATATCGCAGTGGCTCAGGTAAATAAAGTGCAGTTTAATACCTGTGTGTATTCGCTGATGCGCCTTCAGATGAGAACTCTTCGTGTAGACCTTGGTACATCCTGTAATAAATAGTTTGGCTTTTAGATATCTTGTGAGTTTCTAACTTATTATCAACAAAACTATAAAAAACGGGTTGTTAATTATCTCGCCTTGTTACACATACGGGAATTTACTGGCTTATTACACTATTTGTTGAACGCATACGAATTGACTTTTGAAACATTTTATGTTTTGTTGCCAGTCTATCTAACTAAGGAGCCCAGGGCCGGCAGTCTCTACAGAGATAACGACAAAATCGCTAACTTTCGATTGCTAATTACCAACGAATAAATTCGGTTGCAATAATGATGCTTGCGAGAAACGCATCTTGGATGTAGAGACTTGCTTTACTTGCAAGCATCATTATTGCAACCGAATTTGAACCAGGCTGACAAGATTATTTCTCTAAGTTCAGTCAAGGTCGTAAACCTAAGTTAGCAGGCTAATCTATTTCAGGAGTAGTTCCTTTCCTACTATCTTTATTGTTTCGTCTACATCTGATGAAAGTGAACTGGTTTGTTCCTTGATTATGAAACTCTACTGACTACTGTCATCCTTCGAACTCTAACAGGAATAATTTTCTGTCTTAGACGTAGGTACTCGTACTCGTATCTTAGATTAGAAAACTGATTTTCTGTGATATTTTAGTCATAGAAATCGAAATTATATGAATCCAGCCATTCTATCTACTGTTCTGAGGGGCATGCGGCACTTGTTCAGAAATGTTTAGGCATCTTTGACGGTATAATACATCTTACTGCGCTCTTTGGGTTTGACCTCAGTTTTTTAACTTTACAAATCTTGACATAATCAACCATTACTGGGACACTGATCTGTTCTTTGTAACGGAAACTGCGTTGTAATTCACCACACCAGGCCCAGTGCTGGTTAGTGGCCAGTGTGGCCACCATTCGATCTAATTCTTACTCTATCGCGGTGGTTATGTCTAGCCCTGCTATCGAAATTGTAAACTTTCGTCTGACGCCAACGACCATCTGACGCAGAATTTCAATTTTAATCGGTCTTTACAACTGTTGCGGATGATGTGGTGCGTCTGGGAAGAAGCTATGTCCTGCAGTCGACCAACGGAGTTGATTGGTTTATTGGAAATGATTGAGACTCTTGACGTTTCAATGATTGACAGGAGGGCGTGACAGTGGATCAGCGTTGAAAAAACAAAATGGCAGCTGGAGCTTTCATTATGGCATTAAGATAAAGAAGATCAGAAAGTGTTACCTATAAAGTCACAGTGGTGCACCCTCCTCTTCTCAAGCTCCGGGTTGTTCCGCCGGTTGTACTTGACGTGATGCGGGTGCGCCAGCCGCGAGTGCTGCATGGGCGCGTGGTGTGGCGGCGGCGGCTGCGGCGCGGACTGCGGCGCGCCCTGCGCCATCTGCACCGCCTGCGGCATCGGCTGCATCGGAACAAACTACTTTATTCATTTATGATTAACGATCTGTTCACTGTTATGGGTTTTAGTAAGGTGTTTCGACTCAGCGTTATTAGCATGTTAGGAATATGGGGACTAGTTTATTTAATTTTCGAGATGAACTTGGATTTATATTGTTAAAGAAAAGTGAGTTTTTATAATTCTTTAGATTTCGAGATTAATTAGGTCATTATCAAAAAATGGAATAGTTGTAAGACTCCCGGTTGCGAGTTCCAATTGAAACCTTTTAATTGGTTATGTGTAGTGGTAATGGTAGTCACCTGTGGGTGATGGTGCGGATGCGGGCCAGGATGCGGCGGCGCGTGCGGCGCGCGCAGCAGCGGCGGCGGGTGATACGGCGGCGGTGGAGTGCGCCGGCCCGTGCCCTGCGGATAACACGCACATGTTGCTGCACTCATACATACTAGCCAATGTCTCTCATCGGCACGTATCAAATTAACGACATTAACAACACATCGATACATTATTCAGGACCTTACCGCCGCCCTGATTAAAATCGTTATAACAATCGATATCCGAGTGCTCTTTACCTTCACGTCTTTACTGCAATCAATATAAGAAATGACAGGACATATATCGCTGAGCATAAGATGGTACCATCTGTCGCGTACGCAAGCGCGCGAGCTCACTCATGTGGAGGTTTACCTGCATGGTGTTCCCGGGGCTGCCCTGCTCGGAGCTGGGCGGCGTCAGCGGGGACATGTACACCAGGCGCGAGGGGGGGTACTTCGCGAAGGACGTGTTGGGCTGATGCGGCGGTGGGTGCTGTGGCGGCTGCGGATGCGCGTACGTGGGCGGCGCGCACAGCCTCTCCGTCTTGATCTCGAGGGGGCTGAGTAACGGGGTGGCGCACTCCTCCAGCAGCGCCTCGTCGGCCTCCAGCTTGACGTGCGTGGAGCCGAGCGGCGCCAGCATGTTCGCGTTCTCGGGGTCGATGTTCCTGATGGAGGACGCGATGTCCTCCCACAGTGCGGGCCGGAGGAATGCATCGTCGCGTGAGGAGGTTCCACCGTCGAAAAGGTCCATGTGGGCGGGCGCGAGTGAGGCGCCCTCCTGCTTACACAGCAGCGACTCTAGCTCAGATGTCTGCAACAAAACACGTCGTTTGGTGATTTGCAGATTCTTATCGTGCCGGTATTATGAAAATCCTATTCAAATGCTAATAACACATTAGAAAGTTCACTTGATTTAATGTGTAAAGATTTTGACTACAAAGAAGTCCCTGTAGCTTTAGGGGCAATAAACATAATAAGAATTTATTAACGTGTTTTTAAACCTGCAGCACATTATCACGTTGTATGACTAGAGTGGCCGGTTGCCATTGTGCATTGGTTGTCAAGGCTTACACTGCTGCGTTATTCAATTATTATGAAAATTATTCCCGTTCAAGAAATTAAATAAAGAGGCTCGTCAGCAAGTACATGAACCCTCTCATTAACTTGCTGAAGCTCAGGAAGTCAGGATGCTATTAGTAGGAACAATATCACATTACTTAAGTTTAAAAGTTTACAAAATTGTTCTACGAGCGATCAATAGGTACCAACGACTATGTGCTAAAACTTTTCCATTCATACTTGTATAATTAAAACCACACAGAGGGAAGAGTTATAAGCGGCTATGAGGGAGGCTTTTGCCCAGCAATGGGACAAAGGCTAAGAAAAAAAACTTGTGTAATGGAGTTTGTACGTGTTCTTAAGTAGGTATACCTGTATAGCATTGAAACCACCAGTAAAATAAATATCCAGAAATTCCAGAATGAACTGTCGTACCGCATTGCTGTTTATATTAAATAAGACACGAACAACACGGGTATTCTCAGAAACTGATTGGCTGCATCAATCATACTTAAGAGGATTAAAGCTACGATTAACATTATGAATTTACACAATTTTGAACAATTTCTCCGTGCTAGGTGGGCAAGCGTTGCGTTGTTGCGCCGGCGCGCCGTGCGATATTACCATACAATGGCTGCGGCCCACGCGCGCGCGCAGGTGACGAGCAAGAGCTTTCATATCGGATCAATTCATACATAGACATTTGGGATGAGATAAAGCTAGCATCGAAATTAATTTAAACTGTGTCGACACAATATGATGTCAAGATCCTTTGGTCAGACGTAACAAAGGAGAAAAGCAATCAATAACTTTTAAGTAAAGAAAACAATAAAGTTGCGCAGACATTTAGAAAGTGTTTAATCTCTAAACATCTTTTGCTATACGTAGGTACCTATAGTAAGTTTGAAGTACCTATACCTTAAATTACTCTACACCGTTTACGAGTGACAATAAAATAAATGTAGTTACAGTAAAACTTGCACAGTGATAGCTGAGTGTAGTACCTACTAGCTATAATAAGTGCTTGAACACCTGCGCTGTTGCTGCGCCCGCGTCGTCCGTTGACGGTGTGCAGTGACGAACCAATTCCTTGACAGCCTCTTTAAAAAGTTCTGAATACCTATGTACTTACATAAATAATATTCACTGGTATTAAGCCGCATGTAAGGGATGTCTATATTTTCTTGTAGCGACAACTACACCGGCAATTTTATAACGCCCTACAAAAAACAGTGAACCTGAAACCCGAATACGAAGTTATTTCCGTTTAATGCATCTTTAAAATATAAACACGAAATTAATTTAAGACAATTTCAATAGAATGCTTATTGAACGACAGATTAGTAGGACCTCATAAATTACGAGGTATAATTCATTGACCTACGGTAAGTTGAGAGCCAGTATATTCCTAGGTATGTAGATTTTATGGGAAAAGCCTTATAACTTGTAAGTAATAACTAGGTGTCAAAGTTATCTGACAACCATTCGCTTAGTTTTCAATCACTTATTGCAACTGACAATACTTAGTTAAGATTTAGCGTTACTCTTACTATGTACTTACCTGTGTGCTTATCTCAAGTTAGAAATAAGGGCATTTTATTTATTAGAAGGTGTCAATAACTTGTAACTGTATTAATATGCATATTTTATGTAAGTATAGGTAGGTACGTACTACGTAGGTACTAACAGACTAGATAATATAGGTGGTGAAGTATTCTTATTAGTCCATGTTATGATAGAATATGTAAATATTGATAAGTTTTATGTAGTGTTTTATCTGTTTGCTTTTCTATTGTCTAATGTCGACTGCTCCAACTAGTCATATCTATGATTAGGTGCGCATACCTTACCTACGACTATGTGTTTTCACAGGTTACTTAAAATATAACTCAATTCGTACATGTTCGGTAATTAGATTCGTTTTTATTGGCGAACAGGTGAAATAGAGTTAAAGTAATCGGTGTGTTGGGTCGGCAGCGGTCGGAACACTCGGAACCTCTTTGGAGCAACGTGGGGTGTCGCAAGAGCGCCGGACCGCGCGAATTCCTTCCATGACCTTTGCGGATCGAACGATTGCGCAGTGGCTCCTCCACCGCGACTAGACGAGCTTGAGCAACAACCACATAGACTATACTGGTGCAGAACAACACTGGCCTACTAAGAGCTTTGATACGTACAAACATTTCAATTTTTTGTTCGTTACGTCAATTAGGCTTTGGAAGACTTCTGCTTGGTCTGTGCCAAATGTCAGCTGCAAGCTTTGAAGTACAATTTTACTGTTAAGTGAGTATGATCCTAAATAGCATGTCGTTCGAAAAATATCTAACACCAGCTTTTGCCAGCGGCTTCGCCCGCGTGATTTGACGATTTTCCATACAAACTTTCATCCCCTATTTAACTCCCTTAGGGGTTGAATTTCGAAAAATCCTTCCTTATTACTTGTCTACAATATAAAGGGAACCTCTGTGCAAAATTTCAGCTTTCTATGTCCAAGGGTTTGGGCTGGGCGTTGATGAGTCAGTCAGTCAGTCAGGACTTCTCTTTTTCTTTATATATAGATAGATAGATAGATTTTAAACTATGGATCTAAGAAAGTATATCTAAGTTCCTTATTTTTCTGTATCTAAATCATTTGCGTGCATTTGTATTAATTGTCCAGCGACTTTGAACTCGAATGACGTAAACTTTTCGGCACCTTATGTCACATCATTTTTGACATTACCGTCGTCGTCAAACTCAAATTCTTTAATGCATTCCTGTGTCACCGTTATTAATAGAATGTTAATATATTGTGTCAGAGCAATCTGGATGAAGTTACGTATGTTATCTTTGTATCTCAATCGGTTTTTAAACCAAACCTTAAATCATCTTAGTTTTTATGTGAGTTTTAAAGCTGCGACATATCTGTGCGCAAAGTTAATTTTATTCTATGCGTTGGGCGGTACGCTAGGCACCGTATTCGCTTCGGTTTAGCTCATTTACGAAGCCAGCTAAATCAGTCGGCTTATAGCGAACAGACAGCTATTGTGAAATGAAAGAACCTCCCGCGGATTTGCACCGGCCAGTGATGAAACACGCACTTGCACCAGATTATATCTCAAATCTAATAGATTGTTGTTGTTATTTACTTCGACCGTTGAATGAAGCAAGTGCCCCAGTGCCCAGCGCCTGCAATCTACTTACTGCTCACAAACTTTATATTAGTGAGGTCGCTTGCACCGTTCAGGGAATTGTATTATTTCAGTTTATGCATTTAGATCTCTTCTGATACTATGTATTTTTGCCAAACTGTTCTCGAGTTTATGATAAGATATTTACAATCTCTTATTATTTTTGTGCCTACGTATATAAACATCCGATCATCTCTATCAATTAATGATATCAGCGGGAATACCAGCGCTATCTACTGTTCATGTGAATGGCTGAAAATGTAGGCAGGTATTTAATAAATCCGTAAAGTACACACTCTCATTACAATTATCAACCATATATTTATTGATAGCGATTACAAAGAAAATGTGGAGGTGGTACAAACACGAACATTTGTATTTCCTATCAATTAAACATGGCATGAACATAAATACCGTTATCAGTTTTATATCTCCGACGAATAGTGCGAATGTGCAATAATATTCGTGTAATAGGTATAATGAAATGGAATGGCGGTACATAGGAAACTGTGCGGAAAAAAATCACGTGTTGTGATTGGTCCTCTTTGAGATAATAATGTTGATGGCGGGCGCATTCATAATGGTTGAACGTCGCGACGGCGCGCGCGTGCTACGTACCCGCCGACCAATGACGGACACGCTGACGTCGCTTAGGAAATTACTCGCCATTACTTTTTGTGCCACATAGGTACAATGCTTGGACTTTAGAAAGTCACAAATTAACTGTACTTATATATGTCAGCGTCCTAGACAAAAAATATGATGGGATGGGAGAAAAAATAAAAGACTGTAGACGAGACTAACACATACGAGTACAGGCAACCGAGATGCCAGACGTCAAGGAAAAACCAGAAGGCTTAAATGAAAATGGGCTGGACACACCATTCAAGGCCCAGATTTGTAGCAAAAGCATAAAGCCGGCTTTTGACTATGGGATGTAATATATATTACATCTCACTTAGACCGGGAGATGGTGACACAAAATATTAGGTCATTTGTACCAGTATGGTGGCTCTTCAGCAATGACAAAAACGAAAATGATGGTTATAGCGCTGGTATCGGCGGATTTACAAAGGAGAAGGTACGCTATTTTTTTTCTACCGTCATTTTCGTTTTTGTCATTGCGTAATTAGACCCCTGAAGAAAAGCCATACTGAAAGCAAATGACGTAATATTTTGTGTCACCATCTCCCGGTCTAACTGTAAGATATATTATTATAGCACAGTGTGAACGGTCACGTACAAAATGTATGCGAGCGATATTTAGAGGTCATTTGAAGGAATATTACATCCCATAGTGAAAAGGCGGCTTAACAGTCTCGTACCCGCGAAACGGCAGACATGGGACATCTACCAATCCGAACTGGGCACGCGTGGTGGATTCTAGCCCAACTCTCTCCTAGAGAGGAGGTCTGAGTCCCTGCAGTGGGAACATTATAGGCTGATGATGAAGTTTGTAAATTATTTCCATACATGGCTTTTGAATTCTTTAGAGCGTTGTCAATCGGGTCGGAAAACAAAGAAATTATACATCACCCTCGTCACACTGACCAGTCTGTTGTGCATCATGGTCTTAGCGAGGTCCAGAGGGCTGGGCGGTTCGAGCTGTGACTGGTTATAAAGCTTAAATTATTAAAGGAAAAGTTTATACGATGAGAACAATGAGTTTAAAAAAAGCAAACTGAATAGGTACTTACCCCCTGCTGTAGGTACTTATACTCGTTTATAGATTGATTATCCTGCAAGGTTTGACGACCTAATTTAAAGTTTTTAATTGAATATTATCGATTTATATTTCATTTTACAGGTAAGTATCGTTGAGGCGTTTTTCTATCGAGAATATGTTATGAAATCACGTTTTCGAAACATACACAACTTAGAAGTAGGTACCTACCTACTACTCAACTTTGCAAATATGATGACAAACTGAATGATGCAGTAATATTAAAATGAAAGCTATTCAATTTAGAGTTATTTGGCCTTTTTTTTTTTTTTTTTTTTTTTTTTGCCCTAAATCGTGAACTGTGTTCTTCAACTATCGAAACGTAACAGGGTTTTCTATTCGGTAGGTACCTAAGTTTGAAAATTGTGATGACAGTGCATTTCTGGAAAATAAAAAATAATAATGACAAAGGTAGGTATGCCTACTAAACATAAAACAAGTACATATAGGTATGTATAAGCGGCCCTGCGTGTTGAACCGCTATTCGCGAAAGCAATTCTATTTTCTCTTGCATGGACGCCTACCTACTTCATAAAAGATTCCTTAATAGTCTATAAACCAGAGATAGCAGCTTAAATTCAATGAAGAATAGCAATAAAGTCCTCTCATTCAATATGTGCTACAGAATTAAAACAAATCGACGACAGACAACCAAAAAGTATCGACGATGCTAGACGTATCTATGTAGGATACATCTAGAAAGAATACCTCATTACGTTAGTCAACTTCATGTCTATAAAAGTGATAGTAAAACTAGTTTTGTAAACAAATCGAACTTCGTAACACTAAAAATAATTAAAATCATAAAACGTGTCACAACATGAGAAAGCTTTTTAGTGAAGAAGTAAAGATATTATAAAGCGTTTCTCTGAAATAGCTACTGAGCACTGCATTTGTAAATGTCTGTTAAACGTATGTATGTAGTGCACATTATACTCCATGCAGAATGAATTACAAAAATTTCAACATCAATACCCACGCCATGAAAACTATTCTGAATGAAAAACTGTCGAGCGACGATAGCAGGAAATGTAAAAGGTCAGACGAGGTCAGGCCACGCTGTGTACGTAGGCATAAGGTAGTACACATAAACCTTCCCGCCGCGACCCCCGGGACCGTGTGCTAATTAGGTTTAAGGGGACGCCTATGACAATTGACTATTTGATCTGTCGATCAAATTGTTACGACCGCTCGGCTAGTTTTATGACCTAAGTTTCATAACTGGAAGAACTTCTACCGAAAGAGGGTTAAAACACGCTTTAAGTTAAAAGCTTTTCATAATTAATAAGTAGTTTTCAATTTATTTTTACTAAAACCCACGGCAAACATAGCGTAATGTTTATGACCGAAGTATATTTCGTGGAAACACGTTCGCACTTTCGGTGTATCGACGTCGCCTTAACTACCCCCCCAATAGACAACATGACCTTTTCAATAATGTATCCTCATATGAAAAGAATTAAAATTGCCATCTCATACCGTTACGGCATTGTTTGAACAGCGCGTCTCGTCGACTGTCGTCGCTCTATTTCCATAATTCAACTGACGCCCACGACGGTTCATTCTTCCATACGCACACAATACTATGTAAAACAATTAAAAGACACACGTAGCCGTCTTAATGCAAAGTCGTAAAGTTCATATTGCAAACAAAAGTTCTTGGCTAACAGTAAACTGGGCGCTGATGTAGGTAATCGGCATAATTCACAAAGTGACGATTATCATGATTGTAGTCTCATGGCAGGCAGGCAGGCAGGGTGACGGTGACGATGGCACAATATTCTCTGCTTGTACTTCCGATTGTGTTTTGACGACATTGTGCTCGCAAAGATTTGGAGTGGTACACTAAAGACGACTAAAATGCCCTTTTGCAAGCAAAATAATGTGAGTGGGGATGTCACCGGATTGTGAACTTTATTCGGAGTTGTTATTTGGTGTGATAATACAGTACAAGCTTAAAAAGAACATACAAACGTTTAGAATACTACAAACATCTAAACTCTTTCGGGAAAACCACCTAAACAAAGTAAATTCTAACATTTTCGCTTTTAGTTGTTACATACAAAGTAAGGCTTTTTATCATCCAATAGGTACCCCTAAAACTTATGACGACAATAACTAATAGTAATAACATTTTATAGGCAGTGAGCTCACATTGCCGCGGAGTCGGGAGTCGTATTTATCGGTTGGGCGGACTAGGGCGGGCGGCGTTAGGCGGATCGATAAGAACCGCCCACCGCAGTGGGAGTCGCAGTTGCTTAGAATATATTTTAATATAAAACATCGCGCTGTGTCCTGTCACAGTTTTTAATGCCAAATAATAGTAAGTAGTTGTAAAGTGATTTAAATAATTTTTTGTACCTTTAACTACTCTTAAAACGGAAACGCGGTTAAGTTAATAGGTTCGCAAATATGCTTTTAAAGGTATGCGTTAGGCACATTATTTACTACATATTAGGCATTAAGAAAACGATAAATACCTGATAAGGTTTCTCAAAACGTTCTGCTTCGAGTTTTGATGCCGAACTATTATTATAGAAACTCCTTGTAGGGAAGGGGAGTATTCAGAATTTGTTGAAACAGTACGTGTCTCACGGTGGCGCTTAATAGAAGAATAAAAAAATGTAATTTGAGTATTGTTTGCATTTCCCATAATTTTAGCTAAATGCCGGGCCGGGGGCGGCAGGCAGGGGTTCCCGTCACCAAACACACCGCCGATGTGCTCCCGAATTCTGTACCTACTGCTATAGGTCGATATTTTTGTGTACATGTTGTTGATTTAACTTTTAATTTTATGAGGAATGTTCTCAGTAAAATCCTTATTTCATATGAACGTGGATGAATCAAAAGTACTTAGTATTAAATGATATTCTGTATTTTTTTAAACTGTAACATTATTTTAGGTTTAGAAATTAGAATTGCGGATATTGTTTTGTCGTTTAGGTGTTTAGGTTCCATCCGTTGAGAATTTCTATTACCGAAGAGTTGCGTAGGCGTACTCTATCAGAGTCTATTATAATAAACAAGTGTTTATGCATTTTCACTGACACGGGACTGCTTTAACAGGACTTAAATATGTTTGGAAACCCTTAGTAGCAAAATAGGATTAAGTTATCGGAAACACCAAGTAATAACAAGCAGCGAAGACAATAATTGTATAAACAAATAAAGAGAACAATTAGGTTAAAATCAGAATAAATTTAATAACGTATACATATAGGTACCGTACTACGTTCATAAGTGTGTTTTTATGTAAGTGATCATTAAGGAATGTTCTAACTGCTATCATATGCGTAAAAACGGCGCGACCGAGCAGCCTGCAGGCTCGCGTGCCGGCAGCGCGGGCCACGCGCATGTAAAACAAACTTAACTATTATAAAATATAATAAAATAATACACAACAGTACATACGGCACATACCTACCTCGTTTGAACTTAAAAATATCCATCTAAATAATGTTAGACTTAAAGTATTTCCTGCATACTTTCATTTCCTTCCGCGTACAATTCTTAATGTTGCGAAAGCAGCGAAGCACGTATGAACATTTGCAGTCAAGAGCAGTTAGAGGCATATTACATTCGGCTGCAAAGTTAATGAAAATTTGTTTCCCACGACGCGACGGCGTTGTACCGAACAGAACGTTATGTGCTTGGGTTGCACAAGTGGCATACTCGCCTGACGCACGCTGGATCCTATCTTTCATACAATCAGTAATCAGATTCTGCGGCAAGCAGCGCGCGGGAGCTGCGCACAGCCGGCACAGATAACGCACAGCTCCACACATTAGGACGCCACTAAAGTTGACATTACTCGGTACACGTTTTCCTGCATTACTCACGCCACTTAGTTTCCATGCTATTACTAAGTGAATTCGACGAGAAAGCGCTTGAATCATATCCCATAGTGTCGACATGTAGTACGCTGTGGAAGATATGTATGCTTTTTATTATTTCATGAAATAAGCGTGTGCTTCTCTGTATTATCACGATTTTCTTATTTAAAGAATAATCCATGGTATAAGTATGTCTCCAAAATTTTCGACCCGCTGTTCTTTGCGTGCCAAGATGTATCAACGGAAGCGGGAGGTTCCGCTGGTCTGTATAGGCTCATAGGCTGTGACTCTGCAATGTCGTGTAAGTCACCCTTGGCAAGTACATCGGCGGTGCTATTAACAAATCACCGTATAAATATTCATGGGTGATCCCCCTCACCGGCCAGCCGCCAGAGGGATGAGCAATACGTATAGTTTTAATAATAAAAACATATTAGCCGCATCGCATGTCTGTCTTTCCGTGACCGGGCAGTTTTACACCTGGCCAAGTGGGGAGACGGGGAGATGGAAGGAGGAACGTGGGAGGGTAGACAGGGGTTCAAGGGGATAATGGGGTAAAGAGGAGGAGGGGGCAGAGGCACCGTTTGTCAGCGGCCGGCAGTCAGCTATTAATGAATGTGCCCATAATGTTTATTGTGCCCGCTGAGCAGTTTTGGGCAATGCTTGTAACTCATCGTTTTATAAATTAACTGTCATGACTATCGGCTCTATCGTGGCAGTCAGTACGCATATACAGTACGATATTCTATTTAAAATCCACACCAGTACTCGTTGGTACTGATTTGGATTTTAAATTGAATGTTAGCATGTTGCACACATAATATTTGCTAATAAATATTTTCATTGTTTCATAAAATTTAATCTAGATCCAGATTAAAATTAAAGTGATCATTTAACAGCGGTCAAAGTAGCCAAGTTTTTCCGAACGAAAGAACCAATGAATAAAACTTGAAAGGGCAAGCCGTCAGAATGATCAGTAGTTAGAGGGTCAAAGTAATCACGTAACCTCGTTTACACGTTTGACTTCGTTTTATTATAATAATGAAATTATTAGAGAGCGGGGGTCGCTCGCGTGCCGACCACACGACCCCTGTCGGATTGCCATTACCTCATTAAAAGATAGTCTGATGCTACGACTGCGGGGGTAGTTTAACTTTTTAATTTAATGTATTATGCTTGTGGTTAAATACTTTAGTATTGTAAAAGGTGTGATTTTATGAGGGGTCCGCTGCTATCGATTATTCATTTACGGCGCTACGTCAGCCACGCGTCGAATATCGTGCTTCGTCGTAATCGTCGTCTACTGTAGACATCAGTTACAGACAGGGACACGTAACTACTTTACCTGCTTAGCATACTGGTCTGCAACGTATTGCATGTGTAATTTTCAGTCCTACGACTTTAATAGATTTATCATAATAGGACTGGAGTGAAATAACACGAAATCTCCATGCTTACAATTACATAATTCCCCGGAGAAAACAATCTAGATTCGCTAATTATACCGAAACTCATTAGGGATCTAAAATCCAGACAATCTCTATACTATGTCTTTGGCCGCTCACTCGCGAAAACTGATATTGAAAATATAATGTAAGTCGGGTGTACTGTTCGTTATGGAAGTCAATTAGAGTGCGAAGAAGTTAACAATCTGGCAAGAAGGGGGTCGCTGGTGGCTTGGCGGGCACCGACAGCGAGCTACTAATTAGCTAATGGTCGGGTCGCCCCTGCCCCGTGCCTACTGGCTCCACTCCGTAATGGATTGTGGCACGCTCGCGCTCGCCACCTCGCTGTGGTCACATCTCATATTTCGCCGCGGTACCTTCCCGTTATGGAAAAATATGGATTTTTAATAATGACTTGTAAAAGTGTGAGCACACGCGCACATTAACTATGATTACTCAGTGAACGAAGGGTATTCTGCTAGATTCAGGGAAAAAGGAAAGTTTATTGCTAAACTGAAAATGTCTCTCTTTGCTTGTACCTAGATATCAGCAATGTTACATTCTAGACAATTGCCCCGTTCAATAAGCGTTTTACAGTTTGTTTTATGTACTTGAAATGATTGATGAAATAAAACAGTATTAATTGAATACTTTCACGCTTACCATGGGGTCAAGAGTAAAATCTAATAATTCCAAGTAAACGACCATGCACACAGTTCATTTTCTAGACATTAACGATGACTTTCTAATTGTATCGATGAAGACGTAAAACTATCATAGTAAATAATAATTATGATGTTATAAATTTAATTTGATACTCAACAAACACTCATTTCTAGTCATTTAAACTTTTATAAGTTCAGATAATCTATAAAAAGTAATATACGTAATACTAAAGTCATGTTTATTAGTACCCTTATGCGGTAATTAGCAAGGGTAACTGGTACATAACGTCTGATTACATTTCTGTTAATGACTGTAGCGCAGTTTCCATAAGTTATGCCAGCCCGGGCAGCCACTTCAGATGTTCTTATATATTGGGAACTTCTTCAGTAAATTGGTTTGAGAGAGTCTATAGTATTTTGTATCTCTTAGTACGTCTGTGAATTGTAGGAAATTAGTTTGTACTGAACGTATATCCTGAAATGTATTAGTTTATTTACTCAAACGCTAATTACTTACTAACAATAAAAATGTACCTATTAGATGCGTTAAACAGATATCCTCGGAGATTCCATTGAAAAACAAAGAGCTTTATAAAAGGCATTTTAAATTCATAGTAGGTACTTTCATTCAGCTGGAAAGCCAGGGCGTCTTCCGATTTAAGAAACTACTATCCATTTCCTACATTCAGGATTTATAATAAACTAGCTTTTGCCCGCAGCTTCGCCCACGTGCAAGTCGATTAAACTATAAAAAATGTCGATTTTCCATACAAACTTTCAGCTTTCTAGGTCCAAGGGTTTGGTTGGTTGTTGATGAGTAAGTCAGCCAGGACTTCTCTTTTTATTTATATATACCTAGATATTACGAACTGCCAATCACTTGTATGGGTACTTTTATAATTATTGACTGATCTGCTCAAGTGCCTTTAACGAACCTAATATTCAAATAGCGGATTACCAGACTCTAGGATGCAACCTTAGGCGTCAAGCTATTGTAGTATTGTGGTATAACTATTCTGACTTGACTTTACGACTCTTTGTCCATAAACAAGTATTGAATAATAATCGTAGCCTATTCATTGCTCTATCTGTCGGTTTCACTTTCTATCCGCGAGCGTGACAACCCTAAGTTATTAAATCTTGCATTCACTTGTAAAGTACTTATTTCACATTTCAATTATATTTTCAGGCGTACAGGGATCCCAGTAGTAGGGTACTAGTATCGATTTTTAATATTATCTTAAAAATAACTCTTCATAATAATCGAAACGACAGGCTGTAATAAAAAACGCATAACTCGTGTTCTGACGCAAATTGAATGGACTCAAGGAGGTGAGAGGTGGTGGGTCGCTGCTGGCCTATAATATACCTAAGACGTGAGAACATTTAGTTCATTTTCCCTTGGCTATGATGTGGGTACAAAGCAGTATGGGGTAGTGGGAATTATTGTAGAGTATATAGATGGAGGCGAATAGTAGTAATGCAGCGATATCAGATATCGACGAGACAGTAAACGGTGAAGTAGAAGTAAGTAGTAGTATCGGTAGTTTACGGCCCCATCTTAAATAAGTTAACTGTTTTATATTAATCCGAATGACTCGGACATCGATAAATATGCCACTTGGTTTTCTTCCTCAGTAAATATGTAAATGTTACGGTCAATGTTCTAAATGCATGCAGCACTGCCACTGTTCAGGCGACTTGTAGCTGTAGAGTGTACCTATATTACAAGCAGGCAGCAGCTCGGACGATTGTGAGAACTATATTTATATGTACAGGTGGAGGGTTAGCTAGAGGCCTTTCATTTTCATTACAGAATGAGTGGTGAGATCATGTACCTACTGATGTGGTACATGAGTAGGAAGTAGTCGTGTGCTGCTGCCATTAAGATCTTCATCTGGACGGCAATACCAAGCTTAATAATGTAACTAAAATATGCGCTTAATTAAACAAATACTTGGGTTGAGAGCTTATTAATTCAGATTAACAGCTATACAACATTTAGTTCGTGTCAATATATTTACTTACATATACAATATATAATTAATTATTCGGTGACGTCAGCAATGAGTCATCCGTAGTAGACACTGTGTCTAAGTCGTTGGAATATTTATAAATTTGAAATAAGCAGATATAAAATGGCCATCTCTTGATATAGCTAGTTGCTATATTATAAGATAAATCGTGAATCATCGGTATGTTTCTATTTCAATAACATCACGTAACGTAATATATAACAAGTTGTTTTACATAATGAACGATGTTGATATTCTAAGTTTGTATATGAGACTGTAGGATGATTCATCTTTGAGACAATCACAATTTTACAATAAAAACTTAAAATATTGTTTACACGGAATAGACCAATAATGTATCACTTGCTTCAAAGATTCATTGATGTAGGGTTTATGAGTTAGCAAACTCTGCATTGGAAACCTGTAAACTGCTTGTAATATTCATATTTCTAGCCTTTCGTAGAGCTTTGCCATACGAGACGGAAAATAAGCAAAGGATCTTGATAAGAGAAACAAAAACAATTAGTTCACTATAAGTAACTTGTAGACCGCAGTCAAGTCACGCTAATAATTTTAAGTGCCCTCCAAAGGGTCTATTCATGACATATTACGATTTAGCATATTCATGCGAAGCCCTGAAACGTCAGTGCCGTCAAGAATGTCATTTGCATGTAAATGACATTCTCTGTGGTACTGTATGCGCGCGCAGTTATCGACGTGTCACTGCATACACCCCCGCCCTAGCCGCCCGCCCTGAGCCGTGATTGGGCCGCGAGGCGGAAATCGTCAAGCGAACACTTGGAAGTGAATAATTATGAATACATAATGTAAGCACATAATGTACCGCTAGACGTACATTGTTAGATTTAAGGACTATTCCTCTGACCTATGCGTTAATTGTTAAAATATGTTGGCAAGGGAATGCATGGTTATGACTTTACTGTTGGCCTGAATTTACTTCTATTATCCAGATTTATTATTCTAAGATTATGAATAACTTTGGGTCGATGAGTATTTATGATGGTAATGCAAGATTTATTTATTTTCCTTCTCACTTTTAGCCAAGAAAAACTATATTTTGTAGGTAGTAAGGTACACAAATTAGAATGGAATAAACCGGCAGGAATATTTTGTTTAGGCTAGATTTTATTCAAGTTGAAGAAATTAGGTACGTAGGTACATCTATATAAATAAAAAGAGAAGTCCTGACTGACTGACTGACTGACTCATCAACGCCCAGCTCAAACCCTTGGACCTAGAAAGCTGAAATTTTGCACAGAGGTTCCCTTTATAATGTAGACAAGGAATAAGGAAGGATTTTTCGATATTCAATCCCTAAGGGAGTTAAATGGGAGATGAAAGTTTGTATGGAAAGTCGGTTTTTTTTCACGCGGGTGAAGCCGCTGGCAAAAGCTAGTAAATATTAAGATTGATGTTAATGAATTGACGTTTGAAAGCTATCAGTGCCTAATATTGTGACTGCGTTAGTGAGTAAGAATGGACACTGACGCGCAAACGATTACCACGTACCTATTCAGTACATCCCCAACCGCTCCAAGTAGAAATGTATCAAAGGTTTTAAAAAAAAATCTGCTACTCGGTTATTTTTTTTGGGAAAAGCAGTTTGGTTTAAATGATCGATGAACTATGTGGAATACGTGATAAGTTATAATCGTTAGTGTGTCAATGTTCCTTCCAGTATAGCCATACACACGTAGACATCTAAATAACACGATTCAGTTCAGACTTCAGATTGGAACAATGTACAGTTTCCTTTCGTTCTGATAGTAAGTAGAGGGAGCGATTTTGTATTCAACAGTAGTGAAAGTAGTTGTAGGGCACTGGGGAAATAGCTCGAACAATGAAATGCATGTACATGTGGTATTAGCGCCGGACCTAACGACTTCATTACGGTTCCATACTGCCTCTTTATATTCCTATTACACCAGTGTCACGCCTCTAATAATGAACCTACTCATAATTCGTGTTAATTAAAAACTAACGTGTTATTTTCTATTCGTATGCGGATAAAAACAACAAACTAAGACAAAAAGATATAGGTAGACAAATAAACGGCTCGAAGTCTTTGAGTATGTATGAATGAGTACGCGAAGGAATGCGGCGCACGCGACTCACACACACAAACCCGCTCACATTTACATACACAAACTGAGCATAAAACAAGATTTACCACACACAAACGCACGTCGTCAGAAAGTCTACATAATACTCACACGCGCACAATGTATACTCACCAACGAAATACTTTTTAAGTAGGTGTATTGTTATTTTATTCAAATTGTTGTAATTTATTTTGATTTATTTTTGCTCGTGTCACTAGGCTTTTAGTCAATCAATAAATAATAACGAATTCTGAATTTACAGTACATTACGAAAATCAATCAATTTTAATAATCTTGTTACAATAATTATATAAATGAACAGTTATAGGATATCGGTAGTTCGGTAATCGGTAGTCGGTACACACGCTCAATGGCACATAATACTTAATTATATAGTAGTAACTCAACATCGACGTATGTACCAGTAACTTATGTTTAATAATCAAGTTTTAATCTAAATTCATCAACTTAATTTATTTTAACGTAAAGATTTTCACGTCGATGATACGCGCTCTCTTGAATGGCGTTGCCAAGACGCGAGATTACTATTAGCCCGTTACTTGTCTCAATGAATGGTGTTTCTCTCAATAGCACCCAAAAGTCTTAAATATTCTTCACATATCATATGAAATTGTGCCTAATAACATACATGATAAAGTTTAAAATGGAAAAATTACTATGACTAAAAGCCTCATTCTATGTAGGTTTTAAGATTATGATCCCATGTTGAGAGGAAGTGAAGTGAGGCGCGTAAGAGTGTGCGAAGTTATTTTTTTCGACAAATTTTGTCTCGGGAACAAACCTGTGACGCCCACGCATTGCCGGAAATATCGTACAGATCCTAATCGAGGTCTTAACTCAGTATGCTGCGCACGATTCCGTCATTAGTAGGAATTGTGCATTTTTGCCTTTCAAGAAAGGAAGTTGAGATTTGATAAGGTCAAAAAGTTTTGAGTATGTCGTTGACCTCTGGATTAGTGTCATTCGAGTTATATTCTCGTCTTCAGTGATCTGTGAATATTTAACGTAGTCTGCGCCCATTCACATCACGTTCTACGTCACTACAGCGCGTATCTTGTTACGAATGTGATATTTATTAAGAAAAAAAAAATCATATTGGTTATTAACTTTGTGTACTTAATTATAATTACGATAGAGTTGTGACGGTTTACATCACTTGGTTGGTAAGCATCTAAGGATCTCTTAATGATTGTTTAGCAATACCTCCTCAGCATTAATATACATAAATCTAAGATAGGAGTTTCTCGAAAATTATGTACCTAAATGAATAGGTACCATTACAGTCAAAGATTTTAATGGGAACATAGTCGAGACAAAGTATTCAATGTTATTAAATTAGACGTACGAGATAAGGAATTGAAGTGTCTCAAACAATATTGTTAGCAGGTAGACAATAGTTCCCAGTGTGACAGGCGCAGGGCCGAGCTGTCCGTTTGTCTGTCTGTCTGTCCGTCACGATACACAACTGATCGCTTAATCACGAGAATGAATTTCATTTAGAATTGTTTAATTATTTGATAGCGAGCTTGTAATACCTTCCACGATAGAAAATCAGTATCTAGTTCACTGAAAGTTAACTAATAGCTCGTTAGAATTGAATTGCATGAATTGTCTGTATAGGTACAAAAAGTATATACGACAAATTAATATAACGTATTACAAAATTTATTTTCGCTAGCTCAAAGCGAAAATATTATATTAAAATTCATAAGTTTTGATGTAGGTAAGTCATAATGGGTCGTAACTCATATTCTTAGTAAAACCCACGTAGCCACGTTGGCACGTGTGAGTTTATCAATCAGTTTTCAAAGTATGCCTGCAGCGATTTAAAGTGCATACAGGTAGAGGATTCTTATCAAGATAACAGTAGGTCAATTAAGCAGTTTTACTGTCAAAATAAATGTGATTGGTGTCATGATGAGATTGGACAAGTTTACGGAGCCATCAACTAAGTATAACTGGTTGTAAAGCAAAGTGTCTCATTTGAGCTGATGACACACCGGAGGAGACACCGTCGAGCGCACTGTAACATTCCAAGCCAAAACAATAACTCATGTAAGTACTATCTTGGAGCAGATAGAGACGAGATACAGTAAGAAACAAAATAAAATTCTATAAAATTATTGTTTTATCGAAAACTTAATTATCCAAGTCAAAAGAATCAAATTTAATATAAGATAAAAGCTAATATTTTAGTTGGCCAGACAGCTGGAGAGATTGTGCGGCCGCGAAATTTTTATGAATAGACATAACGGCACCGTAGCTATTGATACCTCATTAGCATGGGGTCATAAATTACAAGAACTTTAAATTCGGAGGCTTGTTGGTACTTCATCGGATTAGAAGAGACGACGGGATTGGTTGAACGAACGTGTCTAACGTACACAATAAACTGTTGTACCAAGGTACAATTGTTGTACCTGGTACCAAGATGATTTCGATAGATAAATTAGATTTGATCATCAACATCATCTGCGTATAGCTTTTTCCAGCTATATTTTAGTCAGTTTCTGGTCTAACTTAGATTTGATATTCCGATAAATTCTGAATTGATTGTATGAAGAAAACAAGATACCTGACATAAACCAGAAACTCACAGATTTAGAAATCACATGACAACGGTGAACGGACTAACGAAAAGCACAATAGTACTAAGTGCACATTCCGAGGCGAACGGAAACGGCAATAGTTACCCCACTTTCAAGACTAGGGTTTATAGCTGTAGCGGGATGCGCCAATATCTTTAACTGCTTATTCACCATACAATTTGTAGTTTTAATGACAATAAGGCACCGTGTATGTAGGTATTGTTGGGTATTAACATGGCTGCGCGGTGATGTCACCGACTCTCCGTCGCGGTCGTCGCGGCTGAGGTAACGGACAGCCGCCACTGTCAGAAGCTGCTACGAGTATGTGCGACATTTCGATTCTCGGGACAGTTTTTCGGTAATCGGTAGTCATTCACGTAATTTGTAGCCCTGTTATGGGATTCCTTGGATTTTTATGGACTATTGAACTCATGGAGGTTATTATTCGGAAGAAGCTGCTGAGAATTTATGCTTATTTGACCGAGTAATTTTAAAGGTTTTCGGTAATTGTTATTGCTCGTTAATTGATTGGATTGGTTACTTAACTGCATTCGACGGTACCGATGACTTTAAAGAGATATCTTAGCTTTGTTTATAGGGTGAATTTTTCAAGAGGTCGTGCGTGAGTCGCGAATGGCCGAGTCCGAAACTGAGGAAAATCGATAACCCGATTTTTCATTAATGACATCCAAAGAAACCAAATGAAAGAGTTCCTTTTTCTGGGTATTTATTAACCGAATGGTCTATTTTTAATAGACCATTCGGTTTATTTCTCATCTCTTCTTCATTGTATAATAATTTTAATAAATAATTATTATGCTGAGGCAGATTGGTGACGCCAAGCTGGTTGCCAAGCTACATAGCCTGGCCCACCGCCGCAAAGTTGCATGTCTGTCGGTCTTCTACAGACTGTACTTCGGAGAGTGTGCGCAAGAGCTCCACGAGCTTATTCCACCATCTCCCTTCTTCCATCGAGAGACTATTCGTACTGCAGGTTATCACCCATACCTTGTCGATGTTCCACACATTCGTACGAAGCGTTTTGCTACGACTTTCATTATTCGTACAGCCAAGGAGTGGAACACCCTGCCTGCGTCGGTTTTCTGCGTCGGTTTTCCCGAGTTCATATAACCCCAATCTATTTAAGTCGCGAGTAAATAGACTTCTTCTGGGTAAGCTCGTTCCATCGTCGACCTCATCTCTGCCCTTAGGGCAAGATTGAGGTCAAGAGTAAGCCCATATTAAATAAAAAAATATTATGCAACGATTTTAACAGAAGTACTTTTTTGGCACATAGGTACTGCCATAGATAACAGAAACAACAGGAGATATGGCAAGGAGGCGTGGTACATGCGAACTCATTTGGCTGCGACGCGGCCTGATGCCACTTTCAATAATGAGTCGAATGTCAACTTGCGACGTCTTCACTGCTCGTGATTTTTTACAAAATGCCGCGTTGTTCAGTGAATGTTTGTGAAAATAATAGCTGTATTGTGAATTACACGAAAGATGGTATCTCATTTCACACATAAGTACTATAACATTAATGTTTTTCATATTAAATTCATTAAAACATTACTTCGTGATACGAGAAACATGATGACAAACCAAATCAATTGTTTTCAATAAGAACAAAAACCATTGCTTGCTTAGTACAAATCGACCAGTGAGTTGGCTGATCTAATAGCGCAATGGATAGGTGTTTTACTGATGCTCTCACTCACACAATATTTTCTAAAAGCGGGTGCTGTCAGTTTTTGAGAGCTAGAGATGTGATGTTTGTGGTTGTCGATATTTTATACGATGATCCTGCTTAGTACGACTATGCATGATACAATTAATTATTTTAGACACAATTTGTTACTATACTGTAAGGAACTGCGTATTTTATAGCATTACTGAGAGTTGTCGTAAATGTAGATAAGAAAAACCAATAATCTTTACTACTACTTAAAATAATTATGTATTGACTAATCCTTACTATTATCCTTATTAATATTATATATTATGTGAAAGTAACTCTGTCTGTCTGTCTGACTGTCGAGCTTTCACGCTAAAACTACTGAACCGATTTAAATGAAATTTGGTACACATAATTATAATAATATATAGCCTGAGAAAGGATATAGCCTACTTTTTATTGCGAAAAAAAGGTTGTAAGGGGTTGAAAGAGATACCGCGGCTTCAACACAAAGGGCTAACAAGGAACATGGGTGGTTTTTAGTCAGTAGAAGTCTTACACTCCCTAACGTTGTGCCCAGAGCGGGAGGAGTCATTTGTTGATTTCCCAACCTCCAAAATAAAAAAAAGGGCTTGAAAGTGGGAGATTAATATATTACTTTTAGTCGCGATAATAGACATCCACACGCGGAAAAAAACCGCGGGTATCAGCTAGTAAAATATAACAAACAACAAAAGTTAATATAGATACAAATAACAACGCTTGTATTATTACGCTTTCTTATTATTGTAAACAATACGGAAAATAGAATGTAGATACTTTTTATTGCTTACTATTGACTGAATAAATAGGTAATATTCATTGATTACTCGAGTTATCTTTTATTAAATCAGTAGTTAATGGGAATATAGGTAACTAGGAACTTCAGCATTCGGGCATTAAATAACCGATAAAATGTAAAAAAGTATTGTATGAAAATATAAGTGTATTTTATCGTTTTTTATTTATTTTATTTTCAGTACCCCATAAAAGCTTTAGTAGAAGAATAAATAGAAGAATCGATAACTTTTTGATTTAGTCAATCACTAGTGTCTACGTAAAACAAAATGTACTATGTAAATTGTGCGGTGCATGGTAAATACACGCTGTGTCTGAAGGGATAAGGTTTATAATTGATTGTGTAGTACGTGATGTTTCAAGAAAAGCGGGTGTGGCCGCGACAGCGTACATCTATTGTTTTTACTGCTCTGCGTGTGTGAACTGACGACACAGGTTCCTATACATTTTCGGCTAAAGGGCATATCTCCTGTTGTTTCTGTTATCTATGGGTACTGCATTTCTAACAGGCCTACTCTAAACGGAGATGTAGAAAAAAGCTGCAGCCGCGCTAAGTGAACGTAAGTTATTCAAATAATCTAAAGTCTTAAAATTTACTTACTATGATTAATTTAGTTAATATTGATTGTAAAATCTATTAGATAAGGTAGATAATTTAATTCAGAATACGATAACGTCTCAGGTATGGTTTTGGGATAACTAAAATAGACGCGATTGGAGAGGCAGTCTCAGAATGAATTAACAATAATACGCAACATAATGTTACCAAACAGGCTTTGGCTCTAAATTTTAACCTCTCGTGTAAGAGTTTATAGGTCACTAAAATATGAGTCAGGGTTCCCAGTACCTACACTGCATCTTTGTTCATGCTGTCGGACCACCAAAGTGCTTTAGAATTAACCGAAGAAAATCAAATTACTAGGCGCTTGTAAGTAGAGTCAATAACTTGTAATTACTTATGGACTATAGCGCTCGTTAACCTGACTCATTATAGCTTTACATGGATTCTAGGGCCAACTGTCTAAGGTGAGACCCGCAGCCCTGCTCACGCCAGACGAGTGACTTTGTGGCCTCCAAGTATGTACATACTAAGTACAATACGATAAATATAAACTCCTGCACGCTATCCCTGCTTAGCTGTGAATGTACTTAACTTACTAAGCGACCTAAACCGCGTTCAAAAGCTATCAGTGTCATAAGAGCTTTAGTTCCATGTAAATTTTATAGATAGAATTTTAGCTCTTGCAGTTCTTGAACGCCGTTTAGATATAATCCCGTTCAGGTTCATTAGTAACACTTAGGTATAGAACCAATCAATGTGATGTTCGTCTTCTAGTAACTCATAAAGCCTCGTTTAAACTCGGCCACCCAACATTTAATTATTGTTAATGATGGAGTAGAATCTTGGCTTTGATATTGATCGGACAGAAGCTTTTCAAATGAAAGTTTTGTATCACTTTAAGGTGACAAATTCTCAATATGTTCAATCATTTAGCGACATTTTCCACTATTTGATGGGCGCAAATCAAATAATAAATAAAATGACGGCTTAAAACTCTAGATTTTAGTTTTATATGGTTGGTTCAACTAGTATACCAAACAAATTGTTTTCAATTCAAACAATAATAGTCGTTTAATGTCAGGTCATGTACTTCTGGGACCGCCCGTGTGTGTGCTATCTTGGTAACTACTTCATAAAACTCGCATAGGTAAATCAGGGGTTGAAAAGAAAACACCCACACTGAAGTCTTCTTTGTAGTTTTAAGATAGGTTTCTATTTCGAGAATCTGTCCCGGACAACCGGCTGTCATTTGTAAATCTTTGACAGTTGTTACATACCTTACCTACAGGTAGTCAGTGACCCGAAAATCTGAAGTTCAGTCTTACCAAGGAATATCGTATTACCCAGTACTAAGTGGGTTATGGAGGTAAGATAGGCAGAGCGCCAAGACTGACTGAAAACAAGAATAGAAGCCGACCCCAACATAGGTTCGGCAGATGATGACTTATTTCGATACTTAGTGCAATTTGACTTTGCTGTGATACTACTGTTCGTACAACGTTTTATTTTGTTCACGGAAGGTGTGGTGTGGACCCAGGGTCAGAACTAATATAGAATAAACCCTACTTTACAATAACTAAACATTTTGTATTCGTATGCATTAAACGCAGAACAGTGACTTTTAACCTATAGAACTTAATAGATGCAATAACTTCATTTAAATTATCCCGTGGCCTGCAATCGACCCACTCACAGCTAAAGGATTTCTCACGAGCCGAACAATATTGCGGAGGACCAGTGGCCGGCCCTACGAACTCCGAACTATTGGCTGATTAAACATTAGTACTGTGTCCTTCAAAATATTATAAGGTTTATTGATTTTATTACCCGTACTTTATAACTACTTTCACAAACACTTACCATAGTAGATAAGTTTTACAATTGAAAAGGCGTTTTTTACGATTAATTCAACAAGCATCTTATGTAAAGAACGCAAAATCTGCCTTATTCGTATTAATTGCCTTTTAGCAGAATTACCATTAACAGTTTATAATGCGATTAACTGCATGAAAGACATGGGACGGGGATAAAACTTGCTAAATGAATAACGAAGCGCCTTTAATAGCTATTGATGTTATTGTAAGTCTTTCTCGGTAAATATTTGAGCTACAATTGAAGAGCACTCGAGCCTCTTGGCTGTCAAGTGGAAATCTGAACTGATTCACATGGCATGCCATGACACAGGGGTGCCACGCTGCCACTCTGTCATATTAGAAAGTTTAAACGTTTTATAGAAATAACTTAGTATGGTTACCTATATACTGGTTCTAAAAGACTTGTACTAAGTACTAGAATTAAGATTATGAAGCAATTTTTTTTAAAATTATAATTAATCAATTAAATTGTACACTCAATCAAACAGAAAAATGTGTAAACAATATGAATGACATAGAACTGCGAATATATATCTCGTATTTGTGAATCGATCTGTGATTTGATTGAATGTTTTGATTCACATACTCTTTGGATAGCTAGGAATACGAGTATATTTCTTGCTTTAACAGCAAAACAGAAGTCAAAAAGAGGTCACCCAGTAGTCTAGTGATAAAGAATGTGGGAATTAATTAAATAAAACTATATAAAGACGAGGAATCCCATGAAAACGACTGAATTAACCCATACCCACAGCTTTAACAACCCTAGAGATCTATAACGACATTCCTAATTTAGTATTAATTAATTGAATAGTTTTTGTAACATTCCGCAAATGCGGAGAATAAGGGAAGACACCGGGACTTGAATTGCTAATGTAGAATAGCTACGATTTATGTTCGTATGGTCAGTGGAAGTAGATTGGCTATATCTATCTATTCCACTTTTCTATTGCGATACTACGAGATGTCGTGGTGAGAAGGACGGTGACGTGCAGTACAGTGCAAGCAAAATTGCACGTTGGGTTTTAACATACTCAAGTAAAAGTGGTGTTATTGACAGTACACACGCACACATTGTCTACTCAGGTAATGCAGTAGTGGAATATCACACACGATCGTCGTCAAAAAATATTTATATTTATTTTAGTGATATCTGCGAGTAGCATGTAAGTAGCGTTCGATATGTAAGCCATCGGTCTGTATTATTGATATAACTGTTTGGGTCGCGGGACATGGGAAAACGATGCTGCCGCCCACGCGCGACCAACCGGTGCCGCGGACAGTCGCGCACAGTCGGTGCTTGCTGGTTGCGCCACTTCTCAACTGTTCCAAACAAGCGATTATACGTTTCTGATCACCGTGATACTTGTCTTTGTTAGACGGATAGGATTGTCATAATTTTGACATGTCAAGGTTGAATAGGATGACCTAATGAATTAAGTACCTTAATGTATGAAGCGCTTTTGGTATTTTTAGAGCAACGTAATAATAATAATGAATGATTTGGCATAAGTTCCCATTATCCATATCTATCTTATGGTATCTCATAGAGCAGCTCACACAATACAGCTACGTCCGCTACCTTTAAGCGTACTTATATGCTGAACGCGTAGCCCTTACTACGTGCTACAGAACCCTACAGTGCGGGAGGTCCAAAAGGCACCTGGCTGATTTTTTCACTGAAACTTGTGGGCCATTCCGACTTGTGGAGATCCTAATGGGAGGACGGTACGCAAAAGGAAGTGTTTAAGTGGAAAGTGTCTAAATCATTTGAGTTTTGTGTGCGACGATACATGACATCATCTGGGGTATAAGCGCAAATTAAAATGCTAGTTTCCTGTTTATATCTTTTCATTTTGTATTTATTTTATGATTAGTCAAATGGTAAAATTGGTTGAATCAAATTACTTAAACAGTTTGTGTTTGTGGTTAAAGGAATAATTCGGAACTGTTAATCTATGATAACTTTATAATGTAATTTAGGCTTCGTTTGAAAGAAAACTTTAAAGACAAATATAGACGTCTGTAGGCGGTCTAATTGAAGGTTATTAATAAATAACTGTTAAAATAGAGATAAGTGAACATCCTAATTTAAGAGAAAGTGTTAGAAAGGAATAATATACATAGGTAGGTGTGTCAGTATTGATAACAGACATTATCTACCAGACCAAATGTACATAAAAATTGTAAAGCACTACTCATGTTTACATTAATAATAATAAAAACGGCATTAAATGCGACAGTTTGCTAATAAATATGGATTAGCCAAATTCGAATGGAGTTAACACATCTCTAAAATATTTTCTTCGCCGTACATTTGATAGATATTAGAAAATGTTTTCTGATTGGGTAGTGTTTAAAACTACACCAAACGTAAGTTCATGACAAATTATCTTCAAATAACTGGTCTTATATGTATTAATTCTTTAATTAGTGAGTAGAGAGTTTTCGTGAAGTAAATCTCTGCGTTGCCGCGGGGCAGTGTTATAATTATTATAATGTAGGTAGTTACTTATTGGAACATATTGATTTGTTACTACCTATTATAAAAATATCGAAGAGTGAAGAATGACGTCAATGTAACCGGTTGCCGTAACATGTCTCGTATAATGGACGCTATCTTCTAAGTACGTAGGTCAAGTATCCTAGAAATGTATCTCTATGTGATTGTGTAGAAAGATATTTGAAAGATATCCCTAAAATGTTAATAATCATGTACCTAAGTATGTAATTCAGTTATATACGCCGATTTACAAGATACTACCGCAAGGAAGCCACTCATTAACCAGATAAATCTACAATTTGATTGGAATGTAATAACCTCACATAAAGTTTGAACAGGCATTTCAAATGATAGGCAATACTAATAGCGAATTACGATATTGCCGGACAGTAAAATTTGATTCGTTTCATTATAAAGCTATTACATAAAGTGTATTTATTATTGACAAAACACAGGTAAGGGCAATTGAGTAATGTGTAGATTTACAGTTTTCTAGTCTCAGTGATTAGTTGTGTAGATATCGGGTGTACAAAACATAGAGTTGCTATCCATCAAACTGGTTGGCTGCGGAGACTGACTGGTGCGTCATTAAATGTGACCGAAAAGGATTTAGCCGAGTCTTAATAAGGAAGGCTTTAGTCGAGTCGGTAAAAGTAGCCGACAGTAAGTATTCGTAGTTATTAAGCGCTGTTTCGGTTATTGTTATCGGCGTCGTCATAATATGCTTCTAAGGGTTGGCTTACTTTTATGTAATTAGTAGGAAGTGAACGATGATTTCCGCATGATTAGTAACTATTACTCTGTTCTGTAACTATAGTTTATACAACTAGGTACCCAACAGATGCGCTTCAAAGTTCCGTGCCCATCAGTAGACACATACTTTCAAGCTTTAATTTTTAAATTCAAAGTCTACACGGCAATATTTTATAATAAAAATCATCAACAAAAATAACAGCCGTACGGCGGGGCCTAAGAAACATCGATACATCATAATTACATCGGTTTGTAATCGTTTCTACCAGAAGATCGATTTCAAGCTCGCAGCTATAGGTAGTATGGGTACCTACTAGTCGGCTTGTAACAGTAAATTGGTAAAAAACATACAATAATGAAGATTTACTGCTGAGCGGGCAGGTGGCGAGATTGATCGACAGATAACGCAGTTATTCCGATCAGCGGGTTGGTCCACTTTTTTCATTAGATGTTGTGCCTAAATGAATCGGATGGCGAACCTGGAAGTTATTGTATCGTCGCCATGTTGTCAGTTAATTTCTCTTAAATAATTATTTTATTATTTATATCTGAAATATACGACATTGTTTTGGAAGCATACAGGACGATAATAACTAGGAATAAAATTAATGATGATGAAATAAATCAGCTAACAAAATCAAAAAATTTAGAGAGCCTTAACACTAGGGATTGTGCACTGAAAGGGTCAAACAGACGACTGTTTAAAATAACATTAAATAAATTATAACGGAGATTACATAAATATTGAAGCAGGCAGGATAATTGGAGGCACGACTTCTAACTTGTAAGCTCTCGCTCTTATTGATACAGCTCAACAACTAAATAGCTCAACACTCGTACCAGTTGTCGGTAATTCTAATTAGTATTATTGGTATTTATTGCAGTATTCATAAAATATTTAGTACTTGATGTCGATTTATTAGTATAATACTCGATAATTATTTTAGGATTTAATAACCACTTAAGGAATCTGTAACTTGCTCATGTAGAGGCCAAGTTAGTAAAATCATGGAGCTATGTCGAAATAGCATAAAACACCAAATTTTTGGGGTTCCATTGGGCGAGTTACAAGTGAAAGAAATGTTGTTGGAATATTAAAAAATTAAGTTCAAAAATCTAAAACCCGACTACTAACAAAATCGCGGTCTTAAAAGTAGAAAACAAGAAAATAATTCTTGTCTGATATTCTTCGTAGTCGCATGCCACTGATACCTGATGCTCCTTCATGGCGTTCTCATTGATACAAGGTGGCATGCGACTACGAAGAATATCAGACAAGAATTATTTTCTTGTTTTCTACTTTTAAGACCGCGATTTTGTTTGAATTTTATTTTTGTGTGTACTTAAACTATAATATAATACATATTTGTAATGTGCTCGCCAAGACCTTTCATTTGATACCAAACTTGCGATGATTATCTCAATTTAATATTTTTTGAGGTAAGTTTTTGACATTTAAATTCCGTCATAAAAAGAATTTATAAAATTTATATAGCCTATGTCACCCGGGCTATTTTTACGAATCTATTGACACCTAATTTATTAAAATCCGTTCAGTAGTTTAGGCGCTACGGTGGAACATACGTACATACATACATACTTATATAGACTGCCAAAATCATTACCCTTCCTTTTGGCTTCGCCGTAGTCGGGTAAAAAAACACAACATTACTACCTCAAAGTTTGCATCCCACTTCGGGAGGGTTTTCTTTTGCTATGTTAGACATTTTTGCTGATTATTACAAAAAAAAAAAATTAGGTCTTTAGTAGAAGCTAAAAGCTCAAGCACGTTTGACAGCGATAGCTCGCGGAGATGGTATGAGGGCCGGCAGAGCCCTGATGCAACTGCGACACATTGCGACTGTGTGACTGAGTCGCGGATGCACTTTCTATGCCAGCTGCGATCGATGCGCACATATCGTTTCTTTTCTCTCAATAACCGCCTGCATAATTATGCAGTGTTGGCTCGCGAATATGAAGACCACCCTGTCTTTTTGTTGCCAGAGTAAATTATGTGGTTTTAAGAAATAGTTCTCTCGACCCGATTCCATAAACATTTACAAATTAAAACGTAGTATTTCTATCATTTTGAGTTATCATTAATTACATTCCCTACAATATATAGTTGTACTTACAATATGCCTCTCTTACGCGATCTGTTAGTAGTAGGTACCACCCAAGTTCGGTGACGACTTTACAAACGTGACTCGAATGCACGTACGAGTGACCAATCTGCCAAGCATGATGGCAATGCCAATGGTGCCTTGTGATCGCTATTCTATACTTCTACAGCCATTAACCACCGGCTGCAGATCGCACGCTCGCGTAAATCCGTGTGTGGCCTATCACCTCCAGTAAGCCTGGCATGCCAGTAAATGCTCGGCCCACGAGTAATTACGGTGAAAACTTCGATGATTTCGAACCCCAATCACCTCTTAAGTAATTGTATTTATGCTGCAATTACTGTTGTTTAAACCTCTGCTGGTTGAACGCGAGAAACTCATTTTAGTATCAGTCATTATATTATTATAAATCTCTTTTCTAGATTCAGATTGATTTAATACCTGAATGAAAAAATCAGAGTTCGCTTTACTCTGTTTTTTTTTGTTAATGAAACCTATTTATCGCCCCCAAAACCGCCTGCATACTAAATTGCATGAAAATAAACACTTCTGTTTGCTATGCCTTACATGCTGCCGAAGACTAAGTGAGCTGGCGCAAGACAGTCAGAGAGAAAGTGATCCAAAGACGCCACGACCCTCAGCATTGAGGAAAAACGACGCAAGGAGGTGGAGGCAGAAACCACAGACCGCACCTGCTACGATCCTTACATACTCCTATACGATCTTACATAAGGTGCGTGGACGACATACTTTTGAATATTTTAATAAAGGTGTTAAATTACTTCTAAATAATCGATTCTATGTAACAGATAACACAATTTGCTCGATTTTAGGATACTGACAGCCAGTGGCGTAGCGTGCCTTGGCGGGGCCCCATATAAAAATTTGTTTGGGGGCCCTTATGAAGGGTAAAGATTCCTCACAAAAGAAAAAAAATGTTTGCATAAAATTAAAATAAATATTTATTCATCATAATAATTATCTATCTGTCACTTTTTCCAATTTTTTTACAAACAATTCAAGTGTAATATAGGTACACTCTCCATGCCTTTTTATCAGCAAACTGATTTATTTAATCATTTATAGCAGATGATGACTTTAAAACGCACGCTTTACGCGGAAACAAAAAATATTTTTTTGACTTTTGTCATTTCAGAAATATATAAAAAAAAAAATTGCCTTACGCACATCGGGGCCCGGGGCCCCGTATAATTGATACGGCTGATGGGCGGTAGCTACGCCCCTGCTGACAGCCTTACCAAATAAAATACCATTTTATTTAAATAACTAGCTTTTGCCAGCGGCTTCGCCCGCGTGAAAAAAACCGACTTTCCATACAAACTTTCATCCCCTATATAACTCCCATAGGGGTTGAATTTCGAAAAATCCTTCCTTATTCCTTGTCTACATTATAAAGGGAACCTCTGTGCAAAATTTCAGCTTTCTAGGTCCAAGGGTTTGGGCTGGGCGTTGATGAGTCAGTCAGTCAGTCAGGACTTCTCTCTTTATTTATTAGAAGAAGAAGATTGCCTATTATGTTCACGCAGATCGTAAGACGCCAACGCGCGCTTGTATATTTTACATTTTGTTTGTTTTTGAAGAAAATATTTATCGACTGCTCCTATAAGTCATAAATGGGATAAAACAAAATGTAAGTGGACAATTTAACGCCGTTTAATGATATTCAAATGGCCATTCAATGATATAATTTAGATTACTTAATGAAGTTTAACACAACCGAAATATTTAATTGAACAGTCGTGTGGAATCATATTAAATACTTCTAATCATTACAAACTTGGCAACAAATTGATTGACTGATACTAGCTACTCATACATAGCCTTAGTATGATTCATCATCCATTCATAGCCTTAAGACGTCCACTGCTGGACAAAGACCTCCCCCATAGAACGCCATAAAGAACGGCAGCCTGCCGTTTGCATCCACCGGTTGCCCGCGACCGCGACTCTCACGATGTCGTCGGTCCACCACTCGAGAACCTTTCTTCCCCATCGGTTGTCGGTTCTTCGAGCGATGAGGCCTGCCCATTGCCACTTCAACTTGCATATTCTACAAGCTATGTCGATGACCTTGGTTCTTCGGCGAATTTCCTCATTTCAGATTTTGTCGCACAAAGAAACTCCGAGCATAGTATGAATACAGGAACATTAAAATAAAGATAGGCCGAATGAAAAGAATGCACACTATACCTACTCTAACATTTCGGTGTCAAATTTTCGTCTTGCATCAATGTGGCAAGTATCTGTCAACTTAAGTTTCGTTCTTTTGGAATTCGAATTGTATGCGCATAAGCACACATTTAAATTTTGATTTAGCATCACGCATGTTATTTTATCTGTCCGATCTAAATCGGCTTTACCCTTCACTTTGACAATCGACGCAGCCATTCAAATCTAGCTATTTACATCGTCGTGTTTTGCTTGCTACTTCTTACACGTTTGTCCAGTGACACGGCAATGTATAATGCGCTTATCTAAAGTTTCGTTCGTGCACTGCTTTGAGACTGATGTACAATGATACGCAGACTTTTGAGCTCATTTGTCATCGAAAAGATAATAGTCAATGTTCGTTGAATCGACAATGGGTCATATATTTCTTCTTGTTGTGTGTGTTATGTGCATAAATGTTTAGGGTTTTGTGACACAGCGAGACAGGTAAAATTATGCTTTAACTTCAAGCAGTATTATATTATCCTTACATAGTATAAAACAAAGTCGCGTCTGTTTGTTTGTTTGTTTGTTTGTTTGTCTGTATGCTTAAATCTTTAAAACTACGCAACGGATTTTGATGCGGTTTTTTTTAATAGATAGAGTGATTCAAGAGGAAGGTTTTAATACCTTTTTTGTACCCGTGCGAAGCCGGGGCGGGTCACTAGTACTATAATAATATAAAGCTAAACTACCACTGACTGACTGACTCACTTATTGACAGAATTGTTCTCCCAGATGGTGGATGGGGAGGTGGGTATATTTTGACAGATTCGTAAACAAGTAACTCTGGTGAGTATGGGAAAAGTCCGAAACCCCCCCTTTTTGCCCCCCCTCCCCCCCCTCTCTATCGTATCTCGGAAACTAAGAGACCGGTATTTTTTTTTTATTACGGATTCGTATAGAGGAGGCTCGGTAAAGTAAAAATCATTTTTCAAAGTGGCCTCCCTTGCCCCCCTTCTCCCCCCTTTTAGGCGGATCTCGAAAATAAAGAGAATTTCCGTGTTTTTTTTTAGGGATTCGTATAGAGGAGGCTCGGGGAAGTAAAAACCATTTTTCAAATTTGACCCCCTTGCCCCCCTCCACCCCCCCCTTTCGGATCTCAGAAGTTAAGAGACTTGGAACGAGTTTTTTTTCAGATTCATATAGAGGGGCATTGCGTTAGTCGAAATCATTTTTAGAAACTCCCCCCCCCTCTCCCCCCTTCACCCCCCCCCCCCCTCTTCACCCCTTTTTTTCTGTTTTGTATACAGATTCGTATAGGATAGGAGGCTCGGGGAAGTAAAATAATGGTACCGGTAAAGCAAGCTAGCCCGTAGCGTAGGGATAATGTCATGATAGCTTTCCGGTGGTAGGTAGGTTGAGTAGGTAGGTGTAAGTAGGTAGTAGGTAGGTGTAGGTAGATGTAGGTAGATGTAGGTAGGTGTAGGTAGGTGTAGGTAGGTGTAGGTAGGTGTAGGTAGGTGTAGGTAGGTGTAGGTAGGTGTAGGTAGGTGTAGGTAGGTGTAGGTAGGTGTAGGTAGGTGTAGGTAGGTGTAGGTAGGTGTAGGTAGGTGTAGGTAGGTGTAGGTAGGTGTAGGTAGGTGTAGGTAGGTGTAGGTAGGTGTAGGTAGGTGTAGGTAGGTGTAGGTAGGTGTAGGTAGGTGTAGGTAGGTGTAGGTAGGTGTAGGTAGGTGTAGGTAGGTGTAGGTAGGTGTAGGTAGGTGTAGGTAGGTGTAGGTAGGTGTAGGTAGGTGTAGGTAGGTGTAGGTAGGTGTAGGTAGGTGTAGGTAGGTGTAGGTAGGTGTAGGTAGGTGTAGGTAGGTGTAGGTAGGTGTAGGTAGGTGTAGGTAGGTGTAGGTATTTTTCAAAGTTCCCCCCTTCACAACCCGCGAGCTGCGCGCAGCGAGCGCAGCCACGCAAATACTAGTTATACTATATAAAGCTAAACTACCACTGACTCACTGACTGATCTATTGACAGAATTGTTCTCCCAGATGGTGGATGGGGAGGTGGGTATATTTTGACAGATTCGTAAACAATGAACTCTCAATCCTATGGGAAAAGTCCGAAACCCCCCCTTTTTGCCCCCCCTCCCCCCCCTCCCTATCGTATCTCGGAAACTAGGAGACCCGTTTTTTTTTTTTTTTACTGATTCGTATAGAGGAGGCTCGGTTAAGTAAAAATCATTTTTCAAAATGGCCCCCCTTGCCCCCCTTCTCCCCCCCTTTAGGCGAATCTCGGAAATAAAGAGAATTTACGTGTTTTTTTTTTAGGGATTCGTATAGAGGAGGCTTGGGGAAGTAAAAACCGTTTTGAAAATTTGACCCCCTTGCCCCCCTCCACCCCCCCTTTCGGATCTCGGAAGTTAAGAGACTTGGAACGAATTTTTTTTCAGATTCATATAGAGGGGCATTGCGTTAGTCGAAATCATTTTAAGAAACTCCCCCCCTCTCCCCCCTTCACCCCCCCCCTCTCTTCACCCCTTTTTTTCTGTTTTGTTTACAGATTCGTATAGGATAGGAGGCTCGGGGAAGTAAAATGGTGGTACCGGTAAAGCGAAGGGGGGAGCGGGCGAGCGAAGCGAGCCGGCGACCCCCGTAGCGTAGGGATAATTATCATGATAGCTTTCCGGTGGTAGGTAGGTCCTGAGTGGAGCGAACCTGCGAGACCGAGTGGAGCGAAGGGGGGAGGTGGCGAGCGAAGCGAGCCGGCGACCTCCTTAGCGTAACGAAGGTTGAGTGGGTGAAGCGTAACTCAGGGGCGACGACAAGCAAACTTTAGGGTTTAGGTTTTGTTAGTGGTAGTAGGAGGTAGTAGGTAGGTGGTAGGTAGTAGGTATGTGTAGGTAGGTGTAGGTAGGTAGTAGGTAGGTGTAGGTAGGTAGTAGGTAGGTGTAGGTAGGTAGTAGGTAGGTGTAGGTAGGTAGGTGTAGGTAGGTAGTAGGTAGGTGTAGGTAGGCACACCCGCGAGCTGCGCGCAGCGAGCGCAGCCACGCAAATACTAGTTATACTATATAAAGCTAAACTACCACTGACTCACTGACTGATCTATTGACAGAATTGTTCTCCCAGATGGTGGATGGGGAGGTGGGTATATTTTGACAGATTCGTAAACAATGAACTCTCAATCCTATGGGAAAAGTCCGAAACCCCCCCTTTTCCCCCCCCTTCTCCCCCCTCCCTATCGTATCTCGGAAACTAAGAGACCCGTATTTTTTTTTTTTTACGGATTCGTATAGAGGAGGTTCGGTAAAGTAAAAATCATTTTTCAAAGTGGCCCCCCTTGCCCCCCTTGCCCCCCTTCTCCCCCCCTTTAGGCGGATCTCGGAAATAAAGAGAATTTACGAGAGTTTTTTTTAGGGATTCGTATAGAGGAAGCTTGGGGAAGTAAAAACCATTTTTAAAATTTGACCCCCTTGCCCCCCCTTTACCCCCCCCTTTCGGATCTCGGAAGTTAAGAGACTTGGAACATTTTTTTTTTTCAGATTCATTGAAAGGGGCATACAGTTAGTCGAAATCATTTTTCGAACCCCCCCCCCTCCCCCCCCCCCCCTTCAACACCCCCCCCCCCCTCTTCACCTCTTTTTTTCTATTTTGTTTACGGATTCGTATAGAGGAGGCTCGGGGAAGTAAAATGGTGGTACCGGTAAAGCGAAGGGGGGAGCGGGCGAGCGAAGCGAGCCGGCGACCCCGTAGCGTAGGGATAAAGTCATGATAGCTTTCCGGTGGTAGGTAGGTCCTGAGTGGAGCGAACCTGCGAGACCGAGTGGAGCGAAGGGGGGAGGTGGCGAGCGAAGCGAGCCGGCGACCTCCTTAGCGTAACGAAGGTTGAGTGGGTGAAGCGTAACTCAGGGGCGACGACAAGCAAACTTTAGGGTAATGTTTTTTTAGTGGTAGTAGGAGGTAGTAGGTAGGTAGTAGGTAGGTGTAGGTAGGTAGGTAGTTGGTAGGTGTAGGTAGGTGTAGGTAGGTAGTAGGTAGGTGTAGGTAGGTAGTAGGTAGGTGTAGGTAGGTAGTAGGTAGGTGTAGGTAGGTAGTAGGTAGGTGTAGGTAGGTAGTAGGTAGGTGTAGGTAGGTGCATGCTTTTTTTTTTTTTTCAGATTCATTGAGAGGTGCAATGCGTTAGTCGAAATCATTTTTCAAAGCGCCCCCTCTCCCCCCTTCACACCACGCGAGCTGCGCGCAGCTCGCGCACCCACGCAAATACTAGTTATACTATATAAAGCTAAACTACCACTGACTGACTGACTCACTTATTGACATAATTGTTCTCCCAGATGGTGGATGGGGAGGTGGGTATATTTTGACAGATTCGTAAACAAGTAACTCTGGTGAGTATGGGAAAAGTCCCAAACCCCCCCTTTTTGCCCCCCCTCCCCCCCCTCCCTATCGTATCTCGGAAACTAAGAGACCGGTATTTTTTTTTTATTACGGATTCGTATAGAGGAGGCTCGGTAAAGTAAAAATCATTTTTCAAAGTGGCCCCCCTTGCCCCCCTTCTCCCCCCCTTTAGGCGGATCTCGGAAATAAAGAGAATTTACAAGTTTTTTTTAGGGATTCGTATAGAGGAGGCTTGGGGAAGGAAAAACCATTTTGAAAATTTGACCCCCTTGCCCCCCTCCACCCCCCCTTTCGGATCTCGGAAGTTAAGAGACTTGGAACGAATTTTTTTTCAGATTCATATAGAGGGGCATTGCGTTAGTCGAAATCATTTTTAGAAACTCCCCCCCCCCTTCACCCCCCCCCTCTTCACCCCTTTTTTTCTGTTTTGTTTACAGATTCGTATAGGATAGGAGGCTCGGGGAAGTAAAATGGTGGTACAGCGGCAAAGCGAAGGGGGGAGCGGGCGAGCGAAGCGAGCCGGCGACCCCCGTAGCGTAGGGATAATGTCATGATAGCTTTCCGGTGGTAGGTAGGTCCTGAGTGGAGCGAAGGGGGGAGGTGGCGAGCGAAGCGAGCCGGCGACCTCCTTAGCGTAACGAAGGTTGAGTGAGTGAAGCGTAACGAAGGTTGAGTAGGTAGGTGTAGGTAGGTGTAGGTAGGTGTAGGTAGGTGTAGGTAGGTGTAGGTAGGTGTAGGTAGGTGTAGGTAGGTGTAGGTAGGTGTAGGTAGGTGTAGGTAGGTGTAGGTAGGTGTAGGTAGGTGTAGGTAGGTGTAGGTAGGTGTAGGTAGGTGTAGGTAGGTGTAGGTAGGTGTAGGTAGGTGTAGGTAGGTGTAGGTAGGTAGTAGGTAGGTGTAGGTAGGTGTAGGTAGGTGTAGGTAGGTGTAGGTAGGTGTAGGTAGGTGTAGGTAGGTGTAGGTAGGTGTAGGTAGGTGTAGGTAGGTGTAGGTAGGTGTAGGTAGGTGTAGGTAGGTGTAGGTAGGTGTAGGTAGGTGTAGGTAGGTGTAGGTAGGTGTAGGTAGGTGTAGGTAGGTGTAGGTAGGTGTAGGTAGGTGTAGGTAGGTGTAGGTAGGTGTAGGTAGGTGTAGGTAGGTGTAGGTAGGTGTAGGTAGGTGTAGGTAGGTGTAGGTAGGTGTAGGTAGGTGTAGGTAGGTGTAGGTAGGTGTAGGTAGGTGTAGGTAGGTGTAGGTAGGTGTAGGTAGGTGTAGGTAGGTGTAGGTAGGTGTAGGTAGGTGTAGGTAGGTGTAGGTAGGTGTAGGTAGGTGTAGGTAGGTGTAGGTAGGTGTAGGTAGGTGTAGGTAGGTGTAGGTAGGTGTAGGTAGGTGTAGGTAGGTGTAGATAGGTGTAGGTAGGTGTAGGTAGGTGTAGGTAGGTGTAGGTAGGTGTAGGTAGGTGTAGGTAGGTGTAGGTAGGTGTAGGTAGGTGTAGGTAGGTGTAGGTAGGTGTAGGTAGGTGTAGGTAGGTGTAGGTAGGTGTAGGTAGGTGTAGGTAGGTGTAGGTAGGTGTAGGTAGGTGTAGGTAGGTGTAGGTAGGTGTAGGTAGGTGTAGGTAGGTGTAGGTAGGTGTAGGTAGGTGTAGGTAGGTGTAGGTAGGTGTAGGTAGGTGTAGGTAGGTGTAGGTAGGTGTAGGTAGGTGTAGGTAGGTGTAGGTAGGTGTAGGTAGGTGTAGGTAGGTGTAGGTAGGTGTAGGTAGGTGTAGGTAGGTGTAGGTAGGTGTAGGTAGGTGTAGGTAGGTGTAGGTAGGTGTAGGTAGGTGTAGGTAGGTGTAGGTAGGTGTAGGTAGGTGTAGGTAGGTGTAGGTAGGTGTAGGTAGGTGTAGGTAGGTGTAGGTAGGTGTAGGTAGGTGTAGGTAGGTGTAGGTAGGTGTAGGTAGGTGTAGGTAGGTGTAGGTAGGTGTAGGTAGGTGTAGGTAGGTGTAGGTAGGTGTAGGTAGGTGTAGGTAGGTGTAGGTAGGTGTAGGTAGGTGTAGGTAGGTGTAGGTAGGTGTAGGTAGGTGTAGGTAGGTGTAGGTAGGTGTAGGTAGGTGTAGGTAGGTGTAGGTAGGTGTAGGTAGGTGTAGGTAGGTGTAGGTAGGTGTAGGTAGGTGTAGGTAGGTGTAGGTAGGTGTAGGTAGGTGTAGGTAGGTGTAGGTAGGTGTAGGTAGGTGTAGGTAGGTGTAGGTAGGTGTAGGTAGGTGTAGGTAGGTGTAGGTAGGTGTAGGTAGGTGTAGGTAGGTGTAGGTAGGTGTAGGTAGGTGTAGGTAGGTGTAGGTAGGTGTAGGTAGGTGTAGGTAGGTGTAGGTAGGTGTAGGTAGGTGTAGGTAGGTGTAGGTAGGTGTAGGTAGGTGTAGGTAGGTGTAGGTAGGTGTAGGTAGGTGTAGGTAGGTGTAGGTAGGTGTAGGTAGGTGTAGGTAGGTGTAGGTAGGTGTAGGTAGGTGTAGGTAGGTGTAGGTAGGTGTAGGTAGGTGTAGGTAGGTGTAGGTAGGTGTAGGTAGGTGTAGGTAGGTGTAGGTAGGTGTAGGTAGGTGTAGGTAGGTGTAGGTAGGTGTAGGTAGGTGTAGGTAGGTGTAGGTAGGTGTAGGTAGGTGTAGGTAGGTGTAGGTAGGTGTAGGTAGGTGTAGGTAGGTAGTAGGTAGGTGTAGGTAGGTGTAGGTAGGTGTAGGTAGGTGTAGGTAGGTGTAGGTAGGTGTAGGTAGGTGTAGGTAGGTGTAGGTAGGTGTAGGTAGGTGTAGGTAGGTAGTAGGTAGGTGTAGGTAGGTGCATGTTTTTTTTTTTTTTTTTCAGATTCATTGAGAGGTGCAATGCGTTAGTTGAAATCATTTTTCAAAGCGCCCCCTCTCCCCCCTTCACACCACGCGAGCTGCGCGCAGCTCGCGCACCCACGCAAATACTAGTTATACTATATAAAGCTTAATTACCACTGACTGACTGACTGACTCACTGATTGACATAATTGTTCTCCCAGATGGTGGATGGGGAGGTGGGTATATTTTGACAGATTCGTAAACAAGTAACTCTGGTGAGTATGGGAAAAGTCCGAAACCACCCCTTTTTGCCCCCCCTCCCCCCCCTCCCTATCGTATCTCGGAAACTAAGAAACCGGTATTTTTTTTTTATTACGGATTCGTATAGAGGAGGCTCGGTAAAGTAAAAATCATTTTTCAAAGTGCCCCCCCCTTGCCCCCCTTCTCCCCCCCTTTAGGCGGATCTCGGAAATAAAGAGAATTTACAAGTTTTTTTTTAGGGATTCGTATAGAGGAGGCTTGGGGAAGGAAAAACCATTTTGAAAATTTGACCCCCTTGCCCCCCTCCACCCCCCCCCTTTCGGATCGGCATTGCGTTAGTCGAAATCATTTTTAGAAACTCCCCCCCTCTCCTCCCTTCACCCCCCCCCCCCCTCTTCACCCCTTTTTTCTGTTTTGTTTACTGATTCGTATAGGATAGGAGGCTCGGGGAAGTAAAATGGTGGTACCGGTAAAGCGAAGGGGGGAGCGGGCGAGCGAAGCGAGCCGGCGACCCCCGTAGCGTAGGGATAATGTCATGATAGCTTTCCGGTGGTAGGTAGGTCCTGAGTGGAGCGAACCTGCGAGACCGAGTGGAGCGAAGGGGGGAGGTGGCGAGCGAAGCGAGCCGGCGACCTCCTTAGCGTAACGAAGGTTGAGTGGGTGAAGCGTAACTCAGGGGCGACGACAAGCAAACTTTAGGGTAATGTTCTTTTAGTGGTAGTAGGAGGTAGTAGGTAGGTAGTAGTAGGTAGGTGTAGGTAGGTAGTAGGTAGGTAGTAGGTAGGTAGTAGGTAGGTGTAGGTAGGTGTAGGTAGGTGTAGGTAGGTGTAGGTAGGTAGTAGGTAGTTGTAGGTAGGTAGTATTGGAACATTTTTTTTTTCAGATTCATTGAGAGGTGCAATGCGTTAGTCGAAATCACTTTTCAAAGCTCCCCCTCTCCCCCCCTTCACGCCTCGCGAGCTGCGCGCAGCTCGCGCACCCACGCAAATACTAGTTCTATTATATAAAGCTTAATTACCACTCACTCACTGACTGACAGAATTGTTCTCCCAGATGCTGGATGGGGAGGTGGGTATATTTTTACAGATTCGTAAACAAGTAACTCTGGTGAGTATGGGAAAAGTCCGAAACCCCCCCTTTTCCCCCCCCTTCTCCCCTCTCCCTATCGTATCTCGGAAACAAAGAGACTTGAAGTGTTTTTTTTTAGGGATTCGTATAGAGGAGGCTCGGTTAAGTAAAAATCATTTTTCAAAGTGGCCCCCCTTGCCCCCCTTCTCCCCCCCTTTAGGCGAATCTCGAAAGTTAAGAGACTTGGAACGATTTTTTTTTCAGATTCATTTAGAGGGGCCTTTGCGTTAATCGAAATCATTTTTCGAGACTCCCCCCCTCACCCCCCCTTCAACCCCCCCCCCCCTTTTCACCTTTTTTTTTTTTTTTTTTTTCTTACATAAAACTATTGAGGGGCGTTGAAATTTGTATAGCCTCCCCTCCCCTCCCCTCCCCAACCTCCCCTAAAATTAAAAGGGCTGTAACTTCATAACGGTTAGAGATAGCCATTAGGTGTTTGAACAAATATTATAGTAGGCGTCGAAACCTGTCCGGTGGTGGTACAGCGATAAAGCGAAGGGGGGAGCGGGCGAGCGAAGCGAGCCGGCGACCCCCGTAGCGTAGGGATAATGTCACGATAGCTTTCCGGTGGTAGGTAGGTCCTGAGTGGAGCGAAGGGGGGAGGTGGCGAGCGAAGCGAGCCGGCGACCTCCTTAGCGTAACGAAGGTTGAGTGGGTGAAGCGTAACTCAGGGGCGACGACAGGCAAACTTTAGGTTAATGTTTTTTTAGTGGTAGTAGGAGGTAGTAGGTAGGTGTAGGTAGGTGTAGGTAGGTGTAGGTAGGTGTAGGTAGGTGTAGGTAGGTGTAGGTAGGTGTAGGTAGGTGTTGGTAGGTGTAGGTAGGTGTAGGTAGGTGTAGGTAGGTAGTAGGTAGGTGTAGGTAGGCAGACCCGCGAGCTGCGCGCAGCGAGCGCAGCCACGCAAATACTAGTTTTAGTATAAAGCTCTCATTATGTGCTGAACAATTTATGATTTGACGTTACCGAACCGAGTTTTTATCCCCATGCAAGTTGTTGGTCGACCAATGCAAAATAATTGTTTCTATATGTGAGTTAATAGCAGCGAACAACTTGAAGTCGTCGAATTGACGATGTGCAATAATCGTATGTCATTGTTATGGGATATAAAAGCATCGTGACTACCAGTGTTTAGCGGGGGCTATAAAATGTCCAGTTTTGTAGCCCATCTTGGACATCCAACGTTTATCAGAATCAAGTTGTAAAATTTAAAAAAAAATCACAATATTACACATACAGTTGCGAGATTGTTTGCAATACCAATGCGTCGTGCTGAATATAAATAAAATTATATCGATTGTTCAAGTTGGTATATAAGAGACATGTCTAGTAACTTTCTAGATAAAGTTAGTGTTATAGTTATAAATCTTCACAAGGAGCAGCCACGGAACTAAGTGTAAAATCTGGTGCTCTTAAGATTATTCAACCATGATGGTTGTAAATCTTTACCACGTAATCATTATTTAATAACTTGGAATGTAAAAGCATCAATGACAAACATTATCAAGTGTACGGAGTTAAGGTTTATCCTCAAGTCAATTTACGTAGCGATGCTGTTATTAATTCAAAACGAGAACAACAGCCGACAAATAATTCAAAATGTTTTATCATAAGTACTGATAGAGACAAATAAACAGATAATAATATATTATGATGATGATGTGTTAGAATGTTCAAATAATCGGATGGTTCACTTAGTAAGTTACAAGTTAACATAACAGCAAAACGTTATCAGACAGCAGTGAATTTTTAAGATATAAGGCTTGATGCAGATACATGAACAACCAGTTGCAATTTCGAGCTAACAGCTTGAAGTAGGTACCTACGGCTAGGTTATGTATGTTTCGAAACGCGTTTCACCTGATAGAGTGAAAAGCTTTGAATTATCTAGGGCTGTCAACCTGTTACGATGTTAGATTATTATCAGTGCTGAAGGTATTTGCTTTGCAAAAGCATTGAGTTTTGGGTATTAACACTTTCCTGTTTCTTCCTTTAGCTTGCTAGAAGATTGTTGTGATTATTTTTAGATAGCCGCTTTATTAGTCTTTTTCATTCCGATGAAACAAAGTGTGCCACATCACAAACGATATTCCACCCCCTGACTTGTTCTTTGTACACACGCAGCAACTTAGTTAAAATAAACAAAATCATCGAAATTACGTAAATAAGTTTTCTTTCAGTATTGCATGTCTCTATTTTCATAAAAGGCTTAATTTTTAAAGCTTCATAAAGGCTTAATTTTTAAAGCTTCATAAAAGGCTTAATTTTTAAAGCTAAGTACTTTGAAACTGACTATCAAAAGTATGTTGTACAAAGTTAAAACTGCTGAATTTTGTATTTTTTTCTTGTTTCACTGAAACTGGATTGTTGTTAACTATAAGTATCAGATATTGAGTTTGTTTTGTGTGTGAATTGTTTTTGAGCCATCGTTTGTACAATTTGTGTAATCTGTGTTTAACTTTTTCTGAAATACCTATTGGAGAAATACGTATCACCATTACAGATTTTCGGTATTAATATAAGGGACATTTTTAAATGCACATCTGTACCTATAATTTCTCAGCACACTAGGTAACTCCACTAATTAACTGTATGCATACCTACCAGAAAAATGAATGCTGTGCAAAAAAACCATTTGATTAAATAAACATGTCCTACAAAAAAAAACTAAAAAAGCACACAAAACCTTTTTTATCGAATTCACACCAAAAATGTGTTTCGTATATCGGAAAAAGGGAATATTCAGATATCGATTTAAATACATGCCACAATATAATTTGAATTTTATAAGTAAACGAGTGATTACTGCACTTGAAGCGGTAAAAGGACGTAAAAAATTTCTAAGGACCCCCGTATTTCTGTTCTAGTACTCACTGTCAACTGTCAGATCTCTATGACCTTTCACTTCTATAAATGTTTTATTATCATTTTCACTTTCTATTGAAGTTCCATTTTAGTCATATGTTTATTTGTACTCTAATAAATAAAGATATTATAAAAATGTAAAATAACAATTTATAGTGTTTACAGATCTTGCAATATTTTCGTACCTATCTAATTGTAGGCTTGTAACTTTTTCAGAAGACATATTTTAACGCTTTCGCTGATAAACTGATTTACATAACAACCTAAAGAAATAAAAACAAATGAAGTGTTTGCTTGTAATATTTTTGACTGAATGCACATGAAAGTATATACGGTATATATTAAGAACAAATACCATTTTTTGAAATTTGCCCGCGTGTTTGTTCCGGCTAATCTCCGAAAAGGCTGGGTTGATTTTTACAGTTTTCGAAGTCTTCTGTACTTGCGTGACTGCCGTGTACCGGGCGGCGTCACTTAGTCTGACAGCGTCTTATTATTCGGTTAATTAGTTAATGTATAAGCACAACTATGTTTAATTGTCGACCTTGCTTTCACAGTACATTTATGTGTTAATCCTAGGCTGCCAGGCTGTCCGGCGGGCGTTTTCACACCGAACTGTGATAGCGAATATATCTAACACAGCGTAGTTCCGTACTTTATAAATCTTACTTTCGAATAAATAACGAGCTAGGAGCTACCCCAGAGAGCCTATTTACTACTGCTATTCAAATATTCAAAGTGTTTCCACTTTGAATGGAGATATCTTGATAACCGCATTAAAGTTCACTGTATCATGTATATATATATATATAGGTATCTATATATCTAAGCATTTACATTATAAATGTACAGCCTCCATTAATTGGGTATCTAGCTTGTACCTTGTACAATACCCAAAGCATAGGGGTAATCAATTTTCAAAGGTGTTTCTTTTACGGTATATTTAGTATAGTTTACTTGGCTTATTAGCAATGGAGTTTGTTTTAAAGTAAGTAAAGCCTCCATTACAATTAAGTCCATCAAACTGTGTTGGTCTTTGGAATGCAGATCCAGTTCCTAAATTACAATGTCCACACAATACAACTATGATATCGAGCGTTACAATTACTTATATAGTTTGTTTATTATTATTACCAATGTCAAATAATTTTGAAACGATTTTTTTCCCTAAGGAGTTATTGACTGCTTTGTTTACCACTGTGCTTACGTATAATTAAAAAAAAATATAATATAATAATATGTAAATTCAGTAAGCTCCGGAAAAAATAACGTAATCGTTCCGTACCGTACTCCGGTACGAGATTAGCTAATCGGTCCAGCTACTTCGGATAATTAATCGATTTACCGCGGTGGCCACATTCACCAGTCGATACATTATAGGTCATAGGTCGACGCTACGCTAAACAAGGACAGGTATCGGTCCCTCCGTTGCACCGCGTTATTCGGCTTGAAATAGCAAATCACGCCTCCCACGTGAGAGTAGGACAGCATTATCGATAGTGAAATGTCAAAATTATAAACGTGCAATGCAAATGTAACTTTATTAACGTTACTTACGGCTCTTTATAGTGCAGCCAGCGCCACAGTCACGATTCCAATATTTTCTTCAGAGGCATTCGGTATTTCACTACATTGTGTTTGTTATTATCATTTATACCTCGTAAACGATATATATTACGATTATACATAGGTATGATATTGAAATAGTTTCATAGACTATATACACAGCTGGTTCACTGACTATTGTGTTTAGTACCAATTGGGATGACAAATTCATAAGTATTAATAAGTATTAGATATATTTTTAGGGAATTTTCATAACTTCTCATTTGATTTTTCATCGAAGCCATTCTTCATTTTTTTTTTCAGATAAAACATATTTCCATTTCCTCAGTGACTATTATTAGTTACTTCTCATACCTAGGCTTCATAATCGGATCTTGAAATATTTTATTATTCAGTAAGTATACTTACGTAATCTAATCTAAAATTACGAGTTGGTTAAAACACCTGTGTAGGTACCTAATACCTAAAAGTTACCGATGCAAGTTGTAGTGTGAAAAATATATAAACACAACAGTTCTCAACAGAAGAGGAAAAACCTAGTAACAAAGTAAGCCAGTTTTTTATTCTTAAACACCTTCCTCAATTTTCACTGGAGGCTGTTACTACAAGTTTATTAAAGAAAAAAGTCAGTTAAGTACATACATCTTTAAAATATTGTCATTCTTCTACTAGTATTTCGTAGGGGTCCTTGGCCTTTCTGTTTTTCATACTTTGAACTGCATTCCATACTTCATCCGTACTAATTTCCCTCAACAACCCACATTTAATTGTAGGTACCTCACCATTCCATTCATTTTCAGCTTTTCAATATAAAACTTCCACCTCTCTTTTATTTCATCATCTTTGGGCAGAACCTTACTTACCAGCGCCGTCTTTTTAAACGGTTTTATATAAATTTAATATGAATTATATATCACTCATTCTCCTTTCTCTTGCTTTTGTTATCTGGGGGTCTAATACGGCTACTTTGGCAGATCATAATATGAATTGCGTTAAAAAGCGTAAAATGGACCTTTCATTATAATAACTGCGTCTGTAACAATTTAGTAAAATACATCATACTTAATAGGAAAATAATATGAATTGCGTTAACATTCGTAAAATAGTCACAGACGCAGTTTTTATTATGAAAGGTCCATTTTACGCTTTTAAACGCAATTCACATTATGATCTGCAAAAGTGGCCATTTTAGACCCCCAGGTAGAGCTCCTTCTGGTTTCTAATCCGCGGAACATTGACGAGTTGAATGAGTTTCTCAAGGTCTGGTCTCTGGAGCCATAGCACTAATTGGCACGCTCCTTCCAGTCTGCTCCAACTTCCGGCATCTCGCTACACTAAATTAACGCATTTTCTATAAAGGTCCCAATAACATTGCTTTTTAAGTTCTTAAATGCCTAGCAGTTAAAACTAAATGGAAAACGTTCTCCCTGTTGTCCAAGATTCTAGGACCCCCAGAAGTAATTTATTTATTGATTAACAAAATGTGACGCATCTAGTAGTTTTGTTATATAAGTAATTTGATGTATGTCGATTTTTGTTAAACAGAATAATTTAAGTAGATACCTAACGTCTGACGGGTCCTGAGATCTTGCTCTACATAGTGTGAAAGGTTTGTTTGCCAGCACTGTAAGTTGCTTCGCGATTCTATCAGTCAAAATCAATAGCAGGCCGCGTCACCGACTTAGCGTAGACTGTTTGTTTAAGATACATAGTCCGATAACAACATACAACTCAACTTTTATGGAGGATTTTGTAAGCAGTCGTGAAATGTGTTCCCCATCATGGTTATAATGTTCTAGAAATTGAGGAAAATATATTGCGAGTTTGTTAAACTTGTTTTCAATTCCATTATTTCATAGAGAGAACTGTTGTTTAAATTATTCAGTCAGTAAACTTTATTCAGAACACTTGGAATACCGACACTTCAAACTTGGCTAAGATTAGGTACTCATCACGAATTACTTACGTACATAGGGTACGTAAGTAATGAATAATAATAATAATTGAATATAGGATTCATGCGGCAATTTCATGTGGTATCTATCGTAAACCGAATTACAGAAATTGGAGATTTACCTTTCCCGCGCATTTCCTTTACGAGGTGAACGATCTCCAATAAAGATAGCTTAGCGGGCGACGACGGATTGATTTAAAAATTGCAAACCTGAGCGAGCAACCATGTTGACCTGGATTGGTTATGGACGTTATGGTGTAGTCACCATGACCCATTTTCTAGCTATCACTAATTCTTATAGCTTACTTGTCAAGAAGATAAGCAGTTAACAGTTACACCGTTACATTGATGCCAGCGTATTTGTTTGCGTGGGTGTTGAGGTCAGATGGCCGACAAAATTCACCTGTGCTTCAATACTATTAAGGTAAAAGCGACAACAGAATCGGCAGTCAACAATTTAATGAATGGACATATTTGAAATAGTAAACAAAGAATGAAAAGAGTTTGAATATACTGAAATGAAGTATTCTTCTTACAATGCCAGTGGTAGTTAGAGCCATAAAAGATAGGATGACAACAAAATATCGTCAGATTCTGAATTTCTGATAAAATCTGTTAGATAGAGTTAGTACCTATAATCACAATCGCGAATCAGATATAGAATCATATGTAGTCATTGCCACTTTTACACAAATTGTTGAAAAATTGCGACTTTCTGAAATCATAATCATTGATGATGATTATGTGTAGTTTATTGTATACGCTTACCCAGCGCGTTATCTGTGTTTATCTTACGATATAGGTAGCTGTAGTAGGTGAATATGAAATGCATTAATAAAAATACATTATATCGAATAGTATCGGGTGGTAATCTGACGTCGCGGGGCCGGCGCGGCGGTGCGCGGCGGCGGCGGCGTGCGGCGTCGTCACTCAACGTGCGAAGATAAACGTTCCGTCGATAATACTGCACTTACGAGTAAACACATAATATGGAGATTAAATAACAAATATTACATGTTATAGGTAGGTACTATTATTATTACTACTATTTTTATATCGTGTTCGTATTCACTACTTTACAGGATTATTATAATACGCCTAGTTTAAGGTTCTCATGTTAGCAACGCTACACAGCGCTAATCTTAAGGAGATAGGTAGAGTCACTTTATAGTTCACGGTTTCCTTCCCCAGCTTCCTGACCAAACAATCTTTATCTTTTATCACAGCAGATAAATATGATGACTATAATGAGCATGCATTCGCAGTTCGCACACAGTTATTTTCTTAAAACTTAGTACTAAAAGTTGAGATTGACTATCAATATCTCAAGTCAATGGGTCATAACTAGGGAATGCAAACCGGACTATCCGTAATACGAAAAATCCGGCTATCCGCACATTATTACTCGAGTTCCAAATCCGAATTCGAAATTCGAATTCGGATTTTCTGAATAACAAGAAATTGTAACTCGGGAGCTAATATAATCGTGTGAAAATTCGTGTTGTCGCAGGATAAATGTTTAATATCTACAATCCGCATGAATTCTCAAACTCACACGCCGATGAAGCATTTTATAAACCATCTAAGACAGAATAGAAGAAGTAATTTGCAGAAGTTTAGAAAACCGTAAATTACTGGTAGGTATAGAAGTGGCTGTTGAATCACATGAAACTACATCAAGGGAGCAAGAGTCTTCCGATCAAGAAAAATCGTATGATTTGATGTTCCTGTGCTTTTATTATAAACCCATGTACACACATACAAGAAACATCATATTAATAAAATAATATGAGTAGATTTGTTTATTTTCAAGAAAAATCCGTAAAATCCTAAAAAACTAAAAATCTAAATCCGGATTTCGAAACTGAACGGATTTGATTCCCTACTAGTCATAACTACAAAATAATTGTATTTACTTTAAAAAAAATCTAACGTTCCTTCTAGACCTTTAAGTCTGAAAGTGGCGCCAGTGAATGAAAAGTTGATTGGTAATCGATTGTCGTGGTATGGACATGTGATGCGAAGGAATGAAGGAAATGTTGTGAGGAAAATGTTGAGTATGAATGTAGATGGCTATAAAAGGAGAGGAAGGTCAAATAAACGATGGATGGACTGTGTGAAGGATGATATGGCTAGAAAGGAGGTGATTGCTGAGATGACGAGAAATAGGGAAGTATGGAAGAGGAGGACATGTTGCGCCGACCCCAAATAAATTGGGATAAGGGCAGGAGAATGATGATGTTCCTTCTAGACCTTTAGTTAGTACTTAGTTATGATAGTTTAGTTATGATGACAAAATAAATCTTAGTTGTTCTAATCGCACCCAGCCTAACTTGAAAACTCAAAATATTTTCCGTTTGTTATGTGGGTACCTATCTATGTATACATAGGTGTTTTGGAAGTCATAACAAGGTGTCAAGTTGTTTTATCAGCGCCATTGGTTTCAAAACGTGGTCACGCGTATGAAAGTAAAGTTAAAAATAATTAACTAAACCGAATGTGGGTCATCAAACAAAGGTGGGGTTCGCAAAATAGTTGATTTTAACCAGTTTATCTACCTTCGGTACATTGCAGAAGTATTGATAAGATACGTTGACAGATAAAAATGTTTGTGTAAATAAAAGATGCATATTTTTCACTGATATCGTCTTTAAACCACTTGTCGAACGGCTTTTGCATTTCCTAGTACTTGCCGGTAGACTTATATTATATTATGCGTTGAAAGCAACCTATTTCATTTGTTAACAAGTACTATTGTCGGATCAGTGTAGCATTGCTGAACTGTGAGAGCTTATAGTTCATGGGCACTGCAGTCGCTACTGCAGTGTTTGGTTCAATTATTGAAATGTTACGATGATGTTTCTGACTTCATTCAACTTCGTTTATTGTAAAGACCTCACTGAGAGGTTCTGCTGTCGGAAAACCAACCACGTTATGGAAAAAGAATTTCATTTTTGAATGGAAACTGTGTTTTTCCTTTTATCTATGGTAAATATTTATGTAGAGGTAGGTACCCACAAAATGCCTTGTACTCGACTGTACAACCTTCAGCTGAAAATTTAGATTTTTTGAACAATTAGTTTCATTCATATGGTCTTGATAGGTAGAAAAAAAATTTGAATAACCATTAAAATGCAAATAATCTTTATGAAATAGAATCATCCAGGTACTCTCCTGCCTGATAGTATTACATAATTATATTGATGTTTTCATTCTTAACTGGTCAGAAACACGCAAATTCACAGTCAGCACAAAGATATTTACTACAAGAAATCGAACTTACAGCGCATACCTATAGTTACTTATCGAACACTATCAAAACAGTATAATATGTTATTTACATATTATATCGTAGTGAATAGAGTCATCTAACCGTAAAATGTGTCATTAAAGTATAAAATAGGATAGGCTGTGGTTATGATCGCACCAGTCTGGCGTGAAACAAGAAAGCCTTGTGGAAACATTAGGTAGCTACAAGTGGAACGAGTCCGAGCCTCGTATCGCAGCATAAGTGAAACTGCAGCAAGTTTATCAAATGCAATTTCATTATCTCGCAGACACCTGCCTGGGGAGCTATTCTCCACACTAGGAAGACCATAACTCTATGATAAAATAATATCACTTGTAATTTTCACTGAAATATGAAGTCACGTGGAGCTTTATTTAGCTGTGTTTCTACCCGACTGCGGCGAAGCCCAAAAGGAGGGTTATGTGTTTGACCTGTATGTATGTATGTCCGTTTCTTTGTTCCCTCTTAGCTTCTAAACGGATGAACGGATTTGTTTAAAATATACGTTGTTATAAAAAATTTTTTTTTTTTTTTTAATGAATGTTTTCGTTTATGTGTGTTCGCGAATAACTTCATCGTTTGTGGACCGATATTGATGTTTTTTTATTGAAATGGAGATATTTCAAGAGTGGTGTCTTGATAAGGAAACCAGGACCAGGTGATGAGATCCCAGAGAAATCGAGGGCAACCCTCAAATTTCATAGGCACGGTACCGTATTACGTGTTTCGTGCTTTTTCTGAAGCTATTCAAGTATTCGCACCTAGCAGTCAACACTTTACGTTGATACGCAGACAATGGAAGGATCCTTAACCTAGTTGTAACTGAAACTTTTTTTTAGCTCGAATCCCAGTACTTTTTTTAGTATTGTTACTTTGATACATATGGTAAACATGGAAAAATGCCAAAAAAATACAATTTTTTCAGGAAAGCTCGGAAAATGCGGATCGTTTTAACGTTAAGTAGTTAATAGTCAGGTATACCATTTTATCGACTGTATCCTATTATAAATTAAAGAAACACAGTTATGAAAAAGGTTTTATTATCTAAATGAAAAACGATTAAGTACATGTAGAAGTATGGTAAGTAACAAAACATGTTTTAAGGTGCAAATGGATTTTACATTTTTGACAGGTGAAGTTTTTTTTTTTTGCAAGTGGAGCATCGAAGCTGAGAGTCGTTGTACTCTACTAGATGATCAACCGCATTTCTCATTTTTTAAATGACAAAGTGGTAAAATAAAAATTGGAAAAAAATGTTTTATTAGGGTAGCCCCCCTACATACATGCAAAAAAAATACAGATTAAAAATGTCACAATGTAAAGTGGGAAGTGATTTTTTTTTTAATTTCAACCCTAACGTGTGATATATTGTTGGAAAGGTATTTAAAAATGAATAGGGGTTTACTCAAATCATTTTTTGATAATGTCAATAATTTCGGAAATAATCGCTCCGAAAGTAAAAAACAATGTGTCCCCCCCCCCCTCTAACTTTTGAACCTTAGGTTTAGAAAATATGAAAAAAATCTGAAAAGTAGAACTTTATAAGGACTTTCTAGGAAAAATAATCATTCTGAACTTGGATGGAAACAGTTTTTGTACAAAAAGGACAAAAAGTTGTACAAAATAATTTCTGGACTAAGTTTGTAGTATAATCGTAAGCAAGCATTTTTTATTATCATTTTTTATTACATATTTTATTATCCTGAATGTATCTTTTTTCAAACAAAAAGAGAACTATCACTACGGAACCCTACACTGAGCGTGGCCCGACACGCTCTTGGCCGGTTTTTTCTTGTGAAGTTTATTTTAACATTTTTGGTGTTTTTGAAGTCGGTTGCTATATTGCAAAAAAGTTTTTTTTATAATAAAAATCATCGTTCGGAGGCAGGGTGGTTAATCAGTTTAATAAGTTCACATATTTGATGAGCAACTACGGAACCCTATATTGTGCGTGGTCTGACATGCATTTGGCCGGTTTTTAAATAAATAAAGTTACAAATTTAATGTAAAAACCTCCTCTTGCCAAAATCACAGCTGGAATCCTTTTGGGCATGCTTTCCACGATGATTTTAATAAAGTTTTGAGGAACACGTTCCCACTCTTCTGCAATGACTTTTTTTAGCTACCTGATGTTTTGTGGAGCAGGTTGCCCTGATCTTACCAGTCTTTTTAGAACATCCCAGACATGTTCAATTGGGTTGAGGTCAGGACTTCGAGCTGACCAATCTAAACGACGGATCCCAACTTCTTGTATGTATAGTCGACCAAGAAATTGGTTTACCACTTTTGATGACATCTCCCAGTAACATAATAGGGTAGTCGACAAAAAAAAACTAATTAGTCCGTCAGATAGATTTCCAAAAAATATTGAACACGTATTTTTTCTTTTTTCACGTAAACAAAAAATGAAGACGATACAGTGCTTCGAAAAGTCGTGAAACGTCACAGCTTGGTCCAATTTTACCTAACTATGACGTCAAACGCCCCCTCTCCATGGTCTTTGACAAGCTTTATTTTCGTCAATTTTTATTAATTTGATAAAACAAAAAACACGTATCCAATATTTTTCAATAATCTGACTGACGGACTAAACAGAATCATATTTTTTTTAGTCGGTCGACTACCCTATTATTCGCTAAGGATGACAGATTGACAGATTCTGACGTGAAAATAGCACTTGATGTTTTGTACGTGCAAATGATATTCAACCTTAGAGTGGTAAACCAATTTCTTGGTCGACTATACGCTTCCACGCCGCCAGATCGGTGCGGGCGAGCATAATTGTAGTCCATAGAAATGGAATCTTCCCAAAGTGCAGACAATGCAGGTTGTGCATAGGGAATTAGAACTTCCATTATTTACCGGTGTGCATTTAATGTTTCATTCTCTATGAAAATTACCTCCCGCTCCGTCGAATTAATTGCTGCCCAAAAATATAACGGAGCCTCCGCCATAAGGACTGATTTCGTCGAAACACATTTTCGCATAGCGTAGGGCTATAATTTTACCGGCCCTTATCGCTTTATCACTCATATCAAAAAGTGGTATTCATCAAATTGTTTAATTTGCAGAAAATATCCAAAAAGTATGAAAAACCTATTTGAGAAAAAAAATAAAATCAAAAAATTGTTTGATTTTTTTTATTAAATAATCAACGGGCAGCTCTTCTGAGATTTTTCAGAAAAACCGTCTTCAAAAATATAAAACACAAAAAAGTGCAAAAAAAATACAGATTAAAAATGTCACCGACTCCAAGCTGATTTTTCTTCTGTTGTTTGTTTTCACTATTTTGTGTTTCTGAGGGCGGTTTTTTTTGCAAATAATTTTATAACAGCTATTTTATTTTGTCAAATATTTAAGCAACCAAGAACCATCCCTTCAATCAAGATTCCCTTATTATTACTTATTTATTTTCAACTCGTAACCCAACAAACTAAGTACTACTCCTCAACAGGATTATTACTTTCCATAAATCAGTTCACCTAGATAACCTGAAAGAATACAACCCCATATACAGGGTGTAAATTAACCCTTCACACAGTCTTCAACCAAGCATTCTGTACATCAAACTAAGTACCCCAGGTACAACTACGCAAATTTTTTGCTGGGAAACGACTTTTTTTTTGGTCAAAAATCACATTTTACCGTAAAACTCAATGTAGCACTCTTAAAACATTGTGCTAGTGGATGCTTTGAATAGTAAACGGGTCATGGAGGTAATTTAAGAAAAGTTATAACCTGAAAAACTAGTATTTACAAAAACAGTTGTGAAAATTTTGGAATTTTTGACCCCCAATATCTCCGTAAGTAGGGTATGGTTTAAAAAACAAAAATGATCACAGTGGTGCGGAGAACAAGTGCCCTTCGTTTAGGGTACTTTTACACCCTTTATTGAAGTTCTCTCCCTCTCACGTTCCGCCACCTCCTTCGCTAGCAGCACTGCTTTGCAGAAGGAGGCGACGGCGTCCCATTCCTCCTCGCCCCGGACCATGGCTTGCACCATAGCCGGACGCAAAAGGTCGCCGCCGTTGATCGCCGCTACGAGAACACCTCTACAGTGTGCTCCACCGTGTCCTCCGACATGGTACTATGGATTATCTTCTTTCCAACAAAAAAATAAGTTACCATATCGGTTCAGACGTGGTGATACCTGCCTAATAAAATATTCTGATAAATTGAGAACCTCCTTTTTAAATTCGGTTAATGAGATTTACCTTCTATCATCAGGTCAACCTAATTAAATAGCCTGAAAGAATATAACTGTTGGTCTAAGAACGTATAATTTTGAAGGAATATTCTTTCAAATCCTAACCATTGAGGAGTTGTACGTTCCATCATCAGCGAATCCTCATGAAATTATGATTAACAGATGCAAATATTTGAACAGCTTCAGAAAATATTTGAGAAACGTCATAAGTGCCTATAGAACTTTAGGGCTGCCCTCAACTTCCCTTGAATCCCATCATCAGATTCCGACTTTATGACAATGGGACCACCTTGGGAGTATATTTTTTCGAATACAAAAATAATTTTGAAAATCGGTCAACAATAGGGATGTTTCAATTATTATTAACTAGCTGATGCCCGCGGCTTCACCCGCGTGGATGTCGTTCAAATTATATACTAAAACCTTCCTCTTGAATCACTCTATCTATTAAAAAAACCGAATCAAAATCCGTTGCGTCGTTTTAAAGATTTAAGCATACAGACAAACAAACAGACAAAAATAGCGACTTTGTTTTATACTATGTAAGGATGTTGTTGTTTCAATTAATCCGTCTGTTAGATTCATCATCATCATTCTCCTGAAATCTCCTGCCCTTATCCCAATTGTATTTCTCGTCATATCAGCAGTCACCTCATATTGGATACGTTTTTATCCTTTTATTTCTGACACTATTTAGCAAAAAATAATACTTATGATGAAGCCTTTCGATCGGTATGATAAAGCTACAGGATTTAGGAGGCATTTTTCTCGTGTAGCGGGTTCGATTCCCGGTTCAACCTTGTACTTTTTTTTAAATCTATGAATGCAGTCTAAACTGTTTTTTAAATTAAAATAATGTCTTCTTTCAGAAAAATGTTCCATCTACAATATTCAGACATTTGAGAAAGCAAAAAAAAAATATTTTACCATTTTGTCGGCGTAACTCATCTGTACCTAGAGATGTGCCGTTGCCGGCAATATTGGCAAAATTGGCAAAATTCCCAGGAATATTGCCGGGAGTGGGAATATTCGGAGAGTATTTGTTAATTATAAGTCAAATTAAGTACGGAAACTATGTAATACACTTATAATTAGCATTGATGGGCAATAATCTACATTGACCGGCAACTTTAGCAAAATTTCCAATGCTGCTGGCAATTTTGGTTTTTTACCGGCAGTGGCAATATTCCCACCAGGCACATCACTATCTGTACCTATATTCTTGTCAAATTACGAGTGCGGAACTGCGGACAAGGCGACACTATAAGGGTTCTTCGTTGACTACGGAACCCATAAAATTCAGATTTCTGAAAATAAAAATACAATTGTTTCATGTAGCCCACGCTGGCGAAGCCGCGGGCAAAAGCTAATCACTATTATTATCTGTAAAAGTAGGTAGGTAATAATAGGTACATTATGATATAAGTGCGGTAAGTTGAAAATTACAGCCGAGGCGATATTGCTAGCCCGAGCCGTATAGGCGAGGGCTACAAGAGAGCAGAGGCTGTAATTATCAAAGCGCACGTATGTCATACGACGTTTTATAACACATTTGCGAGGAAATAAATAAAACTCGGAATTTCTTAAACGAATAAATCTTTTATTTGTTCACAAATTAGCGATGCGCGGGCATCAGTGCTTTTTTTTTTAAGGCAACGGTACAAAAACAGCCAGTATCCTTACATAGTATAAAACAAAGTCGTGTCTGTTTGTTTGTTTATTTGTTTGTTTGTCTGTATGCTTAAATCTTTAAAACTACGCAACGGATTTTGATGCGGTTTTTTTTAATAGATAGAGTGATTCAAGAGGAAGGTTTTAGTATATAATTTGAACGACATCCACGCGGGTGAAGCCGCGGGCATCAGCTAGTTACTAATAAAGTAAATTAATATTTTTTTGTTTCTGTTACAGATGTAATTTACTGTCAAAATGAATTAAATTAAAGAATTAAATGTTTATTTTTTATATTTTATCTCCCAAAGTTAATTTTATTCATACAATATTGACCACTTTTCTGACATAAAAACTTTTTGATTTGCTTTCTTTGCTTTTTTTTCTTAAGATTTAAAAAAGTACCGTTGGTTTTAGACGGAGCATGATAAACCGTACGTGTTACCTTATTAGAAAGAAACTCGTGCGTTTTACTTTACGATTACGCACAAGTACGTAATGACATACATTACGATATTGAAATCCGTGAAATAAGAGGCCCTTTACGAGCAAATGTGTTATAAATGTAATTGTCTTTATTTCTATAAAATCATGTTGGCTACGATTCTTTCGTGACATAATTCAAACACTTCTCCGTAAAATATATCATTATTCACAATCATGGTAACTTGTGAAAATAATTGGGAGTCGAGGATACATATTAATACAATGATGCTCGCTAAATGTTTGGGTATGAGCACACTTATGTTTCTGCCGCACGAGTCGATGATCAGAGGAGCACTGGGGCAAATTTTTGTGATCGCGGTAGTGTACGTGGTGCTCGGGATCCCGCTGTTGTACATGGAGAATGTGGTGGGGCAGTTCACGGGGCGCGACTGCCTCGAGGTGTGGGGCGCTCGTGCTTGCCTCTCACACCTTGGATACGTTCAAGTTATTTGGCAGGTCCTCTATATTATCTACCTTCACTGCTTGAATGCGTTTTTACTGCATTATTTTTTGATAAGCTTCGAAAACCCTATTCCTTACTACGAATGTGGAAAATGGAGCACGCCTGATTGCGACATTTTAAAACACAACTACACCGTGAACGAGCAATGCTTGAAGGATGACACACCGCCGTATTGTAAAGATTTATGTAAAACTTTTCCAGAGTATCAATATTGGAGATTTAATTTACTGTCGTTAGATAAAGGCGGCTACTACTTGCCCTGGCGGGTCGGTCTTGCTTCTTTATTGATCGTAATCACGATATATTTCAGTTATTTCAAAAGAGCACGATCACTGAAACGTTATTTGTTATTTGGTACGATATATCCTATTTGCGCTCGTATAGTATTCATGATAGGATCCATGGTGCAAAAGGGCGTAGTGGTGAAATATGCAGAAGCCTTAGACTGTGATTTTAGTAAATTCACTCAACGGTTTAGTCTGGCAGCTACAATAGCCGACGTGCTATACACTCTCCAAATCGGCACCGGCATCTCATTCGGATCTGCCTCCAGAACTTCATTCAGGGCTCCATGCTACTCCAACACCGTTATTGTGGTCGCCATCACCTGCTGCATGGTAATCCTCGGGATCTGCTCAACCGTCATGATGGTCTGCCCATATGCCTTCAGGAATGATGTCATACCAGGTCTCGTAATGAGATTACCAATTACAAATAGTTTTGAAAAGATACCTCGATTGTTAGATGCGTACGAATATAAATCTTTCTGGTTGATACTTTCTTTCAGTTTTATCTCTGTATCAGCATTGAACCTATGCGTATGTATGGTTTCGGACTTTATAGAGATGTTGTCAAAAAGATATCCCGCAATAGATAAAAGTCCGGGTCTTGTTAGTTTTGTACTTGCAATATCTCTCTACATTGGAACAGCACCATTATTGGGCAATGTGACTTTAAATTATTTGATAGATGCTAAAAATGTAACGAATCTTCTTACTGTATTCTTAGTTCTGATGGAGAACATTATGTTTGTGCTTTGGTATGGTGTGTACAGGTTCTCAGAAGATGTTCACTTTATGCAAGGCATCCAGCCGAATACTCTTATGAAAGTCGCTTGGTTGTTATCTGGCATCGTTCTCATCTATGTGTTTTGTACTGAATTTCAGACACATTATCTGTTGAGAACAACGTCAATAGGTACCTTAGTGGGGTGGTATATATTAATTTCTATTATTGCCCTATCGGTATTTGTGGCCATTGTTAGAGTATTAATAGCATTGTATAAAAACAAATTATATGAAGAAGTCGGTTTACACTCTTCATGGGGGCCAAAGAGTAACATACTGAAGCGGAGTAGGGCCATGTTCACCGCGCAGGCGATGACCAAGGAGTACATCTACCGGCAGTACCACCTGCAAGCAGGAATACTGAAGAGACGGCAGCAGTCTAACTTAAGATTCTGCTACAAAGAAGGAACTTTGAGAAAAAATGATTTTTATTAAAAATTAAGCGCAAGTAATTGCAAGTGTTGTGTTTTTCGTTCCTTTTTAATAGTAAATTATTCGTTATTGTTGTATAATAAACATTTACTATTTTCTACTATATTAAAATCTATTCTTCAATGAGTGGTTTTTTATCGATAGTTGAGTCACTGTATGTTATAAACTTATAATGTATGGCTATTATTGTAGAACAAGTATTGGCTATTGCGTAATGCGCTAAGTTCGGCGTGAGTCATCGCCAAAAATATTTAAAATACATGTAGGTACCAAAGAGTATTCAATAAATTATTACTTTTATAGTATACATAATTAATTTATTCCGGAGAGCATATTTAGTGATTCATTGATTTTGTGTATGCACTGAGAAAAATAAATGATAGTATGTATCAAGAATGTGTCTCCGTCAATTATGTAACTTATTTATATAGGAACGCACAAAGGTGTACGATTACAGTAATAAAGTACATTGAGTTGTCCGTAGTAAGATTACTTTATGGATGTCGCTATGATTTTTGTAGATTTTATTAAGAACTTGTTTACTTTTTTGACCAGTCGCAAAGCGTAAATAAGTAGAAAAATAGTCGCTTTATAAAGTTTCTTGATTAATTTGAATAAATAACTTGACTGATATTAACATGCCTTATAACAAAGCGTTTAGGTCTCTTGTTTATGCTAACTATGGCAGTTGTTGCGTTTAAAAAGCACTTGACCAATGTATAAAAGTCACTTGATTGATTTCAACATCTTCGCTGATAGATTAAATCATTAAAATTGTAAGTTTTAAAATGAAATATACTTATGACGATAGGCGATTTGTTTGATAGTATCATGTCAGATGATACATTTTATAATGACAATTAATTGATTGATGTAAGTACGTCTTTGTACAGATCATGTAGCTTATTAAAGTTAAGTAATTAAAAGTGTTGATCTGAATTAAGTACTTCTTTGTTGTGCTTAAGTTGTATGTTTGTTCCTATTAAGTTGTCTGTCTGTTACTATTAAGTTGTATGTTTGTTGCTAATAAGTTGTGTGTTTGTTGCTATTAAGTTGTATGTTTTTTGCTAATAAGTTGTATGTTTGTTGCTATTAAGTTGTATGTTTGTTGCTATTAAGTTGTATGTTTTTCGCTATTGAGTTGTTTGTTTAGGCTCAATTTACACCGCCGCGGAATGGAACTAAGCGACTTTTTGCTACGAAATTCTACTTAACATAATGAACTTTATGTCAATTGGTTAACGTACAAATTACGTACGTTACATAAGGTTCATTATGCTATAAACAAATTCGTTGCAAAAATTCGATTCGATTTCGGTGTAAATTGAGCCTTAACAAACTCAAAAGCAACAAACAAACAACTTAATAGTAACAGAAGACAAACAACTTAAACGCAAAAAAAAAACAAACAATAGCAACAAACATACAACTTAAACGTAATAAAGATAATTTGAAATATTCTTAAGTGTTTAGTACTGAAATAAAATAATCAAGTAATTTGACTCATTTATCTATATTCAAAACAGCAAGTTAAATAATCAACATAAAATGAACGAAATTGTTATAACATAAGAATAAACGGGTGTTAGGGACGGCCTTCCGAAAACTTCGCAGAGTAATCAGTCCATGAAACAAAGTCCTTTTTTCAGTGTCACCTGAAAAAAGAAACATTTTATATTAATATATATTACACACACATGTCTGCATATGGTGTCGTACGTAACGAATAGTACCATCCCATATCTTCCCGTGGGTGTCGTAAGAGGCGACTAAGGGACTTCCCAGAGAATGGGCAACAGCGTTCTCTGAGCTTTTGTAACAACCGCACTGCGATCGCCAACCCGCCTGCCAAGCGTGGCGATTATAGCAAAAACCCTCCTTTGGGGGTGGCCCATGTCCAGCAGTGGACGTCTTTTGGCTGAAATGATGATGATATATTACACATACACTCACTCGCACACACGCTCACAGACACACCCATGTGAGCTTGCAAGCCCTGCTGTCAGAGGTTTGTGTAACGACAAACAAATGTCAGAAACAGTGACCCAGACCGATGCTAAACTCAGTTCACTTGACTCGTAACGAAAATTTGCATAATAACTCACAAACGGTTTACTAAATCAAAAACGGTCATTATTGAAAGACCTATCCAACAATACCCCACACGATAGGGAACGCAAAACAAATTATCATCTCCACCTTACACGTAGGGGAGGAACCCCAAAAAAAAAAAAAAAAATTATTTGTTTCTCGCACTGCGCCCTTACCTGTTCCCTTCCCGCCAGTAGAGTATTCTTACGAAATTGTGATTGGTCTGAAGAGAAACTAAGCAGTACCTAATGGCAAGTAATGTGGAAAGTAGATGCAAAATACTTACTGGTGAAAATGGGCTTTAAATCCGAGAGGCCCCACGCCTTTAGTAAGTCGCCAGCTTCCTCCATCAAACACTAGGTAGGTATTCACTTGCCGCCACGACTTGATACCGGGACCACTTTAAATAATACTATAGGTACTAATGGCAAATTATCAGAAATTTTATTTAAATTAACACGGGACAATTGCAAAATATCAAGAAAGAAAATAACAAAATTCGACACAATCACGAACGAAAAACGGTTAAACAGACGCGCGCGCTCGAGTCACAGCAACGACTGATTGAAAAAATAAAGACGAAGTTACCATTTTAAATTAATTATTAATTTAAAAAAGTTAATTGATTTCTCATATTATTTTCCGATCATTACTTAGATGAAGACATTTATAAATGTAATAAAGATATTTTATTAATGTTGCTAATCAAGTATCTTAGTAGGATTTATCATGAACTACATTTACATCAATAACGTAGTTTTTTAACTGAATTATATGCAAATGATTAAAATACCCCAATCATTTTATCTTATTAGAATTAATAATGGTTTATGACGTCACCAAAATTAAATAAGAAGTTTTATTGTTTTAAACATATTTCACTTTATAAGCGTACAATCATTTCAATTTGATTTCCACAATCAATTGTGGTTTGTTGTTTTAAAATGATTAATGATTAATTTAATCGTTTTTTACTCAATCAAGCAAAATTTCAACTTGATAGGAGACCAGTTTTCTCAGTGTGTACACAAGAACATGGGATAAGAACAATGTAAATCAGATAAATGAGTACCTACTGTTTGTGGGTTGGTACTAAGTATTCAAGTAATAATATTAGGGGTTAAAGTATGAAATTGCCGATTAGTATTGAAAAATTGTTTTTTTTTTTAATTTAACATAATTATTTCATCATCATCATTCTCTTGCCCTTATCCCAATACACTTGGGGTCGGCGCAGCATGAATTTATCATATTTATTTAATCAATATACTTAATTACCATTATTATCTATACATTGCTGCCATCTAATAGGAAGGTCATTTATGCCTTTGCTACAGAACTCTGGTGATCTAGATTCGACAAACTGTGTGAAAGCATTTTGTACTGCCTCCTGAGAAGAAAACTTTTTATCACGTACAAAATTGACTAAATCACGAAAAATGTGGTAGTCAGTTGGAGCAAGGTCTGGCAAATAAGAAGGGTGACGAATGGTTTCTAATTGCAGTTCCTGTAGAGTTATAAAACTTAAACAAAAAATAAAACACAAAATGGTGAAAAATATACTTTAGAAGAAAAACAGCTTTTGAAGTCGGTGGCAAAAAAACGAAATCAAATAAACAAAAGTGACCGACTTCAGTAGGTGATTTTTCTTCTTTTCTGAGACCATCAACCAGTTACCATTACCTTTTATTGTTAAGCTTTGCTTTAGGACACTGTTGCGGCGTTTGACCTAGGGTCGCATTTGACGCAAATTAGTCTATATTGTTGGTAAGATAACGTTAATTCCTGGGTAGTTTGGCTCGGATCGGCTTCCACCGTCTCTTTCAACTTTCAATTCATTGTTAGTCACCGGTGTGGCCGGTCTTCCACGTGGTTCATTCTTCAAATCAAAGTTTCAATCATGAAAGCGTTTAAATCAAAATCGCACGGTGCGTTGATTAGCAGTCCCGTCTCCAAACGCAACATTGATATTGCAAGCTGTTTCTGCCTCGTTAGTTCCGCGTCGGAACTCGTATTCAAAAATCACTCGAATTTTTGAAGTATCCATCTTTCTTGTCTAAGCGGAATAAAAAGAACTAACCTAATGTTGCAATTTTTTTATGAGAAGAACCTCATTAGGTAGGTACTCTACCATGTTAAAAAAATTTCAGTCAAAAATCTCAAATCATGAAGGTTCTATGTAAATTCGAAGTACCTATTACAATAAAGCTGCAATTGCATACTTTAACCCCTATTATTTACCAGTTGTACCATGTAATAGGGGGATGTATACAAGGTAAAATTTTCAAGTGGGCGTTTCATATAAACACAGATGTGTAATTCTAAACCTTTTACACGTATAACATGCAGTCATCCAATTTATTACATTCTCGGAGGCTATAAAAAAGAAAGTCAATGGTTTCCTCTTCAGCCCCCGCCTGGCCGCGTCTGATGTCCGACTTTTGTCAAGAAAAAAGACATTATTTAAAAAAAGTGGCGCGCCAAGCTGTCTGCTACCGGCGTAGTGTTGCAATCGTGAACGCGGCCACGACTACTTCACAATGATACATGTCCAGTGACTCTGCGGCACGACAACACTCTCGACTGATTGGTGTTGAGCTAGCAATCAGCGTCGAACTATAACAACAATCCCGTAACAACAATTTAAGTAACCCATGACTGCTACTTGAGTCAGTAATTAGCGCTTTTTGTTCAAAGTTATGGATGCAGGAATTCCCAACTAAGAGGAAAATGACGAAAGAAAAACAGATTGCTGGAAGAGTTTTTCTTTTTGGAAATCAGGCGTTTGTGTAAGATGTACCCTCCATTTATTTAAGATAATCAATGAATAAGAGACAATCAAATAAGGATTATTGAATCGCATTCGAGTGCACAGTTTATCAAATTAAGTTTATGCAAGTAAAAGGGAGTCGGGTAAAGCACGTCCTTATTTATATAGCGATTGGTATATAATATACGAGTGTTGGTAAGACGAGTGCAAATCCAGTCCGAGGCACATTGCGTCATACAAATGGAACATTTAGAATGTTTGACCCGACGTCAAGACCGACCGGTGGCGGCGCACTGGCGACGAGTCTCGCGAATTCCGACCATTGTCACGACATTACACCTATCTACTCAGCTACCAAATACATTAACCACAAAAGCTGCACAGCCACTTGCTTGTCATTTAGTCTTAGTATTGCGAAACTCCATTTCGGTTTCGTTTGCGACCCAAAATCTCAGTTATCAATTTGTTTTGTACTTGATTTGTTTACTAACTTTATGATAAAATTTACGTCACAGTGCTGCGTGCTGCAACTTTGACATTTCCGAAAGGTAAGCGCGTAGATTACAAAAAAATGTTTCATATACAACTCGTTAGGTAGGTCCAAGTTAACAAAGAACTTTCGATTAATACTTAAGATATTCTAAAGGAATTTCTGAACCTGTAATGAAAACTGATTGCTGAGGAGCTTTTCACTAGCAAACCACTATCAACTTCTAATGAATACCTAAGATACGTACGGCTCGGTACGACGCAGGCGCAACTCGTTCGCTTTCAAGTAGATGGAGTTCAAATTCTTCAGAAGTTTAAGCTTCAATAAATAATGCGATGATAAGTTTCGTAATCGCTAAATACGTTAGGAGTGGAATTCCATGACTCCATCAGCTTACGTCTGCCGCTATCTGGCAGCGAGCCGGCGACACCTACACTTTGCTTCACTTGCCTACACTTAAGAACACCGTTCGCAATTGCACAACATTGTTTAGGTGCTTTTCGAAAAAGACACCGTATCTGGCGTTTAAGTTATTGGTTGCACGCTGTCTAAAAAGGCTGTTAAGTCTTGAATGGCATTACCGCGGCGTTTCTGTTTATCAGGCACGTTAACCTGTCGTGTGCGGTCCGGCTGACCAACATTCGAGCCGCGGCTTTGGGGGCGGGCGTGCACATCCAACTGCAGGCACGTCACTCCGCCTGTTTGTTGGGTTTAAACAGCGACCCTAATATGTATTTTTGTAAGTTTACTTGACCGCATTAGGCAAAGAAAGGAAAATATTTAAAGTTAGTGCCATTTAAGCGCATGTGTGTAATCAAAATGTCGTTGAGTGCGAGAACTTAGAGACAGTGGTGAATACTTGCTTAACATGCAAGGTTTTTACATTTAATATCGTCTTGATACAAGCACATCGGACAAAGTCGACATGATACTTGCGACCAATATATTATTATGTATATCTAGTTATCGAGCAAATTATGACTTGATAGATGGCTGGGTAATATCCAAACAAAAGCAACAAGCGTGATCAACAAGTTGTTCTTCAAATTTCACATATACACTGGATCGCAAAAATACCGGGTCGCTAATAAAATGCACCTCACGGCTGTTCAGTTCGGAAACAATCTTCAAGAAATTCAGCAAAACAATGTGAGCTCTGATACGATTCAGTGACGTCATTGTGAAGCTGAATAAAGCTTTATAGACCAGCAAACAGTAAAACTGCTCAGAGAACATCGAGTTGCCAGGTTACGGATTGAAGACGGGAGACGGAGAGTATTTAGACGACCAAGAGAACGGTATCATCAAGCGTGTTTTAAAGAAAAGGTGCCATTAGGTGAAGGGTCAATAATGGTTTAGGCTGGGATATCTTCAGAGGATTGCACGGAGTTAGTGATCATAGAAAACGGTTCTCTGACTGCTGTCAGTTACGAAGACGAGCATTTAAATGAGCGTGCTGGTCCTTTTTTAGTGGAAATGGCTGCAAATTTCATTTTTGTGCACGATAATGCGGACTCAAGGCGACTCCCGCATCCCTCTTAAACTCAAGGGGAAGATTTATAAGACCATGGTTAGACCTGCTGTCGTGTATGGATCAGAATGTTGGGCCACTAAAGGGATAAACGAAAGGCAATTGCATGTGGCTGAGATGAGAATGCTAAGGGGGATGTGCGGTGTGATGCGAATGGATAAAATAAGGAATGAGTACATAAGAGGAAGTCTGAAAGTGGCGCCGGTGAATGAAAAGTTGATTGGTAATCGATTGTCGTGGTATGGACATGTGATGCGAAGGAATGAAGGAAATGTTGTGAGGAAAATGTTGAGTATGAATGTAGATGGCTATATGAGTAGAGGAAGACCAAAGAAACGATGGATGGACTGTGTGAAGGATGATATGGCTAGAAAAGGGTTACTGCTGAAATGACGAGAAATAGGGAAGTATGGAAGAAGAAGACATGTTGCGCCGACCCCAAATAAATTGGGATAAGGGCAGGAGAATGATGATGATGATGAATGCGCGACCACATACTCCTCGTTTGGTCAATATGTATATCGTGCCCTTACTTCAAAACCCAACTAACTGCACAAAATGCAGTTTCGAGAAAATCGTGTTTAAAGGTTCGAATCGTAATTTTTTTATTAAAATACTTGATTATAAAGAGGCGAGTAAGTACGTGTATTTTGATTTCTTATTGTATTCATTATTCGGGTGGTGAAGGAAAAATAGCTTAATTCTCAAACAAGTAGGAAAAATGAAGGATTGGCTTGATAAATTCTACAGATTAGTGGTTTTTCCTGTAGTCGCAATGTTTTCTTATGTTTTGAAGAATAGAGTTTAGACAGCAGTTTTTTATGGATTTAATTAAACGAAATATTTATGTTCACCTAATGGGTAATTGCTAATACTAAGTAGAAATATTTAGTCTCGGTTATTGTTAATTTAACGTGAATCATGACAAAACCACTTAAACGCAGATAGAATGTTTTTCCTGGCGAGAAAAATTGCTTACAGTGCAAAAACATTGCTTTAACCGACACTTACTGGGTTTTGTCTGTTCTTTATTTAAAAAATCTCCTGATAAGCTACCTTAGCTAAAAGCTAAATCCAGAACGGAGCGTCACCTCTGAAAACGGGTTTTACCAGTAAGTATGTAGATCTTGAAAAGGAGATTCTAACGGTATTTGTAACTCATTTTTGCCCATAAGTGACTTTAGTTGGTTTTCGCTTTAAGGGCACGATATTCAAGACGTCAGTTTTACCTGCATGAAGTGCCATAAATCTCATAGAACATGCATGGGACGAGCTCGGGAGATGCGTGAGACAACGCTCTCCTGCTCCCGTTACCTTATACGAGTTAAATAATGCGCTAGTGGAAGAATGGGCAAACGTAGATCAAGATCGTTGGTTTACAAATAATAAAAAATACAAAATAATAAATTGACAAAAAATGTTATATTTTTTTAAAATTTACTGCGAAGTATATGTTTGTTGTTATAAGCATTATAACAACAAAAATAAGTATTTAATTAATGTTTTTTTAGTGTACAAAACGTGTTACACATATTTTTGTATAATATGTTACTGCTATATAAAGGTGGGTGTGAACATAAACTTAAGATTAGCCGGCTAATCTTAGGTTTATCTTCGAGAAGCAGCTAAAGTTCGATATCAAGTTAGTTCGTGTCGTGATATTCCACCTTTAGTCGGCTAATGTGCAGATTAACCGAAACGAAACGGCTAAAAATGTATTCGATGGACGCGCCGGGCCGGCGGAGGGCTTGAGGGGGCGGTGGGGAGACAATTTATTTTAATAATAAGGTAGATAATTATTGTTTTATGTAATTAATATTTTGTAATTTTTAATACCTACATAGATATGTTACCGGCCAAACCCGATTTCAGGACAAACTAGTTTTGCCTAGACTAAACTAGTTCTTCGTTCCCGTCAGCCGGTTGACCTATTTCTGTCTGCAGGGTTTAAAGGGACCTAACTAACCGAACCTCGGGGTGCCCCTGACGTCGACCGTCTAGGGTTAGCGTTTCCGTCAGCAGGCCCACACTATCGCGTATAGTAAGAACTAGTTAAGCCTAGGCAAAACTAGTTTGTCCTAAAATCGGGTTTGGCCGGTAACAGATACATAAAAGTATGTGTAATGAGGGTGATTGTTTTTTAATAAAAGTTTTCGTGTCAAAATAGTAAACATTATTACATTGTTTCCTTTTTCATTTCCTTCTACATTTTTAGCGAAGGGCCTGCGGTTACTCTTAAATTTAGCCGGCTAAAGATAGAAGAAACTAACATTAACATCTCCTCGAAGTTAGACCTAAGTTTAGCCGGCTAATCTTAAGTTTATGTTCACACCCACTTTTAGCCGTAACATATATTTAATCGGTCATCTACATTAGACTACAATTTCGCAAATTAGTCATGTATTTACGAAACTATCACGCCATTTATTAGTGACCCGGAATCATTGCGATCCAGTGTATTACAACCGCAACATTACAGTCACATTAGCTTTGTCATATCTGACAGGTGACTAGTCTCTAATAGTTGCCGCCTGATCACTTCCGTGAAGTTGCGCGCGCAGGTTGCGGGCTGGCCCGCGCTCGCGCACTGCACGCGACACGGCAAGCCACGGCACGGCAGCCGCGACACGGCTCGCGTAACGGTGTGTTTTGTTCAAGAAAAGTCAACAACACACCCGCGCCGGCGCTAACGCAACCAATGACCGTTTAGACAACGGAAGATTAATGGCCAATGTCTTAACCCCTCTCATTTAGATAATTTCTCGAAGATTTTGCTAAAACTATAATAATTCTCAATGAAATAACTGGGAATAAAAAAGAGCTATAAATTTGATGAACAAAAACTTATTTGTGTAGCGCAAAAAATATAGATGACATTAGCATCGAAATAAACAAGATAAAAAAAAACACTGCAAGAGTGTCTTGTTCATAAAAATTAAAAGCCGGATAATGTTTTTCTTTAAACATAACGAAAATAAAATCAATGACGGTGTGCAAAAGGAGACATGTTGTGGCTTGTGAAACGGCATTTTGGAGACTTGACTCGACCGATAAGTCGTTTGAATGTGTCAATATGAGATAACCAAAGCAAATAATAGAGTAAAGGCACAAAGTCGATGACACTGTTATAACTGTGACGAGGAAGGAAACTTGTCCACTATCGCCACAAGTGAGACAATGTTAACACTTACAAATAGAAAATTTACAATTCATAATACGTTCAAAGGATTTTAAGTTATTAAGATCTACCTCCTGCAGGAGCTCAACCATGTCTACGTGTACCACATCCTTCACGAATTAACAATAAAATATTAAACACTGACCATATTTATTTAATGACACAAATAAAGGAGATTTTTTTTAATACAGGTACCGGTGTTCCTATAGATGCGCTGAGGGTCTTTGATTGCGTCTATTTGTAGTGTTATCATCATCAGCCTATAATGTTCCCACTGCAGGGACTAAGGTCTCCTCTCCAGGAGAAGGATGAACTATAAACCATAACGCGAGCCCAGTGCGGGTTGGTATGTCTTCGATTTTTTTGACTCTAAGGTTTACTCACGATGTTTTCCTTTATCGTTTCGAGAGCATTGGCAATGAAATAAATTACACAAAGTAATTACTTTGTGTAATTTATAACACAACGTCGAAAGGTAAGTCGTGGGTTCGAACCGTTTCGTTCAAACGCAGGTTGAACGAAACGGTTCGAATCCACGACTAACCGTTCGTAAGTCGGGGCCGCAACCACTGGCCAACCGTTGGCGCGCGAACGAAAATCTTACCCACGGCCAAAGAACCTAGAAAGCAGTGTTAAAACATAATGTCACCTTTTTAATAGTGAATTCACATTCAGACAAATCTGGATGTGAATTCACTATTAGAAATGTTTTAAAATCCACTTCAACTGAATTTAGATCCAGAATCAAAATTCTGTTTTGCTATAAAACAATCGAAGATATATAGAGAATCAATCGAGATAAAGTAAAAGGGTCTACCTTTTTTAGCAGAATTTTTTATACCCAAATTTTGTTTTGCATAACAGTGGATGGCAGAAACTTCATTTCGCAGAAAATCATTTCTCATACACTCATTTACCATAAATTCAAAACCCATAATTTTGTAAGTCAGAATCATCTTTGAGCATAAACTTCATTTCCAGAACCATCAATTCGCCGAAAATTCATAATCAGAATCGTCTTTTGGTACGCATTTCATTTCATACATACGTGTAACATGCAATAATTATAATAAATTATCAGCTCACCCCGGCTAAAATTTCTAGCTGAGAACATTAAATGTATTTCAAAAATAGTAATAATAATAATGACGTCACTCATACATGCAACGCATGTACTCCAAGACGCGCGCTCGCTTCGCTCGCATATTAAATAACACTAATATCTTCTGTCCCCGAAGTGCCGGGCCTCCGCCGGCCTCCTTCGTCGGCCTACGGCCCGGTGCCCATGCCGCCCATAAAGGATACTTTCGCGAGACGGTCGTTATACCTTATAAAAATCTACCAAATAAAATTCTGCCATCTTAAAAGTATGCCATTGAAAATTCGGCTATTTAAACATTCTGCGAAATGAGTATTCTATTAAATAATTGTTCTGCCATAAACACATTCGTTCAAAGAAGAATATGCCAAGTGTGTTATGCCAAACAAATTTCGGAGCATCAAGTTTCTGCCAGATAGACCAACCCAAAGTAAAACTCATTCAACGAAAACGATATTCCAATGTCCTTAGTAGGTACTTATATTGATTTGTACATCCTCCACAATCGTAAAACCACCACTTTCTCATTATCACGAAATTCGAGGCTCACTTCGTTAGCGATCGATCATTAAATCAAAGCTCAAGATTCGATTAATACGATTCAATTTCCCAATAAAATTTGAGACATTAATTGTCTATCCATAAAAAGTTGTTAGCTGTGTCCGGTGGACTGTGGAGTAGTATCACAAGACCGCAAGTCCCATTCTGCTTCATTCCACAAGTCGCGAGCGACAAAAAAGCGACACGTGCCCCACATTACGATCTCCATTAATATACAACAGAATAGATCATAATTCACTGGTCACTGCGCAAATTATGTCTAAAGTGTGCTGACTTGTGTGTTTTATTTTATTGCCACCTTTTTAATATCAATTTATTTAACACTGCGCTTGTCGCGTGTCTTTTGGCTAGTATAACATTATATATAATTATGCTTTGTTGCAACACACGGCTGTCTGTCAAATTATTCTGAGATTCATCAGCAAAACATTTCTCTTCTAAAACATGTTATTTGTTAATTTCCGGATTATTGGAACATCAAACATTTGTTACTGGATAGATGAGCAAATGGTAGTGTGCACTGTGCATCATCTTCCAGAGTTCCTATGGTTGGTGGTCGGTAGCGGCCGGCGGTGGTCGGCTTGGCGCGGCGCGTGTGAGGTTGCCGCGGGCGCGGAATGTGGCAACTAGTGCCGCCGCCAGCGCCGCGGGGTAGAAAGCGGCCGCGCACTCCCCGGCCCTTATCAACACTTCAACGACGCTAAATTGTTATGTTACGCGCTTATTTAGGACGAGATCCCATGAGGCGCCCATCCTAGACCGTTTGAAGAACTATTCTATTTCGCACCCTTTCTCCATTGTTATGTTTCTTCTTCGAACATTATTTCTTTACTGATAAAACTTGGAAGATCAAGCTTTACTTCAAACATAATGAACTTTCTCGATAGTTCCAATGAACTGTGCAATGGCGGTCATTAATAGACGCCTATCTGGCTAGCGCACAGCGACAGGTTATTTGTTCAGGAGGAAGACGTAAATAGAAATTAATATCGTCTTTATAATCATTACAACTTTATAGATAATTGTATTAGCTCAAGGCGTTGTTGGTAGCATTATGCACAATTTAAATAAATAATTAGGAAGCGGCGAACTTAACAGGTAGTATCTTATTACTAGATAGACCGTTTCCGCAGATCAGAATACTTATTCAACTGTATATAGACTTGGCTAATTCTTATTGAACCGAGAAATATGTAGGTACTGAATCATTTTAGGGCAAGTTGCGTGCCTGTCTTCTCGCTAATATGCGTGTTTGCAGGAAAATGCACATGGTCTTTCAATTATTAAAAGAGAAGTGGATAACCTGTTGATAGATGAACGACAAAAAATCTCCGAATGCCTGTCTGTAACATGAGAAAATTTTAAAACCCTAAAAAATGAACCGTTGGCGAAGTATACGTAGAGCTTTCCATTGAATGGAAAAATGCACCGTGAAGCCGGTTTCTTCATACCTTCCGGATTCCCAACCTGCTACTCTAGGTCAGCACGCGCCGTCTCACTCGCACTCACGCGCCTCGCCTCAGATTGCAAGATCGATTTGGGGTCGCGGCGCGTCGCCCTAACCTAGATTGTCTGCGCTCAGTAGACTTTGTAATAAAGCCTGCCTCGACTCCGCGGCTGGTCCTTATTGAGTAAGCTAACTCCTATTTTCATGGTTAAAAATCATAAGTACCTACCTAAAGCTTTCGCACTAATACACCTACCTATGTAAGTATAAGAGTTTAAAGTGGATGAGTTTTTTTGTTTACATTTATATGTAGTAGGTATGACATGAGTGAGCGGTTTAAATTTCGAAGCTATGCTATATATGTAGGTAGTCCTCGTATCAGATCAGCACGGGTCAAATTGATCTGTAGGAATCTTCTAGGAGCAGTCCTGCTCCGAGCTTACAAGACTGATCTTCCGCATGTCACTGCTTAAGTACGAATGCGCTAATTTGTCGTCGGTGCCTCTCGAAATCAGCTCATTTTTGTGTATTACTTATGGATAAACTAAGAATATAAACTTGAATAAATATGATTGATTGCAAGTAATTCCGAACATAGATATCTACATATTTTGATTTCGGACATTCGTTTAACATGAACACACCATGAAAAGCGCATTTAATCATAAACATCACACGTCTAAAGCAGGTAAATAAAATATTAAATTCACATTAAAATGCAAGTTAATAAAGTCCATAGATGATATTCAAGAACTGTACTTTAGAGATGGGGGTCCTATTATGGCAGCGCACCTGTGCGGCGGCGGCAGCGGCGGGGCCCGACCGCCCCGAACGGGGACAAGCGGCGAGTGCGCGCTTTGTAATCATTCAACTGTTCCGACAACACCGAACACCATCCCATACCTCCGCTCATAAATACCCCACCAAACGGTAAGTATTTACAAAAAATACTACAAGACATAATTCGCCTTCTGTGGATAATTGAATCCAGAAATGAGAATAGCCCTCGAAAGAATTCAATTATAGTTAATCGATGTTGATAGATTAGTTGCGTGATTACATTTTAATCTAAATAAATTTTAACTAGGATCAAACTCTTTGGCTGAAGGAATATTGATTGGAACTTAATTACGATATGAAGAGAAATGTGATGCGCTACATTAAAAACCGGACATCATAATTTTTGGAATTTAATCATATCAGTGTTCTAAAATCAAAATAAAAAATGTTTATTTGCAAGAAAATAAGACAAGACAGACATCGGTGACCGATGTCTGTCTTGATTTTTTGTTAAAAAAACCCGAAGAAAAGAAGTTTTGATCGTAAATAGAGCGACATGTAGTTCTTTACATCTTGATATATTCTCCTGCTCTGGTACCCGTAATAAAAGAACAATAAAAATGTATGCCATTAAATAAAAACTAAAGAGTCTACTCCAAACTGAGTGAGTCAGAGACAGATGATGTAAGTTTATGAAGTACTTTTGTATGAGATTTGAAGCTGCTGTCTCGTTAGAGAACAGTTATACAAAGATATTCTTTTTCTAATGAGCTACTGAACATATTTAGCAATTAAATAAAATATCGGTTCTAGTTAGTGAAAGCTGTCCGTACAACTTTTACTAAATAAATTCAATTTTTCGAAATATTATGCTTTGTTTATTGTCCCATTCGTCTTGTTTTATAGTTTCCGCGATAAATAATTAGACGTATCCGAGCATAGTTTATGTTTTGTTTAAGCAAAACTAAATAGCTCTTTCAAAGTATTGTTGATACCGGCCATAAATTGTGTTTACGGTACTCGGAACTTTTGTGATTTAACACCTATCGACATTCGAACCGGAGTTTTTCCAAACTCATTAGACAGTAAAACATTAAAAAGTGGCAAGGCGTTTATGAACCTGCCGCATGGACTACATACCAAGTACATACGCCACCTACACACATTACAAGGTGGAAAGCGCTACTCAAAAATAGTTTTAACATAGGACAAGTATTTCTTTCTTTTGAGGTTGGCCAATAGAATTCTTTGAGGCATGAATCAATCGGTAAACAGGCCACACTTAAACTTGTAACAACTAACGTGTATTTACTGCGATAAATATTCTAAGTAACCGAGGCTAACTTAAGTTTACTTTTTGATATAGCGATATCTACCATACCTTCATATCGCTTAATATGGTGTACGCTATGGCATGTTTTCGCGGATTTTATCTGTTTATCATTAGATTTATACTTATAGGTAATCAAGTAGGTACATACTTACGTGCACAACAACTTGAGTTTGTACATAAGTTTAGGAAAATGCACATGAAAATGTATCGCCATCCGCTTACGCCCTGAAATCCGTTTTGCAATTGTGACGTGTGCATGAAATGCATGCCACTACCGTAAGGAAAATTTTAGAATTGTATATTAGTTACCGAGGATGAATGTACCGTGTGCCTACGCGGCTACGTGGTCACGTGGATTCCTGTTGCATTCACTTGGCGTTTGATTATTTAGATCAATACTGTAAGTCTGCAAAGCTTACCAGATAAGGATGGAATAATAGAATCACATTATAGAAAGAGAAGTCATTGTGAATTCTAATCGTACGTAATCAACATACACATACAATACAATATACATCATTCGAATAGCAAGCATGACAATACGAACAACAACGGACATCTTGAAGAATTGTCTGAATAGTTTAGGATGAACGGTAAGTAAAATGTCAGTGCAGGTGATTTGTGCAGTGTTTTACAAGGAATTATACTGAATTCAGCTTGATGTAGTTATACATGTAGGTTGGAGAATAATACACGTTCATCGATGTATGTACGTAGCTACACATAATGGCATAATCGATCACGTATTGAGCCCGATCATTGTGCTCGTCAGTTGGACCGTGAATCCTGTCACTATATCCCCGCCCGCCGACCGACCGCGTCCCGCTGGACCCCTCGTCCCCATCATTTGAATCTCATTTACGTTGCGCTTACGCAACTGAGTAAAATCGCTGAAGTGTGAAATGTTATTAATATGTAAGAGATAGTTTTAATGCATGGGTTCGGGGAAATTTTAAATCAGTTTGTTTAGAAAGAATGAGGTTCGCCCGATCTCTGTTTATTAGTAGTTTTATTTCTAAATGTCATTCAAGAACCTTTTATACTTACAGATATAACTATAGTTTGATAGCCTGAGGCTTCACCATAGCACTGCGCAAGTGCGCACTTTAATTAATTCAATGAATTTAGACAGTTTCGATAACACAATCTTTCAGGACCTACTTACTTATTTTAAAGAAATAATCTGCAACCTGCTTTCCCAATGGTTAGATTTAAATTCAATGACATAATTATTAAAGAGAAATAATTAATCGAGCCGCAGTTTTTTTAATTGGCCACAGGATCAAACTTCTAATTTTATAACTAAGCCACGGGAAAATTATATAACCTCTAATATACTAATTCGTCTTCTTTACAACGCCCACTAAATATTCTATAGAAAGCATCAAGTGACGATCAACATTTATATTAACTTGTCCTTGTTATTTATACACTAGCTGACCCGCGCAACTTCGTCTGCGTCACATAAATATAGCTATAACCTTTCTCGATATATCGATTATCCGACATTAATTAAGCTAAATCGTACGTAACAAACAAAAAATCTTATCTTTCCTCTTTATTACAATAGTTTAGATGGTTTAGATTAGCTTAGATTATATTAAAGTGTGAATTTCCCGGAGGCCAGCCAGAATCCCCCGCCGTACCTACATTGCGACGCAACCCGCGTAATTATTTTTCCGCGCGGGTATTTTTACATTGCGATATCTTCTAAGATAATTGTATAAACTGTATAGAGTAAAGAGCACAAACATTCTATATTAAATTTCCGTTCTAACGAACACATTTATTTAGATATAGATTAATACCATAGGGTTAAATAAGCTTCGCAAAAAATAATTCTTTTTAACCTAACATTTTAATAGTAAAAAATGGTTACAGTGAGTCAATCTTAAAAGATAGACAGATGCTGTCGCGGACTTTTTTTTAGAACTTTTAAAGACGAATAATTACTTCATACATGATATTCTCGTAACTTAAACCGTTTTCGCAGCGCACGCAACGGAAGCTCTCAGAGAGGAATTTTCTTTTCCCGTTTTTGCAACATTTCTCATTTATGCTCCGCTCCTATTGGTAGTAGCGTGATGTTATATAGCCTATAACCTTCCTCGATAAATGAACTAACCAACACTAAAAGAATTTTTCAAATCCAACCAGTAGTTCCAGAGTTTATCGCGTTCAAACAAACAAACAAACAAACAAACAAACTCTTCAGCTTTATAATATTAGTATAGACTAGCTGACCCGCGCAACTTCGTCTGCGTCACATAAATATAGCTATAACCTTTCTCGATATAATTATCGACTATCCGACAGCTAAATCGTAACAAACAAAAAATCTTATCTTTCCTCTTTATTACAATAGTTTAGATGGTTTAGATTAGCTTAGATTATATTAAAGTGTGAATTACTATAAAATCTATCTCTTACTGTTAAATATACTATAACACTCTGTACTTGTAAACATTATGATGCAGTAAATATTTTGAATTTGAATTTCCCGGAGGCCAGCCAGAATCCCCCGTACCTACATTGCGACGCAACCCGCGTAATTATTTTTCCGCGCGGGTATTTTTACATTGCGATATCTTCTAAGATATTTGTTTAAACTGTATAGAGTAAAGAGCACAAATATTCTATATTAAATTTCCGTTCTAACGAACACACTTATTTAGATATAGATTAATACCATATGGGTTAAATAAGCTTCGCAAAAAATAATTCTTTTTAACCTAACATTTTAATAATAAAAAATGGTTACAGTGAGTCAATCTTAAAAGATAGACAGATGCTGTCGCGGACTTTTTTTTAGAACTTTTAAAGACAAATAATTACTTCATACATGATATTCTCGTAACTTAAACCGTTTTCGCAGCGCACGCAACGGAAGCTCTCAGAAAGGAATTTTCTTTTCCCGTTTTTGCAACATTTCTCATTTATGCTCCGCTCCTATTGGTAGTAGCGTGATGTTATATAGCCTATAACCTTCCTCGATAAATGAACTATCCAACACAAAAAGAATTTTTCAAATCCAACCAGTAGTTCCAGAGTTTATCGCGTTCAAACAAACAAACAAACAAACAAACAAACTCTTCAGCTTTATAATATTAGTATAGATAGGCACCTAATTTACTAACTCAGCCACGGAATTTATATCTCACCACCATTTTACATTTTACAGCTTCAACACAAGGCCCTCAAAAAAATATAAATGAAGCGACCGTAGTCAACATCATTTATTATAACTTCGCATGTAAAATAATACATCACATTATTTTATCGTGAAAATAGCAACAGAAAGATTTGGCGCGAGCGCGCGAGACGACAGCGACCGGCCATTTGCACCAATCAGAGAGCGCCAACGTATATTATGTATGAAATGTCAACTTTTGATACACTTTAGATTATTATATTTACGTTAAGAATACCTATTCGTCAAAGAAATGTTTTAACCATTGTCTAATTGACTAGTCACAGGCAGATTGTATGATTCGTTATTGTAAACTGAGGGAAATAGGTTAGGTTAAAACTGTGACCAAACGCGCGCGAGCCCAGCGAGCGTAGCGAGCGGTGCCGCGGCAGCGGCCGGCGAGCGCTACTTCCGAGTTGCTTGCAGAAATGTTTTCACAATTTATTGTCTAGTTTTCCGATAAAAATGAAGTTCTGAAGCGATTCTGTCGATAACTTTTGTAGCACAACATGTAAATAAAATCGATCTTTAGGACATTCGATACTCTGAACTTCATATTTAGGTCATTAAGTACTCTGCTGAACTTCTATATTTAAGCCTTTCAATGACACGACAGGAGTTTATACATACTATTAGTGGCTATAATATATTATTTGATGACAATTTTAATTAAATTTTGATGCTCAGTTAATGTGGCATGAGTTATAATTTAAACGTACTGAGTTAATAAATTAGAAGCTAATTGAATATTTTTTTGATGCCATATTTTAATATTTTAGAAGTTTACTGTTTGAATCCATGTTACAAATTTAGATGCTAAAAAATAATCACGATGCTGAGTTGTATTTAGAGTGGCTTTAAAAAAGATAACTTGTGGCTAAGATAGTATTATTTAGATGCTCGTTAATTGTGGCTGACTTAGTAATTTAGAAGGCAAGTTAGATTTTTAGATGCAAATAATGCTATTAAAAAGAAGCCGGTTTAATTAGCACCCATTATTAAATAAGGATTTTCATGAAAGGAGGGGATTGTGAAAATAGCAACGTTACTATGAAACTAACAAGTTTATGTGGACAATCGTATCGAAGTAAAACAGGTGATTTGTCTGAAACATGTAAGAATAAGCCACGATTGTGATGACCACCTTGTGATGATTCATTTAAGGTTTATTTACATACAGTACTTATCGTTGATCCTTGTACTACTATATCGCTTATTTATTTAAGCTTAATTTATTGCTTATCGACCACATATCAAAATAAACTGAAGTTGTTATTATTATATACGAAAAGTTGAATCTAAGTAAGTCATATAGGTATAAATATTATTGATTATTTAATTTTAAAATTATCCTGAGATATCCCATCATCACCGTATATTTTCAGGACGGGTTATTACCTACTCTCAAATTTTAACCGAGATACAAAGAAAATTATATATTTGTAAGGACTATTTAGTTTTGTAAAATAAATGTTAATGTAAAATATATTATTTCTAAAATAATTTGCAGGGGAAGAGGGGTCTTAATGTGTATTGTGAAGTAACGGTCACTTTTCGCAATGCTTCTCGTCTTGCAATATTTTCTCATCTCTCTCATCAATTTGTTTTATTCATGTTTTTATGAACTATTTAAGTTCCTTTTATATAATTTGTAAACACAGTATCGCTAATCGTTATACGTGTTTTACCACGTAAAAATGTAATTGCTGAAATATTTTATGAAAGAAGGTGTGAGTAAAACTCCTTTGTTAAAAATAAAAACGTATGATATGTCTGGCGGGCACAATTACGTATTGGAATAGAAAAATCATAGAGTCGAGCCGCAGAACAGAACAATAGGCGATGTCACAGTGCGTGCGGCTCTAATGGTGCGTTTAATATTATTTTACACACGGTACCGACGATTTTATGGATAAGGTTCCGTTGTGGATACAAAAACGAGTGCTTAGAATTAGATTTATGATATTTATTAATATTTTAAAATTAAGTAGTTGTTTTCATAATAATAATTAATAATGACACCCTATAATTATTTTAATTCTTATTTCATCATAATCTTCCATCTCTTGTGCCACGATATTTGGGGTCGGGGCAAAACGTATTTTTCTTCATTCTCCTCTGTCAACCGTAACGCTATCTATCATTTACTTTAATTCTTAGTTATCATTTTACAAAAAAAAAATCCATTGAAATGTTTCTGGAAAATCCAAAAAATGTATGAAATCAAAAAATGTATGAACGCCAGCAGCATATGAAGCTACTACAATACATTGTAAGCATTACTTCATGTTCAAGGTTGATTGGGAAAATTTTACAGTTTTCGGTAGTTTGACATGCTGGCGTCTGTACTAGGTAGGTACTTACATCATAGATGATTAATCGATAAAAAGAGAAGTCCTGACTGACTGACTGACTCATCAACGCCCAGCCCAAACCCTTGGACATAGAAAGCTGAAATTTTGCACAGAGGTTCCCTTTATAATGTAGACAAGGAATAAGGAAGGATTTTTCGAAATTCAACCCCTAAGGGATTTAAATAGGGGATGAAAGTTTGTATGGAAAATCGGCATTTTTCACGCGGGCGAAGCCGCTGGCAAAAGCTAGTCAGTAGTCATAGATAATCGAAAACAAAGCCTGAAAACAATTTTCATAAAATAACCAAATGAAATAATACTGTTCGTAAATGTACAAATACTTACATATTTTTTGTGTGCATGTGTGTTTGTGTAATCTACTTGGCGCTGCGCATGAGTGGTCTCGTACTAATAACGACAAACTTGCGACTTCCTCTGCACACTCCAGTGGGCTTTGATATCCCATAGTACGGATTTTTTAAAACAATCTTATTCACCCACACCGGCACAAATGATTGTCTTTTTGAATTTTATTTCCTTTAATGTTGTCGCGACGTCCGCGTCGTCGTAAAAAAATAATTGGTTCGGTATTGTTTTAATCAATGGTGTCTAATATCTTTATATTTATGTCTTGCTGAACTGTACAGTGACGAGCACTATGTTTACACTAAGATTCAAGAAGAGTGATTTCTCACGGAATAACTAATGCAACTTTGGATAGAGATCTATATCCACCAAAATCACTAACCAAAATCGTTTGCTTGTAAGTCTTGTAACTACATAGAATGAAGATCAAGAGATTAGGAGAAAATCACTTTTATAAGTTGCTACGTGTACTTAGCAGTAAGCTAGTGCTGCAGTAAGTTAGTGCAGTAACCCATATGTTACTGCTCGTGACTGTACAAAAAAGATAATTAGTAATAGTAGTTTATGCGACTGTGCATAATGAAGGGCATTACAACACAAGTGTGGGTTTAAGAAACGAGCCGAAGGCGAGTTTCTTAATAGCATCACACGAGTGTTGTAATGCCTAATTATGTGTAGTTGCATACACTAATTTATCTACCCGAATATCATAAGGGCTCTATGATGGGTTCAGGAACCATAGGGAAATGACCAGCATTGTTACCAGTGTAGTGCAATAAAAAATAAACAGGTTATTAGTTGCATTCGTCGCTGCATTTACGATATCTGGCGGAGTGTTCATGTTAATTTCTGAGTCACTATCACTCATTTTCGACAGAAATAAAGAACTTATCAGAAAATTTGTCTACTCAATGAAAGGGAATAAAAAGCTAACGAACAAATGACAGCTCGAAATGGCGGCGTTTCGGATATCTGTCATTTTTTTTTAATCATAGGCAAACGAACAAAGTCACTATTCTTGTGTCACTCGAGATCAAAATGTCGTGCGATTTATAAAAAATCATACTGAATTGGGGTTTCGTATCGATAGGTATCTGTTTTAATGTAGATACTAGAATAGCACACTCACTTGAATTTGACACCTGTTCCAAATTTAAAACTCATAACCTACTGTTTTCAGTAGGTTATGAGCTCATTACAGTTCTGTTAATTTCTGCTGGTTGGTAATGCTGGTCATTGCCTATGGTTTTTGAACGCATTATAGAGGGTTTATGATATTTGGGTAGATAAAATGTATTAATAATACGGGTATTTTGTAGTAATGAAAGAAAAAGACGCTTTGCATCGGCCCCAAATAGAGAGGGACAACGTCAGGAAGATGATACCTAATACGTAGTGATGCTATCACAATCGTTCCCCCAGAAGTACCTAACTGCAAATTAACACAAACTTAATATCACGCATGTTGTAATTCCTAAACGGTTATCCAGATGGGTACCCACATTTCGCCAATTATGTTTACCTTGCTTAAAAGATATTTAACAGCATTTGATTAGATCATGCAATTTAAACCGATTATAAGTACAAGTACATCATATTCAATGAGCTATAACCACTATCATAGTTGTTATCACGTTTAAATTATAACGCAAGCGTTACGTTTGGCGAAGGAAAAACGAACTTTCCATTTTACGTTTACTTATAAACAGGCGTTATAAAAACGATGTTACTGGCCGAACGGTCTGTAATCAATAGAACTGATAACAACGCTGCTGCGATCCAATACGACTTGTTATTTCCTCCCTTCGCAACGATGTTAACATTAATTTAATAAATTAAGTTTTTTTTAATCGGTTTTTGTCTGTCAGTGTCTGTACTATATTTAAGGTACAAGTTGGTCTATACATCCAGGTCCAGCGGGAACACGAAATAACAACGATTGAATAAAAGGATGCCAAGATGAGTATGGGGGTTAAATATCGATACATTTCTGTCAATCGTTAGGAGCTAAGAGAAACAAAGTTTTTATAAAGTGTAAATCAAGCTACTATCAATATCTGCGATCCCTAATTAAATGAAAACATGCTAGCTCATAAAATAAGCTTAGTTGATAGATTTGACCTTAAAACATGAAGGGGATGTGTCAATGATGAGTTGAAACACGTGTCCTTACAAAAGAGACGTTCGCCCCAGGGCCACACGATTCATTTTTAAAGGTCATCTTTGTGTGACCGACCATAATTGGGGTTTACACCCTTTGTATGTTCCCACTTGGAATACGACTATTTTGAACGTATTTTTTTATAAAGTTTGCTTACGGTTTGAGTTATACAACGGTTATTTTAGAGGGCTGGATTGTTGAATTTAACGGTGTAGTCTTCATTACTTTTCTGGTAATTTTGTATAAATAAGTATAGGGCATATAACACTACATTACAGTCATGGCTGGGGGTAACAAAGTTTGTTCCGTCAAGCACTGCCCACACCTGTTGTCGTACTGATTGTATGTAACCTACAATTAGGTCCTAGTAATTAGACCGTTCAACCCACAAACTGCGAACAGGACATTTGGTTCCCACAGGTTTATTATTAAAATACTGCATTCTGCACACCTGTGTGTATATTTTACACTCATTGGTATTGTCAGTAATACCAGGTATTCTCGTTATATTTCAGTTTCTCATCCTAAACAATTTATAGATTTCCTCATTTGATACTATTTACATAATTATGTCAAATTGAAATGATTAACCGACTTTTACACAGTGGCAGGCTTTCTAAGATTACGAGTCTGTTTGCCGCACTGAGAGAGCTTTAATGATTACTAAGTGACGGCTTAAGTTATCATTAAATAGGTATCTCTGAGTACCGCAGTTAGACTTACAATTTCTATTATTTTCCTTCTTTAACCTTTGGTTACCCAATGCTGAGTGTAGGTAGGTTCCATCCAAAACGGTTGTCATGGCTAACCAGTTACCTACTTCCTGCCACTATAATCGTTCCACCTAATCGGTTGTATTCCATCATTCCTCCGTCATGTCCGTGGTCTCAACTCTAACACTGACTTCCCTCATTTTCGATCAAATCTTTCTGTGTCCGTGAGTCTCGCGAGTGTCCATGGGCACCCCACTTCGACTTGAAAGCTTACGGAGAGCATCCTACATGAAAACATGGAAATTTTAATTACCGATTTGTAAAGTTATAATAGGTGACTAGTACGTAATAAAGTACGGCGACCGTCCCTAATTTCCTGTCATTTAGGAAAATTATAATGCAAGGGGACGTTTTACAAAACAAATACTGCTTCAAACAAATGAAAATGTTTAGTTTACAAAAAAAACATCGGTTTGCACTCCGGGAGTGCAAAAGTGAAAATTTGAACATTAACGTTGTGCTTTTTTAAATATTTTGGCATAGCTGATAAGGAATAATTTCGCACGAATTGCTTTATTTATCAGCATAAAAGTACTATCATAGTGTATGTGGTTAAATACAATATTCATAATAATATAACTATCGTACACAAACATGACAATCATTTATTTGACATTTGACACATTTGACATTGACCGTCTTACGAATTTTCGATCAGGTCACGTGTGCTCCTGACGCGAGCTCAAGCGCGAGCTTTACATTTTTTACCCATCCCAAAGAAAGTTTACAACGCCGCTAAAGAAGTTTTCACTTCAAACGTCTTTTACACACTTTTAGGGTTACGTATCTCAAAAGGCAGACAATCGGAACTTGGAAGTTGATCCCAAAATTGTTGGAAAAAGGCAAGCTTTTTCTCAACGAATAAAAGGATTCTACTTTAAACAAGAACAGCAATAATTGTATGTACCCTAAAAGAGCACAGGAAGAAGTGAATTAAGTTGAGTCTTTGGTCAACTGGACCCACAACAAAACTATGAAAATAAAAACAATTTAAAATGTGATTTGTTCGACTTAACTCATGGGTCCAGTTCGAGTGGGTCCAGTTGACCAAAGACTCATTATATAAGTTTTAATTATAAAATACACTACCTTAATGATTCACTGATTACCTGATCGGCACAAAAATATTGTAAACGGCACTATAGGCATCCCCAAAGATAAAACGAAGCGGGTTTTAACAATCAAAACTCTTCGGTTAAAAACTATAAATAATTTAAAGCGTACAAACCGAAATTGCCATGCTCTATTAGCCCCCACATTACACAATACAGATTCCCATACGTTGCACGGTGCCTGCGCCCTGACAATGGTGTCTCCACACGTTATGTTCCGTGTAAATTGCTGTAATCTGTCAGTTAGCTGCTTTCAAACATTTTGACTCCACTCAACTGTGTATTCCAACTACAACCGTGTCTGACCATTGACGAGCCTTATAACCCTGTATAAAAACCGATTTAACAAACGAATAGACGCTAATTTAGCCGTAACAACGTAATTGATTATTTGTTTGATGTTCAATTTAACTCCTACGAAACATAAATTAATGCTCAAAATTAAAATAGCTTTGTACTCGTAATAAAGCTAACTCGATCCAAAGTTATTAATTAACCCCCAAAAGTTTTACGAGTCCCTTGACAATGTATGACGTACACAGACGTACAGGTATCGAAACGCAAGACCAAAAAGGCAGTAACGCACATTTTATAATAGTAGAAGATTAAATTGATATTTCTTACCTAATCACATTGTAACGGGCGCTACGGATGTCGATGACATTCACTGCAACCATAAATATTAACCATGATAGATTAGCACAGAAAAATCTTTATCCGGAAAATCTACTATTTGTTTATAAATGAAGATTGAAACATCAACATTCAATTAATTTCCCTTAATTTAAGGACAGACCTAGCAGTAAATGCATAAATCAAATAAAGTCGTTGTATCGTACAAGAGATGACCGCAAAACATGCAAAGATATGCTTCTGTTGAATTGTTAAGACGATACGGAAAATTCAAGGATAATAACCAACATCAGCCGATCGTCGATCCCGACAATCGGCTGGAGCTCCGAGCACGAACTTGTACGAAGGCACTGCAAAGCTCAAACACTGACGACGTTAGATAGATGATAAGCCACAGTGACGCATTCTTGTGATACCAACACATTTATTATTATTAGATCTACGTAAATAGATATACACACATGTCGTTTATACGTGACAATGTCACTGCCGTGTGCGGCATAAAAATTAGTCCTCACTATTACCGATACTGAACGGGGCAATTCAAAATTAACCTTAAATTCGCAGTATAGGGTACACAATCCAGTATTAACGCCATATATTATGGGTACAGTACCGTAAAGGTAAAGTGTGCTTATTCATTACGTTTCCATTCTATTGGCGTATTCCTGTCGGTTCTTCTTTGCTCGCCTGTTGAATTTTTCTAAGGATAATACTTTATTTACTCAATAAGTTTTATAGTAATTGGAAGATAACCAAGAGTCATTAAGGCCAATTGCAAGTGTTTGTTAGATCAGTCAGGGACAAATCACGCCCCAGGAAATATAAAACAAGACGAAGCAGCTTTATTTCGCGGATAGTAGATGTTCGAAACTAAATTGTCCGTCTCAATGACGTTTCGATTGTTTCAGTAAACTACACAATAATTGGTTATTGCCTCGTATTACACGTGAACGTATTTTTTTGAACCTCACCACCAAACCCAACAGTCACAGTGGATGATAAGACGTCAGACACAGGAGGGGAGGGGAATAGTGAGGCAAGTGAAAAAGGCCAGAATCAATTTTCACGATTCTAATAGAAAATAATTAACTGTTGCAGCTTTTGTATGCAGTTTAGAAGTGCTGACCAAGGAACTTATATAATAACTTTTAAAATTTATTTCATACATCTACATTAAAATTATCAACAACAAATAAAATTAGACATACACATTAAAATAAACATGTACAAACTGGAATGATGAAATGCAACTCAAATGTGTTCCGAGCGAGAGAACTTAAAGAGTGAATGTTATCTCTTTCTTATCATCCTCATCATCTGACTCACCATGACAAGGGCTACGACCTAATCACTGTAGAACTCCTACAAAATCTCCCACGTAAAGCAATAGGTATTGTAAAACTTACAACCCTCATCAATGCTACATTTCGATTAAAGCATGTGCCTAGTATGTGGAAAGTTGCTGAAGTTATCATGATCCCAAAACTGATTCCCAAAGTAACTACCAATTCGGTTTTAGAGAAAAACACTCCACAATAGACCAAATACACAGAATTACCAATGTTATTGAAAACACATTAGAAGAGACGAGACGAGAGTGCTCAGGTATTTGATAAGGTGTGGTAGAGGCCTATAATATATAAGTTAAGTAAAATGCTTCTAAGACAATTTGTGGATATTTTAGAATTTTATTTAACTGAGAGGACATTTAGAGTGAGACATGAGGATGCTTATTCAGATATCAAACAAATAAAAGCTGGTGTACCGCAAGGAAGTGTTCTTGGACCTATCCTGTACCTATTGTACACCTGCGATATCCCTGAAACCAATAACAGCGTCATTGCTACTTTTGCAGACGACACGGCTATTATGGCTACAGGTGTCACTCACACAGAAGCAGTGGAGAAGGTACAAACTGCCGTCAATGCCGTCACCAATTGGACAAAAATAATGGAAAATCAAATTAAATGAGTCAAAATCGACACAGTCATATCGACTTCACAAACCAAAGACCACCAATATACACCAGTATATATTAACAAACGAAAATACAGCAAAATACTACGCTGGAAGGCTCATGTCAAAAAGAAACGCCAGGCGTTAGACCTACGCTATAAAAATATGTACTGGCTACTTAGCAGACATTCTACCTTGTCAGTGTATAACAAAGTACTTTTATACAAGCAAGTACTCATGCCTGTATGGACATACGGCATTCAATTTTGGGGACGTATAAAACGGACTAACGTAGATACAAATATCATACAAAGATTCCAAAATAAGGGACTTCGGGACTATAGTAAATGCTCCCTGGTAGTCAAAAATGATGTCATCCACCGAGACCTTGGAGTGGATCTTGTAACTGAAGTTATAAAAAAACACGCCGAAGCACACGAGCACATTGCAGGCTTCTTCATCATGTGAACGTCGAGCTTATCCAGCTACTTGACACAATGGGCATAGTGAGAAGATTAAAAAGAACTAAATCGTTTGAGTTAGTTTAGCAAAGTTTGTGTAATGCAGTGCAGACTATAAGAAAAGTGCCAATGGACGCATTCTCAATTTTGTAAGTTTTAGCAAATTAAGTTAAAATTATTTATTAGCCTCAAGGTCTAGATTGTAATTGTATGAGTAACGGTATAATTTAACGAGTACCTCAAATGAAAAAAAAAATCTCTTATAGTGCACCCAACATTTTACTTACATTTGGGACATTTATTATTGCGCTAAAACTTCCTAGTGCTTCGCCTGCGCCCCCCACTTTGCAAAGGTAGCAGTTTATTCAAAATTACGGGGTGCAAGAAGACATGACCATGTGAAACCTACATACGCATACTGCTACATTAAAAGAAAAGCAATTAAAAAACTTTTAAAAAGATATGTACTAAATCTCGCTCTGTAGTTTTTCCCCCTTTAAATTAAATAAAGTAATAAACTCCGTGTTTGAGATAAAGTTAATTTTAAACCGCTGTTTTATGACATTTTGTTTGTAATCAATAATCATTCTTAGGTGGTATAATAAGTTCCTTGGTGTTGATCACTTTTAAATTCGAGCTTTAACAGGAATGCATATTTTACGATTGATTTAGTTGACAATTGGGTTTTAATACGTAAACATTGGTAAACATTCTGTGTGTTCTGAATTTAACGATTTGAAACTTACACCCGTATTTATGAACAAGTCATTACTACTTATTACTTGAGTAAATGTCATTGTTTAAGATACGATTTTTTCTCTGTAATTCCTATCAAACGTTAGAACTCTTAGTTTTGCTTTCATTGACGGTTCTAACTTCGTTTAAATTCTTGCCCATTCCTAAAAAAAATTGCATAAGTAAGTAATTACTTAAGTCCAAGTAATTACTTTGACTTGACTATAAATACGGGGGTTAGAGTCTAAGTCACTTCTTAACTTTTTACGATAATAACAACATGTGAAACGAAATTGTAAGTAAATTATAGGTGTTACTGACCTGCATCTGAAACCAGGAGTCTAGGAGGCCGGCGGCGTGTGGTGCACCCCAACGACCGCCGCCTGGGACTATCTGAAACACACACCTCTTTTATTCAACCGAGACCGACTACAACAGAATAAAACCAACATCCAGCTACAAGTAAAATCTATCAACAATGGCGAATTCTTGTTTGAGGCGCACTCCTTAGGATGGATATAAAAATAGATCACCAGTTAAGATTCAAACAAACGATAAGGGAATGGACAAAGTGACACGTGTGAGAGAAAAGCATGTTGAAAAGTAAAAAGTACTTATTAAGGTAGATTTATTTATGCAACAAAAACTTTATATCCTGTTGAAAGTCGCTGCAGAGACAGACAAGTTACAAAATGTATAAAAAGTAAAAACACACAGGTAACATGTCCGTCAAATGTAATGCATCTCGAAAACTAAATCTAAGGTGCAAGTTCACTTGTAACCAGATTGCCGTCAATTTATTATTATGATAGCAAGAAACGTTGTCTTACTACCATATTAATGTATGAAATTGGGACAAATATATACGTAAAATAGTTTTCAATTTTTTTCTTATGAGACTAGGTAACAAATAATTATATCAATATCACAACATAACTACATACCCTGCATTCTCAAAACGGTTAAGCACAGATGCACCAAAAGAACACCAATCTCTCCAGTTACATTAAAGTCCTACGTAATAGAGTTATATAAAGCATAAAAACGGATTATTACTAAAAAAAATCCTAATGGAAAGACCAATCGAACATATTGTGGTGGATATAAAGTCAGTCAGCAAGATGTGCTCGAAAACACCCAATGAAAAAATTTCACACATGACTGATAAATGATCTTTACTTAGACAGTGTACCATGAAACTGTAAGATATAATTATTTGTGCTCTTTACATTATAGGATGATGCTATCTCTTTTCACGTCGTATACTAAACAGTTGCGTTTCATGACGTGGGCCTCTGTGCTTGCTACTACTGAGCATTAGGTCGTGAGTTTGTTTTCCATGACGGGAAAATTGTAAGTTTAGTTCCACCAGGAAAAACTTAGTAACAGCCCTGACACAGGACAGGTTATGATAAGACATAATAATGTACAATTGTACTTGGGATTTATATCTATACTAATATTATAAAGCTGAAGAGTTTCTTTGTTTGAACGAGATAAACTCTGAAACTGCTGGTTGGAATTGAAAAAGTCTTTTTGTGTTGGATATTCCATTTATTGAGGAAGACTTTAGGCTATTTAACATCACGCTACAACCAATAGGAGCGGAGCATAAATGAAAAATGTTGCAAAAACGGGAAAAGATATTCCTTTTTGAGAGCGACCGCTGCGTGCACTGCGAAAATGGTTTAAGTTATGCAAATATCATGATGTATGGAGAAATTGTTCCTCTTTAAAAGTTCTAAAAAAAAGTCCGCGACAGCATATATTGATTGACTCACTGTAACCATTTTTTACTAATAAAAAAGTTAGGTTAAAAATAATTATTTTTTGCGACGCTTATTTAACCCTTAAATTTATATCGAAATAAATGTGTTTGTTAGAACGGAAATTTAATTTGTGCCCTTTACTCTACATAGTTTAAACAAATATATTAGAAGACTAACTTTTGCCAGCGGCTTCGCCCGCGTGAAAATGTCGATTTTCCATACAAACTTTCATCCCCTATTTAACTCCCTTAGGGGTTGAATTTCGAAAAATCCTTCCTTATTTCTTATCTACATTATAAAGGGAACCTCTGTGCAAAATTTCAGCATTTTAGGTCCAAGGATTTGGGCTGGGCGTTGATAAGTCAGTCAGTCAGGACTTCTCTTTTTATTTATATAGATAGATAGAAGATAATATCGCAATGTAAAAATATCCGCGCGACAAAATATTTACGCAGATACGTGGAGATTCTGGCCTCCGGTAAATAGAGAGGAAAGATTAGATTTTTCGTTAGTTACGATTTAACTCAAAATTGACTCTGCCAACTTTAAAAGTTCTAGATTTCAACATCAGAAAGCTACACCTTTATCGAGTAACGTAGGTTATATTTTATTTTCAAAGTACACGCAGACGAATAAAAATTTAATTATGAAGAGTTTGTTTGTTTGGTTGCACGCGCGAATTGAAAAAATATTTCTTTGTTGGAAAGTTGATTTATCGAGGAAGGTTATAAGCTATATTGTGGCGCAGACGAAGTCGCGTGGGTCAGCTAGTATAATTATATAGCTGGCGATATGCGTCTGTATAGGGTTCACCCTGTGTAACCCTCAACGGGGATTACAAGCGTGATGTTATGGATCAGGAAAAATGTATAAGTAATAGTATCATATTAAAATAAGCATGGATTGCAAGCAGAGGTTAAATAAGTAGAGAGAGCTTCTTCTAATTTACACGTCTATTTCTGTACATATTGATCTGTCGAGTCAGTCTACGGAAGTTGTGCTTCTGAACTTCACAAACGATTTTGATGCGATTTTTACTATTATTCAGAGGATTCATTCCGTAAGGGTTATGTTTAAGTTTATAAATATTGGATTTGGATGTAAAAAAAGGAATTGTTCAAGGAATCATACCCAAACGAGCGGGCGCCCGTCGCTAGTTAATAAATTGATTATATGCTATCAATCTAATGGGCATCTAAATTGATTACGTTAGGATTACTATTCGCACTAACAATAGAAGTTTCTACTCAGGTGGTCATCTTCTTAACATTTAACTCTTCATTGCTAATTAATATTTCCGAATGTCGTCGTAAAATAGCAGCAAAACAAGTGGTTAGTCTAAAGTGGTTGTAACAGTACTGTACATAACATAGTAATTAAAGTTGGTGCCGAAGGCGGTACTGTCACGCATGACCATGTGCGTACGTTCCCCATTATTCCAAGAGAGCATTTCGTCCCTGAGGATGGCAACATTGGATTTGAGATAGCAGAAGCACAGGAATATGTAAAACTGAGAATTAGGCAAAGGAATAAGTTTACAACCACGTTTTGCCAGTTGCGACGAATCTTTTGCCATCAACCGGACACAAATCCAGACACCTGTCTGCTATTGAGAAATTCAATTATTATTAACCAGCGACCTGCTCTGGCATCGCACGAGTGGAATGTAAAGCTATCCAAAATCTAAACCTTCCTCTTGAATCACTCTATCTATTACTGAAAACTGCATTAACACTCGTTGCGTTATAGTTTAAAATAACTACGCGTACAAACAGCGGTAATTATTTTGTTCTATACTGTGTAAAGATAGAGTAAGAAAAGTTATTACAGACAAATATTTTAATAGTTTATAATTATTCCAGTACACAACTCAAGTAACCAAGAGAAATATTCAACATACGCTCAATTATCACGATGTCTAATAAACGTTAAAATATAAAGCTAATTACATATCCACATAAACTTGGAAATAGATAGTTATTGACGGTAATATTTAATTGCTGCGAGGTTCATATGCAACTTAGAAAGCGCTAACAAGATATTATTCTATGTAAACGTTTAATGGCGTGTGTAAAACGGTCCATATAATAAATAAGAATGGTAGCTTAACATAATATTATTGCGATAAGCCTACAAGTTATAAGGTAGAAGGTAGCTAAGAAACATGTTATTCGGAACAGGGATTTAATGAACGTAGAGCAACCTGTAACCCGATGTACGAGGAATAATGAGCTTCCCTAAGGATATCACACAAAGAGGCTAGGCCTGTTAACTTTGAGAAATAAGATGGCACATCTATAACTGTTGACTTGACATTGCCAATGTCAAAGACATTCAGCTGCTTCTAATTTCACCGGTGCGCGGTGCTACAAAAATAAGTAGGATACTTTAATTTCTACAACTCCTTTCTGGCACTTGTCTGTAGTCTCTTAACCGGGCAAGTTTGCCAAAGACGAGATAATCAGAAGAAGGACACCGATAAATCAGCCGGTGAACAGCCAATCGGCTGGTATGATTCGGGTGATACAGAGAACATCCGGACAGGCAATGCGATATGTTAATAAGATGTTTCGGAGCCATTGACAGTCGCACACGACAGGCAGACGACGCTAACTGTATTTTAATCTATTGAAAAATCGGATGTTCCGTTTGCTACGAGTAAGTTCGGTTTGAAAAGTTGCGGGGCCGGTGTACCGCGGCCCGCGGCCTATCAGTAAGCTCTTTGTTCGGACGGTAACATGAATATTTTGTATTGCTTTTTGTAAAGAGTTTAAACGGACATTTTATTTTGACGGATGACATGATCTTTGTGAAGGAGTGTCCGCTTTTGTTTTTTAGGTAGTAAGACGCCAAATCGTTGATTGATTCAAAATGTAACTTGAACTTGATCATCTAACATTCTATGGCTATTTTGAACGCTGACTCATAAATCCTTCTATTGTTCAACTTTGTCAAAATAATATGTAACTCAATTTTAACTACTGTTAATAATTGAAGTAGTTTACTGCATGCCTGCAAAATTATGGCATTCAATATAAATAGACATGATTTTAAGAAAGACACGCGAAAATTGTTAGCTTAATACCAACTATAATTAAGATAAATTGTTAAATCATTCAGTTTAAAAGTGAATTCATGATTTGCTTTTCAATATCAAAATATGGTTTTTCTTTATAAAAGTTTGAAGAGTTTGAATGGATGCAAGTTGAAAGGAAAAGCGATGTTGCACTGAAACATTTTGCCGTCGGTCGGCGTTGATGTCTTTTGTAAGCAGCCGCTGACACTGTGTTGTGTTCTTGAGCTAAATACAAACAAACAGAATACCGCGTATATAATTAATGCACACGTGTTCATTATTATCTGAATTAGTCTGAATAGGTAATATTAATATTTTTTTGACTTCGTTTATTTATAATTTTATACGCCTTGTTTTATGTATTGTTTCCAAATTTCATGTTTTATATTGAAAAGTTATTTTTAATATTGATTTCATTTATTTACGTGATATGTGCGCCGTTTAACGGCGTTATTTGTTTCGCATAAATGATGAGAATATAAGTAGGTATAACAATTTTAAGAAGTAATGCCATCGTGTAAACAATTTCTTAATTGACATACAACCTAATTAGATCTACAAAATATTATAAGGACACATAATGAATTTAATATATTATATTTTAAAGTATGTATTGCATAAACTGAAATTGCATTAAGTATGTAAAAATTAACCTTCAAATGCGTAGAATGGACGTTTATGTACTATTATTTATAAAAGACAAATATCAAGTATTTCCACATAAACAAGAATTTGTTTAGTACGCGCCTATAAAATATACAGTAACCAATAATAAACGTTATTTAATATGCTTTTTAATTCATATTCATACTTGATTGTTAAAGAAAATTGGCACGGACGCGCTACAGCTCTGATTTAAATTATAATTACAGTACTTACATCGCTGAAAATGCGTTTTCAGTACTATCACTGCTTTAAGAAAGTGGTATGCCTCGAGATTTAACTGTATTTATAATTTATTTTGGCCATTGAACACTTTTCTAATCAAAAGTAACAAACAGTCGTAAGCGAAAGAACTATTGGGAAATCGTTCGAAAATGTGATTTCCTAAAATGAAAACATTTTCCCGCTCAACATTTATAAAAAACAATCACGAACGAAATGAATTGTTGTCTTAAGAGTGTTTCTACAAACCAAGTCGGATCGCATACGGAGCAGGACGGGGCGGCACAAGTAATCTCGTATCAAATGAGCACTAGGAACTACGGTAACACTCAGTCACTGGAGCACGAGCCTGTACCTGGTCGCCCACTACGTCCTCGGCAACTGTGATCGCGCAGCAGGCCTCCATTCCCGGCTGCTGCCGGGGTTTGCGTGTGTCGCCTCGGTCACGGCGCGGGGTCGTGTCTGTGCCGGCGCGGGACTGTCATGGCGCACGCCTGCGCGCACCCAATGCGCGCGACGGACTGCGTGTGTGATAGCGCGCGGCCTGCGACCTCCTTCGCGGGGTTGCAATGAAAGTGATTAGGTTCTTGCGCTACTGATAACGAGGGCTAGTTTACTAGTTTCCGTTTCCAAATAATTTATTCTACGATTGAAGTCTATTATCAGTGTTATCGATCGCGTGTGTGTACTAGTTTTTCTTTTGGTGCAGACTTGAGGTCAATGAACACCATCTTTTGGTGAAATAGGTAGGTATTGTGTTTTTTCCATTCTTTTTTATTTTAAGTTTGATTAGGACACTGAACTGCAATAATCGTTAAGATTTTATTGGTCTATTGATAACATAATAATTAGGTAAGTATGCAAAAATTATTTACGAAAATCAATTATAATTTCATGGCACTCAGGATTTAATAGGAATAAAGACACTGTAGTAGGTACTGGGACCACACACACACAATCACACAGCGGAGTTATTTATATCTGAGAGAGACAATATCTAAATCACTTTCGAGTTGTAAGTACGTTCGGTTATCAGCCGATGGTCGAGCAGGTCGATGCGCGCGCAGGGCCCAGGTGCTCCGGCGCGGGCGCAGTGGCACGGCTTTCACTGGCAACACGCGGTTTTTCTTCCTATCACATATTAATAGGTTCACTTTGAATATATTATGGTTTGCTACGGTTTTCTTGTACCTACGTGTAGCTGTAGCTCTGGTTTCTGATTAGGACTTAGTTAATTTATGAATGGCAGCTTGTTTTTGTTAAAGTTATAGAAAATAGGCAAACAAAACTAAATTACATTTCTTACAATTTATAATTAACTAGCTGACCCGCGCAACTTCGTCTGCGTCACATAAATATAGCTATAACCTTTCTCGATATATCGACTATCCGACATTAATTAAGCTAAATCGTAACAAACAAAAAATCTTATCTTTCCTCTTTATTACAATAGTTTATATGGTTTAGATTAGCTTAGATTATATTAAAGTGTGAATTACTATAAAATCTATCTCTTACTGTTAAATATACTATAATACTCTGTACTTGTAAACATTATGATGCAGTGAATATTTTGAATTTGAATTTCCCGGAGGCCAGCCAGAATCCCCCGTACCTACATTGCGACGCAACCCGCGTAATTATTTTTCCGCGCGGGTATTTTTACATTGCGATATCTTCTAAGATATTTGTTTAAACTGTATAGAGTAAAGAGCACAAATATTCGATATTAAATTTCCGTTCTAACGAACACATTTATTTAGATATAGATTAATACCATATGGGTTAAATAAGCTTCGCAAAAAATAATTCTTTTTAACCTAACATTTTAATAATAAAAAAATGGTTACAGTGAGTCAATCTTAAAAGATAGACAGATGCTGTCGCGGACTTTTTTTTAGAACTTTTAAAGACGAATAATTACTTCATACATGATATTCTCGTAACTTAAACCGTTTTCGCAGCGCACGCAACGGAAGCTCTCAGAAAGGAATTTTCTTTTCCCGTTTTTGCAACATTTCTCATTTATGCTCCGCTCCTATTGGTAGTAGCGTGATGTTATATAGCCTATAACCTTCCTCGATAAATGAACTATCCAACACAAAAAGAATTTTTCAAATCCAACCAGTAGTTCCAGAGTTTATCGCGTTCAAACAAACAAACAAACAAACAAACAAACAAACTCTTCAGCTTTATAATATTAGTATAGATTCGCAATATGTATAGGTACTCACACCAGAGATCTATTATTACCTAAGTACAGTCAACTGTAACAACTACAAATCCGTGGTATCAATTTGACATTGATAGCGCCTTAATTACACGGCAATAAGCGCGAATTTCGTAGAGCACTTATGTAATTACACATAATTACATAGGTGTAAATGCAAGGCCAGTTTTCTCACTACTTGAGAGTCTAACAATGTTTGTCGGTAATACTAAGCGCGAGTGAACCTGCTTTTATCCATCAATCACTTTATTTTGGCAATAATACTTGCAAAACGACGTGAAAAGTTGTTACTTACCCAAACGAAAATTCAGACCTGCCATTTTGTACCTTCCAACTTTCAGTTTTAGGAAATCTTCAGAAGAAATGAATGGTGCCAACAGACTGAGCCGCCCGCGCCGCCGCTGACAACAGCTGCCATTACTTGGAGACAATTCTTGGATCAAACCTGATTATAGAAAGGATAACGATTAGAGGTAGGTATTGTATAGATGTAATCGATACGGTCCTTTAAAAAGTTACTGGCAGATAAATTATATTTTCACAAACAGTTAAACAAACGTAAAGACAGAAAAATCTGCAGCTGTGATTGTATCATCATCATCATCATCATTTCAGCCAAAAGACGTCCACTGCTGAACATAGGCCTCCCCCAGGCGTCGCCACATTGACCGGTCCCGTGCGTCTCTCATCCAGCGGGTTCCTGCAACCTTGACCAGGTCATCGGTCATCGGTCTGTGATTGTATAGACATTTATTATTTAATTTAATTACAACGATTACCTAAATAAAAAGGAAAACAATACTTAACGAATTACTCCTACCTACATAAAATTCGAACGGCCCACCACAAAGTACAAACATGTTGAAACGATATATAAAAATATAACGTATATTTAGGAAATAATTCCTGAATTTAGGATTATTTACACGTATATCTATGTAAAACATAACCTAATCATGACATAATTCCGATGTATCTGAAAAGAGCGGTCTGTGCTCAGACCAACAAAAAACTTTCTGGTACAATTTTTAGTTACATTACGAGACTCACATTTCTGTGAGTCTCGTAAAGTAACTGTAAAGACACCTTAGTAATACGATTTTAGCGATCATTTTAATTTAGACGACCTGTCAGCGAGACTTGCCGTTTAGAGACGTGCTTTTTCATCGCTGAATTTCAAAGTCAGAGCTAGAGAAACTGTGAAGATCTGTTGTTCATTAAGATCAGTCGTTTACAAGATTTACTACATGGTAAGGAACTAAGGAAGGAGTGACTGTGTTATCTAAGAGGGGAACAACATGACGCTCTTGACGATTTGTACAATGACAAGGAAAAATCACCAAAATTTGACTCTAATATCAAGAAAAACAGATTAAAATATTCATGTATGAGCTTTATGAATGAACTTTATAAAGATAGGTTCGGTTTTTTGTTAAGTATTATTATCTATATTATTGTAACGGGTTGCAGTTGTTTGATAAATAATAGAAGAATTGTTTTCACTTACCTAATTTACAAGCAACACCATCTTGAAAATTATCTGGTACCGGAATACACCGCATTTGAATGATTATTTCTAAAAACATAAGAACATGACCAATAGTAAGTAGTTGTATATCTTTTTTGCAAAATGAACATAATTTAAAAGTTGTGCGAAAACGATTAGGATTAGAAGAAAAGTTTGGTAAATCAAAAATTAAACTTAAGAACATGGTAGAAACAAAACTTGAATGTATGTTAAAAAACAATTGACAAGCGTACTTATTTTTAAACTCTTCTTTTTCTGAAAATTCTAGCCACCAACTTTATTTCTATTTATAGGTTTTATGTCTTTTATTTTTACTGGCCAGCAACTAAGTTTTGCTTTGTGAAAACTTCTTAGCTAGTAAGTAGCTACTGTATTTGTGTGCGTACAATGTGTATTAGGAAATAATAATTATGTAGGTATTATATTATGTGTAAATAATTTTATTTTCTTCCAACTATGCTTTAATTTCATCATAATCACACTAAAAACTCAGCACAAAGCGAGTCTTTAGTGCTCTAGTCTCTAGAGCAATAAAAATGTATGAAATTTCATTATTGCACAGTTTATTTTTTTTAATCGCACCGATGCCAATCTCAATGGATTAGCTCTATTCAGCCAGCCGATATCAATACTTTTTTTTTTTACATAAGTATTATTCGTTTCTATCCTACTACTTGTTCCAAATTTAAAAAATGATTGTTGCTAACTAGTTACTATAAAATGAAAGAAATTTAAAAAAGTAATTTGGCGGGAACTTTTGGGGAACTTTGTTAATTTTGCTTGACAATATTTTTGGAAACGATAAAGTGTGATACTATCTGATTTTGAGTGCTTCGGCTTCGAATTAAAATGGAATCATTTAGCGACACATTAACTCCGGAAAACATTCTAAATGAAGACGACGACAGTGTTAAGTATAGAAAATCTTTTAACTGTTTGATATGAGTTTCTTTTATCTACTATTCCTTTATGTAATAGTTGAAAGAAAAGTAGATTATGCACCTCGCCTTAAGTAATTTATATTGCCCTCGTGCCTGTTAGATTAGAGCCCTCGCTAACGCTCAGGCTCTAAATCAGGCACTCGGTGCAATAATAAATTACTTTGTGCTCGATGCAATAATCTACTATTTTTGACGATTTCTTTATATTTGCGAACATATTATAGGTATTTGATCACTTTATTCGTAGGTGCCGTATTTGTGAAAAAGTATCAATTACCAACGACAAAGGAAATCTTTGTGACGAAAAATAAAACGCTATAAAAACAATCACTGAACCAATTTAGACTAAATTTATGCATAGTTTATCTGTGGACATTTTTTTCCACCCTTCTTTTGATGAAAGAAAGAGAGAAAAAGAAGTTGCATGTTGAACCATATCGGGGTGCGATGAGAGCCAGTTTTCGAGTGTATTGAAAAAGTATTTTCAATAACCTTGTGAACCCTTACAAAAACTATATTACAAATAAATATTATAATGGTATAGTCATTGATATAAATAACACGTTATTTATTTAAATTGGAAATATGTTATAGTATTATTATGTAAATATTGTTAAAAGTCGATTAGCATAACTCCTATTATTATATTTCACCCAAAGATTGTGACTCATAGCATTTTTAACTATTTATTCTTCGAGGCGGGGTTTGTTTCTATAGTATACTCCTTTTTTATATTTATCCTCAAAGGTCTATAGTCACAAAACTCTGTGAGTGAGTATTTTTAAGGTTAAAAGGAGACTGAACTCCATAATACCATAACCATAACTAACATAACATAACTCGATATCTCCGTTTTAAAAGCTCTAGCTGTCCACGAGATTCCTCTTATGACCATAGACTCAGCCATTTCAATATGGTTTCGCTCGAACACCATATAGACGTAACGGACCAAATTCTACTTTATAAAATAGTTAACAGTTTATATACGCGCCCGATCTTTTAGCAGATCTAAGAATAGCCGTACCTCGACAGAGAGCTATTAGATCTGGTCGCGACACTACAACTTATGCTACCACTGCAAGTCGTACCAACCTTGGTAGCACCGCACCCATCAACCGTCTAATGAGGAACTATAATATAACCGTTTCGATTGGCCTGTTGGTCTAGTGGTTAGTGACCCTAACTGCTATGCCGGAGGTCGTGGGTTCGATTCTCACCCAGGACAAATGTTTGTGTGATGAGCACGATCATTTGTTCTGTGTCTGGGTGTAATTTATCTATAATATGTATGTATTTAGAAATATATAAGTATGTTTATCAGTTGTCTAGTACCCATAACACAAGCTCTGCTTAGCTTGGGACTAGATGGCGTTGTGTGATAGTTGTGGAATATTATTATTATTATAATAAAATTGCTGGACGAACCAGTAGCATCGACATCTTCTCTAACCCCCTTCCGTCAATTAAATACCGTATGAAGCTTTTATCCAGCTCGGAGTCTCACGATGTATGACGCAGGGTTATTAATTGCATCCACTTTCATCCTCTTCTTTTCAGATGTTTAATTTAATTATTTTTTTAATTTTTGTTTTTTTGTTATATAATTCTGTATTTCTCTCGGGCGTAATGTACAAAACCCACTTTTAGTTCTAAATTTATTTTTAAATGTAACCTAAATTTATTTAATGTTGTCGTTCTTGCCCTTTATTTTTCTGCGAGTGCTGTGCACTTCTGTAAGTAACGAATTCACTATGTTTAAAACTGTTAATTATGTAAGTATATTATAACTAGCGGACGTCCCGCGGTTTCACCCGCGTAGATCCCGTTCCCGTGAGAATACAGGGATAAAAAGTAGCCTATGACACTGGGGCTTAAGCCCCAAAATAACCTACTGGCTATACACCACAGTTATCCGACCAATCATCACATACGGCTCTTTAGTTTGGTGGCCTAGGACCAACCTAAGTACAACCCAAAAGGATCTCGAGAAACTACAAAGACTGGCCTGCGTAGCAATCACCGGCAGCATGAGAACTTCCCCCACTGCTGCCTTACAGGTGATGCTGGGGCTACCTCCTCTGCACCTCGTCATAAGAGAGGAGGCGGCCTTAGCGACTTTCAGACTCGAAGTATCCGGTATCCTAAGAAATGACTCGAGAATCAAACACACACGCATCAGAGAAGATGCAATCAGGGAACAGCCAATGATGACATCACCCATCGACAGAACCCTGAAGACCCATTGCTTCCAAAAACATTACAACATAGAGCTCATAGAGGAGTGGTGTGACTACTCAGGTACAAATGAGCTAAGGATTTACACCGATGGATCAAAAACCGACTATGGGACAGGCGTCGGGGTGTTCTCCGACGACCTAAACATCAAGATATCCAAACCACTTGGAAAACTTAACTCTGTTTACCAAGCAGAGTGTGTAGGTATCATCCAAGCGGCACACGCTATAGAGGCCAGGAGGTTACGGATACCAATATTCGAATACTCTCCGACAGTGCCTCAGTTCTTCAATCCCTGAAGAGTAATCAGTTCACGTCGAGACTGATACTGGAATGCCACAAAGCCCTGGAACGAATAACGGAAATAAATCACAACAAGGTAACGCTGCAATGGATTAGAGGTCACAGCGGATCGCTTGGAAACGATGCGGCCGACGAACTTGCCAGAAGAGGATCCAGCACAAGGCCTTACGGACCCGAACCCATTGTGCCCATTCCTTTCAAGCAGCTAAGAAGCTGGCTAAAAGAACATACTCGAATACAAGCAGAGAAATGGTGGAGCTCGACACCAGGCTGTAGGCAATCCAAGGAGGCTATGCCATCCCTGGATATAAAACTGACCAGGCGCCTTCTGCGCCTGGACAGAGATAGCCTGCGCCTGGTGGCGGGGACCATCACCGGACATTGTTCACTGAATAAACACTTTCACACCCTAGGAATCACTGACAGTCCCCTGTGCAGGGCATGCATGGAGGCGGAGGAAACTGTGGCGCATGTGCTCCTCGAGTGCACAGGCGTTACCAAGATTCGTGAGGAGACCCTGGGAACACCACGATCTCTTGCGGATGCCCTGAGGAGACCGGGAAGTCTGATCTGCTTCTGGAGGGAGGTGGGCTGGTTGGAATAATCGGCCGCCACGGCTCACGCACATGCAATGGTCCACTTTAAGGATTAAGTGCGGAAACCTAAAACCCATAAAGAAGAAGAAGAAGAAGTAGCCTATGACACTCAGCAATAATGTGGCTTTCTATTGGTGAAAGAATTTTTAATATCGGTTCAGTAGATCCCGAGATTACCCCTTACAATTTAACAAATATACAAACACACAAACTTTACTTCTTTATAATATTAGTATAGATTAGTATTAGTATTAGTATATTAGTATGGGTGCTAATTAAACCGGCTTCTTTTTAATAGCATTATTTGCATCTAAAAATCTAACTTGCCTTCTAAATTACTAAGTCAGCCACAATTAACGAGCATCTAAATAATACTATCTTAGCCACAAGTTATCTTTTTAAAGCCACTCTAAATCCAACTCAGCATCGTGATTATTTTTTAGCATCTAAATTTGTAACATGAATTCAAACAGTAAACTTCTAAAATATTAATATATGGCATCAAAAAAATATTCAATTAGCTTCTAATTTATTAACTCAGTACGTTTAAATTATAACTCATGCCACATTAACTGAGCATCAAAATTTAATTAAAATTGTCATCAAATATTATATTTTAGCCACTAATAGTATGTATAAACTCCTGTCGTGTCATCGAAAGGCTTAAATATAGAAGTTCAGAGTACTTAATGACCTAAATATTGAAGTTCAGAGTATCGAATGTCCTAAAGATCGATTTTATTTACATGTTGTGCTACAAAAGTTAGTCGACAGAATCGCTTCAGAACTTCATTTTTATCGGAAAACTAGACAATAAATTGTGAAAACATTTCTGCAAGCAACTCGGAAGTAGCGCTCGCCGGCCGCTGCCGCGGCACCGCTTGCTTCGCTCGCTCGGCTCGCGCGCGTCACAGTTTTAACCTAACCTAACATATTTCCCTCAGTTTACAATAACGAATACAGTCTGCCTGTGACTAGTCAATTAGACAATGGTAAAAACATTTCTGTAACTAATACTTAGGTATTTTTAACGTAAATATAATAATCTAAAGTGTATCAAAAGTTGACATTTCATATATTATAATATACGTTGGCGCTCTCTGATTGGTGCAAATGGCCGGTCGCTGTCGTCTCGCGCGCTCGCAAAAATCTTTCTGTTGCTATTTTCACGATAAAAGAATGTGATGTATTATTTTACATGCGAAGTTATAATAAATGATGTTGACTACGGTCGCTTCATTTATATTTTTTTGAGGGCCTTGTGTTGAAGCTGTAAAATGTAAAATGGTGGTGAGATATAAATTCCGTGGCTGAGTTAGTAAATTAGGGCCCTATGTATAAATAACAAGGACAAGTTAATATAAATGTTGATTGTCACTTGATGCTTTGTATAGAATATTTAGTGGGCGTTGTAAAGAAGACGAATTAGTATAATAGAGGCTATAACATTTTCCCGTGGCTTAGTTATAAAATTAGAAGTTTGATCCTGTGGCCAATTAAAAAAACTGTGGCTCGATTAATTATTTCTCTATTAGTATTAGTAATAGTAATTAGTATAGATAGTATAGAAGTATAGATGTATCCCCTTAGTGAGTCAGTCGTTGAAGTGCCATATATAAAAAATAAACATAAAGTAATATACTTAGGTACGTGTCTGCTACTGAACATTATCTACATAATTATCTATATAAATAAAAAAAGAGAAGTCCTGACTGACTGACTGACTGACTCATCAACGCCCAGCCTAAGCCCTTGGACCTAGAAATCTGATATTTTGCACAGAGGTTCCCTTTATAATGTAGACAAGGAATAAGGAAGAATTTTTCGAAATTCAACCCATAAGGGAGTTTAATCTATTTAAATAAAAAGAGAAGTCCTGACTGACTGACTGACTGACTCATCAACGCCCAGCCTAAACCCTTGGACCTAGAAATCTGAAATTTTGCACAGAGGTTCCCTTTATAATGTAGACAAGGAATAAGGAAGAATTTTTCGAAATTCAACCCCTAAGGGCGTTTAATAGGGGATGAAAGTTTATATGGAAAATCGACATTCTCACGCGGGCGAAGCCGCGGGCAAAAGCTAGTTTAGTAATATTATTAGTAACAAAAGTGTTCGTAAAATATTGTAAGTATACCTACCTACATATCGAAAGCTAAGAAGTGCAATTTTCTTTAATAAAAGCGCCTGGCAAAAAGTAAATAGCAATCTCATAACTCGAGCGTCATGCTATAGCATTGATGTTATAGCTTCATTCATTCTAAAAACACTCGTGTCGCAATAAAAGGCACATAAGAAACACAGCGTATAAGGTATTACATACAACTTTATTTTAACCAGCAAGACTGGTAGATAGTAAGAAGGGGGAAGCCTGTCGACGGCGAAGTGCCAATTACTCCTACCTAACTAACAATTTTCACGAAATTCACTTATGTATCGTTTTGAATTTAAAAGCGTTATTCGCATGTTTTTATGAAATCTCCTAGGAAAATTGTATTTTGTAACTTAGGAGTTATTGGCACTTCGCCGTCGCTGTGTGGCCTGTGAGCGTCTTGTGAGCTTTATTTACGATAAAGCGCCTGATGGAAATTAAATTGCATCATAATTCAAATCAATGTATTGTACATCGTTCCGGAATGGAAAGTCCGTCAGTAAACAACCTCAGAAGTTTTCACCAAAAAACTAAAAGTAATTAATTGATTAATTAATTTTAATAATTGATTAGTTCATTTTAATAATTGATTAATTCATTTTAATAATTAATCAATTGCAATTATAGAGTTCCGTGTTCATGAAGTTATGTTCGTGTTGGATTTCGACTTTATTTTTTAGGGCTCCGTAGCGTAGTCAACAAGGAACCTTATTTATTCTCCTTGTAGTTTGGCCATGTCTGTCTGTCCGCACTGTAGCTCAAAGACTGTTAATGCTAGACTAGAAAAGTTGTAATTTGGTATGACTATACCTACAGTTACGCCGACAAAGTAGTGAAATAAAATTTTGCTTTTTTTTTTAGGTTATCTCCAGTAGGTGCACATAAAAGTGGGGATGATACTTTTTCGATTAAGGGATTCGTTTGTGAATATAAACGGCATTTTTGTTAGACTCAAGTGTGGTTCTGTCTACCAGCTAAACGGTTGAGTTTGGGTGTGTTAATAAAATCATGGTAGTAGTAGATACCTATATAATATATGCTTGGGAATCAGAGGACTTCCACTGGACCTTTATAAAGATTATTTGAGTGAGCGTACCCAGAGAGTAAAGATAGATGAATTCATCAGTGGGGAACAGGGAATTAACTACGGCACGCCTCAAGGCAGTGTCCTTGGACCCTCATTATTCCTCATTTATATTAACGATCTGGGTATGCTCACTATCCCCAATGGCAAAATCATTAGCTTTGCTGATGACACTGCCTACGCGACAATCTTTTGACCCTTAACACAACCAAAACCAATTACATAGCTTTCTCCATAAAAAAACAATAGATCCCTCCAAACATTACCTAATACTATAGTAGCTCACTCTTGCGCAAACCCACTGACCCACCACCAACTTACCAGGGCTGAGAATGTAAAATACCTAGGAATTACAATCGACCAAAATCTAAGATTCCAAGAACCATTCTTAGTAACAGATTACGGAAACTAATGTATGTGTTTAAAACGGTGAGACATGTAGTCGATAAAAACATCCTCAAAACAGTGTACTATGCCCTTGCTCAATCGGTAATATGCTACTGCATCACCTCTTGGGGTGGAGCTGCAAAAACAACCCTAATAGAGATTTAAAGAGCCCAAAGAGCCATACTGAAAGTCATGAAAGAAAGTTATGAGAGTTGTCCTTGATTTTCCCATTATCAGATCCTGACTTGGTGAAAATGGGACTATTTTGGGTGTATACTCTTTTGAATACAAAAAGAATTTTAAAATCGGTTCATTAATGACGTAGATATCCGATTTTCACTTTCCTCAGATTGGCAGACTTCAACGAGCTGTAATGGCTAAAGTCAGTAATTAAAATGTCTGCCAATGTTTTTTTTGTATTCAGGGGATCTAATAAATCTAATGATTTAGTACCGATTTTTTTTTTGTCAGATTTAAAGCCCTGTGGTTAAAAAACGCAGCAACATACGACCTTAATTCCTAAAGGTACAAGTTGGTGATTGGTAGCCGACTGCACGCTGCAGCAGCAGCAGACGACATATCGTCGCTTCATGTCGTCACGACACGTCGTCGCTTCATGTCGTCACGACACGTCGTCGCGTCATGTCGCTGCAGTCATGATTTCGAAGCCGACTGCAAATAACTATCAAGGTACAAGTTGATAGCCGACTGCACGCAGCAGCAGACGACATGTCGTCGCTTCATGTCGTCACGACACGTCGTTGCGTCATGTCGTTTTACTAAAGGGCATATCTCCTGTTGTTTCTGTTATCTATGGGCACTACTGATCTGCGGTCGGACGATACTACCGTCTGCCACTCGACGACGCGTCGCTATATAGCTTCATGTCGCTAACTACGAAGGGTATTTCATAGAAATGCCTACGTAGAAACCAGTAGTGTCGCTGCGACACGTCGTCTGCTGCTGCTGCGTGCAGTCGGCTACCAATATGTACCTTTAGGAAAATTTTGTCGTATTGATCCGAACTTGAATGCCTATCAATATGAAGTAAGTACGAGCAAAGCATAATACTTAAATGCTCGCCAGCACCCTAGCAATTGAAAGCTAGAAAACAAAACCTCTCATATTTTATATAAATGCTTCCGTATAATTTACAGTTAATCAATCTCACAATGGCCATTCATACGCACACAGTCGCTATACAACTGATGGATACCATCAGTTGTTGATTGCGCGAAAGACATTTACTCTAAAAACACTTGTATCAAAGGAATTTTGCGCGAACGGTCCCGGTGTTCTTTTGTTCTTATTTTGAATAGGTGCCATCTTTAGTATTTGTCAAAAAAAAATCCAAGATGGCACTGAGGGTTTTTTTGGGATATTCGTTTTGGTTGACGCCATCTTGAAAATTCCGAAAACGACACCCATGACAGACTAAACCGAAAATGTTCCTCGGCACCATCTTGGGTCATTATAACAAACACTGAAAATGACACCCAAACAACAGCGATTTTCCTGTCTCTCTGGGATTTAACATTAAACAATCACAACTCAGTCCACCTTTTAAGCAGTCTCCTCTATATGTCACAAGCTATTAAGTTACGCAAGTGCCAAGCCGCGCAATATTTATTAGCTGACCGTTTCAATCATGTTTAAATACATGACGGCTTGTGACGTTCATTCCCACTTTACTCAATCAAGAGGTAGAACTAACCATGCTTATATTATTGGCGCCAGTCAATATGAAATGCCAATGTTATTGTTGTAATGTTTTTAGAATGAAGCTTTGTAGCTATCGGGAAATAACAATCCAAAGGGTTTTGAGTCTTGCAGGGTTTAAGAGGTATGTCATGTATTTAATTTGAACCAAATTTTTTAGACGGCTGTTTCGATGGTGACGAGTTGAACACCAGGCAGAAAATTCTCGGCTTCATAGTCTAATTTTAGTTCAATTGGCGAATAGCTTCCATTTGTAATTTAGCAACCAAGGAGTACGGATATAAATGTGTTCGTTTGATCTTAATTGGCTCTTCCCCTCTTACATGACACACATAACTGGCGAAATAGAGGTGTAAGTATTATTATGTACACATTTTGCCTAATTTTTCGAGGATTGCAGTCAGTAAGTATGTATATGTTGCGAGTATTTTCAGACATGTGGTCAGTAAACTGGTAGCTACCTATGTAGACTGGGTCTTGTCACGACAAATAAATTATTCAGTGTTACAAATATTAGAATAGAAGGTCATGTAATTGGGCCATGTAGTTGCTACGTGGTCCAATTAAATGACCCTCAACTCTCTACTTCGACATCTTCCTTTTTGCATACGTGGCCAGCGAGACCTGTTGCATAATCGTCGATCTACTGCCATCAGTGATTCGCCATATTTCGAAATGCACATAATCCGATGTAAAAAAGATAGTGGTTGTATTATATTTGTCAGTTATATGTATGCAATCTAACTTTTAATCTGGTTTTTGAAAATACCAGCTAGTAACACAAATAATATATGACCGAATTTTGGGAACTGCTTTCTTCAGCTGATTAAAATAACAACAGCAAATCAAATCATCACATAAGATGTCTTACCTACATTTCAGAAACGTCTCCCTATAAGTGCAGTCCTCTCACACGATTTTTCTTATCTGCCCCACTGTAAAATTGATATTATCTGACTAATTAAAAGTTAGTTAAAAAGAGGGATTATGATTTTAGTAGTCTATGTCTGCTTTTTGTGGCATTTTTATGTTGATATTCTCAAAATCAATAAAGTGGGAGTCTATCATTTTTCTGCCTGAAGCATTTCTTTATAACCAAATCTGACCACGCACAATGTTGGGTTCCGTAGTGACCCATCAAAATATGTGGACTAACCTACCTACCTGCCCCCGAACGATGATTTTTATTAAAATAAATAACAAAACAATCTCACTTTTGGTGTTCTCAAACCTATGCTGGGAATACATTTGTTTAGGAAATATTTTATACAAATAGGTTAAACATTTTATAAGTTGGTCGGCAATTTCACGATAACTTGTAAAGCCTATTTAGCTGTGATAGTTTCCCTTTTAATTACGATACATATGTCACAGTTAAAACTGTAAATCAGTCAAAACTACTTTTGACCGGTCATTGGTCAAAACTATTAAACATTTACATAGAACCGGGGGCAACCGCCCCCTCACCCCTGTCGCCACGTAAGGCGCGGCCAACTAGTTCCGCGCGTACTATAGTGAATTATGTCTTTTCTCGTAGTCATGGTATAAAGTCTATACTTTATACCATGACTATAAATTCGTACTTTATTCAAGAGTTGCATACTATTATGCAACTCTTGAATAAAGTACGAATTTATATCGAGGGCCATGAATCACTCGCGTCGTTCAGGATTCTAACAGTTGAATCACTCGCTGCGTTCGTGATTCAATCATTAGAATCCTTCACTTGCTCGGGACTCATCTACGGCCCTCGCTTTAAATCCGTCCTTTATTCATTAGTTGCATAATATACTAATGTATATTGTGGTGAGAAAATAAAGTTTTATTACTTATTATTAAAGTTTTATTATATGTTACAGTCAAAACTGTTAATCGGTCAAAACTACTGACTGGTGTGTCAGTCAAAACCCATGAAGTTAAAACGCGTTTTAAAATATGTTAACTAAACCAAGCATGTGGATGGATAACCCATGTTTATCCAAAAGGTCACAAAAAAAACCTTACAAACCTAATAAGTTTCCTAATGACATTTAGGTTTTTTACTAAAACAGAAACCACCTAACAAGGTTCTATGTAAATGTTTAATAGTTTTGACCAATGACCGGTCAAAAGTAGTTTTGACTGATTTACAGTTTTAACTGTGACATATGTATCGTAATTAAAAGGGAAACTATCACAGCTAAATAGGCTTTACAAGTTATCGTGAAATTGCCGACCAACTTATAAAATGTTTAACCTATTTGTATAAAATATTTCCTAAACAAATGTATTCCCAGCATAGGTTTGAGAACACCAAAAGTGAGATTGTTTTGTTATTTATTTTAATAAAAATCATCGTTCGGGGGCAGGTAGGTAGGTTAGTCCACATATTTTGATGGGTCACTACGGAACCCAACATTGTGCGTGGTCAGATTTGGTTATAAAGAAATGCTTCAGGCAGAAAAATGATAGACTCCCACTTTATTGATTTTGAGAATATCAACATAAAAATGCCACAAAAAGCAGACATAGACTACTAAAATCATAATCCCTCTTTTTAACTAACTTTTAATTAGTCAGATAATATCAATTTTACAGTGGGGCAGATAAGAAAAATCGTGTGAGAGGACTGCACTTATAGGGAGACGTTTCTGAAATGTAGGTAAGACATCTTATGTGATGATTTGATTTGCTGTTGTTATTTTAATCAGCTGAAGAAAGCAGTTCCCAAAATTCGGTCATATATTATTTGTGTTACTAGCTGGTATTTTCAAAAACCAGATTAAAAGTTAGATTGCATACATATAACTGACAAATATAATACAACCACTATCTTTTTTACATCGGATTATGTGCATTTCGAAATATGGCGAATCACTGATGGCAGTAGATCGACGATTATGCAACAGGTCTCGCTGGCCACGTATGCAAAAAGGAAGATGTCGAAGTAGAGAGTTGAGGGTCATTTAATTGGACCACGTAGCAACTACATGGCCCAATTACATGACCTTCTATTCTAATATTTGTAACACTGAATAATTTATTTGTCGTGACAAGACCCAGTCTACATAGGTAGCTACCAGTTTACTGACCACATGTCTGAAAATACTCGCAACATATACATACTTACTGACTGCAATCCTCGAAAAATTAGGCAAAATGTGTACATAATAATACTTACACCTCTATTTCGCCAGTTATGTGTGTCATGTAAGAGGGGAAGAGCCAATTAAGATCAAACGAACACATTTATATCCGTACTCCTTGGTTGCTAAATTACAAATGGAAGCTATTCGCCAATTGAACTAAAATTAGACTATGAAGCCGAGAATTTTCTGCCTGGTGTTCAACTCGTCACCATCGAAACAGCCGTCTAAAAAATTTGGTTCAAATTAAATACATGACATACCTCTTAAACCCTGCAAGACTCAAAACCCTTTGGATTGTTATTTCCCGATAGCTACAAAGCTTCATTCTAAAAACATTACAACAATAACATTGGCATTTCATATTGACTGGCGCCAATAATATAAGCATGGTTAGTTCTACCTCTTGATTGAGTAAAGTGGGAATGAACGTCACAAGCCGTCATGTATTTAAACATGATTGAAACGGTCAGCTAATAAATATTGCGCGGCTTGGCACTTGCGTAACTTAATAGCTTGTGACATATAGAGGAGACTGCTTAAAAGGTGGACTGAGTTGTGATTGTTTAATGTTAAATCCCAGAGAGACAGGAAAATCGCTGTTGTTTGGGTGTCATTTTCAGTGTTTGTTATAATGACCCAAGATGGTGCCGAGGAACATTTTCGGTTTAGTCTGTCATGGGTGTCGTTTTCGGAATTTTCAAGATGGCGTCAACCAAAACGAATATCCCAAAAAAACCCTCAGTGCCATCTTGGATTTTTTTTTGACAAATACTAAAGATGGCACCTATTCAAAATAAGAACAAAAGAACACCGGGACCGTTCGCGCAAAATTCCTTTGATACAAGTGTTTTTAGAGTAAATGTCTTTCGCGCAATCAACAACTGATGGTATCCATCAGTTGTATAGCGACTGTGTGCGTATGAATGGCCATTGTGAGATTGATTAACTGTAAATTATACGGAAGCATTTATATAAAATATGAGAGGTTTTGTTTTCTAGCTTTCAATTGCTAGGGTGCTGGCGAGCATTTAAGTATTATGCTTTGCTCGTACTTACTTCATATTGATAGGCATTCAAGTTCGGATCAATACGACAAAATTTTCCTAAAGGTACATATTGGTAGCCGACTGCACGCAGCAGCAGCAGACGACGTGTCGCAGCGACACTACTGGTTTCTACGTAGGCATTTCTATGAAATACCCTTCGTAGTTAGCGACATGAAGCTATATAGCGACGCGTCGTCGAGTGGCAGACGGTAGTATCGTCCGACCGCAGATCAGTAGTGCCCATAGATAACAGAAACAACAGGAGATATGCCCTTTAGTAAAACGACATGACGCAACGACGTGTCGTGACGACATGAAGCGACGACATGTCGTCTGCTGCTGCGTGCAGTCGGCTATCAACTTGTACCTTGATAGTTATTTGCAGTCGGCTTCGAAATCATGACTGCAGCGACATGACGCGACGACGTGTCGTGACGACATGAAGCGACGACGTGTCGTGACGACATGAAGCGACGATATGTCGTCTGCTGCTGCTGCAGCGTGCAGTCGGCTACCAATCACCAACTTGTACCTTTAGGAATTAAGGTCGTATGTTGCTGCGTTTTTTAACCACAGGGCTTTAAATCTGACAAAAAAAAAATCGGTACTAAATCATTAGATTTATTAGATCCCCTGAATACAAAAAAAACATTGGCAGACATTTTAATTACTGACTTTAGCCATTACAGCTCGTTGAAGTCTGCCAATCTGAGGAAAGTGAAAATCGGATATCTACGTCATTAATGAACCGATTTTAAAATTCTTTTTGTATTCAAAAGAGTATACACCCAAAATAGTCCCATTTTCACCAAGTCAGGATCTGATAATGGGAAAATCAAGGACAACTCTCATATTTTATAGGCACTTGTTACGTTTTCCATATATTTTCTAAGGCTGTTCATTTATTTGCGTCTGATAATTATAATCTCATGTGGATGCGCTGATGATGGAAGGACCAACTCCTCAAAGGATAGGAGTTAAAAGAAAATTCTTTGAAAATTAAACGTGCCTAGGGACCGATAGTTGTATTCTTTCAGGCTATTTGGTATTATACCAGCGGTTACACACTGGAATCATTAAAAAATAAACGATTCAGAAAAAATAAAAATTCAAATGGTCTGCCTTCGGAATATCAGTGGTCTGGGTGTCTGCCTCATATAAGTGTCTTTTTTTATAAGCAATATGAACAATGGTCAAAGAGGCAGACACGACTAATGATTTAGCATAGTTTTTTTAGACGACATTTTTGAAGCGCTGTTAATTGAAAACGCAGCGCTACGATGGTGGCCGAATATTTTTCTGCGGTTGTTCACAGGGTTTTAAACGAACACTGCAGGTCTGCCTGGCAGACACGGTTCTTAATATTGCTTATCGTATAATTATCGCTATTAATAGAGCCTGCCAAATGAGCAAATCATATAGATTTTTTGTTCGCCAGCTCCCTAGCTACAATGGAATGCGCTCCAATATCTACAATGCCTCTGCCATCTTCTACGTTCCCACTAACATAACAACCATGGAGAAACACCATACTGTAAGCTATTTGTATTCCATAGTACAGGGTTACGGGCACTACATAATCATAATAGTTCTCAGTAAACACAGAAGTAGCAACAATTACTCCCTATATGAATATTTCTTAGAACAAAATGATCGACTCCGTCAATGTTCTGACGTTTTGCAATTGATCGCACACATACTATGAAGGACTCTAGACTAGTGGCTCTGTATTGAAAGCGCTAGTAATTGAACTGGGCGTGAGGTTGTCGCCGCACAATTGATTGTAAATTAACATACAGACACACATAGACTCAATTGCAAGTCATGCTTCCTTTAAAACATCCTTCTCCCCAAGTTATCTTATCAATTTCGGACAGATGTTATTAAAAAATGTAAGTATGAGGAGCTTGTGGCTAAATAATAACGTTAGTTCGTGTCGATATTTAGGTTAAACCGCGCTTGACATGGTTGGGCCGTAGATGGGCGACCCATTACGTATCGTTTTTCCTCCATGCCTTGGATAATGCTGTCATTATCCGTTCGTCTAGGCTGTCTTTGACAGTCGTTGCAGGTAAAGTGATCCTCCGATCGTCTGACAACCAGTCTTACCAAAGGGTATCGTATTAGCCAGTACTAACTGAGTTGTGGAGGTCAGATGGGCGGTTGTTCCATGTAGTCTGTAGTGGCCTGAAACGCAGGTTAACCTAACCTGTGTTTCAGGCTACTAGCTGCACAAATTCCTCCTTAAATATATAAATATAAACTTTAACTGAAAAGTAGAGTACTATATTAAAATCTAAAAATAAAAACAGCTGTTAGTAGTTGGTTTCAAACAACAGGTACATTTTTGTCTGTGTTTAAGGAATGCGTAGTAAAAAGGTAAATAAAGACTTTTTATGGCTAAACTAATGTATAAGTTTTAGAACGGACATACTTAATATAATTATGTTCACTTACGTTACCTTTAACACAGAAAACGGGATATTTACTATTTGTTTAGGAAACATTAAATGCGCATTTATTAAATAAATAACCCGTATGTAGTGTAAATTAAAAAAAAAAACATGCTCATAAAACGGCTCTAACTTCACGGTAATTAGGCACATAATGACACCTGTAGGCCTACCATGACACCTTATAGTATATTATGGTACAAGTGTGTAATGTTGGTGATTATCGCTGAGGCGCCATTGAGACCCGAGCCGTCAGGTGAGGGTCTTAAGAGAGCCGAGGACGGTAATCATCAATACACACGTGTATCATACGACGTTTTTCAACACACTTGTGAAGAAAATAATACTAAAAAGTCATCTTCAACTGTTAAAACTGACTACTAAGTTTGAAGTAGCGATGCATTTTTTCTTGACCAGTGGCGCCACCATGAATACTGACCACCTAACAATGGCGATCGGCCATAGACTAAAAGAATGAGGTTTCTTTATTTTTGGACTTTTCGCGGATAGAGTTTTAGCCACGGACAAAATGGGAAATTCAAAGTTTTCTTTATTACAGAGAAAACAAAAGTTTTATTATTTGAGTGCAAGTTTCATTTATTAAAATCTATTTAAATTCAAAGTTGCATGAAATGAGCAAGCACTAGGTACAATAATTATTTTTATTATTTTTACTAATTATTTTTACTATTGAACACGATCTTTTTTGTATCGAAACTTTTTTAAGAACATAGCAACTCAACCAATAAAATTTTAAAAAAGAACCCCTATACTCACTAGTGAATAATAGTAATGAAAAAGTCACAGTTTGACTATAGGTGTCATTATGTGCCTAATTGCGGTAAAAATATAACCACTTTATGAGCAAGTGTGTTGAACATAGATATAGAATTCCGTAGATTGGGCTTGAGAGTGAATGAGAGCTCCCGCTTTAGCGGAACTTTGCTGTGTTAGAAAGAGAGAGAAAGTGACGCTGTTAACAGGGCCAAAACACGTATTTGCTACCGGCCCATACCGGCCCCGGTAACTGTTTACGCGAGCGTTTCGGCAATTATTTAAGTGAACTACAGTGATAACCCGTGATTGAATTACCATAATACGATGGTTTCTTGTGCAGTACCAGGATGTGAATCTTCCAAAAAGAAAAATCCCCAGGATTACTCGTTTCACCAGTAAGTTTACAAGTTGTTTACATCGTTATTTCTGCAATAACAATGCACCTATTATGCCGGCTTTAAGCAAAATATTATGAGAACATTATTTTATTTATGATCTAGATCAGGGCTGTCCAAACAAAGGCCCGCGGGCCGCATGCGGCCCGCGGCTTGTTTTCATGCGGCCCGCGACACACATTATAATAAGTAATTAGCAGCAGTTTTTAAAAAAAACCTTAACTAACTGCATTATGTCTACGAAGAAGCGAAAATTAAGTGATGAACATCGAGTATTTAATGAGAGGTGGGAACTTGACTATTTTATATGCAACAACAATAATAAAATTCAGTGTATGATTTGAATGCTTGACAACTGAAAATATTTTTCTGGCCCTCCAGCTTTTGTATGAAATTTAATTAGCCCGCGAAGGTGTATAGTTTGGACAGCCCTGATCTAGATGAATTAGCATGCCTAAAACCGACGTATTTGAGAAATAACAAATAGAGAAATACGAAGGAGTTATAACCTCACTTTTTAGTGATGCGATGGCCTAATTTTTGTTGATATCGACAGCTAAGATAGCGTCTTACAAATGCATAGTCTTAGAAAAATAGATTATATGTAGGTACTTATTGTAACAAACAAAATAAAATATAGATACACAGACTTAGATCAATGGTTTTTGGTCTCGTTTGATTGTTGACATTACCAATCTACGGAATTCTATATCTATGGTGTTGAAAGAACAGTTCTTATTACAGTGAGAAAAAGAGATGGCGCTAGACACAGGTTTCGTACTTAGACTTCTTATAGGTTTTCCTGTAATCTATACGTGTTAACCTAATAACAGAATTTTAGGCTAGGGGGGGAATGGTCGGACAGACAGACAGCTGACACACGAGTGATCCTAAAAAGGTTCCGTTTTTTTCCTTTTGAGGTACTGAACCCTGAAAATAAATTAATGTACTTCGTGCTTGCTCATTTCATGCGAGATCGTATTTAAATAGATAGCTTTAACTTGTACGTTAATTAATAAATAAAACTTTCACTCAAATATAACTCTTGTTTTCTCTGCTATAAAGAAAACTTTGAATTCCCCATTTTGTACGTGGCTAAAACGTAATCCACGAAAAGCCCAAAAAAAAGAAACATTCATTTAGTCTATGGCCGATTGCTATTGTTATATAAATAGGAAACTGATTATATTTTCCCGCCATTGCGATTTACTTTTTTCGAAATCCTACAACTCGTTTTCACTGTTTAAATGTTTTTTTTAGTATTATTTGCTTCACTGAAAAACCTCGTTTATTACACGTGTGTATTGATGATTACCGTCCTCTGCTCTCTTCTGACGGCTCGGGTCTCAATGGCGAACCAACGGAAATCACCAACATTACACACTTGTACCATATTTTTTATTTTTTTATATAATGTTATGAAATGAAATTTTATTTTTTAGAATTGTTGTACAATGTTGATGGTCAGATTTTGTAACAGTAGCTCACACAATTCGCCAAAAGTAACATGCAAAATTAAATAATAGGGTGAACTCATCTAATTGTGTGATTCGCCTATGATACTTAGTTCGTACTTTATTTTTATGTTTTTTTTTCTAAATTCAAGCGATCATTATTTTTATTGGAATACATATTTTTATGATTCGCCTAATTCGGTGATATTTGATACTTAGTTAGTACTTTATTTTTATATTTCTAAAACGCCTTTATCACGAAGTTAGATGAGTTGAAATCTAACTTAATAATTGGTATAATGTAAAAAAAAAAACTACTTAGTTCTCTATTTATACATTCTACAGAAATAGGCCTTCCACAAAAAAGAATCTTTCAACAAAGACGTGTACCTACTATAGGTTTATGTTTTAATGTGCAAATCTACGTAACTTCGTATACTTTAAAATACCATCTTATTTGCGCACTCTTTTTACCAGGCTTCCAATATGATGCCAAAAAGAGAGTTTGTCGTCTATTAAAACCCCGAGATATTTAATGTAACAAGGTTTTGACGATAGAAGAAAAATAATAATCGAATGCTAGTTTAGTACATATTCAATTGTAAGGTTTTAAGGCTGATGATAAATATTACTTTGATCATTCAACGATTTAATACGTCATTGACACTCTAAAGGCTGTTTGGTTTTTATAGCATCCACGTGAAACGAATGATGGCGAAATATATTAGGGTTCCGTAGTTTTTGAGATAACGTCAGTAGGTATACAGGGTGTAAGGAACTCTTCAAACTGACTGGGTACATTCAGCTCCTTATTTCAAATCTTATTTCACTGGATTTTATTTATTTTGAATTAGCGTAATATACTTAATTATGAATGGCTGGTTTTGATCACCACATGTAATAGGTTATTTATGGTGTGTATGTGAGTTGAGCCAAGAACCGCTTTGATGAGTTGGTAATGTATGATCATGCAGATAACCATGGTATGAGCAAATGTTAAGGTAATCTTGAGACCTTGCATCACAATTTTTAGTGCCAATGTTAATATCGCATGCTAGGATTACTTTTCTGGATAGGCTACTTTAAGTGCTTGAAAGATCTGGTTAAGGGAACTGTAGAAAGAGGTTACCTTTCTAGTAGCAGGCGATCTAAACAAAAGCTATCCCTGTGGTCGTACCAATTTTGATTCTAATATTAGGTACATCATAGTTGACGATGCTGTGTTTTAATCTCTTTACGACATAAGACTGTACATGGTGACGCGAAGTCATGAGCACGCTTATTAGAAGTGAATAAAGATGATTCCCGTCGCGGTCGACGTAAGTACTGAAAGATTCAGGAGCGCGTTTCAATTGAAGTCGGGCTTTCGTGGGCAGTGGACGCGTCCCGACTCACTCCCGCTCACAGCCCTGAATCACCAAAAAACTTCGGAAACATGGGCTCAAAAAAGAAAAAGGAAACGTAAGTATTTTTCATTAATTGCAAATGCGATCGATTTCTACAATTATTGTTTAATTTATGTACGATTGTTTCATTCTGCGAATTTTATCGTTAAACATGTTTTGATTGCTAAAATATAATAATTTAAGTAGGTAGTTCGTTTGACACAATCTTTTGGAATCTTATTGGATGATCTAAACAATAAGTTCCGAATAAGTTTAATCATCCTTACCTTCTTTGTGGACACGGATTGTGTTCAATCATTTCACAGACTAACATTTAGAAATTAAAAACATTTATCTATAAGGAAACATTCCATTTTCATATATATGATATTATAAAGATTTTGTTTATAGTTTTAAGACGACATATAAAAACTATACCAATTTGTCTGCTAACTTAGTGAGTGTTTGCATAAATAGGCTTAGATAAATAATTAACTTACATCATTTAAATTAAACTAAAGGAATACAATCACGAAATAATGAATGCAATTTATCGTAGACCTTATGAATTTTAAAGTATTTGAAAAAACCGGCCAAGTGCATGTCGGACCACGCACAATGTAGTAGGGTTCCGTAGATGCCCATCAAAATATGTGAACTTACTAAATTGATTAACCACCCTATCTACCTGCCTCCGAACGATGATTTTTATTGTAAAATTTAAAACAAACTTACATTAATTTGCAGTTTTGAGACCAGCAGCGCTCCTATACATTTACATACAAGTACATTTTATAAGTTGGTTGACATTACTCGTAAACTTGTAAATTAAATTACTACCTTGAATTTTTCAGACGCCTAAACACAACCCGTATAGGTTGGCACACTTGAGTCTAACAAAAATAAGCACTTTAAAGCTTAATATGTCACAATTAGTCACAAACGAATCCCTTAATCGAAAAACTGTTTGAGCAAACTCGTATTTTTGAAAGACCTATCCAACGATACCCCACACAACGGACATCGCGAGAAAAAGAAAATCATCCCCACTTTAATGCGTACTGGAAAACAATGTTATTATTTTACAAAATTTTACTTTATCACTTTGTCGGCGTAACTCATTGGTATGTTCATGCCAAATTACAGGTTTCTAGTAGGTACTATGAGTCTTTGAGATATAGTGCGGACGGACAGAGAGACAGACAGACGGACATGGCGAAACTACAAGGTGGTATAAATTATATGCATGTAGCCAGGAGGCAACCCCGTGCAAAAAATTGCAATTTTTTTAAATATTCATTAAGTTACCAAAACTTTACTCGATAAGTTAATATTTATTGAGATATGAAGTTTTAAAGGTTTAAAATACACAGGTTTCTAAATTGTTTTTACGCGTGCTCACAAGTACCTATGTGTCCCTCCACCCGTCCGTCGTCACCTTATGCACCTTTAGAGAAGGAATCTGTTATAAAAATGAATGTGGTTTCAATCCTAAGGCAACATGGTCTAACAACGTTATTGTATACCTACTTGTTACAGAAAGAAGGAGCCGGAGAAATCTTTACGCTTCTATCAAATTGTAAGTACACAACTCAAGTTAGATGGACCATGACCAAGTTAGGAAAATTTTGAAATTTAAAAAAGGTGTGTGATTATCAAAATATATATAACTCAAAGGTGACTGACTGACATAGTGATCTATCAACGCACAGCCCAAACCACTGTCTGACGGATCGGGCTGAAATTTGGCATGCAGGTAGATGTTATGACGTAGACATCCGCTAAGAAAGGATTTTTCGAAATTCAACCCCTAAAAGAGAGTTAAATAGGGGATGAAAGTTTGTATGGAAAATCGTCATTTTCGCGAGGGCGAAGCCGCTGGCAAAAGCTAGTTGGAAATATAAAACTCAATCCACACGTGATATTGCTTTGCAAAGGTTTGTTTTTCACATTTATATGCGCAGTTTTAACAGTACCTAACTAGGTTCAAAACTTCGTTATACCTGAGTTAATATCACAAGTCCATGGTCATCACCATTCTGCCACTCCTCATCCACACTCCAAGAAGAAACAAGTGGCAAACGCTACGATTCCCATTTACACATCAACTTTCAACCGCATTGAAGCAAGTAAGCTTTCGTAAGATCGTATCATTCCAATACATGGACCGTATCGCTGTTCGGTAATTTTTTTTCCTGTTCCATACAAACTATAAAGTCTTTCCTAATATGGAACTATAAGACCCAACAATATTGTGTGTTTTCTTCAGTTCCGCTACGCAACATGTTCAGAACTCATGGCAACTATCATTGGCATCATCTCTGGCATGGCTAGCGGTGGAGGTGTCTGCTTCATGTTGGTGCAGGTGGGAGAACTCAGCACTGCCTTTGTCGAGAGGACCACTTACCGAGAGAGGCTTACCAGCTACTTACCGTTAACCGCTGCGTTTGGAGGAGGAAGGAGGCTGTAAGTGGCTCTAAATTCTATCATTTTAATATCATGTCTTATTCCACCAAGGGAGATGTAGTACTACGTAACAACTTTATTACATCCGCATATTATTATCGTCAGTTATGTTTTTAAGTCCTATGTCATTAAGAGCCTGTCGCCATTAGTCAAGAATTTCCTGATGAAATAACCACGATATGTAATAGTCGGCCTTGAGAATTCATCAAAGATTAGATAAACGAATTCTACATGTTTTATTTTGCAATAAAAGGGGATAGTTTAAGAGATAAAGAAACCATAGTTAATCCCATTATCTCAGATTTATTGGGGATATAATTACATCAACTCCTAATTTAAAAAATCTAAATAAAAAGTGCCTGAGAAGTAGGACGCATGACGATGAATCAGTAACACATATGTCTATTATGTAATAAAATGCCCTAAAAATATGAACTGTGTTTTTTCTCTTGTCCAGTGCCAATGCATCTTACGAGGAGAACATGGCAGCCCTGATCGAAGACGCGAAGGCGATGGCCATCGGGCTGTTCCTCAGTATCGGCGTATCACTCATCTTCTGCATGCTATCCGTCGGTCTCATCAGTTGGAGTGCACTACGACAGGTAGATAATATATTTAAAGACTTCCAAAAACGAGGAGGTTCTCTATTCGCGTGTACCTATGTTTTTTTTTTTAATTATATTTTTACCGATATCTCCGTCAATTGTAGACCGACTTTCAAAACTATTTTTGTGTTCGAAAGAGATTTTCTCGAGGATCTTTTCATATCAGGATCTGATAATGGGATCCCAGGGAAATCGATGGCAACCCTCAAATTTTATGGACACTTATTAAATTTTCCATATATTTTCTAAAGTTGTTCAAGTATTCGTGGCGGATAATCATAATTTCATGTGAATGGCGCTGATGATGGAATGTATAACTTCTCAACGGTTAGGAATTGAAAAAAAAAAATATTTCAAAATGATTCGTGATTATGGACCGATAGTTACAACTATCGGTCCATAATTTATTACGGTTATTTTAGGCTATTAGGTTAAACTGATGATAGAAGGGAAATCTTTCGATCAGTTTTTGAAAAATCATCCAAAATCTAAAAAATCACGAGAACCACGTATTGGTATCAATGTAAAATAAATAGCAAATATGTTCATAGAATATTACATTTAAAACTGGAAAAATAAAAAAAGCATACCAAAAAAAAAACCGACTTCAGAAGTAAAATCTCTTCTGAATTTTACTTTTCACTTTTTTGTGTTTTACTTTTTAGTTTCGTTAACAGGAAGAAGCAAAGAGCGGATAGACGCGTGCCTCTCACCGTATATCTGTTCTGGGAATATTATAAAAACAAATACATGCATATCTATGAGCTACGCAGACACAATATTACGAGACACCCAGGACACAATATTAGGTGCCCCATCGTTTGTGGAACAGAACCACATTTACACTTCAGGGCAGAGTCGTTAATTAAACTTTACCAGAGCAGGTATTTATTGCAATTTTGGATGTGAATTAGCAGATGGCTCTTTGAATATGAAATGTTACAGGGCAGTCTGAAAAGAAAACAGTTTTCATTGCGGAAACACGTCTCGGTCTGTTTCGTTACAACTATTTATAATAAAAGGGAACTTATCACTGCAAAGTCTAAAATAACTTCAGGTGAATTAAATCTAAAACTAGATACCTAACTAAAACTCTGACACCAGGTTAGGCAACAACCATACGACAGATAAGAAGATGAATTTAGACATTAGAAAGATCGTTTCCTGACAGATATTAAGAGCCTCGAAAACTTACGAGCATTTTCTTTTGGCGAATTATAAAACGAGCGAATAAAAAAACTTAGCGACTGCTGATGAGATACTGATTTAACAACTTGAGCGGTATGAATTTGAGTAAGCGAAAAATAAACTAAATTAACGACCAATATTGATTAATAATTTTTATAACGAAAACTTATAAATCTAGAACGAGCTTACAAAAAGTAAGTTGTGATTAATCCAATTCAGATATTAAAATTACTAAGTGAGCGACTGAATTACTAAGTGAGCGACTAGAAATACAGAAAGGGCAACTGACATATTTTTTCATAACGATATATACGATACGATATTTACATTTCAATTCAAAATTCCTGTGTTTTATTTTCACACACACAATCTCAATCACTCACACAAATAGGGCGGTTAGGAAAGCGAGCGAACTGAGATCCCGACATACCCTGCGAACCCAATATTAGGAAAACTTGAATTCTAGAGCGAGCGAAGCGAGCTCGGGACTCGGGTTAACTGGGCCTAGGGAGGATAAGTGGTTTTTCTATTTGAAACATTTCATTTAAGATAAAATGCCGCTCAGTATGAGAAAAATCATTAGTTAAATATTGAAAAATGGCAGGTCGTACCGTTGACACTCAAACAAATATTAGGTCGCTCAAATATTACACAGTACTCATTTTGTATTTTATGTTACTCAAATTTTTGTTTGTTACTTGCTGTTCTGTGATTTCTCGTCGCTCGTAGTCAGCCGCTCACTTAGTAATTCTATGACCCAAATTAAGAATTTTAATTTACAGTCACTCGTTTAAATACTACCCTTTTCTTTTTCAATTAACTACAAAAATTATGAACCTACTAGGATTCAGTACTTAATATGTCCTCATTGAAATTAAATTGACTATTAAAATGTGAATACATTTCGCACATTACCATCTGGTATGTACCGACGCAGACATGATTTATTCCGGCGCGCGTTAACTCAATCAGTATCATCACATAGTGAACACCGAGCGAGTTGCCGATCGTTTTGCTTATGTACCACCATTTAAAGATGCAATTGTCTGTATCAGTCCAGTGCTACTCGATCAATGATAACATTTTTAAATTGGTTTGTTTGTGCTTAGTTTGTGCTTGTAGCTGATAGTCCATAACATCATAGGCGTTGGTAAAAGCTTGTCGAAGGTGTAGAAATTAACAAAATAGCATCAGAGGGACGTTCAGCTCTCCAAAACGATACAGTAAAAGACTCACTGGAGACAAAAGCCCAGACAATGGTGGAACACCAAATCTGTGTCCAAGTGTCTTATTCGCACACTGAGCGAGCGTGTCAGCGAAAAAACAATGAGGAAGCAAAACATTAATTGAGAGCCTATTCTTTATAATTGACATTATTTTTTTCGAATGTATTTGTCCTTTATTAAATTGATATCACATTGGCAGCAGTGAATGCCAATTTAGATGGAATTCACAAACTCATCCTACTACTGAACACAACGGTGACCACAACTCTGGCTACTAACTGATAGCTGTTCAACATTTTACCAAATAGTGAAAATCCATAATGATAGGCTGGAACTTGGCGCATGTTAATAGGTATAGATTATTTAGGTTTATTTCTTTCATATCATTATTTGCGCTTTTTAGTTACTTACAAAGAGATGAGATATTCGCCTAGTAACGCAGTTTCTTACTACCAACGTTGTGAACTAGTTACAATATACGTCTGCAGGTGTGTAAGAGCTACTCAATTCCTTGGTGCGTCAAATAATAACTGCAGAACACGTGCTAATTGTTTTGATCAGAAGGTTTCCGGCGATACAGAGACCAGGTTCTGCTGCTATAATAGGCATCTCTGGCCTAGAATGGTAACAAACTTGCTTTGTCGTATCGTGCGCAGAATAAGCAGTTCTAGTGAAATATATTACACTAGCTGACCCACGCAACTTCGTCTGCGTCACATAAATATAGTTTCTAACCTTTCTCGATAAATCGACTATGCAACAAAAATTAAGTTAAATCGTAACAAACAAAAATCTTATCTTTCCTCTTTATAATATTAGTTTAGATTAGCTTAGATTCCTTTCTAGCAGAACCTGGTCTCTGTATCGCCGAAAGCCTTCTGATTGCTATATTAAATTTCCATTGTAACAAACACAGTTATTTAGATATAGAGTAATACCATATGGGTTAAATAAGCTTCGCAAAAAATAATAATTTTTTTAACCTAACACTCTCATCATCATCAGCCATTAGACGTCCACTGCTGGACAAAGGCCTCCCCCATAGAACGCCATAAAGATCGGCAGCCTGCCGTTTGCATCCACCGGTTGCCCGCGACTCTCACGATGTCGTCGGTCCACCTGGTGGGAGGCCTGCCAACGCTGCGTCTTCCGGTTCGTGGTCGCCACTCGAGAACCTTTCTTCCCCATCGGTTGTCCGTTCTTCGAGCGATGTGGCCTGCCCATTGCCACTTCAACTTGCATATTCTGCGAGCTATGTCGGTGACCCTGGTTCTTCGGCGAATTTCCTCATTCCGGATTCTGTCGCACAAAGAAACTCCGAGCATAGCCCTCTCCATGGCTCGTTGCGTGACTCTGAGCTTTTCTAAGAGGCCAGCAGTTAAGTACCATGTTTCTGTGCCATAAGTCATCACTGGCAACACACACTGGTTATACACCCTCGTCTTGAGACACTGCGGAATTTTGGACGAAAAGATGTCGCGTAGTTTCCCGAACGCTGCCCATCCGAGTTGTATTCTTCGGGCGACCTCTTTGTCGAAGACTAACTAATAATATAACTTAATAATTAGCTCTGGTAACTATACCTTTGCATTGAAGTCCCCCATCACAACTGTAAAGTACGACTTGGAGGTATGCATGGCTTTCGATATATCCTCATACATAGCCTCCACTTCATCGTCAGGGTATGTCGAGGTCGGCGCATATACCTGTATGACCTTCAGCGAATACCGATCGGTGATTCTGAGTATAGGGTAGCATACCTTTACCCTGCTCGACACACTGTCGACCTTTACTACGTTGTTAACGAGGGGCTTACGGACGAGAAACCCAACACCACCCTGGGATTTTCGGGCTCCTTCCCGGAAGAAGAACATGTTGCCGGAATCCAGGATTATCGTGTCCTGACCCTCTCGTCTTATTTCACTCAATCCCAGTATGTCCCATCGCAACTTGCTCAATTCCTCCTCCAGCTCGACAATCTTTTCGTTGGTCCGCAAATTTAATAATTTAAAAATTTTTACTATTAGACTAACACTCTAATAGTAAAAAATTAAAAATGGTTACAGTGAGTCAATCTTAAAAGCGCGCGACTATTCACGCGACACGCGCGTATTAGCGGACTATTTTTCGAACTCTTAAAGAGGTACAATTCCTTCATACATGTTATTTGCGTAACTTAAACCGTTTTCGCAGCGCACGCAACGGAAGCTCTCAAAAAGGAATATCTTTTTCACTTCTCATGCTCTGAAAGAGCTTATTTGTGCAGGCTGCACAAAATCGAATTTTGTGCACAAGGGCATTAACGTATCTACTCATAAATGTATCTTTATTAAGGCAAAGAAAATGAGCCATACAGCCAAACACAATATGAAGATATAGATAGAATTTGTTATTTTATAATATTTACTTTAATTTATTTGCCTTACCTATGTGTTTTTTAAGATATTAAAATTTAAATTCGGGTACGGTAAGTTATTTAATTAATTAATGAAAATTATTCTTACAAAATTAATTTAATAGTAGGCTGCTATAGGTCTGCAAGCCTAATATCAATTTCGTAACATTAAAAAAAAACAATTTCCTTCAGTATTCAAAACTGTACAAATTTTACTTTGAATTTTAATTAAAGAAATATGTTATACTACTGTTTTATTTCCTCGCATTCGAAGTGAAAAGCAGAGTTTATAACTCGTCCACAAAACCATTTTTATCCTCGACATTACTATTCGTTTTGTGCACTTGTTGTAAAATCTACTATTTCCGTTTTTATCACAATTTTTATTTCTGCTCCACTCCTATTAATCATAGCGTGGTGTTATATAGCCTAAAGCCTTCCTCGATAAATGGACTATCCAACACAAAAAGAATTTTTCAATTCCAACCAGCAGTTCCTGAGTTTACCGTGTTCAAATAAACAAACAAACTCTTCAGCTTTATAATATTAGTATAGATTAGTATAGATGTTTTGTTATCTAATGTTAACTTTTTTATTGCTTTGTCTTTGTTTTCGAGTTTTAACTATGGAAACCTGTAATTGGCCTTCAAATGTTTATTATTTAAGTAAATGGTCTGTATAGCTGTAAGTTTCCCAAAAAGAATAAAATAAAATAAAAATGTATTGCGGTCATGATGCTTACGAGTATTTATATGATAAAATAAGTAAAATTTTACAAAGCACAAATGAAATGAATTGCTTTAAATTGATGACCTTACTGATGATTGACTCGCTGAGCTTCACATTGTGAACGAAAACGAAATAATGCTTACTTATTAATAAATGTGACCTTGGCAGCTCGATATTGGGGTTCAGCGCGTTTAATCAAAATGTGTCAGCTGTTTGACTGTCGTTATCACATGATGTGTTATGTCACGACAAAGCGATGGATCTACTTTCGGATGCAGTTTATTTTCAGTTGACTTTTCGTACAAACTCGCATCATAGAACCACTACTTCAACGGTTCTCCTTTAAAAAAACAAGCTGCCTTTATTAATGCTTTATTACATAGTGCGAGACAGGAACAGGAGGTATTTGAAACATAATGTAAATAAATATAATATTATGTTGTTTTACAGATAACTCGGATACGCATGAAGTTCTTGAGAGCAGTGCTGCGACAAGACATGTCCTGGTTCGACACCGACTCCGAGTTTAACTTGGCTTCCAAGATGTCTGAGTAAGTTTCTTTGCGTAAACTCCTAATTGTCCTTATTTGAACTATACCTAAACATTTTCAAGCTTTTTCCGAAAGGTTGGGCTTTATTGGGATATGAATAACAGGGAATAAAGTTCTTCATGCCCCGTACAAAAGAGAGGATCTTCCAAGATTTCCAAGTAGACTAGCAGAAAGTGGAAATTACGGTGGTTACTGCCACACCGGGAGGCGAATTTATAAAAGCTATACCATTAGAGTCAAATTGCAAACTGAACTGGCTTAGCTTTTGTATGACAAAAACTTGACCAAACCCTAATCTATTCTAGTACAGAAATTGACCGAAATCGCGTAGACTTTGTTAGATAAATTAATTCCAATATTGCAGCAAAAAATGCTATTCAATTTGTGACCCTTAAATAAACCTATTGTTAACTTCAATAATATAATAGGTGCAGGATAGTAACATGGAAATTGTTATTATTTTAATTAAAATAATAACAATTTCCATGTAACTATCCTGCACTAATTACTAGTAAAAAACACTACATAATAATATTTACTTGTTGCGAGTAAAAAATAATTAGTTAGTTTTCGTTACATATTTTTTTAGTACAAATAATAATAAAACTTAAATATGTTTACGTTCGTACCTTTAATAAATAAAATACAAAACGCAGATAATTGTTTTTAACCCCCGACGCAACAACGGTGGGGTGTTATAAGTTTGATGTGTCTATCTGTGTGTGTGTGTATGTGTGTATTAGTTAGATTAGTTTGTTAAATTAGAATAAACTTAGGTTATATTACAATACGTAACCGAACGAACATGTCGGCGCCGATCAATCGCGTTCGGGATAAACAAATGTGGTGGTAAGCCTCTACTCGACTAGGTTTTGTTCGTAAATTTTCTTTGAAAAATCAAGGAAAAAACCTAATCCATTTGATTTTTTACTGAGATAGATGAGGTATTGTCGAGTAAAATGCATAAACAAAAGCTCATCTATTACCGCCTTATTAATAAAAATAGTTAAACCTGGTTTAACTTACGCTTGGCACTTTCTTTTGAATATTTTTGAAGTGAGACGGCATGCGAGATAAACCAAGCGTAAGTTAAACCAGGTTTAACTATTTTTTTTTAATAAGGCGGTTAGAGTCTGACTCGTGACTCAAATAGTAGCTTTGTAAATTCGCCACCGGGAGTTGTTGCCCTGTTTTAGTCATAAGTTGTGGATAACTAATTTTGTTGTTAGTTCTTCATTTTTGTCATAAATGGCGCTGTAGTACTTTTTGTAGTGAAGCTTCAAGAGATGCACCCTATAAGTATATACACATTTCCTTGGTTATGTTTAAGTCTTATATGTAATAGGATCGAGCTTATTGCCATCAACAGGGTATAAATCCTGACTCTGAGCAAATGAGACAGTAACCTTATTGTTGTATTTGATGTAAGACGTAACACGTCAATTTATTAATGGTTAATCATCATTTGTAAACGACCGCCAGCCCCAATATTGCATAAATGGCCTTCAGAATTAATAGAAGACATTTAGTTTTCTAAGTGACAGACACTTGGGTACCGGTGAAAATTTGGATTTGTTGTGTATATTTCATTCTATCGAGACATGATATAAAAGCCTTGACAAAAGGCAAGCATTTCGTAAGCTTTTATTTTACTAGCCTTGCCTGATCCACAAACCTGTATAGTCTCCTCGTTTTCTTTATTTACATTATTTACGTCAGTCATTTTGCCAATGTTCAAACTGTATAAATCTGCAGCTCCTGATGATCCTGAAAAAGATACCATTCTGATTCTGAACAGTTATACTTTACACTTTGTTTTGCAACTGTTATTCTGAATAGTTATACTTCACGGTTTTCTTGATTCCAGGAACCTGATGGCATTGAAGGAAGGTATGGGCGACAAGTTGGCAGTCGTGTCCAACCTGGTGGGCACTGCCATCATCTGCCTGGCAACTGCCTTCCCTATGGGCTGGGAACTGACCCTAGCATGTGTTTCTGTCATGCCCTTATCTATAGCTGCCTCTATTGTTTTAACTAATGTGAGTGAACCAATTACTTATATTTGCTGATTTTTATTGTGATAGTATTTTATAATACAATGAATTGTCTGCTTGTTTTTGTTTGTCATTATCTTAATCTTAGATTTGATCTTAGATTGTGTTTCATGAGGTTCTCACTACGTACAAAACCTTCGAAAAGGTTTACTACCAGCTTGTAAGACACCTAAAACATGTGATCTGCTTCTCTTATTATCTTATATACGTAGTTAAAGATTGAAGTTTTTGCCATATCCTTCCAATTTTTATTGATCTAGTGATTTAGTTTTTGATTGTTGCGATAAGGTGCTAAGTATATTATAATCGAAAAAAACGTGGATTAAATATTTATCTTTGTTTCTAGTATCAAACTAAGTCATCGATATTAGAAATGGAATCATACAGTCAAGCGGGCAAGAAAGCAGAAGAAGTATTGAAATCAGTAAGAACTATAGTGGCTTTCAACGGAGAAAACAAGGAAGTCGACAAGTATGACTGTTTATTAATCAAATTAATCTTGTTTGTTAGAGCTATGTGTATTTAATCAGTCATATTATTATTTATCCACAGATCTAATAATCCCTCAGTTTGTGCGTCCTTCAAAAACCCCAAGATGACTCGACAGTCATGACATCGATTGTATACATTGAGATTTGTGATTTTGACAAAACAATGACGTAACTTAAATCTCTGCTAATCCCTTTACTTCTTTATCTCCAGGTACACAAAACTGCTGCAGCCTGCTGAACAGCAAGGCCGAAAACGAGGCCTGTACACCGGCCTGGGCAACGGCTTCAACTGGGTCCTCACCTACTCGCTCAATGCTATCGGCTTTACCTACGGCACCAGGCTTGTCTTCCAGGACTGGGATAACCCAGATACCGAGAGAAAATATTTAGTAGGAGTTGTATACGCTGTGAGTATTTCTAGAAGATATTGAGAAACTTAGTACAAGTTTCACCATTACAGTGATGGCACAATCGTTAACGACCCCTGGGCAAAAAATTTGTTTGTCTAGCGTGGAGATGTTCTTACAGTTTTGGGTGCCACTATGATACAATTTTAGATCTTGTATCATAACTTAAAGTTAGTTTTCACCATACCACTGAAAAAACCAATTCAGGCAATTCTCATAAAGATGTCAAATATTTCCGTAAATTCCGTCCTGAAATTAATATTTGGTGTTCTATGTTTTTTTCCAGATCTTATTCAACGTGTACATGGCTACTCAGTCGATGACTTTCTGTGTGCCTCATGCGGAGACGTTTGCAGCTGCTCGAGGTGCTGCCTCGTCCATATTCCAGCTGATTGACCGCGTGCCTTTAATCGACAGTCTTCAACAAACAGGCTTGTCTCCTCGAAGAGTCATCGGAGAAATTACTTTAGAGGATGTTAACTTTAGTTATCCATCAAGACCTGAAGTGAAGGTAAGACACGCATTATATCCGTTTTGGTTCTCATAGTACTACGTTTAGGCATAGGTTGTACATTCACAGTATATGCAAAACTCGTATCAATGTTAATTTACCCTGATGAATATGAATTTTTGTCAAAATTTTGAATTTATTTGAAGATTACGCCGTAGGAAATTGACAAGGACAAGTAGGAGACTAGAAACAATTATACCTAGTAGTCTTATTTAAACTACCAGGAGGCGTTAGGCCTTATCGTAAAAATAATGCCCACTAGTTCTTCTAGTTCAGTAAAATTAGTGGAAATGTAAGTTTTTAAACTGACATGGTCACTGACACTACTATTAATACAATTAACGGGATATTTACCATGTTTTGTTATTGTTTCGAGTTCCCGATATTTCGGCGCTGTTACAAGCACCATGATCACGGATAAACTGAAGTCATTGCGGGTGGATGTTTATGAGCAGACAAAACGGTCTAACCTCTTTCTCGTTCGTTTTTTGCGCTCGGCACGTAGTGATCGTGTGAATCGTGTAGTGAGTGACAAGACAATGGTAGTCCATTGTCACTCACTACACGATTCTGTTCCCGACACACAAAACTCACTGTGTCCACTCGCGAATTTTTCGGCACACTTTTCAAAAAATAGTTCGCGAGTGGACACAGTGAGTTTTGTGTGTCGGGAACAGAATCGTGTAGACATTTTGATGGGATTAAGTTACCATAGAGAGGCACTCAATGTTATTCCCACTCACACTCACGAATATTTATGTCCGCTAACCATGGCTATGCGTTTTGGTATTCCCAATCATTCCTTACATATAGCCAAATCTCAAGATGCTGTTAAACTATCAGCATTATATTCATAAAGGCATAATAATATTCCACAGGTCCTTAACGGATTTTCCATAACAATCAAAGCAGGTGAATGTGTAGCCTTAGTTGGGTCTTCTGGTTGCGGCAAAACAACAATATTACAACTACTACAAAGACTTTATGATCCTCATTCCGGATCAGTGAAGCTTGATGGAAAGGATGTCAAAAATTTGAATTTGGGATGGCTTCGATCATGTCTAGGTACGTATGCTAAAAACACAGAAGAACAACAAACTTGTTATAAGTATCGATAAACTTAAATTACACGTTCTTGAAATAAATTCCAGGTGTGGTAGGTCAAGAACCTGTACTATTCCGAGGCACCATTTTCGATAACATCGCCATTGGTTTCCCTGAAGCCACAAGAGAGGAAGTACAGACTGTAGCTGAAATGGCATATGCGCACGACTTCATCACAAACCTACCCAATGTAAGTAACAGTTACGTAAGAGCAAAAAGGGCAAAAACATGATCTCATCCGATATGTAAAGGTTATTTTATGTAGTATTTTCAAGACTTACGTTACAGCTTAAGAAAGAGACTGGCAAGTACAGGCGGCCAACGTAGAGATGGAACAAAAGGGAGGAAGGTCTATGTTGAGTAGTGGATGGAAGCCTGGCAGTGATAACACTGATGATGACTGTTAAGGTTTTAGGCAGGAAGTATGAAGTAACGTATTGTTTTGATCGCAGGGCTACGACACAGTGATAGGCGAGCGCGGCGCGTCGCTGTCCGGGGGGCAGAAGCAGCGTGTAGCCATCGCCCGCTCGCTGTTACGCGAGCCGGCCGTGCTGCTTCTCGACGAGGCCACTTCCGCACTCGACCCTCACTCCGAGCGACAGGTTCAGGCTGCCCTCGATCGTGCCAGTGTTGGCAGAACCACCATCATGGTGTCCCATCGGTTGGTTTAAATGTTTAACTGGAGTAAATTATGCCATACAATGAAAATCGTCTAGAGATGGACATCCCTGACCCTCGACAAAACACTCTCCAGCTGTTAACGAGACTAAATAGCAAAACAAAAAATTGCTTACAAATTCAAATTTCAGAATAAGTATTTCCTAATAAGTATTTACGAATATACTCAAATATATTCTTGAATTACTAACTTAACCTGATGTATGTTTGTTCTAGGTTGTCAACTATCACCAACGCTAACCGTATCATCTGCATGGACCAGGGAGCTATCGTGGAAGAAGGGACGCATGAAGACCTGATGAAAGCAAAAGGTGATTTCAGTTTGTCCTTCGTAGCTTAGTTCAAAGACCTACGATCTAACCGCAGCTGATATTGATTGGACACGTGCGTGATTTTTCAGCGGTGTAATCATCTTTACCTTCTCTAGAGTTTTTAGTTTAAGGGCTATTAGTTCCCCGTGGGGGCTGCGGGTTGTTCGCAAGAGACTCCGCGGCGTCGACATACAGGGCTAAGAAGGAACATGGGTGGTTTTTAGTCAGTAGAAGTCTGACACTCCCTTTCGCTCTGTCCAAGAGCGTGAGGGGTTATTTGATGATTTCACATCGGCCAAAACAAAAAGTGCAATTAGTTTAGTCAGGTTGCCCAAAAACGATTATTTGACTCTATATGAGTATAAACATTCTTTTCCATCGTTTATAGTGGACGACCCTAAAATTATTCCTGTCTTGATAATTCTAGGGTTCTACTACAAGCTAGTGACGACAGGTCATGAGGTGAAAGAACCCGAAGTTGAGATTGAAACACTAGCTGAGGAAGGTGAAGGTGAGGAGAACGGAGAACCAGTGTTAGCTCCCCGGGCTGACGTTAAGAGGAAGTCAAACAGACGGATGTACAGACGTCATTCCGTTAAAAGAGGTTTGAATCTTGATAATATCTAGAAAGCCAAACATCGTTATATCTAAACAAAACTGAATGACCGAATAATTTATTTTATCTACATGTCTAATATTTTTATATTTGGCGTAGGTAGGGAGGTGGTGCTTAGGTGCTTCTCGTATTTCATGCTTAATCCATGATATTTGTTAGTTTCAAGAATATTATTTTTGGCAATATAAGCCATTACAAGAGCAATTTTTGTTTGTTGGGTTAAAAATCAAGAGTGATAGAGCAATCTAAAAAAGACAGTCACAAGCTAATTTTAATGAAAAGGTGTGAATCGAACCCGCGATTGCAGTTTACAAATACATGAAACCTGGTTAAGTGAGACTTTAAGGGACCTGAAAATTTGTCTCACTTATAGATGTATTCCACTTACCCAGCGTCTCAGATATCCAGGTATAAATAAATATCTGTCTCATTTACAGAGGGTTCCAATAATAGTGGTCAGAATACAGGTTATTACAGTTATAGAGGTGCGACTATAAATAAAATAACGTATTATGTAAACATAATACGTGAGTTAAGTACTTATAATCTTTTATTTTTAATTCTACAAAGAGTAGATTTGGCACATTAAATTCCACATGGACTTCTTGCGGGTCTTCCCACTTTCATGAACGGATACTAACTTAAATTTTTCACGTACTGATAACGATTTGAACCATCGTTTACACATTTTTCAAATAAACAGCCGTATGTTACTTAGTAAAGCAAAACTAAATCTCAAGGTCATTGAGGCTCAAAATGAGAAATATGTAAGCAAACAAAACGATATTATCTCAGTTACAGAGGTTTATGCATGTATTAATCACTCGCTATCTCAGTTATAGAGGTAAATATGACAATAAAATCGAAAGAACGAATCCCAGTTATAGAGGTTGGCTTCGTCCCACTAACAGAGGTAATTCACTGTCAAAGGGTTGGGACCTCAGTATGAGTTTCAGTTATGGAGGTTTCTCACTTATCCAGGTCCCACTTAGCCAAGTTACACTGTATTACTAATCACTAAAAACAAAGTCCTCCGCCGCGTCTGGCTGTCTATTCGCGATAAACTCAAAAACTATTACACCGATTTCCATGCTGTTTTACCAATGTGTAGAGCGGATCGCGTGTCGTAACTAATTAAATTGCTATCATTTCTTCATGCATATTCTTAAAGTCGAAGTTACAATCGATTATTAGGAATAAAATAAACATATTCATAAATACTCGGTCAACAATACCTACAGTTAATTTAAGAGAACAATTTCAAAATATTCACGTCCCGCGACTCTCGGAAAATACTTTTTTATGAAGTTCATAAGTTTTTCATTTAATTTAAATGATTGAGTACCTAACATCACCAAATGATTTTTATTGACAGATTCTCATGATTGGATGACTCCTCGCGGCTCCATTTGCTCTGTCATGTCCACTGGTCTACAAAACTTCGTATATAATGCTGACTATGAGTCGGATGAAGAAATTGAGGAGGAAGTAAGTGAAGCTATTAGCAGCTAGTAGCACCTGTATGAGATTTTAAAGTCCTTTGTGTGAATGTTCTCCCTTGGTCTACCATTGCCATATCTGGGATAGGGACACAAGATAGGCACACAATTATACATGCATCATCATCTGCGTAGCCTATTTTCAACTATGTTGGGATCGATTTCTGGCCTAAACGAATGCAACCACCGCCATTTTGTTTCAACTTACGTGGTGCTATACCAGTAATTGACATGGAGCGAGTTCCTGTCTGACTTCCACAATCCAGTTACTGGGTTAGGTTTACGATACTTCTTTGTAAGTCTAGTCGCCACGCGGCATCTCAGTACACGGAGGGAACTCGGTCTGTGACGGATGGACACCCATCCATGGACCGACGTCAGCAAGTACTGCCTAACTTTGAGGATGGTTCATGCGGTTGCTATTATTTAGTAAAGCACACATTCCATTACTCATTTTTTTTTCAGGAAGTCAAACCAGTGAGCGACTGGCAGATCCTGAAACTAAATGGACCTGAATGGCCACTTATTACAATAGGATCGATTGCAGCTTTTACCCAAGGTGCTTGTTTCCCCGTCTTTGCCTTACTTCTTGGATTTTCCAGTGGTGTAAGTACAATTTTAAGAGTTTACCATGTGCAACTGCCAAATCCGAAGACTTTTATATGTAAACGAAAAATATTCAAATACAATTTTTTTTCAGATATTCGTTCTCGACGACAGAAAGGAGATCATTTATTTAGCGGATCTGTATTCGGGAATGTTTATGGTGGTGGCTACTGTTGCCGGTGTATCTATGTGTCTGCAGAGCATTACCTTCACTACGGCTGGTTTGAGGATGACCACTCGATTGCGGCAACAATACTTCTCATCTCTACTAAAACAGGTTACGAGTTTATTTCAAGTATCGCCGCGCTGACTACCTAATAAAATTTAAATAAAATTACCACTGTGGCATTAACCAGCCTCAACCATAATCACAATCACAAATACATATAAATGTAAGACTAGCAGTCCACAGCTGATCAAAGGACATTCTTAAGAGCCCTACTTCACTCGGTTTCCCGAATGCCATTTAATTTAATCAAAATCAAAATATTTTATTTCACACGGTCTACATGAAACGGTATGAAAGGTAATTATGAAACGTCGAAAAAAGGTGCATAATTTGTGCTGGTCGTTTCCGCTTATGGATGAGAACCGGTATGATCCATCTAATTATTTGACCATCATGTATATAAGGGAAATCATTAACACATTCACTGCCAATAAATATTGACGATTAATCACCTCCAAGGCCAGATATTTTTCTGCGCGTATTTTGTTTTAGGTCTCAATAAAAACGCGAAAGTTAAAGAAACCATTACTTGATTTCATAAATTAAGGATTTAACCTGAGTGGCCGCATAAAGTAATACGCACTTGCCGTGGACGCCAAATTTATATTGACTGGAGAAAACTGTACGAAGCGGCTGCTCGGATCCGAGTGCGCGGCACCGTTGTAAGTGCACCACCCTTCTCGGATCCGAGTGGGTGGCAGTGAATGTGTTAATGTAAACAAGAAATAGGAAAGAGCCGAGAATCGAACCTTGGGGCACTCGAATCTTGACTAGAGACCCGGAGGTCGTCGCTACATTTTATTAACTTTTTACTTTATGAATAGGAAAGAATGTGATCAGCAGCTTATCCACTATCATTAATTTGTAGTGGTGTAGTTTACAGATGATCAGTGTGCAATGGTCGACGTAGTCGAACGCTTTTAAGAGATCACAGTAAAATATGTCAATGGTGTCCTGAAAATTCTCCCAGGATTCTAAAATGTGACTGATTAGTTTTACTCCTGCGTGTCAATCTACCATTCATGAAACCAAACTGTTATAATAATAATAATAATATAATATTCCACAACTATCACACAACGCCATCTAGTCCCAAGCTAAGCAGAGCTTGTGTTATGGGTACTAGACAACTGATAAACATACTTATATATTTCTAAATACATACATATTATAGATAAATTACACCCAGACACAGAACAAATGATCGTGGTCATCACACAAACATTTGTCCTGGGTGGGAATCGAACCCACGACCTCCGGCATAGCATTTAGGGTCACTAACCACTAGACCAACAGGCCAGTCCAGTGTTGACTATGCAAGATCCCATTTCAATTGATGTGAGACATCATCAGTCTGATATTAGACTTTAGACTGGTTGTCAGACTTTCGGGCCACGAAACGTCACTAGCTATCTGAAACGACTGGACTGTCTAATTTTCACAAACGACAGCCGGTATATACCAACTGCTGAACATGCTTTCAGAGGTACGAAGGAAGTTCGGTATGTAATGGTACCCAGTAATATCGACCTGAACGACTGTTATTATTAGGCCACGAACTCCTCCACATTAGTACTGAACTATCTAGTTAATTAATGATATTAAAGTTAAGTTTGTAATAAATAAATATTTGACGGCACGGTTGGTGCAGTGGCTAAGCGATTGGACTGCTGCGCTGCGTGTCGAGGGTTCGATCCCCGCACGGAACAAATATTTGTATGACCTACAGATAGTTGTTTCGGGTCTGGGTATTTGTGTATGTGAGTTTAAATGATTGTGAACGCACCCACGATACAGGAGAAATTCCTAGTGTGGGGCAACGTTTAAAAAAAAGAAATATTGATGGATTACAGGAAATAGGATTCTTCGACAAGGAAAGCAACACGGTCGGTGCAATGTGCGCAAGACTTAGCGGCGACACGGCAGAAGTGCAGGGTGCTACCGGACTCAGAATAGGCATCATACTGCAAGGAATAAGCTCGGTGCTAGTAGGATTCCTCATGGCGATCTGCTATAACTGGAAACTCACTCTAGTTGGAACCGTTTTCTTACCTATGGTTAGTGTACTTCACTAAGACTTGGAAAATCCTAACTGAATATTAGTATGTTTGGTTAACATTTAGCTTTGCAGTACGCGTGGCTTTTGTTCTGACATGACAGTATTTTTCTAATGCTAGATCAGTAGTAAATATAACTTACTGACTTACTTGTTGTCAATGTACTTATTATGCAAAATACTAATTCATAATGATATTATTTGTATGTCCTGCTAGTGTCTATTATTTTAGCTGTCAAATTTTTATAGTCGTTACAAGTAACTTCTACTTTTCTAGATGGTAGGCAGCATCTGGCTGGAAGGGATGGTCTCGCAGCAGTCCCAGATGGATGAACGTGCGGCCATGGAGCAAGCCACAGCTATCGCCACAGAAGCAGTCGTTAGCATCAAGACAGTTCAGAGCTTGGGTAATGCAATTTGTGCAACAAATGCCATCGATGCTCTTGACACACTATAAAGCCAAAACCATTCGTAAGAATAATGTCTGCCGAGTACTACAACTAGAGTATAGGTACTTACTGTTGGTAGGTGACACCTGAAGCCGTGTCTAAATTAAAGCGCGCTGTTTGAACGCTCGGCTCAGCGGTTTGAAATTTATTTACGTCTTACACATCTAGTGTTAGAGAAAATGGGCATAAGCTCTTCAGCTTAACCATCCTACGAACATAAACCATCATAGCAAACTCCTCCTACTCCGAGTTAACATCTACAAACAACACGCAACTAAGTAGGTAATGCTAACCAATGACAAATTATTAAAGAAAAATGCAGCCGAATTGAGAACCTTCTCTTTTTTTTGAAGTCGGTTAAAAATAGACTCGTCACACGTTTTTTTTTTTTTTTTATTCAAAATGGGCTTACTCTTGACCTCAATCTTGCCCTAAGGGCAGAGATGAGGTCGACGATGGAACGTGGATGGATGGTACGTTCGTATTTGTCATTACTGAACTCAATAATAGCGTGGTTCTTAAATGACGCTATAATTATAGCAGTACATAGAATCATACATTGTGCGTACCGATACGTGTTGTGAGAAAGAGACGAACAAACATATTTAGTTACGTCCGTAACCGCTGCATGTTCATTGGCACGTGCGCGTCAGTTGCAGCAGCTCGCGGAAAACTGGCGGTTCACGTGCACAACAAAAACGTACATTTTGATAAGTGCGGAAACGTTGTTATTGCAGCCAAGGCGCAATTCACGTCTTAGCCGCAGGCGAGGGAGTTTTGGCAGCAACAAATGCCCATATGTAAAAAACTACATTTTTCAATACACTTTCGAAAGTAAGCCCATGACAAATAAAAAAGAATAGAACGAAAAGTATTTTTGTAATGAATTATTAGGAAACTATGATTTCATTCGATGTTTTTCCGCACATTTCTTTCGCCAGGTTGGAGGAAATAAGATATGAAGCTGCTTAACAGCCTCATATGAAAAATTTACAAATATATTTTACTTACCTACCTTTACCTAAAAACATTATCAGCTGCAATGATATTGTTTTCCCACTTGTATCAAAATGTATCATTATAAAACATTTAAAAAAATACAGTAGTAACTTACGCATAAAACGATACGTTTTTCTTTTCTGTCACAGTAGTTTTGTAATTTGTGCATCGTGTATAGATATTAGATACTGAAAGCCAGTAAAATTATAATGATAGTGACGTCACTTGATGGTGAAACGCTATTTTCAAATCGGGCAATTGCCGTGCTTTACTTTGCAGATATTGAATAACTACATCTATAGGTTAAACATCATTATGCTAATAACCATTATGTTTTATGCAGGTGTTGAACCAATATTCCTGAAAAAGTTCGAAGAAGCTCTAAGTCTAGCCTGTGTCGCTGTCACCAAGAAGACCCGCTGGAGGGGTCTGGTTCTCGGCTTGGGGGTCTACGTACCGTTCATGGCGTTTTGCTGTGCCATCGTGTACGGTGCAGTCTTGGTGGCATACGGCGAGATCGAATATAAGATTGTTCTACTGTAAGTATTGTAGAATATCAACATGACGGCTGAATTGAACTTCGATAAAGGCATAATGAATGAATTTTACGAAGATAATTTCTTACCCGTTAAATCATGGGTATACTCGTATAAGCTCTATTTTTGTTGCAGGGTTAACGAAGCCATTATGTATGGTGCCTACATGTTGGGTCAATCCTTGGTATACGTGCCTAGCTTCAACTCGGCCAAGACCTGTGGAGCAAGGATCCTTTCCATCATCCAAAGAACGCCCAGGGTCAGGACAGAAGACGGAATAAGGGACAAAAAGGATTGGGTAAATTAAACATACACTTCAACACGATTTGGCCGCATCGTTGGTCTATAGTCTAGAACCCTACGGAGGACAAATTCTCTTAATACGAGTAGACAGACTGTAGTCTTTTTCCTCTCAATTTTCGTTCAGGATTCTTTGAACAGTACCGAAATGGCCAGGTTTCAGATTGAGATCACCTGACCTTATTTTTATTAGCTGAGTAAAAATTTGGTCATGTGAAGCCGAGCCGGTCACAACCACAGGTTAGAACATATCGGATCTAACTGTGAATGCATTCGCTACACTCCGTGGGATACAATATTATTTTTGACTTTATGTTTAATTTTTAGGCTGCCACCGGTAACTTCAGCGTTCGAGACGTAGAGTTCAGTTACCCCACCCGTCCGCACCAGAGAATTCTGAAAGGTATTGACCTGAAGGTGGACGCTGGCAAGACAGTGGCCTTAGTTGGCCCCTCAGGGTGCGGCAAGTCTACCATCTTGCAACTAATACAGAGGTTTTATGATCCTGATTCCGGTAACATTGTGAGTAATAGTGATTTAGCAATAAGTATTTAAAAAATTGGATATTCTTCGCTAGATTTCATTTATTTTTCTTATTTTTTGCATTTCATTTGTAACGTTATGTACATCCACTCTAGCGTCTATAACCCTCGTTATAAATGCATTGATTGTTTACAGGAGCTAGACAGTCGTGACATCAGATCATCTCTCACCCTGCCACGTCTCCGTCGCCAACTTGGCGTGGTGCAACAAGAGCCCATCCTGTTTGATTGTACGCTGGCTGAGAACATCGCCTACGGAGACAACAACAGGAAGGTCACCATGCACGAGGTGGTTGCTGCTGCTAAGGCGGCCAATATACACAGCTTCATTGTCTCTCTGCCTAAAGTAAGTGTAAAACATGAACTGTTTCAAGGGCTATCTAAGCCAGCCCCTTGAAATGCTCCAAATCATTCGAGAGGATGCCTTATTCCAGTCATTCTTCTCCTTCGTGTTGCTAGCACGAAAATGTTTCAAATTGTGTTGGGTCAAAACCAAACTGTGGAAGTTTTGAACTCTTTGGTGGCAGTACTGGCAGTGCAGAAATAACTTAAACTGCATGTTCGGGGCATAGAGGACAGGATAAGCCAGTATGTGATACAGCTGTTACGGTTCTGCCTAGGAATCCCCACTTTACTAGGTTGGAGTTACATCTTCCATAGTTCGGAGACCGAAAATGGACTTATAAGTGAACCACGGAAGGCTTCTTTAAGAAGGTGCTTGCTTGGCGCTAGATAGTGAGTCGGTCAGGGAAACTACCACTATTATTACCCAACTTAATAGATACGTTGAATATAATCCAACTAAACTATTCCCAGGGTTACGACACAAACCTAGGATCTGGCGGCGCTCAGCTGTCGGGTGGTCAGAAGCAGCGCGTGTGTATCGCGCGCGCGCTCATCAGGTCGCCGCGACTCTTGCTACTGGACGAAGCCACATCGGCGCTGGACGCGAATAGTGAACGGGTAACACCTAACCAAATTTTGAGACAGCCATACCAGAGGCAAATTATAAAGTCAATGTAAAATATGCACGATGAATTAAAAACCAGCAGATGTAAGACTGCCTGACGGGCAAATGCCCGTCGAGAACACTTACATTATTTGTTACACTGCTGCGAATCGCTTGTAAACGTAAATTGGCATAATTATCATAGTGCACGGTTGGTTATACCGTGGACGTGCAATTTATTATTTGAACATCTTTAACTACTTAGAGACTGATAGAACATTCCCAACTCCGGGATCCTAGAGGTATTTCTGTTGTTTGAATAGGAAATTAATTATTTTTAATTTTAATTGAAGCCCACCTACGGGTGTGCTAAGTGGAATACTTTAGGTGTGCTTCGTTAGGGTGTGCTTCGTGGAATTCCTCTTATAGTAGATCCCCAAAGAAACAGCTGTGGCGAAATACATGGAACAGCCTATTTATTATAACTGGGGAAAACTTCAGGGTTAGTGGCTAACTAAAATTTACGCGCCGATGTCCCATCCACCGTATAATGTGATCTGGTATTTGCAGGCCGTATCGGAAGCTCTGGATAAGGCAGCCAAGGGTCGCACGTGTATAACAATCGCTCATCGGCTCTCCACCATCAAAGACGCGGACCTCATCTGTGTCTTACATAAAGGTATGATTAACTTTTTAATAACATGTTGTTGCGTTATTGTGTTGTGTTACTATTAGGGATTTTTTAATAATAGTCTGGTCTGGTCATTATATCTGGTTGATGACAATAGGGTCGCCCATAATAATTATGTAGTACAAGGTGTCTCAAAAGCAAGTTTATATTTATTTAGCTTACTGCGTGAACGCAACGAGTCCAAGGGGCGCAGGGGTTATGTCAATCGGTAGCCTGGCTCTTGGGAATTTAGTTGCCATGGAGCGATTTTCGGGAGCAGACCGTGCGTTGTGCGTGCGAGAGTTTTACAAAAACGTTATTCCGCGACTGTAGCGCGTAGAAGATTCTGCAGTGTTCGAGCTTTTTCCATTTAAATGATGCGCCAAGCATTCCTCTTATTCGAAAATGGGTCGAAAAGTTTGAAGCGACCGGTCTAACGCTGGAAAAATTAAAATCCGGGCGACCAAGGTCATCAAGAACGGTAGAAAACGTGGATAGCGTTAGTCAGTCTTTACTGAATCCACCTGCCGAGCCGTGATAAGTAATTTTACTGTTCAATTAAATGAGTGCCGTGAATGCGAGCACGAGGGTATTTGGAACATATTATTTTTTTGAAATAAATTCCCAAATTGTGTACTTTATTAATTAATAAATATTTTTTCGATACACTGCTTATTTTTTTTTAATCGATCTTCTAAATACAAACTTTCTTTTGATAAGTAATTTTACTGTTCAATTGTTCAATTTGAGACACCTTGTACATGGAGCATGAACTTGAACATTTACCTAAGTAAATTGTAGGTATTCTATAGTGCCTGTGATCCTCGATTACAGTTGTGTTTTTTTGTATATTTATATATTTATGCTATAACTGGCACAATGACACAATGGATTTGTAATTTATTTTTCCAAATGAGAATCTGAACTACAAAATTGTTTCAGGCAAAATTTTGGAACGTGGTTCCCACGCTGAACTCTTCGCTCTTCGGGGCGCCTACTGGAAAATGTGCAAAGGACAAAACATAGCTTAAATTGTTTCAAATCTCGACCGTTGAAAATTGACAAAGATTTAAAGCGCATGGCATTACATTTCGAATTAACGCTTCATGTGAGAAAGCATTCGCTTGTATGATGTAAAACCTAAGTTTCGGCATAGTACAGAAACAAGTGATCGTAACAAATTGTATCGTGCCTCAGATGAACATGAACATCGAGATGGCCCAACAAAAGAGAGGCCTATACCCAGCAGTGGATGAAATATGTGGATGATGTTGAATAAAGATTATTTAATGACAATTCGATTTAAGAACATTTTTTGAACTTTGGGGATGAAAAAAGGGAATTTCAGAAGTGTTCTATTTTTTCAGTATTATGAGTACACCAAGCAAACCGTATTGCATTTTTACTGTCTTAATAATTTTAGTTAAAACCAAATAATATAATAATATACCTATAGGGTCAAACACAATAAGACCATCTAGATAATTATTGTTTGTTTAATTGTTGCTATTTTTAGAACAGTAGGTAAAATTTTTAATTAACTTATTTGTGCTTTTTATTTAATGTATTTAGTAAAAGATTTTTCTATGAATCAGTGTTCATTTCAGGACGTAAAATCACGAAAACGTGCTGCTGACAGGCGGCCTAAGTGGTTAGCAGGTCTTATAAAGGGCAATAATATAATATCAAAGTTTTTGTTACAGTCTTGTTACCAAGTAGGTAGTGTCCAAGTGTGGGAGCAGATTAATATTATGAAAATAATTAAAAATACGGAATGTATCTAATTTTCCATTAGTATATAAGTGACCATTTTACGTTAAGTATTAAAAGTGGTTGAAATTATTTAAGTGCTTGTTTTTTTTTTGTAGATCCCTAAATCTGAAGCCTTCCTGCCTTTCTCTGTTTCATATCCATCTCCTAGCGCTCCCTGCTTCTCAGCGCCAAGGTATCAGGCACAGCTAACCTCCTCTAGATTCCGTATGATAAGCATTTCTTTGTATTCCTGTTCATCAAATTTAACGGTAGGCACGCGGTGCGTGGAGAGTGACAACTGCATTCTGATTGACTCAAGGAACTTAGGATATTATACTAACTGGAATGATGACGTGCACCTCAAAGCGTTCCGAGCAAAATAACTTCAAGAGTGGATGTCATCTCTTTCTAATTGGGACAGTTATTATTGTGTAATAAATAATATCTTAGCACCCTGCCCGATCACCCCGATTTCCATGGGTAGCAGTTTATTCAAAATTACGAGTTGTTAAAAGTAAAATACTTGACGAATTGAACCCTAAAGGTACGAGTACACTGTTCATTAAAGCCATTTTGAATAAAAGTGGAAACTTCTTTATTTTATTACTGAGTTCGGCTATGAAACAGCGGTAACATATCTTCTACTAAACATCAGAGATATCGGTGAACATAAAATATAAAAAAAGATACGAATAGAGAACAATACTGTTTAATAATATGTAGTGTGATTAATAAATATATCAAATACTATTAAGTTTCTTGAATATTCTACATGCTCAAGCTCTATGTAAACCATATGTAAACATACCGCCCACCGAAGAAGGTAACCTAACAGGTAGGGCCCCCTGAAAGTAATCAAGGTCCACATATTCTTTCCGGGGCTGCGGGTTGTTCGCAAGAGATACCGTGGCCCCGGACACGTAGGGCTAAGAATGAAACATGGGTAGTTTTTAGTCAGTAGAAGATTAGTCAGAGGGATTATTTGATGATTTTCCACCCACAAAAAGAAAAAAAAAAGAAAAGGGAAAATGCCGGTCCTGCTCCACAAGGACAAAAACACATAAACTAAAACGCTTAAATTGATAGCAAGCATCAAATAGGAAGCAGAACGAAGAAGAAAATTGTACAACTATCTTTGCAATGTTTAAATTCAATCTCTTTAGTATAAAGGCGCGGCCCCACCGCTGTGCACGGAGAGGCTACGCACGTGTAGTAAGCTTCGCTTTGTAAGAAAATGTATGTGGTTGTGTCCACTGCAACCCACGGAGAGGCTACGCATGAATTGACGTCATTGATACATGCGTGGCTTGCTCGAATAGGCGGTTACATAGCTCAACGCGGTCGACGTGGGTCTACGTTTCCACTGATGTACACGAATATGACCCACGACTATGTACAGTTCGCCTAACGATGTACAATCGCTTATTGTGTTATATCGTAGCCTCTCCGTGCGCTGTGCGACGCTATACATAGTCGTGGGTCATATTCGTGTACTCCAGTGGAAACGTAGACCCACGTGGCCAAACAAATTAATACACGCAGCTAAAATGCGCCGCGTGCCCGTGCACAGCATGCGCCGCGGTGGGACCGCGCCTTAAGTCGCATAGCAATAGCACATATTGTGTGAGTACCTACTATGTACTAGAAAGCTATCATTCTCTGGTAACCAACATAATTTATTTTGTATTTTTTATTATATATTTGACTTGGATATGCCATGGCGATTTAGGCTTAGAGTGTGTCATGCTCACATAAATGTCTCGCTGATGGTGGCGGGTGTGTCGGATCATTTCGTTCCCTTCAAAATGTTTGAGTGGAATGGTGCTGATCCATGCGTCATGCTCGTGAACGGGTGCTGTCAGTTGTGACTGGTCACCTCTTAGCTGCCACGGCTTGTTTGAATTATTAATTAATTTTTGAATCGTCGTTTTTTACTTTACTGTGGATGTGGACACTTATCGTATACATCTTGCTACATCGTTCTCACATAATATACCATCACAACATGAATGATGTAACCAAAGTTTTGTAACAATATGATTTAAAAGAGTGTCCATGGAGTTTCTTGCCATTCTTCTCATGAGACCAACGCTTTGGAATGGGCAACTACAGTACACTCACGAGTTATTATGGTTGCACAAGCCAGTCATTCTTCCATACAAACGTAGTATGGTGATTACTCCTCTGGTTGACGGTGTAGGTTCAAAATTAAAAATTGTATCAACTGGTCTTGTCATTATCTAGGCCTCTATGGAAGCAGAATTAGAAAAAAAATATTAGTTTGGAAGTTATGAGCGTCGAAACTTTCATATTTTAGCACTAATTTTAACCATCTTATTGGGCGTAAATAAGTTACGTTTATAATACGAAAATGAAAAAAGTGAAACCATACAGGCATATAATAGTTATTAAAGAATTCAAATAATTTTATTTTGAACAGATAGGTACATTCAATGGATTTTTCATGGTATCCATACTACCGAAGGTCTGCATAGAAACAATCGCACGCCCGTTTTAGTTGTGTCTCTTTCGCTCTATGCATTTCGCTCGTGATGTCGGATGAAATAGCATGCATTTTTGCCCCGCCCACCAACTAGTTCGTGCCGTTTTGGCTTGTTTACCCTTAAGCCTTGTGACTGGGACTGTAGCTTAGTTTAGTAGTTTACTTGCCGCATTTCAAGATTCAAGATTCTTTATTTGCATGAATTATGGTACAATAATAAATGGTCTTAAATATAAAAGGTTTCACATAATTCGCTTACTACATTCAGCATGCAAACTTAAAATTAAATTAAAACACCTAGTCCTCGTAATTTAGGTATTACCTTGTTACATAAAACATTCAAGAATATTAAAATATCATTATTTTTTGATTTTGATTACCAAATTTCGCTTATAAAAGAATGAGAATAAATCTTAAAATGATTGTTCAAAATATTTTTAATAAGGTATACTCCCGCTTTTAATCGGTATTTCATAGACGGTATCAATTTTACCAAGAAACCTTGTGTTGTGGTATAGCGTTCCACTTCTCTTAAATGGCAAGTTAAAGCTCTTGGAGGCGCGTAGGAGCAGGGTTTCTTGCTCAAACGCTCTTCTTTGAAGCTCATCTTTGACATGCTCAATCGAATTTAGATCAGGGCCCCGAGACTGCTATTCAATAGTGTCAGAATGGTCGATCATTGATCTCATATTGTTTGATTTACGACAAGCCAAAAAGTACCTTAAGTCGACAGGCATAAGGTACTTTTTGGCTTGTCATCAATCAACCATTATGAGATCAATGATCGACCATTCTGACACTATTGAATAGCAGACTCGGGGCCCTGGGCTACGAGCTGACCACTCCATCGCAGTTATTTCAACGTCCTCCATGGAGTCGCAAACTGTTTTAGCTACGAGTACATGCGTATACTGGTGTTGTCGTGCATAAGGAGAAAATCTTCTCCCCTAAGGCACGCAAACGACATTATCTTCTCTGTTTCAAGCAACGCAACAACTTGAGCGACTTCTGTGGGTATGGTTTCCATATTTTTAGAGGAAATCCTTATGCTTCCAGTAGAGATTTAGAGCACCCGATTGAAAATTCAATAAAATTAACATTGTTTTACCTGCTGGTAATAAGGATGCAAGTAGGCCTTGTATTATGTGAAGGTCAATGATTTTAATTGTGTGTCTCTGTAAAGCTAAGCTCTATACTCAATATCTTTACATTTCAGAAAAAAATCAGTACTTAACAAAAAAAAAAGTAGTGTGCGTTTTTGTTGCTCTCAAATACTTAGAATTTTTCAGTTTTAATGACAAATAAAATTAAAGAGTCATAATAATTAGGTCCCAAGTATTGTTGTAAGTGCGTAGTGTGGTTTCTTTGTTAAAGTATTAAAATATATTAATTTTCCTTCCGTAAATACCGATGAAATCATAAAATATTATACATTAGTAAATACGTACTACGGGTACTACCAGGCCCGAAAGTACCTAAGAATACGATTCCCATTCATTTTCCGATTCGATTAGAGTATATTCTAGTCAAATACTATATCTATATTTTAGACTAGCTGGGATCAAGTACTACAATTTAGAGTATTGCTGTAATTGAAGTTTTTTTTACAAACTACCTACCTATTAGTATTTACCTACTCGTTTAAATAGGTATACATTTCTTAATAACAACTAATTCTTATAGACATCGAAGTCTACTGCTGACGACAACCAGTAGAGCCGCTGTACGTTCTTCCTATCTGCTGACCTCCAAATATCTTTGAAATATTTACTAATATGGTGGTTCTAGGATGCACTGATATCGTAGTAATAATTTGCGGGTGAATATCCTTTACACCTTTTTTTTTGGAATGTGGGAAATCATCAAATGACTCCTCCCGCTCTGTGGGCAGAGCGGTAGGGAGTGTCAGACTTCTACTGACTAAAAACCATCCATGTTCCTTCTTAGCCCTTTATGTCGAGGCCGCAGTATCTCTTTCGAACAACCCGCAGCTGGGGCCCCCTTCAATGTTGCTGACATCTATTTGAGGCGCGTGTGGAACACGAACGCGCCGCGCGCGCCGTCGTCGACTCGGCCTGTTGTCGTCTTAAGACGGACGGACAGCGTAGCTCGCTGTCCGCCCATTACTCAACGTCAACTGGCCCGGAGCGTCTCCCGCGGCGGCTGGGACGAGAGGTTCTCTGACTCTCACGTTCCACCACCTTCTTTGCTAGCATAACTACTTCGCAGAAGGAGGAGACGGCATCCCATTCCCTCTCTCCCCGGACCATGGCTTGCACCAGGGCCGGATGCGAGAGGTCGCCGCCACCGATCGCCTCTACGAGAACACGGCGGGGCTCCGCTCAAGCGGGGCAGACCTCCATGGTGTGCTCCACCGTGTCCTCCAGCTGATCCTCGCGATGGTGACATCCGGGCGTTGCCTCCCGCCTGATTCGGTGCAGGTACCTCCCGAAACAACCGTATCCGGAGAGGACCTGCGTCAGACGGAAGGTGAGGCCGCCGTGTTGCCTCTCTAGCCACTCCTAGTAAAATGATCAGCTAGCCGGAAAACATGAAATCTTTCGATTACAAAATTTACTTACTTACAAAATTGAATTGTATGTATTAAACTTATTCATAGTTCATGCCAAGTTATGATTTATTCAGAAGTTTTAAACCATGCCTAAATATCAGTTTTGTCGACGAATCCTTATGTGGTGAAAGATCCTGTCGTCGATTCACTCATGAATAAATCGTTCTGTCGGCGAAACGTTCTTAGTGGAAAGGTTGCTGTTGTTGAAAAACTTAAAACGAAACATTCTGTCGGCGGCTTATCCCGCGGAGAAACGTTTGTCGGAGTTAAGTTTCAGAATCTTAGTATGTTGGTTAACCAAACACATAACGTAGTTAAACCATAGCACTTTTAACCAAACCACTGGCAACGTAACATCACATACACCTGTAAGCCCCAAAGAGGGTACCTAATAGTACCTTCACCAATCTTTCGCCAGTCTCATGTCATAGGAGGCTAACTTATTGCCATCTAATGGGCACAAATCCAGACTTCTTGGGTGCTACTGTGAAATTTTCGATGGAAGGTACAGCCGCAGCTAATAAGTATACAGGTAGAGTTTTTATAATTCTATTACACTGAAAATATTTATTGTAATTTTGTTTTGTAAAGTGTTTCGCATTAAGCGTACTGCCGTACTCAGAGAGTTTTAATGATTACTTAGTAAAGGCTTAGACAGTTTTTGTATGACAAAACTGTCAAAACCTTTACTTAGTGATGGCCTAAGTAATCATAAAAGCTCTCTGAGTGCGGCAGTAAATGTATCTGTGTAATCATAAAAGAAAATGCAAGTTAGCTGGCTGGTATAGTCGAACAAGCAAAATCAGACTGTAATACCGAAAATTTTACTCAGATGTTAAACTCGTCACTATAATGAATCAGTCTCCCAAAATAAATCTAAATCAAGTCAAATACATACCCTGCAAGAGTCAAACCCTGACTGCAATTTCCCTATGGCCACAAAGCTACAATAAAGAACATTATGTATGTTCTCGGGTGCACATCCCTAATTAACAGTATTTGGCAAATCACTACCGTACGCGTCGCGTCTCCTAACGGCCTGGCCACGGGGATCGGCGCCCGCTACAACTCGAAAATTATCCAAACACATAACTGGGAAGATAAAATCGGGATATAAACTATCCTATGTGTCAATCGAGGTTATAAACTATCTGTGTACCAAATTTTGTCCGGATCCGTTAAGTCGTTTTAGCGTGAAAGAGTAACAAACATTCATCCATACTTACAAACTTTCGCGTTCATAATAGGATAATATGTAAAAAGTCCTCATCGATCCGACAATCCTGGAAAAACGATTTTCAGCAAAACGGTAAGTTTCATCATAAAACTAGCCGAGATAATATTGTAGATCAGATAGTTGAAAGAGTTGTAATCTAAGCACGTAGTTTACATTTAGTGGTGTACACACGGCTACACATCAAGCTATACAAAACCAGTATAATCTGATCGTTCATTGTGCGAAAAGATCTAGTAAAGTGAGGCCAAGATTAACTGGTTTTGTATAGCTTGATGTGTAGCCGTGTGTACTTATAAAAAAAAAAACAACCGACTTCAAAAACACCAAAAAGTGAAAAATAAACTTCAGAAGAAAAATCAGCTTTTGAAGTCGGTGACATTTGTTTGTTTGATTTGGCTTTTTTTGCCACCGACTTCAGAAGCTGATTTTTCTTCTGAAGTTTATTTTTCACTTTTCGGTGTTTTTGAAGTCGGTTGTTTTTTTTTTGCAAAAAAGTTATTTAATTTTTTAATTTTTAGTTGTGTATCAAGAAATATTTACTATGAAACCTATACTTGTATAGCGTCAGAAAAAGCACGAAACACGTAATAAGTGCCTATGTTTGGGGGTTGCCCTCGATTTCTCTGGGATTCCATCACCAGGATCTGGTTTCCATATCATGGTACCACCCTTGAAATATCTCCGTTCCAATAAAAAAAGAATCATCTAAATTGGTTCATAAACGACGAAGTTATTCGCGAACACACATAAAAAAACGAACGAAATATGTTCATAAATTATAAAAAAATATCATAAAATGGAAAGTACTGGGCCAAACCATGCTAAATTTTTATGGGACCAAATGGCAACTATTTCGCATCAAACAAAAAAAGAATCACTTAAATCGGATCACTAATCTCGGCGTAATCGGTGTAAAAAAAAAAAAAAAAACATACCAATCGAATTGAGAACCTCCTCCTTTTGGGAACTCTGTTAAAAATTATGACGATTACAACTCTTTCATCTTTTTTGAATTGATAATCTCAAAAACGGCGGCTCTTAGATATAAAAGTGTTCAGTCATTTTTATAACTTCCTATCTGCAAATGCCACCAAAAAGCCGGAACAACACTCAAAAATGAAATTGGGAAAATTTCAGAGCTTACTATAAAATACAAAAAGAAAAAGAAAAGTTGGAAACAATTGAGGAAGAAGTGATCGAAGATTATAGATGTGCTTGATAACAATATAACATGAAAAAATGAATGATGAAATGTAGTCATCTCAATGATTTATCATACTCTCTGCGCCCAAAAAAATAACGCTAAAAGACTATCTTTACAAAATTATAGCAATGGTACAGTGTCTTTTTACTGGTTATGAGGGACATCGTTAATTCTATTGATTTAATTATAATTAAATGTGTTCAAATTATTAATGTGTGATAATATTATTTAATTATATCATATTTTACATAAACTTGATATTATTTTCTAATTATAGTTACATTAAATTTTAGTTTTTTTTAAATTACCATACGCATAAAATTTTTGAGTCTCTGTATCTAGAAGACCACCATTAGTTCTGGATCATTCCCACTAGTTCTACTGCACAGTTCTACGATAGAACTAGTGGGAACTTTTTTTTTTTTTTTTTCCCACTAGTTCTACGATTCACGGTGGTACGAAATCTTAGAACTAATGGGAACGAAAAGTCAATGGATTTTTTCGTTCCCACTAGTTCTACGATAAAGGATGTTACAAAATTACAAGCCAAATTAATTATTGAATTCGTATCTTCGAGTTCTTTCATATTTTAATGTGTTTACGTCAAATTAGTGAAAAATAAAAAAGGTTACGGTAATTAGGCAAATAACGCTAAATTGGAGAATGACCGTCTTAACTGGCACCAATAAGCGTGGTCAGTGCAACCTCTTGATTGAGCAAAGTGGAGATGAACGTCACAGGCCGTGTGTCGTGTCGTGTGTATTTAAACATGATTGGAACAGTCGGCTAATAAATACATATTACGTGTAATGTGTATGTACGCAGTAATACTGCGGTTGAAGTGCGATTGTTTGGACTTTGTAGCATGCATCACGACCGATGGGCTAGACACGTCACGCAGTGGGTGCCAAGACGGGCACCGTCTGGAAGCCTAGAAAACCCCAGTATATTGAAGAAATTGATCGGAGAAATCCGTACAGAGAAAAGAGTGGAAACTTGTTACACACGCAGACATGACAGGTTAAGAAAAAATATGTTGTAACATAAACTATACGGCGTGTAACAAAAAGGCGATAGTCACACTTATGGGTGTGTTACAGACCAATAAACTGAAAGTCTCTCTCCATGAGACCCATATCGGACAGTGATATATTTATATATACATTTATATTTATATATATATACATTTATGTATATATGTATATATAAATATATATTTTTTTTAGATAATTTGGTTGTGATTTCGTGAAGATCCAATAGGCTCGGTGATCGGGATATTGCCATGCTATATTGGGCAGGCGCTCCAAAATGCATCCGAGCGTTGAAAGCAACGTTTTCAACAAAATTCTGAAGACACAGGCAATGGACAGATCCTGTTGAATGCCCACCGAATGAGTCCAGTGGAGGTCTGTATGTCAGCCACACGAGCGATGCCATGCGATCTCAGGTAAACAGCCACAATAAATTTAAGTCTAAACTTTTTGGGAACTTTAAAGCGTCTGTTAAGCGAAACGACCGCTAGGAAGTGTCTGGGAGTATTGGCAACTTATTTTAAGGATATTGCCTAAAATATACGTAAAAATCAGCTTGGAGAAAATACGTGAAGTAAGTAATTTTTTTGTGTACCCTGATGACCTGATACCTGAAAATTGGCCGTCCAAGCAAGCTAGCTGGTAGTAGTGTGTTCTTAGTTCATACTAACACTACTCAATCGTCCACATTTCTTTCGTCAGAAAATACGTGCCGTCTGGCGGCCCTGGGATCTTGGACTATCATATCAACGGACTACCTATTTGTTTAACGATGTGTACGGGTGGCCATTGTGAGATTTGTTACTTTGAGCTGTAAATTATATGGGAGCATTTTTATATTAGAGATTTTGTTTTCGAGCTTCCAAATATTCCATTGGCAGCAAGAATAGCATTGAAACGCCATTGCCATTGTTGTATAGCATTGAGAAGTAGAATGAAATGTAAATGTTTTCAAGACCTTCTGCCTACTTCTATTCTCCTGGTAGTTTGTGCCGTAGTTGTACCATAAACTGTGTCATAGAACGAATAAGAAACTTGAGTCCCGCTGGTTTTACGATTTTGTAACATCCTATATCGTAGAACTAGTGGGAACGAAAACATTCATTGACTTTTCATTCCCATTAGTTCTACGATTTCGGACCTCCTTGAATCGTAGAAATAGTGTGAAAAATAAATAAAAAAGTTCCCACTAGTTCTATCGTAGGAGTTAGGACTGTGCAGTAGATCTAGTGGGAATGATCCAAATCAACTGCTGCTAAATTGGTTACTTATCCAAATTATATTACTAAAGCAGTTGATGCGCGTATTCAGGTCGATGCAGTCTACACCGACTTCAGCAAGGCATTCGACACAGTAGATCATCATAATTTGCTTGTTGAAAAGCTGAAAATGTATGGTGAGTCGGATCCCTTGCTGAGTTGGTTCAAGTCATATCTGTCAGAGCGGACGCTTAGTGCATGTTTACGTACGCGCGGCGCGGCGTGCGGCGCGGCCGGCGACGCGTCGAGCGACGCGTCGAGCGAATTTTGTGTTCACGGACAGGCGATGCGTGCAGCGGCAGATATCATCGTTCGCGCAAACACAAACGTATGGCAATGTACGACGGTGTTCATAGAGACGCGGCGCGGCGGCCGCGGCGGCGGCCGCCGCGAATTTTCAAGGCCAAGTTCCGTCGCGGGCATCGCTTCATCCTAACTAATATTATAAATGCGAAAGTAACTCTGTCTGTCTGTCTGTCTTTCTGTCTGTCTGTCTGTCTGTCTTTGCTTCACGCCTAAACTACTGAACCGATTTGTGTGAAATTTGGTACAGACATAGATTGGAACTTGAGAAAGGACATAGGGTAGTTTTTTTTTTTTTTCGCGAGATAAACCAAAAATCTGCCGGAAGTCACTATTCCACGCGAACGAAGTCGCGGGCAAAAGCTAGTCGAGAATAAACCGCCGCGTGCATCGCCGCGTCCGTCGCCGCGGCCGCCGCCGCGTTCGCCGCCGCGGCCGCCGCCTCAAATTCAAGCAATCGCGTATAAATTCGCTTCTCCGTGAACGCACTCATACACCGCCATACGTTTGAATTTAGTGCGGATCGCGTCGCCGGCCGCGCCGCGCGCCGCGTCGCGCGTACGTAAACATGCACTTAGGGTTGTGGTAAATGGTTGCAATTCAGACCCATACATAGCCACTTCAGGTATTCCCCAGGGATCTCATGTAGGACCACCATTATTAATCATTTTTATCAATGACATATACAAGTGTGTTCACAATTCGCACTGTATTTATCTATTCGCTGATGACCTCATAGCCATAAAAGAAATTAGAAAGCCTGCATGAAGTGGAATCCATACGAGACCTGGGAGTCCATTTTGATAAAAAATTAAGCTTTGTTGAGCATATCGACCAAGTTACACTAAAGGCAACAAATATACTTGGTTTCGTTATGAGAGAGTCATCATCATCATCATCATCAGCCTATAATTGTTCCCACTGCAGGGACTCAGGCCTCCTCTCTAGGAGAGGGATGGGCTATAATCCACCACGCGGGCCCAGTGCGGAGTGTGAGAGAGTGCAAAAGCTTTAAAATATTAAAACCAAAAAATTATGTACAACTCGCTAGTCAGAAGTCACCTAGAGAATTGTAGTGTTGTCTGGTCCCTTAAGTATGTACTTGATTTATATCGTAGGTCGTAATCGCGGTAAATCATCATAATGACGTTTTCGGAATTTAAATCTGCACCAAGCACAGTAAACGCAACGTATTCTAATCTAAACCGCGAAACATACATCTGTGTGTATTTTTATATCAAGGTCGGCTCAGTTTACGATACAGACATAGTCTGTCGTCTCAGTTGCAAGTCACGCCGACTTTACACAACCTTCCTCCTGAAGTTCTCTTATCACTTCTGGGCAGATGTATTATAAAATGTATGAACATACATAAATAAAACATAATCTGCGGTATAACCGTTTTGTGATAGTAAAATGCATGTACAGTACATACATTTAATAATAAGTGATGTAGGGCTTAGAATAGTACTGTAGAGTTGCAGTGTCTAGTGTGTCTACGTATATGAGTTGACGAAAACCACGGATTTCGAAGTTACTCGCTAACTTAATAATAGGTCAACTAACGTTTAGTATATAAGAAATAAATAAATAAATTATAACATTAATAAAAATGAGAAAGTAGGTCACACCGTTGGCAAGTTATTTTCCTGTATGTGAACCGTACAAGTTGTTGGTGTTGATGACCACTGAGCAACCACTGGAGAGCAACACAGTGTTTCTTATACATATACACCGTTTCTGTAAATGAATATACACACATCAACACGGTCTAGGGATATTTCATACTCAATTAAATAACTCGAAAAGTACTGGCCGAATTGGAATCTTTAATACACCGATTTGTTTGTAATTTATCTCAGACTAATTCCAAATTCAAATTTTTGAAAATCCTTTTGTTTCGGTGGCATAAAAATGTCTTGATGTCTTGATGTTTAAGAGAGGGAATTTTCATTTGTACGAAATTTAAAAAACAATACGAATTACGTTTAGTTACAGTTTTTTTTTTTTTTAAACGAAAGATAAAGTTAAAATTGAGGTATTGTAGCCTTGCAACGCCGACATGTGACGAGGGCGGAGATGTTACGAGCTGTAGGAATGCTGGAAGCTGGATCTGTTCAGCGTAATGTTGCTGAGGCCATAGGGACCCATCAAAATGTAATTTCAAGATTGTGGACACGCTATCGTGCCACAGGTGAATTAGCGGAGAGGCACCGGGGGCCAAGTCGCATCACTACCCCCAGACAAGACCGATTTTTGCAAATTACTGCGCGAGCTCAACCAAATGCAACGGCGATCGACTCAATTGGTCCAAAGGCTGCGAGTGGAACACCAAGTGCTTGTGAGTGACCAAACTGTAAGAAGGCGACTGCATGAAAGCAATCTACGCTCTCGTAGACCACTCCGGGTCCCACCTTTACGGAGAGGCAATCGTGGACGACGATTAGAATGGGTTCGGAACCACGTGGACTGGGGCCGTGAGCAATGGTCCAATGTGCTGTTCACGGATGAATCCAGGTTCGGCTTCCATCCAGATTCGCGAAGGATGCGTGTTTGGCGAGTTCCTGGACGATAGAGCCGTCTCCAGAACCCTCAGGAAGTTCACCCATACCAAGGAGGAACAATTATGGTTTGGGCAGGAATTCGTCTTGGAGGACGGACGGATCTCGTTTGGGTGCGGGGCAATATGACGGCAGAACTATACGTCCAACAGGTGCTGGGGCCCGTAATCTTGCCCCACAGAACACAAATGGGGCAAGATTTCCTGCTCATGCACGACAATGCCCGGGCACACACGGCGAGAACGGTAGCAGCTTGGTTACATACACATAATGTTAGGGCCTTAGACTGGCCTGCTCAATCGCCAGATCTAAATTCCATTGAGCATGCGTGGGATATGCTGCAAAGAAGAGCTCTGAAGGAAGTTCCTGAAAATTTGGCTACAGAAGATCAACTTTTTGCGCACCTCAGAAGGACATGGGACTATATTCCGCAGCAAGACATTGACAACCTTGTTCTGAGCATGCGAATCGTTGCCGAAGTGGTATGAACATCATGGGCGCTTTCTCAGACTACTAACTTCAAGTTTATAAACACAAATTAAATGATTTTTCTATTTTTTTCCGTTTTTACTCACAAATTAAAAGTTAATTCATAAACGGTTTCCGTCTATGCTTCATTTTTTTTTCATAAAATCCTGAAATTTTAATCAGTACCTTAACCATTATTAAAAAATGGTAGAATATTAAATAACGTATATTTTTAATGTAATACATGTCATATAAATAATTAACACATTGATAGTAATTCGCTTTTTTAAAAAATATCTCTAGACATGTTGATGTGTGTATCATAGAGGATTTGAAAAAGGAATTCAAGAGTGTCCATTTGACTGCGTCGTTGGTCCGGTGGCTGCAACCGAGACTGCTGCGGAGCGTGAGCTAAATACTTGTCTGGGCTCATCGTGGGTTCGAATCTCAGGTGAGGAAATTATTTTCGAGTTTATCCACCAAGAACTTTTCAGTAGCAGCCACGGAGTTTGGATTTGTGCCCGGTGTATGACAATAGGCTTACTCCCTATTACCGTGTAATGAATTAAATATGTAATAGGGAGTATGCCAGTGACTGGCGAAACGTGGATTTACACTTCTATCTAACCTTTTGGGGATTATAGGCGTGATTTTATACAATGTAAAAGTTTATAGTAAGGAAGTTCGTTACTTTAGTCAACAGAAAATCCCAAGTGCATCACAGCTTGGTGAAAGAAAAAACCACTGTTGTCGTACCTACTGGTGTAGCATACTGATACCGTGTATGTTTGATATCAGTAGAAGTATATAATATAACTGTTCATATAATAATATGCCCGATAAGAAAATCTGAACTTAGACAAAGGAATGCACCACATTAATTCGTTACAAAATAGACGAATTCATTTGTCAGGAGGTGCCTGAAGTGCTAACGAGTAATAGAGAAGTCTGGAAGGAGAAGACATTCTGCATCGAATCCCAAATGAATTGGGATAAATTATATATAATAAGCCATACGTAAATTATAATGGGTGAGACAGTTTTGTTTGTTCATTTAACACACATGTCTGACAGACACAGCACAGTCTTATTAACCTCTAGGTCTGGAACCGCAAGAGATGCAAATAATATAAAGATGGTGAGCAAGAAAAGTTCTTTCCTGGATAAGTAGCGTCAAAGTTTGTGATTTTTTTTTGTCAAACCTCGTAATTTTTGCGGAACACTACCTGTAATACCGCCAGCTAAAACTTTGCTAAAACTTTCGTCATCTCAAGGTTAGTTTCACTATTTACCCGCCCACGCAACAGCGCCAACTATTTCAGTCCTCTTATGCAACAGACATAAAACCATATATCACAGTATAGTTATTTATGATACTAGTGCGGTAAGTTGGTTTTTACAAACGAGTAGACGAATGTAAGCCCGAGACGAAGTCGAGGGGTTACCATAGTCACGAGTTTGTAAAAACCAATTTCTGCACGTGTATCATACAACGTTTTTCAACACATTTGCGAGAAAACAGTACAATTATGTAATGTAACAAACTTTTTCAAACTATTTTTAATGGCAAATAAAAAATAAATAAAAACGTACCTTAGTTCCTAAATATTTTTCATCTGGCGCGTCATTAAGAAATTTTTCTACGGTAACTGCAGTGAATACTTTTGATTTCTTGCTTGTATTGTATAGCCATCTGACTGTCGTTTCAAAAATACATGTAGTTGTATGTATTTTGTTAAATCTGTGTTATTATTGGTTTTTAGAGTGGTTTTTAACATTGAATATATTGACCACATTGAGGACGGTTTATACTTCACACGTAATTCATTGAAGTAAGCCATCAAAGCCATCAAGAGACCGTTTTCTGCAATTTGCGCCTCATTTAAAATATCAGGTGGAGTAGATTCCATATTAATATCGGATTCGCTTGAACTCGTATTATTTTGTTTTTAAATATCAGTCGGAAAGTCGCAACAATCTTTGACGTTTTAATATTATATTGCCGCGCATTTGCAAATGGCGCCACATGCACGTGGTGAAAATTAGAACTACAACTTTCATCTCATTTACTCTTTAGTATTAAAGTGAGACAAACGTATTGAACAAAAGCGCTTCCAAGGAGGTTCGTTCAGTCAGCTTATTTATTCTAGTAATGTGAAACTCCTTGGTGGAATTCTTGTATTACTTTTTATGGAAATTAAAAAAAAAACCGTAAAGAATACGAACGGTGGTATACAACGGGGTATGGACCCGTGCGGTAAAATAGGTACTTAGGTGAGAGTACCTATTTTACCGCACGGTACTTAGGTGAGAGTACATATTTTTCAATACACTTCCTCGAAAACTAGCTCTTATTGCACTACGATTAGGTTCGACATGCATCATATTTCGCACGCGTGCGGTAATAAGAATACAGCGTGCTGTAATATTATTACCGCACGCTGTAATCATAGAGCAGCGGTAATTCGATTATAACATATGAAATTTAAAAAAAAAACACCACTGACTATTATAGAGCAGGCGTATGTTTTTTTTTAATCTCGTCATTTTGATCTGCGTCTTTACAGCGTAAATATTTTTGGAATATTTAAATTGTGTTTGTAAAAAGAATACTACTAATAAACGTAAATATTTTAAACAATTATTTACTTTTATGAACAAGTAAACATTTTTTTGTGTTCTTAATTAAAAAATATTTGAATTTTATATTTTTCGTGTGAGGCTGTTTGGCGGCTTTATACCTTTGCTTGTTTTTCAACCTGGCGAAATCAAACCGCGGAAAAAAAGTAAATTAAATAATAGTCTCATCATTTAAATTTGTTGACAAAAACACATAACGTTTTAAGTTAATTTCTTTGAAAGTGTATTGAAAAACGTCGTTTGATACACGTGGGAATTTGTTATTGCATTTCTCGACCCCATGAACACCCTCGCCATACGGCTCGGGTGTTCAATCTGCCTCGAATGCAATAACAAACTTTCCGCACTTGTATCAAAATGTACTATTACCGCACGTTCTGTGTATAGTGCGTAATTTTTAACTTTCGAAGAATGTATACAGGCTCCGTAAATGCATTTTTCGAGCAAATGTGTTGAAAAATCTTTATCCTAACTCAAATACTAATAAATGAGTCAGCTGAGAACTCCGCCGGGGTATACCGCAGTGACGTAGTGGCTTCGAATTTTTATAATTTACTGTCATAAAATGACATCGACAACAAAACCTACAACGCTGTTCCTACAACAATCATTTTTTTGAATTATTTTAGGCCACAGGAAATTACGAAAAGGAAGACAAACCATCAAATTTTGTTTTTGTAAATCAAAATCATCATCCACTTGCCCTTGTCGATTTTTCTTGTGATCGGCGCAACATGTTTTTTTTTCTTCCATACTCGTCTATCAACCGACATATTTCCGAATTTATTTACAAACAGTGGATTGTTCCAAAGATTGCCTCAAATGATGCTGATTCTGGAACTTGGGCGTTGAGAATTTCTCTAAGTCTGGAATTTGAATGTATGCCTCGTAAGTGATTAGATTATTACCTCTTCGAGTGAGGCAAGATCACACTCGGTGCTCGTATACCTAAGTGGAGTGAATTTCACCAATGAAACTGATATATCAGTTTCGCTAAACCACGTTCAAGAGCTGCCATTGTGAATATTTTAACTTTGCCCAGACTTTCTTGATGTCCTGATTTTTAGACATTTTTAACCGACTTCCCAAAAAGTAGGAGGTTCTCAATTCGATCGGTATGTTTTTATTTTATGTAGTACACCGATTACGCCAAAATTTATGATCCGATTTACGTGATTCTTTTTTAGTTTGATGCGGAATAGTTGCCATTTGGTCCCATAAAAAATTGACATAGTTTGGCCCAGTACTTTTCATTTACTTAATGAACATTTTATTTATTTTAGGAACATTCTTCGCTTGTGTGTTCGCGCGAATAACTTCGTCGTTTATGAACCAATTGATTAATTGATGATTTTTTTTATTGGAAAGGAGATAATTATTTCAAGGGTAATATGAGATGGAAATCAGGACCTGGTGATGGGATCCCAGAGAAATCGAGGGCAACCCTCAAATTTCACAGGCACGTTTTACATGTTTCAAGAATTCCTATCTAGCAGTCATCACTTCATGTTGATGAGCTGATGATGGAAGGTACTACTCCTCAACGGTTAGGAGTTGAAAGCAATAATAAGGGAATCTTGAAGGTCGAATTGAATTCTTGGTTGAATGTTAAATGCATAGTAAATATTTGTAAAGGATATTACAACTAAAAATTAAAAAATAAAATTTATTTTATTAGATATATTTATATATAATTATATTTATTCCTGCTGACAGCGTTGAGGAGGAGTTTTTCGATGCCGTTTTATAGTTAGTTTGTTTTTAGGTTAGTTTATATATTTAGTATAGTCTTATATTTATAAAAAAATAAAGTTTGACCATTATAATTTATTATTTATCACTTTTTGGTGTTTTTGAAGTCGGTTGTTTTTTTTGCGAAAAAGTTTTTTAGTCGATAAACTCGCATAGCGCAGATCGTATGTAGAATTAAGAATATTCCGAATGGGAACATGTGTGTGGTTTTGTCACATTGTCAACCTTACGGCCATAAACAACCTTTTCTTATCCAGTTGTCTCGAATGTTTCTCCACCAATCACGCGACATGAAACTCATCTAATAATACGTACACTGTAGCCAATCACAGATTGCCACTGCACAGACAACTCATTACTGCCACGTTCTGCTTACAAACAGTCTTATTTTATTGAAAGGAGATTGGGTGAAAATGGTCTAACTAACAATGATAATTTGTCCCAAATAATATCAATTTTTAAACATAATTATACCAAAAACAGTTACCATGTATTATAGTCAACTATTTCAGAAATAATCTGAACAAATGGTTTACATACGTATGTCCCAAGTCATTCCAAAGTCAGTGCCAAAGTCGTGCCCCTTCATAGGATATACTTTACGTCTTTTCCTGCCCATCCTGCACCCCTACCTGCTCCTTCGAAAATTTAAACGATACCAATGATAGAAATGTACAGTGTACAGGGCCCCGAGTCTGCTATTCAATAGTGTCAGAATGGTCGATCATTGATCTCATAATGCTTGATTTACGACAAGCCAAAAAGTACCATGGCACATGTGTGAGTACTATAAAGCCCCTTTTTACATTTTACATTTAGTTATATTTTAGTGACGTTGCCCTGGTGGCTGAGAGAATGTCATGCTCACTCAAATGTCTCGCTGATGGTGGCGGGTGTGTCGGATCATTTAGTTCCCTTCAAAATGGTTGAGTTAGATGGTGCTGATCCATGCGTCATGTTCGTGAACGGGCGCTGTCAGTGGAGACTGGTCATTCCTTAGTTGCCATGGTGTAAATATATTTTTCTTTTTGATTTGTTTATTATATCTTTTTACTCTGGACGCTCTTATTTTGCACGTCTTGCTACATAGTTCTCACATAATATACCATCTCAACATGAATGATATAATGTACCAAGATTTTGTAACAAATTCTAATTTAAAAGAGTGTCCATGGAGTTTCTTGCCCGTTCTTCTTCATGAGATCTACGTTAGGGAACTGGCAACTACAGTACTTTCACAAGTTATTATGCCTTGTGATTGTGACTGTAGCGTAGGAGTGCAATGCGTCGTTTCGGGAGTTGCTGCGTCGGGCTGCGCGGCGCCGGATGTTACCGGCGGCGGCGAGTGGTGTGGGAGCGGGGGCGCGCGGTGGCGTGGGCCGTGGCGACGGGTGTGCGGGGCTCCGGGTCGCGGGGCGGCGGCGGTTGCACGTTGCGGCGTGCATTCGTTGTTCCGTGATTCGGGGTCTCGAGCATTCGTTGTTGCGGTTTGCGTCGCTGCGTGCTTTCGTGCTCGCAGTGTTCGTTGTTGCGGGCATTCGGTGGCGTGTGGTTCGGCGTGGTGGCTTTCGGGATGACGCATTGCACTCGTAGTTTCGTTCTTCTTCCGTCCTTCTGACATTCAAAAGTGCCTGTAATGGCTTAATTGAAATAAACTATTTGAGTTTGAGTTTACCTTAAGTCGACAGACATAAGGTACTTTTTGGCTTGTCATCAATCAACCATTATGAGATCAATGATCGACCATTCTGACACTATTGAATAGCAGACTCGGGGCCCAGGTGGCCACATAGTCGTCATACACGAAAACGCATCTAGTTGGTTCCTCATCCCTTTGAGCCAGGATAAGGACGGTCCATTCACCGATTGTGATGTACGCCTCTTGGTTTTTCAGTTTCGTTCCTTCTTTCTTATTTTTCTAAGTTTTCAAGTTCAAGAAACGAATTAAAAGAATAGTAATAAGAGTACCTATTCGTTATGGGACCTACAATAATGTATTATTTTTTTGAAACTAAACAAACTGCGTAAAATATAGAGTACTTACGATAAATGCTGAAGGCGCAAATAAAAAAAAGTGATTATTGTTATGAAACAGCTACCTAACAGCTGATGAGCCTGAGAATTGACTAGAAAAGAAATGTGGTAGTATAATGGTTTGTGTGTCAATAAAACGAGTTTCTGCCACTTAGTTATATAATATATCTACCTACTTTATGCTCAAACCAGAACCCGAACCAGGTAGTGGGCGAGGATGCACTCTTCGCCCAGGGCCGGATCGGTCTGCTACGCCAATCAGTCTGCGCATACACTATAGTTTGTTACAGTGCAGCATTGTCCATTTTTGCACGTGCGGGCAGTTTATAAGTACTATTACTACACCATGATTAATAAAATTGTTGTATTTAAAAAGCTGTGGTCTAGTTCAGTCACTTCACCTTTTTGGAAGACAAACATCATGGCTCCAGTACAGACGCAAGTAAATATACAACCTTTGCCATTATCTTAAGAATCTTCACCAAATAACTGTTAAAGCAGCTTATAATATTACAACATAGTTGACAACGCAGTGATTTAATCTCTTTACAACTTTAGACTGTAGTACGTATTGACGCGAAGTCATGAGCACGCCTAATAGAAGTAAATAAAGATGATTCCCGTCGCGGTCGACGTAAGTACTGATTGTACTGAAGTCTGAAAGATTCAGGAGCGCGTTTCATTTGAAGTCGGGCTTTCGTGGGCAGTGGATGCGTCCCGATTCACTCCCGCTCACAGCCCCGAATCACCAAAAAACTTCGCAAAAATGGGCTCAAAAAAGAAAAAGGAAACGTAAGTGTTTATTTTTTTTAATAATTGCAAATGCGATCGATTTGTTCAGTCATTGTTTAATTTATTTACGATTGTTTATATTATGATTACAATTTATTAACCTTAGCGAATGTTATCGTTGTACATGGTTTGATTGTTATAATTGAAGTAGTTCGACTGAGTCGTTTGACATAATCTTTCGGAATCTTACCGTAAATTATTGGATGGCACACATTTGTGATGAATGATGATGCTGTACTTACATGTGTTCCGAATAAGTTTAATCATACTTATCTTGTCTGTAGGTACGCATTGTATTGGATATTTTCACAGACAATAACATTTAGCGATTAAATTAATTAGTGACCTTAAAATAAACGTTCCATGGAAAATATTTAAATATGGTTTTCACAACGGACTTTAAGAAAATGTTATGTTAAAACTAAATCAGTTTGTTAACTTTGTGCGAGGTTTGACAATGACATCATATTGTTTTAATTGATTTCATTCTTGTAATTTTAATAATTTAAACAGTTTTATATGTTTGTGATTAAATAACAGTCATAAAAAAAATACTGTTACCTAAGTATGAGCCGACGTACGATTCTACCATGTGTTATTAATTTGATACAATAATTACTATGAATTCAAAGAATCCTAAGAGTGTTTTTAGGTAGTTATAACTGGCTATAGGCTTCATTGAACAAAATTTTCATCTGTGCATCAGTTTCAATTGCTGCATGTACGAATGTACGTTATAATATAATTTATAGGAATCGCTATAAATCTCGTTGTTTGTCCTCTCAGTCTCTCTGTAAGCGTATCCATTAACCTGCTGAAGCACGCTCATAAATTTCAAAGCGATTCATTAAAATAAGTCTATTAATTGCCTCCATAACATTTTATTTGTTGTGTTCCTGCTGAGACAAATTTGTTTCAAGGAAAACTTGATATTTGTTTACCTGTAGTCATAAATATAGCAACCGGATGAGGACGATCGGTCTCAAAAATGCTTATCATGGTTAAGTGGTGTGCTGTCCACCACACTACATAGTGTATGGAAGTTTGTAGCTAAAGTAATGAAAGCACATCACAATGAACACCGTTTGTTTACACACACTCCGGGTGCCGAATGTTTTGTTTTGTGGGATGCGGATTCCGCATCCACGATCGCTGTCTCTCAGGACGCACACTAAAACGCTTACCTTTAAAAAAATTAAAAAAGGAATCTGTGTGGTGACATTTGTTTGTTTGATTTGGCTTTTTTTGCCACCGACTTCAGAAGCTGATTTTTTTTTAGAAGTTTATTTTTCACTTTTTGGTGTTTTTGAAGTCGGTTGTTTTTTTTGCAAATAAGTTTTTTTTATTTTTAGTTTTTATCATACAGAATTAATATTTACTATGAAACCTATGCTTGTATAGCGTCAGAAAAAGCACGAAACACGTAATACGTGCCTATGTTTGAGGGTTGCCCTCGATTTCTCTGGGATTCCATCACCAGGATCTGGTTTCCATATCATGGTACTACACTTGAAATATCTCCGTTCTAATAAAAAAAGAATCATCAAAATTGGTTCTTATACGACGAAGTTATTCGCGAACACACATAAAAAAACGAACGAAAAAAAAAAATGGTCATAAAATGAAAAGTACTGGGCCAAACCAGTACCTACCCCAACCAGTAAGAAGAAAAATCAGTTTCTGAAGTCGGTGACTTTTGTTTGTTTGATTTCATTTTTTAGCCACCGACTTCAGAAACAGATTTTTCTTCTAAAGTTTATTTTTTACTTTTTTGTGTTTTTTTTGAAGTCAGTTTTATTTTTTGTTAAAAAGTTTTTATTTTTCAGTTTTTAGTGGTTCACAAGTGGTCATAATGTGGACAATGTAGTTTTTTTTTAGTTTTGTTGATTTTTCAAAAACCCCTTGTCCGATTTCGATAAAAAAAATATGGGACCATTTGGGAAGTATAACCTTTCCAACAAAAAAAGAACTTTTCAAATCGGTTAGCAAGTGACGGAGTTATGCCCGAACAAACATAAAAAAACCATCCGAATTGAGAACCTCCTTCTTTTTTTAGAAGTCGGTTAATAAACATGGTTTCAATCCTAAGGCAACATGTCTAACAACGTTATTGTATACTTGTTACAGAAAGAAGGAGCCGGAGAAATCTATACGCTTCTATCAAATTGTAAGTACACAACTCATATTTCCGTGAAATCTTTTATGATACTCTTTGGCCTATCCTTAAAATTAGGAAACATTGCGATACCTGTAAATCGTATGTGATAAAAAAAAATGCAAATTATATAATAATAATAATTTATATCTACCTTATAACCCTATCCAACCGTGACGTAACTTTGCTAAGGTTTTTCACATTTACGCGGAGTTTGAACAGTGGCCAGATACTAAACTTCGTTACACTTGCTAATTTACTTATATCTCCTTTTCCACACTCCAGATGCTTTTGTCTCGCGGTCGACAATTTTATTTCGCATTTCCACATTGACTTTTTAAGTTTTCAACCGTATTGACTCAAGCTGTTCAGAGGATTAAATTATCCCATCTACGAGTAATGTATTCATACCGATGTATTGAAATGATATAAGCTGCTTTCGTATGTCCTTTCTCAGTTCCGCTACGCAACATGTTCGGAACTCATGGCAACAATTTGGGGCATCATTTTCGGCCTGGCTAGCGGAGGAGGGGTCTGCTACAACCTGGTGCAGATCGGAGAGCTCAGCACTGCCTTCGTTGAGAGGACAACTTACCGAGAGAGGCTTACCAGCTACCTACCGCTAACCGTTGCCTTTGGAGGAGGAAGGAGGCTGTAAGTTGCTCTAGATTCTATACTTATCATCGTCGGCCTATAATGTTCCCACTGCAGGAACTCAGGCCTCCTCTCTGGGAGATGGATGGGCTATAATCCTCTACGCCTGCTCAGTGCGGGTTGGTAGATGTCACATGTCTACTAACTTTTTGGTTCTAAGACATGCCTGTTTCCTCACGATGTTTTCCTTCACCGTTTTGGGAGCAGTGTTGATGAAATAAATTACACAAACTAATGCGCTTCCCTGGGTTCGGACCCACGACTTGCTGTTCGTACGTCGGAGCCGCAACCACTGGGCCAACACTGCTCTTGTAAATTCTATACTAATCATAAATATTTCATACTAGCTGACCCGCGCAACTTCGTCTGCGTCACATAAATATAGCTATAACCTTTCTCGATATATCGACCATCCGACATAAATTAAGCTAAATCGTAACAAACAAAAAATCTTATCTTTCCTCTTTATTAAAATAGTTTATATGGTTTAGATTAGCTTAGATTATATTAAAGTGTGAATTACTATAGGTATCTCTTACTGTTAAAAATATACTATAACACTCTGTACTTGTAAACCTAATGATGCAGTAAATATTTTGAATTTGAATCCCCCGGGCCCTACCTACATTGCGATTGCGACGCGCGAATTATTTTGCCGCGCGGATATTTTTACATTGCGATATCTTCTAAGATATTTGTTTAAACTATATAGAGTAAAGGGCACAAATATTCTATGTTAAATTTCCGTTCTAACAAACACATTTATTTAGATATAGATTAATACCATATGGGTTAAAAAAGCTTCGCAAAAAAAAATTCTTTTTAACCTAACATTTTAATAGTGAAAAATGGTTACAGTGAGTCAATCTTAAAAGATAGACATATGCTGTCGCGGACTTTTTTTTAGAACTTTTAAAGAGGAATAATTACTACATACATGATTTTCTCGTAACTTAAACCGTTTTCGCAGCGCACGCAACGGAAGCTCTCAGAAAAGAATTTTCTTTTCCCGTTTTTGCAACATTTCTCAATTATGCTCCGCTCCTATTGGTAGTAGCGTGATGTTATATAGCCTATAACCTTCCTCGATAAATGGACTATCCAACACAAAAATAATTTTTCAAATCCAACCAGTAGTTCCAGAGTTTATCGCGTTCAAACAAACAAACAAACAAACAAACAAACAAACAAACAAACAAACAAACAAACAAACTCTTCAGCTTTATAATATTAGTATAGATTAATATACTCTACCTATAATTATGCCGTATTTCACGAGATGTAATGCTACCAAGTTAACCCACATTTCGTCCGTGTGTTTAAGTCCTATGTAATTAGGAACCTGCTGCCATTAGCCAAAAAAACCCTAATGGAATAACTCCACGGTCTGTAGTAGTCGTCCTTAAGAATTCAACAAAGAAGGGATCTTCATGTTTTATTTTATTTGTTGATTTGTCTTTATACGGGATAGTGTTAAGGATAGTAGAAAGAAAAGGAAAGGATACGGTAAAGTACAAAGGAGGAGGAGGAAGGAAGAAACGACAGTAAAACCCACTGACACAGATTTAATGAGGTATATCCTCATTAAATCTTTGTCAGTGGGCTACGTTTAATTAAAGTCTACCTACTTAAAAAAAAAGAAAAAATAAAAAGTGTTTGAGAATAAGGACGTGGGACCACAAATCAGTAACAGTTAGTAGTTATAAAGTGTCTTAAAAATATGAACTGTGTTGTTTTTGTTGTCCAGTGCCAATGCATCTTACGAGGAGAACATGGCAGCCCTGATCGAAGACGCGAAAGCGATGGCCATCGGGCTGTTTCTCAGTATCGGCGTATCACTCATCTTCTGCATGCTATCCGTCGGCCTCATCAGTTGGAGTGCACTACGACAGGTAAGTATCTATTTTAGTTTCGTGGAACGCCATTTTGCGCGTTATTTGCGTACGCAGATCGTAGAAGTACGATGGATATAATTATGGTATTTGCGGAAGAGCTACAAGATGTGCAAATGTTTGGAATTTTGCTTTTGTTTTATCAATCAACTTGTAATAGTACATTACTGCAGAATCCAGTAAGTAAGCCTTCCTGGCCAAGTATGAGTTAACCGGACCGAACCGCAGGTGAGGTCTGGTTATATACGAGGCCAGGATGGCTTTCTTACTGGTTGAGGTTTGTATAACGACGGTCCCTACGTATAAGCCTAACCTAAGTGGTAGATACGTGATTTGTGTTTTATTGTTCCCTGACACTCAGACAAACCTAAACTATCGTCCAGTGTAATAAAAACTAATAAAAGTTGCCAAATTGACCTTTAAATACACACACGACATTTCCCATAACTACCAAATTTACTGAAATTTCCGACGTAGAACAACAATAGTGGTAATCCAGTCGTTTTACGCGGGACAATCCATTGTAACCCCGCGCACCTACCCCGCAACTGCCACTTGCGAGAAATAACGTTTTTGTGTACATTTAACCTGCTTCGAAATAAAACGTAATGCAAATAATTTGTCTATCTTGTGAGGAACTGTCTTTTTTGAGTGAGTTAAACACTTATCTACTTTTATACAGTTTTTGTAACATGATCCCCACGTAAATGGTAATTGCGTCTTTAGTTAATTATATACCTCCGGCGTAAAACTGAATAAGTACCACTTACATTATTTACCACAGGGATGATTCCGCTGTATAACTAAGTAAGTGACAAATAATACGCTCGAAAGGCCTTTTAAAAGTTGTAGTTATTTTTTTTATAAAATAGATCAAATATGAAACTTGTATTCCAAATTTCATGACTTTCTGTGTGGTAGAACATGAACTACATGTGTTTAAAACTTAAAAGTGCTCTCCTGTAAAGTTTGTCATTTGCAGTTAGGGGATTGTACGTAGGGACCGTCTTAATGCTTTTCTCAAAAATTAAAGAAAGTTTAACAACAAATTCGTTTAATTAATATTGAAGGTTACATTCATATGTGAAAAACACAATAGCACTTTTTGGCCGACCCGGGAATCGAACCCAGGACCTCACGCTCTGCAGTCGAGCTTGCGACCACTAGACCAACGAGGCAGTTTAGGAAACAACTTTAGAAAAAACTTTTGAATAAACTGAAATTACTAAATACAATCATAAAACCCACCCCACACTATAAATGTCATACCAAAAAGAGAGATAGATATATATTTGGAACCTCCCTTCTATAACCATGTTATAATGGCTAAACTCTAATCTGTGTCTGGTACTATGTTTTTTTTTCTAAGCAGATCTAAAGAGGATGACCTAGTGTCCAGTAAGTAAATTACATACTTACTTACTGGACAGTAGGAGATTCCAAATTTAAAATCTCGCTTCTTACTGGACAGTTGTGAATAAGTCTCCGGTAAAGTTCACTTTCTGGATACTTTTTAGAGATGTTATGGCAACATTACATACCATTTTTGAGAAAAGTCCTTTGCCAGGCAATACTCTATCCCATAGTCTTTAACTTTCACTTGCCTGTGGTCCTTGTAGGTAGATATAACGTGTAACAGAATAGGATGACCATATCGAAGTGGGTATAACAGATCATCAAAATGAACATTTAATTACCGAACATCCTAGATGTAATCGAGTTTATTTACGGTACCTACTTAAATAGATTTCAAAATGGGGTCTACCTTTTTTGGCAGAATTTTTTATGCCCGAATTTTGTTTTGCATAACAGTGAATGGCAGAAACTTCATTTCGCAGAAAATCATTTGGCATACACTCATTTACCATAAATTCAAAACGCATAATTTTGTAAGTCAGAATCATCTTTGAGCATAAACTTCATTTCCAGAACCATCATTTCGCCGAAAATTCATAATCAGAATCGTCTTTTGGCACGCATTTCATTTCATACATACGTGTAACATGCAATAATAATAATTATTATTATTAATAATTATTATTATCAGCTTACCCCGGCTAAAATTTCTAGCTGAGAACATTAAATGTTGGTATGTCAAAAATAATAATAATTATTATAATTAATAGTAATAATAATGACGTCACTCATACATGCAACGCATGTACTCCATGACGCGCGCTCGCTTCGCTCGCATATTAAATAACACTAATATCTTCTGTCCCCGAAGTGCCGGGCCTCCGCCGGCCTCCTTCGTCGGCCTACGGCCCGGTGCCCATGCCGCCCATAAAGGATACTTTCGCGAGACGGTCGTTATACCTTACAAAAATCTACCAAATAAAATTCTGCCATCTTAAAAGTATGCCATTGAAAATTCGGATATTTAAACATTCTGCGAAATGAGTATTCTATTAAATAATTATTGTGCCATAAACACATTCGTTCAAAGAAGAATATGCCAAGTGTGTTATGCCAAATAAGTTTCGGAGCGTCAAGTTTCTGCCAGATAGATGGTACCCTTCAAAATGGTAACTTCTGCTTAAAATCATTTCAAATCGATAGTCCATTGTTTTATCCTGACAGAAACAATCACTTCGGTCACATACTTCTGAAGAAATGACGAATTATCTCTCTTAATTCATTCAGACATATACTTTCTAAGGATATGAAAATGTATGTTCCAAGATCCAATGTTGGGAGTTGGGCCAAGTCCAACGCTAGCGAGCCCGGGTGTCAATGGTTATGTCATCTTAGCGCGCCACACATTAATTGTTCCGTATTGTTATGTTGACATTACAGATTGCCATGTCCCACCCTATACAAATTATTATTACACTTCGTCGTCACTGCTATAATCGTTTACAATGTATGAACTATACCTACGAGAAAACATTATCGTATCTACAAATATCATAATCTTAATCTTTAGTAGACCCTACTTTAAATATGTACTCGGTAAAAAAGCACACGTGTAGAATAGAAAAGCAGTTAAAAACGTTTACCCAGATATAAAAATTACGCTTCTATTGCAACATCACAAGTTTTTAATGAAACAGCGGCAAAAAATGCCAACAAAATAATGTACTCCATGCAGCTACACTATTTCAATAAGTGCGATTTCACAAAAACGTGTGCTATATGTTTGACCATGAGATGAAATTATGCAAGTGCTAGAATTAGATTGCAACCGGTTGATGGCACATACTTAGGTACTCATTGAGCCGATTTTTTTTTTCAACTTGTATTTATACTCATAACTATTTAGCGAAAGAACAAAAAACTTGAACGATCTGAACTAGTAATTTTCCTACCCAAGACACTGATTTCAAAAATAATTATTCAATTGCATACCTTTTGCTGCATTTATGGTTGTGATCGTGAATAGTGTTCGACCAAAGGTCGCTATCCGGCTGAGGATAAATTTGATAGTTTAATATCCCTTTAAGAGATTCGGTTCCAGGTTGCCTAAAACTTTAATAGTATCATAATCTTTGAAAACTTTTAAAGTAAACGTTCCTGGTGACTGTATAAACGTAGAAATAACCTGCGCTTTCCAGGATTTAATTGAAGCCAACAAAAGAGCCGTGTATACTGATCGGGTATTATTTGAGATTATCGTCATAAAAAGAAGAAGACGAGATTATTACAATTATTTCAAGCCTGGACAGCTTTCAGTATTATATAAAGCTCTAGTCCGGTCCGGCATGGAGTATTGCATGTCACCTTTTAGATGGCTCAGCCAAATACCAACTTGCCACACTTGACTTTGTAGAGCGCAGAGCCAGGAGGCTAATTGCTGACGAGAAGCTGGTTGTCAAGCTACATAGCCTGGCCCGACGTCGCAAAGTCGCATGTCTGTCGGTCTTCTACAGACTGTACTTCGGAGAGTGTGCGCAGGAGCTCCACGAGCTGATTCCACCATCTCACTTCTTCCATCGGGAGACTAGGCGTACTGTAGGTTATCACCGATACCTAGTCGACGTTCACACATTCGAACGAAGCGCTTTGCTAAGTTCTTTATTATGCGCACAGCCAAGGAGTAGAATTCCCTGACTGCGTCAGTTTTTCCGAGTTCATATAACCCTAATCTATTTAAGTCGCGAGTAAACAGGCTTCTTATGGGTAAGCTCGTTCCATCGTCGACCTCATCTCTGCCCTTAGGGCAAGATTGAAGTCAGGAGCAAGCACATTTATAATTTAAAAAAAATTACCATGCCACCTTCCTCCGATGAGTCACCTTAACCATTACGCTTTCAGGCATTCTCAACAGTACCTACGGCCTTTTTTGCCAAGGCCAAAGGATTTCCAGGCCGTAGCCGAAGCTTCGGTTGGATACTAGTTTTGTATCTCGATCTGCATGACAACATACAATCTAATACAGAGCTAATAAAACCGGCCAAGGGCGTGTCGGGCCACGCTCAGTGTAGGGTTCCGTAGTTTCCCGTCCGTCACAATAAGTGTCCATTATGTTTATTTATTTTTTATTTCCGAAATTATTGACATTATCAAAAAATGATTTTAGTAAACCCCCATTAATTTTTAAATACCTTTCCAACAATATATCACACGTTAGGGTTGAAATTAAAAGAAAAATCACTTCCCACTTTAGGTACTTAAAGGGGCTACCCTAATAATAGTACATTATGGTACAAGTGTATAACGTTGGTGATTACCGCAGAGGCGCCATTGAGACCCGAGCCGTCAGGTGAGGGTCTTAAGAGGAAACGCGAGTGGTCTTTTCTCCATACAAACGCTCTCGCCTGTTTTCTTTTTGGTTAATGACCCTAGAGCAATGGTTTTTTACAGAATAATAAATATTAACTATTTCTATGCCCCTATGTTTTCCTTTTTGGTGATAAATTATTTTTATAAGCACTAGAACCCTCAAAAAATGCTCAAAATTGCTTGTTTAGATCGCTGTTAACAGAGTCCTAGTGTACAAATTTGACAACTATTAACGAAAAAAGAAAAACATAGCGGCGTAGTATATAACCTCCTTATTCATTGTCTAAAATATCTTTTAAATTGGTTCAATATTGGAGGAGGAAATAGGCGAGAGCCAAACCTCGAATTCTAACTTTTTTCTACAGTTGTCCTTATCGCACGAATTTGAGGGCAGGAGGACGGAGAGAGACAGCGATAGTAGAAAGAGACAGCACTCGCATTTCCTCTTAAGAAAGCCGAGGACGGTAATCATCAATACACACGTGTATCATACGACGTTTTTCAACACACTTGTGAAGAAAAGAATACTAAAAAGTCATCTTCAACAGTTGAAATAAGTTCTATTTTTTTCCACAATAGCGGGAAAAATTAATGCGCGCGCATCTACAGTTCTACCAACTTCAACAGATAAAACAAGATCTGTTTTTTTTCACAATAGCGGGAAAAATTAATGCGCGCGCATCTACAGTTCTACCAAGTTATCTATGCAGGCGTGAAAACACGGAACTAAAATAAATGTACTAAGTTTGACGTAGCGATACATTTTTTCTTGACCAGTGGCGCCACTACTGTAACAATGACGGTCGGCCATAGACTAAAAGAATGTGGTTTCACTATTTTTGACTTTTCGCGGATAATAGAGTTTTAGCCACGGACAAAATGGGTATTTTTTTTCTTTATTATAGAGAAAACAAAAGTTATATTATTTGAGTGAAAGATTCATTTATTAAAAACGTAATACGTTGAAATTATCTATTTAAATTCAAAGTTGCATGAAATGGGGAAGCACTAGGTACATTAATTTATTTTTATAACCCGGTTCATTAAAGAAAGGAATCTAAAATGGCGGTTTTTATCATGTCCTCACGCTCGCACACTATAGTGAGCGGGCGAGAGGACATGCCATGTGTTGCCATTTTAGATTCTTTTCTTTAATGAACCGGGTTATACCATTGAACACGATCTTTTTTGTATCGAAACTTTTTTTTAAATATAGCAACTCAACCAATAAAATTTAAAAAAAAACCTATAACTCACTAGTGAATAATAGCAATGAAAAAGTCACAGTTTGATTATAGGTGTCATTACGTGCCTAATTGCGGTGAAATTATAGCCACTTTATGAGCAAGTGTGTTGAAAAACATTTTTTTTCCAATTTTTATTTTACCACTTGGTCGGCGTGATTGATACACTTATACCAAATTTCAGCTTTCTAGTGCTAACGGTCACAGAGGTTAAGCGAGGACGGACAGACGGACGGACAGACAGACATGGCGAAACTACAAACAAGGGTTCCTTGTTGACTACGGAACCCTAAAAACTGAAAAAATGTGATGTACGGTTTGGTTTTAAAAAGGTACAAAGAGCTTGCAAACATTGTAAGCATGGTGCTAAAAGTCGTATGTCCAAATGATTACAATGTTTATCTATATAACAGACAGACAGCAGACAACTTACAGCTTTTTATTATGCTTCATTGTCACGCGAATAGCCAATGACATATTGACCTAATAATATGATGGCAGTAGCATTTTATAACGTCAGAGGAAAAACACTGAGGCAACTAAAACGATTTTCTTACATTACTTATAGGTATAAAAATTTACTGTATAATAAAATTACATTTATTCAATTTTGACTGTAAATTAGTATATTGCTCTTTGGAGGCGGAAAGTTACCAAATAGCCTCAAAATAAAAAGTCTTCACTGCAGAAACACGTGTATATCGAATCTGTTTAGTTACAAAAACGTATAAAATAAAGGGCCCTTAAATGCCTGAAGAAACGTGAGGTGGATAAGAAAGATCGTTTCGAGCCTCGAAAATGTTCAAGCAACAAAACTTATGAACATGTGGCTGTTATTGCAGTCATTTGGATACATTACAGTGTAACATATATTTCGCACATTACCATCAGTATGTACCGACGCAGACATGATTTATTGCGGCGCGCGTTAACTCAATCAGTATCATCACAAGTGGACTCCGAGCGAGTTGCCGATCGTTTTGCTTATGTGCCACCATTTAAAGATGCAATTGTCTGTATCAGTATCAGTCCAGTGCTACTCGATCAATGATAGCATTTGTTTTAAATTGGCTTGTTTGTGTTTGTAGATATTTTTTAATTAGTTAAAAACATCATAGGGCATTAAATCTTATCGAAGAAGATCGACGCATTTCTACTACACTGTACCTAGGTAACCCTACAGTCTAGATTTCAGAAAGAGCATCAGAAGCTCGTTCAAGAAGATCCACTAAAAACGCACCATACTATCCTATAAATATAAAAAAAAATATGTCTTTAATAGTAACGGTTTAAAACAAAAAAAAAAGTGGTTAAAAAACTAAAAAACCCGACTGAAAAAACTGAAAACCAAAAATCAAGCACATTTTAACTATTTTAGTTCTATTTTTCATTTCATAATTTAATATTCAAATGAACCCCGCCTGCTTCCAAGTTTTGTTTAATTTAAAATGTGCTTGTTTTTTGGTTTTCACTTTTTCAGTTTTTTCAGTCGGGTTTTTTAGTTTTTAAACTACTTTTTTTTTAATTCCAACTTTTTAGTTCTTTTTGTGTTTGTTCTTTCGTTGGTCGCGTAAACTTCTTCGCAGATGATTTAACTTTTGTGCTTGTTTATAGGATTTGTCACTTTGAACTTCTTTTAAACATATGTGTTTTATATTTTTGTAATCTACTTTTAAAACCCTTTATTTTGATACCCTACTCGATGATATTGGAAAATATTTTTTTTTTTATCTCCATGATTTGGCCCCCAAAATCCGCAATTTTTCTTTGTTTTTTAATTTTAATGTAGCCTATAACACTCGCGCCATCAAGACGAATCTAACGACGTATATTTCATTCAAATCCCTTCATCCATTTAGGAGTTAGTTATGAGGGAACAAAGAAACGGGCATACATACATACATACACGTCAAACACATAACCCTCCTTTTGGGCTTCGCCGCAGTCGGGTAAAAGCGCGGTGTAATACCAAATCTGTTTCCAAGTGTCTTATTCGCACACTGCGCAAGCGTTAAAGTGTTAAAACACGAGGAAGCAAAACATTAATTGCGAGCCCATTCTTTATATTCTACCTAAGTACATTATTCTACGAATGTATTTGTCCTTTAAACAATTGATATCACAATGGCAGCACATTGATAACACAGGGCAATTGAGATGGAATTCACGAACTCATACTTCTACATGAACTACTAAGTACACCTTGTGAATTGTGGTCATCACTTCCTCGATAGAAGGGCAACTGGCTGATGCCCCGGCTGACTGATAGCTGTTTAGCGATAATCCACAATGTGAGATAGTCTTGAGCTTGACAAGTGTTACTAGATTAATTGAGTTTAATTATGTTATAATTACGATTATTAATTTACGCTCCTTAGTTGTTCAACGTTGGGAATTAGTTACAATATTCAGACTGCAGGTGTTTCAGAGTTACTATCAGTTCCTATGTAGGTACATGAAATAATAACTTCAGAACACGTGCTGATTGTTTTGATCGGAAGGTTTTCCGGTGATACAGAGACCTGGTGCGGTGGCTATAATAGGCATCTCTTGCCTGTAATGGCAACAAACTTGCTTTGTCGTATCGTGCGCAGAATTTAAATAGTTGCAATGTTAAATATATTACATGTATAATAACACACGATGCCCTATATATTTATATGATATAATAAATAACGGGAACAATTTTTACAAAGCACAAACGAAATCAATTGCTTTAAATTGATGACCTTACTGGTGATTGACTCGCTGAGCTTCACTATACGAACGAAAACGAAATAATGCCTACTTACTGATAAATGTGACCCTGGCGACTCGATATGGGGTTCAGCGCATTTTGATCAAAACATATCACCTAAGTAATTACCGTATTTGGCTACTAGATGAACACAGCTGTTATAACACAGGTTAAAGTTGACCTGGATATTTGGCTGAGTGTGAAAAGGGTCACCATTATTAGAATTCCATAGCCAGATTGCAAAAAATGGAACCCTATAATTTCGTTTTAGAACTCTCGAATTGGACAAACCAAATTGGTTAGTAGGTATTTCCTTCATTGTACACTCACCACATTGAGTCGACAGCTCACCTCAACAAGCTTTCCCAAAGCAGTCGTGACGATAATGCTTTAGGTGTATCCTGATGCGGTTGTATTCCGTAGACACCTGCATGTCATGTACGAAAATTCTGGTTTTCCTTTGTTGTTTACTTAATTATATCACTTGATGCGTTATGTCGGGAGTAGGTACGGTAAGAATATTATCTACCTACTATAATATAGATTTTGAGCTTTCTTACACGAGGAAGATTTGAATCTACTTTGAATGCAGTTTATTTTCAAGTAGTAGTTCTACAAGTCTATGGTGAATGGTATGAGTTTGTTCTACAAACTCATACCATTCACCATAGCATCACTATATCACCAGTAAAGACCTACGGTTTTAAATAAACAGCCTTTTCAAAATTGTGTGAGTCAGCAAATGCTTAGATTGAAAGATATGAATCGATGTGAATACGTTGTTTCACAGATAACTCGGATACGCATGAAGTTCTTGAGAGCAGTGCTGCGACAAGACATGTCCTGGTTCGACACCGACTCCGAGTTCAACTTGGCTTCCAAGATGTCTGAGTAAGTTTCTTACGTGTGTAAACTCCACGAAATCATATTTTCCCGCCTTTAAAGTTCGACAGGGGTACGAATAACATGCTATTTTTACCCGACAGTTACTGTCGAATTTTTTATAATATGGTCAATAACATAAAAAAAATCCGCGACTTACAAAGTTATAACGGTCACAGATAACTCTAATAGCGCGTTTCGGTATAATTTTGATTTTAAATCTTCATTTTGACTATCGGGTGTAAATCACGACTCCAAACAGTAAGTCACCTAATTTCTGTGTTTAATCCAAGAGGTAGGTACTTTAAGAATGATTTATCAACGTTTGTAAATGGCTGCCTGCCGTAATTAATATGGTATGGATGGCCTTTACAGTTAATAAAATACATTCATTATCTTTTCTAAGTATGTACCTAATCGGGTAAAAACTGAGTGATGTGTTTCTGATTAAAGAATTGGGACACTGGTTCTGACTCTTTAATAGTGTGGCCTCTATCCACATGTGCCTCTAACGGGATTTGGTACGATAAGTATTGTGCGTACAATCACTGTCTCTGTGTTCGTTGTAGTTAGTTACTAATCTGGTACTGTATGTCAAGGTGATGTCATAAATTAATATCATGGAGGCCCATTAAACATTCCCAAACCATGGTGGTATTATGCTTTATTGAAATACTTTAATAACGTTTATTGATCGATATCCAGTTATCTACAGCGTCACTCACGCTGAAATGGAGGAATTCATGGGCCGTCTTTAATTTACTTTACTGATCGGAAACTGCATTTTCATATTTCTATGAGAAAATGTGAATAATGGGATGTTAATACAGACGTTAATGTTATACGGGTACTTTTTTAAGTCCAATCTAAGAATGATGTGTCGTGTTTAAACTATAAGCTCCTTCTTTCTTAAAAATCTGTTCAAAAGTTTTCGTTTGAAACTCAAACAAACCGAATCTGATATAAAATACGTTTTGATGATGGAGGTTTTATGTTTATCGCGTGGTAACATACACTTTAAGGGTTTTCCTAATTCCAGGAACCTGATGGCTCTGAAGGAAGGTATGGGCGACAAGTTGGCCGTAGTTTCCAACCTGGTGGGCACTGCCATCATCTGCCTGGCAACTGCTTTCCCTCTGGGCTGGGAACTGACCCTGGCATGTGTTTCTGTCATGCCGTTTTCTATAGCTGTCTCTATTGTTTTAACTAATGTAAGTAAATTAATTAGATGCTGATTTTATTGTGACAGTATTATAGTAGTTTATGCGACTGTGCATAATGAAGGGCATTACAACACAAGTGTGGGTTTAAGAAACGAGCCGAAGGCGAGTTTCTTAATAGCATCACACGAGTGTTGTAATGCCTAATTATGTATAGTTGCATACACTAATTTATCTACCCGAATATCATAAGGGCTCTATGATGGGTTCAGGAACCATAGGGAAATGACCAGCATTGTTACCAGTGTAATGCAATAAAAAATAAACAGGTTATTAGTTGCATTCGTCGCTGCATTTACGATATCTGGCGGAGTGTTTATGTTAATTTCTGAGTCACTATCACTCATTTTCGACAGAAATAAAGAATTAACAGAAAATTTGTCTACTCAATTAAAGGGAATAAAAAGCTAACGAACAAATGACAGGTCGAAATGGCGGCGTTTCGGATATCTGTCATTTTTTTTAAATCATAGGCAAACGAACAAAGTCACTATTCTTGTGTCACTCGAGATCAAAATGTCGTGCGATTTATAATTAAAATCATACTGAATTGGGGTTTCGTATCGATAGGTATCTGTTTTAATGTAGATACGTGCGCGCGGAACTAGTTGGCCGCGCCTTAGGCATGTTTTTGTTTTTTATTTGTATTCTTTTCAATAAATTGAACAAATTATTGTTCACGATATCTCGAGATTGGTCATCACTGTCTAATTATAGTCTCCTGTGCATTGCGAGCTGTAGGCAACCCGCCCCCTCACCCCTGTCGCCACCTAAGGCGCGGCCAACTAGTTCCGCGCGCATTATAGAATAGCACACTCACTTGAATTTGACGATCCAAATTTAAAACTCATAACCTACTGTTTTCAGTAGGTTATGAGCTCATTACAGTTCTGTTAATTTCTGCTGGTTGGTAATGCTGGTCATTGCCTATGGTTGTTGAACGCATTAGAGAGGGTTTATGATATTTGGGTAGATAAAATCCTTTATATAATTACACACAGAGGGGATAGAACCGATGGGGCATAACAACCTAGCCGCCATTTTTTTTTTCGATATCCCGGCCCACAATGAAAGTGGTATGTATGGATAGAGTACCTAGAGATGAACAAAAAATGTCCAGAAACATGGTACCCCAGATCGACAATTTAGTGCATCGACAATCATTAAAAATATACCTATTACGTACAGGAGTTAAATTGCATCCAAATAATAGTTCACAGGTTGATCTATTATACGCACGAAAAAATCACTTCGCATCGCAATTAAACGCTGTGTTATAAATGTCAAAGAATAGTTTTCTCGTGCTCCTAGTAGTATGTGATGCATGTACTCTCTTTCAATAAACTGTAATAATAATAATAATCAACGCCTATAAATACGTGAAAGGTATATTTTTGATGAGGTGGGAAAAAAAATCAAAATGGCGGCCAGGTTGATATGCCACATCGGTTCTATACCCTTTAAAAGACATTTAAAAAAAACTGTTGCCCTGCACCAATATAGGGAACAGGTTCCAAGTGACAGGCCATCAGGGCTTCCGAGGAAGGAGCCTCTTAACAATACAAGCCGTGTCCAGGAGTATCGCTTTCTGCATCAAACCAATTCAGCTGCCTGATTCAGCTCCTCAGGTGTTTGTCGAGGATCTTGTCAATTAAGCCACTGGAAACGGCTATCAGCACAATGATCGCTGAGTTCACACCCCACATGTCGACAACCTCGCGAGGCAAGTCAAGATACTTGATTCACGAGGTTCTCGTCATGCGTGACCGTTATGTCAACAATCATTGCTCGTCGCTTTGATTGATCTACCACCACTATATCAGGCTTATTAACTATAATCCTATCAGTGATGATGGATTGGTTCCAGTACAGTGTGATACGGCCATTTTTGAGAACTGGGTCCAAAGAGATCCCCGGAACGTGGCCAGGCTATGGACGCTAAAACGTCTACATCGGGACCGTGATAGACTACAGGTTTGCGCCAGTTCTCTTTAGCCAAGGAGAGCGGGGTGAGGCCCTTGTCCACCGCGACAACATCTCGATGCATCCCGACAGTATTATTATTATTAATTGTTTGCCATTATCTTCATTGCCGTTTTATGAGATGTGCTTCACTCGTTCTTGTGTATAGTTACAATTATCAGTAAAATGTCTGACAGTCTATACAGATTGAAATGATTGCCAATTCCTTCCGATATTTATTGATAGAGTGTTTTAAAATTTTATTATTGCGTACGTGTCAAAGCCAGACAATTACAATAGAACGAGCGTACATTAATTATTTTCTAAATTTGATTCTAGTATCAAACCAAGTCATCGATATTAGAAATGGAATCATACAGTCAAGCGGGTAAGCAAGCAGAAGAAGTATTGAAATCAGTAAGAACTATAGTGGCTTTCAACGGAGAAAACAAGGAAGTCGACAGGTATGACAGTTTATCATATTAATCATAATTTTACGAGCAATGTGTATTTAAATAGTCGTGTTTGTCCACAGTTATCGCATAATCCCTCAGTTTGCGAGACCTTCAAAAACCCCAAGACGACACGACAGTAATGACGACGACTGCAAACATTGTGATTATTACAAGACAACGACATAACTATAATCTCCACGAAACAGACGTGTATTTAGGTTTTTTCTGTTGTTGTTGTTGCCCTTTTTGGCCACTTTCGAAAAGTTTTCTGAAATATCATTTCGTGCCATCCTGTTCACACTAACCTTAACAAAGCGTCTAACTGAACACAGATCTTTAAAAAGTATTCATCATCACGGGAAACGGCCAATAAAAACGACTCAACTTACTATTAAAAAATACGAATCCTTACAAATGCAATAACATTAATTTCTTTTTCAGGTACACAAAACTGCTCCAGCCTGCTGAAAAGCAAGGCCGAAAACGAGGCCTGTACACCGGCCTGGGCAACGGCTTCAACTGGGTCCTCACCTACTCGCTCAATGCTATCGGCTTTACCTACGGCACCAGGCTTGTCTTCCAGGACTGGGATACTCCAGATACCGAGAGAAAATATTTAGTAGGAGTTGTATACGCTGTGAGTATTTTTACAAGATATTGAAAAACCGGCCAAGAGCGTGTCGGGCCACGCTCAGTGTAGGGTTCCGTAGTAATAATAATTTTTTGTTTGAAATACGGGCCAATGAAACTTGACCTCTGGATTGTATAGGCGCTCATACGATTCAGGGACCAAACTATATTGGTTAACTGCAGTTTCCATCTGTTGTTTCCATCCAAGTTCAAAATAATTTTCCTAGAAAGTCCTTATAAAGTTCTACTTTTCAGATTTTTTTCGTATTTTCTAAACTTATGGTTCAAAAGTTAGAGGGGGGGGGACGCTTTGTTTTTTACCCGACTGCGCAAAGCAAAGAAGGGTTATGTGTTTATCAGTCTATGTATGTATGTATGTATGTTTGTTCCTATGTGGCATTGTAGAGGCCAAACGCCTTGGCCGATTTTGATGATCCGTACGTCAATCGATTCGTCTTGACCTCGCGAAGGTCACTAAAAACATTACAGTAAACAATACTCACTATAGTAACAACTAGTCGCCATATTGTCAAAATGAAAAAAAAAAAAATCGACGCACCACGTCAAGTGGGGTATCGTTGAATAGGCATTTGAAAATGAATATTAGGTTTCCTTTATCATTTTTCATTTTTTAAAACCGTTTAGGATATATAACGGTTTAAAGTTATTAGAACAAACAATATCGCATTTCTGACTTATAACCGGATTTTTTTACGTGTACGGAATGAATATAAAATCGAATCGAAATCTACCGTCTTATAATAGTTATAACGAAGTTAAAGAAAACTGACTAAAAAGTGTTAAATAAAAAAATGTAGTTAGAAAACTAAAAAACCCGACTGAAAAAACGGAAAAGTAAAAAACAAGCACATTTTAAATTAAACAAAACTTGGAAGCAGGCGGGGTTCATTTGAATATTAAATTATGAAATGAAAATAGAATGGACCTCGCCTGCTTACAAGTTTTGTTTAATTTAAAATGTGCTTGTTTTTTACTTTTCCGTTTTTTCAGTCGATTCAGGGACCAAACTATATTGGTTAACTGCAGTTTCCATCTGTTGTTTCCATCCAAGTTCAAAATAATTTTCCTAGAAAGTCCTTATAAAGTTCTACTTTTCAGATTTTTTTCGTATTTTCTAAACTTATGGTTCAAAAGTTAGAGGGGGGGGGACGCTTTGTTTTTTACTTTTGGAGCGATTATTTCCGAAATTATTGACATTATCAAAAAATGATTTTAGTAAACCCCTATTCATTTTTAAATACCTTTCCAACAATATATCACACGTTAGGGTTAAAATTAAAAAAAAAAAACACTTCCCACTTTACATATGGGGGCTACCCTAATAAAACATTTTTTTCCAATTTTTATTTTAGCACTTTGTCGGCGTGATTGATACACATATTGGTACCAAATTTCAGCTTTCTAGTGCTAACGGTCACAGAGATTAAGCGAGGACGGACAGACGGACAGACAGACAGACAGACAGACAGACAGACATGGCGAAACTATAAGGGTTCCTAGTTGACTACGGAACCCTAAAAACTTGTCCAAGCTACACCATTTTATTGATAGGCACTATTACTATTGGTAGCGAGCTGTATTGTGTGTGTTTGATTTGAGGCCTGAATTTTGACAATAGATTTGTTTACAGTCTTGGGTACAATAAAGGTAAATCTTTAGATCTAGTATCAAAACTTGAAGTTAGTTATACTTATAATCATACCACTGACAAAATTGCAAATCAGACGCTTGTCATCAGTATGATTTGTTTTCTTTTAGATTTTATTTAGCGTGTACATGGCTACTCAGTCGATGACTTTCTGTGTGCCTCACGCGGAGACGTTTGCAGCTGCTCGAGGTGCTGCCTCGTCCATATTCCAGCTGATTGACCGCGTGCCTTTAATCGACAGTCTTCAACAAACAGGCTTGTCTCCTCGAAGAGTCATCGGAGAAATTACTTTGGAGGATGTTAACTTTAGTTATCCATCAAGACCTGAAGTTAAGGTAAGACACGCATTACCTCCGTTTTACTTGTACAATACATTATTTTTGGCCAGTAGCTTTATCTACAGGCCTTGAGATGGCACCTGAGGTCAAGATGAGGTTAAACATAAAAGGGGCGCTACCTATTACTTCTACCTTTTCTCAAACCGGATCGTAGCATTTTACTGGGTTTAATGCTTCGGTTTGGGTATAAGTAGAGAGCTCAAATTCTCTGGTAAAGATGTCAGTAATTTTACACACACAACAACAACACAACAACATGTTTATGCAAATAAATATTATCATACATATTATCTTATGAAACACGCGTTTCTTAAGAGTACCTATGACTAGCCCGAATACTTTGCGTTTTATGAATACATCAACAACGTCGATCATGTCACTCACTCGCCTATGTACTCACATTGTCTAGGATATTTTCCTAACGTACTTTTTCACCAAGAGATAGGATTCGTAGAGTTAGTTCTTGTAGAGGCACGAGCTGGTTTTTCATACGACCTGATAACTTTTTGACCGAAAAAGTGTTAAACCCTTTGTACATGATTTTATTTTGGTTGAAATGAATTATTATTATTATTCCCACTTACAATAATATTTATCTCGGTTAACCAAGACTATACGTTTTGATCTTCCCCATCATTCCTTACATAGCCATATCTCAAGATGTCTCTAAACTATCAGCATTATATTCATAAAGACAATAACAATATTCCACAGGTCCTTAACGGATTTTCCATAACAATCAAAGCAGGTGAATGTGTAGCCTTAGTTGGGTCTTCTGGTTGCGGCAAAACAACAATATTACAACTACTACAAAGACTTTATGATCCTCATTCCGGATCAGTGAAGCTTGATGGAAAGGATGTCAAAAATTTGAATTTGGGATGGCTTCGATCATGTCTAGGTACGTATGCTAAAAACACAGAAGAACAACAAACTTGTTATAAGTATCGATAAACTTAAATTACACGTTCTTGAAATAAATTCCAGGTGTGGTAGGTCAAGAACCTGTACTATTCCGAGGCACCATTTTCGATAACATCGCCATTGGTTTCCCTGAAGCCACAAGAGAGGAAGTACAGACTGTAGCTGAAATGGCATATGCCCACGACTTCATCACAAACCTACCCAATGTAAGTAACAGTTACGTAAGAGCAAAAAGGGCAAAAACATGATCTCATCCGATATGTAAAGGTTATTTTATGTAGTATTTTCAAGACTTACGTTACAGCTTAAGAAAGAGACTGGCAAGTACAGGCGGCCAACGTAGAGATGGAACAAAAGGGAGGAAGGTCTATATTGAGTAGTGGATGGAAGCCTGGCAGTGATAACACTGATGATGACTGTTAAGGTTTTAGGCAGGAAGTATGAAGTAACGTATTGTTTTGATCGCAGGGCTACGACACAGTGATAGGCGAGCGCGGCGCGTCGCTGTCCGGGGGGCAGAAACAGCGTGTAGCCATCGCCCGCTCGCTGTTACGCGAGCCGGCCGTGCTGCTTCTCGACGAGGCCACTTCCGCACTCGACCCTCACTCCGAGCGGCAGGTCCAGGCTGCCCTCGATCGTGCCAGTGTTGGCAGAACCACCATCATGGTGTCCCACCGGTTCGTTTACATTTTTAAGTATTGGAAACGTTGCAAAGCAATAAAAAATGTCTACATAATTATGAACATATGTAACCCGTGACTGTCTAAGCACTATCCAGCTGTAAACGAGTCCAAATAGACAGAACGAAAAATTGTTTAAAAGTTCATATTTCAGAGAAATGGCAAGTTTCCAAAGTACTTGTTTAGGCTAATCTTACTGTATCCAAAACATTAAAAAACAAAAGAAAAATAAACTTTTTAGTAGGTAGGATTGCACGGCGACGTTCCTTCTCCCTCGCACTACTGTGCAAACCTATTTCCTATCTCTTTCCCCCTACCCTTACTCACCAGGAAGGAAGTGAAGTTAGTTACCGGCTTGAATTCGTCGCGTACGCATCAATTTTCTCAAACATTAAATAATTACGTATAAGTGCAATTTACTGTGTCAAAATACAGAAGGACAATATTGTGCTGTGAATTGTTATAATTCGTGGACAGGAGGCCTCCGAAGAGTGACATAATCTGGACATCTCAACGAGCCAAGGTGAGTCCCTCAAATCCATCCTTGCTGTCGCTGTGCAAATTTTCTATTTTTGTGGTTTAATTAAAATCAAAATAAATCTATTCCTACTTGGTCTTAACCAGCGCAGTCATAATTTGGTCACTTCGTTCCGGATTAATAGATTCGTTAATCAATTGTAGTGGGTCAGTTTAAGCACGTGGTAAGCGCGGTCACTGCGGTCAGCCATATTGGTAAAAATGCCGAGCGATCCACCCGCGGTAATAGATCGCGAATTGCAACAATTACAAAACAAATTAAGTGCTTTGTATGGTCGAGCTCAAGCTATTTACGACACTAGTTGTAAATTGAATGACGACCCCATCGCGATCGATAACTTTTTAGCCGACTGTTTTATGCTTGATACCCTACGAAATGACTTTCTTACCACGATACAAGAAAGAAACCGGTTCCAGTTGTCTAGTACCGAAAATCCTGTACCGAATTACAATTCGGCAATTTCATTTGAACAGCTTTATTCGCGTATCAAATATAAGGTTCACAAGTTGTCGCAAGTGACTGATAATACTAGTCGCGACCAGGGTTTCGCGGTTAAATGCGAGAAAAAACCTTCAATAAAATTACCGGTGTTAGAGCTATGTTCTTTTGATGGAGAAATTGAGTCGTGGCCTATGTTTTACGAAACTTTCAGAACGGTAATTCACGAAAATCCAGATCTTACCGAAAGCGAGAAAATTCAGTACCTAGTGGGTAGATTAAAAGGCAAAGCCCTGAGTATTTGTCAAGGTATTCTACCTACCTCCGAAAACTACAGCGTTATTTGGAATACGTTAATCAGTAAATATAACGACAAACGAGTACGAGCCGCTAAGTACTTAGATAAACTGTTCGCGTTGAATAATGTGAAAGAAAATTCACCAACTAATTTGGAGGAATTTATAGATAAATTTTCATCAATTTATTCCGCTTTAAAACAACTAAATATTGACAATTTGGAAGGTTTCTTGTTTATCCACATTGCCTGCAAGAAAGTGGGTTTGGAAACAGTCAAGTCTTACGAATTACAAATTAGTAATGACAAAAATAACACTCCTAACTGTCAAGAATTTATTTCATTTGTACGGAACCAGTCTCATATTATGCAACGCGCGCAAAATATTTCGTCGAATACAAAGCAGCCAGCTTCAACGGGAGGTACTCAGTTACGTAAAAATATTTCCTCGCAGTCGGGCGGTAATTATGGTTCGCGTCCTAATAATAATAACGTTAAGACATTTATTAATGTGCAGGAACAAGATCAGTGCGTATCTTGTGCTTGTGGGAAGAATGAGCATTCTCATTTATCTCAGTGCCCAAAATTCCTGTCAAAGTCCCCTAGTGAACGCTATAAATTCGTAAAATTACGGAAAATGTGTGTAAATTGTTTAAGTAATAAACATAACATTACAAAGTGCGACGAGTCAACTCGTTGTAGTGAATGTCAACGTAGTCATCACAGCTTGTTACATTTCCCAACAAGTAATACGCATTCAAACACACGCGGTTCTATACCGATCGCATCCAGTACTACCGCGATAGTCACGGAACCCACGACAGGCTCTTCGCGCGATGAGTGCTCCGCGCCCGAACGCGGCCCTGTTGCCGTTTCGCTTTGTGCAGTGGGCGAGTGCGCCGTCGACACTGCGTCGAGCGGCCCGTCGAATAGCGATGCGACGACGACGTCTGTTTTGCTAGGAACCGCGCAGTGTAATGTCGTTGATACCGAAGGCAACATTTGTGTTTTACGCGCTATTATTGATAGTGCGTCCCAAAGGGATTTGATTACGACAGAATGCTGTAAACGGTTGAAACTTAAAATGCGTGCGCCTCGGAATAAATTTGTATCAGGTGTGGGCGACGTTACGAATCCTATTGAAGGCGTAACTTGTCTAACAATTCGTTCGAAATTCGATGATTCGGTTAGGTTTAATATTCAGCCTGTGGTCGTAAATCGTATCACTAATGAATTACCTACCGCGAAGATCGACGCCTCGCGTTTGGATTATTTAAATAATATTCCATTAGCGGATTGTAATTACTTTACTCCTGCTAATATTGACCTGATTTTAGGTTCGGACGTATTTGCCCGCATTTTAGGCCCGAATACAATCTCGCGCGCCACTGGAGAACCTGTCGCGATTGAGACTTTGCTAGGCTATATAATAGTAGGGCAAGCTCCGATAATTAGCCCCGCGAGTACTATTACGCGTACTTACTGCACTACTGACTCAACATTCGAAAATTGTATGAATCGATTTTTCGAGTTGGAAGAGGTACCTAATGTACCTACCATTTTATCCCCGGATGAACAAAAATGCGAGGATTATTATTGTAAAACTACGCGCCGCGATGGTAATGGCCGCTATGTAGTTTCGCTTCCGCTTAAGAACGATACTTCCGAGTTAGGCGACTCCTTGCGTTCGGCCGAGTATAGGTATTTATCTTTAGAGCGAAAATTGTTATTGAATCCGTCTATTAAGGAGGAATACGATAACGTGTTCGTAGATTACCTACAGAAAAATTATCTGAGGCCAGTCGGTACTATTTCGGAAGTCGAGTCTGGGAATGATCAATACGTAATACCTCACCATGCTGTTGTCCGTACGGATAAAAGTACTACCAAGTTGCGTGTAGTTTTAAATGCTAGTAACGCGACTACGTCTGGAAAGTCATTAAATGACATTTTGCACACTGGACCGAATCTACAAAATGATTTATTCCAAATTCTCCTTAAATTTCGATTGCGGTCAGTGGCGATAAGTGCCGACATACGCCAAATGTACTTACGAATTTTAATGGATGAAAAAGATACCCGCTTCCAGAGATTGCTTTACAGATTTGACATAAATGAGCCCATCAAAATTTTTGAAGTGACTAGAGTGCCATTCGGCTTGTGCTGCAGTCCATATCTGGCTATACGCACTATACGTCGACTCGCTTCAGATGAGCGCGAGCGCTTCCCCCGGGCAGCTGATGTGGCAGAGACGGACATTTATATGGACGATTTAGCCACCAGTTGTTCTTCGGTGTCAGAAGGCATTGCCCTCTCAAATCAGCTGATAGATTTATTCGCAGCTGGAGGGTTTGAGTTAGTCAAATTTTCAAGTAACTCCCCTGAAGTGCTGACGAATATCCCTGTGTCGCATCGTATCTCTGAAGCAGTCGAGTTCGGTCCTGATACTCAGCTTAAAATATTGGGTCTACATTGGGTACCAGCCGAAGATGTGTTCACTTTCAGTGTGACACCCCAGCCACGTGACTGCACAAAACGGAATATTTTATCCACTATTGCTCGATTATGGGACTTAATGGGTTTCGTGGCACCAGTTACATTGCTCGCTAAATTAATAATCAAATCCCTCTGGAAAGAAAACATTGGCTGGGATGAGGTACCTCCTGCCAACGTAGTGGCTCTATGGCAGAAGTTTGAAGCGGAATTGCCCTTGCTTCAACAAATTAAATTGCCACGCCACCTTGGAGTGAACGACGAATGCGTAATTTCTGTCTTGGGGTTCGCAGACGCATCTGAAAACGCCTATGGTGGAGTTGTGTATTTACATGTGTCCTTCCCAAGTACTGGGAAATCACTAATTAACTTGGTTTGCGCTAAGTCCAAAGTGGCGCCATCTAAGACGGTGATTTCTCTTGCTCGAATGGAACTGTGTGCTAATCTCATACTTGCGCGATTAACGCGCCTAGTAATTGACACCTACTCCACTCGTTGTCAAATAACAAATGTGTATGCATTCACGGACAGTACGGTGGCCTTGGCCTGGATCCACTCATTGCCTAACCGATGGCAAACCTTTGTGGCAAATCGTATTGCCAAAATACAAAGCAAATTGGAACCTTGCCTTTTCTACCACATACCTGGAAAGGAAAATCCTGCTGACTGCCTGTCGAGGGGCTTGACGCCAGCGCAATTGTGTGATCACCCTCTCTGGCTCCATGGGCCTCGATTTGCTCATCTACCCTTTGCTGAGTGGCCAGTCCATCAGTTTGATCCTGCGTCCGTCAGTGAAATGCCAGAAATGAAGGTCAATGTCATGGCTACTACTATGCCTGCAGCTCCGCAATCGGCATCCGTTTTCTATGACCTTTCTTCTCGCGTGTCCTCCTGGTCTAAATTGCTAAGGATTGTGGTGTATGTTCTGCGCTTCGTAAAGAAACTTCCAAGAAAGTTTGAGGTCTCCCATTTAGAGCAAGCTGAAGAAGCAATCATTAAAGATCTACAACAGATCCACTTCTCAAGTGAGCTTAAGTTAGCTCAGTCTGGAGGCAATCTGCCCCCAGCTTTCTTAAAGTTAAAGGCCTTTATAAAAGATGATTTACTCAGAGTCGGTGGTAGGTTGAGTAATGCAGATTTGAGTTATGACAGTCAGCACCCCATATTGCTTCCTAGGAAGGATCATATCGTTGATCTTCTAATTGATTATTATCATCAAAAGTATCTTCATACGGGACCCCAGTTATTAATGTCCCTACTGAGGCAAAAATATTGGATTTTGTCGGCTCGCAATATAGTGCGTAACCGTATACAAAAATGTAACATCTGTTTTAAGGTAAACCCTCGGAATGAGTTTCCTATTATGGCTGATTTGCCAGCTTGCCGAGTGCAAGAAGCAAAGGCTTTCTGTCACACCGGAGTGGACTATGCTGGTCCTTTGCATATCGTTCCGTATCGACGTAGAGGTGTACACAGCCAGAAAGCCTATATATGCCTATTTATTTGCCTTGTTACCAAGGCTGTGCATATTGAGTTGGCTGCCGATTTAAGTACTGAAGCCTTCATGAATGCTCTGAAGCGGTTCATCTCCCGTCGGGGCCCTGTAGCGGTGATGTATTCTGATCGCGGTACCAATTTTATTGGCGCTAAATCTTACTTAGACAGTGTATATCAATTGCTTGAGTCGGAAGAATACAAAGATAAATTCGCCAATGAATTGCGTGAAAATCGTATTACATGGAAATTCAATCCTGCTTCGGCTCCCCATTTTGGAGGGCTATGGGAGGGTAATATCAGGTGTGTCAAGACTCACCTCACGAAAGTAGTAGGTAGCCAGTTGCTCACGTTTGAAGAGATGCTAACAGTGCTCGCTCAAGTGGAAGCTGTGCTCAACTCACGGCCCCTTTCAGTATTGAGCAGTGACCCTACTGAGCCTTTGGCTCTGACGCCTGCTCACTTCCTTGTAATGACACCACTAAAGTCTCTTCCGACAGAAGATTTAACAAATAAAAGCGTTACTCTGCTCCAGAGAAAACGTAATGTAGATAACTTAGTCCAGTCTTTTTGGAAACGGTGGAAGGTAGAATACCTTAACTCTTTACAAATTCGCAGTAAATGGTTAAAGTCCAACGGCTCTGTAGAAAAGGGAATTGTAGTCTTATTAAAGTCGGACAATAGCGCCCCACTAGATTGGCCTTTAGGCATAATAGAACAAACTTTTCCCGGTAAAGACGGAGTTGTACGCGTAGTAGACGTGCGGACAAGATCTGGGTTGTACCGTAGACCAGTAGTGAAGGTTTTTCCTCTACCGTCTCAATAAATAAAAATATACAGTCCATAATATCGTTAAACTAACAAAAAAAAAAAAATTATAATAATAATAAGTACTTAGTAATAATTTGATATTTAACTTAGTCTTAATCATTAAGCTACCTAGTAATTAAATAGACTTAAATTAATCCATACTGGAACATATAAATAAACCTAAATAAATTCATTAATTAATCTTTTTGAAAGGACTATGTCCTGTCAACCCCGGGAGGATGTTTAGGCTAATCTTACTGTATCCAAAACATTAAAAAACAAAAGAAAAATAAACTTTTTAGTAGGTAGGATTGCACGGCGACGTTCCTTCTCCCTCGCACTACTGTGCAAACCTATTTCCTATCTCTTTCCCCCTACCCTTACTCACCAGGAAGGAAGTGAAGTTAGTTACCGGCTTGAATTCGTCGCGTACGCATCATATTTTCTCAAACATTAAATAATTACGTATAAGTGCAATTTACTGTGTCAAAATACAGAAGGACAATATTGTGCTGTGAATTGTTATAATTCGTGGACAGGAGGCCTCCGAAGAGTGACATAATCTGGACATCTCAACGAGCCAAGGTGAGTCCCTCAAATCCATCCTTGCTGTCGCTGTGCAAATTTTCTATTTTTGTGGTTTAATTAAAATCAAAATAAATCTATTCCTACTTGGTCTTAACCAGCGCAGTCAGTACTAGTAGTTACCTAATTGGTATTTACTAAAAATAAGTACTCGAGTTATATCCCCGAGTATTTCAGACAGGAGAATCGTGTGCAATAATTTACATTTAACTGATGTATGCTTATTCTAGGTTGTCAACTATCACCAACGCTAACCGTATCATCTGCATGGACCAGGGAGCTATCGTGGAAGAAGGGACGCACGAAGACCTGATGAAAGCAAAAGGTGATTTCGGTTTGTCCAACGCTATATTGTTATTAGTTGACCGTGACCCTTAAAATCTTCCTTCTTTGTCCATTCTAGGGTTCTACTACAAGCTAGTGACGACAGGTAATGAGGTGAAAGAACCCGAAGTTGAGATTGAAACACTAGCTGAGGAAGGTGAAGGTGAGGAGAACGGAGAACCAGTGCTAGCTCCCCGGGCTGATGTTAAGAGGAAGTCAAACAGACGTGTGCACAGACATCACTCGATTAAAAGAGGTTTGAACATCTTGATAATAAAACCGCATAATTTTGAAAGTAGACAGAATGACTGAGTCTGCAGACACGAAACTTGCGACGGCCGAGCGATGGCGGCAGCGGGGCGACGCGGCGCGACGCGATGAAGCGGCGATGTCTCACGCGGGCACGAAACAGTCCGTAAAATAAAAGACTGTAGGTAGTACCCGCGCAAGCGACAAAACCAAACTCTTTTGTTTACGTCGCCGTCGACCCACCGCCGCCCGTGCATCGCTCGATCGCCCTTCTTCGCCATCGCCCGTTTCGTGCCTGTAGACTTGGTATAACTTCTATCTATTTACGTCAAACTTTTTTTTCATTAAGTTCTTAATTATTTAGTTAATGAATGGGTTACGGTAACCAAACACAACCGAATGCTTTTTGTTGACAGACTCTCATGATTGGATGACTCCTCGTGGTTCCATTTGCTCTGTCGTGTCTACTGGTCTACAAAACTTCGTATATAATGCTGATTATGAGTCGGATGAAGAAAAAGACGTGGAGGAAGTAAGTAAAACTATGTCCACCTGTGCGAGTTTTTTTAAATGATTTGTGTGAAGTTTCTCTCTTGGTCAACCAATACCAAATCTGTGAGAAGTAAAGGTTATAGACATTCATCATTATCTGCGTAGCCCAGTTCCAACTATTTTGGGCTTCTGGTCCAAACGGACCCAACTGAATACCTGTATGAACCGAGTGCCTATCTAACTTCCCTTATTCAGTAAAGGGGTTAGGTTTATGATACTCCATGGTTCTTACCAAGGAGTGCTGAAATGCCCGAAATAATTTTTGGCTTCTCTGTATTCATAATGATTGTGAAATATATACATTTTGTATGTCTTGGGTACCTATACTAAACACGGAGGGAACGCAGTATGGACAGACTTCTTTGATGATCAATATGCTCGGCTGATTTTATTTACCCAATCACACATTCTAATACCAGTACTCTAAAACATATTTTTCATTCTCAGGAAACTAAACCAGTGAGCGACTGGCAGATCTTGAAGCTAAACGGGCCTGAATGGCCACTCATTACAATAGGATCCATTGCAGCTTTCACCCAAGGTGCTTGTTTCCCCGTCTTTGCCTTACTCTTTGGATTTTCCAGTGGTGTAAGTACAATTTTAAGAGTTTTCATGAGCTACTGCCAAATCCTAAGTTTTAAGCAAACGAACTATATTTTCTTTCTCAGATATTCGTTCTCGACGATAGAAAGGAGATCATTTACTTGGCGGATTTTTACTCGGGCATGTTCATTGTGGTGGCTGCAGTTGCCGGTGTGTCCATGTGTCTACAGAGTACCACTTTTACCACGGCTGGTTTGAGGATGACCACTAGGTTGCGGCAACAGTACTTCTCATCTCTACTCAAACAGGTAACGAGATTTCTTCAAGTTGATTATACTGGCATTGACCAGTTGAAACCATAATCACAAATAAATGTAAGACCAGCAGACCACAGAGGGCAATGGACATTCTAGTGGTGCTACTTTCGCTAATCCGGTGTTATTACTGCCTTTTTTTTAAGCGTTTATGGTTTAGAACTTTAGAAAATATGACCGGGTAACAAAATCCCACGATGCGTTTCTCGATACCACTCAAAAAGTTTACAATTATTATTATACGAGTAATATAAGTACGTTCAACCCATATAGCTGGTATTATTTAGCCATGAGTTCCTCCACATAAGTATCGTATATAAATAACCTAACAACTCAACATTGATGGATTCCAGGAAATAGGATTCTTCGACAAGGAATGCAACACGGTCGGTGCAATGTGCGCAAGACTTAGCGGCGACACGGCAGAAGTGCAGGGTGCTACCGGACTCAGAATAGGACTCATACTGCAAGGTTTCAGCTCTGTGCTCGTGGGCTTCCTGATGGCGATCTGCTATAACTGGAAACTTACTCTAGTTGGGACTGTTTTCTTACCTCTGGTCAGTAGATTTCACAAAATTGTAATTCCTAACTGCATATCGGTAGCTACTAGTTGAAGTTTAGTAAAAGCTCAGCTTCGCAGAACGTCGCCTTTATTCTAGCATATGAGACAGTTCTTAACTTTCTGAAGCTAAGGTCTGCCATATCTACTGCTTGATAAGCAGTGTACAAAATATGTGAAAAACTAGAATCATATTGATCGTTATTTGTATGTACGAGTATATCATTACATCTAATTAATATCTTATATTTGTAGTCTTTACAATTAACTTCTAAATTCCTAGATGGTAGGCAGCATCTGGCTGGAAGGGATGGTCTCGCAGCAGTCCCAGATGGATGAACGTGCGGCCATGGAGCAAGCCACAGCTATCGCCACAGAAGCAGTCGTTAGCATCAAGACAGTTCAGAGCTTGGGTAAGGCAGATTGCCACAAGTGGTAGTCCTGGCATACTGTAATAATTGCACATGCTCCTGGCATGAATGTATAAATGATTACCCACTTCCTCTACAGTGGCACAACCGTAATAAAATTGATTTTTGAGTTAGCTCTCAAGATGTAATTGAAAGGCTTGTTACTATAGATACCTAAAAAAATGCCTATATAAATAAAAGCGCACTGTTTGATTTATAACGCTAGTAGCTCAGCGTATTGTAAGGCATTTTAAACATAGCATACTACTATTACATATATAGCCGCTGCATACATGACATCTACAACACACAAGCCACTAAGTAATATTAAAGTATTTATTTTATGCAGGCGTTGAACCAATATTCTTGACAAGATTTGAAGAAGCCCTGACTGTGGCCTGTGCCGCTGTCACCAAAAAGACCCGCTGGAGGGGTCTGGTTCTCGGCTTGGGGGTCTACGTGCCGTTCTTGGCGTATTGCAGTGCCACTGTATACGGTGCCGTCTTGGTGGCATACGGGGAGATGGAATATAAAATTGTGATGCTGTAAGTAGCACCATTTACAATAGTTCAAAAGTAATCACACGTCGACAGGAAAAATTGACGTTTGTATCAAAACTTAAATCAAGTATATTTTGTTAAAGACGTCCTTAGGTATAGCTTGTGTTGAGCCATAAAGGTAAAATTATGTAGTATTATAGCTTAACTTGCCTGCGACGTACTGCTTCTTGACTAGCAAGATACTGTCTTCGTGAAAAGAGACTGGAATTTCACAAAGATAATTTCTTACCAGTTAAATCATTGGTATTTAGCTCTATTTTTGTTTGTTGCAGGGTTAACGAAGCCATTATGTATGGAGCCTACATGTTGGGTCAATCCTTGGTATACGTCCCTAGCTTCAACTCGGCCAAGACCTGTGGAGCAAGGATCCTATCCATCATCCAAAGAACGCCCAGGGTCAGGACAGAAGACGGAATTAGGGACAAAAAGGATTGGGTAAATTAAACCTAATACTACCTACTTCAACACGATTTGGCTGCGTAGCTAGTGTGGTCTCGTTAGGCTGGTTGCAGAATTATTCTTGGATTTGAACCCCAGGTAGGACTAATTCTCTTGCTACGAACCAGCAGCCTGTAGTATTTTGATATCAACCTTCTTTAATGTTTTTTTTTTAGCTCTAACAAAAAAAAAAGTAAAAATAAGTCAGGTGAAACCGATTCAATGCTAATAAGTATGCAATGAGCATAACACAGGTTAGACCAGATCTAACTGTGACAACATTACCCTTCTTTGGGATATTATATTTTAACTTCTTGTTTCTTTTCTAGGCTGCCACTGGTAACTTTAGCGTTCGAGACGTAGAGTTCAGTTACCCCACCCGTCCGCACCAGAGAATTCTGAAAGGTATTGACCTGAAGGTGGACGCTGGCAAGACAGTGGCCTTAGTTGGCCCCTCAGGGTGCGGCAAGTCTACCATCTTGCAACTAATACAGAGGTTTTATGATCCTGATTCCGGCAACATTGTGAGTAATAGTTTGAAATACTTGTTAAAATATATACCTTCGCATTATCACGACAGTTTTGGAAATTTAACAAACCATGTGATCAAGTTTGATATAATATAGGTATATTATTCGCAAGTTTTCATTTATCGGAAGTAGAAAAGAATTTGTTCGTGTCAAATACAAAAATAAGCTAACACGACTTGTACGACTCTGACTGGCTTCATTTCGTACGTAGGTAGGTATATCTTAACATATTTGACTAAGCTGCGGCGTGTCAAATTATTTCAACCTGAATATTTGCTTGCTTGATTGAAATAACAACAATTAATCGAATCCCTTTACTTTCCTTTATTTTCGCTATGAGGTTGTCAGTCAATGTCAACAGTTAGCATAGTATGTTTTCCTAACATTTTATTGTGATTTTGATATCTAATGATAGCCATACGCGTATACGATAACGATAAGCGTAGTACCTATTTAATCACTTAGTAATACAATTTTGTTTATAACCAAAATTAGGCAGGGTTTAGACCTGTTACATGACCTTATCATATCATTTAATGTAACGTGAATTTGGTTTTAAATGTTAAACATTATTGATACATCGAACTCTGAATAAAATGATGTTGAAATGCACCTCGGTCTATCGGTATTGCATTCGTTATGTTATTTGCAACTACTCCAGCAGCTTTAATCCTCGTTATGTAATGGTTGTTTACAGGAGCTAGACAGTCGCGACATCAGATCATCTCTCACCCTGCCACGTCTCCGTCGCCAACTTGGCGTGGTGCAACAAGAGCCCATCCTGTTCGATCGTACGCTGGCTGAGAACATCGCCTACGGAGACAACAACAGGAAGGTCACCATGCACGAGGTGGTTGCTGCTGCTAAGGCGGCCAATATACACAGCTTCATCGTCTCTCTGCCTAAAGTAAGTGTAAAACATGAACTGTTTCAAGGGCTACCTAAGCGACTCACTTGAAATCCTCCAAATCATTCGGGAGGATGCCTTTTCCCAGTCATTCTTTTTCTTTGTGTGGCTACGACGACAGTACCTATTTCAAATTGTGTTGGTCCAAAACTTCCACGAGTTGTCATTGGCACTGCAGAAATAACTTTAACTGTGTGTGGGACACAGGGGGCAGGATCAGAGGTAGAACATAATTTGTGACTATTGCTGTTCTGCCAAGGTCATGGTTGAGGTACAGACCTACTTTATTTTGTTGGAGTTTCATCTGCTTTGGTTCGGAGACCGTTTAGGGCAGGGGTGCACAGACCGCGGCCCGCCAGTCATATGTCAGTGGCCCGCCAGCAAAAATATTCCGTCGTACATTTGTTAGAAAATATAACTGAGGTTTACAAAAAATATTAGGTAATTTGAATCACGCGCGTTACTAAGCGGGCTCGCTGTGCAGGTGCATGATGCGTACTCAGAAATGTTCGTGCAACTCAAAAATCCTGATTAGTTGTGTGATTTGGCGTTTTTAGTAGTGCCCAGATCAAGCCATGGTTATCAAATCATATAATGACAATTGTTATCAGGACTACCTATGTTGCAAAAATAAGGACAACCAAGAAGGGGTGTATTTTCCTTATTTTCCCCACTGCCCTGGGGTTGCTTTTCGAACTAGTCCTACGGTCTATTATTCGGTTTGTATTGTATTGTATGGTATTGGTATTTCGGTCTGCCGCATGCCACTAAAAATTTCTAGCTCGCTACGCTCGCTCTTACTGCCGCGTTTTCTGGGTGCCCAATCCTTGAATACGTTACTAGTAAAAAACTTTTTAACAAAAAATAAAACCGACTTCAAAAAAAAAACGCAAAAAAGTCAAAAATAAATCTGTTTCTGAAGTCGGTGACTTTTGTTTGTTTGATTTCATTTTTTTGCCACCGACTTCAGAAACAGATTTATTTTTGACTTTTTTGCGTTTTTTTTTTTGAAGTCGGTTTTATTTTTAATTTGTTAAAAAGTTTTTATTTTGCACTTTTCAGTGGTTCACATGTTCATGTGGACAATGTAGTTTTTTTATGAGTTTTGTCGATTTTTCAAAAACCACTTGTCCCATTTCGATAAAAAAAATATGGGACCATTTGGGAAGTATACTCTTTCCAACAAAAAAATAATTTTTCAAATCGGTTAGCAAGTGACGGAGTTATGCCCGAACAAACATAAAAAAAAAAAAAAAAATACAAACATCCGAATTGAGAACCTCCTTCTTTTTTTAGAAGTCGGTTAAAAAGTAAGTTAAATATGCATTTTTTTAATAATAAAATGTTAATCAAATATGTAATATAAATCACCTTTTCTAGGTGAAGGCCAAAAATATTCGAGCTCGCTTCGCTCGCTCTTGCATTTTAGTGTCCTCTTGTCTGAAGCTTCATGCATATTTCGTAAAAAAAAACATCTCTATGTCTATGAATTGTTGAAACAAAGTGTAATTTTTAAACATTTTGTAAATTTTTGGCAATTTTTAATTTGTGCTGGCGGCCCGCCATTAGTTCATTATTTGCCCAAGTGGCCCTTGGTCTCAATAAGTCTGTGCATCCCTGGTTTAGGGGCTTATACAAGTGAACCATGTTTTTTTTTTCTGTAGGAAGATAGTGAGTATCCCGCCATAATTTGCCATGAGCGATTATCAGGTTTTCTTGTTTGTATGCTACCGAATTTAGGAAACTGTGCTGGCTGACAGGCTCCCGTCCTCACGTCTGAGATTAATATAAGTTAAGAGTGTTGGTTTTAAAAAAGTTATCATTTATTACCCAATTTTACTTTAAATACGATTAAACCAAACAAAAAAAACTTAAAATATAAGACCCGTTGCTGTATTTCTTCTTAGATAACAAATGAAACTATTCCCAGGGTTACGACACAAACCTAGGATCTGGCGGCGCTCAGCTGTCGGGTGGTCAGAAGCAGCGCGTGTGTATCGCGCGCGCACTCATCAGGTCGCCGCGACTCTTGCTACTGGACGAAGCCACATCGGCGCTGGACGCGAATAGTGAACGGGTAAGGCTTAACTTATTTTTAAGGCAGCTTTACCAGAGGCAGATTATAAACCCAACCTAAAATATGCATGATGAATTAAAAACGAGTACATGAAAGACTTCTGGTCATCTGCCCGTCGAGAAGACTTACAATCTATTAAGCTGCCGCGAATCAATTTACATTAACAAGCGATTGATTGCTTGTAAATGTAAATTGGCATATCATAGTCTACGGTCGACCATGCTCCTTACTTTTTTAAAATCCTTAACCAGACAGGGATTGATAGTAGGTAGCTACATTCCCAGCTTAATCACCAGCACTGTTGCACTGTTACCATGTTCAGTACTTACATGGTATTAGACCCTCAAAAAAACACCTGTGTTCCAAAAATACAACCGTCGATGTCCACGATGATCCATCGTATATGTGATCTGGATAGTGGTTAAGTTTAAGCAGAAACCTCGTTTATTCATCGTATAATCACAATATTTACAGGCCGTATCGGAAGCTCTGGATAAGGCAGCCAAGGGTCGCACGTGTATAACAATCGCTCATCGGCTCTCCACCATCAAAGACGCGGACCTCATCTGTGTTTTAGATAAAGGTATATATTGTTCATAACATATTTTTAATGTTAAGAGTTCTGAGTGTACTAGTCGCAAGGGTTGTTTGGTAAAGATTCATTAGGAATTTCTCAATACCAGCCCAGTCGTCGTTAATATATATATCCGGTTAATGACAATAGGCTCACCCCCTAATACATGGGACATAAACGGCATGAACCTGCCCTAATTGTCCTACTTGATACCTAAGTGAAATGAGCGTATTCTATAGTTCCTGTGATCGCCGATTACATGTCATGTATGATTTGGTATCCATTTTGCCAAATCAGAATCTCAACTACTAACTTGTTTCAGGTAAAATTGTGGAACGAGGATCCCACGCTGAACTATTCGCTCAACGGGGCGCCTACTGGAAAATGTGCAAAGGACAAAACATAGCTTAATTTTTCATTGTTTGTTTAAGTCATTGTAAAACTATAAGTAAATCATACATATATTATTTTCATCACAAAATCTCAACCGTTGGAAATTGACAAAAAATTAAATCGCTGGATTTATACAGTTCATCGTACTTAGCTCGCGCAAAATAAGTGTCCATATTAGACAAATAAGGTACACATATATTCCGCAGGGCATTACGTTACGAATGAACGCTTCCAGTGAGAGAGCATTCGCCTGTAATGTAATAATCTACGTTGCGATGCTTCGATGAAGAAAACGAAACAAAATAGTGATAACTTTTTGAAGAAGTAAGGCGATATATTTGCGAATTGAACAATAATAATTAAGCTCGACCGAGCAAATAAATTACATATCAGTGATAAAGATCTTCTATTGACAATTAGAGATAAGAATATTTTTTGTCCTAATTGAAATGAAAAGGTCTACAAGTGTTCCATTTCATCAGTATTACACCAAGCAAACCGTGTTGCATTTGTATTCTCATGATAATTTTAAGTTAAATTTAATTATTATTTGATCTGTACCCTAATAGGACAATCATATAGGTAGATATTATTATTTGCTATTAAGTATTGCTATTTTTAGAAAACTAGTTATGTACTTATTTTATTTTTTAAATTTCATTATTTTTTTGTTCTCTATATCAGTATTCATTTCTAATTGGAAGTTTCATAGAAGAGTTCAATAAAAAATTATGAATGTTATTTAGATTTACAAACCAAACTTTATGCATTAGGTAATATGCCCGATGGTATTTTAAGTGAATCTCACACATGTTATATAATATTATATAAAACATTTTCAAACATTAGGTAGCACTTATTTTTTGGTATTTTGTCATTTAAGTGTAGGATAACCAGCAGTGAGAACTGTTAAAGCATCAAGCCAAATCTTCACTGCGAGTACTGCGACACAAGTTGCAATACCTACATGTTACAACTTTGCTTATGTTAGTACTATCCACGGAGTTTTACTTAAGATGCAAGTAAGACTTGATCACGATAACTTGAGTGGTCAGTAGCCTTACCGGGCACTTTGGGGTAGGGGGCAACTGACCTCTGGTCTGCGGCCCTATATCAAATACTTTTTGTTACATTCCTGTTGCCAAGACAAAATATGTGCCCAAGGGTGGACTGGACGCTGACTTATATTAGGAAAAAATACTGTATGGAATGTACCTATCTTCCAATATAAGTTTTTAAACTGACATGGTCACTAGCACTATTATTAATAGTGAAAACGGGAACTATCGGGAACTCGAAACAAAAAATGAACATGGTAAGTAGGTAAATATTCCGTAATTACCTATTCAGTAGTATAGTATCTTCCAATAGTGTATAAAGTGATCTTTTACGTTAAGTATTAAAAATTGTTGTCATTATTTACTTGTTTTCTTTTATTATATAACCCTTTCATTTTTCTATATAATTATCTACGACAACTACCCACTTAGATGTTTAATAATTTATAAATAATTTTATGCTGACAAGTTATGACTTTGCACAAATTAATTATCAGTTACTACGGTTCACGGTCTTATCGCAGGCAGTCTTCAACCAGACAACTTTAAATAATAATAAGTACCTAATTGCTGTAATATTGCGAAATCTTGTCATCGGGGAATAGTGTACCTACTGCGTGACTTCGCAAAATATCTTTCATAATAATTACTCTTGTATCAAAGAATATCGTAAAGAATCTTTCATAATGTTACATCAGGGCAAGCGTAAGTTTTCTGTCATACCTTTACGTAACAGTTATTAGAAGCATTGGATCCGAAGCCGTGACGTCACAGCTGCCAAGAATATCTCGGCATTTGGCAACGATCAAGGTTAGGTTAGTTTACAAACTTACACAACGTTTAGAAAGAAGTTTTCTTCGATTTTAGTGCTACAGGTATGTAGCCACATTACATATTACTATCAAACGACTGATATAGAAAACTAAGTTTAATATTAACTTCACCGTTAATTCCACATGTCCAACAGCACCAAACTATTCAGACCATCTGGTTTGCAATAACTTTTACCATTTTCGAGAGGCGACTCTGTTACTCATACATGGGTTAGTATTCGTGGCAGACATGGCAGTCTCTTTCTTTATTTCTGTCTTAGTCGTTGATTCCATCGGGCCTGTTCATAAAGAACTACCTATCCAATGATTTCAAATATGACATTAGCTATTTGTCTATTGACGTTTTGATGAAAAGGTTAAAATGCCAGCATGACTTGTCTGGATTCGGGCCATGTAAACTGTAGTAGAATAATAATTAGCAAGATAGATAGCTGCATTGTCAGATGTCATTCGAGGCGGGATTTAAATAAAACCATTATGTTATTAAGGATTAGGACCGTATTAGAAATTTCTCAGAGGTAGCCTCGAGTTTAGAAGTCGGCGCCTCGGCGGTATGATACTACATACTACCTGTGCCTCGGAAAGCACGATTATCGTTCAATCGGACTATGAGGTGAGGAAAGAGAGAGTTCTCTTCCCGATAGTCCTTAGTCAGACACACGCATGTTTGCGTACACTCTTGTCATAATCATCATTAGCTACCTAACCTTTTACCCAACTATGTTGGGGTACGCTTCCAGTCTAAGGAAATCTACAAGTAAAATAAGAAAAATAATATCCCAAACACCACCAAAAACCAGTGTAACGGCGGAAAAATAGTAATACCTTTGTGGAAACTATATTTTTCAATCATTTAGGGTTTAAACTCTGGGGTCTAGAGGTCGGAGTGTTCAAACCCTTTTTTTACCCGACTGCGGAGAAGCCCAAAAGGAGGGTTATTTAAAGAAATTTCTAAAGGTCTATTTTACACTTTCCGCGGCTGCTAGTCGCTTAGGTACATTAAAATTACCAGTTGACAGCGTTGAGGAGGAGTTTCTTAAAGCCCAACTTTGTTGTACCGTTCGTGTTATATTAGTTTATTTAATCGTTTTTAATTGTATAATTCTCTCTTGTTCCTCTTACATATTATTTTATATTTCTGCCCCGTCACAATTGGATAATAATCGGTTTGCCTCAGTCACGTGAGTTACTTCAGCTATTTCAGCAGGAATCGGGTTCTTAGGTGCCTTCACTACTATTCACCCTTTTAACGACAACCCTCCCGACATTATATTCCTCTCTTTTCCTCTTAGGCTTATTAAAGCATAGGTGGACAAGAGAGGAAAATAATGGTAAGGGGTTGTCGTTGCCTAATTTTAAAATCAGACTGAGGTGACGTGAGGGGGGTACAAACCTAACTATGTTTATGACTATTTGTAAATATTTTATGCGACGCCTACGAAATAACTCTACTAGTCTACGACGTAGACCTTCTACGACGTAGACCTTCTACGGCGCTACGCAGCTATAGGCTTAACCGCGTAGCACTACACGCTTTTACCCAAGTCTAGGAAGCAACCAGTCCGCTACTGTGAATATTATTATTGAGTAGATTTATGAACGGTTACTATGACGATGACCCATGTGCGACCGGTGTCTGTTTATCACAGCTGATAGCCATTTATCGACGCATTGTTATCAACGATTACAAAATAGTTAGATATGAGTTCTGATTCTTTTCCTGTATTTATAAAAACGGTAATCACAAACGGTACTGCACTATGTTGCCTTAGTTAAACTAAGCAACAATTTAAAATGTTACGAAAAAAGTGCCATGAACATATACCGCTGGAAACCTCTGACAAGGATGTCATTAATCAAGAGAAAATATCTGTATTCGAATTTGAAAGGTATGTAAGATCATTCGGGCACGTAAATAAATGTATGTAACACGCGTGTGTAACATTTATTCACGTTCTAATGTTCCAAAACTTAAAATTCATCGTGTTATCTTTACAAATAATTTAAATTTAAGTGTTGTACATTTTTGTCTGTCTGACGGTCTGTCTGTTTGTTCCGGCTAATCTTCTATACGGCAATGAAGCGATATTTGTTATTGTGGCCATTTATTTGCGAAATAAACGACTATTTGGAGCATATTGAACATTGAATTGTTAAATTATACTCTCTCTGGTTGCTTTATTTTTTAATGTTTGCCATTAATTATTTTTATGACTAGTCCTTTTTACGTTTCCGTTTTCCGTATAATATGTAATAGTACATTGTTAAACAAGGGGTGAAAGTTACTTATTTAGTCCCGAGGCGGGGTTTGGCGCCCGTATCGTAGTGAGGTTGCCAATAGTTCGAGGGACTAAATAAGTAATTAACTCGAAGGTAAACACTGTGCTTTTCATTACGAAAACGCGGAAAGTAAAAAAAAATAAGTTCAAAAATCTAAAACCCGACTACTAACAAAATCGCGGTCTTAAAAGTAGAAAACAAGAAAATAATTCTTGTCTGATATTTTTCGTAGTCGCATGCCAAGCATGCCACTGATTCCTGATGCTCCTTCATAGCGTTCTCATTGATACAGAAGACAGCTGCTAATTGCCATTAGCAAGGTGGCATGCAACTATGATGAATATCAGACAAGAATTATTATCTTGTTTTCTACTTTTATGACCGCGATTTTGTTAGTAGTCAGGTTTTAGATTTTTGAACTTTTTATTTTTGTGTGTTATTATGTAATAAATACGTAATAATATATTACTTTCATAATGTACCTAATATTCTACATGATGTTGGTTTATAATTTACACAATACGAGTAACTAACACAGACTAGACCGCGAGAACGGTTTGACCGCATTCTATACGAATACGTTGACTAAAACTATATTCCAATAAACATATTTGTAATGTGCTCGTCAAGACCTTTCATTTGATACCAAACATGTTATGATTATATCTTCTTTTTTTTCGATGTTATAATTTGACATTTTTAACTTCCGTCATACAAATATTTGATAAAATTTATATGGCCTATGTCACCCGGGCTATTCTTATGAATTTATTGACACCTCATTTATTAAAATTCGTTCTGTAGTTTAGGCGCTACGGTGGAACATAGGTACATAATATATACATAGACTGCCAAAATCATTACCCTTCCTTTTGGCTTCGCCGTAGTCGGGTAAAAATAAGAACACAAATGATTACCTAAAGAAAAAAATGAGTGTTGATGAGATTGTCGCTTTCCCGCTTATTTTGTTTTTTTTTTTGTCTTCTGGTCGTCCAGCTATACAGCCAGTATTTTTCATGTTCATTATTAAAACAAACGGCAAAGTTATTTATTTTAGAGAAATAGTAAAAACTAAATTATATTAAAGTCATAATATAATTATATTCTTAAGTTAACTTTATGTTATTTTAATTATAAATCGCGCTGTAATTTAGTGGCTGTATAAAAAGTTGGAACTAATACAATTAAAATGTGAAATGAAAATAGACCTAGTTTTTGCCTCAAGCCATGTTCCGGGGTGAGGAGGAATGGGACGCCGTCGCCTCCTTCTGCGAAGCAGTGATGCAAGCGAAGGACGTGGCGGAACGTAAGAGGGAAAGAACCTCTCGTCCCAGCTGCCGCGGGAGACGCTCCGGGCGTCGGGGGCCACGTGATGGCTTCCGGCCACCGTAGACGCGGGCCTGTGGACGTTCAGTAATGGGCTAGCTCGCCGTCCGGCCGTCTTATGACGGCAACAGACCGTGTCGACTGCGCGTACGTGTTCCACGCGCGACTCAAAGAGATGTCAGCAACATGGAAGGAGCCCGCAAGGGCCGACGCCCGTCGGGGCTGCGGATTATCGAAAGAGCATAACGCATAAGAGTGACTATTTGATGAAAAACACATTCTTGAGGATTGTATGAACTGAGACGGTTGTATTGGTTATTTTAATCATTATTACTCAGTAAATAGACATTTGTCATTACCGCGAATTCCATTTTATTACACATACGACTTGACACTAACCGGGAAATTGCAAAAAAACGTAAGAAAATTCGAATTTCGCGGGCTACCTCGTCGCCTTCACCTTATTGAAAAAATCGTTTATTTCCTCGAAACAGTGCGTGCAGTCCGTAGCAAAATGTAAGTTTCTTTTGTGGTTCGCACTTTTACGGCCTAAAGAAACCGCTCGTGGTGTCTGGTGAAAGCACACTCTAAAGAAATTCTTTCATCTATTTCTCCCGCAATTGAGCGTGTAGCTCGTATTCAAGACGTAGCAGTTATAATGGCGCGTATAGTTTATCACTCGGATATGTCACTTACGTAGGTTTTACTGTGTTGACTTAATTCGGATAATTAGTGATGATAACCACAAGTTACGTGAATTCCGACTTCATCAAAAATATTAAAGCTGTTATAAGTAGGTATATTTCTTATCAGTTAAATCTCACCGCAATTTTAATTGTCTTGACGCCATGACGGCAGGTTTTTGTTAAAACGTAACAAGTATAAACTGGGCAATTAAATGACGACCGAATTTACTGTTCTGTAAATATTTCTGGATGAAAAAAACATAAATCGTAATTGAGTGTTCAGTGCAAGTTTTTAAACTGTTCCCGTGCCCTAATTCTTATTTTCACGTTTTCATTTTCATTACCAAAAACAAATAAATCTTGCATTAATTTGTTTTTTTTTTTTACCCGGAATGTTTGATGAGTTTATGTAGATGTTTCTGATCAGCCTGCATATTGTTTTCTTGTATGGATTTTGAGGCTTAAGTCAAATCGTACTATAATAATGGTATCGAAAAATGGTATGACCGCTATAAACGTTGTATGGCCCTTGAATAATAAAATCAAATTGTAACAAAATATATTTTTTTTATTCTAGCCTACGAACTTTTCAGTCCAACTGTTATGACTTTTAATTTTAATTTAGTTCAAAAATATTGTAGGTAATAATACAATTGGCAATATGCCTTATAAAATTCTACCAATTAAAATTCTGCCATCTTAAAAGTATGCCATTGAAAATTCGGCCAGTTAAACATTCGGCCAAACGATAAATTCTATTAAATAATTGTTTTGCCTTAAACACATTCGTTCAAAGAAGAATATACCAAGTGCCAAATATATTTCGGAGCATCAAGTTTCTGCCAGATAGATGGTACCCGGTACAAGTGTGTAATGTTGGTAATTCCCGCTGAGGCGCCATTGAGACCCGAGCCGTTTGGTGAGTGTCTTACGAGAGCTATGGACGGTAATCACCAATACACACGTGTATCATACGACGATTCAACACACTTGTAAATAAAATAATACTAAAAAAATATTTTCAACAGTGAAAACTAGTTGTGAAATTTTACAAGTTGAAATGATCTATTTAAATACGATGTTGCATGAAATGAGCAAGTAATAGGTACATTAATTTATATGAAACTTTTTTAAGAACAAAGCAAATCAACAAAAAAAAAACCTATAACTCACTTGTGAATAATAGTAATGAAAAATCCTAATTGCAGTGAATTAAGAGCCATTTTATGAGCAAGTGTGTTGAAAAAAATATGAAACTTTACAGGCGTTTTAAAAATTCTGAATCGGTGGCAAAAAAAAAAAACAAACTAACAATTAATGTCACCGACTTCAGAAGCAGATTTTTCTTCAGAAGTTTTATTTTTTCACAATTTTTTTTTTTCACTTTTTTGTATTTCTGGAGTCGGTTTTATTTAAAAAAAAGTTTTTGTATCTTTCTTTATTTGGACATAACTTCGCACACATGGGCTTATGTCTGGAGCATTGTGTATACTTATCAGCGTGCTTGTAGTTAGTTAACAGATTAACCGACCTAGTTGTGAGTCAATGGATTTACATCTTTGTTACCTGCTCACTACGTCAACCAAAAATAACGGCTTTTTATATATTATTAAATGAATTACTATCTAATACGTTATTGGATTAATTTCCTAAGACTGTTTTAAATAAACAAAAAAAAATTAACTTTTCAGCTTATTTTGTTTAGATTCAGAAACCATAATTCAAGCACTTAAGCTAACTTAATAACTTTAATAAAAGATTAAGTGGGTGGCGGTACAGGATATCGAAAATTTTAAGCTTATGGGTGAGTAGGTCTACCTCGTTTCGTCTAGTGGTCGCAAACGTACTATTAGGTACACCTCTGTCTAATCTTCGGGGATTACAGGCGTGACGTTATGTCTTGTACAACAAAAACTATGACGTAGACTTTCATGTTATCCAAAATTAGAAAACAGTCAAATATGACTGTTTTATAAGCAGTCGTTAAAACTCATCAAAAACCTTACAAACAGTTTGGACGTAATTTTGTGATAGATTTACTTATCTTATTTTTGGGTTTTTTACATTCATCTAGAACTTGCGTGTTTTGATGAACAATGTTTATCTAACCGAATTCTGAAACTTTCTTTTTGTTCAAATAATAAATTGGAGGGATAATTCCTTAAGTTTTTTTTATTATTTAGTAAAAGTTCATGTACATACAATAGTGGTACATGGCGGAATGAATGCCACAAGGCATTCTCTACCAGTCAACCTTCTTCCTTCAAACATATACTTATAAATACCACAGTAAGAGGCTTATGAGTCTGACTTATGTACTTCTTGGGCAGGCAGGCTATGGCTACGCATAACGAGTATCCACTTGTGACGGTATTCGGTTAGGTACGTTAAGGCAAGCTCAAGACAATAAGATAATAAAAACGTTCTAATACATAGACTCCTCCGAGTCTCGGAGAGCACGTAAAGATCTTTATCAGTCACAACTACTCAGTGGCCCGAAAGGATGATAACCAGTTTACCATACCAAGGGGCAACGTATTACCCACATAAAGAATAAATAGAAGTTTACTATAATAGATGGGACTAACATGATCAGAGAATGATCAGCCACAGGCGTATTCCGAAGCAGGCACACCACCAACTTCCAATCTCCGGGATCTAAAAAATGTCTAATGGAAAAAGTCAATAGCACTTTGACCGACCCGGGAATTGAAACCAGGCTGACCAGTCGCACTGTTGCCTCGTGCTCGCATGTACCTAACAGTCACGTTATCCTCGTGACCAACGGTCGATCTTGCATACATAAGTCATTTTGATTAGGTATAAGCCTTCAAGAGCCACGAATTTCTAACAGAAACGTTCCTACCATACACAAAAATTACTCAATTGCACGCTGGTACAGTCAGCAACGTAGCTATTTTTTTTTTTTTTTTTAATAAACGTTGCCCCACACTAGGAATTTCTCCTGTATCGTGGGTGCGTTCACAAACATAGAATGTCACATACACAAATACCCAGACCCGAAACAACTATCTGCAGGCCATACATATATTTGTTCTAGTGTTGCCCAGTCTCGGTCTTGGTCTTGCAGTCTTGGTCTTGTTCTTGCATTTTCGCAAGACCAAGACCAAGACCAAGACCGACTTATTGTAGCAAGACCAAGACCAAGACTGACCCCTGCAAGATTTGAGCAAGAACAAGACTTAGCCTGCAAGACTCTTGCGTCTCGCAGTTTAGTCAAACTGAGATTTGGGCGTTATTTTCTTTTATGTTTTGGCGAATTTGTGTACTACTGTATGGATATTTGTATGTCTGAATAAATAAATTAATTGAATTGAATTAAGTAGGTATTTGGTTTCAATTCCGTTTTCTATAGACGTTCCCCAGTATCAAAACCGTATCGTCTTAAATCTAGGTACTTACTCTTCCCAGTAACGGAGTAATTGTTCGAAGTGTTTTCACTGCGTTGTAAACACAATCGCGCACGTTTTAATGGATTGTCTTGTAATTTTAATATGGTGTCTCTGTCACTCACTGCGACGATATTGAAAGCATACTTTTGTGTTCCTCACGATACACCAGGCGCTTGAGCTCGACCACCACAAGTAAAAGTCTAACGGAGTTACGTCCGGGCTTCTTTGTGGCACTGGCCAAGGCACTGGCCCGGGATAATCAGCCCTAGCATAAAACTGCACCATAGCGATGTAGGTAATCCAAATTGCAGTAACTGTAATGTCAATCCATTGCAGTGATGACGCACGCGTGCTGCGCGTACGACATTCGCTCGATTTTTATTGATTAATTGAATTAATTTGGTGGTTTACTATGCCTATATCAATTTAAACTATCAATGTAAACATGTACCTACTCTGTTACGTTGTTCTAAGATGTAAACTAAACGTGTTTATAGTAAATAGCAATAGGCTAATAGGTATTTGCAAGACTTGCGAGACTCTTGCTGCAAGACCAAGACCAAGACCAAGACTGAGAGCGCAATACCAAGACCAAGACCAAGACCAGGTGTATTGACGCAAGACCAAGACCAAGACTCGGTAAGTCTCGTCTTGGTCTTGCATTTGGGCAACACTAATTGTTCCGTGCGGGGATCGAACCCGCGACACGCAGCGCAGCAGTCCAATCGCTTAGCCACTGCGCCAACCGTGCCGTCAACATGCCGTATTGCTTTAGTAATAGCCCAACCTATTAAATATAGTCCTCCTGACCGATTTCGGTCACCGCGGGCGCCCAATCTTACGTTTACGCGGGTACGAAGGATTAAGGCGAGAGGCTGCTACACCCATTGCAGAAATTAGATTAAGAAAGTGAATGTATAATCTGCACCAGGAAATTCCTTGTATTTGTGGTATTTCCTACATTCAGTGCTTTAAACTAAGCAAACAAGTGTAGTCATTCTATCTATACAAATATAATTGAAGTACTTTCTGAGACGGTGCTATTGTCACAGATAACACCACGGTTTAATGAATATATAAATACATGTGGATGATGCGCCTGTGTTAGTTATCACTTATATGTGCCACGAGACTCTGCGGCGGTTCGCGCGCAGGTCCTGGATTCGCCACCTTTGTAATTTAAATAGTGACCATTAAATTAATTAAAGAAAGCACGAAAAAATTAAACAACATGGGATTGAAGAAAGGAAAAAAAGAAAAGTAAGTGTTGACAGTCAGGCTGAGCGAATATCTTTTATTTATGTTAATTTTCTTTATCCCAAATTGGTTCTTAATTTTTCCAAATAATATTTTTATGAAATCTTGCAGCTTGGTTTTTGCATCTCTTACATTTATTAAAATAACATTTACCTATTTATTAATTTCAATTAACACAGTGTGCAGCTCTCAAAACTAACTAATCTCAAAAGGACAGTCATTATTTTTTAAGCGATTCTTCTTTTAACAGACCTCTTCTGATATTTTAAAATCCAGATAGGCACTTACAAACTAATTTTAAAATGTAACAACAGAATTTTAAATTTAGCCGGAACTACCTATCTTGTCTAGACAAATTGAAATAGGTCCAGTATAGGCCACCCCTTTCTTCTGCAGATTCTATCCGGTTCTGTGCGTCCCTTATCCAGGTTTGTGGCCTTGGTTGCTTTGGCCTAACCTTGGCCGCCATTCGGTCAAAGCTCTGTTTTCATTTTATGCGAATGAACAAAATTGATAGCATGTGCAATTGTGCATTCCCAAAGCGAATCAAATTGATCTAAAGCAATAATAAATTAATTTACATGAGATCTATGTTAGTGCTTAAAATTAATAAGAATAACATTTATTTATTCCCAAAGTTTTAACCCTTAAAACATTTTGTTCTATTAAGATTATCATCAAGTAAGTTACAAATTCCTCTCTGAGATACATGTTGTGTGGCGGGACTAAAATTATTGGTCCCAAAATAAAGGGCTTATTGACTTACAGTGTTCTTTCTTAATTTCGTGAACTTTCCGCCTAAAATATTAGAAGTGTCATATTTTTTTGTTGTAGCCTAGGTAACTTAACACAATGAACCCACATTGGAATTGGTTGACCTATCGATTTACTTGCCGCGATAAATGCAGTTTGACAAATTGATATTAAATTATTCAAGGTTTACGGCCGGGCCGTAGCCAGTAGTTTCAGCTCACAGTTAATGAGTGAAGCTTCAGCCGGCCACGGGTATTCGTAAAATAGCCTCGTACGCAACGATATTTTTCGCAGAACACGGTTAGGCCACGGCATAACAGCATGAGTCTGTTAGACTTTTTTTTGAGAGCAGCGGTGGCCCAGTGGTGTCGGCCCCGACTTACGAACAGTAGGTCGTGGGTTCGAACCCGGCAGGCGCATTACTTTGTGTAATTTATTTCATCACCACTGCTCTCAAAACGGTGAAGGAAAACATCGTGAGGAAACCGGCATGTCTTAGAACCAAAGAATTCAAAGACATGTGACATCTGCCAATCCGCATACTGGGCCCGCGTGGTGGATTATAGCCCATCCCTCTCCTAGAGAGGAGGCCTGAGTCCCTACAGTGGGAACATTATAGGCTGATGATGATGGCCGTTTTCTTTTTGCTTGTTTGGCAATATAAGTGTTGATGTTGAATGTGTCACCAACTTATCTGTTCAGGTGCGTCGCTAGTGGAGAACTCAGTATTACCAGATATTCCACTGCGGCCGTGTGATTTTGCAGAATGCATCTCCCAATATTTACAATTCCGTACCTTCTCGGTTAGGTTGGAATTTTCACTTCATTGATTAGTTTGCAAACAAATAACCTGAAAAAAAAACCTGAAAAAAAACGGCCAAATAGGTAATAAATATTATTAAGTAATAAACATATTATAAAGTAATAATTCTCTCCGTTTCTCTTCTTTCATATTTTATTATTTCTCTTCTTTTATATTTTGTGCAAATTTTCGTGGCTCACTTTTAAGATGTTACCTACGCCATTCTATTTGTACTTTTCTTAATAGAATCAAACAAAAAACACCAATCCAATTTGTATTACCTGAACAGCTAAGTTGGTGGTACTATACTTCCTAATTCAACGTTCTGACATCATAAAATATCTTTCTTTCTTTCATTATTTCTATCTGCAGACTAACAACATAATAATATTCTATTGTATCTTTATTATTTTGATTTTGTTATAGGAGACGTCTTAATTTTTATTAACTACGTGTAAAGTCATGGTTGATAAATTATTAATGCACAATATAAATAATCAAATTGTCTTTCCAGCCCTGTGGAGGACAATGAACTCAAAATATCTTTCCTGCAAATAGTAAGTACTTCTTAGAATATTTTCTGATTTGACTTGCAACCTGGTTGGCACAGTGGCTCAGCGGTAGACTGCTGCACTATGTGTCGCCGCGCCTGTTCGATCCACGCACGGAGAAAATATTTGTATGGGACTACAGATAGTTGTTCCAGGTTTGGTTTTTTAAACGGTTTTTTCGTATGTGTATTTGAGTTTAAATGTTTGTAAACGCTCCCACGATAAAGGAGAAATTATTAGTGCGGGGTAGCGCTATTTTTTTAAGGCGCTAACAGCACCGAAACTAGCGCCACCCATTTTTACTCTAAAATCACATCAAATGTGAAAAATCCAAAACACTATCATGTAAGTAAATAACCTGTAGTATTTTTAAATCACTTTTCATGATTCTAGACTTGTTTACCGCCAAAAGTGGCCACTTTGACCTAACTCCTTGTACGTCGAGAATTTAGACACAATTAAAAAGCCACTAAGTCTCGCGTCACGCGTGGATCTACGTTCCGGCAGACGAAGGGTTCACAATTGACACAATTGTTAATAAGTTTATTTTGGGTGTGTGTCTGTGATGTGTGAGGAAGTGAAATAGCGGAGCACAAACGGTGCGATTCTTTTCATCACACCTGTATGTGTCTATGTGTTAGCTAATTAATACGTGAAAGTGTAGTGGACTCAGCTGTGCAATTAACATTATCTTGTACATTAATATGAAACAAGCGACTCGCATGCTTCCTTCTGTTTTCTCGAGTCTTTGTTTTGTAGTTCTAAACCTCGTCTCTGCTTAGACCTTCTCCAGAGCTTTGCTTTCCAAAGCCTGCTATATACACGTTGGCCGAGCGTTGTCGAGTGAAGGCCAATACCAACATGTAGACGGAACATTTGCCTTGTCTTGCTATCGCTCGGTGTCACTCGCCTAGTTGGTTGAGTAAAGACAAGCGCCACCGCCAACGTGTATAGACCTCATTTGGCGTAGCTGGTCACAATTTGCCGTCGCTCGAGATCACTTGCCTTACTTCGGAGCGTTGTCGGTTTTTCTGAACAAATCAAAGGCACTCGCGTGCGCTCGGCCAATGGTGTTCACATGTAGTGGTGGTTAATATAACGAATAACACCAAAACATAACATGTTATTGATTCATAACGAATAACGTTTGTTATACCGACGCTGCCTACGTGTTATCATTATAATGTCTAACTCAACAACACGCCCAACGAATAACAGCGGGGCCAGAACGGGGTAATATAATAAGTATAACAACGTAGCAAGCGGTGGCGCGCGGCGGTCCTGCGATGCACCGTTCCCGAGTTATGGGCGCTAAAAGTTTCTGTTAAAAAAAAATTGAAATTGAAATATCTCGAAAACGGAGCGTCCTAGGCAAAAAAGGACCAACATTTTGACCCCCCTCTGCCACCCCCGTGATATTTAAGTGAGAATCACATGACACCAAAAAAATATTTTTTTTTACACTGATCCAACTTTACTAAATTAATAATAACATTTTATTAGTCCTAACACTGTGCAGTATGAAGGAAAGTTCATTGATAATTTTATTCGTTCGTAGTCCACTACGTGATAACATTCACAGCGCAACATTGCGCCCGTTTAACGTGTTGTCGAATAAAATGACAACGTCTCCGCGTTCATATTGCTGCCGCGTTTTGTTACAACTCGTTATAATGATAACGTATAAAATAACATGTTATAAAAATATATTCAATAGTCTATAACATGATAATTATTTATAGCGGAATTGCACACCACTATTCACATGTTTGTCCGCGCGCTATTATGCGGTCAACGTCCATCGTAAGCACACAAACACAATGTTGCTTTCTACGAATGCTACGATATATTTAAGTTTTTGGAGTTTTATCAGAATTAACCAGTTATTTAGAATTCTGAAAACATACAGCACAAAGACAAAATTCAGCTGAGAAACGACGTCGTCGTCCATATTGTTTCAATGCACAATAAGAACTGACAGCGCCCAACATGTGGGTCTTCTCAAAACTCGTCTATATTGGCCATTTGCATTGACTTCCTTCAAACTTGCCGAACGTCTTGGCAGTAGCGCTTGCCTTGTGTCAATTTGTCTAGGCTCGCGTTGGTCTAAGCTCGGCCAACATGTATTATTGCAGGCTCAAGGTTGAGAAAAGTGATGCTATTGGTGGGTATCCCGCACATCATTTTCTATATATCCTCGCAAGTTCGTGGGCAGTCTGGACACGCAGGTTGCGATTAAACTTGGGATGTGTTTAGCGTCCAGTCATATCCACAATTAGTTTTACTTATATAGCTAAAAGAAACAGCCCTGATTTTTGTTATCTACAAGAACCTTGAACGCGCTTTCACAAAGTCATTTCAGACTTGTTTCACACCAACGAAAGGGTTAAGTGAATACTTACTCTTTTTTAATGAAATCTGTCTATTTTTTAGTTAAGTCCTATAAATTAGTAGGTAGAACATGCTTGCGCCTAGGTACTGGCTATCTCTACTGGATATAAGTAAAGTTTCTAGGATAAACTTTATATTTAAAAATGTTTTATAACTTTATGATACTAATAAAGATGAACTCGAGTTACATCATTCTTAGAATGAATGCCTGGTTATGATTTCACAATACACAGGCTCTAAAAAATCTGGGCTAAAGGGCTGGCCTATTCTTTGGCCAAAGAATCAGCATTGCCATCCAACGTAGTAATGCTGCCAGCCTTCTGGGCACTTTTCCTGTTGACAGCAATGTGGACGAATTTTTTGACGCCCTGTAATTCTTCTCTTTTTGCTACTTGTATATATTTTATCATAATTTTAGTTCTGTAAATTGTAGTCTGTAAATATTGTAAATAAATATTGGTATCCTTAAAAAAAAAAACTTATTGATATTAAAAGAACCTACGAGCATTGATCTATGGACTTAGGTATACTATTTCACACATTTGTTTTGTATAGTTAAATTGCGAAGTCACCCTGTCTAATGTATGTTTTTAAGCTCTTTGACCGCAGTAAAGATGGTCATTTTCAAAACCGTCCTGTTTCTCATTTTGTGTAATAATTTATCTTGCAGTTTCGATATGGGACGTGTCTTGAGGTATTTGCGACATTTCTGGGCGTCTTCATATCAGCCATCAGCGGCGGTGGCATAGCCTACAACCTGATTCAGATTGGAGAGCTCAGCACAGCGTTTGTGGAGCGCACCAGTTTTCAAGGAGAGATGAGCACTCACTTACCGCTGTTGTCTTTATTCGGAGGTGGGCAAAGACTGTGAGTAATGTTTTATCTTTGAACTTGATAAATAATTATATTCGTACATAACATAACATGACACCTTGTAATCCCGGTAGGGTTAGGCAGATGTGTACCTTAAGCCTGTGGCAGCTACTGAGAAATTCCTGATAGAAAAAGTCAATAGCTCTATGCCCGAACCGAGAATCTAATCTAGGACCTAATGAACACAATGGTGATCGGGGTGATCAACTTTCAATAAAGCGAGGATAGAGGTTTCATCGTTTACTCTTGCTTGACATGTGTTACAGAAATAAATAATTAAAATATAAGAAAGCCTTGAGCAACATGCCCGTCATTGTCTAGTAAAACGGAAGAGAGAGATAAAGATGGCCGCCGCCGGCGCAGGCTGCCCGTTGCGTTCCGTACGCGACGCATCGACGACCGCTAGCATTAGAGCGTTCCAGCTTCGTTGCGAACATCCTCCCCCCCCTTGGGGATATGTTCCCCAAGGAGCTCTTGGGAATCTAGTAGTGATAGTTTTGAGACGGGCCTATGAATGACGCCGTTCTCAGTCTTCACGTCTACCACTCTGCATACGCCGTCAGCTCCCGGGTATAGCTTGATGATGCGGCCCATGAGCCACTTCATAGGTGGCAGCTGATCGTCTAGGATGAGTACCAGGTCGCCAACATGAACATGGTGTTGTGCACGCTGCCACTTGACGCGATGCTGTAGAGTGGATAAGTAGTCCCTTGTCCATCGGGACCAGAAGTGGTGTCTCAAGCGCTCAATCAGCTGGTATCGGTTGATGCTTGCTTTTAGGATAACAGGTGAAGGTAGTGAGGTCAATGGTCGGCCCACAAGGAAGTGTCCCGGTGTAAGTGCTGACAGATCAGAAGGATCAGCAGACATAGACGTAATAGGCCGTGAATTCATAATGGCCTCAATCTGTGCAAATAGAGTATATAATTCTTCAAAAGTTAAACTAGAGTTACCCGATATGCGTTTTAAATGATGTTTAGCTGTCTTGACTCCTGCCTCCCAGATACCGCCGAAATGCGGTGCATACACGGGAGAGAAATTAAAAGTTATACCTTCCTTGCTTGTGAAGTCGCTAATTGAACGTTCATTTTCCTTGAGCAGTCTGTTCAGTTCGTTACAAGCTCCTACAAAGTTTTCCCTGAGCACGCTTGCGACCACTTAAATACCGAGGCAGTCTACCCATAGGTACTATTGTGAAATTATCTTTGCCAGTCTGTTACCTTTATGCGCCGTCACATATTGCAACAAGAGCGTAGCTTACCTTTATTTTGAAACTTATTAAAAGTATCTACATACAGGCATTCAAAAGCTCAATAATAAATCTAAATAACTAGAAACACGATTACATATACCACGGTACCACCACGCTGACGCATTCTGCAGGGTTAATGCATCTCACGCAGAGAACATGCAGGCTCTGGTGGACGATGCGATAGCCATGCTCATCGGGACGTTCATCTCCATCGGCATCTCTCTCCTGTGCTGTGCTGTGGCCGTGGCATTCATCAGCTGGAGTGCGCTGAGACAGGTATGTATGAGCATGCTACGCGTTTGTTTGGATTTGTAAAATATCCAGCTGAAACAACGCTGTGATATATCAGATAAAGTTAGCTTAACTCATATAAAGTTAGGTTCAGCTATACTCGTATCAGAAAAAGTTAGGTTAGGTATATCAGATAAAGTTAGGTTAACTAGTAAAATAGGGCGAGAACTTGGTGATAACCTATTCAAAACGCTAGCAGATAATAGTACACATTATGGTACAAGTGTGTAATCATCAATACACACAATTGTATCATACGACGTTTTTCAACACACTTGTGAAGAAAATAATACTTAAAAGTCATCTTCAACAGATATAACGAGTTCTGTTTTTTTTTTACAACAGCGGAAAAAATTAATCGGGTTTTATACTGCGCGCGCAACTACAGTTCGACCAACTTATCTGTGCTGGCGGGATAACACGGAACTAAAATAAACAAGCAAAATGAGCAAGCACTATAGGTACCTACCTATAACTCACTAGTGAATAATAGCAATGAAAAAGTCACAGTTTGATTATAGGTGTCATTATGTGCCTAATTGCGGTGAAATTATAACCACTTTATGAGCAAGTGTGTTGAAAAGTAACTTCTATAGCTTCTTAAGATATTTCAGCGAGTACCTATTTCATGATTTTACACAAAAGAAAATATTTATAAACGGTTCATAAGTTAAATAATTTGTTGGATCGTAAATTGGGTCTAACAAAGATAAAACTCACCTCTAAGAGTTAAGAAGACACCCATTATCATAAACAGATCGCTTTATTTATCGCAATGATCACTCGTTATATTCTATAATCAATAATTAGGACGGAATGTTGAAAATGATACACTCCTTTTAAAACTCTGTAATTATCATACAACGTGTAATGAAAGTGTATAAGCGTCTCAGGAATCCCGCCGGTAGGGCGCTACATTTATAGTTTTAAAAGTACCACTTAACAACTGAAGTGCCTTAACAAATTAACACGAACAACAACTTAAAGTATGAAGTACTTAGTTGACTCTCTCTGTAAGGCGGGTAAAGCTGTACAGTCACGATCACAGTACGTATGTACGCACGCAACTTTTAGAAATGATTTTGACCTAGTAGGTATACAGATTTACGTTTTCACGAACATTTTATTTTTGAGGCCATAAAATTGGGTCTTATTTCTAAATCTTTAATCTAATTGAAATAGGTCATGGAAATAAGTCTTATCTCAAAGTTATTTCACAACTAAATCGCTTTTGAAGTTTGCATGACATTATGCTTGTGACTGTACCTAGCAAAACATGTTCCTATGAGGAACTTAGATGCTGCTCATTATGGAAACATAATACATAATTATAGATATAAGGTATAAATAGGTTCTTTCAAGAACTCTTGTGATTTCACACGTGTAATTGGCACCAAATAAATATTTTACGGTTATCTTTTTAAAACCGGTAATCTTAGTTTACTATGTGAGAAAAATGGCAGCACGGGTTTCTATAAAAAATTATAATCATATTTTTTGGACAGTTTGGGCGTCGATGTCCCTTACGGACCCAATATTATGTAGGGGTACCTACGTATCAAAATCCCGAATTTAAAAATACCGATGGAAGAAATCCCGAAAATTGAAACGCCGAATGGTTGTTTGGTCGAAAGTTTAATATCCCAAAAGTTAATTTGCCCGAAAGTTAAGTTATGTTTGTTTATCAACAGTTATTACACCTAAGTTTCATACACCGACATTTCAAATAATAAATACCAGATGAAAACCCTAACCCTAGGCGGTCGACGTCAGGGGCGCCCCGAGGTTCGGTTAGTTAGGTTCCTTTAAACCCTGCAGACAGAAATAGGCCACGTCAACCTTCGTCGTCCGTTCGTGGTTTCATCCTTTCGGGCATTTGAATATCGGTATTTTTTGTTTCGATTTAACGACTATCGGCATTTAAAACTTTCGGTATTTTGAATTTCGGTGTTTTGGACGTCGGTATTTCAATCATAGGTATTATGAACATTCGGGATTTTGATACGTACCTACCCTGTTAAAGTCAATTTATCACTTTGTACACAGATAACAACGATACGAATGAAGTTCTTGAGGGCTGTTCTTCGCCAGGATATGGCGTGGTTCGATACGGACAATGAGTTTAACTTGGCTTCCAAGATGTCTGAGTGAGTTTCTGTAAACTTTCCTGCTTTATAACGCTTATTTCTGAGAATAAAGTGAATGTGGTTCACTTCACTATCATCACTTCTCTACCTGCCTCGTTGGTCTAGTGGTCGCAAGCGCGACTGCAGAGCGTGAGGTCCTGGGTTCGATTCCCGGGTCGGCCAAAAAAGTGCTATTGGGTTTTTCATTAAAAAAATCCCAGTAGTAGCCCGGAGTTTGGAAGTTGGTGGTATAATACCCCCGTGCCTCGGACTGTACGTTAAGCCGTTGGTCCTGCGCCTGATCTCTCTCCGGTCGTGTCGGATTGCCGTCCCTGAGGACTAGGAGAGAAAAGGGAACAGAGAGTGCACTTGTGCCTGCGCACACACTTGTGCACTATAATATCTCCCGAGCAGATGGCTAATCTCCGCTGGGATTGGCCGCCATGGCCGTAAAACGATCAGGAGCACTATTACATAGTATAAAACAAAGTCGCTTCCCGCTATTTGTCCCTATGTATGCTTAGATCTTTAAACCTACGCAACGGATTTTGATGGGAGTTTTTTTAATGGATAGAGTGATTCAAGACGAAGGTTTATAATATGTAGCACATTCCACCCGTGTCGCTACTTCGCTAGTTGCTATACAATATTTTGTCATATACAGCTCGATCAGTCGACATACTGCAGTCTTTTCTACATAACCTCAAAAAGCCTAACCCCCGAACTACAAAGGTCCAGCAAAGGACTGCGGGTAGAAAGGTATGGCTGTAAATATCCATCATTCGCAAGCACATAGTGAGATTTATAACAGTCATCGTTGCGGTTCCTACATTCACATGATAACGTTGACTCTTATAACCGGGGTTGAAGTATTAAATCTGCTGTATCACCCTTACGTATATTTCTGCAGAACGGATGAAAATCCTCTAACATTATTATCGTACAACACTGATGAACCAAAATACATTTTCTCTGTTTATTAGAAAACAAACACAATACAAATCCTAGAGTGCAAACACTCCCACAATATGCCCACAATCCGATGATTGTTATATGATTGTGATATGTCTATTCTTTTGCAGGAACTTGATGAAACTTAAGGATGGAATGAGTGAGAAGTTAGCGGTGGTGGGCAATCTGATAGGCACTTCAATCATTAGCATCGGAGTGGCTATTCCATTGGGGTGGGAACTTGCGCTCGCCTGCATTACCGTCATGCCATTCTCTGTGGCCGCTTCTGTGTACCTGTCCAATGTAAGTATATCTTCTTGGTATCTGGTGACCGTACGCACCTAGTACATGAGCCAGTGATCGGATATTCGGATGCATATTTACCTAAAGTGTAGGTGTTGGCTATTATGGAATGCACTTTTGTATAGAAAAAATCCCGGGAATTCGGAATTGACAAATTTCTTGTTTTTATTATAGAATCAAATTGTGTGTGTATATTTACTTATTTTAACTTTTATATAAAAAAAAAACTCTAGAAAAATAGGATAAGTATTTAAGTATAGTACCTACTTAATATGTTTTGTATTGTGTACTTTGTGCAATTAAGTATAACTGTATTCATTTTTTTAAATTAACACCTACTCTCTACTATTCCTCTTACACTTAACATAGTCATATATTGAAGGGGATCTTAAAATTAAGTTCAAGTAAATACGCATTAATAACTATGTAATCCCTCTGTTTTTTTTTAAATAAAAACCACAGCATGCTAAAGGCGACGTTTCTTCACCATGTTACAGACTAGTTTTACATTCTCCAATTTTCTGGAATGGGATTCCAGAAAAAGGATTTAAGTATATTTAAAAAAAATCCTAATCAAAAATTAACTTTAGATAAATATGCATCCGAATATCCGATCACTGTACATGACTAAGTACACAATAAATTAACACTTATAACGGAATATTTATTTACCATGTTTACTACTTATTTCGAGTTTCCGATATTGACCTTGATCACGAATAAACTAACAAAAGAAATAGTAAAAATGGTAAATAAATGTTAATGTTAGTGACCATGTCAGTTAAAAACGAATAGTACCTACATAATTGAGAATTGTCACAGGACATTGTTGGTACCCCACAGGTATGTATTTGTGGGTGGTATAGATTTTCTTTCTATCTCTTTAAATAGGTTAGGCAGAGGGAATAAATCTGTATCGAATAGACAAGAGTTGATATCTACACACATCAACACGGTCTAGGGATATTTTTAGAAAAGCGAATTACTATCAATGTGTTAATTATTTATATGACATGTATATATTTAAAATATACGTTATTTAATATTCTACCATTTTTTAATAATGGTTAAGGTACTGATTAAAATTTCAGGATTTTATGGAAAAAAAATGAAGCATAGACGGAAACCGTATATGAATTAACTTTTAATTTGTGAGTAAAAACTGAAAAAAATAGAAAAATCATTTAATTTGTGTTTATAAACTTGAAGTTAGTAGTCTGAGAAAGCGCCCATGATGTTCATAACACATCGGCAACGATTCGGCATGCTCAGAACAAGGTTGTCAATGTCTTGCTGCGGAATATTGTCCCATGTCCTTCTGAGGTGCGCAAAAAGTTGTTCTTCTGTAGCCAAATTTTCAGGAACTTCCTTCAGAGCTCTTCTTTGCAGCATATCCCACGCATGCTCAATGGGATTTAGATCTGGCGATTGAGCAGGCCAGTCTAAGGCCCTAACATTATGTGTATGTAACCAAGCTGCTACCGTTCTCGCCGTGTGTGCCCGGGCATTGTCGTGCATGAGCAGGAAATCTTGCCCCATTTGTGTTCTGTGAGGCAAGATTACGGGCCCCAGCACCTGTTGGACGTATCGTTCTGCCGTCATATTGCCCCGCACCCAAACGTGATCCGTCCGTCCTCCAAGACGAATTCCTGCCCAAACCATAATTGTTCCTCCTTGGTATGGGTGAACTTCCTGAGGGTTCTGGAGACGGCTCCATCGTCCAGGAACTCGCCAAACACGCGTCCTTCGTGAATCTGGATGGAAGCCGAACCTGGATTCATCCGTGAACAGCACATTGGACCATTGCTCACGGCCCTAGTCCACGTGGTTCCGAACCCATTCTAATCGTCGTCCACGTTTGCCTCTCCGTAAAGGTGGGACCCGGAGTGGTCTACGAGAGCGTAGATTGCTTTCATGCAGTCGCCTTCTTACAGTTTGGTCACTCACAAGCACTTGATGTTCCACTCGCAGCCTTTGGACCAATTGAGTCGCCGTTGCATTTGGTTGAGCTCGCGCAGTAATTTGCAAAAATCGGTCTTGTCTGGGGGTAGTTATGCGACTTGGCCCCCGGTGCCTCTCCGCTACTTCACCTGTGGCACGATAGCGTGTCCACAATCTTGAAATTACATTTTGATGGGTCCCTATGGCCTCAGCAACATTACGCTGAACAGATCCAGCTTCCAGCATTCCCACAGCTCGTAACATCTCCGCCCTCGTCAAATGTCGGCGTTGCATGGCTACAATACCTCAATTTTAACTTTATCTTACGTTTAAAAATGAAAAAAAAACTGTAACTAAACGTAATTCGTAGTTTTTTAAATTTCGCACAAATGAAAATTCCCTCTCCTATACATCAAGACATTTTTATGCCACCGAAACAAAAGAATTTTCAAAAATTTGAATTTGGAATTAGTCTGAGATAAATTACAAACAAATCGGTGTATTAAAGATTCCAATGCGGCCAGTACTTTTCGAGTTATTTAATTGAGTATGAAATATCCCTAGACCGTGTTGATGTGTGTATGTCGACAGTTTAGTTAAAATGATTTATTTTTGCTCAGTAATCACAATAAAACACAGAATGTTCATAAGCTGGTTTATCTCTACAAAGTAAACACTCTTAGCTGCCCGCGACCTTGAGCGCGCGTTTAACTCATCGCCTAAACAAATAAGGTTGAAAATGGCGATGCGTTTGATGCTCGTGACTGCCAAAATGAACGATAGTTCGCAGATTTAATTTATTAAAAAAAAAAATACGCTGTAATGTTAAAATATTTTTACATATGTCTTTAGTTGGTTAAATTTCCTTTCTGATAGTAAAAAAAAAATAACAGTTGTCACTCAAAATATTGAGCATTTCGAGACGAAAAAGTTTTTTCGTGTGATTTTTTTGTGATTTTGTGATTTTTTTTTTCGAGGTTCTTGATTACTTTTAGAAAATATTTTTGCATAAGTCTTTTACCTATACATTTGACTATACACTGTATTTTTTTTGGAATTGTAATAAGTAGCAATACGGCTAACTCTGCGACGAAAAACAGGTCGTTTTTACGGTGCCCCTTTGACTGCGCCTTAAGAGTTGCTTGAGGTGTTAATACGATTTCATAATAACAGGTATTAATTCACTCTTCCTTAGTACTGTCGTTAATTTCCTGAACAACTCTTATCTAATCAGTATAGTAACGGCCACGTGACCATTGTGTACGAAGCCAAACAATATAGTAAAGTGGTCGCGTGCTACTTCAGTCTGAGCGTGGGTTCTTGGGTTCCATTCCCGACTCTGGCAAAGTTTTTGAGGTTCTTCGATCGGGAATTTCTCACACATTTCTATTATTTTAAGTAGGTAGGCCGCTAGATTAGGCTTTTCCTAGTTGATTCTGTTTTTACTTTTGCGAGTTTCTTGCAATTACTAAAATAGGTGAACAATAAAGTTTATCTATCTATCTACTTTTAGCGCAAAACTCAGCAGACTCTTAACACTTATCAGCAAGTCTTACGTTTGAATTGCAACTTAACAATCGTTTAATTATCTGAAACGAGGTAAAGCACTTGAGTGGTTTTAGAGGGATTATGTTTTGTTGTAGTACCAAACAAAATCATCGACACGTGAGTTGGAATCGTACAGTCAAGCGGGGAAGCATGCTGAAGAGATCCTGAAGTCGATCAAGACTGTAGCAGCGTTTGGCGGAGAGGACAAGGAAGTGAAGGCGTAAGTGAACTGCTATCGGAAATCTATTATAATGAATCTAATATTTATACCTATCTTAATTTAAAATCGAGCAAAGCTCAGCCATCCAGGTACTTAGGTACTTTTAGTCTGGATCTCGGAAACGACTCCAGGGATTTTCATGAAATTTAGTATGCAGCGCTTCCGGGGGCGATAAGTTGATCTAGCTAGGTTTCATTACAAAAAAAAACATCAAATCGGTCATCCAGGTAAAGAATCTAAAGGGTAGAGGAATGGCGCTCGACACACCCCCGCACCACCCGCGCCGCATTTGAAAGTGCGTATAGACACGCTTTCACGATCGCCCCGTGTGCTTAGGTTACAAGGTTGTGTTCAAATCTCGTTTCGCGCGTCGCACAGTGGTCGGTAATCGAGCTCCATACTCCATACTCATAAAACTTAAAGTAAAGAATAAAAAAAAATATAATGGCTCTGGTAAGTATACCTCGGACCTCCCTTTACATATTATTAACGTATGGATGGTACAACAGACTCATACCTACTACGCGTGAGAAATAGAATTGGATTGTGACTAGATATCAGTAAAATGCCTGCTAGAGCTAGTTAATGCTTATGTCATTAGTATCTAATAATATCAGACCACTGTGCGTAATCTGCGCTTTTAAAATACGCCGTGTGCTAGGGGCTTAAGATCCAAGAAGCGCTACAACGATTGATTTAAATTGGTATTCTTTTTTTGAGAATGGCATCTTGCAGTTTCAACCTAGGTTGACTACGGCTTAGCCGTACTTTCCTGTGGAGGCCTTGAATTTAAGGCAAACTAGTCTACTAGTCTTATCATTTATATTTTGGGTTATGCTCAGGGGCCGTATTTTTGAATCAATAGAATTCCAAATCGTGTACGAAATCGCAGAATTCGTATGCGAATCCGTACGAAATCGCTATTTTTAAATATTCATACCCGTGAATTTTGCAACGAGTGGTCCGACCCACTCGTTTCCGATATTCTACCAGTAGAAATTACGGAAATGACGTGAAAAATTCTGCGATTTCGTACACGATTTGGAATTCTATTGGTTCAAAAATACGGCCCCTGAAACCACGAAAAACCTATCTCTAACTTTCTGTCCGAAGATTAAAGAGAGAGGGTATACCCACGTGAATCACTAGGCACCAGTTTATTATGAAAGATATCTAGTCAAACTGTGACAGAGCAGCATAATCTTCTAGTGTAAGAAATTACTATTTTTCTCAAGACGAGTGTGATTTATTTCAATTACCTAGATGATAAAAGTTGATAAGCTACGATAATATTGTCTGTTTATCTTAATTGTTTTAATGTGTCTAATTCATAAACATGATCTACATGTCAATATTTGAACATTGTAGGCTATTCATGTTTTGTTGTAATATTCGTTTCTGGTACTTTGTATTGAAAAAGCTCTATATTCCCTAGCTTTTGTTTTGTATCTTGCCACAAGTAAGTAATATGCTTTCACAACCGAACATAAAGCCTGGATAATAACTACAGTTCATTCCATGCTATTAAATTTTTGATATTAGGTACCTACTTCCTAGATCTTTGAGACCTGCTGACCTACATCGTTTGCACTGCTCCAATTTAAACACCAATTAGGGTTTTTGCACGATATTGATTGAAACTTTTAATCAGCATTAAGTACCTATGCCATTCGTGTCAATCTTTATTTCCTCAATGTCTATCACTTTACCTAAGGCTTTCTACAATCGCAACGATATATCGTCTCTTTGTTGATAACTTTCAATTGACCAGCAATGTAGTGTAATCTTGCAGAGGCGTTCATCATCATCATCATCATCAGCCTATAATGTTCCCACTGCAGGGACTCAGGCCTCCTCTCTAGCAGAGGCGTTCAATTACTATCTACTAAACACCTAATACCTATAATTAGTTAGATAGTCCTCATGCACCCAGTGCAGTCACCCGCCGTTTGGCAGGCGACAAGGGTTAGGTAATACCAAGGGCACGGGATACAAGCACATTCGCGCACAACCTCGACAAACACCGATACTCCTTCATCACCAAAAAGTAAGAGTCTTAAATTCGCAATTAACGGTTTCAGATACCGAGACTTACTGGAGCCAGCAGAACAGTACGGACGCAAGCGAGGTTTGTACACCGGCGTGGGCAACGGCTTCAACTGGGTCCTGACCTACTGCCTGAACGCTATCGGGCTGGTGTACGGCATCCGACTGGTCCTGGACGACCGCGACAAACCAGAGGAGGAGCGGAGATATGTCGTCGGAATTGTGTTCAGTGTAAGTTTCTGAACTCAACACCTGCAGTGCAAGTACGAACTTTGCATCGATAAGACATCGAGATCGTTATCGTTGTCAGTTTTATCGAGCTTGTTATCGAATTTGGAAGTACGTAACACGCGTCGACAAGATTTCGTTCGACACCTGTCAAAATGTCGTTTCGTACTTGCATTTTCGATAAAATCGTTAAAATTTTAGAGTTATCGTATGTACGTAAATAATATTTTAACGATCGGTATCGTTAAAATATTATTTACGTACTTGCGACATCGATTCGATTCGATAAAAGCTCATTTTATCGAGAATAACTGTCAGATTTATCGAATCGAAGCGAATCGAGTGCTACGTACTTGCACTGCTGCTTCATTTATTTCCTTGCTGATGCTTTCTGGACTGATGCCCGCTTATTCATATTGATTTGCTCACTCTACATTTTGACACATTTATGATAAGTGATAAAAAACACGTACATCATCGAAACACCTTCCAAGTCAGGAAGAAGTAGGCTCAAGGAGAAAAAAATGTGGAATTGCACCCCACGGGAAAAACGTGTGAGTTTAGATATTATACAATTCCATTCACAAAGTCAGTTACTCCGCAGGTGATCTTCAACGTGTACATGGCAACGCAGTCGATTACGCTGTGCGTGCCCCACGTCGAGGTGTTCGCAGCAGCCCGAGGAGCGGCCGCCAGCATCTACTACCTGCTGGAGAGAGAACCAGAGATAGACAGCCTCAGCACACAGGGGGTCTCCCCAAGGAGAGTAGTGGGGAATATATCGCTAGAAAACGTCCACTTCAGTTACCCTTCCAGACCTGATGTCAAGGTATGTTGTAGACGTAAAAGGTGGTCAATAACTTTACCTAGTGGTTTCTTGGAACATGACTATGATGGAAACCATAGTTTTCTCGTGAAAACTCTACCTAAACTTCCAACTGGATGTAGTAGCAGCCGCTTTATATCTTACCTCATTCAAGTATTCATTACCACAAAAATGTATTGTTTTTAGGAGGATAGTTTTTTCTTCCTCTCTCTTTATCTGCCATCGGCTCGTCAGCCATAGTCAGATGTGTTCTGGGGGGACGAGATTTAGGAGCAGTTCCATTGAGTTGCCCTAATTACCTACTGTTGATGAACTTCTTAGTTCCTCTGGTCTAGAGAAAGGATAGTGATGAAGGTTTTGTGAACGCCAACGTAAACACCTTACGGACGACATTGCATGTTGGCAATGAACTAAAGAAGTCATTAATCTCTACTTTAACAGGTTCTAAAAGGTTTCTCCCTCAACATAAAAGCCGGGGAATGCGTAGCCCTGGTAGGATCATCTGGCTGCGGCAAGTCTACCATATTGCAGCTGTTACAACGACTCTACGATCCGCACTCGGGTTCGGTCAAATTGGATGGAAAAGAGCTCAGGAATCTAAACATAGCATGGCTCCGATCATCACTAGGTTAGTATTTGTCCTAATTATTCTTATTGGTCGTATAGGTCTGTCCTTGTCCCATTTTACTTGGGAACCGCGTCACTTTTTTTTTCTTCTATGCTTGCTTCCCTTTGTCAACCGTCACGCTATTAAGTACATCATGTACCTACTCCATTCTCTTTGAAATCATTCCTTACACAATCCATCTACCTTTTATTTGGTCTTCCTTTCACTTGCCATCTAACATTTATATTTATCACTCTACTAGCTTTTGCCAGCGGCTTCGCCCGCGTGAAAATGTCGATTTTCCATACAAACTTTCATCCCCTATTTAACTCCCTTAGGGGTTGAATTTCGAAAAATCCTTCCTTATTCCTTGTCTACATTATAAAGGGAACCTCTGTGCAAAATTTCAGCTTTCTAGGTCCAAGGGTTTGGGCTGGGCGTTGATGAGTCAATCAGTCAGTCAGGACTTCTCTTTTTATTTATATAATTATAAGTCACCTGCGATTCTTACCTCCTCGTCATATTATTCTTTTAATGCCAAAAATATTATACATGGACATTCTTTAACCAGTTTTCAGAAAGGTTTCACAACAGCTCGACAGTTAGAATGATAATACTTACCCATAGTATTTTATTTTTAATAATATCTGATGATTTCCAGGTGTTGTGGGTCAAGAACCAGTATTATTCCGGGGAACAATTTTCGAAAACATTGCCATCGCTTGCCCAGAAGCAACGTTGCCTGAAGTACAGAGAGTGGCGGCTATGGCTTACGCTCATGAATTCATTACGAATTTGCCTAAGGTTTGTGTTGGACAAAACTTCATAATACCCGTTTAAGATCTCAGACGATGTACCTTGTGCAGTTGTGAACCTGTGAAGATACTGGCGACACGCGACACGCCTGTTACCTACTTGTTTCCACCGTGAGCACCGCGACGCGGGCGCAGCAACTTGTTGCATGATCTCATCCCTGCACTGGCATACTCAACATACATTTCGGTTGAATATGTAGCTAATACAAACAGCATGGTTTTTCATTGAAATGTTGTATTTCAGGGTTATGACACAGTTATAGGCGAACGCGGGGCATCCTTATCGGGTGGTCAGAAGCAACGCATCGCCATCGCACGATCACTTTTACTCGAGCCAGCCGTGTTACTACTTGACGAGGCCACCTCCGCACTCGACCCTCACTCCGAGCGAAGGGTCCAGGCTGCACTTGATAGAGCTAGTGCTGGAAGGACAACGATCATGGTTTCACACAGGTATTGGCGAGGCCTAGCTACAGTACAAACACTTTCACCTAGCCTACGACAAGCTTATTGCCACAAATTGGGAACAAATTCAGACTCTAGTTTAATTACAAGAAATATGTACTTTAGCTGAATTAAAAATAAAATGACTGTTTTTGATAACAGGTTATCAACGATTTTGAATGCGAACCGTATCATTTGTATGGATCAGGGCGTCATTGTAGAACAGGGCACCCATGAAGAACTCATGAAAAATAAAGGTGAGACAAACATTTTACGTTTTCTACATAGTTTTCAGCTAATAACCTATTATAATACTAACGATTATTTTAATGCAGGTTTCTACCATAAGCTGGTAACTACGAATAGACCGGACGAGCCTGAACCGTTGCCAGAGTTGTTGGAAGATGAAGCTGAAGAAGGAGTTATCAATGTCCCCGTAGTCCGTAACGAGAAGAAGCGAGATGACCGAAGACCTCGAATAACCAAACAGAGTTCCATAGTAGGTAAGGGCTAAGTAGAAGATGTACAGACGCCAGCATGTCAAGCTACCCGAAACTGTCAAATTTTCCCAACGAACCTTGAACCTAATGCTCTAGAAATAAAGTCGAAAATCTATCAAAGAAATCTGACAGATTGTAGTAGCTTGATGTGCTGGCGTCTGTACAATATCATATGGTACTAGGCTTGCAGGTTTAGAAAGAGAATGTTAGAAAGATAATTATGAATGACGGAAACCACACTGCATGTACAAAGCCGATTTTTTTCTTTAACTTTATAATTATGCCACAACGCACAACATCAATAGGAATCTATTGATGTCATTGTTTTAACAGTGCTGTGTAACCTAACCGACTGGCTATTAACAATAAATAACCTTTCTCAACAGAATCTCACGAATGGATGCAAACTCCTCGAGGGTCCGTCACTTCGACCTTGTCAATCGGCATACAGAGCTTCATGTATAACCCTGACAGTGACAAACAAGACCAAGAACCTGAGGTATGTTCTATTTTCCATATTCCTACTTTTAACTGTCTCGCCGCTCTGGTGGTTGCTAGCACTATTGCTGAGCATGCGGTCTTCGGTTCGGTTTCCAGAGACAGTGTTTTATTGGGGAAATCCATCTGGAATTTTTCGGTAGCAGTCTGGAGTCTGAATTTGTGCCTGGTTCACGGTCACAGACTCTCTATGACTTAAGCAAAACTGAATAGTGGCTATTGGAACCTACATCTTTGTCTAGCATTCGGGGTAACAAGCGTGATGATGAGATATGTCCTACATTTGATTGACTTTTTGTCATCTATGTGATAGTGTATCTAATACAATCATTATTTTGCAGGAAATTATACCCGTGAGTGGGTGGGATATTTTGAAGCTAAATGCCCCAGAATGGATTTACATCACTATTGGTTCGATAGCAGCATTTACTCAAGGCGCTTGCTTTCCTATCTTCGCGTTACTCTTCGGTTTCACTAGTGGTGTAAGTTCTTTTTTTCAAGTTCGACTCCTATTCGTAACATTCTTAAGCACTCAAGACAAGCCATGTGCGACATGTTAGCAAAATGACTTCGAATTTACATCCTCCATTTAAGATGTTCAGGGGATGTATTTTCAAATTACTGCCTTAGTGGTCTTTATTACCAAAGGACACTGACGCAATAAATTCAAGTTGATAGATCGAGTGGTTTAGCTTGTGCATTTCCTGTCAGTGATATTTGTTTTTTTCTCTCTTAGATATTCATATTGAAGGATCGGGATGAGCTGATTTTCCTAGGTGATTTATATGCTGGACTCTTTGTGGTGGTGGCAGCGGTTGCTGGTGTCTCCATGTGTCTTCAGAGCACTACTTTCACTACGGCTGGTTTGAGAATGACTACTAGACTGAGAGGGTCGTACTTTAACGCTTTGCTTAGACAGGTAGGTACATAGATAACAGAATATGGTACATATAAAGTTACCTATATTATTATTAGCTTTTTTTAATAATAAGAATAAAAACAATATTTTATATGTATTTCCAACAGGAAATTGGATACTACGACAAAGAATGCAACACCGTTGGAGCCATTTGTGCCAGATTAAGTGGAGACGCAGCAGAGGTGCAAGGTGCTACCGGACTCAGAATTGGTCTCATCCTACAGGGAGTCAGCTCCGTAGTCATCGGAGTCGTCATGGGATTAGTTTTCAACTGGAAACTAACTCTTGTGTCAACTGCATTTTTACCAATTGTAAGAAAAAAAAAGAAAAAAACTTAACATTACATCAATTCTTCCGTTCTCGATAATGTAGGTACATGCATAAGCCTATTTGCGATTTTAAATCACCGTAATCATTTATTTTTGTAGATGATTGGGAGCATCTGGCTAGAAGGCGTAATGTCACGAAAGTCTCAAGCCGACGAGCGAGCAGCCATGGAATCTGCGACTAGTGTAGCAACAGAAGCCGTTGTAAGCATCAAAACTGTACAAAGTTTAGGTAAGCAGATAGTACCTACCTACCTAGTTATATTAAATATATTAGAACATACTAGGTATATTAAAACACAATCCTCTAAGTTCCTTAAATCCCATTGAATGGTTTTTCCATAAAATAATCGTAGAAAATACCTAAGAAAATATGTATTACGCGGCATACATAGTAGTAGGTAGTATAAAATGGTACCTAGTGATCCAGCCTAGCTTGGGTCCCGTGAACCACAAGCACATGAATCATGACATTCGGCATGATTTATGGAGCAGTAGATATGAATGCACCAAACCTGTCCTAAATGCCAATTGGGTAGGTATGTTATTAACAGAGTATTACTCTTTTACAGGTATAGAGATTGTCTTCCTGGAAAAGTTCCGAGAATCTCTGACGTTGGCCTGTGAGGCAGTGGCCACTAAGTCTCGATGGCGAGGAGTGGTGCTTGGTATGGGTCTCTACGTGCCCCTGATAGCTTTCTGTTGCGCGACGGTCTATGGAGCTGTTCTCGTGTCCAAGGGAGACGTGGAATACAAAATTGTTCTTTTGTAAGTATAATTTGTTTTTAGAACTTCGGTTAACAAAACCACTTTTGTGAAGTGACATGATATTGTCATCATCATGTGCATACCCTTTCCCCAGTGATGAGAAAGCCGGCTTCTGCCTAACTGGATACAGTTGAATAACATATTATAATAGGAACCAACCTATAATTATGACCTCCACAACCCATTTACTGGGTAGGTAATACGAACTGTTTCTGAGCGTTGCTGTGGTTGAAGTTCTTTGCGAAATTGTATTCTTTCTACAGAGTAACAGAGTGTGTCATGTTCGGAGCGTACATGCTTGGCCAGACCCTGGTATACGCACCGAGCTTCAACTCCGCCAAAACCTCAGCAGCGAGGATAATGGGATTGATCCACAGAGAACCCGTCGTCAAAACACTAGAAGGAGTCACCGATAAAAAAGATTGGGTAAATTATTTTTTAAATTCAATTACTCATATACTCAGCTCATATATTAGAAAAGTACAACTTTCATGAATGGGGCATGTGTGGGGCAACGTTTTTAAAAAATAGAGCACCTATTGCTCTATTTTTCACTCCTTTGTGATAAGGGTGGTCCACCCCAAACATAATTTTAGTCAAAAATCAAAATTTCCACGCGTACCTACAAAGTCGCGGGCATCAACTAGTAATCTTAATAAAATTGTTGTAGCTGTGAGCGGGATTAAATTATTATTAACAGAAACTTAGTATTTCTCTACTAATTACATTACTCTCCATCTCTTAAGTCCATTAACTATCTAACTTTACAGGCTGCGACTGGCAACTTCACCTTAAAAGATGTCGAGTTTAGCTACCCAACCCGGAAACACCAGAAGATTCTCAGAGGGCTTGACTTGCACGTAGATGCTGGCAAGACAGTAGCGCTCGTGGGTCCATCCGGCTGCGGGAAATCCACCGTACTGCAACTGTTGCAGAGATTCTACGACCCTGACTCCGGAAAAATTGTGAGTATGATTAAAATACTAAAGAAACGACAAAATATGGATTGTGTGAACGATGAAATGGCTGACTGAAGAGGTGATGAGTACCGGTATTTGAGATGTATGGAAGACGACACGCATGCTGATTCTACCAGATCTGTGCGTTTATTGTGTTCATACCTGATACCTGGTAATACTACGCGAGTTAAACAATGTTTAATGTATTTAAGGTGAAAGCGCCAGGGCAGTCGCGAAATTTTAATTTTTTTTTCAAGTCAGTGTCAGGTTGTATGTTACTTAGATAAGTACCTATGATAGGTAGGTATATGATTTACAACCGTAACATACATGGATTTACTGGGTTATGTATGTAGGTAATCATTAAAATTACTAAACTACAACCCTCCAAGTTCATTTCATCATCTGCCTAACCTTTTCTCAGCTATGTTGGGTTCGGCTTCCATTCCGCAGTCTAACCGGATGCAGATAGATATCAGTATTTTACATGGGGTGACCGCCTATCTGACCTCCACAACCCAGTCAATCGCGGTATCTCTTTCGAACAACCCACATCCCCGACGGGAGCCTATGTGCTCCTTAAGGCAGTGGTCCGACCGCCGGCGAGAAAACGACTATCGGCGATTTTCTCTCTCATGAAACGCACAATAAATGCACATTCCGTGTAAACGAAAGAGATGCACATATTAAAAGTTGCTCTCTGACTGTTCACACTGCCGGCGACGACACGCTTTACTCGTTTAGTCGCTGAGCGACGAGCTTTTAAAAAATAAACTCGCTCAGCGATACTCGTTCAGCGATGCTCGTTCGCTTGATTGTTTGTAAACACGCGCAGTTTTCACAGGACTGAGCGACCGCGGGCGGGTGGCGCGAGTAATCGCTCGTCGCACTTGCACACTCGCGTAATCCAGCGACAAAACTATCGAAACTACACACTCGCTTCCCGCCAATCGCCAACTCGTTTATACTTTGTAGTTCTACTCGTTTCTCGTTCATCGCCGGTGGTCGGACCACTGCCTAAAATGGTACCTACATACTTACAGGGCTTGGTGGAAACAGTGAAAGTTGCCAGTGTTTGCTGTTGTCAAAAATGGCATCACTCATTGGTCTTTGGTCTACCTTGGATTTTTATGTTTTGACAAAATTTGTCAAATAGTACAAGTACCGAGAAAAAATAACTTAAATAGTTTAAGTAATTTAGATTTTATTTAACAACTTTGCTACACTTCGACTATTGTCAAGAATCTTCATTATTTCATACATCGTTTTCTCGGAAATATGGGAGCAATGTTGGGCACAGCCAGCGTCATGCACCTGGATTTAAAAATGAACGATAACCCTACATTCCCATGTGATAAAGGATTCACGTACAGACGAAAACGTCGGCCGACGGTCTGCAACAAAGACCAACTCGTTTCTGCTAAAATTCCCGCCAAGTGGCATGATTATTGTGCTGATAAGTTGCTGGACTACCAAGTCTGCCGATACAAACATTTTCCTTTGTTGATCAACTGTAGCCACGAGAAACATATTTATCTTACTTGTGAAATGGAAGACTATGTGATCAGGATGAAAGAGTTTGAACGAGAACGCCGGTTAAGAGAACGAGAACTAAGATTGAAGAAAAAATCCGACACAGAAACAAAAAAAAAATAAACCCTGCAATAAAAAAATTGCTGCGGATTACATGGATTAAATGTGTCTAAATGAATGTGATCTTTATTTTGTGAATAGATGATAAACGTAGGTAGACATGCACTCGTGCCTGCAGTCAGGATCATCTTTTCACGTGGGAACTCCGCAGTGGTCAATAGCGCCGACACTCAACTTCGTATTCGGGTTCAATTTTAGTAGATAGGTACAGATGATTCCTATCAAGACCTCATGCTGCAACCGGAATTCTCCCCTCAAGAGGGAACTTCTTAACGATTAATAACACAGACACCAAACTTTGTATTGATTCGTATTAAATTTTGAAGAACGACCATAATTTCTATCGTTAGGTAGGTACTGATCGTACACCCAGAATTGTCTTCTCACTAGGGACCTCCATAACTGTTAATACTTAGTAGCACGAATACGAAAAAAATGCTGAGATAATGATGTCGTGTTAACAAAAATTATTTATTATTACGACAAATCCAATAATTAAAAAATGAAACTCATAAAAATACGCCTGTTTTCCATGGAGGTAGAAAACCCACAGTACGCTACGATCCATATAATAATAACAAAAAATCCTTTTGCCTCTTGCACGTTCATATATCCCATCATTACATCATTCATCATTATTTGGTTTCTTGCCCATACATAATATATTTAATCAACATCATCATCAACCTATAATGTTTCCACTGCAAGAACTCTCAGGCCTCCTCTCTTGGAGAGGGACGGGCTACGATCTACCACGGGGGCCCAGTGCGGGTTGGTAGGTGTCACATGTCTTCGAAATTTTTGGTTCTAAGACATGCCAGTTTCGTCACGATGTTTTCCTTCACCGTTTTGAGAGCAGTGGTAATGAAATAAATTACAAAATGTAATGCACCTGTCTGGGTACCCACGACTTACCGTGCGTAAGTCGGGGCCGCCACCACTGGGCCAGCGCTGCTCTTATTAATTAATATAACTATGACGGGTTTGTCTTCCAGTCTTTTTCATATAACCAGGCAAAAAAATTTTTGCTCGCTCCTGGATTCTAGGTTCCGTCAAGTCTGAAGGTTCACTAAGCATAACTCGATAAAAAAAAACTACTCTATCTATTTAAATTATTGAAATAACACGTAATTCCGATGTGCTAAAATAAGTCTGCCCTTCCAGGAGTTGGACGGCCTTGACAACCGCTCCTCGCTGACACTGCCGCGACTGCGACGTCAGCTAGGCGTGGTACAACAAGAACCGGTGCTGTTCGACCGCACGCTTGCTGAGAACATTGCATACGGAGACAACTCCAGACAATGCACCATGCATGAAATCATAGAAGCCGCTAAAGCAGCAAACATACACACCTTCATATCTTCTCTTCCTATGGTAAGAACTTTAAACTAAATTACACTTTTCAGGTAGGTTGCATAAGGTTTACATGACTTAGCCTATTGCCAACCGGGCAAGAAGTACCTAACGTATAAACTAAACCAACTAATGAACGAGAAAAACAAATATTATGAACACCTAAGACATTTCCTTAAATTAACTCTTGACAGATCTGCCTGTACACAAAAGTTCTGACGTAGGTATAAGTAGGTACCTATATTAACAATGTTAATGAATAAAATAAATATGTATTACTAAGTTTTCATGAATTCAAGGAGGTTATTCTAACAGTTCTGTTTTCCGCTTTTTCTTCCAGGGTTACGACACAAACCTAGGATCTGGCGGCGCTCAGCTGTCGGGTGGTCAGAAGCAGCGCGTGTGTATCGCGCGCGCGCTCATCAGGTCGCCGCGACTCTTGCTACTGGACGAAGCCACATCAGCGCTGGACGCGAATAGTGAACGGGTAAAATAATTCACATACTTACAATACATAAAAGAAACACCTTGCACTAAATCTTTTTGAAGGCACTTGCCATGTAGTTTTCGCGTGAGTGACTAATTTATTTACTTTTTGGGAATGGCATTCTCGCCTTTCAACCTGTGAGCGAACTACATAATTATCCTGTGGGTACCTTAAGTTTAATTACTAATTCAAACCGATTCCTTTTCATTGCAGGTAGTGTCAGAAGCACTAGAAAAAGCAGCTAAAGGTCGCACGTGTATAACAATCGCTCATCGGCTCTCCACCATCAAAGACGCGGACCTCATCTGTGTCTTAGATAAAGGTATATTTTTTTTTATCAAATTTTATTTTTTTTAAACGTTGCTCCTTAATTTCTCCTGTTTCGTGGGTGCGTTCACAAACATTTAAACTCACATACAAATAATAATTGATTAATTATAATTGATTTTAGTTTTTTGCCAAAGATAAAGCATCTGAGGAAAGAATAAGATAAAGAATCTATCATCTATTAGACTTGCATGTCTAAACGGACGAGTGAATTCTATCGATCTTGTCATCATTCCTTTGCCCTTTCATTTTATATGTTTCATGAATCTCAACACGTTTTCTTCACTAACACTACATAGTATAAAACAAAGTCGCTTCCCGCTATCTGTCCCTATGTATGCTTAGATCTTTAAAACTACGCAACGGAGTTTGATGCGGATTTTTTTAATAGATAGAGTGATTCAAGAGGAAGGTAATGTAGCACATTCCACCCGTGCGAAGCGGGGGCGGGTCGCTAGTTTTCTATACTTCTCTGTTAGCTGTATTTTGTTATAGTCATGTAAAAATGTTATTATTTTGTTGTCCCCAGGAAAAATTGTGGAGCGTGGCACTCATGCAGAGCTGATAAAGCTGAAAGGCCACTACTGGCGAATGACCAAAGGACAAGATAGCCCTTGAATATGTTTGACTGGCCTGTTGGTCTAGTGGTTAGTGACCCTAACTGCTATGCCGGAGGTCGTGGGTTCGATTCCCACCCAGGACAAATGTTTCTGTGATGAGCACGATCATTTGTTCTGTGTCTGGGTGTAATTTATCTATAATATGTATGTATTTAGAAATATATAAGTATGTTTATCAGTTGTCTAGTACCCATAACACAAGCTCTGCTTAGCTTGGGACTAGATGGCGTTGTGTGATAGTTGTGGAATATTATTATTATTATTATTATTATGTACAGTTGAACCAGTTAATAAGTATACATTTTGCAATGTATGAGTGAAGTCATAGTTATACGCACACACACTAAGTAAAACGAGTGAACTATGTTTCTAATAGTGTGCGTTATGTGCGTATAAGTCAAAACTGGCCTACCGCAAGCCGACTTTACATCACGCACTCATCGGTAACTTTTATTAATATTGTGTGGGTATACGTATTAAACATACACGGGTAAAAATTCAAGAAACGGGCTCACAGTGAAGGAATATGACCCAATATTTTAGATATGTCTAGTAGAACATCCGTGGCAGAGTGGTGTAAGCGCTTGACATACTCGTAGTTATTATTCTACGCTCGGTGTCGTGAGTTCGATCCCCACCAAGGAATTCAGTTTTACTGTTTTTTACCTTTTTTTACTTTTTGTTTTATAAAATTAAGTTTGTGACCAATAAAATCACTTAAACAAAAAAGTAGAAAGGTAATTAAATAAAAACAATGAAATAATTTGTTTTATTTTTATTTATTAGTTAGACAATTTATTTGTTGCATAAGGATGGACGTAAATAATTTATTGAAGTAGGGTGGTAGGTATCTAAATTGAATCGAAAGTAAAATTAGCTGGGAAGTGAATCAACATGTTAGATAGTAAGAAATTATGGCAACTTCTATCTGCATAACAATAACATCACTTCACCAGACTTTTAACAATACGAATTGTTGTTTAAAACAGAGGAATACAGCAAGTTGTATATTTAACAAATAAAAATAATGCTAAGTTTTACATTTGTTCACACAAACATGAACATTATGTATATAACGATAAGGTTCACAATCGTTTAATATTTAAAATAAATTCTACTAATTTAGTTATTACATTCATTATAATTATCTTTCACCACCTTTTCTCCATAATATTTCACGCCCATCCTTATTCAACTTAAAAGTTTTTTCGTCGCTACAAATCACCACATTGTTCTTCCAATCAAAATTAAAATAATTATGACCTAGCGAACCATAGATATATAATTCCGTAGATTGGTAATGTCAACAATCAAACGAGACCAAAAACCATTAATCTAAGTCTGTGTAAAATGTTAAAATTACAATAAGTACCTACATATAATCTATTTTTCTAAGACTATGCATTTGTAAGACGCTATCTTAGCTGTCGATATCAACAAAAATTAGGCCATCGCATCACTAAAAAGTGAGGATAAAACTCCTTCGTATTTCTCTATTTGTTATTTCTCAAATACGTCGGTTTTAGGCACGCTAATTCATCTAGATCGTAAATAAAATAATGTTCTCATAATATTTTGCTTAAAGCCGGCTTATTAGGTGCATTGTTATTGCAGAAATAACGATGTAAACAACTTGTAAACTTACTGGTGAAACGAGTAATCCTGGGGATTTTTCTTTTTGGAAGATTCACATCCTGGTACTGCACAAGAAACCATCGTATTATGGTAATTCAATCACGGGTTATCACTGTAGTTCACTTAAATAATTGCCGAAACGCTCGCGTAAATAGTTACCGGGGCCGGTATGGGCCGGTAGCAATACGTGTTTTGGCCCTGTTAACAGCGTCACTTTCTCTCTCTTTCTAACACAGCAAAGTTCCGCTAAAGCGGGAGCTCTCATTCACTCTCAAGCCCAATCTACGGAATTCTATATCTATGTAGCGAACTGTAGTCGGCGTCGTCGATGCGCAGTGGACAGTAAAATCTTCCGCGCTGGCTTGCTGCAGCGTGAACCAGCATAACGCAGGTGATTTCTCACCGTTTGTAAGCACACATTGTGTGCTGTAGCTGTGACGCGTGTTGGCAATCTGAATGAACTAGCTTTGTGTTTTGCCACGATGTCATGGTGTCGAGCTGATGAATTCGCTTTTGATTTTGGCCCACGTCGAAGATTTTCCACGTCTCCAGAATCCGCATATCGGTGGACCCATAATTGCTCGGTTCTTCTCTGTGAATATAAAACAAAACAGTATTTAAAATACCTACTTCTACTAAAATACTTATGATAATAGTTATTTTATAGTAAATAGTAATATTTATGTATACTTAAAAAATAAAATTATGCTTTCATATAGGTATATATAATTAATGTTATTTATATACAATAATTATATAAAATACTTTTAAATATATACCTATTATATACCTTAAACTATATATACCTCTATTAGTAATCAAAATGGGCTATTATAACAATGGTTAATGCACTTTAGTTAACTTAATGTATACCTATCTATTAAATGATGAAATAATATTAATTTGGTTTATATATAACTATATATACCGTATATAAACTATAATACATACACACTTCTATATACACAAAATTAATATTATTTATTTTCAATAATCATATGCATAGATACACTACAAGTTAAAATACTTTTAGATATGGTTTAAATATACATTAGCAAACAAAAATGGGCTATTATTATAACCATGTTAATGCACTAAAGTTACGTTAATTTTATTAATTCCTGCGTAATAAAAGTTATAGTATCTGTTACTTACCGATATCATTAAGCGCCTTGCAATTTCACTAATAAATAAGGTTTGCTCATGCAAAAGAACGATTTCTGCCTTTTTAACGTTGTTTAATGATGCATGTTTGGATCCACAGAAATAAATTACAAACGAATATATCTAGAGTAATTCTGTGTTATCAATAAACTAAGAAATGCAAATAATCGTAGATTGACCACTAAGACCGCAATTTTGTTATAAATGAAGGTGTTTGAAAACAATTTTATTTTTAAATTGTCGGTAGTTAGTTTATAAGCAGCCGAAATAAAATGGACTGAGAGTGTCGTAGTTCTCAAACGTTGCAAACTTCATAACTCATCCATGAACGGGATTGAATCGTTAAAGATTCTACTTTAAATAATGTTTTAACAAAATAATGATTACAAAAAGAAAAGCAGCACCCGTGGTTTGATCTTACGACTCCTCGTTCGTTAACCAAAGGTGTTAACTATTGTGCCAAGATTGCTATAGTTGCATTAGCGAAATATTATATCTGATTCAGTGACAAATGAATGATTACTATATATTGGTATATGGTATTATTGATGTGCCGCACGCACACTAATAAAGACAGAGCTCGCTTGCTTTACTCAGTGTTTGTGTGGCATAACTATTTCACACATGTAAAGTGTAAACTCATTAGCTAGTGTGCGTGATGTATACTTATTAGCTGTGCAGACTGTACCTATTTACTGATCTACGACGCATGTCATAGGGGATTTCGAATGATGTCACTTAATAGTTAACCATGCCTTGTCACCCAAACTAAATGTGTATCCAAAATTTCAGCTAAATCGGTTGGGGATAACTGTTTCTGAAAAATTCGGTGGCAAGGTTTGACCATAACACACATTGCCAGTTAGAACAAAATCTTGTAAAACTACCATGTCACGCATAGCGGCACGCTTACGTTATAATAAGTGTCCGAGTATTATTTTGTTTTTCCCAACTATAGTGTTTTAATTCTGTCTTACATTGTAATTTAGATAACTGATTAATATTTAAGTAGTTGCGTGTATCATGTAAAATCATGTTAGATGTATCATGTTTTCTTATTAAGTTTTAGTGTTAAGTTGCTGCCAGTACGTACAGTTATTAAATTGCTATTTATATTGTTAGGAGTGACTCAAATAAAAGAATCTTTATATTACATATTTTGTTTATTTTGAATATTTTCAAAAATCGTCCATCCACATACATAATAAGTGCTAATCATCTAACTCACAATATCACTTCACTATGCTTTTTCTTTTTGGCGATACCCTGTAACATTCTAAATGTTCTGTCATAACTCTCAACATTCTGTCTGCAGAAATCTTATGCAAAAAAATAAGGGATGTAGTTCGTATACATTTGCAGCAAAATATTGCAGGTTTTTAACAATTATTTTGGGAAGTTCATACATAATTATTTTATTCCATTTCATTACATTTGCTACTATAAAAATATATATTACACTAAAGTAAATTTTTATACATACTGCTAATGAGAAAAAATATCATAAGTTTACACTGATAGAGAGATACTAGTCTAGTCAACAAGTGCTTTTTTGATCAACTTTTTTCAGCAGTCTCCGAAAATTATGATTGAGGTGTCATTCGATTCGGAATGGTATCCCGATGATTTTTGAAAAAATGGAAGTTCCGCTTGCAAAAATTGCAAAAGTTATTAACAATTAACTAAAAAATTTAAAATGGTTTTAGTTTTTTGCAAATATCTCAAAACCCAATTAAAATTTTTCAAATTTGAAATAAGATTCAAAAAGGGGAGGAAATTTCCTAAAGAATGTTCTAACTTTCGGAATTGTAGGACCAATATTAATAACTTTCCGATCGAGTTGAAAATACGCCCGAAAACTGGTACTCCGTCTTGCGCAAGCTACGCTCCATTCGGACCTTTAATGAATAAATGTTATTTAAACTTATTAAATATGAAAATTAAAAATTGAAAAAATTCAGACGCCTGCAAGATAGATCAATACACAATAATCTGTGATCTAAAAATTTTTATCGCGAATTTTCAATAAGTTATCCATTAATTAATTAACAATTTTTTGTAGCACGAACACTGACATTGCAAGTGCGATAATTATAACACTATTCATCTGAGATTTTTTTCCTTTCGTGGAGCTATTTTTCAAAGGTCTTAGAATAGGCTCTCGTTGGAAAAATTAAAAAAATGTTAATTTTCGTTTTTTTATTAACAATTTACTGAAATGAAAAATTTCAAACCTTCATTAGACATTAAAAAAATCTTTTTTTTTTATTATATTATTATTGAACCGTTTTAGTATGATCAGAAGCTACTTAAAAATGATTTTTTATATTTTTTATATCCTGTTTTTTAAAATATTTTTATACACAAATGCGTTGTTTTTAATTTTCATATTTAATAAGTTTAAATAACATTTATTCATTAAAGGTCCGAATGGAGCGTAGCTTGCGCAAGACGGAGTACCAGTTTTCGGGCGTATTTTCAACCCGATCGGAAAGTTAATAATATTGGTCCTACAATTCCGAAAGTTAGAACATTCTTTAGGAAATTTCCTCCCCTTTTTGAATCTTATTTCAAATTTGAAAAATTTTAATTAGGTTTTGAGATATTTGCAAAAAACTAAACCCATTTTAAATTTTTTAGTTAATTATTAATAACTTTTGCAATTTTTGCAAGCGGAACTTCATTTTTTTCAAAAATCATCTGGATGCCATTCCGAATCGAATGACACCTCAATCATAATTTTCGGAGACTGCTGAAAAAAGTTCATCAAAAAGGCACTTGTTGCCTAGACTATACGTGGAAATTCAAATATGAGTATAAACAAAGTAAAGATTTTGTTGATGTAATTGAAAAAAACCACTTATTTAGTAATTACGTGGTAAAGATGATTAGACACCCCGAAGTGATGGCTACAGCCATCACTTCGGGGTGCGCTCAGACAATAGCGACTAATGTTACACTACCCACTTGTTTGACAGAACAGGCCTAGTTGCTTATCTGAGTCGGTGGTAGGGGTGAACTGGTGGCCTGTGACCTGTCGCTCAGTTCAACCATGTGCCCGTTCACGGGTGTCTCTACTCAAACGAAAAAAGCGGAAAGAAAGATACGTTCTGCTCTGCTAACCATTACCTTCACTACCAGCTATCCCGATACAACAATCCCTAGTCTTATGTTACACATTTTTGGTGGAACATCATTAATCTATTTATTATAACTTACGGGTATTCTTTCTGCTTGCAAGTGTGAAATGTTTGGCTATTCTTAACATACAAATTTAAAGAATAGCTTTATTTAATAATCAAAATGTCGGATATAAAGACTTAAGATTAAAAGATAATTTATAGGTAAAAACAAATTGTATTACTTACGCCCAAATACTCGAACGTCACTCAGTTATAAGTAACCCTTTTTTTTTTTTTTTTTGGTGGGTGGAAAATCATCGAATAACCCCCCCCGCTCTTGGGCAGAGCGAAGGGGAGTGTCAGACTTCTACTGACTAAAAGTTATAAGTAACCCTCAAAACTGCTGCTATCTCTGTCACTCTGCGTTAAAGTAACAAAGACAGCACGAGATTTAAGTGCAACTTAAAATTGAGTGACGTTCGAGTATTTGGGCGTATGTCTCTTACTCAGGAATAAAATAAATAATTTACTAATCTTGCTGATGTCAAAATAATCATTAATAACCTTAATCAAAAATAAACTTTTAATTACAGCTGATTAAATTATCTTTTAACTTGCCATTGGAACAAACATGAAAACAACTTTACAATAAATGGTAGCTTAAAAAAAATTGACTTGTAACATTAACCAAAAGCGGCATATCACTTGAAAGTTAGCAACTTTTCGTACTGACGTAAACTAAATATATAAAATAGTAAATGGAAACATAAACAAGAACATAATTTCTGTGCACAGTAATTAGCGTAGGGTGTGTGTGTAGTTAAGGTATAGTGGTAGAATCACGGATACAAAACTGCCATATCAGTTCATTAATTACTAACGTACAATCACCTATAAAAGCAAGGCACTTCTAAACGTAACATACCGCTTCGCTTTTATAGTTGATTGTATACAGAAACATTCATCCAAAAGGTACTCTACTGACATATACATAGTAAATACCTAATCCTAAGTGTCTGTACACACATTTTCGTCGTTTAATGTATAATAAAGAAAACTGATTGACAAAGAAAGGAGTTTCACATACCGAACTACCGTGAGCAGATGATCGTTGATTGCACAACCTATGTCACTCAAATGTGAATATGTCTGAACTAGAAACAATAGCGTTATTTTTTACTCCCTATTACTCCCTATGTAAGCACACTTGCCGAAATCTTCTTTCGCCTTTATATCATTTGGTAAACATCATCAACGCACTGAGTTCGGCATGTGAAGCCCGATAATTTCCAAGACTTTGTACGAATCCCACGACCGCCTAACTGGTCTCTTGATTAATTTAAAATCGACATCATATCACGACTTATATTTCTATAGACTATGTCAATCATACCGAACGAATAAAAACAACAACATAACAAACCTAAACCGCAAGTGCGTAAAATTAAATATATTTTGAAAAAAATATAACAAAACTATATTGCAACATATTTTAATAGAAAAAGCCAATTTACATAGTCTAACAATATAAATATTTACACTAAAAACATTCATAAAAGGTATTCATGATTTGTAAATAAAAGACATTTCACAGGTTGCAAACTCGCGAACGTCACTATCTCAAAAACAACGTAACGAAACTAATTACCACCTAGTCACTAAATTCAGTAAGGAGATCAAAATATGTAAAATTATATTTTACAAAAACATGTTCTTTCTGTGAAACGTCTGAAATAATTCACGACAAATGGCACGTTGCAGGTACCGAATCAAAAAAAGTGTAGATTTAAAAAAATAATAACACTTTGTTTCAAACAATATATTGTACTGAATTTAGTGCCTACTAATTGTATATTTCAAATAATTACTTAACATTCATGTAAATAATCTTGTACATTTTGTATAAAGTTAAATACATAGTTTGTTAGAAATTGCACAGCCTTTTAACACAAGAAACAATAAAACAAGAAACAGTTATATACATATAAATCAATGAACATGATTCCTCGTCGAAACATAACATACGCCTGAGCATGTAAACACTTAAAGTAATCGTATTAAATATGGTATGTGCATATTGCATACACCTGTTGGCTTTTGTTTTGGTATAAGCCATAACGTACTGCACCGTAGCTGGGCAGCTAGGCAGCTGTGCTACTAACAAGCACATCAAATACATATCCGTCAATAGAGCGAAGCTGCGCTTTCCTTATATTTACTTTAAAAAACAAAATCTACAGTCACTATTATTATTATTAGTTCTATGGAACAAATTGGCAAGTGTACGTACATACGGTACGTGTTTGAACTAAAACCTAAAAATAATAACAACATTCAGTTGAATTCGGTTGGCGCTAGTGTAGTGCAGTAGTATATTCCCGCTTGGTGACGTAGCTGGGAGGTGGGAGGAGGGCGGGACTGGCTCACTGCGGCATGTGCTGGTGGTGCCCGCCCGACGGCGGCGGGTGCTGCTGCGGGTAGCTGGTAATGGCGCGTGGCGTGCCCCCCTCGTAAACTATTTGTGCCGGTAAACGCTGGTTGGTTTGTATATCCTCTGGGTTCACGTACGGACCTTGAACCTGGGTTATCAATTTATGATAATAACATTGTAATAGATATCTCTATTAATAATAAATTAACATTTATTTCTCTTCCATAAAGGCGCCTTAAAATATGAATTTTACTTGATAAATCCTTTGTGGAAGACTGTTTGTCTTAATGCGTTTATGAGCGTGAGTTTATTTTAAGGAAGAATGTTTACGCAAGGTTGTTTGGACGATAAACAGTTGTCGAACAGTAAGAACCTTGCACTTATCGTAGACTGTAGAGTTTAGTTGTAGGGTGAAAAAAAAGGTAAAGCATAGAAAAGCATCTAAAGCACTACTCTTTAGGCTCGCTCGATTTGAATCATGATCGATTTAGGGGTACCACCCCAAACAGAAATACAATAGCTTAGTACAGATTGGCAGAGTGCAAAGTATACTGTTTTGAGAACTTTAGCATCTGCAACACGTCTTAGGCTTTTTAAAATGAAGTTGAGCTTCCAAATTCTCTTGGATAACAGGTCGATGTGGGAAGTAAGGTTAGGTTTATTGTCTATTGTTACCCTAAGATACATGAGAGTCTACTTTTCCAGTTTAGGGCATGATAAGGAAGAGCTGTTGTTACACGAGTGAGCCTTGATGTTCAATAAGGCATTTTGAGTGAGCTGATTGCGTGTTAGTGTGGCCCTTGAGGCGGTTTAGAGACTATGACACTTGGATTTTTGAGGTCGCTAGACCTTACTGCCCACACGATAAGAAGAAGTGAAAAAAATGTGTATTTAGTTTTGTCCGTACTACGTCCGAGTAAGTGGTTGTTCAGCCAGGTCATAACGAGTGAGAATTTCACCAGTGGAAAGGCAGAGGTTACAAATAAACGCGACAGGATCAGACAATAAGTTACCGTGTCTTTTCATTAATTCACTGGGAACATTGCCGCAATTTACGACATAATATGTGGTTATAAGAGATGCTATGATGATTTGGATCTCATCCACATCAGTGAGTAAAAGAGAAGAAGTCTGGTATGAAGTAGGGTCAAACCTTGTCATAGATTCCGGTAAGGTTATACCGATTCTTATAAAGAATTGATTAATCTCATTTATTGAATTTTTGAAGTGATCTGGATCAGTTCCAAGCGATCAAATCGATGCGTGGAGTTTTCTATTTAGTGTCGTAGGTGTTTGTTTTGATGGTGTCCCACAATTTCTTAGTGTTGACTTGACATTTAGAGATTCAACCATAGCATGCTCTTGCTTAACTTTTATTAGAATGTCATTACAAAAAATACGATATCGTGAGTAGGTTATTTTTTAACGATCGTCATTAGGATAGTTTTTAGACTTAGGATGCAGATTGTCTCGATTTTATTCATGGCTTAATTAATCGCTTACGTGTGGGAACAATAATCGTTTTAGTGCAAGTAATTATTTAAGCGGTTAGGGTCTCAAGGTAGAAAGATATAGCTTCATTAGCCCTTTCTTAAGAGTAAATACTTTCAAAATTAATTGGTTATTTTTTAGTCCAGGGATGGATAAAAAATAATTTATATATTTCCATGCCATGCTACTACATGCGATAATGAAAAATGTATCTTTATTGACTACATGGGTATGAACTTGGACTTAAAGTCTGCTGCCAAGTTAGGCAACAGAATCTGTAATTTATTTATTATTCGTCAACATATCCAAATTATTTTGTGCATTCTAATATAGACCCAAATATAGCGACACTGATATGGCGATGAAATGTATTTATGAGACGACCATATGAAGCTGAAACATTTATATTTACAATACAACACCAAATAATTATGTATCCAAGTATGCATTCTCATTACTTAAAGGTAACCACAGTATTTTTCTTTACGTACCGTAAAAATAGGGATATTTCATAAATTTCAACCACATTAGTGAACCTTCTGGTCGAAGTGTTGCAAGCTAAGTCCTCAGGCATTTTAAGTTTACAACGATTAATTACACAAAACCATCTGCAACTTACATAGAAAACTCAAACAAAAATTCTTTACAAACTGGCTCACTCATATTTGAACTTTAAATGTCAAATATGAGATTTTTATTCCAAAACTTTCATATCCGCTCAACAGAGATATAGATATGGACCCATTGATATAATAAAACCCAAGATACACACTCCGCGTCTCAAAACCGTCCGCTTAAAATGAGTTCACAATGAACTCATTTCAAATAGTCTCGCGTCGCTCGCGTCTCTGCACGGTCGTACAAAATACTGTTTATATTGCTTTTTATAACTGCATTGTAAAAGGAATCTGCGTAAGGTTGAATTTGCCAAAAAAAAATGTTTATAGTGACGATAACTACATGTAGTAGTGCGTGTGTTGGTGAGTGTTTGGCGACAGCTTCGACTGTTTGTTTTGTTCGAGACTGTGCATCTAGGGTTTTATTATATCAATGTATGGACCACATGTTTTTAAGTTATTGTTCATGACCTTAAGACGATGACAATAGCTATTGACTTCTGATGTTTCAGTATTTTTGGACACGCCCACAATTTTTCCGATACCCTAGCGCCATACTACCAAGTAAGAAACAAATAGTCCAGGATCCGCGGTCCATTTTTGCACTTGATTACTATCAAGCTAATTTTGATGAGACGGCGAGACGCCCAACAATTTCCTGCACGAAACTCTCGAATTCTCGATTGTGGTAAGTAATGGGGGTAGCAGGGATAAAATATGTTGGTTTGATGATTCTCAAAAGTGTTAAGTACAAACACTTTTGAGAATCATCAGCTGGGTTTTTTTTGTTAAATCTGATGATAATTATCTAAATTATTTGAAAAAATATTTGTCCTACAAAATGTATGGTTTGATTAAAGAGTCCCCTTCCTTCCTTCCAATATGTATCGATAACGAAGTCATTAAAAATGATTACTTACTAACTGGGTTTTGGGGATTGGATATTTTCTATTAAACCCACTCTTTACAAGTTGCCTACAAGATTCTAAAAATTATATTAAGTGTTTGGCACTTACTCCACGCACCATCAATACTTCTGTACATCATAAACAACAGGCTAATACACTTTCTGGAGTCACAAATTCCAGAAGAGCAAGCAGGTTTTGTTAAAGGCAAAGACACGCGGGAACAAATCCTGAACGTTCGCCAAATTATAGAGAAACGCCGGGAATTTAACAGCCCTGTATTGATATGTTTCATAGATTATACCAAAGCATTTGATTGCGTGGAGTGGGGCAAGCTGTGGGGGGTTCTTAAAGACATGGGAACGCCTCAACATCTTATTGACATAGTCCGATGCCTCTACCTACACATCACCAACCGCTCTTTCGTCAAAATAGACACCGACTGTTCAAATGCGTTAGGCAGGGATGCATCCTCTCACCTCTGCTCTTCAATATGTATCAGGGATTTGAATACCGTTAAAAATTAGGTATCGTTACCTCCTTCATTCGAAGGTAACGTTAATTTCATAGGTAACGTTAAGTCTGGTATCGATAGTTGGGTGGACTTTTACCGGTAATTTGACTTAACGTTATCAATGATTTACCGTTAAATGATAGTGTTATCAGGTAACGATACTTGATACCGATACCAAATTAACCCTATAAGTAACGGTATTTTTCTTTCATCTCTTTCTTACGACGCATTTATGTCGTCATAATAGCTTTTTTTTCTGTTTCCACTTGCTGTGAGTTTAGTCGCCACCCAAAACCGAACGCAAACGGTTTATCTGTTCATTTAGTATATAAAATTACCTACGTGGGTTAACCGAAATGGAAGGTAAGTGACTGTAACGGTAAAAGTATCGATACTTTTACCGTTACCAGGGAACATTAATAAACTGATCCGATACCAAATTACCGATACCAGTGATAACGTTAATAAATTAACATTATGAAAATATCGTTACTTACCGATACTTTTATCGTGAATTTGGTAACGTTAACAAGCCCTGATATGTATGAAGAGTAATATCATTCAAGACTCTTTAGGGCTGGGACAAGGGGTTTACTGTTGGTGGAAAGTGGATTTCCAATCTGAGGTACACTGATGACACCGTTCTCCTCGCTACAACATTTGGCAACATGAAAGAGATACGGCACAGATTGGAAGTGGAAAGTGGCAAAGTAGGGTTTGCAATAAATAGGCAGAAAACCAAGCTTATGGTGGTAGATCGTGCGGGAAAGCTATCGGGCGCCTATAACATCTAAGGCATCTATACTGTGGACAGCTTCGATTAACTGGGCTCCAATATAAGTAATGAAGGTAGGTGCGTCACAGAAATAAAACGGCGGATAGCCATGGCTAAAGATGCTATATTACGCCCCCGGAACATCTGGGAAAAACGTGGTATAAGTTTTAAAACGAAGGCCCGTTTGGTCAGAGCACTAGTTTTCCTGATTTTCCTCCATAGAGTTAATAATAATAATATTTATTTATTTTCAGGCTACTTTGGCCCATAGATAAATACCTTACAGACTAACATACATACGATATAATTGACAGCTTGTGTTAGTAAACAAAACCTTAAAACTATATTAGTATCACTACAGTTGCACTACGTCACTGTGCGATCATGTGGCACTTGCCCGCGGAAGCGTCGAAACACCACCCCCTGCGGCCAAAAGTCCTCTTCCAAGACGAGGTGCAGGTAGCATGTCGGTACTCGCACCACAAACGCCTTAAAGTTGACGTTGCGGCGCGACTCGAGCAGCTGCACTCTCGCCACGTACTTGATCTTCTGGCGCACGTACTCCACGATGTCCTCCGTCGTAGTGGTGTAATGTAGACGGGAGAGGTACAAAGGAGTGTTCGGCTTTGCGGCACGAATATGCACATTGGGCTCCGATGGAGCCGTGCCGCAGCGGTTCTTGATGGTTCGCTGACGGCGCTTCCTCCTCAACACCGTCACGAAACCATCATCAGCCTGGATCGGTTCCTTTTCAGGCACAGGCTTCTCGGAAGGAGCATTTTTCCCCACAAGTTAAGACATGGACAATCCAAACAAGAGTAAGACAGAGGATAGACGCATTCGAAATGTGGTGTTTTAGGCGGATTCTCCGAATTCCATGGACGGCCAAACGCACAAATGTGTCTATCCTTTACCAACTCGATATCAAGACTCGATTGTCAACAGTTTGCCTACAGCGTATTTTGTCTTATTTCGGCCACTTAATGCAAAGAGGAGATAGCAGCCTTGAAAAGCTGGTCATTGTTGGCAATACCGAAGGCAAGCGACCGCGAGGCCGGTCGCCATTTTACAAATTTGGAAGTGTCTGTCTTCCAAACGATTGCCTTTGAGAAAAAATTGTTTGTGGAACCTCAATGTCATTTTTAAAGACCTGTCTAATGTCTATAGACACCCCACACGTACGTATAGGTTTGATGAAAAAAAAATATAGTTTCAGTTCCATGTATGGGGCGACCCCCTAAATCCTTTTTTTATTTTTGTATAAAAATCGTAAAGCGGTTCACAGAATACTTGTAGAGTTTCAACTGTGTAGTCTCAATAGTTTCCGAATGAAGTGGCTGTGACATACGGGTGGACAGACGGACAAACAGACATGACGAATCTATAAGGGTTCCGTTTTTTGCCATTCGGCTACGGACCCCTAAAAAACAGCTGGTTTGTAGTAATTTTTGATGAGCTCGTTATCAATTCATGTTGGATTTAGATAATGATCATCAGATAAAAATAAAATAGTTAGTAATAGATTTTTGAAAATCATCAAATAAATAATTATAATAATATATAATCAATATTATATTTTATCCCTGCTGCCCCTATTACCTACCACAATCGAGAGTTTTCGTATAGGGTAATGTTGGCGTCTCATCAAAATGCAGCTGCTCACGGAAAATTAGCTTGATAGTAATCAAGTGAAAAAATGTACCGTGGATCCTGGACTAACATTGTGACGCGGTCAATAATAATTTATAGATGAACGGATAGCTGTCAGTGGGGCGCAAAGTGACATACGTCCGTCTAGCACCGCGCCTAAGCGCTCACTGTCGGATTGCTTAGGTAAGAAAGAGAGCGCGATGACGCAACGCTCGAACTTCTTACAAACCATATAATGATTAATTACATCAAAATAATTTATTAAATAATCAAAAATTAAAAACAACCAAATTTTGTATTTAAATATGGTACGTTATTGTTATAAATTTTACCAACGTACGTTGATCAGTAATACAGATATTTTTGTTGGAAGATCATTTTAAGAGGTTAGTTTACCATTTTTTTGTATCGAGAAAACTTTTCAAAAACGTGTTTTGAAAACAACGAAATTATCAGAAATATGTTCAAGATTAACATATATTTTTTCCGCCGTGTCAAACTGTATAGATTTGGCTAAAAAATTGTTCAATACAAGCCTATTTGGCTCTTGTCAGCGCCTTAAAGGTCTATTTATGAATATCCCTATTTACACAAGTCACAATAATAATGTCTACATCACTGCATATAACATCAATCACAGAATATAGTAGAGCGAGATGTTACCATACCTTACGAATGAACAATTCAGGATGTTGCCAGACCTATAGCTAATGTTTTATTAATATGTAAACTAGAAAATGTACAAACAAAACGGTCAGCTAATTAGCAACAAAGGTTGTTATAATCGATCTACGAAACAAAAAGTCCAGTCTATCAATTTACTACCGTTGAACAAATAGGTGCGGCAACAAGATAAATAAAACTTCTTTAGGTTTACACAAAATGTAGAAAGACAAGAAATGAAACACTTACCGCCTTATTCATAAAAATAGTTAAGAGTTGTTTAACTTAAGCTTGGTTTATCTCGCATGCCGTCACTTTCATTTGAATATTATTGAAGTGAGACGGCATGCGAGATAAACCAAGCTTAAGTTAAACAACTCTTAACTATTTTTATGAATAAGGCGGTTAATATATAAGAGTATATAGACAAGTAGATTGAAAAAATAACATGTACAGAATAAATAAAATTCGTACTCACATTAATAAGCGGCTGGAGAATGCCAAGCCTTGCTAGCAACAGTTGCTCCTTTACCTGGCGCAGCTCCTCCTGTTGCCTGACTATCATTTGCTGCAACTCCTCGTGCTTTCGTTGCAACTGCTCCTGCCACAGCCACTTACTTGTATCATGCAATAGGGTGCAGGGGAGTCTAACTACTTTAACTTCGAAGCGAATTGAATATAGTTGAGCATGGCACTTTTGGCACTTGGCCTTAATAGGAACTAACGTTTTTGTTTTGTAATGTGATTTTTGTTACGACAAGGTCATGCAAGCGCCAGAAGAACCATGCTACAGAGCAGCAGTTTCTAAAAAAATCATGCTCAATTGGGTACTTTCCTAACAACAAAAGAAAGGTTCTGTTTAGTCCGTTAGTTAGATTATCGAAAAACTAGCTTTTGCCAGCGGCTTCGCCCGCGTGAAAATGACGATTTTCCATACAAACTTTCATCCCCTATTTAACTCCCTTAGGGGTTGAATTTCGAAAAATCCTTCCTTATTCCTTATCTACATTATAAAGGGAACCTCTGTGCAAAATTTCAGCTTTCTAGGTCCAAGGGTTTGGGCTGGGCGTTGATGAGTCAGTCAATCAGTCAGTCAGTCAGGACTTCTCTCTTTATTTATATAGATATTGGATACTTGTTTATTGTTTTATCAAATTTATAAAAAATTTGCGAAGATAAACGCCTTTCAATTAAAAATGTACTGAAATGTGACATCCCACGAGTAATCCAAGCACTATAATCGTTTTTAAATAAATAAAAATTGTGTCCAATATTTTTTGGAAATCTATCTGACGGACTAATTAGTATTGTTTTGTCAAGTACCCAATTGTATCTGTGGATAAAGTTCTAGAACGTTGTTTGGTTATGGATTAAAAATTAAGACTGGGTGGGATCTTCGCGAAACTCACCTGAATCTGGGCTTGGTCGGACGACACGATGACTGGCATCGAAGGTATGGACAGAGGAAGTACGCCGGGCACTCCCACCGCACTCACGTAGGGCGCGGGGTCCAAGTACTGCGCACCCATACCGTGCTGCGGCGCCGGGACCGAGTCCGTGTTCCTATGTGTCTGCGACTGTGACCAAAATAAATGTTAATTATAGCAAACAATTAATAATGCGACTACTGTAAATGAGGTCCTGGGTTCGATTTATAGGTCGAACAAGGAATTTCTCAGTAGCAGTCACGGAATCTGGATTTGTGCCCGGTTGATGGCAATAGGCTCGCTCCCTATTACATGGGAAAGTAGTTTGACTGAGTCTTCTATATTACGTTTTCTTTTTCCATTCTTCCCTGTTAGGCTATCTCTTTCATATCATTCCTCACACAATCCATCCATCTATTCTTTGGCCTTCCTCTCCCTCTCCATCCGTCAACATTTATATCCATCACCTTTTTAGTCACATGCGATTCGTCCCTCCTCACAACATGTCCATATCACGACATTTGATTCCCTTTCAACTTTTCTGTATCTGGCACCACTTTAAAACTTCCTCTAACTCGTTTATTACCTTATCCATTCTTGTCACACCACATAAATCCACCTCATCTCAGCTACATGCAATCTTTTTAACCCCTGTGTCTGTCTATGTGTGTGTCTGTCTGTGGCATCGTAGCTCCCGAACGCATGATCCGATTTCGATTTAGTTTTTTTTGTTTGAAAGGTGTATTAGTCGAGAGTGTTCTTGGCTATGTTTGAAAAATATCGATCCAAAATGGCCGCCACCACAATATGGCGGATTACATATATTTTTTTCACAACTCCATCAATATGGGTATCAAATTAAAGGGTTTGATTGGTAGAATACTATACAGACACTAAAACAAATTTCAAATCCAAGATAGCTGCCATCACAAAATGGCAGATTACATATTTTTTCACAATCCATCAATATGGGTATCAAATGAAAGGGCTTGATTAGAAAAATAATATACACTCTAAGAAATTTCAAATCCAAGATGGCCGCCATCACAAAATGAATTACGTTTATTTTTACAACTCCCTTTTAATATCAAACAAATGAAAGGGATTGATTTGTAGAATAATGTACACTATATTGAAAGGGAATAAAGTGGAATATAAACTAATGGAATTAAAACAAAAAAGCTTGAAAAATGATTTTTGACTTTTACTCCCTTTAAATCAAACTTTGATTTAAAGGGAGTAAAAGTGGAGAACAAATGTTGTATCTTTATTGAATCAGGGGTTTTTTTAAATTTTTCATTTAAAAAAACCCCTACTACTATTACTTGTTTATTTAATCCATCTTCTTCACAGCCCAGCATTCCGATCTATACAGTACGAGAAGTCTAATCACGCACTTGTATTTTTTCCCCTTTAACTTGAGTGGCATCCGAGGAGCTCGGGGCTTAATTAACATTGAAGCTGCCGGCCGGTAGTGCCTGCTGTAGATTGGACTTGAGTACATCCTGTTGTTCCGAGCAATGGACATCGAGTGTACATCGCTCGGAACAACAGCACATACTTCCCAGGTATATCTTTTTCTTTCAGGGCCCACAACAAAACCTCACGAGGTTCCCGGTCGTATGCCTTTTCGAGGTCTGAATACATACATGAACACCGTGTGCAAGTTTTTGTGCGCACTTCGATGCTTCTCGCACAGCTGGCGAATGGAAAAAACGCCCTATTCCAAATTGTGGACACTATCTGACTGTAGATGCTGTGTGACTTTAAGTTGTCTAAAGACTACTCTGCTATGTTCCTCAAAGAAATAAACAAAGTTTAATCACCTCGCGCATTGACGAGTTCCGCTGCGACGATCTAGATTCCCCGGACAAGGATCCCGTGTCTGAGCCGGTGAACCGCACGTGGGAAGCCCTCGTCCAAGAAGCGCCGGCCGTCGCCGCCGTGCCGACCGTAGCAACCGTGCCGGTCGTGCTCCCGGCAGATGCTGACTTCACTGAAGCTGGCTGGAATTATTATATTATAATTCAATCATTCGATTTTATTTGTAAACCAAAAAACAGCATGACAAAAAGAAACAAGGCAATAATGACTACTTGATGAACATTTGCTAAAAGAGGCGTAATGCCTATTACCGCAGACAGTAACAGAGTTAGATATAGTTTCTTCAAGAATTTATAATCACATTGAAACCGGTCAAAAGACATTTACAGGCAAAATTCTTATATGATACTAGTGACCCGCCCCGGCTTCGCACGGGTACAAAAAAGGTATTAAAACCTTCCTCTTGAATCACTCTATCTATTAAAAAAAACCGCATCAAAATCCGTTGCGTAGTTTTAAAGATTTAAGCATACAGACAAACAAACAAATAAACAAACAAACAAACAGACGCGACTTTGTTTTATACTATGTAAGGAAAGGAAGAGCTAGCAGGTCATACAATTCCATGTGCCGGTGTTTCGATGACTTAGACTTATTCTCCACCAGTGTTCCAAAACTAAAAAAAATTCTTTGTAAAAACTTTTTTGAAACTCACTAAAAATTGTCCTATCCTTTCTTGATTCTCTGCGAGTGCTTAATTCTTACTCTCTCTTGCGTGTCTACTGTTTCTTGTGCTACCCTTATATTGTCAGTGAAAACTTTTAATTGGCCTTCTTTCACTATCTGTACCCTAGCTGTAAGTTTTCTTAAGAAATAAATAAATAAATAAATAAAAAACGTTTCACAGCTTATTTAGCAAGCAAGCTGAAACCGGTCCTGCTCAAAGAGAGGAGGCCTGTGTCCCAGCAGTGGGGACATTAATAGGCTGATGATGATTATAAGTATAGGGGTCGTTGAAATATTACGTAAGCAATTTTTTATATTTATTAGCCCAAACGTTAGCAAAAGTATGCAAATCTCTTACGTAAATGCTTACGTCAGCATTAGAATTAAAGCATATTCACAATAAATCCGCCTATGTACCACTCTTGTACATGAAGTTTAATAAATAAATAAAATAGATAAACCTAGATAACGCAAGAGCAACAACTTCACGTGCCTCTTCGCGTGCCTAGCTTAGGTACAAAAATAGTAAGTGGCCACTTTCGCGGTCGGTCAGCATCGGTGTATAGCGCTAGTCGGACGTCGGCGCTGGTGAAAGGCGGGGGTTGGGGCAAAGAAGGCACCCTACGCGGCGGCGTCTTTGAATCGATTTGATTATCATAGTGATACTTACTTGCGACCTTGCGTTATCTAGGTCTATCTATATGTGGTTGAGGCTCTGAACTACAAGGTACATTTTCACAACAAAAATGCATGCATTTACAACATCTTATAGATAGTTGAATATACAAACTCACACTAACTTGAGACAGTGGTTGGTAGGAGGAGGTGCCGAAAGCGTCGCTGGCCTCGGACATGTAGGAGGGTGACATGGACACCATGGGGTCATCCGAAGGGGTGTCCTTCATCACCCCTGGGTTCTGATCTCCTTCGCTCACGGTGTCACCTTCCGCACCGCCTTCCTGTTTCATGCTCTTCGCAATGTCTGCGTAACTGGAAAAATAATGTTAGTTTATTCATTTATTGTTCATAAAATAACAATGACGACGCACCTTGTAACGTTACGATCAAACCGGCAGAAATAATTACGTATCGAAAACCGCTGATCTATGTTTCTAAATAGGCAAAGACAAATATAGACTAAATACTATAAAGTTTCGCCAAGTCCGCCTGTCTGTCCGTCCGTCCGCACTATATCTCAAAGACTCTTACTTTTTAGTAGTATAATATGTAAAACCTCAATTGGAAAAATCGTCTCTATCTTAATATTTAAGTTACCCTTTGTGTATTTCTAGTCGCTCACTTATAATTTTGTCGCTCAGTTAGTAATTTTAATATCTGAAATGGATTTATCACAACCCACTTTTTGTAAGCTCGTTCCGGATTTTATTATTACTTAATCAATATTTGTCGTTAGTTTAGTTTATTTTTCCCTTACTCAAATTAATACCGCTCAAGTTATAAAAACAGTATAACATCATCAGTCGCTTAGTTATTTTTTATTCGCTCGTTTTATAATTCCCCGTTGTGTTTGGGCGTGTGAAAAAAAATCATGGTAGTAGCATTTACTATAACGAAAATAAAAGGAAAAATCACAGCTAAGTAGGTTTTACAAGTTTACGAGTAATAGTCGAAAATCACTTTTCATGATTCTAGACTTGATAAATTAAGAGAATTACTTATTACCGCCAAAAGTGGCCACTTTTATCTATAATCAGTAATAATCATGAAAAGTGATTTTAAAATACTACAGGTAGTGGAGTGCCGTAAGACGTAAATATTGTAAAATCTCGGAATCCAGGACCGGTCAATGAAACTTCATAAAAACTTTTGGATTGTATTGCTAAAAGCCCGCCGAAGATCGCCGCTACGAGGACACGGCGGGGCTCCGCCCAAGCGGGGCAGACCTCCACAGTGTGCTCCACCGTGTCCTCCGGCCGATCCTCACAATGGCGACATCCGGTCGTTTCCTCCCGCCTGATTTGGTGCACGTACCTCCTGAAGCAACGTGTTCGGTGAGGACTGCGTCCTTTCCAGCAACTCCTTAAAGAGGGGACTTACCGCCACTGTCGTGGCGCGCCCTGATCACATCACACTTCACACTAATATTATAAAGTACTCAAGTTTGTGAGGGTGTATGTTTGTTACTCTTTCACACAAAAACTACTGAATGGGTTTGGATATAATTTGGTATACAGATAGTTTATAACCTGGATTAACGCAAATGATAGTTGTTATCCCGATTTTATCTTTTCGTGGGATAATTTTCGAGTTGTAGCGGGTTAAGCCGCTGGCACAAGCTAGTTTTTCAGTACATTGTGGTACTAAAAAAAAAAAAATGACGAGCGCGCAAATTTTTTATTTTAACTTTCTTGTTTGAGCATTTAGCAATGCATTCCAAAAGTTTTTATGAAAATTCATTGACCGGTCCTAGATTCCGAGGTATAAGTCTTACGGCACTCCACTAAGGTTATTTACTAGCATGATAGTGTTTTGGATTTTTCAAAAGACAATGTTCATGGATATGTCGCAGGAATATGATAAAAACAGGGATTTGATCAAATCACGGAAGATGTTAAAATAGCAACACGATTTTATCATTTCCCTAAGTAAATCTAGTGATTTGACAAATCCCTCCAAAGAAATCTAGTGATTTACTGCTACTGCAGTAGCTAGGCAGTAGCTACCTACTGCTGCTACTGCTAGCTACTGCCTAGCTAGGCAGTAGCTAGGTAGCAGCTAGGTAGTAGCTAGGTATTCGGCTACGGTAACCTAAAAACACAAGTAAAAGTATCAAGATATGTGGTGTGACTTACGACATGGTGTAGGTCCGATCTGCCGCAGGGATTGCCAGCGACTGCCGCAAGAGCGGCGTAAGCATTACCAATTTAAGGGCTACTGCGCAATGCAGTGCCTATACCAAAAGCTATATTAATTTCCTGCAACAGGATGAAGGAATGCATCTTCCTTCGCACCACAATGGAACCCTTTCAGTATTGTGGGTTGTAAGTGACTTAGATGACAAATAAATCAGATGCACGGACACCACGGCTTATATGAGTATTAGTAGGTTCTTTCTTCATCGTGTGGTTAGTGCTTAACCTGGGCCCCGAGTCTGCTATTCAATAGTGTTAGAATGGTCGATCATTGATCTGATAATGGTTGATTGACGACAAGCCAAAAAGTACCTTAAGTCGACAGGCATAAGGTACTTTTTGGCTTGTCGTCAATCAACCATTATGAGATCAATGATCGACCATTCTGACACTATTGAATAGCAGACTCGGGGCCCTGGTGTCAGTGTTTACATGGTGCCCATGGGCCTCTGACTAGACTTTACATGCCGTCAAGAAATATCTAAATTTCTCCACGAATTATTCGTTTTCCTTCACCAAACAAAGCAATTGATAATATTTCATACAATACGCACTTGAATCAGAAAAATCAGAGGTGCGTGTCTTGGGTTCGAGCCTGAGACTTAAACTTGGCGGTCTGAAGGTCCACTAAGCAATTACTGTTTCTTATTATTAGGTATCGCCACTAAGCAATTACTGCTTCTTATTATTAGGTATCGAAGATTCTATTTATGTAAGCCGTTTGCGATATCAAGTAAATAAATAACATGTACTCAAATGAGGAAAGTTCCATAGCACCACACGTGTGTTTCCTCTTTTGTTCGTATGTACATACTTACATACATACGCATTATATTATTTATTTTTTATCGGGGAATTTTTGTTTTAGACGTGGGCGCCGAGACTTTGGTGGCTTTCACTGGTAGTGACGTCATAAGCAAACAATTAAAATCGAATATACTTATGACGAAGATGATGGCGTCACAGAAAAAGCTTGTTACAATTTAAGAAAATGGTAGAAACAATTTTAACGATTGCGAAATGTTTCAATAAAAAGTTCACCAAAAACCGTATAAAGTATTAACAGCCTACGTCGAACCGTTCCAAAACGTTTCTTGATAAACTTTTTTACCATATCTTTCTTTTCGAACCCGTGTTTGAAATATACGTACACGAGTTCGAAAACTTGCAATCGACTTTGGAACAACCGTGCTGTAACTATCACATGTTAGTACCAGAAGTACCTGTAATAAGACCATGCTATGTACTGCCAGATCTGTACAACGTTATTTAATGTATACGTGACCCCAATTAATAGGTGCTATATAGACTATCCTCTAACCGGAAACGAGAGACGCAGAAAAGTGTACAATAGAGACGGAAAGCCATTTGTGCAAGTTTGCATTGAAGAAAAAGAAGCATTTGTAGGAGGTCCATAGACTGAAAAAAATATATGGTTCCGAATTTTTCCGTCATCTTGTTCCAAATGGAAGCACGGGGTGGGTCGGTTTTATTTGCACGCAAGTGTATAATTTATCTTGGGGGGATGCGAACAAACGAGATCACCTAAACAATTTCCCTGATATCTGCCAAAGCCACCACGACAGATTTTACTTGTCATAATATTGAATTGTAACCTATGCCTATAATAAGGTAAACTTCCACAAAAAAGTTTAATTTTTTATAAAAATGACGTCGATATGGCGGTCACGGGTTCTTGCCATAAATAACCTATTCAATCGAAGCAAACGTTTGTTATTTCGTGACCTCTACTTCGATCTAGAACTACTCAGAATCCATAAAGAGTAAAGCAGAAAAATTTGGGAAGGGTTGCGACACTTGAAACCAAGTTTTCGGAATAGATTCCATTAATAAATTGACTGTGGAAAATTCTTTGGAAATTGTGTTGATATTTTTAATTATTATTCCCTTTCTGACGCAAAAAAAAATTGTAAAAAAATTGTTGCTACAGGCACATGCTTGGTAAAATCAATAAATATACAGAGTAGAAGGAGATCGACGCACAAGCGATGGCCGCGTGTTCAGTACATCACACAGACGAATTTAGAACTTACTACTTAACTCATGACCTTTCAAAAAACCTTTCTTGCTGGAGCTCACTTTCGCTGAATAAGGAAATGTCGCAAAAATTTAATGCTCTAGGCATGTCTGTCACTAAGAGTATTTAATATTTTTATACAATTCAGAATTGTGTGAGAAGTACAGTCGTGCATACAAGAACTTGCGCAAGGTGTTCATTGATCTCTCTCTTCTCTAGATTCTAGAGAAAGCGTATGATAGATAGGATACTCGGGATATGTAGTGGAGGGCCTTCAAGGAGAAAAGTATGCTTGTGAAATTTTTGAGTTAATGCGTGCTATTTACAGTCAATCCTATACCTAAGACCGGTCAACTGCTAGCAACACGGACGAGGCCAGTGTAGATTCAGTAGGCTTGCATCAAAAGTCGGCATTGAGTGTCTACCTCTTCTTGGTTATTATGGATACTTTGACGACAGACATTAAGAGCGTGCTCATTTGGGCGATTTTCCGAAAATACGTACTTTTACAAGTCCTGGACACGTCTTATTTATAGATAAAGGCATAATATTTCAATGAGAAATTATAAATCTGACTTTGTTTTAGGTCCTGACCTGATTAGAATTTCGTTTTAAATGTTAATATTTCGAGAAATAGTAATTTTCCGACACCCAATTTCAAGCAAACGTAAAACACCTACCCCCTTATTAATAAAAAAAAGTTAAGCCTGCTTAAACTTACGCTTGGTTTATCTCGCATGCCGTCCCTTTCATTTGAATATTTTTGAAGTGTGACGGCATGCGAGATAAACCAAGCGTAAGTTTAAGCAGGCTTAACTTTTTTTTATTAATAAGGCCGTTAGTTTTTCCCTGCCACTTGTGACAAATTGGCAACACGGAAAAATCAGAAAAAAAATGACATAATACTGGTTATATAGTCCTGAAGGTCCTGTCCTGTTTAGAATTGAGATAGAAATGGAATCGCAGCAAAAAAAAACGATATTCAAAAGCAATACTGAGCTAAAATGTATGCATTTTAAATATGGTTTAAACATAGGTTAAAGACAAAATTAACAAAAAAAAATTAGACATACTAAGGCTGAGTTGCACCAAAAAAGTCGTTAAAGTTAAAGTTTTTGTCAAATTTGACAGTACTCTACGGGGTATAGAAAAATTTTATATACAAACTTTTTTTTGCCAACATTCAAACAAAGTACCTATTATATTTATTGCTTTGTCTATAGCACGTATTATTTTTTGGTTGAACAATTACCTACGATGAATATCCTTGTTACGCCTTAAGCAATGCAATCGTATAGTCAGCCACCAAGCTACGTTTTTAGAGACTCGAAAACTTGGCAAGAAACATTCGTCGTTCCATGTGGAAAAACGATCGGCTCTAGGTAATCACACTTTTCTTTTCATCGCTTTCGTCATCAGAACAGGTTTCTGCGAGTATTTCTTGGAGCAGGGACATGATGTCTAAAGGTTATATTCAACGCGAATGACAATAAAATTGACAGACAATTTAACACAAACTATAACACTAACCAGCGGAAAGTGAGCGGTTGCAGTTACCGTTAAAGTTATGACGTCATTTAACTATTTGTCAAATGGCGCAACTCATTGTTGGCATAACCGATACAAAACTGAAGTTTTGATGTTTGTTTGACGTGCCATTTGACACAAACTTTAACTTTAACTACTTTTTTGGTGCAACTCAGCCTTATAGTACAACACTTTACCTTCCCTAATTATTTTTTTTTTTTAATTTTTGCCTTCTCATTTTTTTATAACGATTTTCCAAAATAATGCCTTATAAGTTGATGTACGTCCGCAATACGCTCAGTCACTCCTGAGGGCTTGTGGAGAACGGACCTATGTCGCTCGCGCTCCCGCTCGCCTTAGTGTGAGTTACGTAATCTATATAGGTAAACCAGAGGTTGTCCACAGTTTAAACGTAAGCATTCTTTGTAATTTATTATGATAAAATAAAATTGTAGTCATGTTCTATGTTGGAAAGGAACGTTTTGTGTAACCTTATTATAAAGTTTATTCGTAAATGATACTTACTAGTCGATAATGAATCATAGGTACAACAATAAATTACGGGTAACAGAAATTTTTATTTTAGAAATAATGGGGAATCTTTCGAATGTTGCATTGAAATATTCACTTGTTCGATAGGCTCTGAGAAGCATGGTCAGACGATGCACCGTTTCCGAATCATGGACGTTCAAAATTTTTATTAAAAAAAAAAATTGAAATTGAAATATCTCGAAAATCCGAGGCCAAAAATGACCAAAATTTCACCCCCCCCCCCCCCCCCCCTGTGTCCCCGTAATATTTAAGTGCCATACTCATGACACCAAAAAAAAAAAGAAAAAAAAAAGGCTTTTAGTTCCTTCAAACTTATAGTAATCTATACTTCTATACTAATACTGTTTATAATCTACCTTCAGATTTTTGATTTTCTCCGCCTCGGTGCGACAGAGGCGAAGGGGCGGAGGTAGAGGTCGAGCGCTGGGCTCGGCGTGGATAGTAGTTCGTATTGAGACGTGCTGGGCGTCGAACGAATATTATAGTAGCCATAGAATCACGGGTGAAAGCGCACGCGCATTGATTAAATCGACTTGTGGAGTCATTTCGCGGCACCCAATTATACTAGTTAAGCAGTACGGTTAGCGACGCTGTGAATGTCGAACGGGTTATTGATAATATCATTGGTTTGCCTTGTCACGGGAGTGCTATTGGGAAAGCACCGAGGCTTTTGTGATTAGACTAATACGGAGTGAGTGTGGTGGCTCGCGTTAACGGCGTGGCTTGCACCGACGTGGAAGAATCGTCCGGAACTACCAGCAAACCATCGCAAGGTCATATACACTCATTATACACATACACAGTTACACAACTTGCGAGGGGTCAAGGAAGTGAGACCGGCTCGAAGAAATGAGGTAAGGGTAGCTGTAAGTTCAGAAATTGTAATATTGTTCGGAGGCGCGTATCGCGTCTATTTGATCCCGTTAGGACGGCAGCTGTTCTGAGACCTGTCTCCCATGGGCCCGAGATAAGGTTCGGCTGAGTCCTGGCGCGATCAAATTCTGGTAGCAGAGCTTGGTTTATTTAAACCCACTTTGTAAAAATTAGTAGGTACTTGGTACCAATTTACTTTGTAAAAATTGTGTTCATGTACAAATTCAACTTGTAGGTAGTGGTACATTGACCTACATACCAGTGTACGCCTCAAGTTGAGTTTGGCGTTATTAATAATAAGTACATGGAATGTGAATATTCGTTGATAAAATAATTTGTTATTTACGTTCGGTTACGCACAAATATAACCTCATCACAAATCGTGTTATGATTGTCAACATTTGAGACATAGAGGAATAACCTCTAGAGCACGTAGAGGAATAAGTTCAAGAGTTGGCATAGCGTCGTAGATTTATTCACTCAACGAATATATTATTATTGTTAGTTCCGGATACAATAATTGTTATTTTTTTTGGTTATTGTTATTTATTATTGCATAATCGCGTATTGAAGTTGGTACTATGGCTCCGTCAGTAACGAAAACTATCGCAGCCAGAATCGAAGCTGAATTGAGATGGTTTTCATCGGTTGTTACGTTGGTAGGTCGCACCGATCGTGAAGATGCGTTATTGTCACGCGCTCGGCAAGTTGACGAACGATATGACGCCGTGTTAAAGTGTCACGCTGAGTATTTAGCATGTCTCGAATCGACGGATCTGTCGTCGGTGGACAAGGATGCTCAGGTGGTACGGGGCAATGTGGACCAGTGTGGGGAAATGTCCATGAGCATAATCCAGGCGGCGGCCGACATTGAGCGATCGCGCAAGGGTGACGTCAGGGATTCATGTCGGCCAGCAGGCGTAGGGATTCAGGCGCCGTTGCCACCAGTACATGTACCCGAGTTTAGCGGCGAGTATGCCGATTGGCCGCGATTCCGCGATATTTTTAATAGTGTCGTGCATTCGCGTACGGATCTCTCGCCCGCCTACAAGATGGCTCAATTAATGGGTAGGCTTAACGGTGAGCCGCACGACATCTTGACCCACCTGGAGATTACGGACGCCAGTTATGAGACGGCATGGGGCCTATTAATCGACCGATATGATAATCGGCGATTAATAGTTGATGGCCTCATTGATAAGATTTTTGAAATCCCGAAGGTGTCTAACGTGTACGAAATAAGGTCGAAAATCCTTAATCCGGTCACGGTTGCGGTGAACACGTTAGATCGACTTAAGTTGTCGTTAGGGGACAATAAATATATCATCGTCAATAGGGTTTTACGGAAGTTGCCGATCGACGTGGTGGCGCGCTTTGAGCAGTCACATGGTGGCGAATCGACGGACCACCTCCCAAGTTACGATGACTTGAGAGCGTTTTTAGAAGGCGAGTGCCGGCGGGCGGATTGCCAAGGGGCATCCACGTCGCACCCTCCTCCGTCAACCCGACGTACGAGCGGGCCCAAGCCGGTTGAGCCCCGTCGGGGGGGGAAGAAATACCACGCCCTCCAATCGGAAGTGTGCGCCTTCTGTCGGAAGGAAGGGCACGGTCTCGCCGCATGCGCGGACTTTAAGGCGCAGCGGGTGCATAGACGAAGAGGGGTGGTCAAGCAGCGCTATTTGTGCTTCCGCTGCTTGGGGACTCACTTTGTACGTGAGTGCCACAGGACCACTAACTGTGGAACCTGCGGAGGAGCCCATCACGAATTGCTATGCCTGGCGGAGAGTAGGGACGTGCACGGAGCCTCGCCGGGAGGTCACCCCCCCTCTCCTAAGCCAGCTTCGGGTGGTCGGTCACCCCCCCCTAGGGGGGGTGGGTCGGCCAGGAATCAGCGGTCGCCGCCCCCTCGGGGGGGTGGGCCAAGGGCTGATCCAGAGCACAACCCGATACCGCCGTCTCCCCCGCGGGGGGGGGATAGGCACCGAGACTCGGGCAGGGGCCCGGAGATAGTACAGACGGGTTACGCGGCGTACTCGAATGCGTTGGGGGGCATGTTGCCACCCCCGAGTAGTCGCTTCTCCCCGCCTCTCGCAGAACGCCCTCGGCTGACGGCGCGCCCGCCACCGTTCGGAAGGATGCCAGTAGGCTACTTCCGACCGGCACGGATGTCACCGATGGGTCGGGAGGGTTACTACCCGGGTTGGGACCCGTATACTGGGACAGTATTTACTCCCCCTCCGGCAGGGGAGGAGGGAGGTGCCTCCTATTAGCAACTAGCAGCCTGTTCGTCAGTGGTGCCCACCCCGACAGTAACGGTATTATTACCGACGGCTAGGATTACTGTCAGGGGTACTGACGGACAGCCGGTGCACGTGCGAGCACTGTTAGATTCAGGGGCACAAGGTTGTATTGTGTCCAGCTGTTTAGTGAAAAAGCTGGGCCTTACATTAGAGCCATCACGGGATGGCGCCGTAGGTATAGGTGGCAATCGGGTGCCTCACCTCAGGGGTCAGACGACATTCCTGTTCGAGATGGGTGACACGGCATCGGTCACGCGGGTGAATGCCACGGCGATCGTTTTGGACGAAGTGGTTGGGGTCCTCCCTCAGACTCGGTTACCGTCTGCGGTAAAAGGGTTGACCAATGGATTGGAGTTAGCCGATCCCCACTTCGCGATCCCCGGACGGGTGGACGTCTTGCTTGGGTCTGACGTCCTCGGGAAGCTGCTCCGAAGCGGCAAACGGGAGCTGCAACCAAACGGGGTTGTGGCCATGCGTACCGCAGGTGGTTACGCGTTATTGGGCCCAGTACGGGAACCACAGCACTCAACGGATTATAGCTCCATATATTATGGCAGCGTGTTATCAGACGTCCTGCAACGGTTCTGGGCAACGGAAGAGCCACCCACCGCTCTTAGGAATAACCCACGTGATGAGGAGTGCGAAACATTTTATCGATGTAACACGGTGCGCCTCCCATCGGGTAGATTTATGACAAGGTTGCCATTTCTGTCAACTCGACCTCCGCTGGGGAGCTCATGGAGTCTGGCAGAAAAGCGGTTAGTGGCAATGGAAAGGCGCATGAAGCGGGACTCCAACTTCCGACAGAAGTATGTGGAGTTCATGCGCGAATACCTGACGTTGGGTCACATGTCGGTGTCCAGGGTTGACTATCGTCATGAGGAGCATTATGTGTTGCCTCATCATGCTGTTTTGAAGACACCTGACTCAAAGATTAGGGTCGTGTTCGACGGGAGCGCGGAGACGTCTAGCGGGGTGTCCCTGAATCAATGTCTCCATGCTGGTCCTAAGCTGACCAGAGACATTGCAGACATTCTCACGGACTTCAGGAGACACCAGGTTGTCTTCGTTACGGACGTACGGATGATGTTTCGTCAAACTGAGATTCATCCAGACGACCGTCGGTTCCAGCTGATATTGTGGCGAGAGAGCCCAGAAGAACCGATGGTCACGTACGAGCTCAACACAAACACGTACGGATTAAAGCCCAGCCCATATGTAGCCATGCGTACGCTACGAGAACTGGCTGATCAAGAACGGCTCCGCTTTCCCCGCGCGGCTGCTGTCATTGATAGGGACGTCTATGTAGACGACATTTGTACGGGCTCAGACAGTATTGAGCAGGCGCTCATCTTAAGGGATGAATTGGTGGCGCTCATGGCCTCCGGTGGCTATGAACTCAGGAAATGGCTGTCGAACTGCCCAGAGGTACTGGCAGGACTGCCAACTGAGTATCAACAAGACCCGCATTTGTTTGAGGATTCGGAGAATCTTCATGCGTTGGCCATTTTAGGGGTCCAGTATCGACCGAGTCAGGATGCCTTCACATACAGTTGTGAGGCCGAGTTGCTGTCGAAGACCTGGACCAAGCGATCGGTCCTTTCGACTATCGCACGAACGTTCGACCCAACCGGTTGGATCGCGCCGGTCACGTTCATGGGAAAGTGCTTCATTCAGAAGCTTTGGTTGGCTCAACTAGGTTGGGATGATCAGCTCACGGAGGAGCTGGCTCGGGAGTGGTCGGCATTCGTCACCACCTTACCACAGATCTCAGAGATTGAGATCCCGCGTAAACTGCTCCCGCAGGCAGGAGTCAAGGTCACCCTGCACGGGTTTTGTGATGCGTCGGAGAAGGGGTACGCGGCCGCAGTCTACCTGAGAACAGGTGAGACCGCTGGTAGGGGAACGGTACGCTTGGTACTGGCCAAGAGCAAGGTCGCACCTGTTCGGACTCGTTGGACGATTCCGAAGATGGAACTGGCAGGTGCAGCCCTTCTGACGCGGCTCTTGAACCATGTGGTGCGGAATTTGCGTGGTACGGTGGCTCTGAACGAGACGGTCTATGCATGGACTGACAGCCGAATCGTGTTATGCTGGTTGCAGACTTCGGTCCACACGCTCGAGGTATTTGTGGCCAACCGAGTCTCACAAATAAATAGCTCAGAGACTCCTCTGGTCTGGAGACATGTTCCAGGTGAGATTAATCCGGCTGACTGCGCTTCACGCGGCTGTCCGGCGCCTGCTTTGGTTGAACATTCTCTTTGGTGGGGGCCACAATGGCTGGAACAGCCACATGCGGAGTGGCCATTTAATGAGTGCGGTCGACATTCATTACCCCCAGACCAAGGCTTGAGGCTGAATGTGACTACAGTGGAACCCGCCACCGTAGACCACACCCTCTTGGAACGATATAGTTCGTTAGGGAAGTTACTTAGAGTAACGGGATGGGTAATGAGATTTTGTCAAAATTGTCGTTGTCCTGTCGCGCAGCGAAACATGTCGCCTATAATGGGACCTGAAGAACAGCGAAAGGCTCTCTCACTCTGGGTGAGAGTCGTTCAGAGGAATGAGTTCCAGGACGAAATTAGGGTCTTGAAGACTGGCGCAGGTCGATTGAAAAAGGGTCTTGTCCGCCTCAACCCGTTCATTGATGAGCATGGAATGCTCCGGGTGGGAGGACGATTACGGAATGCCGACTTGCCCTATGCAGCGCGACATCCTCTAATTCTCCCCAAGAAGGGAGCTTTGGTGGAGTTGTTGGTTAGGGACCGTCACACCAAGAATTCACACGCAGGCTGTAACACCCTTCTGGGCATTTTGCAGCGTGAATTTTGGATTTTATCGGCCCGCAGAATCATACGGAGCGTTGTGTTTCGTTGCTTGCCTTGTTACCGACTCAAGGCAGCCACAATGCAGCCACAAATGGGAGATCTCCCGGCCGACCGAGTCACGGAGGCTCGGCCATTTGCTGGCGTAGGGACAGATTTCGCGGGGCCCTTCATGGTCAAGACATCGCACCTTCGCAACGCGAAGTCGGTTAAGGCATATCTGTGTGTCTTCGTGTGTCTGGCGACCAAGGCCGTTCATTTGGAACTGGTGGCCGATCTCTCTACGGAGGCCTTTCTGGCGGCGTTAGATCGATTTGTTTCTAGAAGGGGAGTACCGTCACTGATTCGGTCGGACTGTGGTACCAACTTCAAGGGCGCCGACCGGTGCTTAAAGGAAATTGTATTGTTTTTAAGTCAGAATGAGCGAGAGATTGGCACGGGCCTCGCCAGTCGGGGCATTTCGTGGTATTTTAGTCCACCTGGATGCCCCCACTGGGGTGGAATTTTCGAGGCAGTAGTCAAGTCTTCCAAGACTCACTTGTATCGGGTCATCGGCTCAACGATTCTCACCTTTGAGGAGTTGTCAACGGTGTTTTGCAGAATTGAGGCGGTCTTAAACTCGCGACCTTTGTGCCCGTTGAGCGCTGACCCGAATGACCTTGAGGCCATGACCCCAGGTCATTTTTTGATTGGCCAACCACTTAACGCCTTGCCGGAATATCCGTATACTGATGTCAAGTTGTACCGGTTGTCACGGTATCAGATGTTACGGCAAATGAGCCAAAATTTTTGGAAGCGATGGTCGCTGGAGTATTTGCATATTCTACAGCAACGCGTTAAGTGGACGGACAGGACGACCCCACCCTGCGTTGGAGACCTCGTTCTGGTTAAGGATGCTAACCTATCACCGTTGTGTTGGCGACGGGGGCGCATTGTTAACCTGATTACGGGCAAGGATGGGTTTCCAAGGATCGCAGACGTCCAGGTGAGGGACTCGATCCTTAGACGGGCAGTTTCAACTTTATCTCGACTCCCGGGAGTTTGAGCGGACCGACAACGGGTCGGTCCGGGGGGGGTGATTGTTTATAATCTACCTTCAGATTTTTGATTTTCTCCGCCTCGGTGCGACAGAGGCGAAGGGGCGGAGGTAGAGGTCGAGCGCTGGGCTCGGCGTGGATAGTAGTTCGTATTGAGACGTGCTGGGCGTCGAACGAATATTATAGTAGCCATAGAATCACGGGTGAAAGCGCACGCGCATTGATTAAATCGACTTGTGGAGTCATTTCGCGGCACCCAATTATACTAGTTAAGCAGTACGGTTAGCGACGCTGTGAATGTCGAACGGGTTATTGATAATATCATTGGTTTGCCTTGTCACGGGAGTGCTATTGGGAAAGCACCGAGGCTTTTGTGATTAGACTAATACGGAGTGAGTGTGGTGGCTCGCGTTAACGGCGTGGCTTGCACCGACGTGGAAGAATCGTCCGGAACTACCAGCAAACCATCGCAAGGTCATATACACTCATTATACACATACACAGTTACACAACTTGCGAGGGGTCAAGGAAGTGAGACCGGCTCGAAGAAATGAGGTAAGGGTAGCTGTAAGTTCAGAAATTGTAATATTGTTCGGAGGCGCGTATCGCGTCTATTTGATCCCGTTAGGACGGCAGCTGTTCTGAGACCTGTCTCCCATGGGCCCGAGATAAGGTTCGGCTGAGTCCTGGCGCGATCAAATACTAATAATATTATAAAGAGGTAAAGTTTGTGTGTATATTTGTTAAATAGTAAGGGGTAATCTCGGGATCTACTGAACCGATTTTAAAAATTCTTTCACCAATAGAAAGCCACATTATTGCTGAGTGTCATAGGCTATATAAAAAACCGAAAAATAAAAAGGCTTTTACGTGGTAGTCCGTTTTGCAAAGTGAATCGGAGAAAAAAGCAACGCAGCGGCGGGCGCGGGATGGTTTCGGGTTTAATTCGGTTCGCGTTCGTGCCCACTTCGGGAGAAAGGGGCGTGGCCTTTTACATCTGATCTGAGAGGTAGGTGGGCCGCGCGGCTCAGTCGCGTGGTCGGCTCCTTACGCAGCGGACGTCCCCGAAATTGAATTTTTCGAAACGTAATTAGCTTACTTTCGACTAATTTTGCCCAACGAAGTGGGCACGGGTCAGCTAGTTTGCAATATAATGGAAATATGTTCTATTACTGATACCGAACCACCAAATTTTTTTGCGCACTGAATTAAAAGCATTCCTGTATAGGTAGGTGGGTTGTAGGCTAAGGACTGTCTACAATAAAATTGATTAATGTTATTAGTAACATTGGGTCAGTGTTTTTGGTTTTTGTGAAAATTAATGAAATATCACAGGGGAAACAGGGGGACTAAAATTTCAACCCCCCCCCCCCACCCCCGGTTCAAATTTTAGTCATTTTTTGCCTAGGACGCTTCGTTTTCGAGATATTTGAATTTTATTTTTTAATTTTGAACGCCCGTTGCTCAGAAACGGTGCATCGTAGGACCATGCTTCTCAGAACCGAAATGGCTGCGCTAAGTCCCTACTTAACTCCCACGGTTTATAATAACAGAAGCTACGAACGCGCCCGACCCGACGGCGATCCGCAACGCCGCGCGCCGTCGTTATTTTGTTATACTCACTCACTACCCCGTTCTGGCCCCGCTGTTAGCCGTTGAGCGTGTTGTTGAGTTAGACATTATAATGATAATACGTAGGCAGCGTCGGTGTAACGAATGTTATTCGTTATGAACAAATAACATGTTATTTTTTTAGTGTTATTCGTTATTTTCGTTATAATAATCACCACTAATCGTAACGTTCGGTGTTCCCGCCAATTCTGTAAAAGTGTGTGTTTAGAAGAATATACGTATTTAACGATTACAAGACGTGTCATTCATTGCGGAAAAATCCCGCCCTAATACATAACAAACCATTTAAAACGAAAGTTCTACCCTCTTACAGATTCAAGACATTTTTAAGTTTATATATTACAAAAATACAAACAAATATAAGGTCTCATTAAAGTAGGTGGACAAATTTTAACGCAGCGTTCAGTAGGTTTAACCAAAGATACCTAAACAAAAAAAAACATTAAATAAAGTGTTTTTTTTACTTAAAATAATAAATTCCGGCACTCTAGACCAAACTCATCCTTTATGAGTAGGTACTTAAATGCGTTTTTCTTATTATTATTTTTACCATCATCCTTATTTTGGTGGTCTGAATGATTTCTGAAATTTTGTCCACCTATTTTAATTGGACCTTGTATACAAACATAACAACAAAACAAATATTTTCTCTTCATAATATTAGTATAGAATAGCGGCCCCCCGCGGTTTCACCCGCCTAAATCATGGTCCCATGGGAATATCGGGATAAATGGAGTCCTATGTCCTTTTCCAGGATTAAAATTTGGATAAAAATTACCACGAAGGTGCTACGTGCCACATGTTATTCAAATCCGTTCAGCTGTTTTAGCGTAAAAGCTTAGCAAAAACAGAAACTCACTTTTGCATTTTTAATATAAGTTAGGATAGTTATAATTATATTACCTAAATAATAAATGTTACTTTCACTGTCTTATAATATTTGTATTTCATTATCACAATAATAAAATAAAACATTCCTTAACTTGTATTTTTTCCCAATTCAATTTTAAGTAAACCGCAGTGAAACGTGTTACGCACCTCTGCCTCTGCACGTGTGTGTATGAAGAAGCGTACATCACGCACACAGGCGCAACAACCGTCAGTTGCCACTCGTTTCGAGTTACTCGATTTTGTGACAACGCTCTTAAAGAAGGGTCACATTTGAACGACATTGTTCTTGTCGGTCAAGATGAATCTGAGATACATGGCGGCAGATTGGAAAAATGCCCAAGGCATTAAGTCCGCCTTTGTACGTTTTGTTGTGCATAAAGTTTTAATAAATAAATAAATAAAAATGGCAACAGAAGCTGGAGAATGTTGGCTCGAAAACCGGCAGAATTAAAACCGAATACATGTACTTCGATTTCAACGGAATTTCCAGTTCTGTAGTCATAGCGAAAGAAAATTGTTGTTTCGCGAATGTATAAAATAAGAAATGATTACGTAAGATAAAGTCTGAAAGTGGAGCGGGCGACTGAAGTTGGTTGTTATGGTCGTCATGCGATGAGGAGGACGGAGGAAAATATCGTGATGAAAGCTTTTAGTATTAATGTGGATGGGAAAAAAAATATTGATGAACTGTGTAAAGAATGATATGGCAAGAAAGGTGTCTCATAAGATGACGAGTAATAAAGAAAGATGGAAGAGGCAGAGATATTTCGTTGACCCCAAAATTAATTGGGATAATGGCAAGAGATGATGAGTTTTTGTGAACAAAAACGAATAATTTACAAAGGTTATTTCCACCATAGAAATCTTTAAACTCTCAAACAATTTTCTGACTACAACAAACAAAGCTTTCATCGTAACCTCCTTCTCCTCTCCGATTCTAGCTCATTCGAAAGTGTCCTCAAACAGGCATCAAAATTCATTTTGAAGTCGTCACACCTACAAGGCGTTGCATAATGTATGGGAAGAACTGAACCAAATGCGCTTCATATTCAGAGGCAATTTATATTACACTAGCTTTTGCCAGCGGCTTTGCCCGCGTGAAAATGACGATTTTCCATACAAACTTTCATCCCCTATTTAACTCCCTTAGGGGTTGAATTTCGAAAAATCCTTCCTTATTCCTTGTCTACATTATAAAGGGAATTTGGGCTGGGCGTTGATGAGTCAGTCAGTCAGTCAATCAGTCAGTCAGGACTTCTCTTTTTATTTATATAGATAGACAAGCTGTTGCCCGCGACCTTATTTCGCTTGAACTTTATTATAAACAAGTACCTAATTAAATTAAAAATTTAAAAAACCCCCAACTCAAAAACAAAACATTCATGGTTCTCCACTTTTACTCCCTTTAAATCAAAGTTTGACCAAGTTTAAAGGGAGTAAAAGTAAAAAAAAAATTGTCAAGCTTTTTTGTTTTAATTTCATTAGTTTATATTCCTCATTCCCTTTCAATATAGTGTACATTATTCTACAAATCAATCCCTTTCATTTTTTTGCCACCCATATTGAGGGAGTTGTAAAAACAAACGTAATTCGTCATTTTGTGATGGCGGCCATCTTGGATTTGAAATTTGTTTCAGTGTATAGTATTCTACTAATCAAGCCCTTTCATTTGATACCCATATTGACGGAATTGTAAAAAATATGTAATCCGCCATTTTGTGATGGCGGCCATCTTGGATTTGAAATTTGTTATAGTATCTGTATAGTATTCTCCCAATTAAGCCCTTTCATTTGATACCCATATTGATGGAGTTGTGAAAAAATAATATGTAAATCGCCATTTTGTGGTGGCAGCCATCTTGGATTTGAAATTTGTTATAGTGTATAGTATTCTACTAATCAGGCCTTTCATTTAATCATTTGATACCCATATTGATAGGAGTTGTGAACAAATATGTACTCCGCCATTTGTGGCGGCGGCCATCTTTGATCGATGTTTTTCACACGTAGCTAAGAACACTCTCGACTAAATCACCTTTCAAAAACAAAACTAAATCAAAATCGGATCATGCACACATAGACAGATACACAAACAGACAGACATGTCAAACTTATAACACCCCGTCGTTTTTGCGTCGGGGGTTAAAAATATGACTTCCCTTTTTTAAACGGATTTTGTTACCCATTCCAAGAGTTTTATTTGTATTTAAGCACAGAACTCTAGTTTTAATTCTAAAATTAATAGTAGCATTAATTTATTCCCTAAAACATCAGATAACTGCCAGTGAAGTCTTGTCAAAATTGACCCAGTCGTTTCGGAGATTAACGATTTATTATTATTTTTATTTATTATTATTATTATAACGAACAAAATTAATGTTTTGCACGAAACTCTAATTATTTACTTAAATAAAAGTAGCCTCAGTGGTTCTCTGCCCTTTCGACAAAAATTATTTTATATGAATTTCAGCTTAATATCTCCACGCGTTCCTGAGAAAATAGGGCTTGACAGACAGACAAACGGACAACGAAGTGATCCCTATAAGGGTTGTGTATTTTTAACAACGCGGACAGAGGTTGCAGTTGACAGCTAGTTTACAACAAAACAAGTAATACGTACCTAACAACTCGGTGGGTGCAGACTACGAACTCCGGTTTAGAATTCCACTGGTGATACGTGATGTAGAAGCGAGTCTGTAGCCAGATCCACTGTTGCCCTTTTGTTAGAAATCGGTAGTAGCACGAAGTTAATTCACCTTTCTGCATCACTGTAAAAGTAAACATGACCGTGTTTTAACTCTTTATTTCTTCTTCGTCTTAACGTCTTCTTTCATGTTAAACTAATTCTTATCAAATTATTGGGTTTAGTCACATTACGCATTTTTTTACAAAAAAAAGTCATGTCATGAGCATCATTTGGGCTCTGGCTTTTAATTTACTTTGCCTTTTAGACTATAACTTTCCCACTGAGTGACAGGCGCGTGAGTTTGAGTGGGCTATAATCAACCGCGCGGGACCCAGTACGAGGTAGTTCATGCTGCCCCAATCCACTTAAAACATAACAATCACAGCTCTGTTGTATTATAATAACATATTAATATTACATGAATTATTCGTCAAAATTTACTTACGAGCCTCGTGACACGTGACTACTTTTTCTAAATCATCAAAGTGGTAGTAGTCATAACCCGAGGTTCCAAGTACTTCGAAGGGTAGGTAGCCAATGATGGGAGGGGCGCGGTGGTCGAGGAACAGGAACTTCCACTCAAGACTGTGTCGGGACGTAAACTCGCTGCGGCTGGAGTCGACAAGAGACACGTCACGGATCAGCTGAGGAGTGTACAGCCGACCGGTACATACGAACAGTACCCTAGAAACGAAAATGATCAACGTCTTTAGTTAACGCCACATCATCATCACCATCTGACTGTCTTTTTCCTAACTGTTAGTAGAAGAATTCCATTGTAATCAGCTGAATATTACTGTTTTACAAAGGCATGTATTTAAACCGTTATCTGAGTATTTCCTTTATTCGAACAAAATATTACAAAGTTAAACCAAAAATACTGACTTGCACACAAATTATGCACACCAAATAAATCAAATTCAATATACTATTTAAAGGTATTTGCAGAACTGTTTGACAGAACTGATAACAACCTAACCTAACATAACCTAACCAAAAAAAATATTATTATGACTCACATTCACATGTCTGCGGAAATGTACTTACGTTAAGTAAAAAAAAAACTGACATAACCTAACCTAACTTGAACGATTTAGAGTGCAAGTTAGTATTTTTGATAAACTATTCGTATTTTTGATAAACAATTCGTATTTTTGATAAACAAATCGTATTTTTGATAGAGAATTCGTATTTTTGATAAAAAATTCGTATTTTTGATAAACAATTCGTATTTTTCAGATGTACGAACCATAATTTTGGTGTGAATTCGATAAAAAGGCCATCTCGTTTTGTGTGCTTAGTTTTTTTGGAGGACATGTTTAGTATTTTTTTTGGTTTTTTTGCACTGCATTCATTTTTCTGGTACCTATGCATTCAGTTAATTAGTGGAGTTACCTAGTGTGCAGAAAAATTATACAGATGTGCACTTAATTATATACCTTTTACATAGAGCGACTGCCCATCTATCTACTTCCTCTTTTCTAGGTAATATTTAGCCATGAACCCTGCCTATACGGCACTTGATACACGAATTTGTCTACAAAAATTGTGATAGCCCACCTAATTTGCATGCTAAATTACAATTTATAGCTTAATCAGAGTACCCACGAATAATAGAGCTAGAGCTTGCTGCCAGTAAAATAATTTAATCATTAGTTCCAGGTGTTACCCGTACAACGTACATACAAACTTACTTACAAATACCTCTTTACAATATTAGTACTTATAGATTTATTATTATTATTATGCCAAAATCATTAACTCGAGTTTTCATTCACGTCTGGCTCTGAGCTTTTCGATCTGGGATGTACCGTCGATGCAGTGTTCTACAGGGGCAGTACAAATTAGAAAGTCTGTTTTATACGAATCACGCATTTTGCACCAGTACAGCATCCTGTTGTTTACACGGCAAAGGAAATAACCTTCCGAGTTCCGTGTTCCGACACTTGTTTGTTCCGATCAGTGTTGCATGCTTGGAAAAACACTGAAGGCAAAAATAAATGACCTGGACAGTCATGTAATAGATATTACTGAGTCAGAAATGCTTCTATTGTGTAACGTGCAGGCCAAAATGGCGCTTGTAAAGACGATATATGTACAGTGAAACTTGGTTAAGTGGGACTTGGATAAGTGAGAAACCTCCATAACTGGAACTCATGCTGGGGTCTCTACACTTTGGGACTGAATAACCTCTGTTAGTGGGACGAAGCAAACCTCTTTAACTGGGATTCGTTATTTCGATTTTATCGTCACAGTTACCTCTATATCTGAGACAGCGAGGGAATTTTATATCATTAACATCTGTAACTGAGATAACTTCGTTTTATTTGTTTACTTACTTATTCTTAGTCTACCCGCAAATTCCGCACTTAACTAATTTTCAGCATCAGAGAGCTTCAGTTTTAGTTTTGCTTTACTATCTACGGATGTTATTTGAAAAATGCCGAAACGAAGGTTTAAATCGTTAATGAAGTCATTTATGAAAATATCCATTTATGTAAGTGGGAAGACACGCGAATTAAATGTACCAAAATCCACTCTTTGTAGAATAATTCAGAATAAAGACTAAATTCAATCACAATGTTCTGAAGGACACGGAAAATTATAAACGTGTACGATTATCAGAATATCCTGAACTATACTATTTATAACAAAAAAAACTGGCCAAGTGCGAGTCGGACTCGCACATGAAGGGTTCCGTACCAAAACGGTATGCTATAATTTATACATTTCTTCTACGGCCAATGAAACTTGACCTCTGGATTTTATAGGCGCTCATACGATTCAGGGACCAAATTATATTGGTTAACTGCTGTTTCCATCTGTTGTTTCCATTCAAGTTCAAAATGATTTTCCTAGAAAGTCCTTATAAAGTTCTACTTTTCAGATTTTTTTCATATTTTCTAAACTTATGGTTCAAAAGTTAGAGGGGGGGGGACACATTGTTTTTTACTTTTGGAGCGATTATTTCCGAAATTATTGACATTATCAAAAAATGATTTTAGTAAACCCCTATTCATTTTTAAATACCTTTCCAACAATATATCACACGTTAGGGTTGAAATTAAAAAAAAAAATCACTTCCCACTTTACATATAGGGGGGCTACCTTAATAAAACATTTTTTTCCAATTTTTATTTTACCACTTTGTCGGCGTGATTGATACACATATTGGTATCAAATTTCAGCTTTCTAGTGCTAACGGTCAGAGATTAAGCGAGGACGGACAGACGGACAGACGGCCAGACGGACAGACAGACATGGCGAAACTATAAGGGTTCCTAGTTGACTACGGAACCCTAAAAAAGTGCTGTTTATCATTTTTTTTTTATCTATACTAATATTATAAAGAGGTAAAGTTTGTGTGTTTGTATATTTGTTAAATTGTAAGGGGTAATCTCGGGATCTACTGAACCGATTTTAAAAATTCTTTCACCAATAGAAAGCCACATTATTGCTGAGTGTCATAGGTTATATAAAAAACCGAAAAATAAAAAGGCTTTAACGTGGTAGTCTGTTTTGCAAAGTGAATCGGACAAAAGGCCAAAGCAGCCGAGGGCGCGGGATGGTTTCGGGTTTAATTCGGTTCGCGTTCGTGCTCGCTTCGGGAGAAAGGGGCGTGGCCTTTTACATCTGATCTGAGAGGTAGGTACACGCGCGGCTCCTTACGCAGCGGACGTCCCCGAAATTGAATTTTTCGAAACGTAATTAGCACACTTTCGACTAATTATGCCCAACGAAGTGGGCACGGGTCAGCTAGTTCCCAATAAAGATAAAACTCACATAATAATATAATATTTACATAATAAGTAATTTTATTTAATAACCGCACCTTTATAACTGAAATAACGTGTATTCTGACCTCTATTAATGGAACCCTCTGTAAATGAGACAGATATTTATTTATACCTGGATACGAGTATCTGGGACACTGGGTAAGTGTAACCACTAGACGGATCGGGCTGAAATTTGGCATGCAGGTAGATGTTATGACGTAGGCATCCCCTAAGAAAGGATTTTGCGACAGGGCCGGATTAGGGTGGTCTAACGGCCCTCGCAAGTTTGTATGAAAGTCCTTAATTTTTTGTACTACAATCTTGATTTTTGGCATAGAGGTAGTTTATAGTCAGTAGACGTCTGCTATAAATTAATTTTGCGACAGGGCCGGATTAGGGTGGTCTAAGGGCGCTCGCAAGTTTTTATGAAAATCCTTCATTTTTTGTGCGACAAACTTGATTTTTTGGCAGAGACGTAGTTTATAGTCAGTAGACGTCTGCTATGAATTAATTTTAGCGACAGGGCCGGATAAGGATGGTCTATGAGCCCTCGCAAGTTTGTATGAAAGTCCCTAATTTTTTGTGCTACAATCTTGATTTTTGGCAGGGACGTAGTTTATAGTCAGTAGACGTCTGCTATGAACAGATTTTGCGACAAGGCCGGACTAGGGTGGTCTATGAGCCCTCGCAAGTTTGTCTGAAAACCTTTCATTTTAATCTTGATTTTTTTGGGTACGTAGTTTATGGTGAGTAGAAGTTGGCTAAGAACAGATTTTGCGTCAAGGTCGGATTAGGGAGGTCTAAAGACGCTCACAAGTTTGTCTGAAAATCCTTCATTTTTTGTGCAATAATTTCGGCGGCGACGTTGTTTATGGTGAGTAGAAGTTTGCTAAGAGCAGATTTTGCGACAGTGTCGGATTAGGGAGGTCTATAGCCTCTCGCGAGTTTGTGTGTAAGTTTGATTTTTGTACTACAGGCCTGAAATTTAGCAAGTCTAGGGTTAATGAGTAGGCGACATTAGCTAACATTTTTTTTTTGTGACGACCTGGACTATGAGCTCCCGCAAGTATATATGAAATCCTTGGCTTTTTAGAGCCGACAATTAGTAGAAGGATAGAATATAGTTAAAGCATATGTATGCTTATATATGATTTTACGACAGGGTTTAAGGTATTAATCGCTTCGATTGGCATGTGGCATTCGATTTGTCATAGTACATCCAGAGGCAGTTCCAGACATACATACTTACATACACGTTAAAATTTCCAAGCGAACCAAGTCGCGGGCAACAGCTAGTCTTCTATAATAATATCATTTCTTCGAGGGGTTACATGGTGGGAATATAATCATCAACCGTTCGTCAGTATTGTTGTGTCGTTGCGGTTTGCGTTGTGTTTGGGACTTTTGTCACTGCGATCGCCTTGTACCATTAGATAAATTGCTTACCGAGCCGCAACTAGTAATACATATTCATACCTTGATTCATTCTCCGTGTTGTTGAAAGTATTCATCTCATCATTATCAAGCTGTTCCAGGTGTGTTCCTGAAAATAAAATAGATAATTTCTAAAGCTGCGCTTAATCCATACTTCCATACTAATCCATACTAATATTATAAATGCGAAAGTAACTCTGTCTGTCTGTCTGTTACTCTTTCACGCTTAAACGGCTGAACGGATTTTGATGAAATTTGGTACAGACATAGTTTGGAACTTGAGAAAGGACATAGGATAGTTTTTTTTCGCGAGATTAACCAAAAATCTGCCGTAAGTCACTATTCCACGCGAACGAAGTCGCGGGCAAAAGCTAGTTTGACATAAATATTGATTACGAAGTATTGTAACATTTCATCAACGAATTTGTCCAAAAATTTAAGTTTTATTTTTGTTTTTCCTGTTCGTAAGGGTATAAGTCTGAAAGTTATAAAGGAGGAAAATATATTTTACTCACGAAAATGGCCATTAAACTGTACGAGTTCATATGTGGCTTCATCGCTCAAGTCCAGAGAACCTCTTTTAAAATGGCACTGGAAGCGGATTTCGTTCTCTACAACAAAGAAAACATTGATTGGGGCGCGAGTCCTTAAAACTAACATGAAGTACGGTAACGGTAACTATTGTATTACCGTTAGACATAAACCTGCTATTATGGTAGGTAAAACAGTGACATAGAGTCCAATTTTCTCTAAGAGATTGTACTCATTGTATGTTTTTAAGGGTGAAATATGATAGTGATTAGACAGTAATATCAAAATTATTAATCGACAATGAAACAAGGTCAGTAAAGTAAATGAAACTGAATGCGGCTTATTAACGATCAAATATCACATTGTTTATTTGTACAGTAAATGGAAAAAATCAGCAAACAAAACAAAAATTTTACTCGCTATGCGATTTCGGTATACATTATTACATAATACACTGGTGTCGTCGATATTCCTTTTAACAGTAGTTATTGTTTTAACTTTTTACAATTGTCATCATCACCATCCGCCTAGCCTTCTTCCGACGAGCACCATAGCGTGCTCGGCGGCTTCCAGTTTTACCGGATGCAGCTAAATACCAGTATTTTACACGGAGCGATTGCCTAATGCCTATCCGACCTCCACAACCCAGTTAGAACTGGGTAATAAGATACCCGTTGTTAAGACTGGTAATCAGTCTTCGGGAATTTCGGGCCTTTTCAAAATTGTTTTATGCATAATATAAAGAAAGAAAGAAAGAAAAAGTATTTATTGGTTTCACACCAGGACAAACCAAATTGACAAAAAATTAAAAGCTAACAAGCCAAAGCCAAAGGAAGACAAAAATCTATATTACGTTTAGTAAAAATAAAAATAAATATCATCATCATCAACAGCCTATTAATGTTCCCACTGCTGGGACACAAGCCCTCTCTTTGAGAGTAGTAAATATATCTTGTACAAACTTCTTGTTATTCAAGAATATTTCTAATTTTTAAATAATGGACAATTTCGCAGCAGACAGAGTTTTGTAATCCAATTCGAAGGTCAAAAATTGGTTACGAGATTTCTTTGCACAGCAAAACCGCGGTATCGTTCGGTTTGATATTAATAATGTTATGGTAAGATATGGTTTTAGTACGGTATAAATAAATTTGGTTTAATTCTATCGTTGTTAGTATTCGTTAGTCACTAACCAATTGCAATGCACATTATAAATATTATTATTATAGCACTCGGCACGTAATTTGAAACAAAATGGCGGTCGTTCGCGAAGCTACAATCATGAAAATAAGTCGACTGTGACCCGATAATGTATTACAGATTGCATCCCGTAAGTTGAATTATGATCTTGAATGCTCAGTTGCACATTTTCGTTCGAATCTCACTCTATTTTTGTCCTTTTACCTTTGCGGACGACCGCCATTTTGTTTCAACTTACGTGCCGAGTGCTATATAAGCCTGTATTGTCCCTCTGCAGGGCACAGGCCTCCCTTCCCTCCTTCCACTTACCGCGATCTAATGCGAATATAAATAGCTTTTCATTTATCATCACATAACACCGTGCAGATATTATCATCTTCCTTGCCTCTCCCAAGTTTATTGTACTTAAATTGTCTTTGTATCCAGATAAAGCTGAATACCAGTATTTTACATGGAGCGATTATCTATTTGCCCTCGGTTATTGTATAGCACAATACCATTTGTAAGACTGGAATCATTGTTCAGAAAATAGGTCAGAGGTTCAACAGTACCAACCTAATAGTAGGTACCTATTTATTGAAACGTCCCGTTGCGCTAAGGCAAAATCGTTTTAAACGATAAATTGATTAAAGCACGTACGAAACACGAACGCAGCTCGCCTTTATACTCTAAATCAGTCTACAAAAGGTTGATCTTAATTCCTACTATACAGTTTGTTTGGTTTATGGTTACCGATACTTTAAGGGTACCTCATTCGCAGCGGGTTGTTCGAAAGAGATACCGCAGCCTCGGCACAAGGGCTAAAAAGGAACATGGGTGGTTTTAAGTCAGTAGAAGTCTGACACTCCCTACCGCTTTGCCCAGAGCGGGAGTTATTTGATGATTTATAACCCACAAAAAAAATAGTACCTCATTTTCATTTCCATCGAGAAATAGTAGGTACACGTTCATAAATACTCCCAACACCGCGTGAATCACAGCCATTTGTTAGTTTATTCGGCTGATCTAGAGTATATGTTCAATGAAATGTTAAAATGGACTTATCGGAAGGGTAAACGCCGCGGTTAGGTTCCGTGCAAAAAAAAGAAACCCTTTTTTTATTATAAAATCTTTGCCCCACACTAGAAATTTCTCCTGAATCGTGGGTGCGTTTACAAACATTTACACTCACATACACAAATACCCAGCCCCGGAACAACTATCTGTAGGCCATACAAATATTTTCCGTGCGGGGATCGAACCCGCGACACGCAGCGCAGCAGTCCAACCGCTCAGCCACTGCGCCAACCGTGACCGTGATTTATTAACAGAATCAGATTTAAAAAGTAATCTTTTTTTATCATCTTCACGCAAAACGAAGGTCGTTCGTTCAAGGGTTTTCTTTTTTTTACTACATCTGTGTACCTGTGTGACCTGTTGTTAAATAAATTAAAACTACATATAAGGGTTTCATGTTGACTATGGAACCCTAATAATAGTTATTTTTCCAAAGAACAGAAATCGCATTGCTTTCAAATTGAAATGCCCACAATGGCAATGCTCTATCGCATAAGCGCTATGGTTTTTTAATTTTCACATGAATTTTGATAATTAAAATCCTTACTGGCCTTGTTGTGTTGTATTATTGTATAGTTAGAATATGTTCGATAAAATATGTTTCGTCCCTCATGACGACCCTAACCCTGACATGTGGTGTGGATAGGCCTCTAGATGTGATACATACTCATCTTTTCATTTAATATTTATGACAATGGCTCTTTGCTGCTATGGCACGCTTAGCTGCTCTGGCATGCTTAGCTGCTCTGGCACGCTTAGCTGCTCTGGCACGCTTAGCTGCTTTAGCACGCATAGCGGCTCTTTGCTGCAATGGCTCACTTAGTTTATCTTTGCTGCTCTTGGCTGCAATGGCATGCTTAGCTGCTATAGCACGCTTAGCTGCTACGGCACTCTTCGCTACTCTTAGCTGCTATGCCACGCTTAGCTACAATAATTGTTCTTTGCAGTACAATTGTTCAGTAACATGAGGGACTAAACATTATTTTTATCTAAGATTGCTTTCATTAATTGAAGTAACACAAGAGAACAGTCAATTTATTACTTTAATAATATCTATAAACTTTAATTAACTATCTAATTTCAAATTCATTATCATCATTTCAGCAGAAAAAATGTCCACTGCTGGACATAGGTCTTCCTCAAAGTGTGGCCACGTTGACTGATCTAGAGCGTCTCGCATCCAGCAGATCCCCGCAACCTTCTTAAGGTAATCTGTTCAATTTTATTAATACATATTACTATATTAACCTTTGCCGGTAGGTGTGTGCATCGAGTCATATGCACTCCCAGGATTTTGCAATAGATTGTATAAGCTTGTGCGATCATCTTCCCATGCCAAGTCAAATATGCTTTTATTTACTATCTCAGCCTGTAATAAAATTATATGATATATCACATTAAAATTTTGCACGAAACAAACAAAAGAGAGATTAAGTTTATGGAATACATTTTAAGACCAAAATATTTAACATGACATATAGAACTTACTGCATTGTGACCCAATAATGATGTGATGCTTTCAGATACATAAAAGATTTGACCAGTGGCTGAGAAAGCCATAACAAATCCTTCCAAAGCCTCCAGCACTAAATATGTGAATTCTTCATTTGACAAAAATGCTGGTTTCCAATCCTCTTGCACATCATGAGCCCTTGATCTAACTGTTATTTCTAAAACAAAGTTAACAAAGGAAAAAGGTTTCATTATTCAACCATTCAATCTTTTCAACATTGTATCCTGAAGATCTATCTTCAGGATTAACCTCTAGGTTCTTAATTAATTCACATAATCCATTTTTAGGGGGGGAATGGGGTGGCATAACATCTAGCCGCCCAAGTCAAACCTCACCTGCACGTGGTACCCCTGCTGACAGACGAACGAGGATATGACGAAAACTCGCCAATACGCACTGGCCAGTGTGGCGTTTTAAGGCCAAACACCCCCTTTCAAATATGAAAACAGCCAAAAAGACCCGGCCCTCAGTTCCCAGCAGCCCCGCTATTCCAAGTTCCGACAGCGGCTCTGGTAACGGCGGGGCAGAGGATGCTAAGAATCTCTGGATGTCGCCCAGCTGTCACACCCCGACGACCCTGACCCTGGCGTGTTACTACGCCAGGACGCTAAGAACGGACGAACGATTGGTAGAGTTTCAGGTTGAGACCGAATCTATCAAATGGGATCTCATAGGCCTATCAGAACTACAGTCAGGTCACCTTTTCTTCTTCAGAGGTCACGAAGATTCTTCATATGGTGGCGTAGGATTTCTAATTAATAAAACGATAGCGTCATCAGTTCAAAATGTCAAAAGCATATCACCAAGAGTTTGTTTTGTTAACTTGAAACTGAATGATCGATACTCCCTTAAAATCGTCCAAGTCTACGCCCCCACATCCCAACACTCGAATGAAGAAGTGGACACCGTACACGAAGATATCGAAAAGGCCCTTGCCAATACACCATCACATTTTTACACCATTATGGGTGACTTCAACGCACGAGTTGGCCAGCCGCTTACGAACGAAAGCTCTATGGGTAGATTGGTCTTGGTCTGCGTAACAAAAGAGGGCAAACACTTGTAAATTTTCTTGAGCAAAAGAACATTTACGCTATGAATACTTTCTTTAAAAAGCTTCTTTCGAGAAAATGGAATTGGGCGAGCCCTGATGGAAAAACCAAAAACGAGGTGGACTACATAATAAGCTCACACAAACACGTAGTCTCAGATGTCTCTGTCCTCAGTCGCTTTAAGACCGGAAGTGACCATCGTTTAGTCAGAGCGGAATATAGGTTCGATCTCAAGAGGGAAAGATCAAAAATGATCCAAAGATCTATACCCAGGTACGAGAATCCGGAAATACTTTCACTTCAAGAGCCATATATTTTAGAATTGACCAACCGATTCCAGGGTCTTGAGGAATCGAACCCGGATGCCAATCAGCTCAACGAACTGTTATGCAAGGCCATAACTGAAACAACACAAAACACCTTGGAAAAGTGCGTAAGAAGGAAGGCAAACTTACATCTGAAACCTTAACTATTATTGAACAGAGAAGATCCATGCTACATCACACCATTCAAAATCAGAGAGCAATAGAACAAATTAACAGACAAATAAGTAAATCAATTAAAAGAGACACTCGCAAACATAACACAAAAATTATCACAAATACAATAGAACAGCATATAGGACCGAAAGTGTTTAGGAAGAAAATAAATACAGGTACACAACAGATTCTTAAACTTAGAGCTGAGGATGGTCACATTGTCACAGATCGTACAACTATTAAACATCGTGGAGGATTTTACGAAGAACTGTATGCTTCCAAATCTGCAGAACCGTCGTCACCGGGTAACGACCCTAGAGCTCCGCCCGAACATCACCGAGGCTCTGAAAGTCTGCCGAATATCATGGCCTGCGAGGTAGACAAGGCACTGTCACAAATGCAGAGTGACAAAACACCTGGTGAGGACGGTATTACGGTTGAATTATTGCGCGCTGGTGGTTAACCCGTACTACAAATTCTAGTGAAACTCTTTAACGGCGTCCTCTTCAGTGCCACGTCACCAGATGCCTGGAAGAAGGCGACAGTCGCTATACTGCATAAGAAAGGAGACCACTCAAACCTTAGCAACTACCGCCCTATATCTCTCCTTTCTCAAAAACTGTTTTCTGATTTCTAGCTTCCGAAGTGGTTTCTCTACTATCGACCATATCCATGCCGTGAAGCTGATGATGGAGAAGAGTGCAGAATATAACCGGCCCTTGTGTTTAGCTTTCGTCGATTATGAGAAGGCATTCGACAGTGTCGAGCACTGGGCCGTGTTTAACTCTCTCCATCGCTGCCAGATCGACGCTCAGTATCTCGATGTACTCAGAGAGCTATACGATTCGGCAACAATGCAGGTCAGATTGCATGAACTCACCGCACCAATATCCATCAAAAGAGGAGTGCGACAGGGAGACACCATTTCGCCTAAACTTTTCACCGCTGCCCTGGAAGACGTGTTGAAAACACTACAATGGGATAAAAGTGGTGTAAACATCAATGGTGTCTACTTGTCACGCCTTCGGTTCGCGGATGACCTCGTGTTGATTGCCAAATCCCTGGTAGATCTTCAATGCATGCTGCAACAACTGTTTGATGCTTCCCTACAAGTTGGCTTAAGAATGAACATGTCCAAGACACAGGTGATGTCAGGCATTCCAGGCGACTCTATCTCAGCTGTTAGGGTTGGAAACGAGCATCTGGAGATAATATGGACCGATTTATGCAAAAATGATCCAACCCACAATCTCGACAATTTCGAGTTTTTGTGACTTATGTCCTCTAAATAAGGTATATTTTAACATATCAAAGACTCGGAACTCTATGTTAATAATTGACGAAAATCCGTATGGTCCAAACCACAACTGTCATAGCGAACATCATTTTTTCATAATGCATAAATGTTTCAAGCTATTAGAATCATTTTTGCATTTTCTTGGTTGCCCTGATATAGGTTTTTTGTTTTTTGCTATAATGATTCAAACTACTTGGAACAATAATGCTTTTTATACAATATGGAAAATATTATAAAAATCATTCTGCTTAAATGTTCCAATAACCTTGAATCATTTTAACTCAATTCCAAATAACATTCGACTACAGAAGTATACTGATTCAGACCACATGACTATTCTATTTAATTAAAGAAAAACGAAAAATTCAATTCTTAAAAAACGATTCACGGTTAAATATAAAATTATCATTAATATCTCGGCTAAAAAGTAAACAAAATATTATTTTTATACTGAAAACTTTAATGAAATACGTTATAACTTCTATAATTATTGAGCTTATTATCGATGTTATCAAAAGGTTGCCAAAATACGAGTCACATTATCGTAGAGAAAAGAACAGCGATGCTTTATATCTGCAGCCAGGAATGACGGTACCAAAAATCTACGAATTGTTCAAAATAGAATTCGAAAAAGAATTTGGAAAAGATGAAAAATGTCCATCCTTCAATGTTGTTAGACATATTTTTGTACAAAAATTCAATTTGAGGTGCAAGAGCCTTAAGAAAGACACGTGTAACAAATGTGATCTTTATGAAATGACATTGAAAAATTCTACTACCTCAGCTGAAAGAGCAAATGCCCAAAGAGAAAAAGAAGAACACCAAAAAATTGCCGAAGATTTAAGGAAGAAGCTGAAGGAAGATTTTGAACAGGCTAAAACTTGTGAAGAAACTGAATGCCTGACTTACGATTTGGAGAAAACCTTGCCTTTACCTAGAATACCGACCAATATAGTTTTCTACAAAAGGCAGTTATGGGTATACAACTGCGGTATACACTCGGCTTCCAACGGTGTTGGGAATTGTTTTGTTTGGGCTGAAGGCGAGGCAGGCAGATGGGCCCAAGAAGTGGGTTCATGTTTGAGGAAATATATTAAGTGCGTGCTACCTCCTACAGTAAAAAAATTGATTTTGTGGAGTGACTGTTGCGGAGGGCAAAACAGGAATATCAAAATCGTTTTGATTTTAAAGGCTTTATTAAATAGACACCCCACTCTCGAGACAATCAGCTTCCGTTACCTAGAATCAGGACACACTTTCCTACCAAATGACAACGACTTCGCTAAAATTGAGACTCGACTCAAGCAATATGAAAGGATATACTCCGTGGATGATTATATTGCCATTATGAAACAATGCAAAAACAAAAATCCTTTACAGGTCCATAAAATGGAAAGTTGTGATTTTGTTGGATCTCAAATTCTAGAAAAGAAAATAGTTAATAGAAAAATATTTAATGATAAGAGCAAAGTAAACTGGCTCAAAACAAAAGAAATTTTAATCACAAAAAAGACTCAACATTCTTTGTTCATGAGAACTTCCTTTAATGAGGACTACAAAGAACTGAATATTAAAAAGAAATTAAAAGGTGTTGATTTGGGTGTCATAGAAGAAGATTTGCAAGAATTATGGCCTTCAGGAAAACTGATTAACAAAAAGAAGTTAAACAATTTGAAATCGTTATTCCATCTCATACCAAATGATTGCATTGGTTATTATAAAAAACTGAAGGGAGACGATGCAATAATAGACGATATAGATGGTTATTGTGATGAACCCGACTTTGATTTGGATGAGGAGTAGGGTAACATTTGTGTTTTTTTAAATAAAATAAAAATAATAAACATTTTTAAGCTTTTATTTTTGTCATAGTTTGGAACATTTTTGCATTTTTCTTTCCGCAGCCTACACAGCTAATTCCATACAAAATGTATTATGTAATAATGATCCACGCGCAAGTTTTCTTGAATATCTACGAAACTATTAAAATTTATTTACTAAATACATGCATGTAAATTAGTTTAGAACACTTAGAATAACATAAAATTAAAAACATAACATTTAGAACTACAAAGCCAGAGAAATACCGAAATAAACTTTAAACTCTATTATCTCGAAATGAACTTTAGTCTGCTCTCTTATGGTTTCACTTCTTATTTTTTGTACTTTTTTTATTTTAAGAATGCTTCTTTCCATGGCTCTTTGGCTTGCTTTGACTAAAGTTCAAGATGCACTTACCAAGGCCCTTAAACTAAAATGGAAATGGGCTGGACATGTGGCACGCTACAATGATAAAAGATGGACACTAATAGCAACCAGGTGGAGAGGTCCCACAGGGAAAAGAAATGTAGGAAGACCGTTTAAGAGATGGAAGGACGACATAGTTGAAACAGCAGGGAAAGACTGGCTGCTCAAGGCAAAGGACAGAGGAAAATGGGACAAGCTGGAGGAGGCCTTCACCCTAAGAGGGGTCCAACTTAAAGATTAACTAGACTAACATTACTAACAACTAGCCTATAAAAAGACCACTAACAATCTTACTAACGACATTTGAATTGTAAAATAAGTTAACTAGTTGGAATAAACGGCTTTATTATTATTATTATCTCGAAATGAGGTTAGTGTGGACTGAATCATTTTTGCTTAAATCGGTCCATATATAATAATATAATATATAATAATATATTCCACAACTATCACACAACGCCATCTAGTCCCAAGCTAAGCAGAGCTTGTGTTATGGGTACTAGACAACTGATAAACATACTTATATATTTCTAAATACATACATATTATAGATAAATTACACCCAGACACAGAACAAATGATCGTGCTCATCACACAAACATTTGTCCTGGGTGGGAATCGAACCCACGACCTCCGGCATAGCAGTTAGGGTGACTAACCACTAGACCAACAGGCCAGATGGTTGATCATTACGTTTATCTGGGACATATTCTATCTTTCGCCAAGGAGCATTCCAGCAAACAGATCTCTAGGAGAGTGCAACTCGGATGGGCGGCATTTGGCAAGCTGAAATATGTTTTTCGGTCCAAAAACATCCCTCAGTGCCTTTTTTTTTTTTTTTTGGTGGGTGGAAAATCATCGAATAACCCCCCCCGCTCTTGGGCAGAGCGAAGGGGAGTGTCAGACTTCTACTGACTAAAAACCAAACCCATGTTCCTTAGCCGCGTTATCCTTTCGACAAGCCACAGCCCCGACGGGATCCCTCAGTGCCTTAAAACTCGCCTATTCAACCAGTGTGTCCTGCCAACAATGACCTACGGTGCCGAGACGTGGACGCACACAAAGGAGACTGTCCACCACTGACTGTGACCAAGGATGCTGGCCTTTCTAAAGGAGTTAGTAGTGGATCGATTAATTTTCCCAGCCTTATGCAAAATGCATGAAGTTGTAGACACCAGCCCGTTGTGCAAAACAATTAATTACTTTAAACCTACTTAGTTTACACTTGAATACAAACAGAATGGACCCAAGTATAACAATCAACTTTAAAATAAATCCATAAACAAAGTACTTGCCGTTATGGTTCTTCAAAAAGGATATAGTAGATTTGAGAACAGTTGATTTATCCATCTTCCGGTTGTTAGTCGAGACCATAGAACTAAGCTCATTGACTAGCAGGTTGAATTGGTCTCTCCGCTTCTTCTCACTCAAGTTACGAGTCCTCCTGACCAAAATAATGAAAGAATGTTTATATATACCTCACTAATTATGCTTTTAAATCATGAAGATATTGTATTAGTTAAATACACCATGAATATGCATTTATTAGGTATTTGTTTGGAAACAAAATAATCTAATATACATGTCTCATCAAGTATTCTTTTAATTTACATACCTTTTCGTGTCATCTTTATCATCCCCGTCGTCGTCCATGGTACTGGTATGGCTAATGTTTATGGACAGAACTGAATTCCACTCAATTTTTATGTATTGGGCATTTCAATGGCGAAATCTTTACTTGACACAGCAGTCGATAGGGTCGAGATTCGACTGAAATCACACAAAACTTCCGCGTTATTTGCGATACAAACAAAATACGACCGTTCTTCAACACTAACACAGCGCTTCGACTGACACCACACACCATCAAAACACATTATAGGAATGATGCGTTTCTGATTGTAATAGTAAAGTGTACAATTTAATACCAAGCACTGGGTCAGATTTGTTGTCGATAAATAATTACAAATTTACCACATTTCAATCACATTACGCACCCAAGACAAGAATATTTTTAGAAACAAGTTCCAAACACGTAGCAACAATTAAAATTAACCCTTAAGTACTGATTAGTGTAGAAAAACGAATAAGAATAACTTCACAAAAATCTGAGTGACTTCGCTGCGGGCTGCGCTGCTGTGTGCCAAAGATTATGGATGAGGAGTAAGGAGTAATGTAGAAAATAGTGCCAACTGCCAAACGATTCTTTAATCCACCAGAGACTATGATCTACTCTATGGAGTAGCCGCGCGGTTCAAGAAGCCGCACGGCTCGTAGTGGGGACGCGGATCAGGTTCGATTGACCCACAAAGGGGACTTTAGACAGGCAGTCAAATTTATAGCCCATAATCTACTTGCAACTACCGGCAACTTTGGCAATATTTCCAATGCTGCTGGCAATTTTGGTATTTTATCGGCAGTGGCAATATTCCCACCAGGCACATCACTAGCACCGAGTGGCTTGAGTAGCGCGGCCGGGCCGGGCGGCGGCGGCCTTGCGCGAGCCACGCGGCCCTAGTGGGGACGCGGCTTTACGCATGAAATATACAACGTGTACGAAGCCAACATAGATATACGATGTATGTACTTAGTTACACACCTCTAAAAAATAAAAAATAAGTCAATTTTTCGACATTATTCTTAGTTACACAGATAAATAAATAGGTCAGTTTTTCGCATTGACATATTTTTCGACATACCACAGAGTGCAATATATTTGTTAGAACAAAGCCGTAAACTTGTGAATCTGTGGCTATTAAATACGAATACGACGATGATAACGCCAAATTCTTCGTAAAGTTTCAATTCAACTTCAGTGTAGAACATTGTGTTGTGGGTAGTGGATGTCGTAAAATTTTGTTGCCGTGTTAATTAATTTGTAGTGTCCGAACGATAATTATATCGTAAACCGTAATAATTAGAATGTGGCCGAGTCGCCGGATGGGGCACGCTAGTCCGCAAGAGATGGAAGAGGTAACATATTAAAATATTTTTTAAAGTACCTCTTTAATATTATACCGGCATTTATAAATTGTCATGTGTAAATTAAAAACATGTGTGACAAAAAAAAATACTATTGCGGTTACGTAATTTTATATGGCGGAAGGTTCATAGCAGAGCGAGGGGGGCATGTATTATCCTCGCCACGCGGTCGTTACGTAAGGGAATTATGTAAGGTGGAAATTCAAGGGATGCTGACAGGAAAACATCTGTAAAAAACTGAAGTGTATGGGAGCGCGCGCATTGCAAGTCCGCTGGCGTGTAAACAAGATAAACATAAACACGACGCGGGCGCGGCGCCTCCGTGGCCGAGCGACGCGCAGGGCGAGCACCGATCCAGCGCCAACCTTCGTTCACACTAAATTGCATAATTATTATTATATAATTTGATTGGTTCTTTGGGCTACCAGCCTACCATTTACCAATGCGCTTGGAGGAGGCAGGAGCGATGAGCTAGTTCTTCGTCGCTTTGTTACAGTTATTGCGAATTTGGATTGACACATTGATGTCATTAGGTTTTACATAACTTGTAAATTTTACGTAACAAGTAATGTCTCACTTAGTAAAATAGTTGGTGCCGTTGGTGCCTAACGATGATCTTGTTTATCAGGGGGGTATTGAGGGTAGTCATACTTATCATACCTACCTACCTACTGTTATTCAAGAGAAATGAATTGTCGAAAATTATTTTTGCTCGTTTAGATAAGCGCCAGGAGCCGGTATTGTTATGATATCTTTATATTTTTTGTTTTATTACTTTTGTAATATTGATCGAAACTTAATTAAGTAGGTATTTTCTACGGCAATAATTAAAATGCTTACTAGGTAGGTATAGTTTGGACTTTCGGAGGTAGTTTGCATCGAAAAACCTGTGCAACAAACGAATAGTCAATTTTTTTTTATAATCACGGCAAACACCTGTGACGTGTCCCTTCTACCTATAATACCGCAATTTTTGTAGCCAAGGGTCAGATCTAAATACTGAGGTCAACCCATACACTTACGCCCCAGACAAAACAAGTAAGCTAGTAGGTAGGTAAGTACAAAACAAACCTGCCAAATAGGTACGGGTTTCACCTCTGTGTAAAAAGGGAGACCCGTTCTTTGAACTTGTCCCCTGCCGTGTGCCGACAGGTGGATCTTTATATTAGGTACCCATTATAGACCGTATGATAATAAAACCGGTAGGTACATAGGTACCTACCTAGTTACAAATTTCCAACAACTAGTTTCTCTTTGGTTATCCTCGCTATTTCCTCCAAAACAACTTTAATAAATTGTGGTGAACAGAGCCTGGAGTCGACTGCCATCTTATCGCTCGGGATCAACAGTCGAACACGTAACTAAAGTAGGGTCGTTTCGCCGGTTAGCGACCAGTTAGCTGAGTTGCCCACTTATGATGAAGAAAAAAAAATGTTGTCTACACGCAAAATAGTTTATGTTAATGTGAATTTGTCCCAAATATAGTCTAGTTTGGATACAAAAACATAAAATAAAGTACATTCATACAAAAATATTTATAAAATGCTGAAAAAGTGAAAATATAGCGAAAACGTCGGTTACCGACCACTTTAATCAGTTAGCGACCACCAGTGTGTTGGTTTGCGACCACTATTTTAATATGAAAAAATGCCATTAAAACAATTATAATCGCTTTAAAAATGTATTAATTATTATATTATTCATTTATATGGTCCCTTCCCTTCTTTTCGGATATCATCAAGAGCTTTTTTCAGGGCTTCTTCAGTGTACCGGACTGTATTTTTCTTTTTTTTCGTTGACTCTGAATTATATGGGAACTCCATCTAAGAAAAGTAATATAAAATAATTTAATTTGGTTTTTATCAAAAATTAAAAAAAAAATATTCCGGCGTTATTTCCCTCATACTAAATTATGGTGGTCGGAAACCAACGTCTTTATTTCGATTATTTTGGTTTACGACCACCTGTTTAGCATCCCGTTTTTATAGTAATTTCAAAGAAAGTGGTGGTCGCTTACTAAATAACTACAAAGAAAAGCTTCTAAAATGTTACATTCAAAATTGTAACAGTCCTGTACAAAGCAATAGGGTCATATTGATAGAAAATAAATAATGCGATTCTCGTCGGTTTGCGACCACATGGTCGCTATTTAACGTTCTTGATAAATAAGCATTTCGGTTACCGACCACTTGATTTTATCTTAATAATAACTTAAAAAATAGCAAAATACAACTAAATAATAACGAAAACTTATCGGTAGTACAATTTAACATCTAACTTGTGTGTAAAACATGAAATAAGTAATAAAAATTACCTTTGAGCGCCGCGCGCCGTGCTATTTTTTTTCTAACTTGCGGTACGTTTTCTCACCACTGAATCAAAACGCGCCTTTAGCAATATTTTTTCGGTTCTGGGTTAGCCCATTTGTTTCAAACTGTGTAAATTCTTATTTCATAATTATTTATAAAGCACGTTAGGTTTTTTATTTATTTGTGTTACCTCTACAAATACTATTATCTTATTTTAAAGAAACTTAGTACGTCAAGTGGTCGCCTACTGAAGGTGGTCGCGAAACCGGCGAAACGACCCTATATTTATAGACAACATGACATCATGATCTTCGTAGGTACCTAGGTACGTCCGCTCATCAACTGTAGATGGGCCTCGCAATGACCGCTACAATGAACTGTCGTAGGGGTTATTGCCATATTCTAAACGCGGCCGATGACGGAAGTCACACGAATGCCGCTTCCATTCAATAAAATGATCCCTTTCAAACTTTAAATACCTATATTAATAAGACACATGGGATGGAACTATCCTTTGCATTTCAGTATTCAAGCTGTACAAATTTACGTTTAAATTCACGAAACATACCTAACTTTTCTCACTCAGCTTGTAAGTAGGCTAGCCACCCACAGTAACCTATCCTTTCTAGATTAATTAATTTGCGTCAGTAAGTAACAAAACAGACATCGAAAATCGAAATATAGCTTCTGTAGTTGTTCTGTAGGAACAACCTTGATAACCCTCTAAAGTGTAAACACTCCAAAAAAGGTAGGTCAATTGATACACAACCGGAAAAACAGATCACCACGTTTACGTAACCTATTCGATAATAATATACCTACCTATATTGTAATAAATAAATCGGATGACGGATCCTACTGCATAGGTATTAGGTACCTACCTACTGTAAGTTTAAAGGTAACAGATTATCACTAAATCGCGTTTATCTTTCACGACGCGACTGTGTGCTTACAGAAGATTTTCATGGCAGATTTATTAAAACTGTCGCTTTGCATTAGCAACAGCATGCTCAGGGACCTCAGTAACGTTCCTCTACCGGTGGGTCTTAAAATGAACAACAAGACGAAAGTTATGTCGAATGTCCGTGTTCCACCCGTACCAGCAATTGTTGGAAGCGATGCTCTCGAAGTTGTCGATAGTTATGTCTACCTTGGACACACTGTTAAACTAGATAGATCTAACTTCTACAAAGAGGTCACCGTAGTGTCTTACTTAATACGAGGCTCGAGGGTGTATAACCAATGTGTGTTGCCAGTGATGACTTATGGCACACAGACATGGTCCTTAACTGCTGGCTTTTTAGAGAAGCTTAGAGTCACGCAACGAGCCATGGAGAGAGCTATGCTCGGAGTTTGGCATGGGGCGTTATCACTACATAGTTTAAAACAAAGTCGCTTTCTTTCTCCCTATGTCCCTTTGTATGCTTAAGTCTTTAATGCGGCCGCCACACACTCGACGAGTGGCATGGGAAGTAGCGAGGAAAGGAGGCAGAGACATAGTGTGGCAACGTTACTCGTCATGCCGCACGTCATGCTCCTCGTCCTGCCCACCGCTCCGCGATGATCGCGCGATGAATAGGTACATGTGATCCACCATCTCCGTTGGCGAGGACGATGACGACGATGTATATTTCTTTTTATGACATTGATTTAATTAACTATACTAAATATGCATAGCGCGCACGCTGCCACAGTTTCATCGTCCACCAAAGGCAATAACAAGTGAGGAGCGTCGCGATTAATTGCGCGAGTAGAACATCGCAGCAAATAGCGGCAGCGCGAGGAGCATGGCGATGAGCAGCGCGAGGAGCATAGTGTGGCGCCCGCATAAAACTACGCAACGGATTTTGATACGGTTTTTTTTTTTAATAGATAGAGTGATTCAAGAGGAAGGTTTTAATACCTTTTTTGCACCCGTGCGAAGCCGGGGCGGGTCACTAGTACATAATATAATATGATCTGCAAGGTTTTAGACCAGATAGTAGAAGATTTTGATTCCTCTATTGTTCTGATAATCTACACTCAGTGACGGTGATGTAATGGGAATTGATTAAAATGTCTGTTAGGTCATAAATTACGTCACTGGAAATAGCAACATCTACCTATTTCAAAGACGGGAAGCTGATTCACTAACAATATTGTTTTATTATGAACTTGAAATTTGTTTCGTAAGACTCTCAGACCAACAAAAAAAGGAAGACGACGCGCCACGAACATCAAAAGTGAAGCCAACTTTTTATCTATGTGTGTAGACAATGTCTCGTGTAGTCGTGACGTTCTAGGAGAAATGCGTGTGGTTTTAGTGTAGGTGTGTGCGTGAGCTTGTATATTTACTTGCTATAGGCGTGTGGTTTTGTGGCTTCACTGTTGGTGTTCGCGGCGCGCCGTCTTTCTTTTTTTCTTGGTCTGAGGTAAGACTCAATCAAATCAAGATCTCAATAGATTTTTCTGATTAAAGAATATAATATTTTTAAAGCGGGAATATTAAACTGTATTACATAACAATCAGGTACATAAGAGCTCTAACATAAAGTCGATTTTGACTTACAACATGATTTGTGATCGTTTCAAATTATCAATTTTAATTACCAATCGTGATCGTGAGTCGATCTCCTAACAAGACGTCATTATAGAATCTTCTAGAAGGACCCTTGTTTGACCTCTAAACTTGAACTGGATTTCCGTCTTTGTTCTTATTCAAAGCTACGTAAATTACGTAATACCTACGACTACGTATCAAACAATTACATGCGCTGCTCCATCAAGGTTGGGTTTCGCTCTCCGGGCAAGAGCGTAGGTACCTACTTGTTAGGTGGGTAGTCGGGATTCAGCAACAGCAACATAGGTATTAGGTACCTACTTGTGTACCCGTATGTACGTAGCGTACATAAGTATATAATCCGACTAGCTTTTCTCACGGTAACGTTTTAAATGTAGCTTAAACACACTAAGGGAAAATACAGTTTCCCGTTAGTGAAATAATTTTCGGAATCGAATCAGGGTGGCCATTTAGGAAAATAGATCATAATAGGAAAATAATATGAATTGCGTCAAAATTCGTAAAATGGTCACAGACGAGAGCTGCGTCTCTCGTCTGTGACCATTTTCACAGCAGTGAGCAGATCCGAAGTTTACCCCCGACATACAAACTCACAAACAAATTGCACCCCTTTATATTATTTGTACCTTTAAAATTAAATAAGTAAGAATTATTTAAAATTAAAAAATAAACATATTTCGCGGTATTCGCTACACCTACTCCTTTTGTAGGAATGAATTTATGCACCACTGCATTCATAGTAATCAGGCCCGTAATCCACCAAAGCGGAGATGTGCCAAGCGGAGAGGAGATGTGCCAAATTCGACCAATCACAGTTACATCTGGTCTTTTGCCCTTCCTGTGATTGATCGAATTTGCACATCTCCTCTCCGCTTGGCACATCTCCGCTTTGGTGGATTACGGGCCTTATAGTCGTACCTACAACTTGAACATAATAAAAATTATGGGACCACCATGCGGGCTCTAACAAATGAAAAAAAAACACGCCTATAAGCCCAAACAAAAATGAAAGATGATGATAGAATACAAACCTCCGCCTTTTTTACCCGACTGCGACGAAGCCCAAAAGGAGTACCTATGTGTTTGACCGTTTGACGTGTATGTATGTCCGTTTCTTTGTTCCCTCATAACTCCTAAACGGATGAAGGGATTTGAATAAAATATACGTCGTTAGATTCGTCTTGATGGCGCGAGTGTTATAGGCTACATTAAAATTAAAAAACAAAGAAAAATTGCGGATTTTTTTTATTTAAATACCATCGAGTAGGGTATCAAAATAAAGGGTTTTAAAAGGAAATTACAAAAATATATAACACTTAAATGTTTAAAAGAAATTCAAAGTGACAAATCCTATAAACAAGCACAAAAGTCATCTGCAAAGAATTTTACGCGACCAACGAAAGAACAAACACAACAGAACTAAAAAGTTGAAAATAAAATTATGAAATGGGGTTCATTTGAATATTAAATTATGAAATGAAAAAAATAGAACTAAAATAGAACCCCGCCTGGTTCCAAGTTTTGGCTCAGTAGGCGACTCGGCCGCTGTAACTGGCCCGATCCGGTCGAGACAGGAATTTCACTGTTATTAATATTTTCGAGTGGCGTTTCGGACGAATCCTTTTTTAGAGTCAAAGTACCGTCAGACACATAATATAGATAAGGTTTAGTGTCCTGTGTTCGTCCCACATGTTCGTCCCACAAACTACCAGGAGAACAGAAGTAGGAACATTGAGGTATAATGTACGGAAGGAGGTTTTGTATTATAAAAGAGATACCGCGGTATCTCTCATAATATAGATAATATTGATTGATGATTGTTGTAATTGTATAAATTAAACTTCTCTTTTTAGTAATTCCCTGACTTTTACTTAAATAATATAAACCTACCTAGGGTAATATTTTAATTAATTTGGAGTAGTACATCGGGACCAAATGATTAATAATTATTAACCGCCCGAAATGATTAATCTCCTACTAACTTATGATACCCTAGTACTACATAACACATTTCATTACTCCTGTTAACTCCTATATTTGGTGACAACCCTAAAGAAATGATTAATCTCCTACTAACTTATGATACCCTAGTACTTCATAACACATTACTTTGACCGCGGTCCCGGCTGTGGTCCCGGTCCCGAAAGCCCCACGACCCCAACCTAATGTTTTTCATTCTGACTGTACAAAATTTGCTTAAAAAAAAGTATAGTCCGAAACACCACTCAAAAATATGAATAAAAATTAAATTCCTGTCTCGACCGGACCGGGCGAGTTCCAGCGGTCGAGTCGCCTACTAAGCCCAAGTTTTGTTAAATTTAAAATGTGCTTGTTTTTTGCTTTTCAGTTTTTTCAGTCGGGTTTTACGGAAGTGTTAACTATATGATTTCAGGATTTCATATAGAACTCGAGTTAAGGCCGTCACAGACGTAGCTATATGAATATATTAATATATATTATAGCAAGGCATATTTTGATATATTTTCTATACAAATATTCGAGTGACCGCACACGCAGCTATAATATATATTTCTATGACGTCACCAAGATAAATATGTCGATAGATATAATATGTCGGTATATATAGTATAGTAATATACATTTTGAGGATACGGGCTGTTCCATTTGTTCACCGTGCTTTTGCGCATAAGCGTATTGCGCTTTATTAAATCATTTTTTATCCGACTTCTAAAAAAAGGAGGTTCTCAATTCGGATGTTCATATTTTTTTTATGTTTGTTCGGGCATAACTCCGTCGCTGCTAACCGATTTGAAAAATTATGTTTTTGTTGGAAAGGGTGGTGGTCCCATGATCATCAAGTCAGGATCTGATGATGGGATCCTGGACACATAGAGAACCCTTCAAATTTCATAGGCACACTTGAAGTGATTTGAGTAGTTTTTGGAGAGTACTTTCTCGGAGTGGTTCCATTTCAATTTGGTGAAGATGTGATGAAGAACTTCGGCGATAGGCAACGGAACTCTTTTTTAATTCCTAAGAAATTCAGCATCGGAATTCATCCTCTGAGGAACTTCCAATTACATCTAAAATAAGTGATCTTATATAGAATTTATTCAGGTACTTGATTACCTAGATTGATTATAGTGTTATTTCATCATTTGAACATCCTGTACAGAATATAAGCTTTGAAACTGTGCGCTTGCATGGACGACCGCAGACCAAGTGAGGGTAAAATATATATTATAGTATAGCTCCTAAGGTTTTAAAAACCCTGCGATAAAGCAACAAATGTAATTATGAGGCGGTACGCGGTACGTAGTGAGTGCAAGCGAAGCATGCGCTACGGCACACCGGCTCGGAGTCAGTGTGCCACTGGGTCACATTGTGTAAGCCCACCGCTTACTTCGCTTTGCGTAAGAATCGTTGTAGGCAATACTGTAACGCAGACGATGATTAATTTATTTATTACTACCTAGCTGTTGCTCGCGACTTCGTTGATGCGTGTGACTGCCTCGATGGTTGAGTGGGCGAGCGACTACTAAGCATTAAGTTCTGGGTTCGATTCCCGAGTCGAGCGTTTTTGGGTTGTTCCATTTTTTTTTTTTTCAGTAGCAGCAACGTGTCTGGATTTATGCCCGGTTGATGGCAATAGGTTCGCCCCCTACTACATGAGACTTATACCGAACTGGCAAAATATGGGTGTACGATTCAGGACTCCTCTGCCGAACCCTTCGGCGATTCCAGGCGTGGTGGTATCTCGTTGCACCGTTAGCTTACTCAGTTGGGTGACAAAAGGTCCAAAATAGCCGTTCTATTCTAATACATCATGTAATGACAGTTATCAATTGTCAAACAGTTGAAGAATACCTATGAGCAAAATGCAATATTCCTCATCGCTCTATATTATAATAATTTTAACCTATGTGCTATTCCAGACTTTATGTTTGTGGCAATTTTCATCGAGATCCGTTTAGTTGTTCTGGACAGTGATTGAGTAACAAACAAACATCCATACAAACTTTCGCATTATATTATACCAATTACCAATACATTTTTTGAAAACTTGGCACTAAATGGGACTGTCTTGTCGAATGGTAGTACCTATTCATTTATCTACTTAATGATTAGAGTCAAAGTAATTTATTTGACCGATGGGCCAAAGTCGTCACGCAGTGGATGCCAGAAGACGGGCGTCGTCGCCGAGGGAGGCCTAGAAAACGCTGGCGTGACAACCTAGACGCGTTTTTGCCCAATTGGACGGAGAAAACCGCACAGAGGGATGAGTGGAAGGCTATGGGAGAGGCTTTTGCCCAGCAGTGGGACAATATAGGCTAAAAAAAAAAAAATTTGGTGAGCACAAATAATAATAAGAACTGAAAATCTTCTACCCACAACAAAAATAATAATTTGTCCAATGTTTTGTAAATACATATTGATATTTTAAACCGAAAATAGGGACACCTTTTTAGGGTTCCGAATCCAAAGAGTAAAAACAAAACCCTTATAATGTCCGTCCGTCCGTCTGTCTGTCAACAGATTGTATCTCAAGAACCGCGATAGCTAGACAGTTGAAATTTTCACAAATTATGTATTTTTGTTGCCGCCATAACAACAAATACTAAAAACAAAATTAAATAAATATTTAAGGGCAAACAACTAACGCAATTTTTTGCCTTTTTTACCTGACTGCGGCGAAGCCCAAAAGGAGGGTTATGTGTTTAACGTGTTATGTATGTATGTCCGTTTCTTCGTTCCCTCTTAACTCCTAAACGGAGGAAGGGATTTGAATGAAATATACGTCGTTAGATTCGTCTTGGTGGTGCGAGTGCTATAGGCTACATAAAAAACAAAGAAAAATTGCGAATTTTGGGGGCCAAATCGCGTAGTTCAAAAAAAAAATTACAATACCATCGAGTAGGGTATCAAAATGAAGGGTTTTTAAAGGAGATTACAAAAATATATAACACTTATAATTATGTTTAAAAGAAATTCAAAGTGACAAAATTAAATCCTATAAACAAGCACCAAAGTTAAATCATCTGCGAAGAATTTTACGCGACCAACGAAAGAACAAACACAAAAGAGCTAAAAAGTCGGAAATAAAAAAAGTAGTTAAAAAACTAAAAAACCCGACTGAAAAAACTGAAAAGCAAAAAACAAGCGTTATTTTAATAAATTAAACAAACTTGGAAGCAGGCGGGGCTCTATTTTTTTCATTTCATAATTTAATATTCAAATGAACCCCGCCTGCTTCCAAGTTTTGTTTAATTTAAAATGTGCTTGTTTTTTGCTTTTCAGTTTTTTTCAGTCGGGTTTTTTTGCTCGATATCATTGATGGCAACAGGATCGAGGCACTTAAAATATTCACAAAATACTAAGTTGTATTTTTTAATCTATACTAATATTATAAAGCTGAAGAGTTTGTTTGTTTGTTTGTTTGTTTGTTTGTTTGAACGCGATAAACTCTATAACTACTGGTTGGATTTGAAAAATTCTTTTTGTGTTGGATAGTTCATTTATCGAGGAAGGTTATAGGCTATATAACATCACGCTACTACCAATAGGAGCGGAGCATAAATGAGAAATGTTGCAAAAACGGGAAAAGAAATTTCCTTTCTGAGAGCTTCCGTTGCGTGCGCTGCGAAAACGGTTTAAGTTACGAGAATATCATGTATGAAGTAATTATTCGTCTTTAAAAGTTCTAAAAAAAAGTCCGCGACAACATCTGTCTATCTTTTAAGATTGACTCACTGTAACCATTTTTTATTATTAAAATGTTAGGTTAAAAAGAATTATTTTTTGCGAAGCTTATTTACCCATATGGTATTAATCTATATCTAAATAAATGTGTACGTTAGAACGGAAATTTTATATAGAATATTTGTGCTCTTTACTCTATACAGTTTAAACAAATATCTTAGAAGATATCGCAATGTAAAAATACCCGCGCGGAAAAATAATTACGCGGGTTGCGTCGCAATGTAGGTTGTACGGGGGATTCTGGCTGGCCTCCGGAAAATTCAAATTCAAAATATTTACTGCATCATAATGTTTACAAGTACAGAGTGTTATAGTATATTTAACAGTAAGAGATAGATTTTTAGTAATTCACACTTTAATATAATCTAAGCTAATCTAAACCATCTAAACTATTGTAATAAAGAGGAAATATAAGATTTTTTGTTTGTTGTTACGATTTAGCTTAATTAATGTCGGATAGTCGATATATCGAGAAAGGATAAAGCTATATTTATGTGACGCAGACGAAGTTGCGCGGGTCAGCTAGTTTAATAATAATGTTGAGCAGCGGTGGCCCAGTGGTGTCGGCCCCGACTTACGAGCAGTAGGTCTTGGGTTCGAATTCGAACCCAGGCAGGCGCATTACTTTGTGTAATTTATTTTATCACCGTTGCTCTCAAAACGGTCAAGGAAAACATCGTGAGGAAACCAGCATGTCTTAGAACCAAAAAATTCGAAGACATGTCGCGTAAAATTCTTCGCAGATTATTTAACTTTTGTGCTTGTTTATAGGATTTGTCGCTTTGAATTTCTTTTAATCATAAAAGTGTTGTATATTTTTGTAATCTCCTTTTAAAACCCTTCATTTTGATACCCTACTCGATGGTATAGGTTTTTTTTTATTTTTGAAGTCCGCTATTTTGCCCCCAAAATCCGCTATTTTTCTTTGTTTTTTAATTTAGCTTATACTTAACACTCGCGCCATCAAGACGAATCTAACGACGTATGTTGTATTCAAATCCCTTCATCCGTTTAGGAGTTATGAGCGAAAAAAGAAACGGACATAGGGTAAATACGCTAAACGTCGGCCCCCTAACGGATTTTCTAACTTTGGATCACTCTGGCTTCATCACTTTGCAAGGAAAGTATAGCTTGTAATGCGGTTTTAGACAGGTTATTGAATCTATTTTATGTTTATAGGCAAAATGTTGCCTTTTCTACTAAAAGAAAAAAGTATTAAGGTTTAAATGCGTCGAGAAAGAAAAAACCCTAAAGCCGGCCGCTCACGGCCCAATGGTCGGTCGCGATTTTCCCAAATGTCGGCCAGGTATAGGGTGTTTTGAATTAAAACAAATAAAAATATTTATTTTGGCAGGAGTAAATATCACACTAAGTAATACATTATTTGTTTCATTGTAAATTACATATTTTTTTAATTTAACAGAGAATAGAATTTTAATTGAGTCAATAGGGTTAATAATTAGTGTCCGACCGAAACACGATATTCAGCCGAAACCGAAACCGTAACCGAACCTTCGGCTTGGGTCCCAGTTTCGGCCGAAACCGTAACCGAAACCGAAACATATTAAATATTTATGGAATGTAAAATCTATTTTATTTTTACGCTTAAATACACAGTTAACACGTGTAAAAAAATGCAACAATTAAAGTAGGTAATCAGGTAACAAAAAAGGTCTTTATTTGTAAAATTAATACTGTGATTTAAAAAAAAAATACAATCAACATATTTGTCAAATTTAAACAAAAAAAAACACTACATTTTTAATATTACTATATTTTTTAATCATTTCCAAAAAATAAAAACAAAACTAAGCACCTCGCACTAAGGGAAAAAATGCAACATGACTAATAAATAGCACTGCAGGCCATTCACGCTAATAGAAAATATATGAAACTTTTTAGTAAAAAAATTCTATTGGTCGATATAACTTTTTTTCTTATTATTAAAAAAAAAGTACTCATATCATTTTTAAAGATGGTGTTTTAAGAAATAATTTTCATTACGAACTTTTTAAATTATATTAATTAGTTAAGGTTTTAGGCGCTTTGCACATGGGGCAACTATTGCAGCAACTGGCAACTAGCTGTTTACATATATTTCAATTGGATTGCGCACACATAGCAACTCGAGTTTCGAGTTCCGGCAATCGTCAACAGTTTTCAGTTGCTGCAATCGATGACCGAGTTAGTTGCTAATTGCATTAACATTAACTAGCAACTGTTAAATATTATACCGATTTTTAAAGTTAACGTAGACGGCGACGACGTAAAAAAATTTGAACAATTCTTCGATATTCATCGTCACACTGAACGCTGTTCGCTGCGTAGATTGAGCAACTCGGTCATGAAAGTTGCTCACAGATTGCCATAAAACTGCTGCAACCGTAAACGTTGTAGCAACTATCAACTAGTTACAGGAAACTTTTAAAGTTGCTTAAGTTGCCTCAACTTAAGTTGCTCCATGTGCAAAGCGCCTAAATCACTGGAGATCGTTGTGTATCGGAACTACGGGGCGGTTCGAATACGGGTACAAAATTTAATTCATCAACAATTACAAACAAATATAGTAATGTTTGAATCAAACATCACACGTAGCTTCACACATCTGTAAAGTGTTAAATTAATTTCTACATAAATTCATATTTTATAAGTTCTAGGGAATAACTCAACAGAACCAAGTAAGATATCTATTGAATTCTTTTCTATACACACCTACTTACAAACTATTTATTTTACACTGTAGCACAAGACCCTAATGAATGCCATAAAAATACATCATCATTAATCATAAGTAAAAACAAATACCTAATTTTTGAGCGAGAAAAATCTCACAACCTCAAATCATCACGATCGCGCCGGCTACCGAACTCAACTGGCACTCGAAGTTAGCTGAATGATGCACGACAATTCACGTATACCTTGTTTCGGCGGGGCCGAAAGGTTCGGCCAATAATTGGCCGAAACCGAAACTATGGCCGAAACTAGCCGAAACCGAAACCGAACCTTCGGTCGGTCCTTATTAATAATACTTACTTATATCAAAAGTGATTCTATGTTAAACTTTTAACGTTTTTAATAATAATATTAATAGTCCACGCCCTACGCTATTTATGTGTCAAACATCCATTCTTATCCTCTATAAAATATTAATAAATTATATAATAATTGAAAATGTATTATTATTACTATAATAATACATAAATATTCAATTTTGAGAAAATAAGTTTAATAAATAAATTAAAAATGACTTTCCAGTACCTACACAATAATTTAATAACCCTCCTTTTGGGCTTCGCCGCAGTCGGGTAAAAATACAAAAGTTATCAGCCTGTATAGTAGCGCTCAATTTTGAGGCTGACCGACATTACGATCTTTAATATTTCTAAAGTCGGCCCCTGTTTCGTGTACCTTATTTCTCGAGATTCAACTATTATCACCCCGGCCGGTATTTGGCGATTAAACGTAAAATAGATTTATTAACCTATAGGCTTTGGAAATTTTACTATTAAACCAATGGAATTGGTAGTATTCGAATTCATAAAACAGACTGCATTTTACTTTATGTCGGCCCCGGCCGAGATTCCGATTTTAAGTCGAAACTGGTATTCTAATGGCGGCCCCCTATTTCTCCATTAAAACAATACTCAAAACGTTGAAAAACTTTATCAAAACGTAGTAAAAATACCTTTTCAGTAATATCAAAGCTTAAAACCAAAAACAGAAACGTCATAACGTTGTAATATCAATCCCCGAAGCGTAGTTATTCACAGCAAGTAAGCTACTTTAGCTACGAACTTGACGATTCGATGGCACGATCCTTATTGACGCTCGGTGTGCGGAGAGCAAGTGACGTAATCGGATAGTAACGGTTTGTACTTATAGAGTATGAATTAAGGATGCAATTCGAATGGCAAAATTGCTACTTAATTACCTTTTGAATGAACGCAACCTGAAAATGTGCAGACGGCCGAAGATTGGAGGGGGGCCGGAGTTTGGCGTATTTACCCTACATACATACATACTCAAACACATAACCCTCCTTTTGGGCTTCGCCGCAGTCGGGTAATAAGACTACAGTTTACTTACATTACCTACCTATTTACTTCAGAATTACGACGTTAACGGGTAATAATAATAAATAGTAGTGAAGTTTTCGCACGACGTTATCGGTCAATGACCTTGTTACTCGTTGAAGTCATTAGTCTAAGTTGTGGTTTCTTTAGATAATTGGTATGAGTAACGGTTATTATATCGTCGGCTTTTGTTATAATTACAAAGGTACTAGCATTATGATATTATTATAACGGAACGGGTCTATTTTGTTTCATTAAATATTGAAAATGAACAAACCTACATGTTATTTAGTGATAATTATATCGTTTTATTGGGTCCATAACTCCATATTGGCTCACCTAAAGTTCTTTACCCGAAATTGTTCTTCCTAACGATGAAGTCGGTTAAAAAGGGATAGAACCGATGTGGCATATCAACCTGGCCGCCATTTTGATTTTTTTTCGAAATCGCGGCCCACAATGAAAGTGATTTATAGGTACCTATGGATAGAGGGCATATAGACGAACAAAAAATGTCCAGTACCGTGACTCAAGGTGTCACGTTACCGAGATATTTGAAGGTAACGGCTACTTTCAGCTCCCATACAAAAAAGTTCAAACCCCTTTGGAACTTTGACCCCCAATATCTCCGAAACTAGGGGGTTCCCAGGTATGGTCTAGCACAAAATAAAAGCGTGTTAAAAAGTGATCGCAGTGGTGGGGAGAACAAATACCCTTTTTTTTTTGGTGGGTGGAAAATCATCAAATGACACACACACCCCCCCCCCCCCCCGCTCTTGGGCAGAGCGAAGGGGAGTGTCAGACTTCTACTGACTAAAACCGAACCTAAGTTCCTTCTTTGCCCTTGCGCCGAGGCCACGTCATCTAGTCAGTGAACGGAAATAAACCGTTCACTGCATCTAGTACAAAAATCCGCGGCCCCGACGCGGGCAGAACAAGTGCCCTTCGTTTGCGTTAAGGGTACTTTTACACCCTCTAAAATACTTACTGATTATTATGTATGAATCAAAAGAAATCTAAACAAAAAAGATAAGACTTTGAATAATAGTGTAAAAGATGGTTATGTTGAGAAAATATAGGAAAACATTTTTTTTTTTTCTTTTTTTGGAAAAACTTTACCCCACACTAGGAATTTCTCCTGTATCGTGGGTGCGTTCACAAACATTTAAACTCACATACACAAATACCCAGACCCGGAACAACTATCTGTAGGTCTTACAAATATTTGTTCCGGTCGGGGATCGAACCCGCGACACGCAGCGCGGCAGTCCATTGCTTGAGCCACTGCGCTAACCGTGTCGTCAAATAAAAGTATAATAGATGTTTATTGCTAGTATTGCTACTGACATTATGAAATTGAATGCTTTGGAATTACGAACATTTGAGACAGAGGAATTGTGATTGTTAGGATGAAAAATGTTAGGAAGAACATTTTCGGATTTCCATAATATATATCGGAGTTGAAAATTTAGTTGAACTTTGGCGAACTCCGTTTTATTCCATACTAGTCTGTATCCATACTAATGTTACGAGAAAGTAAACTCTGTTTGTTTGTTACCTTTTCACGACTAAATGGTTGCTCGAATCGTACCTAATTAAAATTGGCAGGAAATCAAAATCAAAAGTCATTTATTCAAACTAGGCTGATTAATAGTCAGCACTTTTCGAAAGTTAAAATTTATTTTACTTATTTACAAGAGACAATTCCCAACCCCCCCCCCCCCCCCCCCCCTTCGGAGGTAAATGTTATCCTGGGGAAGGACATAATTTGTGCTAAGGTGCTAACTTATATCCTGAGGCTACCTCTACTAATTTCTATGGTACTAATACTATAATAATGTGATTGAAGCGCCGAAATATCCGTTCCGTGTAGCACACACTGAATTTTTGTTTCATGAAGTTGTGATATTTTTGGCATGTTTATGTGAAAACTTAAAAAATCACTAACAATTATTATTAGTTCGGTTGTCATGAAAGAAGCCGAACGACTTTCAACCTTGTAACGACTGTGTTATGTACGCTTTGTTTACATTACGTCAGTTATTTCCTTAAGCGATTTTACATAAAACTATTTCAGTCATAGGACTCATAGGTACAAGTTAAATTAAATAGACTAGGGAAGTTTCTTAGACGAGATGAAGGTTGAAATGCTTATTACTTTATCGACGGCGAAGTGACAACTCCTAACTCCTAACTTACAAAAACCAAATTTTACAGGAGGCGAAAAAAACCGTTTTTTATTACCTTTTAGACCTTAACATAGGAGATGTTTCGAATCATTCCCTCTGCGTCGATTCCCATTACATCGACTCGTGAAACAAATGACATCTGTTTTAAAAAGTTTACGCTTGACCTCGAGGTTGGAAAAGTACACTTAAAACAAAAAGTGAAACTCTTTTATTTATTTATATATTTTATTTAATATTATTATTTATTTTATTTTTATATTTTAACGCATCACGAGTGAAAGGCTGGACCGATTTCGCTAATTCTTTTTTTGTTTTATCGCAGATTCACAGTATCAAATAGATTTTTGACTAAGTAGTAGACTTTCCGATTGGTATATTTTAATTGCAATTAAACATAAAAATACATATAATTTTATTTAAATACATTTAATTTTAAGTTAAAGTTAAACTGTTACTTTTTGTTTAGTCTAGTAGGTATAAGATGCTAATTCTATGCTTAGTTTAAATAAAAAAAAACCTTAGTTAAATTGCCTTTGTTCGTATAGTATCGATACGCATTATGCCAAGTTACGCAAATGTCCAAATGCGCAAAACTCCAACTACGCATAGTACCAACTTCGCAAAGAGACAAGCTCGCAAAGTACCAAAGTACCAACTACGCTGAGTCGGCTACGTAATTTCGAAACGCGCCAGATCGATGCACGTTAGTGCGACAGATCTTGACTCACATAAACCCTACACGGAATCTCGACAAACCTTATCGCGACTCATCAAATCCCGATGTACGAAATCGCGATATTGACAGCTGTAATCCGAAATGTAGATCTCGTGAGTAAATACTCGCATAAGTCGGAAACTGCTGACCCTAGACGACTAGTGTGCACTGTGCAGGGATAAATGACAGGCTGACAATATCTACATTTCGGATGACAGCTGTCAAACTAAATAAATAATCCTTACAACTCAACACAACACCCCTCCCCTCCCTTTTCCTCCCCTCCCCTTCCACTGACTAAGAAGTCATTGAAAAAGTGATCATTTTGGTAAAGTGGTCTTTCTGGTAAAGTAGAATTTATGTGCATTGTGGGGCGGTGGTCAGTATGAAAAAGTGGCCGGATGGTGGCAAATAAACCGAAAATTTTCCTCGGCGCCATCTTGGATTTTCATTTTGACCTCATTTTCCTAATCAGCGACCCCGGAAACCCCGAAAACGACACTCATGATGTAAAAACCAAAATAATCCTCAGTGCCATCTTGGATTTTCATTTTGACTTCATTTTCGTAATCAGCGACCCAGAAAACCATGAAAACGACACCCATGATGGAAAAACCAAAAAAATCCTGGCCGCTATCTTGGATTTTAATTTTTACATCATTTTCGTAATCAGCGACCCCAAAAACCATTAAAACGACACCCATGACGGAAAGTCGCGCAAATGTCCAATCGCCCAAAAGTCTATTCGAGCAAGTGGGTTCGCGCAAGTGTCCTTCGCGCAAATGTCTTTCGCGCTTCGATCCAGCCAACCAAAGTACTAGGCTAGCAGGAATTGAAGATGGTATTTCAATCACAGGTTTAATCTGTGATAATATTAAACAGTAAGTACCTACCTGCTCAGATACCTGGAATATCCTCAGAATAACTCCTTGAACTTATGCTAGCCTAGTACTTTTAGGTGGGCTAACAATATATTATTTAAAATACGGATCACCGGATAAGCAAAATAACTTTATTAATTAAAAAAAGCCGTATTTCGTTTTCAATGTGACTGTACTCTGTGACAGCCATGTCAAGGCGAAACAAAAGACAGTGGATCAAAACCAAGAAAAATCACGAGTCGACGTAATGGGAATCGACGCAGAGGGAATGATTCGATGTTGAATCATTCCCTCTGCGTCGATTCCCATTACATCGACTCGTGAAACAAATGACATCTGTTTTAAAAAGTTTACGCTTGACCTCGAGGTTGGAAAAGTACACTTAAAACAAAAAGTGAAACTCTTTTATTTATTTATATATTTTATTTAATATTATTATTTATTTTATTTTTATATTTTAACGCATCACGAGTGAAAGGCTGGACCGATTTCGCTAATTCTTTTTTTGTTTTATCGCAGATTCACAGTATCAAATAGATTTTTGACTAAGTAGTAGACTTTCCGATTGGTATATTTTAATTGCAATTAAACATAAAAATACATATAATTTTATTTAAATACATTTAATTTTAAGTTAAAGTTAAACTGTTACTTTTTGTTTAGTCTAGTAGGTATAAGATGCTAATTCTATGCTTAGTTTAAATAAAAAAAAACCTTAGTTAAATTGCCTTTGTTCGTATAGTATCGATACGCATTATGCCAAGTTACGCAAATGTCCAAATGCGCAAAACTCCAACTACGCATAGTACCAACTTCGCAAAGAGACAAGCTCGCAAAGTACCAAAGTACCAACTACGCTGAGTCGGCTACGTAATTTCGAAACGCGCCAGATCGATGCACGTTAGTGCGACAGATCTTGACTCACATAAACCCTACACGGAATCTCGACAAACCTTATCGCGACTCATCAAATCCCGATGTACGAAATCGCGATATTGACAGCTGTAATCCGAAATGTAGATCTCGTGAGTAAATACTCGCATAAGTCGGAAACTGCTGACCCTAGACGACTAGTGTGCACTGTGCAGGGATAAATGACAGGCTGACAATATCTACATTTCGGATGACAGCTGTCAAACTAAATAAATAATCCTTACAACTCAACACAACACCCCTCCCCTCCCTTTTCCTCCCCTCCCCTTCCACTGACTAAGAAGTCATTGAAAAAGTGATCATTTTGGTAAAGTGGTCTTTCTGGTAAAGTAGAATTTATGTGCATTGTGGGGCGGTGGTCAGTATGAAAAAGTGGCCGGATGGTGGCAAATAAACCGAAAATTTTCCTCGGCGCCATCTTGGATTTTCATTTTGACCTCATTTTCCTAATCAGCGACCCCGGAAACCCCGAAAACGACACTCATGATGTAAAAACCAAAATAATCCTCAGTGCCATCTTGGATTTTCATTTTGACTTCATTTTCGTAATCAGCGACCCAGAAAACCATGAAAACGACACCCATGATGGAAAAACCAAAAAAATCCTGGCCGCTATCTTGGATTTTAATTTTTACATCATTTTCGTAATCAGCGACCCCAAAAACCATTAAAACGACACCCATGACGGAAAGTCGCGCAAATGTCCAATCGCCCAAAAGTCTATTCGAGCAAGTGGGTTCGCGCAAGTGTCCTTCGCGCAAATGTCTTTCGCGCTTCGATCCAGCCAACCAAAGTACTAGGCTAGCAGGAATTGAAGATGGTATTTCAATCACAGGTTTAATCTGTGATAATATTAAACAGTAAGTACCTACCTGCTCAGATACCTGGAATATCCTCAGAATAACTCCTTGAACTTATGCTAGCCTAGTACTTTTAGGTGGGCTAACAATATATTATTTAAAATACGGATCACCGGATAAGCAAAATAACTTTATTAATTAAAAAAAAGCCGTATTTCGTTTTCAATGTGACTGTACTCTGTGACAGCCATGTCAAGGCGAAACAAAAGACAGTGGATCAAAACCAAGAAAAATCACGAGTCGACGTAATGGGAATCGACGCAGAGGGAATGATTCGATGTTTCGTCGGTGCCTAGCTACGTCAATTTTGCGAATTAGCAACTTAATTCATATAAGAGTAGACGCGCAATTTCATTCTCTATCAAACTGCATTCATAAGTCGTTTTCGTAAAAAAATGTAAGTTAGGAGTTGTTGTCACTTCGCCGTCGATATCAAGATCACCCTATAATGATAAATGCAAAATGCTGGCTTTAATTGACAGTCGTTACAGGTAGTCAGTGTCCCGAAAGTCTGACTAGCAGTCTTACTAAGGGGTATCGGGATATTGTACCTAGTACTAACTGGGTTGAGGTAGTCAGATAATGGCTCCAACTGAAATACTGGTATCCGGCTGCTTACTGTTAGTAGGAACCTGACCCCAGGACAGTTGCACATGGCATAAGCGCCTAACCTTTTATGCCATGTGCCAAATATTAGCTCGCGTGTGTTTGCCATCCCTGGGCTAGGCAGATGATGATAACCAAATTAAAAAAAATCTTAAAACGCCACTGAGAAACATCACTCAAAATATCGATCAGTCTTTGTCTCGAATTAATTAATGACTTGGATTTTATCCTACCACAAAATATAATACGTAGCGACCTGGATAGCTCGTTTGCCTTATTCAAGGCGGGAACCATTTAAATAAAAAAGTATAATCAAAATGGGGAAGCAGCCCAGCCCAGCAGTGAGTAGTAAAAAAAAAAAATTAATGGCTCCCGCTTGCTTCCAATTTTTATTTCATTTCTTTAAAACTAGCGTATGCCCGGCCGAAACCTTCTTTTACGTGAAAATTTTATTGGTAAAATAATGATTATATAATAATAAAATAATTATTATGTAATAATTATTATGTCCTTATTTGAAACGGATTTCAAGATTGTGTAACCCTATAACGCAACTTTTGTTACAGGACTCTGATGATGAAGCCTTCCATGACGCGAACGAACCCGTGGACTTATTGTTGTTCACCTCCCTTGATTCATTCGTAAGTTTAATATCGTGTACTCTTAGCCGTCGTTCAGGCAACATCAAAAATTGTAGCAAACATTTGAATACAGTTCCTAATTTTGTGAACAATATTTTTAGAATAGTGTGCTATATCATGTTGAGTTGTGCCGTTGCGCGTCTGTGTTTATGCATGCACATCGGCCTGTCCTGTGTAACATTCAACCACAATGTAACTTGCTAAATTACCTGAGACTGATCAAATTTCCGTTTTTTTTCCTAAAACCAAAATTAATAATAATGTCGGTTTTATTGAAAGAGCTTAGTGTTTTCCTATAGACTGAGAGCCGTGATAGTGAAAAATATTTTAAGTGTCTCACTGTGTAAAAAATCAAAACTTCTAGGCAGCCGTCCAGAGAACCTCGGGGATGCGTCCGTTGCCATGTGATTGTACAGAGGTGAGCGGGGTGGGTAGCAGCATGAACCCGAACTTGTATATTAATAACCATAGAAAGCACCGCTTCTTTCAGGCCTACTTAGCTTACAGTAGAACACCTATCAGACCTCATTCCCACCCTGTTGTTCGATGTTCTGCTTTTTTATCCTCGCTTACTACCTTCCGATGGGCACGCTTTTCATTTCTAGGAGCAACCTGGACAGACTGTAAGGCTACAAGTAAGTAGTTATTGTTTATCCAGCTAGCTGATGTCGCATGTTATTCGTACCGGTGGCAACAAAATGTACTTAGATTAAGTGACACCATTTTTAATTAATACTATAATGCACACCAAAATATCAAATAAGTGAGTAATAAATATTAGCGAGTATGGGGAATTTGGGAACGTTCATATTTGAACATTAAAACAGTAATGGTTTGTTTCTGTGATAAATAAATCACAAATTTTATTTGAACAGCAACATTTTATTGTCGTTGACTATTGATTGTTGACTTTTAGCAATATTAAAGTTTCTATAACAGATTAATTAGTTCGAATTTAATGTTGATTCAATTTATTTGGGTTCGGGCTAGCATTGAACTATTGATAGGAGTGTCTGGATGCGGAATAGTAGTCTAAGCAAATAATCATCGCTCTAAAAACAAAACTTGTAAAAAACCAAGTCTCATTTCTTTTTGTACTTGTACAAACCTATCCATAATTATAAAATATAAAAGTGTTTTTACCTATATTTTGTACATAGATTTACCTTTAAACACCTACTACCACCAACACAAAAAGCGGCACGGCCGTACATCCTTTTCTCAAAACAGTTCAGGCCTTTTTCGACCCCGTATAACTTCGTTGTGGATAAAACCAGAAGCCTGAATTTTCTGTAACCAAGCAGGCATTAAATAAAAACGGTGTATTTCAAATTTTATTAAATTTCAGCCAGTACTTCTTCTTCTTATTTTCGTATCGATTCTACTTCTATCTTATACGGTTTTGGCCCAGTAGGTAGCTACGTTTATTGCAGCGGCAGAGGCGTTATTCAGGTCGTCAAGGGTGCATGTGTAAGGACATCTGGGACTCTCCAGTAGGTGGGGCATTCATGTTTGATCCGAAGCGCCGCACTCGCACTCGGTGTGGAGGAACCAATAATACCCCACTTTGCAAGATTATGTTTGCAGCGGCCCACTTGGGTGCACAATCGATTTAGGGCTTACCAAATTGGCCACTTATGTTCACTACCGGGAGCCAGGTGTTCTTGGGGCTTCAAGAAGTCGTGAGGTGGTGGGCATCTCTCTTGCCATAGCTTGCTGCGTGCTTTATGGCTTGTCTTGAACTGCCTGAGTGCACCATAGGAAGCTTTTGCGGCTCGTTAGTCTGCTCTGGGTAGTTTAACCAGTAGTTAAAGAATTGTAACTAGTCCAAGTTTCTTAATTTGGTCACTCACTCACTAACCGATCATCAAAATATTGAGGCACTTCTATAGGTACACGTACGTTTAAACAGCGTTACATTTACAACACTATAACCATAAAGACAAAGTTAAGAAATAAATGCTTCATTTTTAACCGACTTCCGAAAAGGAGGAGGTTTTTAATTTAATTAGTATTTTTTTTATGATGTACACCGATGAATCCGACAATTGTAGACCGATTTTCAATCTGATGAGGGGATCCCAGGGAAATCGAGGGCAACCCTCACTGGTCTCGATTTCCCTCATCAGATCCTGACTTGATGACAATGGGACCACCCCGGGAGTATACTCTTTCGAATAAAGAAAATAAAAAGAATTTTGAAAATCGGTTTGTATACTACGTATACAATAAATTGATGGAGATATCGGTTAACAAACATTTTAAAAAAACGTACACGTACACAAGAATAGAGAACCTTCTCCTTTTTGGAAATCGGTTAAGAATAAATTTTGTTTATAAAAACTTAGGATAACAATAGCACAAAATCATACCCTTGTCTTGGCTGACACTACAGTTACTTGTAGGTTTACGTAATTAAGTCTCCTTTCAAGATACAGTCGCCAGGAGGCCAGGAGTCCATTACGCCAGTTGGAGTCTAAATGTTGCATTGTATCTAGTGACCTAAATATTGAAGTAACGGTCAGAACGGATGGGCGCAGTGCAGTCATCAACGCTGCTAGTAGCGGTCGTGTCGTCGTCGTCGTAGGTTGCATAAATCTGTTGAGGTGAGGTGCAATCGTCTGGTGTTACGTTGCGACGTCGGAGCCAAGCTCGCTGCCTCCGCGCAACCGGTTTCACTGTTCTGGGCCAAGTTCACCAGTTTACATCGCTCTACTCTTACATATTCATTTTTTATACTTACGTGCATTTATTTGCTGAATTAGTTTTAAAGTAGGTAATTTACTTTTTAAACCAATTTTTTTAACTGGTGGAAGAGACAATGTACAAAGGGTTTCCACGTGTTCAGTATATACGTCATTCTGAATACAAACACTCCGACATAGAAACTTTTCATTGACAATTTTAAAAGAAAGGTCTACTGTTTCACACAAAAGAAAAGTTCAATACCTTCTAGAATGTCGAATGTATGAAACAGCGGATTTTTTGCCGTTGCCCCGTTTGTGCGTTGTTGTGCCTTCCGTATTTTCTTTTTCATAAATAAACCGTAGCCTACATTTCAAATTAATTAATTAATTTTACTAAATTAACTGTTGAAATTAAGATGGAAGCGCCAGGGTTACCCGCGAAATTCAATTTTTCTTGCGAATTTTTGCACTTTGCTGGGCAGCGACATGTGCATTTGTGCATGCATGTATTTACAGAATAAGAATCATTAAACTGAGCAATTAGCCCTCTTTATTGAACGATTTCATGAAGTTCGCGGGCTACCCTGGCGCTTCCACTTTAAGTTAGAAAAAAGATGAGTTTCTCTAAGAACACTTGTGTGTTGTCATGTCACGCAATTATTAACATTAAGTACTGTATTGTTTAGTTTCCATATTTTCCGATACAAACGCTTTTTTTTTGTCTGCAGGTGTTATCGGTGACATCAACGGAAATGGCTTCCACAAATTGTTTAGGACCTGCGAGAGCCCCCTTCCCTCATATGCTGTATTACCCCGTCCCGCCTGAGAGTGTACTTCAGAGTACTTCGGAGAGAGATATTGTCAACTCACCGAATCGGCACAACACTGATTCTGATCATTCCGATAGTGATGATTCAGGCCGTACGTACGTAGTACAACACAGCGTATCCCCGGCCAGTGTTTCGACAGAAATGGTCTATGAAATGGATGAGACAACTCCAATATTATCAAAACGGGCTTCAATGCTCTTGTTGTCCACCGGTAGAAAAAATGTGCAAACACCTGAGCCCACACTGGACAGGCGGCGTCGACGTGGTGATCATGAAATGACTACTGCCTCTCACCTCAATAGCCAAGTGGCCAATAGACTTATCAAATATGCTCGCTGCGTTAGAAATGTGAATGAACGTGACATGGGCTGCCTCGACTGCGGCTTTCTTCCCCTCTGTCCCATAACAGGAGAATGTGGTCATACGCGATGCACTGAGTATGTATCTATTTTCATATTCTGTGACCGTTCTATTAAGTTCTTTTGCGACCATCATTAATTTTCTTCTGGTGTCTTTGTTTCAGTTGTGTGGTAGATCACAGCATATGTCCGTGTGGATACAAATCCCCTAACGAACTTTTCGTCAATATTTTGATACGGGATCTTGTTAGAAAGACAACCTCTGCGACGCAATCTTCACGGAGTTCCAGGTAGGAGGATCCCTAGTGAAATGTATTATTCCATCCTTGTCTATTTTATTTTGCGGTGCTATTATTACAATTGATTTTGATTTTTTTGACAGAAATGTGATGCCTTCTAGCCTGAATGTGGACACGAGAGATATTGATGTCGCGTCCGCAGATAGTGCTTCTATCAAACCACAACCCCGTAAGCATTTTTTTGTTTTATTTTGCGAATGTCTTTAATCTACGCCTTTACAGAAGTACCTACCAACACCGTCTGTACTTCTGTAGCATGTTCTTTCATTTCTAGATTTTGCTATTGCCCTTTATTTGTTTTTATTTGCAATTTAACACAACGCGCTGTTATTTATTAAGTTTATTTTCTGATATTATTATTTATTGAATGCATGCGAATGTTAATATGTTTTTTGTAAAGAGGGAACATAGGCCAATGATATTATAAAGAAAGATACGCCATGTTCATACTGAATTGCGTTCAGTTATCGTTGCGTTCTACGACAGGGATAGATAATACGGAACGTTTAAGATAAAAAGAGATAGCTAGTTACTAAACTGCACCAATTGCCGTAGTTTGTCCTCAACAATTTGTGCGTGCTAATTCGATATCTACCTCTTTTTTATTTATAATATCATTGACATAGGCTGCGATTTTTTATACAAATGTATTCCCCTTTTTAGGGATCCGTAGCCGAATGGCAAAAAAATCGTCATGACTGCTTCTCTGTCTATCCGTATGTCAAATCCACTTTATTCCAAAACTATTATGACTACACATTTGAAACTTGGTAGGTAGATGTATTCTGTGAACCGCTTTACGATTTTTATATGAAAAAAGAAATGGATACGAACCTAGACCTCTCAGTTTTCCAGGAGAAACAAAAGGGTATACTTACGAAACGTCGTCCATTTTATTGTGATATTATATCGGTCTGACGCAGCGCGACGGCAATAGTTTCTTCAAATACCTACCTCGCAGGGCCTGTTCCCTCTTAATATTTCGGAACCCTAACAAACAAGTGGGCGCACTTGTTTTTTAGGGTTTCGTAGCCGAATGGCAAAAAACGACACCCTTATAGATTCATCATGTCTGCCCGTCTTTCAGTCTGTTCGTCCGTATGTCACAGCCACTTTATTCGGAATCAATACACAGTTGAAACTTGGTATTTTATGAACCACTTTGCGATTTTTGTACAAAAATTAAGGATTAAGGAAACTGAAACTAAAAAAAAAACTTTTCCCTCAAACTATTCGTGTGGGGGGTGTTCAAAATGACATTGAGGTTCCTGAAACTATTTTTTCTCAAAGGCAATCGTTTGAAAGATATACACTGCCAAAGTGGTGAAACTCTAACTTTTAAACTAAGAGAGTGGAAAATCAAAAAAAAAATATACGCTGTATATCGCAATAAAAACTTTCAACCAAAATTGGTTTGAACGAGATATAGTAAGTAGTTTTTGAGATATATCACATTTTTTACATTTAAAAAGGCGCAAATATAACTTTGTCATTCATACAAAAACTATGAAAAACAAACTTATCATAAAATGAGTATTACTGGCGCCGCTAAAACAAGAAATAATACAAATTATAATAAAATAATAACAAGAAATAATAACATCGGTTGCTGGGATTTATCGCTTTTTTATCAGTACCTACCTGGTGTTTCGTTACATAAGACATCCACCAGGGATTGCTCAAACGATTCTGTAGTACACAGTACACGTCGTATTTGGTGGCAACAGCTTCTAATTTTGTTGACAGTTTGACACTCAAGTGTTTATGTAAACTAGATCATAACAGTTGTAGACGAAAAAATCATACTCTTTATCAGAAATTGTCATGACAATTGCGTTTAGGTGAAGATACCTTTTTGTATCTCGTTTCGGGTACCTTGTAAAGTTGTAACATTAACTCGCGTGTACAACTGAAACGCTTTATAACGATCTCAATTTACTTCAGTAAGCTAGACTTACAGTTAATAACATAATTTCTCAACAACTTGGCAAAGAACTCTTTGCCAATCTTGAAACAAAGGAAAAAAAAACGTGTATCACCCGCTTATCGTGTGGCACAGGTCATGAAAGTCACTCGAGGGAGGCGCGTTATGCAATGCCTGTAATGGGTTTTTTTAAAGCCCCACGGAAAATTAATAAAACTTTACCTTTGAGTTTTTATATAAGTAAATGTTATGAGGGTGGATTTCAACACGTCGTCGCTACACGTTCCTAAACATTTGTATACAGTGTGAAATTCACACTGTATACAAAAATGTTTCAAGAGCAATTCACACTGTGAATTGCTGGCTTTATCAAACTTTTACAGGGTTCTGCTGACGTAAACACCCAAGAGGTAGTCCATTGTTGTATTTCGAAATAAGGAAAAAGTTGTGAAAACGTGGCTTTCAACCTGATTCTCATAATATTTCGCCATTTTTCCATCAATTATCGTTTGAATTATACCATTGAATTGTAATTGGAAAAGCGTCGACAAAGTGTTTGAATTAACCGTGTTTTGTCTTGAATTTTAATTTTAATGTATTGTATGTTCCGGTCGTTTATAGAGTAGGATATGGTCTAAAGCTCTTTTGTTTGTATTTTTAACCGATTTCCCAAAAGGAGGAGGTTATCAATTCGATTGGTATGTTTTTTCATCCTTAGGTGTACCCATATTTCAAGCAAATAAAGGATTTGAATTAGAATTTTTGTATTTGAAGATTGAAAAAAGGTAATTACTGTTATAAGAATTAGGATTGAGGGTATAAAAATCAAAATACTCAATTAGTAAATCGAATGATATTTAATTTTGATCAATCAGTAATTAGAATTACAAGCTTTTATCTAACTAGCACTGTTCGTATGTAAGTTGTCCGTTTCAAATTTTGCAAACTATTTGTCAGTAACTAGGTACCTACTTAATATCGCATTGCAGCAATTAATGGCATCTCGTCAAAGCACCGGATTTTGTAACAATCCGACGGTAAATTCGTTGCGTAATTTCCTTTTTCAAGCTTACGAGTTTCTCAAATCCTTCAGAAATGGATAACGTGTCAATTAGATGTCTTATGGACTGAAATTGTCATCTTTTCGCTTACTCCAACCAACCTTCGCATTATTTCTAGGAATTTATTCGAATGAAAACGTAATTAATGCTTGGTAGTAGGTATAATAAGTACACGTATTTATCCAAATACTTTAATTGTTCCTTAACAATGTTTAATGTTCCCTTTTATATTTAGTAAGTAGGTAGGTACTTGTATTTACCATGGCACCATCATCTTCCTGCCCTTATCCCATGTCATTTGGGGTTGGGGTCGACGCAACACGTTTTTTTCTTCTCTGTCAATCGTCACGTTATCATTTATTCCGTTTTCCTTCATATCACTCCTCACACACTCTATCCATCTTTTCTTTGCTTTTCCTCTCCCTCTCCATCCATCCACATAGGTACTTGTACCTACTTACCATTCAGAAAAATGTTTACCTCCATTTCTAAATTTCTATAAGTAAGTATATAGAATTGCCAATAACTTCGAATCGGTTATGTAATCCAATCAATTTGCCAATAACCTTGTGAAACAATCGTTCTTTGTTTATTGTAAAAAGTTCTTATAAAAACTCTTTACAAAGGTTTCCTTCAAAAGAGATTCCCGAAGTTTGTTTGGGGGTTTGTGAATGCATTACACATTAATTCTGGAATCTTCCAATTTCTGGAACACAGGGCTCCCCTCTTTGAGAGGGTGGGCGTCATTTTCCACTACGTAGGCCCAATGCGGGTAGATGCAATGGTTTAATCAAATGGTACTTAACAGCAAGCCGCTAAATTAATGTCCACAGGCCTTTCCTAAAATTGTTGTAAAACAAGCCCACTTAGTCTTGTTTCGTAATAACGGTATCGCATTCCGTTGTATTTAACCACAATGTAGCGGAGTTGAATCTAACGGGATACTTGATACTACAATTGATATTATTAATAAAACATATAATATTAAAGGCGCGTAACAGACTTATAGCCGCGCCACGTCTGTTTCGCGTGGGCGTTTATACGACGATAATCGCGAACCGACAAGGCTATTATGTAAATCGGCCATTTGTTTGTAACATTGTTGTTATGTAAGAACATTGTCGACGATGCAATGGAGAACGCTGGGTCGCAGGTTACGTTGCGCCCGCTATATAGGTCTCAAGTATTCGCTAGACGTCCGCGATTACTCACGATTTAGTACAAATGCTTACGTGAAGTGAAACACTGATCTAAACTATTCCCTTGCAGCCGCTTATCTTGCGTGATAACGTTGCTCAGATGAATCACTACAAAATGTTATGTAAATAAGCAATGCGGTTTACCTTCTGTAATTCTTTCTATATTATATCGACGTTATATTTTTTATTTGGCGTGGTTATCTCGCGTCTAGGCGCTTCTCACAAATAAAAAAAATATATTACGAATCACTTCGAGAACGCGTGTGGCACGTACCAATAAATGCGGTTGGGTTACTTAATTCATAAGTCTAACGTATAAACTGCAAGACCTAATAATGTGTGTGAATCTAATAAATAAAGAGAGAAGTCCTGACTGACTGACTGAGTGACTGACTGACTGACTCATCAACGCCCAGCCCAAACCCTTGGACCTAGAAAGCTGAAATTTTGCACAGAGGTTCCCTTTATAATGTAGACAAGGAATAAGGAAGGATTTTTCGAAAGTCAACCCCTAAGGGATTTAAATAGGGGATGAAAGTTTGTATGGAAAATCGACAATTTCACGCGGGCGAAGCCGCTGGCAAAAGCTAGTGTATAATAAGAGTCTGGGAGAAATCCAGGCACTTAGCAGTTCACCATGAAAATAAAATAAAAATGTCCACCCGATCGCATTTCGACCATGGCGGCCAATCTGAACGGAGATCAACCAAGTTATATAAATACTATAGTGCAGTCTCAGTAAGACTGGACGACCCGGGAATCGAACCCAGAACTTAACACTCATTAGGCGCGCTTGCGAGCACAAGACCAATGGGCCAGTTTATAAAAGTTAGTTCACCCCTAGTGACCCTAGAACAGTCTATCTCTAATCTCTCTCCTCCTATGAAATTAGAATAGTCAAGTCATAATGTTTAAACCTCTCAACAGTGACTGTGCTTTAACGTAAAATAAACAACGTCTTTTACGAAGTTATTTTGGGTTTCAGTTTACTCAAAAAGGAAAAAAAAACAGTAAAAAAGTTAAAAAAAAAAAAACAGTCGAGTAAACAGGCTTCTACTGGGTAAGCTCGTTCCATCGTCGACATCATCTCTGCCCTTAGGGCAAGATTGAAGTCAAGAGCAAGCCCATTTATAATAAAAAAATAAAAAAAAACTCATAACTTTGCCTTTTGTTCAACAGTGTATTCACAGTTTTAGATATTATGAAATAACAATATTAAGAAACGAAACTGTGAAACATTATATAAAAACAGTTTGATTTTCCGAATTTAGAACACAAAATATATATTTTTACCCGACTACGGCAAAGCCAAAAGGAAGGGTAATGATTTTGGCAGTCTATGTATGTATGTATGTATGTATGTATGTATGTATGTATGTTCCACCGTAGCGCCTAAACTACCAAACGGATTTTAATAAATGAGGTGTCTATAGATTCGTAAGAATAGCCCGGGTGTCATAGGCTATATAAATTTTATCAAATATTATTATGACGGAAGTTAAATGTCAGATTATAACATCGAAAAAAATTAAATTGAGATAATCATAACATGTTTGGTATTAAATGAAAGGTCTTGACGAGCACATTACAAATATGTATATTATACGATAGTTTTAGTCCGCCGTTTGTAGTCGGGTTTTAGTTTTTAGACTTGTTATAAAAAGTAATGTTTATTTGATACTCTAAGTACTTACAATTTAAATATTCGAAATATAATTTCAAAAATCATGCGACACATATCCTAAACATCAAAATAATAAATATGTGCGTGAATGTGGGTAGGCCCAGTTATGTGGGTGTCCGTAGAATATTTTTGTTGAACGCCAATTTAGGGTAGGCCGGCCGTCCAGTTATGTCGTAGTGTGAATTATTTTCACTGGTAATATTTTTTGCATAGGAATACTTAGTTTCATGTCATAATTTTATTAATGCTTGGTCGACAGCTTCGTGAAGGGTTCGTTTACATCCTTTAGGTAGATTTTAAAACCATGCGCCTCTTTGCAGCATACTATCGAAATTAAACCACGTTGGACTTGTGAAAATAAAACATGAGTAGAAATAAATGAAAAAGAACACGATGAAAAAATACAACCGACTTAAAAAAAAACAACAAAAAAAAGTGAAAAATAAACAGAAGAAAAATCAGTTTCTGAAGTTATTGATGTTTTTATTAAATGTGTCGATTTAATTAATTATTATTTAATTTAAATAATAATTAATTTATTTACTTATTTTAATTATTTTTAAGTTTTGTTTAGCAATAAATTATAACAAATATTACGAGTTTTTGATCGAGACTACCAGTTGACCTCAGATTCTGATAATAGGGGATCGGACAAAAAAAAACTAATTAGTCCGTCAGATAGATTTCCAAAAAATATTAACCACGTATTTTTTCTTTTTTCACGTAAACAAAAAATGAAGACGATATAGTGTTTCGAAAACTCGTGTGACGTCATATGATAGTACATTTTGTACCTTCATGTGACGTTTCAAGCCCCACTCCATAATCTTTGACGCGCTTTATCTTCGTCAATTTTTATTGTTTTGATAAAACAAAAAACATGTATCCAATATTTTTCGATAATCTAACTGACGAACTAAACAGAATCATATTTTTTTGAGTCAGTCCGATCCCCTATTCTCTGACCGCGTGCTCTACGCCCTCTATCTCGAAAACAGTTCAAGAAATTAAAAAAAAAAAACGTGTGGCACTCGGAGACTGCCGCGGTAAAGCTATTGCATAGCATTTTTTATCAATGTTTTAATTTGACAACCTCAGTTGACAACCTTGTTATTTCCGTAACCATAGCAACCTGGCAATCATCATATTTTCGTTACGGAATTTCTGGATTCGGTCTCCACGCTCAAGGCCCGCGATAGAAGCTATGCGATAGCTTAAAATGTTGAATGGAAAAGTTGTAGAGAATTTAATTCTCTACAATATTGATCACACATACAAATAGCGAGAAACCCATAGAATACGAGATATTTGCAAAAAAACCATTTTTGTGACCTTAGATTTTTAATAGACGCGGTCACCCTACCATAATTATGTGAATTTTGAGCCATTTTTAGGATGCCAAAATACAAGTTTTTATGTGGGTATGTCGATTTTCCGAGATATGTACCTAATTTGGCCTAAAATGACTGGACTCTATTGATTGCTACAATCTTATGGTCAAAAACGTGCAACTGTTTTTAGACGCAAACGAGCTTGATAAAACGTGGCTTAGTGCTACTGTGCTACGGTTTATGTCGCATGTATCTGATCTAATGCGTCAACATACTTACACACACCAACAAAAACACTAATAAACTACTTATATGAGTTTTTATTACATTTACAGGGCATTGCTTCTGACTTTAATAACCTATCTATTTCAACTAGAACTTTCCAATATGCGCAAGGTTATAATGCTACTGTCTGTTTTTCTTAAATCCTAATCAGTAAATAATTCGGTACCTACGTAGTTAAATTTACTTAGATGTCGTAATCGGCAATTATAATAATTTAATTATTATATCTTGAATAATACCCAAATGGAAAGTTTTTCAGCTTATCTACACCTACTTACACGCATTTCGTTACATAACTAGCTTTTGCCAGCGGCTTCGCCCGCGTGAAAATGACGATTTTCCATACAAACTTTCATCCCCTATTTAACTCCCTTAGGGGTTGAATTTCGAAAAATCCTTCCTTATTCCTTGTCTACATTATAAAGGGAACCTCTGTGCAAATTTTCAGCTTTCTAGGTCCAAGGGTTTGGGCTGGGCGTTGATGAGTCAGTCAGTCAGTCAGTCAGTCAGGACTTCTCTCTTTATTTATTAGAAGACGAATATAACATAATTACGTATGTATATATCCATGGAGTCTTCCTGTTGAGAAGAGAAGAGGTTTGAGAAACCCTAATTATATTAAGTAAACTAAGAAATAAAATAGGTAACAATAGTCCACGTTATATCGGATTGATCATGACTGGCTTAGGTCGTTGTCAACTGTGGCGGCATAGCACAGCGAACTTGAATGATTTCATTGTGAACACGAACATTTCTGCAATGCATGCGCCGTCAGCGATTTATTATCATTTAATTATTTGTTATTTGGACAAAATATGAATAAGTTGAAAACATTCGGCGTTGACTGATATACTTAATAAAAATAACGTGTCTCAAATGGTTTTTGCGTGACGAAATAAACATTGAATCGTCATTGATCGGTACTTTATATAAAGGGTGCCCCTGGGAACCTTCTGGTTACGGAGATATTGGGGGCTGGGGTTCAAAGTTCCAATTTTTTCACAGCTGTTTTTGTAAATACTAGTTTTTCAGGTTATAACTTTACTTAAATTACGACCATAACCCGTTTACTATTCAAAGCATCCACTAGCACAATGTTTTAAGAGTGGTACCGTTGAGTTATACCGTAATAGTAGTTTATGCGACTGTGCATAATGAAGGGCATTACAACACAAGTGTGGGTTTAAGAAACGAGCCGAAGGCGAGTTTCTTAATAGCATCACACGAGTGTTGTAATGCCTAATTATGTATAGTTGCATACACTAATTTATCTACCCGAATATCATAAGGGCTCTATAATGGGCTCAGGAACCGTAGGGAAATGACCAGCATTGTTACCAGTGTAATACAATAAAATTAAACAGGTTATTAGTTGCATTCGTCGCTGCATTTACGATATCTGGCGGAGTGTTCATGTTAATTTCTGAGTCACTATCACTCATTTTCGACAGAAATAAAGAACTTACCAGAAAATTTGTCTACTCAATGAAAGGGAATAAAAAGCTAACGAACAAATGACAGCTCGAAATGGCGGCGTTTCGGATATCTGTCATTTTTTTTTAATCATAGGCAAACGAACAAAGTCACTATTCTTGTGTCACTCGAGATCAAAATGTCGTGCGATTTATAATTAAAATCATACTGAATTGGGGTTTCGTATCGATAGGTATCTGTTTTAATGTAGATACTAGAATAGCACACTCACTTGAATTTGACACCTGTTCCAAATTCAAAACTCATAACCTACTGTTTTCAGTAGGTTATGAGCTCATTACAGTTCTGTTAATTTCGGCTGGTTGGTAATGCTGGTCATTGCCTATGGTTTTTGAACGCATTAGAGAGGGTTTATGATATTTGGGTAGATAAAACGTATTTACATCCCAAAAAATCGTTTCTAGCAATATTTTTTGCGTAAACTAAGTACCCCTAGTTTACGTACATAATGCTTGGTTGACGGCTTCATTTACACCCTGAAAGTGAATAGCTTTAATAAAATGATGTCCTTGGTAATAACACTAATAACTGACGAATGCTCCCATAACAACTTTGGATTTGTGGACAAAACCTATATATTTTTTGTCAATCGTTAAACGAACATTTATAATAGCCACATTGTTACACCAATTAACCATCTAAAAACCATTGATAATTAGCATATACATTAGTGAAACCAACAAACATCTCAATATCGTGTGAAACATAGCAATAAACCGTAGTTGGTGTTTCACATCACTGTCACCGATTGCATTGCTCGCGACCTTGGCTTGCTTGCGATCTGAACACGCTCCACGCTCGTAACTCACGCCGCTTTACGTAACGTAACGCAAACTCTGACTCTTGCGCGTTATGTAACAGCGTATTATGTAGCAGTGTGGACGAAATGTCACAAGGCGTATGGGGCTTCTTTGTTAAGTTCGGTTTTGTATCGACAGCATTAGGCTCCTCGCAGGTACAAAACATAACTCTTAGTTCTCGTGAGCTGAATAAGTTCCGTTATGTTTCGTTGTTCCATCCAATGACTAATACTATAAACTGGAATTACGTAGGCAGTCCTTCGTAGAATAGTCGTCATCGTTGCTGCACTTGGCTTTATTTCAAATTTGAATGTGTTTGCAGTGAGCGGTGCAGTGGGGTCGTGCCGTGGGCACCTGCGATTTGCGGCTGAATCGGCGCGGGCGCGAATTCCCATGTCTCCTCGGGTAAACAATATGTATTATTAGCATCATCGTTATATAACTTGTTTATTAACACAAATGCACTTACTTTACCACTGATAAGTCACTCACGTTTCGTCATCCCTATCAAATATCATAATACTTATTACAGTGTCAATTTTGGAGAACATTCGAATAACTTAAGGGCATTGAACTGTACTGTCATTTTGTAAATAAAGATACGGCAATGATAAAGGCAAAAATGACATCATGGGGCGAGTGATCTCAACTAAGCGAAGCGATTGTTCTAGCGCACGTACACTTATAATAATGTGAATGATATGTTATCTAGGCGCGGTACAGACACGCGGTTGGTCTGCTGCGGGTGGGCAAGAACATAGAGGCCGTGCCATACCTCGCGTTCGCCGCCGCCTCGGGCCAGCCAGAGCTGCGGAGAGCGCGGGAACTGTTAACTCAGGTTTGTGCCTTCATACATTTTACCGCAGTAATAGATAAGCATCCACCAACCCCCATTATACAGGCTTGGTGGGTTAACTTTATCTTTTAAACTCCTTCTCGAAGTGACTGGCAGCTAAAGCATGGCAGTGTTCAGTCAGTGCATGGCTATTGGCAGACAGCAGGTGCACCCTGGGACTGAGGATCATAATCTCCGAGCGACCGTTAAAAGCACTGCAGTGGGACACAAATGGCTGATAATCATAATATACGTACAATACATTCTACTGTGCTTTCTACAGACTTGGAGAATAGGGTGGAGCGCCAAATTGCATTTTTTCATATTTGAATATGTAATACATGTCTAAGGCAAAAAAAATCGTCACCAGTTGGGTAGTATTATTTTCGCTTTCCAAGAAATTAATACATAATTTAATCAAATAACTTGAGTCTGCCAAATCCAACAACGGTCACTATTGTAAATATTAAAGAAGCGACTTTTTTATGATACCTAATCTATGGGTTTATCTATATAAATAAAAAGAGAAGTCCTGACTGATTGACTGATTGACTGACTGACTCATCAACGCCCAGCCCAAACCCTTGGACCTAGAAAGCTGAAATTTTGTACAGAGGTTCCCTTTATAATGTAGACAAGGAATAAGGAAGGATTTTTCGAAATTCAACCCCTAAGGGAGTTAAATAGGGGACGAAAATTTGTATGGAAAATCGTCATTTTTCGCGGGCGAAGCCGCTGGCAAAAGCTAGTTCTATCATAAAAACGTCGCTTCTTTAATTTTCAACGTACCTTTTAATGACTCTCTATGACCGTAACTCAATTTCTTAGATTTTTGAGTTAAGTCCATACTATTCTGAAGGTTTCGTAATTCCTAATTCTAAGTTTGCACAAGGCACAAACGTGCAAGAATTCTCATTAAATACAATTAGAACTAAGTGTACAGCTGTGGCTTGGGCTTATCTTTGTTTACTTGAGCCATATTACGAGGGCCGAAACTTTGCAATCTGGATTATCTAAAGCTCTGGCTAAACATGAAGCGGTTTAGTGTAATCGGTGATGAAATTATTTGCACCAGGAATTTAGACCTCCTCAAAGTATAATATGGTTGCTACGATTACTGCTGCCTGTTTTCAGGGACACAAGCGAAACAAATAAATAAGAATAATGACTGTTGAATTTTCAAGATCTTTGTTAAAATTTACATATTATTTTCGCCTGATCATATCCTAGATGTACTTGTACATGGTACCTACTCAGATTCCAATAACAACAAAATGCGGGAAGGTTAAAGTATCCGGTTTTAATAGGCTCATGCAAAATAGCAAATGATAAAGATCTTTTTGAATTTGAGCACTTACGTGTGACGCTCTATCGCTCTATTAGCTCATGACGTCACTTCAACACGATCGACCGCTGATAAGGGGCAATAACCTTTCTTTATTATGACTTATATCACTGCGTGACACAATTTTGTTTTTTCATTTTATTTATAACATTGACGATTTTTTTTTTTTTTTTTTTTCTGCGCTGGCAACACTGGCGACAGGTCGTGAAAAAACGGCCTCGTAACTAATTTATTTTAAAATTATTGTTTTATTGTGTTTAGTTTGTTTAAATTCAATTATTTATGTTAGAATCAACGTATTAAGTGTCATACGTAGTGTTTGTGACCAGTTTTATTGTGAAAACTCAATAACAATTGATATTTCAATAATTCATGTACGAGCTGTCAACGTTTGAACTGTGGATTTGAATTCTTCAAACCTGGGGAGTATTTTGTTTTGATTTACATTATTTCTGTGTTATTCATATATTACACATCACACACACACCGGCTTCGTTTATGTCTCATTTTGCTTGACGAATTGTGGAAGCAAAATCGAGGACGAAAACACTTGCCCCATACAAAACATACACTGCAAACCTTACTTCACACAAAATGTGTTTGAAATATGCTATAAATATTATAATTTGTATTATAAGTAAACCACTTAGTTCATAATTAATCCAGAAACTCCCACTAATCTCATATTATTTTTGCAATTTAAAAACAAAATAGTCATTTTATTAATCAAATCAATGTTCAAATAGCTTGTCCTTATTGTATTAACTGTAATATTTAAGTTGGACAATATCAAATCAAATAACTTTTCTTTAGTTCTTAATTTTGTTTTTTCTTTTCTTTCATAAATCTACCTCCATAATTTTATAATCTTTTCTAAAACTTTTCTATTGTGTTTAATTATTTAATTTCTTTCTAAATTCAAAACCCCTCTAAATTTCTCAAGTCTCAACTGGTATTTTACTTAATTCTCTTCACATACTCAGCTGTTTTCTGTCACATTTCAGGTCTGGCTTGTGAATAACATACAATATGATGACACGTGGAGCTACCATTCGTGACATGAGTGACAAACTGAAGGCAGCGTTGAGGGAGCTGGATGCTTCTAGAAATGAGTGCAACAAACTGCTGCGGGAACGAGAAGAAAGTGAAGTAGAAATTGAGTTAGTGGTGAACAAAAATACTCAACTCAAGAATGAGCTTGCAGAACTACACACACAGCATGTGGACATACTTGACCAGCACAAGCACCTCCGTGATCTTGTTGCAAATTTCCAGCATTGTAGTGACACCTACGATCAGGCGTTGAGTCGCATATCCGAACTGGAACAAGAACTTTGTAGGGCCCAACACTCAATAACTCACTTAGAATCGCTTAGAGACGGTGAAGAGTCTGCGAACACCTGCAGTCTTTATGATGAGTTGGTCGGTAGCCGGTCAGGACCTGTATGTGTTGAGCCAATTGTGACCATAGACTTAACTAATGAAACTATCTGTAAAAATAATATATTCACTAGTCATAATAAGATTAAAAAATACATAAAAATTAATAAGCGAATTAGAAATATTAAAAAATTCTTGAAACGCCTAAAAGTTAACAAAAAAAACACAAAACTAAGGCAAAAAAATCTAAATTTAATTCTAGATCTAAAGAAGTGTAACAGTGAATTAGAGTTATGTAGGTCAATGTATGAGACCGACACTCAAGACCTTCAGAATGAGCTGTTTGTTAGGGAGTATGCACTAAAGGATATCTTTAGTAAATATGAGGCTTCTCAACAAGACCTGAGTAAGCGCATGCAGGAGGCCAATGAGCTGGTGGACCTGGTCACATACAATGCGGAGAGGTATGAGTCTCTGACCAATAACCTTTCTTGTAGCTGTGCGTGCACAGTTATTCCACAGCCTCAGCACCAGTCACCTGCTCCCTCAGTGGCTCAGCCAGTTGGTAGTATTGATGATAGTAAGAATAATAATATTTTAACAGATACCACTTACTTATTTTCTGATAAGTTTGGTCAAGGTTTTGGTACCTTATTTAATCAATGTTCACCACACTATGTAATAAATAATTGTTTACCCGGTGCCAGTGTTAGCCAATTAATTAGTAAGATTAAACTGACTAAAATAAATCCCAATTCTACTGTTATTTTATTATATGGGAATAGTTTAAATGTAGGGAAAAATGACATAGTTGAATGTGTCCATTTGATGTTACATCTCAATGAGACCAATAATTGTAAATTCATATTCTGTGCCTTGCCATATTCTCAATATTTGTCCATTGAGCAAAATAGATACATTTATGATTTAAATTTGTTAATTTATAATAGGACATGTCGTCACAGTGACGCTATTTTGTATTTTGACTGTAATCAATTTATTTCTGATTACAGACTCACTAACTTCTCAATGTTTTTACCACCTAGCTCTAAGCGACGTATTGCTAACCTTTTAGCATACAATATACACAGCGACACTGGTATGTGTTTACCAACGTTTTCTGTTAGTAGTGATACTAATACTGCTTTTATTACTAACACTTATACAGATACTAACACTTTTATTGATACACCTTGTAGTTTAAACTGTTAGGTGAGACAACAGGTACGCTGCATATGTTGAATGTTGTTCATCAAAATATGCAGGGGTTATCTGGCAAAGAATTAGAGTTAAGTTTGTTTATGGAGAATTATGATGTTCAGGTTTTATGTTTAACTGAACATTGGTTGAAGGAACATGAAGTAGCATTTATCAATGATGATTTTTATACCGTACAGAGCGCATTTGTCAGAAAATCAGCTATTCGCGGTGGATCTTTAATTCTTGTTTCAAACAAATTAAAATGTAAACAACGTTTAGATTTAGTTAATCTTTCAATTGAGCGCACTATTGAGTTGTCTTGCGTTGAACTCGAGCGATACTTAGTAATTTGTGTTTATAGACCCCCATCTGGGGACTTTACTCGTTTCGAATCTGTAATGGAGGATACACTTAATAAGTTAAAATCAAGTAATAAGTCTATAATTTTATGTGGAGATTTTAATGTTAATATTTTAGATGTTACTCCATTAAGTATCAGATTTCTCAATCTGTTTAGATCATTCAATTTAGTTAACCTGTTTTTTGAACCAACAAGGATCACGGCTTCTTCATCAACTTGCCTTGATAATATGTTTAGTGATTGTGTTGCCGAGGACAAATTAGTGTTAAGTGACTTATCGTCTGATCACTGTGGTTTAATAGCTAGCTTTCCTATGCCATTAAAAAAAAAGCCGCGCAAAATAGAATGCAGGCCTCATACAGCTAGTCGCTGCAATAAATTTAAAAATAATGTAGCACTTAAAGTAACACCGTCAATAGTTGAGCACGAGACTCCTAATGAAATTTATAAAGCCCTTTTTGATGTTGTGCAAAATGAATACCAATCTATTTTTAAGTCTAAAACTATTAACATTAAGGGACCTTCTGTTGGCTTCAACCAATGGGCTACACCAGGTATTTACAAAAGTCGAGCCCGATTATACGAGTTGTATGGTCTTAAACAACACAGGTTTGATACAACTTTTCTAGAGTATGTTAAGAATTATTCCAAATTATTTAAAAAGATTTGTATTATTGCAAAATCTAAATTCTTAAGCGAAACCATTAAAAATTCTAATAATAAAGTTAAAGCCACTTGGAAAATCATTAACAATGAAACAGGTAAATCTGTTAAACAAGATAATCACCTTGAGATCATGGTGGGTAACAAATTAGTTAATAAAGCAGCCGACGTAGCCGAGGCTTTTAATGAGTATTTTGCCAGCATACCTATAGCGACGACTCGTTCCCTGAGTTCGTCGCCGTCTAAAGCCGAAGATCTTTTGCATAGCAGCGTGTCTAAATGTGGTAACGTATTTAGTTTCGAACATGTAACACCTCGTGATGTAGTTAACGTTTTTAATTCACTTAAGTCTAAAAACACAGGTGATTACTGGGGCATTTCTATTAAACTTTTAAGTAACATTATCGACATCGTAGCCCCCTGTCTTGCTGTTACTTTCAATAAATGCGTTGATTTGGGTACTTTCCCTGACCTTATGAAGAGCAGTAAAGTCATCCCTCTATTTAAATCAGGCAGTAAAAATGATATTGGGAACTTTAGACCAATTTCTATTTTACCTGCTTTTAGCAAAATTTTTGAAAAATTAATTCTCAAACAGTTGTTAGTACATTTTAATTTAAATAAACTCCTTCATAATGATCAATATGGCTTTACAAAGGGTCGTTCGACTACGGATGCAGGTGTTGCTTTGCTAAAACACATATTTAACGCATGGGAGAAAGCGCAAAATGCAATCGGTGTTTTCTGCGATCTTTCTAAAGCTTTTGATTGCGTACATCACGACACGCTTTTACGGAAACTGCGTCATTACGGTGTTCAAAATGAGGCCCTAAATGTGATAGATTCGTATTTACAAAATAGATTCCAATGTGTAGACGTAAATGGCGCGAAATCTTCCGGGCTACCGGTTCGGCTAGGTGTACCTCAAGGTTCAATACTGGGTCCGTTTTTATTCTTGGTTTATATTAATGATCTGCCATATTATTTAAAGGGTTTTTGTGACGTCGTACTATTTGCAGATGATACCTCTCTTATCTTTAAAGTAGATAGGAATAGACACGATTTTGACGACGTAAACAGCGCGCTATCAATGGTCACGGATTGGTTCACAACAAACAACCTTGTTCTTAATGCCAAGAAAACTAAAATAATTAAGTTCGCTTTACCCAATGTTAGAAATCTAGGTCCCAATATTATCCTCGCCAATCAGGAGCTGGAAACTGCCGACTCTGCTGTATTTCTGGGCATAACAGTAGATTCAAAATTACAATGGGGTTCACACATATCAAGCCTAGCGGGAAGGCTAAGTTCAGCCGCATACGCCGTCAGAAAAGTAAGACAATTCACTGACGTTGATACAGCACGGTTAGTCTACTTTAGTTACTTTCACAGCGTTATGTCCTACGGTATTCTGCTGTGGGGCAAAGCTGCTGATATTCAAAATATATTTGTTCTGCAGAAGCGAGCGGTTCGTGCAATTTATCAGCTGGGTGCCCGAGTTTCCCTTAGAGATTTTTTTAAGGAGATTGGTATTCTCACGGTTGCTTCTCAGTACATCTTTGCCAACATTTTATATATTAGACAAAATATCCATCTGTACACTAAAAACAGTGATATCCACAACTTTAACACTAGAAATAAGCATAAACTACGTGCTCCTTTTCACCGGCTTCACAAAGTTCACAATTCATTCGTAGGGCTCGGGATTACATTTTATAATAAACTGCCATCTTCTTTTCTAGACTTGCCATTTAATGAGTTTAAAGCCAAAGTTAAATCTAATCTTTGTTTAAAAGCTTACTATTCTATTAACGACTACTTAGATGATAAGAATAGTTGGTCGCTGAGTTGAACACAAGACAATGTTTGTTATTTGTGTTCTTTCTCCAAAATTAGTTTACTGTTATGTTATGTATTTATTATTTTATTTTTACATTGTTTACACTTACTTTGTAATTTGTATATACTTTTGTTTATTACTGATTGTGTCTGTAGTAAATCTTAAATTTAACTGACACCTTGCTATTGTATCGAGTCTGGTTCTTCTAACCAACCAAACAGACAGATGTGTGCTGGGGAGTTTGTTCCGCCACTTCTTCTTTCCAGCTAAACACTAGGAAGTGCCGATGGGTGGGCGTTTTTGGCGGACTGTCTTATAAAAAATGTAAATACAGTGAAACCTGGTTAAATGTGTCTCAGATATTCAATTTGTTTCATGGGACCCCAGTATGAGTTCCAGTTATAGAGATTTCTCACTTATCCATGTCCCAGTTAGCCAAATTTCACTGTAGTAAAGTAAAGTAAATTTTGACCTTCGAAAAGTGCTGTTTATCAGCCTAGTTTGAATAAATGAATTTTGATTTTGATTTTGATTTTGATTTTGACGTAACATCGCGCCTGTATTCCCCGAAAGGATAGGCAAATGTGTACAATCAGCAGCACCAATTTATTCAGCAGCTTCAATTAGAAGCTACTTTCGCCTATTGTATTGATTTCATTATCATTTAACGTAACGAAGTTGATATTTTGGAACCCATGTTATCATAGAGTAGGTAGGTTATATAGTCATAGCAATCTTTATTTCACGAGAAGTAAGTTAGTTGAAAAAAAAAAACCGAATTAGTCCGTCTGTCCGTCAAATAGATTTCTGAAATAAATATTGGAACCATGTTTTTTCTTTATTTTTACGTAAACAAGCAATGAAGATGATACAGTGCTTTGAAAACTCGTGTGACGTCATATTGCATGACATTTTCTACCAGAAGATCTTTGATGCGTTTTATCTTCGTATTTTTTTTTATTTATTTGAGAAAACAAAACTACACATCCAATATTTTCGATAATCTAACTGACACGGACTAAACAGAATCATATTTTTTAGTCAGGAATCAACCCTATTCGCGTTTGAACTTTGCCAAGTGTATATACACATATTATTGCTCATGTCTGTACCTAATATGTAATATACGTATGTTTAAGTCCCAAGAAAGGGGGCGAGCACGCAATATGCATCAACCGGCCACAAAACCATGTCATCTATGAGAACTTCATAATGGAAAAACAAAGTAACACTTTGGCCGACCTGGGAATGGTACCCAGGAGCTCATGTTCAGCCGTCGCACTTAAAACCACTAAACCAACGAGGCAGTCAAATTAAAACCAGCATCAAATTCAACAGTTTTATTTTTAATTGCAGGCGATCAGTGTGTTGAGCAACAACCGCGACCCATGGCGTCTCGTGACGCAACTGATGCGCTCCGTGCGTCGCTTGTCTCCTACCTCTTTGATGAAGACGACTGACATGGAGTGCATTCTGTGCTGTGACACGTTCATAAATCCTGTCACCACGCCCTGTGGACACATGTTCTGTAAAACATGCTTAGAGAAAACGCTGGACTACGGAAAAAGATGCCCTCTTTGTCTGCGTGATCTGATGGAGTTTACATTGTCTGAAGTGAGTATAAAATATGTGAAAAGTGTATATGACTGAATACGTTATATTCGTATGTGCAAACCTTGGGTATGCCCTAAGAAGTAGGGATAAAAATCTACAGAATTGTAAAATTGCAATGAAGTTAATTAATTAAGCTCACTGGCTATTATAGACCAATTTGTGAGTAGTTACCTGTTAAACCAATTGTACGCAAGTTTCAACATATAATTAGCAGCCAATTGCTAAGGTACGATTGTTTTGTACTTGAGTTTCATGGTTTCTCAATATTGTACTGGTTGTGTTGAAATTTACAGTTTGAGCAACTCGCCCTCGTCATGAATGCTTTTGCTTAGGTAGGGCGTAATAGGTAGGTTGCTACAAACTGCGGGTGTAATCGTAACCACCATCATGTGTGAACGTAGGTGGCTGTCGTATTTTGAAGACCTATTAGGTAGCACGAGCCGCTAATACATTTAAATCAAACATACATACTGGCGATGACTGCAAGATTCAGCCAACATAGCTCTCCTAGACTTCCTCCTATTGAGATTCCTAAGTTTAACAGAGATTTAAAAAATATGCCTATGTTTTTCACTAGATTTCAGAATGACGTTCACAATAACGGAGCATTAATATAGAATTTCTATATATATAGGTATTAAGTTAGGTAAGATACGTTCTGAATAAAGCCTTGTTCAGAAAATAATTCATTCATATTTGATTTTCTTATAGCTAAATATGAACACAAGTGGCTTTCTGCCACTTCGTATTTAGACCAAATATTTGATATTAAACCGTCGTCCGTAAACCCTATAGATAAATTCGCTTCATCTGTCGGTGCTTTGAAACACTTAAGGTTGATGCTCATAAAGGTTCCGGAATGGCTTGGACCTTGTAAAAAGTCATTTTTAAACCTTTATGAGCTCGGAGGGTTGTATTAATGGTTTTGATGATTATAATTCTGTAACTATATACGTCTTACAGCTGCGAATCAAATGTTCATCAACATACCACCTATCACTGGCCTGCAAATTGCAAAAAAACTTAAGAAAATTTGAATTTCGCGGGCTGGTTGGAGGATTCACTAAGAAATTTTTCACAAATTTTTGACAATTTTTTTATTTGTTTCTCAGACGCGAAACACCTTGTTCGTGCAAGCAGCGCTTAAAAGTATTAACGTCGCCGTCGATCCGTCGCCTTTGGAACCAGATCTCATTCATATATTTAAGTGCACAGTCGCCTACCCCTCGTAAGTACCTATTTAGTACTAGAATGCAGAATCTTTGATAGTTGTTAAGTAATGAAAAACAAACTTAATGTACTACACCGTAAAGTCCAATTTGAATCAAAATGTTGTAATAGTTATTTACAAATGCTCAGTCAAAAATCAACTTTGTCGAGAGCATCATACCTCCAAACTGAGGCTAAGATGTAATACTTACACAAGTCTGTCTTGGAGTGGATATTTTTTTATTACTAGACTCCCTCAATTAACTTCAATGTCTTAAAAGTCCAGAGTTAAACACACTCAATTACAGAAGTGTACGTTAAATATTATTTGCCTTAGCAAAGAATAAAACTCCCATTTAGGGTGACACCACTTGACTTCGTTTTAGTAAATCGCATGTTGTATTTTACAAATTCGTATTTTTAATTTTACAATTTGCGGGCTACCCTGGCGCTTCCACCTAAAACAGTATTAGCATAGCATTAGAGGATTTATTGGCACTTTTTTATGTTTAGTGGTCGCAAGCGCTACTGTTGACTATGACGTCCTGGATTCGAACCCCAGGTCGGGCAAAGTGTTATTGGGTTTTCTAAAAATCAGCGACTGAGTCTGAATTCGCGCCTGGTTGGCTTTAGGTTCACCTGTAATACATAGGACTTATACCCGACTGGTGAAATATGGGTGTACTATTAGGTAAACCTTTGCTTACGCTTCTTGGTTTGCTGGCATGATGTTATTTAACCGATGTTTTCTTGTTTATTCAGAGTACCTTGTCCGCTGTTCATCTTCGACCCACGTTATTGGCTCATGATCAGGCGGGTCCTTGAGTCAGGCTCTCGAAGATTCGGCATGGTTGCTTGCGACAGAAGTCAAGACTACGTCGACTATGGCACGGTCAGTGTTCACTTTTTGCCAATAATTTCAAAGGTTTTCATTGTGTATCTTCGGCTATATAGATAACTGTTATCTGCCAAGTCAGTAAAATCGATCTAGCCTTTTCGGAGATCAACTGGAAACAAACAAAGTCAAAAACTTTAAAAACTGTTTTATGTATAGTCGACCAAGAAATTGGTTTACCACTTTTGATGACATCTCCCAGTAACATAATTATTCGCTAAGGATGACAGATTGACAGATTCTGACGTGAAAATAGCACTTGATGTTTTGTACGTGCAAATGATATTCAACCTTAGAGTGGTAAACAAATTTCTTGGTCGACTATACCATAATTAAATACTTTCACTAGAGCTACGTACGCGTTGCAATGCCCTTTTTCTTACTATCTAACCTAAGAGAAGAAGATATGCATTCATTAAAAAGATCTTATTTTAAAATTACAAACAGACACTTCAATTTTATTTAATCCCAAAGTAATAAGTAACAAGACTTGTGTGATATGTTCCAGATCCTGGAGGTTCGCGACTGCGTTCTCTTAGAGGATGGCAGGTCTATCCTATCCACCATAGGCTTATCTCGCTTTAAAGTCATCGAACGAGGAGTCCGAGATGGGTGAGCATACATTTTTAAAACAATATAAGTATCGTCGGCCTAATCTTTACCTAACCATGTAGGGGTCGGCTTCCAGACTCCAGTCTAACCGGATTACCGGATACAGTTCAATACTTGTATTTTACATTGAATTACTGTCCTGAATATTTTATTTATCCATAGACACAATAGTAAGGTCATTCTATATCTGTTTGACTGAATTGAGTTACCAAACATGCCACTGCATACCGTGTTAGTCGCTTTTCGGAAGCTCGACTCAGTGGCTGAACAATTACGCTTCACTCCGCACACATTCCTATCAAATGACTCCTCCCGCTCTGGGCGGAGCGGAAAAAATTGTCAGAATTCTACTGACTAAAAACCACCCATGTTCCTTCTTAGCCCTTTGTGCCCGGGGCCGCGGTATCTTTTGAACAACCTGACAACGACTTTGTCTCTTGAGGCTTCAAGTATATGTATAGGTATTAACTCGCCTAAGTAATGTATTTTTACCCGACTGCGCTACAGCCAAGACCAAGAGAGGATAGGGTATGTTTTATTATACCTGTCATAACACTTTAATATATTTACAGATGTGATGTAGCCCGCATAATGCCCATAATCGACATGATACCGAGAGACGAAGATGACATTTGGGACATCAAAAAGTTGGCCCAGCGTGTCATGTTCAAAGCTTTGCTGTGGCTGAGTCGGCTGAACGACAAGGTGATCGCCGACATCGAGGCTGCGTTCGGAACCCTGCAGCCTCGTGGCTTCTTCGAGAATCCGTGGTGGGAGACCACTGACGGCCCCTCGTGGCTGTGGTGGCTGGTAGCCGTGTTACCGCTACGATCAGAGATCAAGGTAGGCTGTCCATAACACATCTTTGAAGGTTACTAATACGGCTTCATACAACTCGATACCTACCCGGAACAACTGAGAGTCAACTGTTTGCAAAGAGTTTCAAGCTGTGACATGAAAACTGGAAGGGTTCGCCAACGTTTGTTCGAGAGCTATTGCCTTTGCTCGTTTTAAGTGTTTGCCACCGTTGATTTTGACTTTCAGAAGTGGCAGTTGTTAGTTACAATACCTGTGTCAGAGTCGACCCATTGTTTGATGTTCGTCATCAAAGCATAAGTATGGTTTGATGTTCGTCATCAAAGTAAAAGTATGGTTTTGAAATAAAAAACGCTCGATACATATATCGTGTGGGCAGTAAGGGCGAACGATCCTACACACCGTAGTAGTGTCATGGTTTCTAAACCCCCTCAAAGGCTCTCTGCCTTGGTTTTGACGACCGCCATTTGGCGGCCGGGACCAACGGCTTATACGTGCCTTTCGAAGCACGAAATCATCTTTTTATCAGACAATCAGGTGATTCAAGCCTGCAATGTCCTAGCCAAACTGGATGCAACTTTACAAAGTATGCTTTCCGTGGGAACCGAACCGGGTCACAAGGCAAATAAGAAAGCACTACCTAATCAGCACCCTTATTTCTTTTCAGATACTAATCCTATCCACGAACAGCCTCATTAAGAGAATGATGGCGGTGGCGCGGGTTCTCGAAGCAGTTGATCATGACCGGCCCAGTGCGTTTCCCTCGCAGTATAGACTGCAAACTGCTATCCCTGCTGACGACGCCGAGCCAATGGATCACGATACAACATAATAGAAAAATAAATGCCACAATTGTCGTCCACCGACACTGCCATAGTGTGTATTATAATGTATTATTCACGTATAGGTTCAACATTTCGACTCCGTCGTACTAAGTGAAGTTCTAAAAATGTACACTGAAAAAAAAAAAACGTCCATATCGCAGTTGGTGCACTTCTCATATTCTCCATTCTCACTCTTCGTAACAGTAACTTGTCAAAATGTTCCAGTGGTTGCCATTACGTGTGTCCGAGTCGACCCATTGTTTGATGTTCATCATCAAAGCAAACAGTATGGTTTTGAAATAAAATCTTTCACTATTGATACATCATATTGTATTTATAATCAGACAAGACAATATCAAGCACTCCATACTCATGCTATTTTTTATTTTCAGTGTACATTTCGCTAAGTAAAGTATGATGGAGCAAACATTTCGAACCTTCTTTCAATAGCAGCATAACAATATTTTTTTAAATAGATCTACCCCACAACAATATACTTACTAGTTGTTGTGCTACATTTATACAAAATACCGCCATATTTCATAGCTATATTTAAATAACAGTTTTTGATAACAATTTACCGGTTCGCATTCTTTAATTAGTAATAACAGGGTATACTGTAGTTCCCTATTATCCGGTTCTTGCGTGTACCAACTGTTTGTTTGGAGGTGTATCTTACAGCCTTAACGTGTAAGCGCCAGGGTAACCCGCGAAATTCAAATATTCTTATGTTTTTAGCAATTGGCCGGTCAGTGTCAGGCTGTATCATCATTCTCCTGCCCTTATCCCAATTTATTTGGGGTCGGCGCAACATGTCTTCTTCTTCCATACTTCCCTATTTCTTGTCATCTCATCTCTGGCTGTATATTTCACAAAATATGATTCGCGGCCGTAACAAATATGGCTTTACTGAATTATAATCATTAAAATTATCAATACACCTCTCAAAGTTCATTTCGATTCGATTGAATCAACTTGAGGGTTGTATTCTTCATGTTAATGATAATATAGTTCTGTAAATAAATACGTATTACGGCTGCGAATCATATCTTGTTCAAAATACAACCTAGCACTGACTGTAAAATGGCAAAAAACGTATGAAAATTGGAATTTCGGGAGCTATCCTGCTTACGTTGAGGTATTTGTGATACTGCTAGATTACATCCAGCAACAGTCGGTAGATTAAGAAACCGGGCATGTAGACCAGTCTCAAACCATAGTCGGTGACTGAACCACTAATCTAATACATTGCAGGGTCCTAAATGTGATTTAAACACTCTAGCGTAACCTTCCTCTTATCTGATATCTAGATAGATTTTACTCTTACTATTAAATAACTGAACTTGCATCAAACTTAATATAAGAATTTTTCTATGATATTTGTCTGTAGAAATTAGCTTTTATGGTGGAAGGGCCTGGGTAGCTCTCGAGTTTTATATTATATTCTTATTTTGTTTGCAATTAGCAGGACAGTGTCAGGTTGTAAATTGATAAAAATTTGATTCGCGGTTTTGACAAATATGGGTTTACAGAGTTATAATTATTAAAATAACACATTGAATAAATATTTCATGAAAATGTCATTCAGTGGGATTAAATGTACAACCTGACTGACACTGACCTGCAAACGGCAGAAGAACTTTAAAAAATTGATTTTTGCTACTCTGGTGCTTTCATCTTAACGTTTAAAAATGTGTCGTGACTATATATTATAAAACATTCCATGATACACTGTATATCATCTGTTAATAGGCCAGTCACAATAATTGCGTAGCACTACTTGGGAAGCGAGTTCTTTTTGGGAAAGGGAAGTTTGTCAGACAGCTCTTTTTGGAGCTCATGAGACTCCTTTTTTGTCCTCTTGTCGACGACGATCTTTTTTAGGAAATATCGTGTTCTTTATGATCTTTCTATCTTCTCGATTGCCGATATCCGTAATAGTTTATGATATATTTCGAAAAACAGAAACCTCTTTTTAAAATAACTTTTTCGTTCCTCGAGGTGTGAAGTCCCATGAAAATCCGACCACTATAAACTTCGTTCCCCTTTTTTGTCTAATTGCATTTATTGTGACTTGTTGTCAACTGCTGAACAAGGTGATTTTACGAGGGAAACTGCAGCTCCTGCTTATCCATTCTTAATTTGCATTTGAATGATATTGTTTTGCATTTTGCATGTCTGTATTCCAATATTATTTATAATTGTTTTTGTATTGCATGCGCATTCCAAAGCCGAAACCTAGAGAATTTCGATATATACATCATTTTCTAAATTGTAATATATTCGGGTTACGTAGTTTTTATTTGATACTGTTTCCTTGGGTTCACTTCCATTCCGCAAATTATTCACTTTTTTTTCAATGGAACATTTCAAAGGCTCGTTTTTTTTCCGTTGTCAGTATTAATTACGATTTATTCTAAGGTAATTAAACAGATTAGTAACTGCGTTAGATATTTGAATCGTACAACTAAGTAATAAAACCATAAGGGCCAATTTCACCTAACTAAAATAAATAAATTTATGCCAAACTTTTTGGCGGGCTTGGCTTGGTACTTGAACTACAGTCAAAATGTTTAATGGGGTATGTTATAGTATACAAAATGTTTAGTAAAATAACTAACTGAGTCTGAAGTACTTGCCCCTAAATATGTCACTAAGTTTTGTTTAAGTAATTAAATTTATCTTTAGATTTTAGTCAACAAAACTTTTGTCTTGAAAACTAATACTAACTAAAAAGGTATACAGTTTTTTTGAATGTCAAACGAAGAAAGTTGATTATTTTAGTTAATTGCCATTTAGTAGCTAGATGACCAAATGAACATTTGCCAATTAGTTAAAAAGGACCTTCATTTAGAGTGAATGTTTGAGATGAGACTTCAGGGGGGAATCCACAACCACAATGTGACCACGAGTGTGACCCATAGGAAACACTGTGAGCTGAACCATGATCAGTCATGACTTTGGTAAAGATATCTACTACAATGTAAGAAGTATGTCTTGGAATAAAGCCCTAATATCCCATCTTAAAAACAGCCTGTACAGGTGTAGTCCATTTACCTATTGTTCTGATTTATAGATTAATTAATTCGTACTTGATATTTAGAATAACTTTTTAGGAAAATATGTATCAACTAAACAATATCGTGACATTATTATTAATGTTCCCGTTAGTAAACAAATGTTCGTAAATCTTATCGAATAAGCAGAAGTTTTTACAAAAACATTTCTATACTAATATTGTAAAGAGGAAAAAATCGTTTGTTTTTAAGTTTGTATGTGGGGGGGGGGGTAATCTTCGAAACATTATTTTTATCATGCATGTTAGCCGAGCTCCCACAGTTATTTGCGTATGAAATGCTAGTATGTTATAAAAATATAGTATTTTAATATTTCTAAAGTTATCGTGTCCGTTTCGACCGCGCGGCCATGTCGATACTTTAAAAAAAAAAAACTATCCAAGATTATGTAAAAGTTGATTCCCAAAACCATGCCCAAACACGGTTGGTAAGCTCTCGCAGAGATAGTCTGTGATATATATTTTGTTGGTAATTTATTTTGGCAATGTTGCTTGTCAAAGTTATGGTTACATAGTTAGAAGGGTTTGAACGTGGCCGCGCCATCGAAATACGGAGAACCGCGCGGCCACGGAGATCTTTAAAACTAAGTGTTGCAGAGACCTGTAACAGATCGAATTTGTAAAAATATAGAAAAAAAAACCTAGGTTTATATTTTAGGAGCTGTACAACTAAAACACTCATGGCCGCGCCATTGAAACTGTGAAAACCACGTCATCGCCGATATCTCGCTGAAAAAGCATCGTAGAGGTCTGGAGTTTCTTGTAAAACCTAGATTTGAATTTGTCAAACATTGTAAAAATATACAAAAAAATCCTAGGTTTACATTTTAGGAGCTATTAGACTAAAACCCGGGGTGGGAAATCATCAAATGACTCCTCCCGCTCTGGGAAGAGCGGTAGGGACTGTCAGACTTCTACTGACTAAAAACCACCCATGTTCCTTCTTAGCCCTTTGTGCTGAAGCCGTGTGGCCGCGCCATTGAAACGGAGAAAACTACGTTATCGCCGATATCTCGCTGAAAAAGCATCGTAGAGGTCTGGAATTTCTTGTAAAACCTAGATTTGAATTTGACAAAATAAAAAAAAATTAAAAAACAAATCCTAGGTTTATATTTCCGCCGCGCCATTGAAACGTAAACATAGTTTTTTTTTATTATTTAAAAATTTTACATATTCAAATTTAGGTTTTACAAGTAACGCCAGACCTCTACGATACTTTTTCAGCGAGATATCGGCGATAAGGTGGTGTTTCACCATTTCAATGGCGCGGCCATGGGGTTTTAAGTCTTACAGCTTCTAAAATATAAACCCAGGATTTTTTTCTATATTTTTACAAATTATTTACATATTCAATCTGTTGTTTACCTAAATTTCAGGTCTCTGCAACGCTTAGTTTTAAAGATCTCCGTGGCCGCGCGGTTCTCCGCGTTTCGATGGCGCGGCCACGTTCAAACCCTTTCAACTTTGTAACCATAACTTTAACAAATTTATGGTTTTGGGAATCAACTTTTACAAACTTTTACATAATTTTGGCATAGTTTTTTTTTTAAAAAAAAAACGTCGTGTCCGCGCGGTCGAAACGGACACAAGTTATCATAAGTATTAACAAGAGTGATAAGTGATGTTGAAACACATACATTATCATACGCTGAAGACTTTGGTCTTCGGCACATTTATGTTAATGTTACCTGAAACCCAATTGTGTATTAAAATGAATCTGAGCTACAGCGAACTCGGCGGTTAAGTTTAAGATTATAATTATTTTCGTCATTTAAATTATAATTATTTTCGTCATATAAATTATAATTATTTTCGTCATATAAATTATAATAGAAAACGCAAAGTTAAGATCTCATCGAAATATTTAGAATAAGCATTATGTTAACATTCATTTAAAAAATGACTATGTGTGTTATAGAGTGCAGCCATTAATCTTGTGGAGACTGAGCGAAGAGCTTGCAGAGGTATTGCGATTCGATAGATTACTTATAAAGTCTCTGAAGTTTCGCAAGTTTCGAATTTACGGGATTCTTTTTTAATCCTTATCTTCCTACCCGTGTCCAATATTATTTGGGGTGGGCACATAGTTTTTCTCTCCATTCGTCAACATTAACTTATGCGCTGATGACGTGATTAAAATCGGGAGCCTCATTGAGTATTGTGTAAATGCGTGCGTGCACTTGTGTTTCTGTGTGCGTATGGGCAGCTCGGCCAATACTGAGAGCTTTCAATCTTGAGCACAAACGCATTCACCCACTGCCGATAAACTGTCCTGCAGTTTGGCAGAAGACGTGTAACACTCATGTAACTTTGTTGAAAAAAAAAAAGCTTTGGTATAATACTTAATACGCTATAGGTACCTCTGTTGGTTCATAGACTTGCCCAGTCTCCTTAGTTTTATACTCGTCATTCCTTTGTTAATATAAAAATGATCTCATTATCTATAGATCATTGTATGGCAAATTTTAATGTGTCTGTTCATACTATAGTTGCATAGAGTAGTGAACAAAATATTTCATTACGTTCAACAAAGCTGAGGAGGTTGCTGTGATGGAATTAAAATTCTAATACATTGTACAGAAAAATAGTCATAATTTACGGTTTTGTAAAGCGTTCATGTCTAAACTTAGTTTGTGATATGATACTTTTTTTCCTAATAAAGTCTTTTATGAATCATTTGAGTTATTATTTCGAGCAAATTGAATTCTAGAGTCGGCTATAACAAGACTAAGTAAAATAAAGGAAGATACACATCTCATTTGGAAACGTGTACACACGGCTACACATCAAGCAATACATTTCCAGTTTACGCTGATCTCGCATTGTACGGAAATCCTTATACTATGCGAGACCAGCTTATACTGGAAATGTATAGCTTGGATGTGTAGCCGTATGTTTAGTCCCCGAGCATGTCCGTGACCACCGCCGGACCACCAACGCCTATCGCTTCCATATTTGGTAAATCGTTACTACTCCATTGGTACCAATTAATACTCGAACAACAACATTGGTACCCTAGTAGTTTTCGAGAAAATCGACTTTGAAGGTGGTCCGGCGGTAGTCACGATCCCTTCAGCAGGACCACCATGAGCGCCGGAAAAGGGGGCATGCTACAGCTATTCTAAGTATACAAATAGTTAATACCCTCATATGTGATTCATTTCGTAAAAAAAAACAGATCTGAAACATTAGTATTTACCGAGAAATCAACGATGATGACTTTCCGCTCTCGTTCAGCAGGACCACGACTTTGAATGTTGATTACAAGTTTGAGGAGTTTGTCGCTTTCCTCAAACCTACATAGAAAGTTACTACCCTGCAAGATAAAATCAGTACCCAAAATTCAAAATGCGGACTCCAGTAGTTTACGAGATATACCGTGCCATTGGTGGGGTGGCGGTAGTCACGGTGTAAAATTTTCATTTCAAGATTTCCCTATTAAAAACTCTGTGATTTCTTCCCAAATTTACACAAAAGTTACTACTCCTAAAGAAGATACGGTGACCGAAAATTCAGTTTCCTAATTGTTGTGTATAAAGAGAAATTAGCTTTCATTACTTTTCCATACTAAATCTACGCGTATAACCCGACCAAATTAAGTTGTCAGTGGTATTGAGCTGTATAAGAGATGTACACTCGTGCACATAAATTTATGGATGTCGGAATAGTAGTAGCGTTCATAATCTACAAATTTTATACAAACTATACATACATAATTAAGATAAAACCTTTGTTAGTGACGTGGGTAGGTAGGTAGTTACGTACTCGAACAATTATTTTTCTGAATTGTACCTTCTGTGTTGTTATATTATTAGTTTTATCGTTTTCTGAAACCTATAAATATGGAGACATGTGAACTCTTTTAAATTGCTTAATATTCATTTATTTCTTTGTCTAAAAAAAATTGAAACCATAAACGAATAAAAAAATTCTCGATGTATCCACGACACGCTTCGCGAACGCTTACTCGCTTACTCCAGTAATAACCTGCGCGCCATGCCACATTAAAAAGTATTGGACCATAGACAAGATAAAATAAGATTCGAAATCATCTGAATCTGTCAGTTAGCTAGTTTTGTTTGTTGTTCTCTGAGTAGAACTTAAAATTAACCCTGTATCATGAGGATACATAATTAATGATTAAACGAACTTACCTGTACGTGAAGTTCTATCATAATTATACGAAATGTTTCGCCCGAAGAGATTAGCGGTGTTATAATTATTCGTACTTCTATTTACTTGTAGTATCGTGTATTGACTTCCACTCCATCACTAAAGTTTAGAAAAGATGTCGCCACAAGCGACAACAAATTCAATTAAATTTTTATTTTTGACGTTTCCGGTCATCTGTCAGTGTCACCCGCACCTGCGAGGTCTCAGCAGTTTCGTTTTCATTACGTTGAGAGATTTATATTTCCGTAACGACATGGGCAACTTAGGGAGGGCGGGCATCTCCCGCTAATCTCTTCGGGCGAAACATTTCGTATAATTATGATAGAACTTCACGTACAGGTAAGTTCGTTTAATCATTAATTATACTCCATGTTTCGCCCTCGAGATTAGCGGTGTTATAATTATTCGTACTTCTATTTACTTGTAGATATTGAGAGCAAGTGGAGGAAATATCCATAATTCTAAAACTAATAATTTAAGTAATTCAATATTACTGTTATTAATAACCATAATTAAACCTATTCATTAATAGGTAACAACAGAAATTATACAACTTGTTGGATCTAAGGTACCTACATTCTTCATTCTACAGGTAGGTACCTACTTATAATCAGATGATATCTAAGTAACTTGGTATATTTCTAACTGGATATACGTAAACAAACATAAACCATGCATATACCTATATCTATCGTAATCAACGAGAGAAGATTGTTAAAATTTTTCAAAGGTGGAGGAATTGCCACTCCACCCAGCTGTCTGCCTTATTAAAATATAATATAATATGGTCTATGGTACCTATTATATTATAAGCTAACTCCTAGATCATGAGCTTTGGATGTCGCAGCATGACGAGTGCTATGCGAGGAAAAAACAGAGACGTCAATTCCTCTCTTTTTTAGCATAGCCTTAACCCATCTACTGAGCGTCTGCGAAGAAACAGATTTGTAAGGCTTGCGAGCACTAACAAACAGGTTATTAGATTCTCTTTAATCTTTGGTCTTATCTAAATATGAAATAAGTGTCTTTGCAGGACAAACCCCAAAAGTCGGTCTTCAAAGAAAGGCAGATGTAAAGTCGGTTGTTTAGTACCAACTTTAGATGTTTTTATCAATTTAATAAATATAATTATTATTTGGTTATCTTGAACCACTATTTGGTCAGTCTTCATTTTAGATAGTGTCTGTATTTTATGACGAGCAATATGACACATTTTCTTGATAATCTTTCAAGGGTAAGAGTTTCATTGCGATACAATGAGTCTAAAAGGTTCAGGACTAAACTGACGTCCCAATTATATAACGTCTTAGAAAGTCATATTGTCTAAGAGTGTTGTCCGAAAAAGAGGCCATCATGATGTCTACTGCCGGAGGCGGGACTAGACGCTAAAGCATTGCCTTCCTAACAAAATCCCGGCCACTAGGGTAGTGCTGGCTTGAATGTTGCGGTTGCTGGAACCAGGAATAAAAACATCCTCAGAATTAAGTTCCACATTGCAAGGTCAGATGAGAGCAGACTCATAAAAAGTAGGTACCATGGCTGAGAGAGCCAGCGAGGAATAACCATAATACCTCGAGCTTTGTCGGAAATCATTTTACGCAAAGATTTTAGTATTACTACCACAGGTGGAAAAGCATAAAACAAGTGTTTGGACCAATCCAAAGTAAAAGCATCACTAGCCTAAGTTTCTGGGTCCCTATGCCGAGATACGAATATCTCGCAATCTTTATTAATACGGTTGGCAAATAATTCTATCTCTGGGGTTATGTTTAAATGTTTTTAAAATTAATTCGAAGCCACTGTTAGGAAGTTCCCATTCCACATCCAGATGGGTTCGTCTAGAATCTCAATCTGCAGTGAAATTATCCTGCGATCTTACGTACGAAGCTACCACTAGTATCTTTCGTGATTCACACCACTGCCATAGGTCTCTCGTGACCCTGGTCAAATGAGGTTATTGAATACCTCCCATACGATTAATGTAACAAACCGCAGTACAGTAGTGTTATCAACACGTAAAAGTATAAATTTAACAGTTAAAATAATCTTTTGAAAAATATTTAAGAGCGAAAAAGGCCGCAATAAGTTCTATTATTGATTTATATGCAATATTTTTTCCTTGAGGGACCACTGACCACTAGCAGTTGGTTCATAACAAGCAGCTCCCCACCCAATCGTTGAAGCGTCAGAATATATTTCTTAAATAAAGGTATCATTTCGAATTCTATGAACAGAATGATCAATGATATATATAACCTAACCTAACCTAACTCGCCAATTTATCGTAACTTGTCTTAGTTGAAGAAGAAAACAAGAACCTACAACGTTCTAGTTACTTTGTGTATAGTATAACAGCCCATATTCTATTGCGGGACATATGCGAATACCAGTAAACCTAGCAATTTTCTTAGTATGCAATGTCTAAGTTCTTTGATCTTTACTAGCTCGACTTTAATACGAGCTCTTTTGTCTGCAGGTAGACATAATTGCCACTTGCGGGTATCAACAATAATATACCCTAAGTACTGGTAAAATTTCGACACCATCAAAAATGCTCTTTTCATAATAATTGATCATGAATCCTAATGATTCTAGCAATGTTCGAGTAATCTCTACATTTTGTAGGCATTCCTGATATGTATAACCAGTTATTACAAACACCTAACCCTCATTTTGGGCTTAACCGCAGTCGGGTAAAAAAAATCATCTAGGTAAATTGATGATAAATAGCCACAAGCTCGTAATAATTTTACGACCAGTTATATAAGTTTCGTGAAAATGAACGGCCGAAAGGGACAACGTTGAACTCATAGGTACAGTTTACCATCAAAGAAAAATCTCAATTATTTCCTTGAATTAGGATCGACTTAAATTAATAACCCTCCTTTTGGGCTTCGCCGCAGTCGGGTAAAAAGTAGGCGTCTTTCAAATCTAAAGTCGATGTATAGCAATCTTTAGATATTAACTTAAGAGTATTTTGGATGTCTTCCAACTTAAAATGTTGTGTATTTATGAATTTATTTAATCCTGTTAAATTTAAAATAAATCTCGTCTTCCCATTTGGCATAGGTACAGTAAACACACGTGACACATACTGGTCAGGGCTAGATTGACATTCGGAAACTGCCCCAATGTACATTAAGCTATGGACACCTTCAGCTATGCCTTTTCTTTAAGAATCCGAAAAAACTGATTTAGGTAAGCAGGACTGATTAACCGGGCAATCAAGTCTGATTTGGTAGCCCTTTATCCATGATAAGATGGATTGATCTTAGTTATGCGGGACCATTGACTATAAAAAAGTGCAAATCTGCCTGCATGCCGTACCTTGTCTACTGGCGGCGGGTCTGTTTGGACCGCTGCGTGTAGCTCTGCGACGAGGTCGCGTGCTGCCGCGCCGTCTGCCGTGCAGGCGACTGGTAATGTTGCCGAGGGGCCATCGTCTGCCTCAGGACCGGTGTCCTCGCTTTCCAAATTTTTGCTTGAAATGCCTTTATTCTGGATGAAATATATAGGTTTCTTAGCTGCTTCTGGCTTCAAGTCTGGACTTTGAAACCACTTTGGCTGTTGTAAGGGTTTCTGAAAAGTGATCTCCGAAAAGAAATAGGTAAATCTTTGTTAGAGCCAACTAATCTTTAAGCTCCTTCTTAACCTCGTATAAAGGCAAGGCAACCGTGACTTCTGTATTAAGCTGCGGCGCAGCGACATTTGTTCAGTTGCCAGGAACCAAATTTTTTTTTTTTTTTTTTATAAGTTCTTTACGAACCTCCTTGTCTAGTCCGGATGTTATGAAGTGCGCAAATCTGGATGCCACTTGCTTGTTGATGTCCGGATTATCGCCTACGATCTCTAAAAATGTCGGTCGAGGTAGTAGATCGGTTGCCTCACCCGAAGTATCCGGGATGATTACCGTAGGGATGGTCTCCTGCTCTGGTGATGCAGGCGGTTCCGTGGCCACCACATTATTCACGACCGGGTTTGATGCATCTTCGTGAACTGCCATAATAAACCGTAACCTACATTGTTCCGCTTAAGATCAATGCTACTTTGAGGGTAGCGCCGAGTAAAAGCACAAATTCCCATGAAATTTCAGCTCTTTGCAAAATTACGAGTAAAAAATGCAATGCATTAGCTTTTAGACAAAAAAGATTCGGATAGACCCTAGGTCATCCCCGTGCACAAAATGCAACCATGTGGGTAGGTAGGCGCAGTGTGTTAGACCCTAGGTCTAAGTTTCGGATCGACCCTAGGTCATCCTGGTGCAACGAATGCTGGCCATTTGAGGTAGACAGACCCTAGGTCGTACTAGCTCATATTAGACCCTAGGTCTAAGTTTCGGATCGACCCTGGGTCATCCTGGTGCAATGAATCATGCTGGCCATTTGAGGTAGACAGACCCTAGGTCGTACTAGCTCATATTAGACCCTAGGTCATCCTGGTGCAATGAATCATGCTGGCCATTTGAGGTAGACAGACCCTAGGTCGTACTAGCTCATATTAGACCCTAGGTCTAAGTTTCGGATCGACCCTAGGTCATCCTGGTGCAATGAATCATGCTGGCCATTTGAGGTAGACAGACCCTAGGTCGTACTAGCTCATATTAGACCCTAGGTCTAAGTTTCGGATCGACCCTAGGTCATCCTGGTGCAATGAATCATGCTGGCCATTTGAGGTAGACGGACCATTGAGGTAGATGGTCGTACTGGCGCATCGTATGAGACCCTAGGTCTAAGTTTCGGATCGACCCTGGGCCATCCTTTGTGATTTTCACTAACGTGTAAAAAAATGAAGTTGAGGGTACTTACTTTTAAGATTTTCAGCAGTAATTGGTGAACAAGCTCTCAAAAGAGCCCGAAGATGAGCAAGACGACAATATGCTCGATCGACTCGATTGAGGAAAAAACACGTGTTTCGCGCCGCGATCCATTACTTATTATTTTTATTTAATTTTAATTTTCGTATTTTACTAATCAGATAGTTACAATCGTTTTCATGGCGGCGCTTCATCATGAATTTTTATTACTTATTTTTGTGCGAAGTAGTGAACTGAAGTGGATGAGCACTAAAACACGAATGAAAACGAAACTGCTGAGACCTCGCAGGTGCGGGTGACACTGACAGATGACCGGAAACGTCAAAAATAAAAATTTAATTGAATTTGTTGTCGCTTGTGGCGACATCTTTTCTAAACTTTAGTGATGGAGTGGAAGTCAATACACGATACTACAAGTAAATAGAAGTACGAATAATTATAACACCGCTAATCTCGAGGGCGAAACATGGAGTATAATTACTTTCGTGTGAATAAATAACATACAGCCAAATGATCTCCGTTTGAACGCGTCTTGACAAGCTCTATATAGTTTGTGCGTCTTGACTCACGTTTTTTGACGAAATTTAAGTAAGTCTAGATGTAATTACAGCAGGTAACTATTTTAATTTATTAAATAATTAAAATGTATTAACAAGTACTTACCTACGTATTTACAATAGTAACTTATTTTTATTTTTCAGATTAAACTTGGATTAAAGTAAAATCATCTAGTTTTCTTATTCGAGACTTATCTTCAAGGAGTTTGTGTGAAGAAGTCTGTCTGGTAAGTTTATAATTCATTTATATAGATACATAACTACTTAAAGAAGTATACATGTGCTCAAGATAACAAACAACTATCCCATTTCATCCGTTTCATTCTAGAAACCTGTTTTGGTTTATTGTCTTAAGAACTTAGGTAGGTAAATAATTGAAAACGCGCGCCGCGCCGCACCGCACCGCCCGGGAAGAGTAGAGGAGTATGCGGCGTGGCGTGATAGCGGCAGAGCGTTGACAACGTAGCAGCGACGTACTATACGTTTCAACTAAGAATAGGACGACTCTAACGCCATATTGTGACAACAATGGGGTATTTTCCGGGCGTTCCTAAAAGGCTCAAAAGATGGCGCTGTACGAAGTGTAGCGATTCTGTCACTGCTCAATGTTGCTGGTTTAAAAATATTTCGTCATTTTAGTCTATCTCGAAACTCCAGTAATATTGCAATCAGAGACTATTCGCTATTTAGGATACTTATTTCGAAAAACGCACCCACGATACAGGAAGAAACTCCTAGTGTGGGGCAACGTTTTAATGAAAAAGAAAGAAAAGAAAAATAATTTTGCCAGGGATTTTAGAGTGTAGGATAAAAAGTTTTTGTAATATCTTCTGAGTATCGAATCTAGGTATTTATCATGATGTGTTTATTTTTGTAGGTATTTAGCCATTATTTTTATTTCTGATGACATTCATTAGCCTGTAGTAATACCTACCACTGAATAAGGAATCCTACCTCTATGAGTAATACTTTTATTTATATTTTTTTATATACCTACCTACGTCATTAGCAAAGGTCATGGGTAACGATAGGTGATCTTATTTATCTTAATACGTAGTACGTACCTAGGTACAGTTTGTATATAAAATATAGATGATGAACTGTAGCTACTACTATTCCGACATATCCATAAATTTATGTGCACGAGTGTACATCTCGTATACACTTTAAAACCATTGACGACTTAATTTGGTCGGGTTATACGCGTAGATTTAGTATGGAAAAGTAATGAAAGCTAATTTCTCTTTATACACAACACTTAGAAAACTGAATTTTCGGTCACCGTATCTTCTTTAGGAGTAGTAACTTTTGTGTAAATTTGGGAAGAAATCATAGAGTTTTTAATAGGGAAATCTTGAAATGAAAATTTTACACCGTGACTACCGCCACCCCACCAATGGCACGGTATATCTCGTAAACTACTGGAGTCCGCATTTTGAATTTTGGGTACTGATTTTATCTTGCAGGGTAGTAACTTTCTATGTAGGTTTGAGGAAAGCGACAAACTCCTCAAACTTGTAATCAACATTCAAAGTCGTGGTCCTGCTGAACGAGAGCGGAAAGTCATCATCGTTGATTTCTCGGTAAATACAAATGTTTCAGATCTGTTTTTTTTTACGAAATGAATCACATATGAGGGTATTAACTATTTGTATACTTAGAATAGCTGTAGCATGCCCCCTTTTCCGGCGCTCATGGTGGTCCTGCTGAAGGGATCGTGACTACCGCCGGACCACCTTCAAAGTCGATTTTCTCGAAAACTACTAGGGTACCAATGTTGTTGTTCGAGTATTAATTGGTACCAATGGAGTAGTAACGATTTACCAAATATGGAAGCGATAGGCGTTGGTGGTCCGGCGGTGGTCACGGACATTCCCCGAGCCCGACACGTAACTTGGCAAGAGTCGTTAGTTGCACTTGCGGTGCACGAAAGTTGTATTGTTTTTGTTATTTCTTTTTGTTACGAATTTGAGTTGTCGTTGTGTTTTAAATTCAGTTTTTGTTAGTTCTTTTAAATTTAGTTTTTGTTACCAGTGTTGTTGTTTTAAATTTTTGTTTTACTTTTAAATGCAAATTTTTATTTATAACGCCTAATAAAGGTCACAAAGTCCTTTCCTTTCTTTAACTTCATTATTAAAAATCATCATCATCATCATCATTTCAGCCAAAAGACGTCCACTGCTGGACATAGGCCTCCCCCAGGCGTCGCCACATTGACCAGTCCCGTGCGTCTCTCATCCAGCGGGTTCCTGCAACCTTGACCAGGTCATCGGTCCACCTAGTGGGAGGCCTTCCAGCGCAACGTCTTCCGGTTCGCGGTCGCCATTCCAGAACTTTTCGGCCCCATCGGCCATCCGTTCTGCGAGCAATGTGCCCTGCCCATTGCCACTTAAGTCTGGCGATTCTTCGGGCTACGTCGGTAACCTTGGTTCTCATGCGGATGTCCTCATTTCTGATTCGATCACGCAAGGAAACTCCGAGCATAGCCCTCTCCATTGCCCTTTGGGCTTTGAGCTTTCTGATGAGGCCCATTAAATTAAAATTAAATTAAAATTCATTTATTTCAGGTTAGAGACACCCATATTAGACACAGATAAAAAGTCACATACAATAAAATAAATAACTACAATTTCAATAACACATAATCATAATAATAATACTCTAATAATCATAAATTCAAAATATAAATAAAATAAGAGCGACCACGTTTCGGTCTCGTATGTAATCACTGGCAACACACCATTTATTAAAAATAAATTATTAATAATAAAAGTGACCACTTTTTGTGGCACAAAGTGTACGATGCGCGAACTTTAATGAATTCGAATTTCGAAACCTTGCCAAGTTACGTGTCGGGAGCTATACCAGGTTTAAATTAAAACTAACTATAACTAAAAGTGTGTGAGAAACTAAAAATCGATGGAAATCCGTATATTATTATTTTTGGTATTTATAAATCTATATTATCCCACAGCAGGGCAAAGGCCTCCCTTCCCTCTTTTCACTTTTTGCGAATTAGTGCGATTGTAGACCAATCCTTTGTGAAAGAGTCCAGCTGAAAATAAATGGAAAGCTGTAACAAACATAATTAATGCGATAATAATAATAATAATATTCCACAACTATCACACAACGCCATCTAGTCCCAAGCTAAGCAGAGCTTGTGTTATGGGTACTAGACAACTGATAAACATACTTATATATTTCTAAATACATACATATTATAGATAAATTACACCCAGACACAGAACAAATGATCGTGCTCATCACACAAACATTTGTCCTGGGTGGGAATCGAACCCACGACCTCCGGCATAGCAGTTAGGGTCACTAACCACTAGACCAACAGGCCAGTCAAATATATAGATAGATGTCATTTTACCTAAGTATATTTTTTTTCACTTCTCATGCTCTGAAAGTGCTTATTTGTGCAGGCTCACAAAATCGAATTTTGTGCACAAGGGCAAAAACGTATCTACTCATAAATGTATCTTTATTAAGGCTAAGAAAATGAGCCATATAGCCAAACACAAGAAGTTCTTAAATAGAATTTGTTATTTTATAATATTTACTTTAATTTATTTGCCTTATGTGTTTTTTAAGACTTAAAAGATATTAAAAAATGAATTCAAGTACGGTAAGTTATTTCATTAATTAATGAAAATTATTGCTACAAAATTAATTTATTAGTAGGCTATATAGGTCTGCAAGCTTAATATCAATTTCGTAAGATTAAAAAAAAACAATTTCCTTTATTCTCTATTCTCCAATTTATTTCCTCGCATTCGAAGTGAAAAGCAGAGTTTATAACTCGTCCACAAAACCATTTTTATCCTCGACATTACTATCAGCCCTCGCCTTCGGGTCGGGCTGCTAAAAGTCTCGGATAAAAATGGTTCGTTTTGTACACTTGATGTAAAATCTACTATTTTTCCAAACGCGTTAGTAGTTTTATTTGAAAAAAATACAAGGAGGTGATCACTGATCTCAAATCTTAATAATAAATTATAATTTACAAGTGCTTCCTCTCTCCTAACTCACTTATTTTGCTGTGCCCGGCAGGCGCAGGGTGATCTAATTTTAAGTGTAACACTTAAAATTAGATCACCCTGCGCTTATATAAAACTGCATGTGAAATGCAATTACGTATTGAGTAATTTTCACAAAACAACAGAAGTTTTAGATGCCGCCACAACAGTATTGATGACAGATGTCAGTGTTACTAGAACGAATATATAATTAAATATACTGGCTGACAAATTAATATCTTATTATTTCAATACAGCGTAGGGTACGTAACTACGTATTTATTCATTTTTTATACACATCAACACAACGTTACGCATCAATGCAACGCCTGCATCGTGAACTATTATCATGATCGTATTCGATTCGATTTCGATATTAGATGAAAGTTTTGTGTTGTATTGAGGTTGTATCGCTATCTTTAAAAATCACCATCGTCTGAGTTAAATTAATCATATCGCTATGCTATTGATTTATTTTTTTACTTTTTTCGATACTCCTTGAAATCGGTTTTTCGTTTTGTTCTGGCAACATATATAATAATAAATAAATAAATAATAATTATAACCTCAATTGTTTCTTGGAAAATAATCGTGTTTTATTAATTAAAGCCTGAGATTAAAGCTTTAAATATCTTTTAGAAGAAGTAAATGTGATATTTCGAAAATATGGTGATCATAACATGGAGATTTCAAGGGTTGTTTCGAAGACTAAAGTAAGTGTTGATCCATCTAATAAAGTACAAATAATTAGTTGGGTTATTACTTATTAAAGAATGGTATGCTTGAATTTCAGAGACTTTATTGCTTGGAAAATACGTCAGGGATTGCTGAGTGTTCGCTCTCTTACCTACAATGAACACATGAGCCAAAGCTATGCAATAGATTTCTTATTGGAACCTGTGTTTTGGTTTGTTGACAACTTCGCCCAGTATCTAGGAAAAGTAAGTAGCACAGCTTAATAATACTGTCTTAAGCTTATTAACATGTTGCATAAAGCAAGTATAAAAACAATGCTCCTGGCATGTTATCTCACTATCACCCTTGGTTGTCCGCCTTTGTACCTTTTTAAAGTTAAATAAATAAAAGCTTCTCAGTACCAAGGAGTTGCTGGCCTTGGGAGCTTGGGTGGATCGAATAATATTCCTACCTGTACACAAAATACGCGCTTTAGGCTGCTTGTCCACAGAAGCGGAGCGAGGTTGCGGCACGGAGAAACAGAGAAAAATTAACCAATACGACTGCATAAAATCTTTGCTCTGGTCCCAGTATGCAATCCTATTGGTTAGTATTTGTCCATTTCTCCGCTCCGCAGCCTCGCTCTGCTTCAGTGGACAGGCAGCCTTAGATGTGGAGTTGCGGGCACTAGCCTGTTATACTTAAACATAATCTTCTTGGTATGCCTTGTCTACTCATCTTCCGAAAGATCTTAAGGAAATTCGGTCAGAGGGTCATCTAAAAACATTTATTTAATTTAAATTGTTCATCATCATCATCATCATGTTCCCACTGCAGGGACTCAGGCCTCCTCTCTCGGAGGACTATAATCTACCATGTGGCCCCGTGCGGGTTAGTAGATATCACATGTCTTTGAATTTTTTAGTTTCTAAGACATGCTGGTTTCCTCACAATGTTTTCCTTCACCATTTTGAGAGCAGCGGTGATGAAATAAATTACACAAAATAATGCACCTGCCTGGGTTCGAACCCACAAGGTACTGGTCGTTAGCTGGGACTGCCACCACTGGGCCACCGCTGCCCTTATTAAGTTTAAATACTTACCAATAAAAAAAAAATACAACTACGAGTATAAGTAGGTAAGGTTGCCTAAGCAAAAGCGGTCAATACTCACTGTTGTCGCAATTTAAAGGGTTCTGATTTAAATATATCATTTTCAAAATGTAGTTGTCAGTTGGTAACCACTGAGTGAAGGTCATTATTAGGTGGGATAATTATTAGACCATAACAAGCACTATAGGCTATAGTTATAAAAGAACAATAAAATCAACAAAAAGTCCTCTTTATTATCTAAGTAATCTTTATTTCCTTTTTCAGGTGTTTGTCTTCTGTGTCACAGTGTTAACAAGCGCTGTCGTAGCTATTGCTTACTGGGTGGGCCTGCCTTACTGGTGGCAAAGATGTCCTTACACTACTGTGTTTCTGGTCATATTTGGCAACTGGCTACTTATTAACATCATATTTCATTATTACAAAGGTGTTGTGACTGAACCTGGATATCCACCACCGGTAAGTTTTAATTTCACAAACTAAACATAATATTATCATGGTGTTGCCTTGGGACATCATGCTCTAGAAACAGTCTGTCTCACCTATATGAGCTTATCTTGATAAGTCCATAGTTCGGAATACTTATCTAATGTCATGAGAGTTGTTGGAATTGGGAGCAGCAAGCAGGGAAAATGAGGAAAAGAAAATACACATATCATAATTTTCTTTGGAGAGAGCTTGAATACAGTATGAGGCAGTGGTGCTCATTTTTCCTTACAAACACGCTCTGCTACCATTTGTTGGAGTTGGGAGAGGCAAGCAGGGAAAATGAGGAAAAGAAAATACTCTTGTCGAACTGAGGATTATATATTTTTGAATTAAGGACGCATTCCCGATTGATAAGTCAAATCATTACTTTTTTAAACAAAAGTATGTTTATTAAATACAATGCTTTGTATTTTTAAAATGTTTTTGCTGCTTATTGTAGATAGATGTGCAAGGTACAATCCTTAACTATAAATATAATTTTAGATATGTCCAGTTTCTCAATAAATGTACCGAAGTAAATTTTTTCACTTCGGTACATTTATTGAGAAACTGGACATATCTAAAATTATATTTATAGTTAAGAATTGTACCTTGCACATCTATCTACAATAAGCAGCAAAAACATTTTAAAAATACAAAGCATTGTATTTAATAAACATACTTTTGTTTAAAAAAGTAATGATTTGACTTATCAATCGGGAATGCGTCCTTAACAAACCATACCATTTACATTAGGGATGTGCCAAATTCAACAAGAGTCAAAGGTCTACAAATGACAGATCGAGGCAGCTTGCCATGCCTTCTGAATCATTTTCATGCAATGTATGGACCCCTATTCATAATAGTCCGGTCAAATAGTCTGGTGGAAATCCCTGTAACCTTGGATGTCTAAATTGACCCGACTATAAGCCCTGAACCTGTTACATAGCCCATACTTCTCCTCTATTCAGTGCTAGAACTTCCTCATTCTTCTTCAATTGATAACCTTACCATTACTACGCCATATCTTTTCACAGAGCACACTGATATCAGACGCAGCGAGTATATGCAGGAGGTGCATATCCCCGCGGCCTCCACGAACCCATCACTGCTCCGTTTGCGACCGCTGCATCCTGGCCATGGACCACCATTGTCCGTGGCTCAACAACTGTGTGGGCTACTACAATGCTAGGTTCTTCTTCCTCTACATGACCTACATGGTGATAGGAGTAGGCTTCATCATACTTGCTGGAATAGATATTGGATATAATGTCATTTGGGTGAATGATACAGGTAATTACTTGCAAATTATTATAAGACGTGTTAATCTTGTTTGTGCCCATGTTAAATTCACCCTGTTTCAATACAAAATAAGTTAGATTTATGACCAAGCTTAAATACTCATTTATCGACGTAAATTGAGATTAATATTTATTTAATTGGTAACTGGATATTTTTATTTCTAGGTGGTATCATTCCGAACAATGACCCAGATCTGATTGGTCATCCAGTGAGGCTAAACCAGACCGGTGTTTTAGTGCCAGTAAAGGTGATAGTGGAGTACGACGACACCGACAACTTTCCTCGGGAACACAAGCTGCCCGTCCCGCCAATCACCGAAGCTCAACGAATCTGTGCTCATCCTTATAAAAGAAAAGCCGTCATATTCATGGCGCTCACATGCGTCGCCGTATTTATCGCACTTGGGACATTAACAATAGTCCATGGAAAAAATATTGGCAGAGGAGAAACAAGCGTGGAAGCCCACATTAACGAGAAACTGCGAAAACATTCAACAGGCTATAGGAATCCATACGATTTTGGAAAAAGAAAAAATTGGCGGCTGTTCCTGGGACTGACTCAAGGCAGAACTTTCTTTAGGCATGTCTTACTGCCTTCTGGTCATGCGCCGACAGGCAACGGATTAGCTTGGCATACGGTCCGAAGCAGATTTGAAGACTGGCCTTAACTTATGCCCCCCATCTATAAATTATTATTGATGATCTCTGCCAGAATTGTAAAAAGTGTTGTGCACTACTGGCTTAATAGAGGCGCAAACTCTCTGGATGTGACATTTTAGGTATTAAATCCATGTTGTGAACCTATTGCAGGCATAGATCTACATCTTGCTGGTTAGTAATCCATCCAGTCGGTGTTTAGCAAGAGCTTGGGTGATATGAAATGATACAATTGTACATTGTTTTAGATAAGTTAGTCCTTATCATGTCTGTGTAGTATAGACAATAGTTAATAGTACAATTTTATAAGATTGAACTTTCTCACTTACAAATAATCATTGTAATCACAAGATATTTTGGAGGAGAACAAGACCGTGGTTTAGTATTTTTATTGGACTTCTAGTAAACTTTTTGAACGTTTTATATTATTATATCTCCAGCACAGTGCAGTCCGAATATAAATAGAATTACTACTATGCATGTGTGCCTTTCATATTAACAGTTCCTGCATAGTAACAGTGTTCAGCATTTTGGATGTTTGACATCACTGGTAACTCGAGAAACAGTCGCTTCGCAGTCCATGTACAGATACTGCATTTTACTGATTCAAACTTAGTTTATATTAGATGATAAGGTGTAATTGAATGCAATTTTTTTTACAGTTGCCAATAATTGACAAAACAAAAATTGTCAAGCAAGGTCGACACCCAACTCATGTGCTATTCAATAATATCATTCTATAGTCCAGTCATTGACCTCGGAAAATCGACATACTCAGTATATTACCACATAAAAACTTGTATTTTGGCATCCTAAAATTTGTCTCAAAATTCACATATGGTAGGGTGACCGCGTCTATTAAAAATCTAAGGTCAAAGGTCACAAAAATCGTTTTTTTGCAAATATCTCGTTTTCTATGGGTTCTCGCTATTTGTATGTATGATTGATATTGTAGAGAATTAAATTCTCTACAACTTTTCTATTCAACATTTTTTTATACCTTGAACTGTTTTCGAGATAGAGGGCGTAGAGCGCGCGGTCAGAGAATTATCTGAGGTTAACTGTAGTCTCGATTAAAAACTCGTAATATTAAGGTTATTTATTGCTAAACATATAATTATCATTTTTGACGTGACAACGTCTTATAATTCGATAGAGCCGGCTGCACGCACGAAAAAACATGACTCATGAGGCGTTACCTCTGAGGCGTTACCTCTGAGGCGTTACCTCTGCGTTACCTCTGAGGCGTTACCTCTGAGGCGTTACCTCGCTCTGAGGCGTTCCATGTAAGGCTTGAAGTGCAAGCGAGAGCGCGGAACGAGCGACAAAGAAGCACAATCGGCCTTTGCGTTTGGCAGCGTTCGACATCCGTCTGTAGGGATTACACCAAATATATAGTTTATGTATTTATATTACATAACTACACAAAACAACACAACACATTTACACACAAACAGATTTATTTATATGTATATATAATTATCACTTAATTACACATCACCGGCAACTTATATTGCTACGACAATATAATGCCGGACGATGTCGGGAGACTTACGTAGTATATCGGAACCGCGCAACCAACAGCCTACGTCATAGTGACGTGTAGCGAACGGCTGAGGGAACGACGAAGTGAACCCTGCGCGCGAGCGATGGCCGACTTACTCGTGACCTTCAGTCGGTTCCTAGCTTGACAACACGCGCACGCGCACCTAGCTGTGTCGCCTCGAATGCCCATCGTAATTGTTCTGTGTTTTATCGCCGTTATAATAATTACTGTTCTTCCGTGTTTCGTGTGTGTCCGAACTATAATCTGTGTTGTGACAATCGTGACTGTACCTATCTTCTCTGTACTCCTTCTTGTGTTTTGTGTTTTGTGTGAACTTCGACCACATTGACCTTGTGGGCCCGCTCCCAATTTCACAAGGCTTCAGGTACTGTCTGACGGCAGTCGACCGTTTTACCAGGTGGCCAGAGGTCGTACCTATCGTCGACATCACTGCCGAGACAGATAGCTAAAGCACTGCTCTCTGGATGGATTGCCCGGTTTGGCTGTCCCACGGACATTGTTACGGACAGAGGCCGTCAGTTCGAGTCGGCTCTGTTCGAACAATTGTCCAAGATTGCTGGCTTCCAGCACAAACGGACAACGGCATACCATCCAGCGTGCAATGGCATGGTGGAGCGATTTCACAGGCAACTCAAGGCGTCCATCACGTGCCATGCCAATGACAAATGGACCGAGTCCCTGCCGTGGGTATTGCTTGGCATAAGGAGCGCATTCAAAATGGATGTCCAAGCGTCTTCTGCCGAACTTGTATACGGTGAACCGCTAAGGCTCCCTGGAGAATTCTTCTCTCCCAGTGATGACGGAACGACCGACATCACGGACTTCACCGCACGCATTCGCAAGTTTGCTCACGACTTGCAGCCAACTCCAGCTTCCCGTCATAATAAACCTAGCATTTTTATATTTAAGGATCTGCAGACCACTGATCACGTGTTCCTTCGTGAAGACGCATTACGTGGCTCGCTGCAAGCAGCTTATACAGGTCCTCACAAAGTTCTGCATAGGGGTGATAAAATCTTTAAAATTTTATTTAAGGGCAAAGAGGTCACGGTCTCAATTGACCGCCTAAAACCAGCCTACATACTGGCTGACAAAACTGACCCTCATGAGGATACCCCATCTGGCGACCAAACAAATTCGATAGAGCCGGCTGCACGCACGAAAAAACATGACTCATGAGGCGTTACCTCTGAGGCGTTACCTCTGAGGCGTTACCTCTGCGTTACCTCTGAGGCGTTACCTCGCTCTGAGGCGTTCCATGTAAGGCTTGAAGTGCAATCGAGAGCGTGGAACGAGCGACAAAGAAGCACAATCGGCCTTTGCGTTTGGCAGCGTTCGACATCCGTCTCTCTCCTACTTGAGTGAGCGATGCGTCTGCGTGGATAGCTGCTATGCTATAGTACATTTACATGTTTTGATCGAGTATCAAGTGCAGTGAAAAGTGAATGTGGTGTCAATTGTTTAAAGCAACGATAATAACAGCGATAAAGGTAATGATTCTGGCTCATTCCCATTAGTTCGATTCATTAGTTCGATCGTCGAACTAGTGAGAATTTTTGACGTGACAACGTCTTATAATTCGATAGAGCCGGCTGCACGCACGAAAAAACATGACTCATGAGGCGTTACCTCTGAGGCGTTACCTCTGAGGCGTTACCTCGCTCTGAGGCGTTCCATGTAAGGCTTGAAGTGCAAGCGAGAGCGCGGAACGAGCGACAAAGAAGCACAATCGGCCTTTGCGTTTGGCAGCGTTCGACATCCGTCTCTCTCCTACTTGAGTGAGCGATGCGTCTGCGTGGACAGCTGCTATGCTATAGTAGGTACATTTACATGTTTTGATCGAGTATCAAGTGCAGTGAAAAGTGAATGTGGTGTCAATTGTTTAAAGCAACGATAATTACAGCGATAAAGGTAATGATTCTTTCTCATTCCCATTAGTTCGATTCATTAGTTCGATCGTCGAACTAGTGAGAATTTTTTTTTTTCTCATCTGTTTGACCGTCGAACCAGTGAGAACTTTTTTTTTCTCATTTGTTCGACCGTCGAATTAATTAGATTTAAAAATAGTTCTACTACATTAAAATGTTTTACTAATTTCGTAATAAAATAAAAAACGCAAAATTATAGGCTGTTGCTAGTCGTCCGCTAAGTGGATGAATCACCGTTTCGCGACAATATCCTTTATAGGCGGCATGGGCACCGGGCCGTAGGCCGACGTAGGAGGCCGGCGGAGGCCCGGCACTTCGGGGACAGAAGATATTAGTGTTATTTAATATGCGAGCGAAGCGAGCGTGCGTCATGGAGTACATGCGTTGCATGTATGAGTGTTATCTATTACGAATTAAATCTAATTAATTCGACGGTCGAACAAATGAGAAAAAAAGTTCTCACTAGTTCGACGGTCGAACAGATGAGAAAAAAAAATCTCACTAGTTCGACGATCGAACTAATGAATCGAACTAATGGCAATGAACGATGATTCTTTCGATATTAATTGTATATTCAGTGATACAATAGGGAATATTCGTGCTTTTATCATTAAAATGAATAGCATCGGTCCGCTAGTGCAGCGATTGTAGGTTATGCTATAATTGACAAAATTAAAACAATAAGTTAACAGAACTATTTCACGATGAGTAAAAAATCGATGGCTTTACTATTCAATCGAAATAATTATCGAGCGTAGCTATGATTTAAAAAATTAAAACCTAAATATTAAATCTTCCACATATCACAACAACGTGTCTGAAATGACAGGTTGGACCAGCCATCCGTCAAAGGGAACATTTTCTCCTATATCAAACACATTGAGGCGGGCTTTTTAAAAACAAGATTTACGAAAATTTTAATGTTTTCAAATTTTAAATGTAAGATTTATAAACAATAATTTAATCATTGTTTATTCTTATAATGAATTATTTAAAATTATTACTTTTTTATAACAAATTACAATTAAATTTGCTAAAATAATTAAGTAACTAATTGAAAAAAAATAATTATATTATTAAAATAATAAAATCAAAATTTTAATTTTAACAATTGAGTAGAAATTTAAACAATAAATTTTATTCAAGTATTTTGTTGTATTTTTATTTTTTAAATTTAAAATGATTTTCTGAATGAAGAATTTTATGTTTTTATCGTTGTCACGTTCAACTATCGTCAGTAAACCGACTTTACAGACAACCAATTTTTTTATTAACTTTTTAATTAAATTCATATTTTTTTTGGTTAATTATCAATTTTTAATTAAGTGTAAATTTATTTAATAACTCTTACCTGGCCATGTCATTAAGATTTTTTTTTGTTCCTCTTCTTATCTGCTATCAGTCATCACTCACTATGATCAGATGTGTGGCTAGATAGATCACATTTTTACAGAATGAAGACCAGTGTCCAAATTCTGTTTAATCGGGCAGCACAATATCAGCCTTCTTGAGTCTCTTAGCATGATTTGGCATCAATAGTGATCGTGAAAGGGGATTGGGATGGTGGGTCAATCTATCTTTATATTTCCCTAGGTAGCACTTCGCTTCTTCTAGGATTGTTGGGATTTCCAGGTGCTCATGTATTTCTGAGTTGCGAGCATACCAGGGCGCCGCTGCTAGGACCCTCAGGATACTGTTTTGACTCCTTTGAATGCACGTGATGTTTGATTTGCTTGCGGAAGACCATAGTTGAATCCCATATGTCCATATAGGTTTTATGACGGAACAGTAAACTTTAAGTTTGTTACTCAGGGTGAGTGAAGATTGTCTACCAAGTAACCAGAGCAAGTTCTTGAAGCTGAAGTTTATTTCTGTTCTTTTTTTCTTTAGGTGTCGATCCTTCCATGTCAACCTACGATCCAAGTAGAACCCCAGGTACTTAACACATGGTGACTGTGGTAAGGTGTCCTGACCCAATTTGACCGGGTCGCAATTTCCATGTCTGAGTGCAAAGGTGATGTGATGCGATTTTGGTGCACTTGCCTTTATACGCCATTTGTTTATTCAGTGATGGGTCCTGTCAAATTGATTTTGCAGCATGCTGCTTGCTATGTTGGCATCCTGATTACAGGCCAGGAATGCGGCATCATCAGCGTAGGTTGCTACAAATACGTCAGGGCATTGAGGGAGGTCGCTAGTAAATATATTATATAAAACTGGGCCCAGGACGTAGCCCTGGGGTACCCCTGCAAGGCATCTGGTTAGAGAGGATCTAGCGTCTCGTACCTTTACTCGAAATTGCCTATCACTAAGGTATGATTTCATCAGCAAGTAAAATGAATGGGTCAGGAGCAACTTTATCTTGCACAATAGTCCTTTATGCCATACTTTGTCTAAGGCTTGTTGAACATCCAGGAAAGCTGCCGAGCAATACTTCTTCTTTTCTAGGCATTCTCTTATGGTGCGGTAGACTCGGTGTACCTGTTTAACGGTGGAGTGTTGCTCACGAAATCCAAATTGGTGGTCAGGTACTACCTGGTTTTCTTGTAGGTGAGGCTTCAGCCTGTTCAAGACGACCCTTTCCCATAGCTTCGATAGAACTGGAGTAAGGCTAATAGGGCGGTAAGATGAAACTTCACTTTCCGGCTTTCCAGGCTTAAAAATCATCACGATTTGTGATATTTTCCAGAGAGCAGGAACATAAGAGTATCTGAGAGAGGCATTAATCAGGATAGTAAGAAATACTAATCCCTTTCTTGGCAGCTCTTTAAGAATTTTCGGAGTAATCAGGTCGAATCCAGGTGCCTTTTTGGAGTCCATCAAAGATATTAATCTAGATAGTTCCTGTGGGGATGTTGGTCGCAGAGGAGCACAGAGTTGCAAGTCCTGTTTGAGTATGGTATCTATTTCAGGGTCATCAGGAACTGCAGACTCATTCGGCTTGAAGACATTGGCTAGGTGATTGGCGAAAGCTTCACATTTTTCTTGATCTGAACGAGCCCATGAATTGTCTGATCTGATGGGGGGGAAGCGTTGCTGAGGTTGTGCTAGATTTTTAGTTGCTTTCCACAGGGAGTGGATTCCTTTAGCTTCAGGGGTTATTCTCTCTAGCCTGTGTTGAATTGAAGAGCATCATTCTTAGTTTTCTCAAGAAGATCTTTGAGTTCCTTAATGGCACAGTTAAGACGGGTTTTGTCCCGTTCATTGTGTGATGACTGCCATATTCTGCAAAATCGTCTCTTCTCTGCGATTTTTCTTCGGACTTCGGTCGGGGTAGGTGTACTATGCGCAAAATGTTTTATCTCAGGGGTGCTGATCCACGCTGCCACTTGTAATAGATTGGTAAGGTACAGCTAGGCACGCGTCATCTACGTCTTCAGAGGACTTCAGAGGTACGTTGAGGTTAATGTTGTCTTCAAGGTACACTTTAAAGTTATCCCAATCAGTTTTGCAGTTGTATAGCATGTCATCATTTGGATTACATTTTGCAGACGTTTTACTCGAATCTTAATATGATTGGGGTGTGGTCTGAAGACCCGTCTAGGCTAGATTTGGGTCGATTTGTGGCATATGTTTTTTGTGACAAAGAAGTCAAGGAGGTCAGGTATTTTGTTAACATCCGTAGGCCAGTATGTAGGTTCACCTGTGGACAGAGTTGACATGTTATTTGCATCGATGCATTTCTTGAGTTCACGGCCCCTGGTTAGTGAGTCTAGAACCCCAATCTGTATGTTTGGCGTTCCAGTCGCCACCTGTTATAAATCTGTTGCCTTGCTTCTTAAAAAACTCGGTAAACATTTCCTCATTGATTTTGTGTCTAGGAGGGCAATATACCGCCGAGATGTTAATAAGGCCTTATCCATCTTCTACTCTTATAGCCGTGGATTGTAGGTGATCTGTCACAAAAGGTTCTAGTAGGCAGTGTTTGATGGTGTTTTTTATTACGATAGCACTGCCTCCATGTGCTCGACCGTCCGGATGAGAGGTAAGGTACACGCAGAACCCTGTGGGATACGTATATCACTTCTTTCGGTTGTGTGTGATTCTGATATCAGGCATATATCAATATTGTTTTCTTTTAGGAAAACTTCTAGCTCATTTGTGTTGGGTGCAATGCCATTGATGTTCCAGGCTGCTATGAATAGGGAAGTCATTTCGTAAGTTTAGTGACGAGGCTGGCATTAGACTCACTAGGGAGCCTATTTGTTGGATTAAGAGGTCCATCTTTTCGCTCTGTTTCATTAGAAAATGATGTAGTGTCTGAATCTGTTGTTGGTGAGTTTGTGGCAGGTCATGGGTTGTAGAGTTTGTTCCGGATAAAGCTTCTGCATACGATTTCTCGTGCGTGTTTGTTGCGGCTCGTATATTGAAAGTAGATGTAGTAAGTGGAGCGGCCAAGGTGTTTGTAGCGGTTTGGGTATACACCCTTTCTCGTGAGACCCCTTCTCCTAAGAAATTGTTGAGGAAATACTTAAATTGTTTTTAATTCTAATCTAATTCATACTAATGACTTTTTATATAAATAAAGAAGAAAATAAATAAATTCGTAATTGATATTTTTATTAAATGTGTCATTATATAGATTTAATAAAGCCAAAATTTCGAGAACAAGTTCAATCTTCTTCTTTTTCTTCTTCATCATCGTCGTCATCGTCCCTCTGCTGCAGAATTTCCTCTTCATTTCCATCTTCAACGACATTTGTCTCCAAGTCATTCATGATTCCTGGGTCAAAGGTTCTATCATCATTAATATCGGTCTGATATGGTACAACATTGAGACAAGCTTGTCTTCTTTTTCTACTTCGATGCTATTAGTGTAAATAAGAATATAATCACTATGTAATTAAAATATGTCCCTTAGTAATTTTTGAATTATCTCGAATATATCTCGAAAACAGTTCTAGATCAGATATAAAAAATGTTGAATAGAAAAGTTGTAGAGTATTTAATTATCTACAATATTAATCATACTTACAAATAGCGAGAAACCCATTTATAACGAGATATTTGCAAAAAAATGATTTTTGTGACCTTTGACCTTAGATTTTTAATAGACGCGGTCACCCTACCTTAAGTGAATTTTGAGACAACTTTTAGGATGCCAAAATACAAGTTTTTATGTGGTAATTCCGGTCCATTTCCGGTAAAACAGGTCCATTTTCCGAGATATGTACCTAATTTGGCCTAAAATGACTGGATTGATGATAAAAATGCTTGTCTCAATGTTGGTCTAAGCGACAAGCACAGGAGCCAATATTATTGACTAAAGAATATTGTGAAAGCTGCGGAACATTGTCAAACTATCTTTGCATTGTAAGTCCAGACTGGACTTACAATGCAAAGATAGTCATAGTTACAATGCATAGATCATCAATATACTTGTCTGCACTCTGCATAGTGTTAAGTGTAGGTAGGTATTTCTGCAAAGTATTTTTAACCAATTTCTAAATATGAGGTTTGAAATGAGGCTGAAACCTGGCTTAAGTAATTGTATTGGTCTCTATGTCTAGTATAATAATAGTGTCTTTTACTTACAGTATATTGTTTTAAACATAGGTACGTGTATGTTGTTTCCTTAAATATAATGATTAAAGAAACGGTAAACGTGAATATTCATTAGATAAAAAAGCAATAATAAATAGCACTTTATGAATATATAATTATAGATAGAACTTAAAGTGATTGATAACGTGACTATGATGTAAACTTTAGGTAAGGATAACATTAAGACTGAAGTCTTGCTGGACCTAAGCACGATAACAGATGACTTTTTCTTAAATAACCCAGATTGCCAATTGACATTACTTGGTTAGCCAAGATGTTTTGTAAGATAATTTATTTTATTCGAAAATAATTTGTTAGTAGGTAAGTTATAGTTACATTGCCGATGTTAATAACTTTTGTACATCATGAACATAAATATAATATATTAGGTACCTAGGTACTTTATAATTTTATTATACAGAGTGAGAATGAAATGAAATCAGTTTCATTTCATTGTAAGAAGAGAACGTCAACATTAATTTGATCGTGTGTCATACACATCTTAAGTAACAAATATTTGATAAAATGGGACTAACTTCTACTATCCAGTATTTTTTCTTCCCATGCAATCGAATGATCATCGCACATGACCAAAAAAATAAGAATTAATTTTCTAAATATAAAATCTAAAGTTTCCTAAGAAGGTCTACTTGTATCTTTTATGGATTCCTATTTTGCATTGTCCAACTTAAAAGAATCACTCTGTATAAGCAAGTTCCTAGCTTTGATTATATAATTTTCACCTACGTAAATTCTGGTACTTAAATATACGGGTATAGAGTGACTAAAAAACCATAAAGAGAAAAGTAGGTACTTACCTACTTAGATTCGACTGTCTTCTTTATAATAGAAAAGACTTACCAGGAAATCGAACCCTATAAATACAATTTGTATAGTACCTACCTAATTTTTACTATTTTTAAAGTTATATTGATCGGCATAAATCGGGTCAAGAATAGGGTAGTCGACAAAAAAAAACTAATTAGTCCGTCAGATAGATTTCCAAAAAATATTGAACACGTATTTTTTCTTTTTTCACGTAAACAAAAAATGAAGACGATACAGTGCTTCGAAAAGTCGTGAAACGTCACAGCTTGGTCCAATTTTACCTAACTATGACGTCAAACGCCCCCTCTCCATGGTCTTTGACAAGCTTTATTTTCGTCAATTTGATAAAACAAAAAACACGTATCAAATATTTTTCAATAATCTGACTGACGGACTAAACAGAATCATATTTTTTTTAGTCGGTCGACTACCCTATTGATATCTGGTACAATATTTTAAGGTAGGGTTTTTTTTTTTTTAATATTTGCTGTTATTACCGGTGTAAAAGCAAAAGGGCCGGCCGCACATAATGGCGGAGCGCAGCGAATACCATTTTTCACTGTAAAACTATGACATTGTCCTCATTGAAATGATACCTATCTATACATATAATAATCTAAAATAAATGAACACGAAAATTCATTCATAAAAGCATCGAAGCGACCATGTGCGAAATTTATCGCACACGAAATCGACTGCGCGCTACTCGGCGCGCATCGCATTTGCTTCCGATCGCCGAAGTCACGCTTGCGCGGCATGAGTTGATTCTTCCTCTTCTTCCTCTTCTGCAAGTAATGTTATCAACAGCGCGTCCCAAGTTTATCATTTTATTTGCACACTAGCGCCTATCTCGGTTACAATTTCGCCTAATGTGTCACGCGGTAAGAAAACTTCGCAGGGATGCTCTGCGCTGCGCTCCGCCATATGTCCGCCGCCCCTAATACTTCTGATTGAAGAATACATTCCAAATGATATAATTAAGCTACTTTTTTCTGTACCTACATTGCATAGGTAGGTATACAAGATAAAATAGTGTTATTTATTTTTAGTTTTAAACGTTTATTTCTTTATCTAAACTTTTATAATACCTAGTCTAATTATTTTCGTATTTGTTTTATATTGTTGTTTTGTACTCCGGCACGCCGGGCAAAGAAAAGCACTGTGGTTTTAGTCAATAATATACCTTTTCGCCCATCTAAAGACTTGCACAAACAATGTGTCCTAAATGCGTAAGTTTTAGGGGAAATAAAACCATGATCTCTAATAATTTTGTTTTAATTCATTGTCTAATCAATAAATTGTGAGCTAAACAAATAACTTAAGGCTACATATTGCACAGCAGCTTAACATTAATAATAACTTTAAATTAGAAATAAATTATTACATAAGTCATACGAATATTGAAGATAACAAGGTGTACAAAGCATAATTTAGTGCTTTATAGCGTACCTTCTAAAATAGAAGCATAAATTATGTGGTATTAACAAGTTATATTTCGAAACGTTGCGACGACGTTCCTGTCATTTAGGTAAAACGACGATAGTCGAAGCGCATACATTCCTAGTTAAACTGTATAATCTATGTTATAAACAGTGTATAATTTGCTAAAAACGATGTATCTACTATTCGTGAATAAAACGGGTACCTCTTATATACGTAAATCAGGTAAGTACGGTACAACATGATTACGTATCTTAGTACGGGGCGTGGAAAAAGGTCTGTCTGTGTACAGACGGCTACACATCAAGCTATACATTTCCAGTTTACGCTGATCTCGCGCTGTAGGGAAATCCTATACAATGCGAGACCACCTTATACTGGAAATGTATAGCTTGATGTGTAGCCGTCTGTACCTATAGGCAAGTTTTAGTTGTGCCCGTATTGAAGGTTGTCCGAACTCAGTGCGAGAGACGTTAAGACGCTGCGCCGTTGCGGGTTCACGCCCAGGTTCTCCCAGTTGATCCACGACAGCCTGGCAGTCAAATCTGCACAACAGAGTAAAAAATAATACTTATAGCAGTATCTACGGCAATCACTATACTGGGCCACTCAGACCTCCTCCCCGTGAGAGGAAGTTAACACGGATAGCTGAATGGATAAAAAACTAACTTCCAAAAAAAACAACAGAACTGTTTATATTAACGCGACATTGTTTGTTTCATTATCTTTTTGCCACCGACTTCCGAAAGTCAAGTTATTTTTCTTTCACATACACAAGACGGAGTTTTGTTTGTAAGGTAACAAACTTAAAAAAAACCAAGCGAGTTCAGAACCTCGTCCTTTTTTTGAAGTCGGTTAAAAATATATATTTATTTAATTATTTATTTATGCACACACAAAATACAAAAAAAAAGGATAAAAACATAACAAATAGAAGAGCACAAAGGTACTGCTTATTTCAAAAGAAATTTAGGTAAATGATGAGAGCTGTGACTACCACAATGGAATGATACGCAGGCGTCATATTTACCACTGGTATTCCAATGAGCGCGATCGGCTTTTATCTCCCCACGAAGACATTTTTCCACGTAGGTCAAAGGGTCGTAGTCTGCTTCCAATACCTGTAAATCATGTGGAACGTTAGGTACTGGAGTATATAACAGGGACCGTACTTATGGTACCGTATTTTTTAATACAGTTGCTCAAAAAGTGGCGTATTGCAGGGACGTATAGCGTTCGGGATGTGGGCTATTACGTACTCGTGCTTTTTCTTTACCTTTCCCGAACTCGTGCGTTCTCTTTCCCAACTGTCAAAATAATGTCCATTAAAAAAAAACCAACCACGAAGTATTTACTAAATAAAATCATAGAAGTTTTTATGATTCATGCAAATATTTCTAAAGAAGCTACTAATTTGTTTCAATATCAGATTTAATTATTTGATTCAATGAGTTAAAGGTTTTATTCCATTTCATCTCATTAAATTTAATTTTTATTTCATATCAATAAAAAAAAACTACTGAAGACTTGGCTGTATGGGCATAGTTACCTTTGCCTACCCAGAATGGGTCAAGAAAACAAAAAAAATCTCTGCCTAAATTCTTTTACGGTTAGCGCCATTTTCCAAAAATGTTCTTTGCGAGTTTAATTACGTTTTTTCGCAACTGTATTAAAAATAGTTGTTCAGTACACGTGCGGAACCGTCATTGCAACTTGTTCCGACTGTCAACCCTCGCCGTCGGCTGTGCCTCGGCTCGGCTAGACATTTGTCGGAACTCGTTGCAATGACAGGCTTTCCGCACTTATAATGAAATATACTATTACCCCTGAGGAAAGCACAGATAAGCAATTTATGATGTTACCCTGATGCAACCCTTGTATGCTGTGCAACATCTTATGATATTATCTATTATTTTATGGTTGTGTTCGGATTAGTGAAAACAGCATGAAAATCGGTGCAGTACTTTTTGAGTTTATCGCGAACAGACTGACGCGGTGGACGACTTTGTTTTAGTGATGTATGTATACGAGTAGGTACCTATATAAAGAGTTTCTTAGACCTACATATTGGATTAGGAAGGCTTCGTTGGAAGGGGTCGCAAATGCTGATCATGAGTTCTGGGTTCGGTTCTCAGGTCGCCCGGTCGGGATAAGTAAAGATCTTGTTCCTCAGTCGCACAAAATTCAAATAAAATATAACCTACTTAGTAGGAACTTAGTAAATTAACTTAGGACTCGTACCTCTCTCAGCAGAGCGATGTAAGCGATGGCCAACCTCAGCGTGTCGATCTTACTGAGCCTCTTTTCATACGGGAAGGTCGGCACGTGCACACGCAGTTCATCGAACGCCGAGTTTATACTGCTAAAATCACAACACCACACCAACATTATAGCTTGGGAGGCAACACAGAAATACAACAGCGGAAAAGAGCCTACTTGAGTATGCCTTAAGCGAGACGAGTGAGTGAAAATGGTCTCAAGTTCGAACCCACGACACAAATCTATGATTTTTCAGAAAGACATTAAATCTCTTTGATGTGCGTATATTGCATAATTTCTTCGCTGTTGGTGAAAAAATCAGCAGAGAGATATTTCTCGACAGCATGTGCACAAAGCCCATGGGGGCGGTATATTACCACTAACAACATGATAAAGAAAGATAAGTACCTACCTACTTATATGCTGTAAGTTGGTTTTTGTTAGTAGATTGTGATGTTGTTCGCTTTGATCGTCTACCTATCATTAGTATCTAGGTACCTACGTACTTATATATTTTAATCTACTTTGAAATGAGTTGACTTAAGCTTAGGCACGTATCATAGAATCCAAACACAGAGAGTAGAATATATCCCTTGAGGTTGACCCATTTTATAAATCCTCCAGTAGGCACGAGGAAGTTCGGTGAAACATTGATTGAATTGATTTTTAAGTGGGTATAGTTCTATGATACGGGAAGAGTATTATTTAATGAGAACATGCAGGAGCGTGCAACAAATAAGAGGGATACCCATTGGGTCCGGACCTCAGCATCCGACGGCGCTCGCGCACGTTAGCAGCTGCTCGCTGGACGCGGTACGGGGACCCTCCGCACTGGTACTCGGGCTCCGCTGATGGCTCCAGCAAGACATCTGGTTGGGAAAGACAATCTTGTAGAACATTGAAGATATGAACTGTGCGGAAAGAACGGCGCGTCGATGTCTACCCCGTACAACCACGAGTACGTTACACCACAAACGTGAATTGTTACGCTTTACTTACGATTCCGGTGCTGAATGCTTGTTGGTAAAAGAAAATTTTGCATCAAAGTGTAGGTAGGTAGGTACCTTTGTAACGGTAAAACTGTAACTAATGTTATTGTTAGTATTTGTTACGGCTGACAGCTCAAACGCGAGTATTCAGTACCGAACACATTAATATGTTGTGTAGTGATCAACGATCTTCCATTCGAACTTGTTTGCATAATATATTTTCAATTTTGCCCGATAATTATACACAAAGTGACGTCAATGACGGGTTTAAATCGGGGTTTTGCTGTAAGCATGACAGTTACGCGAATGAAATTACTGTGTGTAAATTCAGTGAGGCATAATAGAATAACGCGTTTCAATAAGACTTGACTGTTATCGCGTCAGATGTAACGATGAAGGCTTTTGAAAAGCTTAATCAGTTTTCAGATTGAACGTGGGCGAGCTTAATTAAGCTCAAGTTGATTGTTTTGAACCGCATGGTGCAGCGGTGAACGTTTATATGACGTCGGTGGACGAACGTGGCACTGTGCACGACCGTGTGAAATCATCAGATCTTTCAGTTTGCAAGCCCAGCTCAAATCAAGAGGGTTCAGATTCAGACAGCAGGTATAGGTAATAAATGACCGCGCGCCGTTACCCGCTTCCTCTAATCCCCGATCAAATAAAGTTTCTCCATGGTCACACATAATTTTCAAAATTAGACTGCTTCTAGTGGTTTTCATTCACTATATACTAGCTGAACCCGCGCATGCGTTGCAATACTTGCAATGCGTTTTGCCTACCTACCTAACTACTACCCTACCTACTACCCTACGTACTACCTTACCTACTACCCTACCTACTACCCTGCCTACTACCATACCTACTACCCTGCCTACTACCCTACCTACTACCCTACCTACTACCCTACCTACTAGATAGATAGATAGATAGAAGATATGCTGTTCAAAAATAATTACAGCCATTATGAATGACATAAATTGCTGATTGATTTTGAAATGTTTGCTGGCCATGAGTTGCTGACCAATTAGCTATTTCTGCTGACAGATTATATTTTTCTGCCGACCAAAATATGAATACTATATGCTAACCATTTAAATAACATCCTTATCTTATTAAGCAGTTGCATTGAAAATGTACTTAATATTTTGATCTTCATTGGCCTAAGCAATGATATTCTAAAGTTAGCCTTTTCCTAAACCTGTCAAGAATTCAGGATGCAGTCTTAACTTATCTTGAAGGTAAGTGGTAAAAGTTCTTTGAATTTAAGTTAAACAAATACAGAACTTATCCAATATTCCACGAACTCTGCCAGCAATGTTGGCAAAGTTTCGCAGTAAGCGTTTTTAATTAAGGTTTCTATTATATTCGTAGTTAGAAACAGCGTTAATTGTTAATTTACAGAAAATAAGATAAACGCGTGAACAGCAATATTATGAACGACCACTGGAGAGTCATTCACAATGTCGGGCGATTAATTATTAGATTATTTCCCACTTTCATTTATTATACCTTTATGGAAGAAAGATGTGTAGTTCTCTCTTTTGTTGATGTTTATTTTATAATTATGTTTCTTACGAATATAAAAGGTTTACTTCAGATATTTCGTCACATATCGTCTAAAATCATAGTTTTGATTGTTTGACTTATAAACGTTGCTATTGAAGGTATTTCAGCTCATAAATGTTATTAGCAACCTCAACAAGTTAGTCAACACGTACTGGAATTCTTTCGTGGTTGTGTTCACCACTAGTTAAAACGATGGAACTGACAACCTTTCAATAGCCGTAAATACATAAAGTGATAAAGTAGGTAATATTATTATATTATATTAATGTTAATCTTTACATTGCATTTGTGCATTTCCAATAATTGTTGTGACTTCCTCATCTGTTTGTGACGGGATTGTATAATATGTGGACCCATTCTGGTACACTTTCACGTTTCCAATTTTCGTTTTCAATAATTTCACAACGTTTTCAGCCATAATTACAATGTTAATAACAATCAGTACTCAGTTTACCACAAAATGTGTACGTTATGTAACTTGTAAAGACTTATATTTAACTACCCAGCACCATAGAATTTATAGGAGAGCTGTTATACGGCGATATATCTAATAGATTAATCGTTTGTTAGTGCAATTAAATGTATTTATTTATTTTACTATTTATGTACACACAATTACTAGACAACACAGGAAAACAACATAATATAAAATTTTAGTACAAATGTACTGCTTATTTCACAAGAAATTTCTGCCAGCAGACCTGCAAAAGGAGAAATGAAAAAAAAAAGAAATGTAGACTATAGTGTGTGAGAAGCGGAAAACAATTTAGTGATAATGTGTCTTAACTAACTTAACCTATGTAATAATAAATACACATAAGTATAATAGTAATATATACGTAAATAAATACATAATGCTAATATACATAAACAAATAAAATACATATATGTACATAAAGATCACGATGGAGAGGAAAGGTAATATTCTTTCACTCTGATATAGTACTTTTAAGTAATTAATTTTGTTTACTTAAATGTAGTACTTTTAAGTAAACAAAATTAAGTAAGTATAAGAATTTCTACTTAAGTCACCCAATATACGTCATCATCATCATCTACCTAACCTTTTCCCAACTATGTTGGGGTAGGCTTCCAGTCTAACCTGCAGATGCAGCTGAATACCAGTATTTTACATGGAGCGACTGCCTATCTGACCTTTGATAAGACCGGTTGTAAGACTTTCAGGTCACTGACTACCTGTAACGACTGCCAAAGATCTATATGGCAGCCGGGATCCACAGCTTAACGTGCTTTCCGAGGCACGGAGGAAACTCGGTATTTAACGAGTGGTCACCCATACACAGACCGACCTAGGCAAGCGCGGCTTAACCTAAAGATCGACCAATATACGTCGTTGTATATAATATGTAGGTATACTCTTAGTTTTTTAATTACTATTTTTATTCTTTTTGTATTTTATGTAGGATAATAGTTAATCTTATAAAGAATTCAATTACATACTTAGGTATTATGATATGTAACTGAAAAAAAAAAACATACCTATCGAATTGAGAACCTCCTCCTTTTTGGGAAGTCGGTTAATGAGGATGATAATAAAAAAGATTTCTTGCTTTCTTCCTTTTAAAAATGAAAAATAAATTATAATAGCGCCAAACGACATGTTATGAGGAGGGACGAACAGCATGTGACTAATAAGGAAAATGTTGATGGATTGAGAAGGAGAGGAAGGCCGAAAGAAATGATGGATGGATTGTGTGAGGAATGATACGAAAGAGAAAGGAGTAATTGCCACCGTGACGTCTAACAGATAGGGATGTATGAAAAAATCATTACCCTTCCTTTTGGCTGCGCCGTAGTCGGGTAAAAAAGGAAACGTGTTTCGCCGAGCTCAAATAGAATGTGATAAGGTCAGGAAGATGATGATTCGATGAATAGCGCTAGAGCAAATAATTCTTAAAGTTTCCGTTTTGGTAACAATAAATAATATTCACATCAGCATTTAAATATAAATATTAAAGATACTGACCTGTATGTAGCTGCCTGGTATGCTGATGCACGTAAGCTGCTAGAGGCAGCTGCAGACGGCTCCTGGCTGCTGCATACACACATGACGGCAGTTCCGAAGTCAGCGATGCCCCTTCATCATCAGAACCGTCGGCGTACGCGAACTTGAGGCCCGAGTAGTCCAAGCGACGGGAATCACTAAACAAAAACAATTGAACATAGGAAAAATAAAAACACCAGTTTATTGAATAAAAAATATTGATTTTTTATACATAGTTTCGTACAGGTTTTTCATTGTGGACGATTTTTCACGAGAAGTCGTAAACATTGCTGCTAAGATGGTCAGAAGGAAAGTTTTATTATTTCACTTTAATTTGGTTAGTTAAAATAGTTTAAGTATGAAAAACTTTTTACAGGATGAGATTTGTACATGTTGATGAACACTAGATTTATTTAGCGGATACTTCACGTCATTACTTCAAGGAGCAACTGCCGTATCGCCGCAACCCTTAGTCAATGTCGCGCATTTTCTCGAGGCTCTCTCGAGGAGATTTTATTGACACAATTTCCTCTGTCTTTCTTTAAGTAACGGCCAAAGGTATTCAAACAACAAATATGTAGCAAATTAAATACGATATAAAAAGACGAAAACTGGGGCAAACTTTACCGGTTCTATAAAATGATGACGAAATTATTTATTTCACTTTTCGCACACGATAAAAAAAGTAAATTACCTCAACGGTGGTGAGGTTGATGAGTCTGCAAGCTGGGTCCTAGTTGCCGACATTTTAATTATTGGTATCAGTGCTCAACGATGAATACGTCGACCGAAATTCGAATCTCGACTGAATCTGCGTGGACCGTTTGTAATCATTTTATGCAATAGGGGTGGTCACTTATCCACGTTCACAATCGTGTGAACTTGGTGACGATATATTTGTGCCGCATAAAACTCACCCCTAACCCCATGATGATAACGTCGATTATGTGTTGATAAAAACTTTGGTTCACGTGAGTGTGTCCTTCATCCCCCGTTGTTGGGGTGGAGCTTTCTAAAGTTAGAGGCTGGCGAGGGCGGGGCCTGAATTTGAGACAAAATTTATTTCTAAAAGATAGCGCACGAATTTGAAGGACTTAACGGTCGCTGTAAAGACCAGACCAATCAATAATAATTGGGCATGCCAAATTTGGGCATGCCAAATTTTATTTAAGGCGTGCTAAAGAAAAAACCATTTGGAGATTTTTTAATTTGATGCTTTATTTTGTTAATTTCGATTCATAAAAGTACAAGATTACAAAATAAACAGCAATAATAACTATTGACCTTCATTTGACCTGATGTCACGTGACGTGACGTCACATGTTCACATCTTTCATTATCTGTGGACTAAAAATATTATAAGGATTTTTAGTGCTGCCAGACTTCGTAATAGGAAATACATACATTCTGTTTATTTTAAACCTTATTTAGATAAATTCGCATTTTACGTTACGAATGTTTATTGTTTCTATGTGGTTATATTAAAATATAATCACATAGCTTTTTAAATATTTGTAAATAGATATATGTACAACAATATTAAAAATCGACTGCTTTTAGATTAAAAACCGTCCAAATTTGACTATCAGAACTAGCAATACTGACTGGTCCGTTTGACGTTTGGACTTTGGTTGGATAATGGTTTGTTCGTTTCGTTGCTTGAGCACTGAGGAAGTTTGTTGTTTTGTGGATTGTTTCATATTAAGTTTTACTACGACCTGACCTATTTATTGGATTTGATTTGAGAGATAACTAAATAAGCACTAGAAAAAATATCAACAATATGACATTCAGTGTTGCCAACTGCCAGCTTTACCCAGTTGCTAGACAATTTTAAAAATGTAGCTAGATTGCCATTTTTTGCCTCAAAAAGTTGCTAGAAGTAGCTAAATGTGTAAAACAGCTAAGGATGCAGAACAGCTACAATAAAATGTGAATTTCTGCAAATTATTTTAATTTTAATTTATTCCAACAAGATTTGATAGCTATATATAGTCTTGTGTATGTCATTGAATAAAAAAAAAAACAATCAAAAGGGAAGATAATCGATGGCTGGGGTTCAGTATGTTTCTTTGATTTTAAATATTTTTCAGCTGTGTCCAATGTTCATTTTATGCATGTACATCTTTAGGCAAAACACAATATTATAGCTGCATGTGACACTATTCCCGAGGGCTCATGATGAAATGAAAAGTTGCTAGAAAAAATAGCTAAAAAGTTTAGCTACAAGTTTAATTAAATTGTAGCTGGGTAAGGCCGTAAAATTGGCCTCATGTGACTTAAAAGTAACATAAAAGTGTGTGGCTGGATAACTTAAAAGTAACATAAAAGTTTTGTAAAATCACGCATTGCACGTCTCCAATATAAGAAAAAACTCCTTTTTGCACAATCATTTATTTAATACCTGTTTACAAAAGGAATTACACACTTAAGGTACATGTACATGTACTTACTTACTTAGGCCTTACATCACTTTTAAGTAACGTTACATAAACATGTAACATAAATGTCACTTAAAAGCTAACCTCTCGTCAAGACATTTTCACTTTAACGGTTAAACGACAGGAATAAAAGCACGTACACAGCCTCTAGCTATTCCTTATACATTAGATTCATCAAAATAATAAATATACTATAATAAATGAATACAGTTTTACCTTTATTCAGCTGCAATCAATTTATAACCGACAAAAATGACTCCGTTCCGCTCGAAAACAAAAGCTCACACTACAAACTATGGCCGACGAGTGAAAGACGTAGCATAGACAGGTAGGCTATGGTGTTGCCATATTATAGAAATGAATTCTGCTGCTCAAATGCTAAGTTTTAGTAAAATAAATCGTAACATAAAATACGTTACTTAAAAGCATCAAATCTGTGGACACGATGTTATGTACCAGAATTTTATTATTTGATTATTATCTAATCCTGCCTGACACTGTAATTTTGTAGAATAGGTATTATTTTATTCATAAGAACTTTAAAACGGTCAAATAAAAATACAGCAAAATTTCAAAATTGATTTATAAGGCCCCAGGGCGAGTGTGGGACATTTTATTTTGTATAGAAAATGTTGTGATCACATACTATTTTTATGAAAAATAATTAATAATTATGTTTTGAGAATTGTTAGTATAGTTAGCCCTACTAGAACAATTAATATACAAAGCTAAGAAAAAAGAATAATTAAGGTAATATATAAGATTCTATTTTATTACTTACCGGACGCTGGAGCTATCTAAAATAATCCATTTTTATCGGCCTTACCCAGCTGGCTGTCACCAAATAATAGCTAGATTTAGCTATAAAGTTGCTAAGTTGGCATCACTGATGACATGAGGCACCTATCTGCAACTGACATGACACTGACAGCTGCAGTGAGCTGCATGTTTTGAGTTCGTTTAGAAACTAAAATTGTGAACATGTGACGTCATCAGGGATTAATTTTCAAAAAATTATAAATAAATAAATAATGATCTAAAAATTAAAATAGCCAAATTAGTTTCTTAAAATAGTTTAAATTTACGAAAAAAAATATAAAAAAAATGCACTTTTTTTTTTAAGCATGCCCAATTGTAGTAGTAAAATCCTGCAGCCTTCACTAGTAACTTTTTTTTCGAATTTCGAAATTATATTCAATGTACGGGTACGGTTAGTGACTGTAATGATAATAATAGCTTCTACCCGCGGCTTCGCCGGCATATAAGTTTCTATTTATTTAATGCGTTGACTAAGTAAAAAAAATATTGATTTCAAATATCAATAAGTCTGGGTACCATTACCTACTTAGAATGGGTTGGCAGCTATTATGGAGTATCATAATAAATAAAAGTTAGGATACGAATAAATCAGTTACAATAGGTAACTGATTTATTCTTATCCTTTAATTTAATTTAAACTAGCATCAAGATTTTTTTTTTGGTAACTGAATTTGTATCTAACCGGAAACTTGATGATGAATAATAGGATAAAATAGAAAATGGGCATTCATAAATAATACAAATGAGACTCTAATTAAAATTGTTTGTATGATAATTGACTAATAAATATATACCAGCTATATAAGTACATTGTACGACATTAAATAAAGCTTTACACAAACTCGATAACGACATACAGAAAAAGTATTTTGTGGCTGCTTTTTCACATTCTGCCAAACTGCAAGGCAATTTGTCAACAGTGTTCGTCAGTTCGTTGCAATTGTTTTGGGTACATTTATTTGATGTCAAACATTTAAAAAAAATACAGGCCTAACGAGTAAAACTTCAACGTTAAAAACATCGAATATTTCAATATCGATTGTATTGTAATATCGAAATTTTTTATACTATGTTCAAAATGTCAACATTTAATACTCTTTAGTTTATTTTATAGGGTCTTTAAATAAAACAAGCTGTATGTGAGATATTAAAGAAATTATTTTTTTATTTGAAAGGCCCATATTTATGCCATTATTTATGAAATATGACATCGTGTAAATGTCCACCGCGGCTTAGAACGGTGCGGTGGCACGGATCCGAGGGGTTCAATTTTCAATTACTCTATAGGTACTGCATAAGGTCGGCTGAATCTGAGCGATAGCCTGCGTTATGTTGACTTTCAGGGCATCGCTTGATTGCGGATTATTGGCATAGACCTGCAAGTGGTTGTCCCACAAACGGCAATTTTGCTTATTAACACAACCATTCATCCAAAAATGCGCCTCGTCGCTAAAGATGATTTTTCAGCCAAATTCTAAGACTTCCAAACGTTTTGTAGCCCAGTCAGCGGACAAAAGGCGTTGTCTATGGTCATTCACTTTGAGCTCCTGGGTCAGCTGGATGTTGTACGGGTGTAGGCTCAAGTCCCGACGCAAAATTCGCCAAGTTGAAGTCTGCGAAAGGCCGAGTTCTTGTGCACGGCGAGAAATCGAATGCCTCGGAGTCTCCTGCACACTATCACGGAAAACAGCGATGTTCTCGGCAGATCTGGCGTTCCTTTGACGTAAGTGTTTTGGTTGGTTGTTTACCGAAACAGTCGTCTCGAATTTGGTCACCAAACGTTGGAGAGTCGACTTTGAAGGGCCAAAATGGTCAAAATGCGCGCAAAGTTTGCACTAACAAACACTCATTTTGATAATTAAGTTTTGTATCATTAGGACATGCTGCTCACTCGTGTAACTTGCCATGGTGATAATAACTGAAGAAATAACAACGCATTTGACAGATCCCGCCAAAACAACGAGGCCGCCACAAACTGTCAACATCGACCCGCCCTATTTGAAAGACCCTTTATTAACATTAAAATACCTAGTAGTTGAAATATTGAACAAATTATGATGTAGAAAAATATTTACAAGCTGCCACAGAAATGTTTCAATATTCGTCAAATAGGTTCTCATGGGGATCATCCCGCCACACTATTCACAAACCACTGTAGCACGGTATTATTATATTTATACTGTAGCTCTTGTAAGCCAGATTCAATAGTGGCGACTACCAGAAAAGCGCCGAGACAAAGAAGCTTGACGAATTCTCGGAGAAATGATCTAACTGTCTTGGATCCCGTAACGAAATTGATCAGAAAATAACAGCGACGGAGTATAAAAAACATAATTTCCACTTCCCTCCATATCATCAGGAGAGAGAACAGAACAAGGCCAATAGGCACACAGGGACGTATAGGTATCACTGGGATAAGCCCGGGCCAGTTGCCTTGCACCACGGATATATTTGATTCCAATAATAGTTATGTAGGTATGACCAAAAGTATGAATGTGGACGAGATAAAAGTAGTATATGTAAGGATTGTAGCAAGTGGCGTTGCTATGCTATTAGAAGTCGGTTAAAAAAGAAGTCTGTTTTATGGCAAAGAAAAGTAATGTAAATAATGCTATTGGTAGATTCATCCCGTGGGACCTGAGTGGGATCAATCATCTTTAGTGGGATCAATTTACCAAAGAGCCTTAGCACCCGATAAAAATTGAAAATGAACATTGATAAATAATACATAATATTTTGATTAAGTCCAATGCATGCTCGATAGGATTGACATCAGCGGATTGAGCAGGCTGATTTCGCATTTGCACGAAACCTTAGCCGAATTGCTATCAGAGGAATGACCAAAATTCATTCTCGTCACGGTGTGAATTTAAATATTTTTTTATCAAAATGTAATCGGTTCTTCTACCCGGGTGATGTTTAGACCAGAAAAATAGAGTTCTGTCAAACACGCACAGGGTGAAATCCAAAACAAAGCTCATCAGATAATAGTAGTGTTGAGAGAACTTGAACGAAAATTAACCATTTTTTGTTACTAACCAACGTTTAACTATGCGAACGCTGCCTGAAAACTCTATATTATAGGTATATCTACATCGCTTTCTCAAAGAAAGATGTGATAGCGGTTCGGTACGGGGTCGCGGCTCGAGTTGGATCGATGTTGCTCCCGTTCTCCCATTGGCGGCTGTGCGAGTGTTCCTGACAGCTCCACAGTCGTCCCACGTCTGCGGGAGACCGGGCCACCCTTAAAACAACTGAAGCGTGTGCTGAAAGTTTAGCTTTGTAGCTTCTGAAATAAACCACAAAGCATAGCTAGACGGCTGTCTGGCTCACATTTTGTTTTTTTTTTGTATTTCAGGTGAATAGTGGATTTTCAAGTATTTCTTGGTCGTTTTTACCGCTGCTAGCACCACAGAAACAGTTTGACGTTTATACAAACAATTCCTACGTCGATTCATTTCGAAATCCGAGTTTTATCTAGTGGATTTTGACAAAAATACACAAAAGGTGTAATGATTTAATGAAGTAAAAAAATGTATTTGTGCCTAGAAGTCACACTAATGAATTCGCCAAATTAAGTACAAATTAGTCATATACGAAAACTTTTTCTTACTGTTATGTTTTACTCGGTGGTTTAAAATTATTTCGAGGCCATGCTTGATTTTAGAGCTTATTGCCATGACTGTATTTAATATGTCATACCTACATCTGTACATTTCTTACGGTTTTTAAAGATAATTATAACCAAAGGGAAATATCAAAGAAGATGATGACTTAAACTTGCTTCTTTGTAAGTCATAAATTCATAATAATATAGTCGACCAGTTGCGTCAACCTATTATTTAATCTACGTCCCTAAAACACAATTTGCAGCGCGAGCGTGAGAATGCTCCTGTTTATGATGCTACCAAACACTCGTAACAAACTAGCTGCAATTTGTCATGACTATAAATTTGGGAGTCACCCTTTCATAAACAAGAAATATCCACAACTACTATAATTTGCTGCTAATTTAGCTCGGAAGTTAGGCCCTCGTCGACCCTGTAATTGATTTGTCGCGGAGTCGCGCGACCCCGCGACCTGCGGATGTCGCACGCGCGTCCGCCACGTGTCGCGACCACGCCCCGAACGACCATGTTTGATAGTCTTTCGCGTGAGATCTCATGTCGGTTTAAGTTTGCGTTATGTGCAGCGATCTGGTTAAGTTAAATTAATTGTGGTTTTGTAAATTATGTTCTAAATCAATATGCACAAATGGGTAGACCAAGATCAATTTATAATTTCTTCTATTTCATGTTGTTGTTATCTTAATAATTATAATATATTCTTTCAGGACCGTATATCGCCAGGTTTGTTTGCACTGTAAGAAGCGATGCTCATCATTTATAAGGCAGGTGAAAATATTAATTTGTTCCATTCTGAAAAGGAACGCCAAATCTTTTGAACTAAGAAGAAAGTGTGCTTGATCTAATAGATGATAGAGTTGTCTCAGAAGTCTCTATTATATTCGTATTCTATTATATGCGCGTAAAGTTTTGTTATCGCGCAGATTGGGTGAGTTGAAATTATTTGATTTCCAGTTTTTGTAAGCCATTACCTATAGATTACCACGACTCATCGATTTTACATGGAAAGCCAATTGGGTGTACTTATTCTCTGCATCACAAGCAGCATTTGCATATTGAATTGTAAACTCTTTTTCGCAGGAGTCTTAATAATAATTAATTGAATCTAAAACCGCGCTTTTAAAAAACTGCCAACCACAAGCTTGAGTTAATTTATTTATTTGTCTGCATATGTTGGATGCGGATTATCCAGTGGGTCCACAAGAGCATACGGAACACGTGGTCCAGAGATCTGAGCGGAGAGCGCTCGACGCGTGTCAGAGGACGCGCGGCGGTCGCCACGCGGCCCACACGCGCCACTCAAAGTGCCCGGAACCGTGTACCGACGCCTCTACAAAAACTGTTTTTCTGACGGCACTTAATTAATCCGTGTCGCCAACTACTTTTGATGACTGTAATCGACGGATGGGACACAACGCCAATTACTTTTCTCTTTTCGTTTGGTTAAACTCAAATTCTTTTAAGTTGGCGACCATACGCAACCCTATTTAATTTGGTATATTTATCCACCTAAGTAAGTACTAGTTCTTTGTCTTATTTAACAATCTTCAGTGGGTAATTTAGTTACTTATAAAACAGTAATTTTTAATAAATAAAATAACCCTAAGTACCTAAAATAATAATGAAATAACAATATATAATGAAATCTAATCTGTGGAATTCTAGATCTCTACAGGATAAATGTTTAGCAGTACATTTTTTTCAATTGCCTGGAAACTAGATCGCTCCCTTTGTGATCAGACCCCAGCCCGTATTTGTCTGTATGTTTGTTTATTTAAGCATTTATTAAACGCAGTCATTAACAAGTCGGGACCAGATTCGGAAATGTCAATGGGACAGTGCTGTGTGGCTCTCAAAGTTTTCGATTACGATTTGTGCTTTTTATTTAGTAAAACAATATACCATACCAACTTAAATTACATCGTTCCTTAAAATGTAAGTACCTACTGCAGGAAAATTAAACAAAAATTCAGTAGTCAAAAATTGAAGAAAATAATATTGATTAGTAAATATTTCCTATAATTTTAAAGCAGCAATTGCAACACAATTAATTGAGCAAGACCAAAAAATACATAATGTGTATAACTTTTAAAACTCAACTACGTTCCCTCGACAAAACAAAAGTAAAATTCACTCTGACTATTCCTATACGTTTCCTTCACAAAAAACTTAAGACCGTATGCTACCTCAGATTAGCAACCCTATTTGTGGTGGTTCAAACTTCGCTTTAAAATACTGTTAGAATAAAGTTCTAATCAGCTTGAACTACAAAGCGGTTGTTACGTCTTTCGCTGCGGCCGAATAGTGCGATTTACAAAAAAACTATTGATTGGACTATAAAAGTAAAACACTATGATTTTAGTATGTTGCTTGTAAAATTATTTGGCAAAAAAATCAGAACGATGACATGTGTAAGCTGTTATGCGCCAAATGTCCGCAGAGCAAAATGTCCTCGTTGATAAAACGACCGTAACGTAGTAAGTCATGGGAGCAAAACGTCCGCTATTTATTCTTCGTGTTCCTATAATACGACCGTCTCGCGACAGTATCCTTTATGGGCGGCATGGGTACCGGGCCGTAGGCCGACAAAGGAGGCCGGCGGAGGCCCGGCACTTCGGGGACAGAAGATATTAGTGTTATTTAATATGCGAGCGAAGCGAGCGCGCGTCATGGAGTACATGCGTTGCATGTCCGCTAAGTGGATGAATCACCCCAATGTCTAGTAATAATGACGTCACTCATACATGCAACGCCCATAAAGGATACTGTCGCGAGACGGTCGTATTATAGGAACACGAAGAATAAATAGCGGACGTTTTGCTCCCATGACTTACTACGTTACGGTCGTTTTATCAACGAGGACATTTTGCTCTGCGGACCGGGGTGGTCCGCAGAGCAAAATGTCCTCCTAATTGTATTTTAGTATGGTTTTTACTAGTTAAAAGAAATTTTTAGAGGTATATTCGCGATTTTTTTCTATCGAGCAAAGTTAGTTCTGTTGTATTATGTTGTCACAACACTATGTCACTAGCATATATCCTAAAGAATATCATATATTTTTCTGATTTTGATTACTGCAGTGAATCATATACTTTTACGCATTATAAAAATCGCGTTTGAGGTAGTTTATGCTGATGTTGATATAAACGGGGTTGTTTTAACAGAAAGTTTGAGCATCGCCCAATTCGCACCCCATTTGGCAACTGCAGCGGAGCACGAGGGGTTGACCGAGCGCACGCGACCAGCTACCCATCCCCAAGCCGCACTGACAAGGACCGCAGTCCTATGGGAACAACACACAAATTACCCAAAACGAATTGTTTAATATGTTAACGCCATTTAGCTAAACAGATTGATCATTATGAGTGGTTTTTGTGGACTCTCATGTGTTTGTTGCGGACGAATATTTGCGATAAGTATTTGTAAATAAATCGTCGTGGTAATGGGTTCGACTAGTTTATTTTGTTAGATGATGATGTTGTTTTTTTGTTTTAAGTAGCATGATGAGATAGTTTGTTCCTTATGAAGTGTCTAGTAAGATGACGAGTAAATGAGAAGTATGAAAGAAGATACGCTACACCTTAGAAATGGGGATAAGGGCAAGAGAATGATGAATGATGATGAGATAGTTTGTTCTTTGAAAATAGAAATGTTTTATACTTTAATAAGGGAATCCTGAATTAGGGATCAAGTCATTTTCACAAGATTACAAGAACCAAAGATGTGTGCAAAGATTTCAGCTCAATCGATTGATGGGAACTGGTTTGAAATTCAGTTGCATATTTTACCAACAATACCAACTAACTAATAAGGCAGGTCAGAATACCAAATAAAGAAAACTATGACCGGCCCCTGTCTGGCGTCAATCCTACTTGGGAAATTTCCTCTAAGTTTAGTTGTCTCTTTTTACCCGACTACGGCGAAGCCAAAAGGAATGGTAATGATTTTGGCAGTCTATGTATGTATGTAAGTAGGTATGTATGATGTATGTTCCACCGTAGCGCCTAAAATACTGAACGGATTTTAGTAAATGAGGTGTCAATAGATTCGTAAGAATAGCCCGGGTGACATAGGCTATATAAATTCTTATTATGACGGAATTTAAATGTCAAAAACTTACCTCAAAAATATTAAATTGAGATAATCATAACGATCATAACATGTTTGGTATCAAATGAAAGGTCTTGGAGAGCAAAAACTAATATTTTATTCGTAGTCGGGTTTTAGATTTTTAAACATGTTGTTATTTAATTTTATTGTAAAGATGAATGAAAGGCATTTGTATATGGCTGAGATGAGAATGCTAAGGGGAGGGAGGGTTACGCGAATGGATAAAATAAGAAATGAATACATAAAAGGAAGACTGAAAGTGGTGCCGGCGACTGAAAAGTTGTGTGGAAATCGACTGTCGTGGTATGGGCATGTGATGCGGAGGAATGAGGAAAAGTCGCGAGGAAAGTTTTGAATATGAACGTGGTATAGCAGTAGAGGAAGGAGGAGCTCGTGGCTTAATAAGAACTGCCACTCGGGTCGATCTTTAGGTAAAGCTGTGCTTGCCTAGGTCGGTCTGTGGATGGGTGACCGCCCGACATACCGAGTTTCCTCCGTGCCTCGGAAAGCACGTTAAGCTGTTGGTCCCGGCTGACATAATTATATATAGATCTTTGGCAGTCGTTACAGGTAGTCAGTGACCTGAAATTCTGACATCCAGTCATACCAAAGGGTATTACCCAGTATTAACTGGGTTGTGGGGGTCAGATAGGCAGTCGCTCCATGTAAAATACTGGTATTCAGCTGCATCCGGTTAGACTGGAAGCCGACCCCAACATAGTTGGGAAAAGGCTAGGCAGATGATGATGATAGCAGTAGAGGAAGACCAAAGAACGATGGATCGGCAGTGTAAAGAATGATACGGCATGCCATAATATTATTCACTAGCTTTTGCCAGCGGCTTCGCCCGCGTGAAAATGACGATTTTCCATACCAACTTTCATTCCCTATTTAAATCCCTTAGGGGTTGAATTTCAAAAAATCCTTCCTTATTCCTTGTCTACATTATAAAGGGAACCTCTGTGCAAAATTTCAGCTTTCTAGGTTCAAGGGTTAGGGCTGGGCGTTGATGAGTCAGTCAGTCAGTCAGGACTTCTCTTTTTATTTATTAGATAGATTACACGGGAGGGGCTTTATAGGAGGTGTCAGGTGTCTGATGATGTGATGATGAGTAATAGAGAATAATGGAAGAAGACATGATGCGTTGACCCAAATTGAATTGGGATACTGGCCAGAGAATGATGATGATTTAGAAAATTACAAAAATTGTACAGGATAAGGTTTGTAGAAAGATATTTATTTTTGCTAAGGGCAGTTTTTTCTCCGATAGTAGACTAATAGACCCGTGAAAAGCCGGGCGGGAAATTGAAAATTATGAAGACACAGCAAGTTCTATTAAATATAGACTAGTCTTTCATATTATTATCGTATTACACTAATAACCGGCAATTCACCTGTAATGTCGGTGAATTACCTGTAAGTAGCCGAAGTAATGATATAAATGGATAAGTTCATGACTTCGTGTAGACATGTGCAATAATAGTGGACTGACTTAAAAAAATATAATTCTGTTTAGTCCGTCTGCTAGATTATCGAAAAATATTGGATACGTGTTTTTTGTTTATCAAATTATTAAAAATTTACGAAAATAAACGTGTCAAAGATCATGAGCTATTGGCGTCACTCTCTCTGTGACGTCACACGAGTCATGACTTTTCGAAGCTCTCTATCGGCTTCATTTTATGTTTACGTTTAAGAAAAAAAAATGTGTCCAATATTTTTTGGAAATCTATTTGTACACTAATTAGGTTTTTTTGTCAAATACTCTATTGTGAAGGCTACGTTTACGTTGTATATACTAAAATATATATAACTACAGGATACGGATACCGAGAGCGATAGACGTCGAGAGCGATAGAGCGTTGTCCGTGAGGGACGCAGACAGCTATATTTCAACTGGCATTTTTGTTTTGCGCTCGTTATCAATACATCGAGTTCAAATCGAATTGATTTTATGTTTTGATAAATAAATGAATGTTTGTTATCACTAAAAAACGCAGGCAGCAGGTAAAGTATAAATGGAAAATTAATCCCAGACTAAACAAGCACTGCGCACAAAATGTTAAATGATTATAAGTCATCATGTACCTAGTCTGTTCCCAACTGTTTTGGGGTCGGCTCCCAGTCTAACTGGATGCAGTTGAATACCAGTCCTTGAATGAAGCGACTGCCTGACTGACGACTACAGCACTGCTTCTACTGGGTAATAATAAGACTCCTCTTGGGAAGACTGCCTGCGATGGTCGTCCGACTTTTGGGCCACTGACGACTTTTAAAGATCTACAAATGACAGCCAGGACCATTTTGAGGCACGGAGGAAACTCGATGTATAATGGGTGATTATTAGCCATCACAAATCAACTTAATGCAATCGTGGCTTAATCTGAAGATTGATCCGATCGGTTGTTATTATCTAGCCACGAGCTCCTGTATAAATGGTACTTAATAAATATTTGTGTTTTCTAAACACATTTAAATGTAATCATAAATTATGTTTTAAAACTGAACTTCTGTGATTCCAATTCGATTACTGTAAAGCGCAACACGCTCTGGGAGCGGGCATGAAACGCTCCCGTCGCCGTCGGCATGACGTGTCGCCGTCCGTCGGCATCCGTCGACGCGTCGCCCGCCGCGTTTTCACGGGCACCGGCCGACGTGAATGTGAGAGTTATATCTCTTCTGTGAATGCTGATGCCATGATATAAACGCTTCGAAAACGAATATAAACTTTTGTTTGTTTGATTTCGCTTTTTTTTTTGCCACCGACTTCACAAGCAGATTTTTCTTCTAAAGTTTATTTTTGGCGTTATATTTATTGTTAAAAAGTTTTTTTTTTTTTTTACTTTTTAGTGGTTTGATGACTGGTTTCACAGCGTACCGACGTGATATTATGTAATGAACTGGTGTAAACAATAGACAGACATGAGATTTCAGCAATTCCAGTCCATTTACTATCATTTATTGAGGAGTTCCGTTGCCTATCTCCGAAGTTCTTCAATTCTTATTCTTATAATTATTCTTAATTGATCTTCACCAAATTGAAACGGGCCCACCGCCCACTCCAATAAAGTACTCTTCCAAAAACTACCCAAATCCCTTTAAGTGTGCCTACAAAATTTGAAGAGTTCTCTCTATTTTTCCAGGATCCCAACATTAGATCCTGATCCTAATTAATCATAGGACCACCTGGGAAGTAAAACGTTTCAAATAAAATAAAAAATACAAATTCGGTCTAGACATCTTCGAGTGATCGGGGAAAATACATGAAAAGTTCCGACGAATTGGGAACATCCTCCTTTTTGATTGAAGTCGGTTTAAAAGAAACCAACTCTAGAAATTGAATACTGGAAAATCAAAGCGTCTTTTTTTCAAGTCTATAATTATCTTGGTCGACGACAATCTATGCATAATGAATAGTCCAGACTGTAATTTTGTATCGATCGCATTAGCTGATATAAGTGGTCAATGCTCAATGGGTATAACCTTTAATCAAAGAAGGTTTGTTTGATCACTTTTATGCCCCTTCCTCCGCCTAGATGATACCAACGTCAAATGGTATTCACATACGGCAGTCATCACCTTATGTTGATGAGCTGATGATGGAAGTTATAACACCTTAACGGTTCCCACATTTTTTAATAAACTTTTACGTGCATGAGAATTGAGGGCCCATTTTGAACGAAGATTTACAAAGTAGGTAGTACAGTGTTTTGCGATATTATCTTGTTTCCCACAAATTTTGTTTGGCATTAGCTAAGATTTTGGCAGACTTTTTCTGTAGTGTACATAGTTTTTCAGGTACAGGTGGGCCCTCAATCCTCTATGTGAGAACTGAGGGCCCGACTTTACAGTCAATTACTCGCTTATATGGCTTTCACAAAATCTGATTCAAACTTCCACAATTGTTGGGGAATGTACACTAAATCCTAAACTAATTTTCACAGAGTTTTAACACATATATTTTAAAGGAATAAAAATATTGGTTGGGAAAAATTGTCGCTGTTTCCCTACGTAACACATAAACGGAAAAACAAACATTATTTTGATTAAAAAAATATAATTATACCTGCAATTAGCATTAGGACATTCTTGTAAAATTACGAAAAATCGCAAGGTTGGGCAAAAGTGTAAACAATTGGTGCAAATAAAGTTGGAAAATTAACTTACATTTCGTCCATAGCCACTTCTCCCACTTGTCTGATAGCAGGCGGCGCATCCCCCGGGAGACCCATTCATATAAACTTTTGAAGATAAAAGTTCTGCAGGACTAGTAGACTACAGACTGTCAAGCATGTGCGTGATAACTGAAACAGTTTTAGATTCCTTCGCCTAGCTAGGTATTGATTGCATGTCCCTGCATGTAAAACCTACGCTATCGCTTACTCTTTCTTACGTGGTCAGCAGAATTATAAATTAAGCTATTAACGTAAAACGTTTTGCTGATTTCTGCACATGTATATATTATTATTAATAGCTAATTTTGCATAAGTATAATAATATAATAATATTTTATTTACCAACCAAAGTTACAGATCATCATCACGAAAACAATTAACAAATGTTGCAATTTCTGTACAGTAATTTATACAACCCTGCCTCTTAAACTAGGTTAACCTGTATTTTAAGAGACAGTGTTCGGCCGAGCAGTTCCTTAAACATTAGTTTAATTATAAATATTTCAGTGAATATTCTGTCGTAAGTATTTTTCTGAGCGAGAACCGATCACTTTTATTTCTACTGAGAAGCAATGGACATTGGTAGATTTTATTTGGCATTTTGGCACTATTTTTATTCCATGACAAAAAAATTAACTCCGGGTTTTGTGATTACTATTCGTCTTAAATACTAAGCAGACACTTGAACACATTCTCTTACTGCCGCACTCAGAGACGTTTAATGATTACTGAAGCCACTTAGTATGTTACTTTTGTAAAGGTTTTGTTTGTCAAATCTTTACTAAATAACAGCTTAGTAATCATTGAATCCCACCAAAAACAATCTGTAAAAAACTAGCCAAGACTCGATGAAGCTGCTTGTTTATCTCTAAAAAGTAATGAAATCTCAAATAGTTAGTTAATTTTCATGATTTAATTTTTAAATCATTTAAACATTGAGTCGTCTGCCTAGTCGCGGCTGTTGAGTAGAGTTCCTGGGTTCGATTCACTGGTCGGGCAAAGTGATATTAGGTTTTTCCATCTGTAATTTCTCAGTAGCAGCCACGGAGTGAGGATTCGTGCCCGGTTGATGGCAATAGGCTCGCCCCCCATTTACATGAGACTTAAACATAACTGGCGAAATGTGGGTGTATTGTGGTGTGTGGGTGTATTGTGGTGTGTGGGTGTACTGTGGTGTGTGGGTGTACTGTGGTGTGTGGGTGTACTGTGGTGTGTGGGTGTACTGTGGTGTGTGGGTGTACTGTGGTGTGTGGGTGTATTGTGGTGTGTGGGTGTATTGTGGTGTGTGGGTGTACTGTGGTGTGTGGGTGTACTGTGGTGTGTGGGTGTACTGTGGTGTGTGGGTGTGGTGTGGAGGTACACCTCTGCAGAATTCTTCGAGGATTACTGACAATGTTATCATCATCAGCCTATTAATGTTCCCACTGCAGGGACTCAGGCCTCCTCTCTTTGAGGGGATGGGCATTATCATCTACCGAAGATGATAATGTTATCTATTAATTTTTAGTGTAGGTTATCTTACTAACTTATATCCATTATTGCTACAGGGTATTTGAAACAGTAAAACAATGTTATAGTCAATAATAAAAAGTTTAATGAATAATTTAACAGTTAGTTTTTCTCGTATTTACGAGGGCGGAGTGATAAGTCTGGAAAAAATGAAACAAGGAGACAACTTTATTGAAAAATTATGATTTATTTTTCAACGTAATTTCCATCTTACTCAATGCACTTCATCCAGCGTTTCACAAACTTTTCGATCCCATCCGTAAAGTACGACTTTGGCAACCCTTCTAAATTGGCATTGGTTTCGAGCATGATCTCTTCGTTGGAGCTATATCTTTTTCCACCGAGCCATTTTTTTAAATTCGGAAACAGAAAATAGTCGCAAGGGGCCAAATCTGGCGAATATGGTGGGTGAGATAGCAACTCTTATCGCAACTCATGTAATTTGGCCATGGCAATCACGCAGGTGTGCACTCGTGCGTTGTCTTGGTGGAAGAGGATTTTCTTCTTAGCCAAATGCGGTCGTTTTTCAGGTTAAATTTGGTTAAATTGGTCCAATAAATTGGCATAATATTCGCCATTGATCGTTTTACCCGTCTCTAGGTAGTCAATATGGATTACCAACGTGCGTCCCAGAAAACTGTAGCCATCACCTTATTGGCCGATAAAACTGCTTTGGCCTTCTTCGGAGCTGGTTCGCCCCTAGCAATCCATTGTTTCGATTGTTCCTTGGTTTCTGGTGTATGGTGGTGGATCCACGTTACGTCTACCGTTATATAACGACGCAAAAATCAGGTTTATTCCGTTGTAGCGACACCAAACCTGCCTTCGAAGTGGTAACTCGCATGCGTTTTTGATCAATAGTCAGTAAACGCGGCACCCATCGCGCGGAGAGCTTTTTCATATCTAAATGTTGGTGTAAGATATTACGCACACGTTCATCTGAGATGCCTACTATCTCGACTATCTCGCTCACTTTTACTCTTCGGTCGTTCAACACTATGTCATGGATTTTAGCGATCATCTCTGGAGTAGTGACCTCAACTGGGCGTCCTGGGCGTTCAGCATCACTTGTGCTTGTACGACCACACCGAAAATCCGTAAACCATTTATGAATCATTTTAATCGACGGAGCAGAGTCCCCATAATATTTATCAAGCCTTTGTTTCGTTTCCGTAATAGTTTTTTTGCGCAAAAAATAATGTTTAATCAACACTCGAAATTCACTTTTCTCCATCTTTGCGAAAAATCGTTCCATTGTTTTCATATAGTGGCTCTCAAAAAAAAACTTACCAGCGGTACTGGCTGAAAATTTAAATATAGTCCCTCAAAAAAGTCGTGAACAAGGAAGTTACATGGAATTTGCGATAATTTTATTCCAGAATAGATTTTTACCAGACTTATCACTCCGCCCTGGTATCTACAGTGGTCGTCTTCTCTGGCAGTTTGATCTCTTCGATGGCTAGGTTCTCCTCGCTGGACCTCAGTTCGTTGTACTTGTATCTAAAGGCCATTGTGGTGAAGATCAACATGTCTATCAACATCAGACCCGCGAACAAGAAGAACTCTTTCCACTGAAAATAAAGATAATTTATTTAAAAAGATATGGAGGTAAAAGGCAAAATTAAGGCAGGTTGGGCGAAGTGAAGCTGAGTTTTTCTATTAGTAATATCTCAGTTGAAGGACGCAAGGGTGATTAATAGTAGATTAGTAGCCAAGGGCTGTATTAAGGCATCAATTGCAGCCCGAGATATTTAGGCGCACGAGCGCAGCGAGGGCGCCAATAGTTCGAGGGTGCGATTGATGCTTACACCCGAGCTAACTACTCTGCTTTACATATCGATTATGAGGTAAGAAGAAAAAAAACCGGCATTACAAGAATAAAGTTTTCAAATATTATCTCTCTGTAAAACTTTCAGGCAAAATATTGTTAATTGCTGCTTCAGCTTCCATTTTCATTGAATCGGGAGTGCAGCTTATATTTTCATCACTTGCAGAACTCATGTTCATGTTTTTTTCCTAATTAGCACGTACTTAATTATAAAAAAATCCCAAAAACAAACAATATTTAAAGAAAAAGTTTTCTATTACCGAATTTTTTTTTTCAAGAACGAAATTGAGCTTCGCCGTTCGATATTTAAAATTGATGACTATTAAGCCTTCCCCACACAGGCGCGTTTATCTGTTGATGTGAGTTCTTAGAACATTTGGTATTGGGATTGGGACGCAGAAACGCGAAAACGCAAAAACGCTCCTGTGTGGGGGAGGCGTTATACTCCTACGAAGACAAGGCTGAATAGCGAAGCGACCTCTTTTGTCATTGGGCTGAATGCATGATGTCTATTGCCAGTATGATGGTTAGATGTACGCGAACTTTTTGAAAGAGTGAAGTGTTTTTTTTAAAATTACTTACCGCCCTAGGGCTTTTCTTGCTACGTTAATACCCTAGAGCGGTAATTGGTCACCTACAAGCCCCATTTGGGGGTAATAAGGACCTACTTACCGAATATGAGAGATGTAAAATGTGTTAATAATGTTTCAGCGGGCACTCTGTTGTTCTCTTTAACATAAACGGGCAACTTTATACGTTTGGCGTAATTGCTTAATCAACGGAACACGTGTAAGTATAATATAACTACATAGATAGGATAGGCTCCAATCAATAGTGGTTAAGAATTAATCAGAAACAATTTTTCATAACTTTCATGTAATAAAAAATACTTCTTGAAAGAAAATAATTGTATTAGGTGCTGTTTTGTTGTGCCATTGAGGTGCAGTTCGTTCACAAAGTCAAAGTATTTATTTGCATGATTTGCGGTCTTATAGTAAGGTTATGTTCCCGCTGATGTAGAAAATTAAATAATAATGGAAATCTAACCTGCGCGTCCAAGAAGTTTCCTTCAACAATGAGCACGACGATTAAGTTCCCGAAGGCGACGGTGAGCAGCCAAACGGACTGCAAAACTGACTTCATGCTGGCTGGAGCCTGAGTGAACGAGAACTCCAACCCAGTCACGGAGAACATCACCTCTCCCATCGTCATCACCACGTATTGGGGAATCAGCCATAGAATGTGGATACTGTTCGGTGGCGTTATTACGACTGCGTTTGCGTGCTGAAATAAGGGATAATGGTATTAATTAATGCTATATTTTCGAGCAATAGTCGTTAAATGCCTTAACAGTAAGGGAACACCAAAGAAACGAAGGATGCATGTGAAAAATTATACAGCTAGCAAGGAAGTGAGGTGACTGCTGTATGACGAGGAATAGAGAAGTGTGTCTGAGCAGTCACCACCTTGCTAGCAGTATCATTATTCACATAAATTATTATTTAACTTGTGGGTTAACTGCTAAGAAGTGTTCAATTTTATTCCTGTCCGTTTGATATTGGGTTCGAACCAATATTACGAATAATATTATTAAGCACTGTTTCATTAAGCTCCTACACTGTCCATGGTTATCCTGCTCAAAAACCTGCATCGAAAGTACAATCAACAAAAAGATAGAACTTACGTAAACCCCAGTTGCATCCTCAAAGACGTTTATGGTATATACAGCCCCAGATCTAAGGTCAATTTCTCTCAATATGACGTTTCCAGCGACGATGATATTGCTCACTCCTTTAGTAATCCTCTTCTGTGCTGTGTCATTACTTTGAATATTTAACAACGTTGTATTCTTCTTCACGTTTTCTATACTAATCCCTACCTGGCTGTTCAGGTTCGTTAAAAATCTAAAACACACAACATCAAATGATTGAAAAGTTAATAAAGTTGGTACGTTGTTAGAAATATTTTATCTCTGCTGTAAGAAAACTATTGTAAAGCCAACTCTAGGCAAATAAAAGGCGACTACTATCGCTGTCGTTATATCCCTAGCCATTGAAGGTATTTAAGAATATATCAAGCCTCTCCCCTGTCTCGAGCTATCTGCCAAACCTTTTCTCATCCCTGTTAGGGTCGTCATTCAGACATACGAAATGCATCCGAATACTCATCTATTCGACTTCCACAACCCAGTTACTACTGTAATAGTAAAACGATAGCAACACCTCAAGAGCATAATAAAGATAACCGTTGTGTTCGAAAATTCGAAGTAGTTTCATATATGCTACATATTAAATTTCTGCTAACGTAAACATTTGCCAGTCGAGTGAAATTAATTTGAAACTCGATAACCGATTCCATTACAAAAATTAACTACAGTTCCAATAAAAAATTGAAGGATGTATCGGCAAATATACGTGTTATTTGTGTTATTTTCGTCAATTAAATCAAGTGTTATCGAAGTGAAAGTCAAACAAGGGAAGCTAATTGGTCATAGAGAATCCACTGTGTTTAATAAAAGACTCTATTTTGTGTTTTATAGAGTACCCTACGCTAAACCTCCTATCGGCAGACTAAGATTTAAGGACCCCCGGCCTGCGCCAAAATGGGAAGAAGCTTATGATGCAAGGATAGAGTTCCATGGAGCATGCGCACAAGCTCACATTGTTCACAAGCACGGCCTCTTCGGAACCGAAGACTGTTTGTATCTCAACATTTACACGCCTAACATTCCCAAAGGTGAAACTAAACTAAAACCTGTCATCGTTTGGCTTCATGGATACGCTTTCGCTTCGTCCTTCAGTCATATACACGGAGCAGACTTCTTGATCGACAATGATATCGTTTTAGTGACTGTTACACATAGAATTGGAGCATTCGGATTTCTAAAACTGAATGATGATGACTCTAACGCAAACATGGGACTGAAAGATATAGTCATGGCTTTGAAATGGATTAGAACGAATATTCAAAAATTTGGTGGGGATAGAGAAAACATTATTCTAATGGGCAGTAATTCCGCTGCTACGTTCATATCACTGCTTTTAATAACAGAAGCAAGCAAGCTATTTTCAAAAGTTATTTTACAGAGTAGTGCGATTTACTCTCCTTCTATAATGCAAGGCGACCATAAATTAGAGAGAGACCGACTAAATCAAGCACTTAGTATAAAGCGCTTAAAAGTAAGTAAAGCAGGAACTAAAGACATAATTGACGCTTCACAGAGTATTTACACTCGTTCAGAAATGCAAAACTATCAGCGACCGTTAGTACCGTTCACGCCAATTCTCGAAAAGAAATCTAAAACTGCTTTACTGACACGGACTCCAAAAGAGTTTTATGATAATGTGCAAAGTACAAAACTTAAACCTTTACTCATAGGTTTTAATACCCAAGAAAGCATTTCCGAAGTCATACCATTTATACAAAATCCATATTACTTGAGACTATTTAGAAAGTTTTTTAAATTCATGGTGCCTTTTTCTGACGGGTGCAATTACAACAGCACATCTGAAGTTTATAAAAGTGTCGCTGAACAAATTAAAGTCAGATATTTTAAAGGTGGTATTACTGAAAAGTCGCTTGATAACTTCATGAGATACACATCAGATCTTATTAAGTTTCCAATAATAAAGTTCATTAAAACATATTTACAACTTAGCAAAGGTGACTCCAAAATGTTTATGTACAAGTTCGATTATAGGGGATCTCTTAACGCAGTTAAAGCAACGTCACTTGCCGAATCACAAACAAAAGTAAAAGGGGTGGCAACTGGCGATGAAATTTGTTACGTGCTTAAGTGTGAGCCACTCTGGGAAACCTATGTGAAAATTAATCGTGAAGAGAACAACAGAGACAAAACATTCATTACAGAAATGTCAGAACTATGGGCCAACTTTGCAAAATATGGCGACCCTACCCCTGCAGGTTATGTTGGCAACATAAAATGGCCACCGATGGGTTTAGAAGGCAATAATGTACTACTAATAAGAAAATCATTTACAACGATCGAGTTCAAACCAGAACTTTCCATGTATGAATTTTGGAATAATATTTATGAACGATATTACGAGGAACAGCATTGTAAACCGAAGCATGACGAGCTATAGTGTAATGATTACTAAATTAAAATAAAGCTTACCTAACACTAACACCGTCGATTGCTTTTTCATTATTGTCTGTGAAATTGTAAAGTCCTTCTTTATTAATAAAGAAAGAGTTTGCAGTTGTCTCATTCAGATGGAAGTATCCGCTGAATTTTTTATCAGCGCATTCCGTATTGGGTTGTCCTTCTAAATAATAGGGTAGATCTATGAATCCATCAGCGGCGATATTAAGTTTCTCGTAGGCAGACAGGGGGCCGATTTCAAAGTGTGACGTTGTGTTCACCTCCAGTGTGTTAAGGTGCGCAGTGTTGAGCGTGAAATTGCAGTTGAATCCGTTATACACCCTCAATTGAGCTAACCCTTCCGTTACTGGGGTCCCGTACGTCGGCTGCAACAAAAAATATATTTACTAAATATATATTAACTGATCAACCAAGCTTGGCCCTGAGGAACTTAAGATTGAATCTTACTATTATAAATGGGACATTTGAGAGGATGATTGTTCCTCTTTCACGCCAAATCTACTGAACGAGTTTGAATGATATTATATTATACATGACATATTATATACTAGTAAGTGTTCCGGCATAAAAAATGTTTTATGTAAACAGGTTGGAAACATTTAAATACTTTTTTTCCGGTATTACGATCCCGTGGGACAATAACTGAACTCCACGCGGGAAAAGGGGCATCAGCTTGAATAACATTCCTCCTTCTCCGAACACTACCTCCGTACTTATTTAGTGAAAACTTTTAAAACTGTTCGGAAGGCCAAGTTCAGAAAAAGCCATGAAAACGTGCGCCAACTTAAAAAAAATATGAAATGCGAATTCTGCGAAATAAAATACCAGGATCGCCCAAGGAAAAATATAGAAATAATTTTCCATGAAAATCCAGTGCACTTACTAGAAATGGCAATAGGTTTAGCGGAGAAAGAATCCTTTGAAAGACGACTAAACTTTTGCAAACTATTGAATAATTTTAGATTTATTTCCGCCATATCGTAGCGATGTCATCATTGCTACTGCTTCTCTCGTAAATAGATGTATTTTTGCCAATCACTATTAGAATGGATAATAGTGATTGGCAGAAATAAATCGTTTTGCGATTAAAAGCATGCGGCATTCAGAATGCTTCCGTTTCGACAATTCGGTCGGAACAATCATGAAGCAGGAATTGGAAAATTTGGTTTTGTTTAGCGCAACTCATTAACATTTTGATACTCGACTGATTTCAGTAATCAAGTAATATTTGAAATTGAGTTTGCTGTACCTACAGGTTACTGGTTTTGAACCTCGATAATGGTGCTAAGGTAATGTTGTGTTGTGGCTTATGTGACTAAGATGATATTTAAAAAAGTCTTACCAATAACTGTAGTTCAACAATTCCGGAGATGATGAAGGCGCAGGCAGCCAGGATGCCACCCCATATCATTTTGTGTAATGGTTTCCTTATAAGTTTGAGCCAAGTTAGGAACGGATAAATTGCCTGAAACAAATTATTTGTATAATAAATAAACATTTGTATAAATAATAAGACAAAGTATCGAATATACAGCTTTTCTAAGATAATATCTCATAATAGCTGTCTATCCGATACTTAGTAAAGATGATACGTACCACTTCAAAAATAGGAATAAATAGAAGAATGAGCAGTGGATTGAGCACTTGCATTTGATCAGCCTTTAATGTCCATGAACCTATGTCCTGTTCCATTCTGTCTGCTTGGAAGGTCCATCTTGAGCCCTGTGTCATGAGAAAATATAAAATTACGGTGGTTTGCATTTAATTTTATGATCATAGTTTTGTTGGTATAGATTAAGCTTGAATATTTATTTTTAACCAACTTCCAAAAAGGGGGAGGTTCTAAATTCATCTGTGAATATTTTTTTCTTTAGAAAACGTTTTCTCAAAAGCGCAGATCAGATGGCTTGCATCCGATGAAGTTTCTAGGAGACGAATCGACGCAACTAGCATCGTGTGGTGCATATTCAAAACTAAGTAATAAGTACGACTTGGCTTGGTACTGCTTGGCTTTCATTTGTTTTGTCTGCAGTCACTGCCACAAGACGATCGTGAACAAAAGGTTAGTCTTTCATACTACGTTCTGTTTTTCTGACACGTTCCAACCCTCCGAACCAAACTTGGTGCTTGGAGTTGATTGTTCGTGGTTTTCCTATTTCAATAACCACAAAGACGGTTGGTGCAGTGGAGCATGACCAAATTCGAACTTCCCCTTCTCACCAAGTGCCGCGTGTATAACTATTAATTTAATTTTATTTATTTATTTAGTTCCGACCATAGATCCATAAAGTTTTAGCACAAACTTAACCTATTGTTAATAAATTATAAATAAATTACAAAATTACAAATTATTTTAATTGGCGACATGGACGTCTGCGCGCACATGTTTACCCGCCCAGTGCCTAATAAATGGTCTGTTAATAATTAGCTATTCGTACTTCGGCTTTTCCTATCCTTTCGTTATTCCTTACCTGTTGGTCGAACAAAGCCCAAAAGACCGGCAGGGGGATGAAGAGGACCAGCACTCGAAGCAGCGACTTCACATCCTCGATCAGGTTGGCGTCGTATTTGTCATCAGCGTGGTCCAGCCAGTGCTCGCGCTTCTCCTTGCTTTTGCATGACTTGACTACAGCGTGCTGAGAAATAGATTATTGTGTCATTATCCTGTTCGATATTGGTACCAATAAACCTAAGGATTTTTCTTTTCTTAAAAACGAATACCTTCATTTTTGTTTAGTAGCAATAGTTTTGTTTTAGTAGCAGCCTCGGAGTCTGGATTTCTGCTCGGTTGATGACAGTCAGTGGGCTCGTCACCCCATGCCATATATTACATGACTAGCTTTTGCCAGCGGCTTCGCCCGCGTGAAATTGACGATTTTCCATACAAACTTTCATCCCCTATTTAAATCCCTTAGGGGTTGACTTTCGAAAAATCCTTCCTTATTCCTTGTCTACATTATAAAGGGAACCTCTGTGCAAAATTTCAGCTTTCTAGGTCCAAGGGTTTGGGCTGGGCGTTGATGAGTCAGTCAGTCAGTCAGTCAGTCAGGACTTCTCTCTTTATTTATTAGATAGGTACCTACTTAAACATAACGCGAAAAGTTATAGGTAAGTATGTACTATTAGGTGCACCACTACTCCCTATGGGAATTATTGGCGTGATGGTATGTTTCGTTTGCGGTTTGGCCTGTGGGAGATTGCCCAAAATAGGGATATTGTGTTCGATAGCCTGCAGGTTTTGAGATTTGATATTCTAATCATAATGGTGCTCCATCACGTTTCTACTCCCAAAATATTGTTTATTGGTGATTGAGAAAGACCATTCTGTCGGACAAGTAATTTTAGTTGAGATAATAAAAAGGGAAAAACTTGAGAGTACGAAGAACTTTTCCGAGTCTCTTTTTGAACCCTTTTCTTTTGTCTCATCTTTGTTTGTTTTAATAATAAATGCTATGTATGTTACGGTGTATAATTCTATGAATACCTATAAAATTATAAATACATAAGCCGTGATAGTTTGACAGGACGTTTACCCACACAAAGTTTTATTTTGGTAATCAGGCTTTTAGGTGATGACAACAATTTGTCCAAACATCTCTATCAGACTTTACCTAAGTATTAACTTAATAATTTTTTTCAAGCTATAATATCATCTTGATTTTTTTTCTTTTCGTTTATTGGGCCTCAAGTTTCCAATCTTTTCTCCGACTTAAAATAATATAGAACTTAAAATGAATAAATACATAATTGTATGTCCATATTGAGTATACTCACACCTATGCATTTGGACACTTTCCCGAGTACATTTCCTGCGGGCTGCTTTATTATGTACAATTTTTTGCCGGCTACGAAGAACACTGCAAACAAAGAAAATGATTGAAAGTCAAATATAATAATATTAATAAAACTAAAATAGGAACCAACGCAATCATATATTATAGAACTTAGACATCACAAAGTTGCATTATTAGTAAGTTATTGCGCGAGAAGTAGGCGGCCTATTATATTAGTGTTCGTGACTTTACATATAAATTTAAAATAAAATATTTATATTATATACTTTTATTAAAATATTTTGGTATTGAAACTAGGTTTTGCAGCGTCTTTATTAGTTGGCCGTTGATCCTCAGCCAGTCAGCTTTGCCTTTTATATAATACTAGCTGATGCCCGCGGCTTCACCCGCGTGGATGTCGTTCAAATTATATACTAAAACCTTCCTCTTGAATCACTCTATCTATTAAAAAAAACCGCATCAAAATCCGTTGCGTAGTTTTAAAGATTTAAGCATACAGACAAACAAACAAATAAACAAACAAACAGACACGACTTTGTTTTATACTATGTAAGGATATATAGATAGATGTGAACTTGAGTCTCATAAAAATCATACAAATGGGACAATATTTTTTACAGCTAATGGCCCTCCCATCTATATAAGGACTTTGAAATTATCTAGCTTTATATTTACCTATTTAAATCATCTAAGACTGAGATTTATAAATCTATTAAGAATTTTTGTTGTGTTTGGGGTGTTACACAGTATTTATATTTATTTTACTTACCAATAGAAACGACCATCAATATCCCAGGCACTCCAAAAGCCAGTGAATAGCAGTCATTTTCACCGAAGCAGTGGACATCTGCTCTCAATATGGGAGTCAAGAACGTGGAGATGAGACTGCCAGCGTTGATGGAGAAGTAGAACAGAGAGAAGAAATAGCCGAGGTATCTTTCTTGCTCGGGCAATTTGAACTGGTCTCCTCCGAATGCTGATACACAAGGTTTAATGCCTCCCGTCCCGAAGGCTATCAGTAAGAGAGCCACGATTGTGAATTCCCTGGAAGAAGTACCGACAGTATTAGACCTGAGTAATTCTGAGAACTGGTATATCTTTCTATAGTTGAAAATTTTGTTGCATGGGTGCTAGTGTCGACTTCCTAAACAGTGCTATGATATTCTACATCATCTTTTACACTATCTAATTTGTAGAGCCCAGACTATATCCTACACTGTCCTACAGTCTTGCAGGCCATGGAAAAATTTATATGATGCAAGCGCGAAAAGACCTAAGTTTTTTTTTTTTTTACATCTGCCTATGTTTCTGATGATGTAGTGAAGAATTGCTGGCACCCCGGTGCGACTCCAATGTGGTTACGACCCGGACACGAACGCTGGTACATACGAGACTCCAGAAAATATTCGTTTAGTATGGAGGTTTGGGTCTACAATTTTGAGAATGGTTTGCTTCGTGCTACAATAATTGAAAGTATTGCTGCATACGGTTGAGATCGTGATACTCGGTATTTAATTGAAGCAGATGTCGTCCTTAATGGTTTATAATTACATTACAAATTAAGACATTATTGACACACTTAGGTGATGTCTGTTTTGCAATTAGCTATCAATTAGTGAGTATCATCAGATAATAATGTTGTAAGTAAGATCAATATAATAGGTTAATTAATTACGACAATATTATGCGATAACAAACTGTTATCGAATTAATGAGTGTATTGCCCAAATAAGCAATTATTAATCAATCAATAAAATAACCTAATTATGACAGATACTACTATTAATGGATGTCTATTCATAAATTCACCTGTCCACACAATGCCTCTTTATGTTGAAGATATATTTTGTTATCACTCCACGACAAAAATAGTCTAGTTGCAAGACTTAAGATAGAACAAGGGCTGCGAATTCTCCAGATGTATTCCCCTTTTATAATCCAGAAAAAAAGGGAAACGATTGTTCTAGCTAGAGGCCAACGCCTAAACCAAGAACAATCGTTTTTTTTCCTATAAATCAAGGCCAAGGCCTACCATCCCTGTCATTTATTTAAAAATGCTCCTCCAAAATAGTGACGGGAGAATCATGATGATGAACAAAAATACTTACAGTGTAGGCAAGTTGAGCTGTGGCATTGCACTGACTGATATTAATGTACTTCCGGCTGCATACACTAACGATAAATACATTATAGTCCTGAAAAAAAAACGTAAAATTAGAACACAAATATAAAACAATCAATTAATTTTATTTAATGTCCACAACAAATAAACATATTATGACGAAAAGAGTGATCAATATAAATGTTGATAGATGGGGAGGGAGAGAAAGAACATATAAAAAAACGATGGATGGTGCAAGGAATTAAATCTCAGTGTGACGCAAGAAGGTGAAGAATAAATTAACAGATGATGGTCATTTTAGTGCAGGGTAATGATGTAGTCTTGTCTGTAACCTAAACGTTAAATACTTGCATTTAAAACACTTATTAGCCTAGAAAATGACGGCAATTAACTCATTTTGTATGCATTCGTAAGAACCTTAATGTTTTCTTTACTTAGGCAAAGTTAAATATGTGTTGAACGCGGTGAAAAAAATCTCAAGTTCATAGGTATTTACTTATTAAGATTTCGAAAGTGCCCCGTGTGGTTAGAAACCTTACTACAACGCTATGATGTAAATAATGCAAGAGATAACTATGAATATTAGATATACAGGATGTATTAGATATTGTTAGGTAGGTTTTCGATAGAAAGCATGTTATCATGTAGAGCAGCTACCACTCAAAGTGTGCTCCGCGGAGCCCTGGGGCTCCGCAAAGCCTTTCTGGGGGGTCCACGAAAATCGAAACTAAGGATAATTTAACAAAATACTAAACGGGTTCTAAAACCGAGTTTTGCGAGTTATTGTGCAATACCCATATAAATATTGTTTTGAAGAAGACAAATGCTTAATGCTCATGTCATGCACAAGTATGGAATCCCTATTCAAAATGCCCCTGAATAGTTTTTGGTGCAGAATTCTTGATGAGTATCCACTCCTTGTCTCAAAAGCACTGACTGTTCTTCTCCCGTTCCCGACTACATACCTGTGCGAGCCAGGATTTTTAGCCTGCGCAGTTACAAAAAAAATACCGCAATAGACTGAATACCGAACCTGACATGAGACTTCATTTGTACCCTATCGAGCCTGACGTCAGACAATTTTATTCATGAAAAATAAAAATAAAATCCTACCTCCCATTTTTTTTCAATTATTATTACTAAAAGACTATGTGTTAATCCAGGTTATAAACAATCTGTGTACCATCCAAATCCGTTCAGTAGTTTTTGCATGAAGAAGTAACAAACATACACACTCACACACTCACAAACTTTCGCCTTTATAATACGAGTATTATAGTAGGGTGATTCATCATCATCAGCCTATAATGTTCCCACTGCAGGGACTCAGGCCTCCTCTCTAGGAGAGGATGGGCTATAATCCACCACGCGGGCCCATCAGTGCGGATTGGCAGATGTCACATGTCTTCGATTTTTTTGGTTCTAAGACATGCCGGCTTCCTCACGATGTTTTCCTTCACCGTTTTGAGAGCAGCGGTGAAGGGTGATTATATACATACTATTATTTACATCACACCGGCAGAAAAACTACCCCCTGGCCACGAACTGCAGTGGCCAATATGAAAATCTTTAAATAGACTACGCGCCCAAGTTGACCGCTGTCGATCAAATCTGGCTAGATGGGGTATAATCGACCGATCTCTGACTGAATGTGAGTGTGGAGCCCCAACACAGGACATGTCACACCTTTTCTCCTGCCCGTAGCGCCCAACTTATTGCACGTTCAAAGACCTAAACGAGGCAAACGAAAAAGCTGTCCAGTCGTCCAGGTTGCTACGTACTTGGCGGACAAAATTTGAATTGTCGTACAATCTTTGATTATTAATAAAGAATTACAAATAAATCAAAGTTGAATTATTCTAGATTCTAGGGTTCCGTCAAATACTCCGCATCTCAAAAGGGATCCGTAGCCAAAAAAGTTTGAGAACCGCTGATGTAGAGACATGATATGATGAGAGCTGTCATCTACCAACGGCCTCTTGGTCCTTACTGTCAGATCCAAAACAAGATGACAAGCATAAATTCACCACCTGTTCTGTAATGAACTGGGACAAGAAGGCTTCCACTCAGCACTGGTCTGTGCTCTAGGGAAGCCCAAGCAATATGACTATTACTAATAATGTTAGTGTATGTTCTTCTAGGGCGTGTGATCCTGGTGTTACATTTTCATTCACATCTGCCTCGTAAATACCTTTTGATAGCTTCGCATTTCACTCATCCTCTCCACATGACCAAACCATCTAAGCGTGCTCTTTCCAATGACCCAAAAATCATACGCAAGTTGGTTTTAGAAAATGTAAATAAAGAAATCTGAAATACTTGCCTAAACCTTCCCAACCAGCCATCAGCAATCATGGCTCCGATAAGTGGAAAGAAGTAGGCGAACATAGTGAACACGTGGTAGATGACTGTGGCGCCATTGTCACCGTACCCCAACTTGTCTCGCAGGTACAGGGATAAGATTGCTGGAACAAAACAATAAAGTTATAAATAACTAGCTGATGCCCGCGGCTTCGCCCGCGTGGATACTGTAAAAACAATCCTTGATGCGGATTATATATCATTCTAAAATTTATTTAGATCTGCTCCCAAAACGGCGAAGGAAAAGATCGCAAGGAAACAGGTCGAAGACATTGGACATCTACCAACCCGCAGTAGGCCTGCGTGGTGTATAACTGCCTAATTATAAAGAGGGGGCCTGAGTCCTAAAAATGGGAACACATAATTTGCTTATTATGCATATGTTTATTAGTCACGACAATTATGGAAATCATTTGCGCAGCAGTTATTTTAAAGATAGAACATAGGAGAGCAGACACTTACATAAATATTTGTTGGACGTCATACTGTTGCTGATTTTAATGTGATTCGAAATGGCATAACACAATAGATCATCACAATCATGATCATCACGCATTTTTTTCCGAAGGCTTAAGCAAAGGTGGACTAATAGCATAATCTCATATGGACAGTTATGGTGAAAAAAGAACCGTGCGCAAACCCACGCTGCTCCAGAAAATTCCTAGAGGTGAAACTCAAAGACACTTTGCTAGACCTAATTTGGGAATCGTAACCAAGATTACAGACAGATCGATGTATTGAAAAAATCGCTAATGGCGACTGTAACTGCGTTCGGTGATAGCTACATCAAATTCTTATTTCATCTTCCATCAGATTATAGCCCATTTACGTGTACTATTCTATACAATTCGTACTATTTCTATTGTAAATAACGTCTTATAATTACCGCAAAGCTATGAAGTCATTGTCAGATTAATTTAAAATGGCTGAGTCTCTATGGTTGGCTTATCTTAGTATGGCTATTACATTTTAATATTCGTGTAACGGTTATCTTCTTATGAAAAATATATGTCATCGTTCAACATTGATTCCTTTATTATATTCAAGTACGTCTTTGTGAGTGCGCAAATTTTCTTTAAAATACTAAAGTGCTGTACTTATTTCGAATTATAAATACCGGTACACATTTGAAGGCCTTTGAATGAAAAACAACTAGGTCATGTACTATTTGACTGTAAAAGTTACTGGGCAAGCCAATCTAGAGTGTTTTACAAGGCCATTTGTTTTATTTGATTAATATAGCCTATAAAATAACCAAGAAACCAACACTGAATGAGTTCTGAAGATCGGAATGCTGTGCTATAACATCTTCCAAGTCAAAGGGCTCACTGGTACTCATAAGGTACTATTACTATAGTACTTATTATGAATTAGCCAACGACCGTATATCATAATTAAAGTCTTAAATTTCTAGTAGGTACGCCGCTATAAAGCAAAATGATTGAATCAATTAAAATTAGGTTGATTCAATAAAATCATGATGTAATAATCGTAAATGCATTTTCCCCCGCTGGCAACCTAATTACGTAATATACTTACAATCAGATAAACTTTCATTGTGAGAGTTGTCGCAGTGATAGTCATTGCGTTATTTATACACTTGCATTTTCGAGCTCACAAACGTATGAAGCAATGGTTTATATTGTACCTACTATCGAATTGAAGGGTATTGTGATTGTCAGTAACGGAATATGATACAGTTACGTGTATGCCGTCCAGGATGTAGGATTGGGAGTATCGGATCCTGAAGTGGAGATGCATCAGATCCGCAATGACATGGCAAGGTGTCACAATGGCAGGACACTTGACAAGACGTGGTGATGCTAGCTAAACGGTTACAAAGTAATGGTAGAAGACGTGGTCGCAGACCAACAGCCAGATGGGTGGGTGACACTCAGAAGATCGCGGGTAAGTCCTGGTTGACTCGCACATACCCAGGAAAGAATGGTACAAAAGGGAGAATGCCAGGGTATCGATGTAATTTGTCATAATATATTTTTTTTACCCACGACGGAACGGAGACGGTATATGCGTTTGGGGTGAGAGGTTGTTTGTGTGTTTGTTTGTTTGTGTGTTTGTGCAAATACATGTTGCCATTTTTCTCCAAAACTACTAGTCCGATTTTGATGCAGTTTTCAGTTATGGGTTCGGGTTTGATTGGTGCATGTTCTTAGATAGGTGTTACGGTGACAACTCACCAGGGGGCGCTGCAGCAAACATTTTTTGTGCAAATCAAAGTTGCCATTTTCTCCAAAACTACAAGTCCGATTTTGATTTTGTTTTCAGTTATGGGTTTAGGGTTGATTGGTGCATGTTCTTAGATAAAAAAAAAGTGAAAAGTTTAAAAAAAAGTTTAAAATAAAAAGCAAAATTAAAAATTTTGAAAAAACCCACGACTGTTAAAAATTAATTGAAAAAAGGATAAAATAACATAAAACACCCACCTTAAAAAAACCCAAGAATGTCCGTCGGGAGCTGAACATTGCTAAACTAGTTCATTTAATGGCAGCCCCCGACGGACATTCTTGGGTTTTTTTAAGGTGGGTGTTTTATGTTATTTTATCCTTTTTTGAATTAATTTTTAACAGTCGTGGGTTTTTTCAAAATTTTTAATTTTGCTTTTTTGTACAATGTCGAATCATGGATGGACAGTACACGAGACGCGAATACTCCAGTGAGGGTGGGTATTTATTCTGATTTTTACAGATAGACCGTTTGGAGTTCTTATGAACAATAATAAAAACATCGGTTTGGGTTTTGACAAACAGTGAAAAGTATTAGGTATCCGGTTTATGAGAAAAACTCATCCATTCCAAGCAGAGGGAACAATGGGATTCCTAATGGGATTGCCTGTATCACTCAAAGTTTTAGGCAGAGGTCAATCTACTACATCTAATATATAAAATTCTCGTGTCACAGTTTTCGATGCCAAACTCCTCCGAAACGGCTTGACCGATTTTGATGAAATTTTTTGTGCGTATCGGGTATCTATGAGAATCGGCCAACATCTATTTTTCATCTTTTTTTTTTCTGAAAATGGCAAAACAACGTTTGCCGGGAACAGCTAGTAATTATATATAAATGACAAGGGCCAAGTTTATTGCCATCAACCGGGCACAAAATCAGACTCCTTGGTGGCTACTAAGAAATTGCTGATGGAAAATTCTATTACACTTGTGGGAATAGAACTAAGGATGAATCTCATGCATGACTAGCACTTTGCCCACGGCTTCGCCCGCGTGGATGTCGGTTCAACTACAAAAGTGACGATTTTCCATTCAAACTTTCATCCCCCTTTTCACCCCCTTAAAGGTTAAATTTCCAAAAACCCCTTCTTAGTGCTCCCCTACATTATAATAGGAAGCCGTGTGCAAAATTTCACATTCCTAGCCCCAGTAGTTTCGGCTGTACGTTGATATGTCACCCAGTCAGTTCTCCTTTAATATGTTTAAATAGATTACTTATAACGAAACGTAATACTTAATTAATCTAGCGGTTAGTCAGCAACGAAACATTCAATGTTAAGTAACTTTTTACATTATATTTGAGGTCAAGTTTTAGTTACGGCTTGTGTGTACAATGCCATGAATCGCGTGTTCTGCGTACCGATGCGTTTACTAATCGGAAAATAACGCACTTGGTTCTGCAGATGGCATATTTAGTGCGGTTATGAAAAGAGGGGTTGTAAGAGCTATGGAAATAGAATGGGGGACTCGAACTGGAAGGTACCATACCAATAGTAAGTAAGTGGGTAGATGATTAGGTTTTATACGGAATTTCAGACGTTGCTTGCCAGTTTCTGCAAACGGGACACCTAGTTTTGCACAGTCTCGAGCACTTGTGTAAATACTTAGTATAAAATACGCAAACCGACATTTATCATCCATTTATAAGGTAGGAGTAGCTTTTGACAACTGATTCGCTGCCGTTACCTATGCGTTTTGAATATAGCCTGCGCCTGGTATCCTTACATAGTATAAAACAAAGTCGCGTCTGTTTGTTTGTTTATTTGTTTGTTTGTCTGTATGCTTAAATCTTTAAAACTACGCAACGGATTTTGATGCGGTTTTTTTTAATAGATAGAGTGATTCAAGAGGAAGGTTTTAATACCTTTTTTGTACCCGTGCGAAGCCGGGGCGGGTCACTAGTGCGTTATAAATGTTACAATCCCTTTTTCAGTTTTTTCAGAAACTTTTCCTGGAATTTGTTGAACGCCTATGCCATAGTGTACGACATTGATTTTGTCATGAATCTCGGGTATAATGAAACTTAGGCGTCCTATTAGTGAAAGAATTATTGGAATCGAATTAATAGCTCCGAAGATTACATCCAAGCTTACAAACTATATACCTTTAGAATAGCTCACTACATCCCTGGACATCATCACCTTACTGCCCTTGACCCATTTCCTGGGGGTAGACACAACACTTGTACTTTCTCCATTCTCCCAGGTGCCTTCGGGCTATAATCATCAATGACGCTCACTGACAGCTACATACCTCCATAGTCCATACTAGGGATGTAATGGAAGTGGTTTTATCGGAACCGAAATCGGAATCGGAGTTTTTAAATTTGGTTTATCGGAATCGGAATCAGAATCAAAGTATTTTTACTTTAATTTTTAAAGTAAAAATAATAATAGAAGTAAATAAAAAAATAATAAATTGTCACATAGATACTTACTAATTAAACATAAATAATTTTATGAATCACAAAAAATCATAAATATAAAAACTGAAATAAAATATTGTATTTTACAATTTATTGATTATTTTAATTTAAGTAAAACAAAATTGTACAAACATTATTCAGACAGCTTCTTCAATTTCAATATTAGTATAATTGAAACATAAAAATAATCATATTTTTTAATACAGTTGCTCAAAAAGTGGCGTATTGCAGGGACGTATAGCGTTCGGGATGTGGGCTATTACGTGGCTGTATGGTCGTTGGCTATTACGTACTCGTGCTTTTTCTTTACCATTTCCGAACTCGTGCGTTCTCTTTCCCAACTTAACTTAACCAGTTTGGTTAGGTTTCATTCCATTTCATCTCATTAAAATTCATTTTCATTTCATATCAATAAAAAAAATCTACTGAAGACTTGGCTGTATGGGCATAGTTCCCTTTGCCTACCCAGAATGTGTGAAGAAAACAAAAGAAAAAAAAAATATCTGCTTAAATTCTTTTGCGGTGAGCGCCATTTTCCAAAAATGTTCTTAATTAAATTCCTTCATTTTTTCGCAACTGTATTAAAAATAGTTGTTCAGTACACGTGCGGAACCGTCATTGCAACTTGTTCCGACTGTCAACCCTCACCTTCGGCTGCGCCTCGGCTCGGGTAGACATTTGTCGGAACTCTTTGCAATGACAGGCTTTCCGCACTAATAATGAAATATACTATTCAATAACAGTAGCAAAATTATTATATCGAACTAATAAGCTTTTGTTGTTTATTTAGCAGTCACTAAATAAACAACAAAAGCTTCGCAGCTTTGTCTCCGCCCAATCTATTTCTTAACGGGTCAGGCCAGCACCACAAAACAGTTATTGCACATTTAGCCACATGGTACATGTGGCTTGTGGTGCATGGTACATGTGGCTAGTGGTGCATGGTGCATGTGGTTGTAATTGTTGGAAACTATAAACTACAGGTGTATCAATTTGATACACCTGTAGTTCATAGTTTTATTGTTAACACTATATACACTTACGTTATGTTGGCTGTGTCTGATAACAGTCAATGGCGAAATACGACATACATTTCACATGATAGTGTTGTTAATTATTTAAACTAGGTCGAAAAATGCATAGATATGGTGGTTCAAGCGTGTCCGCCTTAAGGTGGATGCGCACTTATCTAGACACGCTCACACGCCACAAGAGCCGTTATACGCGGCACATTGCGTTTTGACCTACTACCCGCTTGGTACGCGCCGAATCGAATCTATATTTTATCAGTATTTATATCGCTGTAGTCGACGTAGAAGCACAAAGCAATATTGGATTAGTCCCTTTCTTTATATTGCATTGGAGAGTTCTCCCAAAGAACTTTAATTATCAATTTCCTCTACGTAAGTGCTTTTTTTTTATATTTCGAATTTAAATATACCCTATGTTTATAAGTATACCGTAGAACGGTGCCGCTCCGGCCGCGGCCGTGGCGTCGCAACGCATACGCCCGCCCCCCTTCGTGGTCAAGTCCAGTATGCGGGTGACATACAATGAATTTTCATAATGATGCAGTACGCCGCCGCCGCAGCGAGGCGCAGTAAGGCCTCAGCCTCGAATTTTGCGGGCAGCGGGGCGGCGGCGGCGGCGGCGCGACTTGTATGGAGTGCACCGCTCGTTGCCCGCCCCCGCGCCGCTGTATTCCGAGAACCGGTCCATTTGATTGTACGCAAAAGATCCTGCCGCGCCCGCGCTGCCACCGCCGCCGCCGCCCCGCTGCCCGCAAAATTCGAGGCTGAAGCCTAAGGCGGCGCTGCGTCTCCGTCGCAACCGCAACCTTGTAGCATTTTGCGCGACGCCGCGCCGACGTTGCATACTATTTCGTATAAAGATGCCTTGACTGCGGCGCGTACGGCTCGTGTGGCTTGCGCGCGTCTTGGTGCGCGTCCACCTTTATACCAACGTGTTGTTGTTAAATATCGCTTAGGCCTAGAAAGATTAGATACTACAGGAATTTTTGGTGGCGAAACAAGCATGGAATCTGGACTAGGTACTAAGCCTCATATTCTGGGATTTTTCTATGAAATTTGATAAGTCATGAAAGCTGTGGGGGGGGGGGGGGAGGGGACACGTGCCGAGTTTAGCTTTGGGTTGTATGTTGCGGTTGTATATTTTTGTTAGAACTATACTGCAATCTGCTTCCAAACCTAAATGTAGTTTTTAAATTAAATTAAATCTAAATGTGGGTTTACTAAATTGTTTACTAAAACCCAATTTAAAGTTTCCAATCTATGGGTGTATAAAGATCACAAGAGACATGATAAATTCAACAATCAACATTAGAATTTGGATAAGAGTAACCCAGGATCGAGATGATTGTTGTGTTTTGATTGGAGAGGCGTTTGTCCAGCTGTGGACTGTTGTAGGCTTACGATGATGATGATTCTTTGAAATCATGAAAATTTCACTATGACGGAGTCTGGATTCGTACACGATTTTGGGTGGCAATGAGCTCGCCCCATATATGGAACTGAATCATGATTAGTGCAGTGGGTGTATTATTAGTTACAACTCTGCCTAGCCCATCGTGTATTACAGTCACGAGGTTTTGTAACAACAAAGTCGGGATCCCATCCTTCCCTCTACTGACACCAAAGTATTTTTGTAACAATAAAGTCGGGATCCCATCCTTCCCTCTACTGACACCAAAGTATTTTTGTAACAACAAAGTCGGGATCCTATCCTTCCCTCTACTGACACCAAAGTATTTTTGTAACATAAAGGCGGGATCCCGTCCTTCCCTCTACTGACACCAAAGTATTTTTGTAACAATAAAGTCGGGATCCCATCCTTCCCTCTACTGACAGTGACACCAATATATTTTTGTAACAAAAAGGCGGGATCCCATCCTTCCCTCTACTGACACCAAAGTATTTTTGTAACAACAAAGTCGGGATCCCATCCTTCCCTCTACTGGCACCAAAGTATTTTTGGACCGGATGGGTTTTTTTCAGAAGTCGGATACCATTTGTCACTCACTGTTGTATATTATCACTGTTGTTATTTTATCCTTTTAAGAAACCAAGTTCTAAATGAACGACTTCTAGGTACTTGTGTCGCGAGTTGTCTATTAGATGCGACATACACAACTCGCGCGACAATATGGCCCCTTTACTCTGATGCCAGCTGTTTTATAGTTCTTTTTTGAGTTTGATATAATATGATAAAAATTGCATTAAAGGCTGATAAAACTCCAGTCGGGGCTGCGGGTTATTCGAAAGAGATACCGTGGCCTCGATACAAAGGGCTAAGAAGGAACATGGGTGGTTTTTAGTCAGTAGAAGTCTGACACTCCCTACCTCTCTGCCCAGAGCGGGAGGAGTCATTTAATGATTTCCCACCCACCAAAAACATAATAAAATGCTGATAAAACTGAAGTAACACAATGTTATTAAATATGTTTTAAAATAATATTATAATATCACTTATCAGTTATCGTAATCACTCTTACATGGGCATAATGCTTTAGTTAACACAATCGCTGGAGCAGAACCACTAAAATAACATTCGCAATAAAAAAGGAAAATAAAAGAATATAAATATTCTTATAATAGGCCAATAAGCTTATAATAAAAAAAAAAAATTAAGTTCAAAAATCTAAAACCCGACTACTTACTAACAAAATCGCGGTCTTAAAAGTAGAAAACAAGAAAATAATATTCTTGTCTGATATTCTTCGTAGTCGCATGCCACTGATACCCGATGCTCCTTCATGGCGTTCTCATTGATACAGAAGTCAGCTGCTAATTGCCATTAACGCGACTACGAAGAATATCAGACAAGAATTATTTTCTTGTTTTCTACTTTTAAGACCGCGATTTTGTTAGTAGTCGGGTTTTAGATTTATGAACTTATTTTTTTTATTTCAATTTATTTTTGTGTGTACTTAAACTATAATACAGTACATATTTGTAATGTGCTCGCCAAGACCTTTCATTTGATACAAACTTGCTATGATTATCTCAATTATTTATCTATAATATTATGTATGTATTTAGAAATATATAAGTATGTTTATCAGTTGTCTAGTACCCATAACACAAGCTCTGCTTAGCTTGGGACTAGATGGCGTTGTGTGATAGTTGTGGAATATTATTATTATTATTATTAATTTAATATTTTTTGAGGTAAGTTTTTGACATTTAAATTCCGCCATAAAAAGAATTTATAAAATTTATATAGCCTATGTCACCCGGACTATTCTTACGAATCTATTGACACCTAATTTATTAAAATCCGTTTAGTAGTTTAGGCGCTACGTTGGAACATACATACATACATAAGTACTTAAATATAGACTGCCAAAATCATTACCCTTCCTTTTGGCTTCGCCGTAGTCGGGTAATAAAGATTTTATTCTATTAAATCTTCAATATATTATTAATTTTATAATTCCATTGGATTGGAACCAATACTCTTTGTTATAAGCATACAAGCGTAACCCAATCACTATCTACGTTTATGTTAGGTAACTGGGGGCCCAACCATGAGGTCTTAAAGCAGTCTTGTGTATATTTTTATTGTTTAAATGTAGCTCTCACTCTGTATAGCTCTGTCAACTTTTCAAACTGGAATTAGAACAAAACAAGACTGCTTTAAGACCATCGTTTAAGACGTTTTATTACGGCACCTGATGTTTATAAGCTTGTAAGAGTCGGCGCTAAATAGCAGCGAAACTAACGCCACCCACACATTATTAATTCTTTTACTCTAAAATCACATCAAATATTAATTTGAAAAATCCAAAACACTATCATGCTAGTAAATTACCTGTAGTATTTTTAAAATCACTTTTCATGATTCTAGATTTGATAAATGAAGAGAATTACTGATTAAAGATAAAAGCGGCCACTTTTGGCGGTAATAAGTAATTCTAATGAATGATATGCTGATGACTGACTGATGATGACTGCTGAATGAATAATGCTGGATTTTTCAAAATTGATGTGATTTTAGAGTAAAAGAAATAAGATGTGGTTGGCGCTAGTTTCGGTGCTGTTAGCGCCTTAAGTCAACACGTGTCGCTAAAATATGGAAATATGTATGTATATTAATAACTTCACTAAACATATCTGCGTTGAGAAATACCTATGGTAATTTAATGCAGATCGTGTTTTTTTTTAAATTCAAACTTATTGTGATGATGTTGTTATCAAAATAAAGAAATAACACTACGAACTATGGGAGATATTTTTACTAACAGCAATGATAAAAATGTTCTTAGAAAACCTGGAAATAATTATTTCGTTTTGACTAGCACAAACAGCAGCATCAGCAGAGCAGCAGCATGTATTTAAAAATGTAGAGGAAATTGACGAAAAGAAGCAAAACCTTAGACATACAAAAGCAAATACATAAATATCTAAAGGTAAAATAGAAAGAAACTGAAATAGAAAGAACTTACTTCGCATTCCATAGTATGAAAATCTTTCGCAGAACTCATTTGTGACTATAAACCCCACAGCCTTTGGATAAGGAAGTTTCTGAAACAAACAAAAATACAAATAAAGGAGACTGCCATAAAGCAGGTTGTAAAGCTTTTAATTTGTATCCAAAAAACTTCTATTGAATTAAAATTTCGCAAAGTATTTATATTTTAGTCTGAAGCAATCAGGAGAGCTTAAAACATAATAAAAGCATTACTAGTGTATTATTTCTAAGTAAAGAGTCCACCGTGTTTGTTATTTTTAATCTTATTTTGAATTACCTCGGTGAGTAAAATATAAATCAATTTCATTTTAAATGAAATAAAAATATAGGGTTATAACGAGGAAACTGGCAAACTAATTAGAAATAGCATCATAGTTCTTGAACTAACCACACGATTCGAAAACCTCGATAAACCTTCACAAATACAAATCTAGGAACGACGTTTGGTTCAGATAGAGACATGTTTTTTTGATAAACCAAAGGAACCTTAAATATGACTACATATCTATTGTGTTGTCGTTGCTTTATTATCATGTTGGCATCCTTAAGCCATAGTAAATGTTAATTTTTATTGACATATATGTATTTTGTTGTAATTCTTAAATTACCGATGATCCAGCCAAGACGCAAGAACAACTTTCATACAAAACAGGGTATTTTCCTTTGTACAATAAAATAATTTTACTACCACTGTGAATAAACGCTTGAGATGACTTCTAATTAAAATTAAAAACCAGAGTAAATTAATATCCATTCTGTATAAATTAAATATCCATTGTATATAAAAGAAAGAACAAAAGCGCGCTCCCAGACACGAAAAGTGACTTTGGTATATATTTTTATAGATGCCTAAGTTAGTATAATGTACAAATAGGCACGCATATGTATACATATATAACCAAACCAGTGCAGAGTACTCCAGTAAAGAGGGTGTTCAGTAAATCAATAAGTTGGCGCAACCGTATATTATTGCGCCTTGCTATTTAAACGCTCTCAATCGAAGGGAACCAGGAACTATAAAATATTATATTTCCTTCATTTAAATATTTCCTTTACCTCATTTTTAGAAAGTTTCAAAGTATTGAGTGCCTGGCCTTCTTAAAAAGGAACATAGCAATTACTGCTTAATATTCTGATAAGAAAATCTGCTTATTACTAAAATTATGATACTGCCATAATAAAAAATACTTAAGACTGGGATAAAGCCTTCTAAAAAATACCATTCACGCTTTCAGATTTCAAGGGAAGTTTAAATAAATAAAGATGTAGTAATTTATCGTTTTTAATGAAGTACATAAAAATACCCTATCTATATATGTTTAAGTTATGACTTGACATGTAAAGACAACAAGGTACAAGGTACCTACTCAAAGTATGATTGACGTTCTTAAGTGTCAAACACCATACATACCAGATTTAAACGGTCCAACTTTATTTCAAACTATGCTAATTTATTTGCATTCAACTGTTTTTCTTTTACAAAACTCGTTTCCACAATTTTATGACAAAGAGATGATAACAAAACGCTGAGCAAAAACCTGCACTTAATTATCCGTGAGTTGTTTGCTAAGTCGAAACAAAACATTTATTTAATACGTTAACGTTTACTCGTTTACTCATCTCCTTTGAAGCGTGCGCAAGATCTTAGTAACCTAAATACGAGTGAAACTTGAGAGTCATTGTGTCCAATATTTCATTATGGATAGTAGGATTAATTAAAACTAAGCGGGAGCGTAATTATCGTGTTAAATTTGGGGCAACCCATGTCTCGAATTCTTACTAACCGATGCATGCGATCTGCGAAACTGGTAACAACTGGATTGTATAATATGGTCAAATTGGTCAAGCCGCGGAGTATAGTCAAACGCGCCGCACGTCGCCGAGCGGGACCACCAACAGTACTTAATCACAAATTCGTTTCAGACCAGGATTTTTTGTCTGTCTCCCCGAATTTTGAATCGATCCAGTCCTTCATTATGATTTTAAACCGTTTCGTTGACAACACAGAAGGTTCTTGTTCCTATTTGAAAGTGTTTGTCATTAAGGTCGTTTTGACGACACAGTTCATTGGCATTTAATTATAAACTCAAGGAAAAGAGTCTGAAAGCGTTTAGCATAATTATGAATGCATGACAAGGAATCCAACGAGGCAATGACTAACTCAATGTGAATGTGACAATAATGATCACAATTGAATTATTGCATTGAATCGTCTGTGGGCAGCTTGGGAGCTTATTGTTAAATTGATTGAGTAGGTAAGAGTAATTGACCTCAAATGTGATAAAAATAGCAAGATGTTATAATATAATATACCTATGAACTTAAAATTGTCCTGAACCACTTCCTGTGTTATCCAAATATTGCTTTCTTTCTTGTTTCCCTTCTTGATAAACTGTTTCTGATGAAATTTTGTCGAGCATCGGGTATCGAGCTCATTTACAATTTGTCGAAATATCTGCCTGGCATTTTGGTAACTGTATTTTTAGTAAAAATGACAACATATATTTTTTTTTAAACATAATTGGAAGACTCTCCTCAATCAAGAACACATTCTTGATTGAGGAGAGTCTTCCAATTATGTTTTTAACGTTAAAAACAATTACAAATACTGGAAGCATCTATGTATTAACGATTACCGTGATACTTAGTACATTGATCCAAAATACATGAAAAGTGAATATTTGTAAGACACTGACTTAATATCCTGATCTACACCTGTGTCTCTTTGCGCATCTGGGATAAATGGAAAAGGATTTTAAGATGAAATTTGGCGTCACTTTGGTCATCGGTTATTAAAGAAAAACTGCTGTTCGCCTGTTCCATTCATTATGACCGTGTAAAGATTGCGCTTTTTTAGGAAACTAACATTTTTTTACCATCCTCAACATTGGTTCATTGGTGTCAACCGCAAATACTAATTACGATTGTTGGTTGTTGTTTGACTATGAGGTGGATGCGATTATCTTCAATTCTTAGAAAATTAACTTATTGTTATAAGTTGGTTACAGTGGAGGTTATCCAGTTTTCAAAAATTATACTAATAGCAAACCATTACGAGGAATTCTATAATAGTTTTTTTCTCGTTAAAATTAATGGCGTCATCTCAAGCATGTAAAAAAATCTCGTGAAATACTCTTCAAATAATATGGAAATGGCAATAACGCGGTTCCCGTGTGTCTAAACCAGCCCTTAGTTTCGTGTATCTACTATTAAAAAACAAACTGTCATCAGAGTGTCACTCACATATTAAACCGTGTCAACGAAGCAAAGGATTCTTTTCGGAGATGAGTTTTGACAACAAGCTTCGGGCATTGCCTGACTGATGTTGGAAAAGTAAAAAATGAACAGAATTAAACCAATAATACGCGATCCATTTTGCCCCACGAATGAAGGTCTTAGACATCGTATATGGAAAAGGAAGGAAGACCCCTTACCTTGACAGACGCGTGATAATAATATGCGTGGTGCGCGTACGGCCTCCAAAGCAGTGTCATATCATAATAGACGAATGAAAGTAGCCACTAACACCGGTGCTAAGTAATAGTATTATAGCAGTAGTAACGGCGGTAATAATCTTTTTATTATTCGCTATAATCCAACACAACTTTTTCTTTTTTTTCGCTCTCGATAGATTTTCTATTTGGCCATGCCTCCAAATTAATGTTAATAAGTATAGAGCAGCTTTGTTTTTGTAAACAGATTGTTTTTCACCTATTCTTTGTGAGTGTGTGAACATTGTAAGTACCTAGGCCGTTAAGGCTCTTAGCAGCCTCGATTTTGTTTTGTTAAGTACAACCCTCTGATTGTCAGGCTTACATACACTATTCTCTTATACTTAAATATAAAAACTTTAACATAATAACATTATTATGACCAAAAATTTTTAATAGAGTTTTCCACAGGAAACAACTACGCCGAAAACTACCTTTCGACGTTTTGTAAGTGCCCATGTTAGTACCTGTGTTTATGTAATATAAGGTCCACTTTTAATATTTTGATTATAATACAATACTTACTTAGTTTTCTACTCACAAGTATTTTTATTTACCTACTACATTATGTTTATGGAGATTCAGGCCTTTACATTCTTACTTCTGAACTTCTTACAAATGTGGGGTATAGATGCAAATCTGCCTCTATCCAGTTTCTGAAAATGTTCACAGAAGGTAAAAAAACTTTCCGTAACTTAATAAATCTTTCCATTTTAGGAGAAATCTTCTGAGTTTATAACAAATATAGTTTTTTCCAGCTCATAATAAAAATAACAATAGCATTCATATCTTAAACGTAATATTCAATTGAAAAATGGGTAGTGGCGATTTTGCACCTTCAGCTCTGGATAGAAGCGGTTTTGGACTTCATTCATAGAAATAGAGGCGGTTTTGCACGAAACTTTCTGATTCGATTTATTATGCAGGATTGAACCAAGAACCCCTAACATCTTTGTTTTATTACTACAAAGTGTTGTTAAACACACAGAAATCGTATAAAAATTACACACGTAAAACGCATAAAAACACTAGGACAGGCATGATGCCTGCTGTTCGGTGATTGGTCGCAAGGGGATAGTGGCGGTTTTGAATCTCACTTATTATTATTTCTGGCTTTTTGTATGTGATAGAGGCGGTTTTGACCGTTACTGAATTTACAGAACCATAGATAATGTGATTAAGTTTCACCAGACACAAAAAAACACTTATAGTTTTTATTGGAAAGTGGCGGTTTTGCACCTATACCCCTCAAATGTCAAATTAACCATTTATGGATTGTGTTGTCGTAAGTTATCAAATATATGTAGGTAAGTATATCAAAACATTTCTCAATATTATATGGGTGTGGGAATATAAAAGGCATCTTTGCATAAACTGATACATATTTTTATAGACATGAAAAACAAAATGTGGGTTAGAATTTACATGTTTGAATACTCGATTTGTAAACACATCCTTAAAAGTACCTACCTTAAAGACAAGTTTCACTGATCAACTTTAATATTTTGATCTTGAACCGTGAGAGTTCTTGGTACTGCTTTTGGTCATTTTCCTTTTGATCAGTTTACAATAAAATAATATTTTTTGTAAAACGTCAGAACTTTGAAAAAAGAAGGTCATCCTAACACCTAGCGTTAATTAAATAAGGATCAACCATTTTTATTACATATAGCTACTAGCTGCGCCTCCCACGACTTCGATGGCGTGAAATTGTATGTGTAAGTATAAGAAAAAAAACTATAACCTTTGGGTCATACTCAGAAAAAGTGTACATTTGGTGTCTTTTCTTGTCCCGCAACTTCATATTTATGTAAATATTTAGTATTATGATATATTTTCTTTTATCCCCCCTTTTTGTTATGTTAGTCTAATTCTACGATGATTTCTCTGGTATTTTCAATTAAATGTTCAATATAAGATTACTTTTTTTGATTTTCAAAACATTGATAAAAATGCCCCCATACATTTTTTTGGTGTCCCAATGACGATTTCACATTTTAAGAGATGAATTGTTACGAATATTCATCGCTTTTTTTAACATTGACTGTGGTTATATTATTCTTGATGAATCAAGTAACTAAATAAGACCAATTTTATCCGTAAATCTTAAACAGAAGGATTTATTTTAATTAAACAAATGTTGTCCCAAAATTATGAAGTTTCGTTACTCAGGGTTAGTAACGCGTGATAAAATTTGAAACGCGAGGACTTAAGGTGGTTTAAATAGTTTTTTTCTAATCTGGCAACGTTATTACTTACGTCAAAATCACTGTCACGGCAGCCATCATGTTTTCGCCGCAGTCGTGAAGTCAAGACGGTGAGAAAGTGTAAATATACAAAAAATACCTCAGGGTGATTAACATCTATTATTTTGGTAAGTTTATTATGTTTTTTGTTTACTTACCATGTTTTCTTCATATCTTTTGTATTATCATAAAGAATACACTCAGTGCTTGCGTGGTAAAACCGTGGTTTACGTAAAAACATTTTTAGAGGTTACGATTTCTCAGATTTTATTATCATTTTCGTTATATTGCGTAAAATTGGGTTACGCTACGAAACTGAGAAATTGTTAAGCTTAGTACACAACAACCAAAAGTGCATAACTATTTACCAGTGCTTAATATACACAGGTATAGTTGCCGAAAGGTTTTTTTGTAGGTATAGTGGCGTGCCCGCAGAAAAACCGAGGCAAAGCCCAATTAAACAACTGACAGTATAGGGATAAATTAAAGTTGGTTGGAGTGTGTAGTCTTAGGGGCGCTATGGAGCAAGGACGTAATTTTTTTTTTTTTATCAATTTTATTGCATTATTGGGTTAACTTTGGCCATACACACCATTTAGGGTCTGAAAAGCAACGTCCTGCGATGCACCGTTTCCGAGTTATGGGAGTTTAAAATTATTATACCAAAAAAAGTTAAATTCAAATATCTCGAAAACGGAGCGTGCTAGGCAAAAAATGACCGAAATTTGAACCCCCCTTTGCTACCTTCGTGATTTGATTAGAATAACACACAAATATTAACACAAGCTCTGCTTAGCTTGGGACTAGATGGCGTTGTGTGATAGTTGTGGAATATTATTATTATTATTATTAAATAATTTTAATTTGCAAATTTAACTACCAAAGTTTATAGTATTTAAATGAATCCAAATAAAACTGATTTAAGCCAAATATTATAATCAAGTGTTTTATTAACCCAATCCATGTGTACCATACCTTATGACATCAGTTTCGTGACGGAGCTTCTCAGTATCGTTACCTATCAGTTTAGTTACAAATTCAAAATGTACACTTTTTCTGAGTATGACCCTTCCTTTCCAAGGATATAATCTGTTTCCTTGCCAAATGTCATTATGTGATCATCCGTTTATTGGTGATTTAATAAGGTAACAAACAAATAACTATTTGTTTGTTACCTTATTAAATCACCACTGTGATAATTATATATTTAAACATATCAGTTATATAGGTACCCTTTTTTTTTGGCGTTCGCGAAATCTTCAATTAGTGACTCTCTCTCTCTCTGCTCTGGGCAGCAGTGGCCCAGAGCGTGAGCACTAGCTTTGCAGCGGTGGCCCAGTGGTGGCGGCCCCGACTTACGAACACATTACTTTGTGTAATTTATTTCATCACCGCTGCTCTCACAACGGTGAAGGAAAACATCGTGAGGAAACCGGCATTACTTAGAACCAAAAATTCGAAGACATGTGACATCTACCAACACGCACTGGGCCCGCGTGGTACCTAGATTATAGCCCATTCCCTCTCAAAGAGAGGAACAGGCCTGTGTTCCAACAGTGGGAACATGAATAGGCGATGATGATGATGACGCTCTGGGCAGAGCGGTAGTGAGTGTCAGACTTCTACTGACTCAAAACCCATGTTCCTTCTTAGCCCTTTGTGTCGAGGCTGCGGTATCTCTTTCAAACAACCCGCAGCCCCGACGGGAATAGTTATATACCCTTATTTGCTCTTTTGTATATTTTAACATTTTATTTTAACTGATATTCTCAATTAAAGTTAACCTTGGTACTGCACGTGTACTGGTTGGACATTATTTATGTCATCGACATGTGAAGGACACTGAAGGAAACCGCATGTAGATGACTTCGTATAATAGTTTTAATTGAGATATTATACAGCGTGTACAACTGATTAAAGTATATGACTATACCCTTTCAGTTAGTAGTAGTTTATTTAACGTGTGTAAGACCACCAAACTGAAAAAATTTCTCACTTTGTAGCTGTCCCATACAAAATTTCAATTCCGTCTCCACCCATATGTATGAAGCAGTTGTTTTTTTTTTTTATATACCTCAAGAACCAGGAATCTGGTTAGATCCCTTGTAGTGACTAATCTCCGGTACTTTATTGGTACTCTTATTATCCAATTCTAAAAATTCTTTTAAACTGGCAGAAAGCTACATTATCCGTGGGAGCTATAAATAATTATATTTTTATCACGCATGTTAGCTGAGCTATAACAATTTTAGCTAATGAAGTCGCGGACGAAGTGCAGCTAGTTGCTAAAAAAATCATTCGGAAAATTGCAAATGAATGCCAACTAATATATATTACTGCACTGCTTATCCTTAAAACCTGTATCGTAGCTATTATAAAACGCAATAAGAATAACTTATTCGGACAACATGGCAGTCAGCAACTGAGGCGACTGTGTCAAGGTAAACGGATTGCAGCAAAAAACAAACCGAAGGTGATTAGTAGATCTTCGCTTTTATTCCAATTTAACATTAAATACAATGTTGTATGAGCCAATTTTGTAAGGCAGCTATTAAATAAAGTTTAATTAGCAAAAAAATAATCAACTGGTTTTACATTTTCTTCTGCAGTATTATTTCAGGTGCTAGTAAAAAGTGTTATTGAAATCAGACATGCATGGAAGATCCAGGTAAAAAAAACGTGTGGCACTCGGAGACTGCCGCGGTAAATCTATTGCATAGCATTTTTTATCAACTTATGCAATAATAGGTATAAGTAAATAATTAGGTATTAATAGTGTAATTACACACCAAAATAATTATTCATTAAAAAAAATTGAACAAAAATAACGATATTAAGAGTTTGATCTTCGAATTTCGCGCGATGTACCTGCATTATATAAATCAAAACTAACCTTCATAGACTAACTAAGCTTAACTAAGCCCAGTAAGTATTGACAGCCTGACGTAAGTGTGTCATAACGGGAACCAGCAATGCCCAACACGGGAATGCACGACACGAGAACGCGCGACATAGGAATGTAAGTGTTTTGAATTCCAATGATGTACATTGTCATGTCGTGCATTCTCGGCCCGAACCTCGATTGTCCGGGCAAGAATGTACAGCACGAGAATTGGAATCAAAACAAACAGTGACGTCACATTAAAAAAGTAAAAAGTCATGTGACAATAGGGACGGGTGATACAATAAAATACTGGAAAATTCCGTGGTTCCTTCTTTTTTTCTTCGTGTTCCTATAATACGACCGTCTCGCGACAGTAACTATCCTTTATGGGCGGCATGGGCACCGTGCCGTAGGCCGACGAAGGAGGCCGGCGGAGGCCCGGCACTTCGGGGACAGAAGATATTAGTGTTTTTAAATATGCGAGCGTAGCGAGCGCACGTCATGGAGTACAATTTAATTCGGCAGCACTACCTAGCTCAATTACCTAGTATCCAAGTCCCAAAATTTCGAGTTGCCAACTAGTCGGCCACCCAAACGCGCGATGTCGCCGATTACTGTGTCGTACACTCCTGTGTTGTACATTCTTGGGCCGGACCAACAAGGTACACCCCAGTAATTGGCGACATCGCGATGTCGCCAATTACTGTGTCGTACACTCCTGTTGTACATTCCAGTGTCGTGCAAAAACCAATAAAACTTATGATAGATGCGTACTAATAATAAAATGAATGTTTATAGAGTACTCACTCCTCACTCATTTTCTTTCACTATTTTTTCGTGACTTTCTTCATTAATAAATGCACTTTGTTTATTCATATTTAAAACACTTTGTACACAAATTATACGAGTAAGAATATTTTAGAAGGAGAAAGCAGAGAGACAAACAATTATTTAATTTGACAACCTCAGTTGACAACCTTGTTATTTTCCGTAACCATAGCAACCTGGTTGAATCTTGAATCCTGAATATTTTTGTTAGGAAATCTCTGGATTCGCTCTCCACGCTCAACTCAAGGCCCGCGATAGAATCTATGCAATAGATTAATACTGTTGCCTACATATTAATATATAAATAATGGGCCCTTAACGAAGCCAAGCGAATTTGTTCTCCCCGTTATCATCTAGAAATGGTCTAGTCCTTTCCCAGCAATCATTTTTGTGTAGAGTAACATGGTTTGATGTACAGAATGTTTATTTTTTTGGAGGATGGGAAATCAAGAAATAACTCGGATCTTTTCACTCCTCTTGCTCAAAAAGAACGTCATAATAGCATACCAGAGCGGGCGTAAAATTGCATATATTGCCCTACACTGTTAAAAATTATGTAATTTTACATGCAAAAAAATTACATAATCCTGTAAAATTCCCGAAAAATCTGAGAAATTTACGGGAAAATATGAAATATTACATAATTTTCGTCAATTTTAAATTTTTTCGTTAAAATCAACAATTTTTATGTGGTTTTACATAAAATTTATGTAATAATCATTAAGCCATGGATATTTAAATAAAATCTGTAAAACTACATAGATTTTTGGAATAAATACATGTTCGTATGTATTTTTTACGATGGAAAAGGGAATTTTACATAAAATTCTCGTAATTTTACCTATTTTCGTGAAAAATACCGTTTGATGTAAATTTACTTTCGTCTTATGTAATATTCCAAAAAATATCAGTAAAATTACAAAAAACATAGTGATATTTCCCAACATTTCTTTAATTTTAAATATATTCTGTTGAATTTACTGTTTAAATGGTCTTTTTACTTAATAAATATGTAATAATCACTAAGAGATGGAATTTTACATAAAAATTGTAAAATTACATGGAAAGTTTGGGACAAATACTTTTTTTATGTGTTTTGTAACAATTAAAACGGGAATTTTACAGAAAAATCTTGTGATTTTACCAATGTTTTTGACTAATACATTTTTATGTAAATTTACTTACGTCAAATGTAATATTCCGAAAAATGTCCGTAAAAATACAAACAATAATATGAAATTACCAAACATTTCTTAAATTTTACATATTTTCTGTATTTTTTCTGTTTTTATGTGTCTTTTTACATAATAATTAAGTAAAAATCACTAAGAGATAGAAGTTTACATAAAATATGGAAAATTATATGGAATGTTTGCGACAAATACATTTTTGTATGTCATTTTAACAATTAAAACGGGAATTTTACAGAAAAATCTTGTAATTTTACCAATGTTATTGAATAATAAATTTTTATGTAAATTTACTTACGTCTTATGTAATATTCCGAAAAGTGTCCGTAAAAATACAAACAATAATATGAAATAACCAAACATTTCTTAAATTTTACATATTATTTTCTGTAATTTTCCGTTTAAATGTGTTTTTACATAATAATTAAGTAATAATCCCTAAGAGATAGAAGTTTACATAATATATGGAAAATTATATGGAATGTTTGCGAGAAATACATTTTTTTTATGTGTTTTTAACAATTAAAATTGGAATTTCACAGAAAAATCTTGTAATTTTACCAATGTTTTTGAATAATACATTTTTATGTAAATTTACTTACGTCTAATGTAATATTCCGAAAAGTGTCCGTAAAAATACAAACAATAATATGAAATTACCAAACATTTCTTAAATTTTACATATTATTTTCAGTAATTTTCCGTTTAAATGTGTTTTTACATAATAATTAAGTAATAATCACTAAGAGATAGAAGTTTACATAAAATATGTAAAATTATATGGAATGTTTGTGACAAATACATTTTTTTATGTGTTTTTAACAATTAAAACGGAAATTTTTCAGAAAAATCTTGTAATTTTACCAATGTTTTTGAATAATACATTTTTATGTAAATTTACTTACGTCTAATGTAATATTCCGAAAAGTGTCCGTAAAAATACAAACAATGATATGAAATTACCAAACATTTCTTAAATTTTACATATTTTCTGTAATTTTTCTGTTTAAATGTGTCTTTTTACATAATAATTAAGTAAAAATCACTAAGAGATAGAAGTTTACATAAAATATGTAAAATTATATGGAATGTTTGCGACAAATACATTTTTTTATGTCTTTTTAACAATGAAAACGGGAATTTTACAAAAAAATCTTGTACTTTTACCAATGTTATTGAATAATACATTTTTATGTAAATTTACTTACGTCTAATGTAATATTCCGAAAAGTGTCCGTAAAAATACAAACAATAATATGAAATTACCAAACATTTCTTAAATTTTACATATTATTTTCTGTAATTTTCCTTTTAAATGTGTTTTTACATAATAATTAAGTAATAATCACTAAGAGATAGAAGTTTACATGAAATAAGTAAAATTACATGGAATGTTTGGGACAAATACATTTTATTATGGGTTATCAACAATTAGAACGGGAATTTTACATAAAAATATCTCGCAAATTTACCAATTTTTTAAACACATTTTTATGTAAATTTACTTGCGTCATAATGTAATATTTCGAAACATGCCAGTAATATTACAAACAATATTATGATATTTCCCAATATCTCCGTAATTTTATACATATTTTCTGTAAATTGACTGGTTCAATCTATAGGTACTAATATTATAAAGCTGAAGAGTTTGTTTGTTTGTTAAAAAAAAACATAAAAGTAGGACCTATTTTGCCCAAAATTAGTAGGTACCCAAACGGTAAAAACGAGACCCTATTACTAAGACTCCTTTGTCCGTCAGTCGTCTGTCTGTCACCAGGCTGTTTGCCGCCTTTTTCTACTGACAAGATCTTTCTGCTTGACCAACAATAATAAAATACCTACGGTAAAACCTATTTCTTCCAATAATTTGCATATTAGGTATATCCAAAATCTATTTAGCCCCCTCCAGACTATGGGCCTCAGTATGGGGCCATCCATTAATCACGTGATGTTTTTTTTGGCATTTTTTGACCCCCCCTCCCCCTTGGTGATACGTGATGAGGTTTAAGACTACCCCTCCTCCCTCCCCCCTATATCACGTGTATTTTTTCGTACCTGCAAAGAATCTATTTTTTTATTTATAAAAAAATACTGGTAGGTATAAGTATCATCACACTACAAGCCGCTTTCGATTTTGTACGCGTTTGACTAAAAATAAATACATAATACCTATGTAACGCCGCTTTTCGGTTGAGTATCGCGCGCTTGCCGAAAATATAAGTAGGTACCCTACAAGTGATATATTACTTTACCCCCTCTCCCCCCTTGTGATAATTCGTGATTTTTTATGGACCCCCCCCCCCCCCCTTTCGAGCCTCACATGATTAATGGACAGCCCCTATGTGTGTGAATCGCGACACGGCTTCGAGGAGAGCACATATCGCGACATTGACGTATGACTATTGACTCCGAGATTCTCCATAATCGCAAAACTTCACGGCGATTTCACAGTTTGGTTTGCGGCAAGATGGCGGGAAAGCATCAGCTGATCGAGTTTAACTGGTGATTATCTACGGCATCATACGTGAAAACCGTAAAATTCGCCCCGTGATTCGCGCACGAGTGTGGAGGGAACTGTCATACGGATCATCATTCGCCGCGACCGCGACACGTACACACGGCTACACATCAAGCTATACAAAACCAGTTAATCTTGGCCTCACTTTACTAGATCTTTTCGCACAATGAACGATCAGATTATACTGGTTTTGTATAGCTTGATGTGTAGCCGTGTGTACCTATAGAAGTACCCTGCCTCCTGCCTCTCCATGCTCTGCCGTACTTATTTTTTCTTATTAGGCTTTTTATTAGTAAGTAGGTATTAGACTTTTTATCTGTTTTCCGTACGAAATGACATGTGCAAACGAGACAGCTCTATGAATGTGTATAGCGGCGTCCCGTTCACACAGATCATTCCATAAGAAAACCGGGTAAAAATTCCGTACTTATGTATCTGACCGGCCTTACACCACCCGACCCGACAAGGCGGCTCAACCAAAAGTAAGGTCTAAACCGTCTTTAGAGCGAGTAAAGATCATACATACAACCACGTTACAAAACACTGTGTAGCGTAAATCGGAACGTTCAGCCGTTTTCATGATTTCCTTCTCAGTCGCACTTGCAAGTTCAAGATACCTATTGTATGCAAAATAAGAATATTTGAAGCAACACGAGTGAACATTAAGGTAGGTATAGAGAACGTTTCATTTCCAGTAATAATGTAGCTCCTCACATCGTGAACACTTTTTCCATATCACACAAACATGGTACCTACCTAGGTATTATAGAAATAATAGAAAAATCCCTAAAATTATTTTGCCACTAAAAAAACTTGCGCTGCCTTTTAGTGGAAAAACCCCTAAGTTGGCACCCCTGATTCTTGACTTGAGTGCCCAACCATAGCCCAACTGCCCAACCCAACACTCACCATAATGACGACATAGAATAAACTGACCGATGTTACTTTTAATGAACCTAGTGCAACAACGCAATCATAGCTATAACGTTTATTAAACTAGGTACCTACCTATACCACAGCCCCCCCCCCCCCCCGCTCTTGGGTAGAGCGAAGGGGAGTGTCAGACTTCTACTGACTCCATCCATGTTCCTTCTTACATTAGCTTGTTTTCAGTATAATTAGGTAGACCGGTACTTTTGTTTTATCTGAATGTTTTATTATTTCCATTTTACTTCCTGCCCCAAAATAAAAATAAATACAACTAAAACAATGCAAAAGTTGGCAGAAGAATATCTAATAGGATAGGTACCTATTTTAAAAGCTTGGTCAATCTTTTACGCAACTAAAATGACACATTATTCAGATGTTATGCGTGCCAGTCAATCCATATTAAACTCTAACTCGATAGAAATAAGACCGCACCGTACTGATCGCCAAATCGTCAACGTATCCCTCTCTTGGAAGAAACAATTTTGAACTCTAAGATCATAGTAATAAAGCCTATTACTTCGCGTCCACGTTGTGTCTGTCTACAAACCAAACCAAACGATAGGTAATAAAAACGGTACAATACTATTACGTAGGTAAATTATTATTATTAAAATTATGACGACAAATGATGAGTGGCACGCCCGACGCACCGAGTGAGCGAGTTTGAAATTTAACAAAAATATGTGACTGAATATAATAAAATAGGTAGGTAGGTACCTACCTAATTATTATTCCGTTTGTTGCAAAATTTTTGAATTTTGGTACCTACATAAATAAGTATGTGACGGCGTCGCCGTTGTAAACAGCACGTGCAGCGGGCCAGGTGCGCAGCGCAGGCGTCACTAAGGCCGCCCCACTCTCCCCACTGCTCGAGCCAGTCTTTATAAACGAGTGCTCGGCGTGGAGGGGATCATTCTTGTCGCAGGCTTGGCCCGGTGCACATGCTGTAGCGCTTAGAGTTTTAATATTATATCTGAATTATATAGTTGTGTGTGTATAGTGATTTATTTTAAATATCGTGCTATTGGAGTAAAAGTTGATTACCGCTATATTTCGTAGTTTCATTTAAGATGATAGACCCTCTGCCTTCATCAGAAGTGAGGCCGGATCCACCTTCCACTAATGATAGTAATGCAAAGCTATGCTTGTGGCTTTTGATCCTGATCTATCGGAATCCGATATTGTGAATTGGTGTAAACTCAGTGAAACGATAATTGTGAAAAGAAATTAGATGGTGTAGTCCGTGTGCGGTGTAGTACTTTGCGAAACTTCACATTGAATAATGAATAATGGGTCATCGTGGCCATGAGTGCCGGAACAAACAGAAATAAGCCTCTTCAAAAAAAAAAAACCTGTTTGCTGCAAAAAAACTGAAATACCAAAGACAGCCGTTACGGCCATTACGGCCGTTACGTGCTATGTATGCAGTGAGCAGGGGCACACAGCCAATTCCTGCCCAAAGCGATGGAAGAAGGAAGACTCCACACGGAGCACCAGCACTAAGCAAGTGTACCTGTTTTTCACAGCAGCCCGTGGAGTATTACAGATAAGTGGTGTAGATTTTCTTTTTATATTTGACTTTGGTTCGGAATGTAGTCTTATAAAGCAAAGCAACTGTCGATCCGAGTGGTCATAGATGGCTACTTATCTGACCTTATTGCTATTGATGCTGGAGCCTCAGGGGTCTGTTCTCTCCGCAACACTTCTCCTGCTGCATATCAATGACCTCCTTGTGCCTGGCATTATTGGGTACGCAGATGACAGCACTGTTATGGAGAGTTATACATCCAGCGCAAAAGCGGTGATGAAGTACGATCATTGAGAGAGGCCATGGTAAAGCGAACGAGTTTAGCCCTAAGTTTTTGTTTCCAAGTGGGGTGACGAGAATCTCGTTGATTTTAACGCCACCAAAACACAAGTGTGTGTGTTCTCCGCCAAAAGGAGTCCATTCAATCTAGCTCCTACTTTTCAGAGTGCATCTGTACAAGTTACTGACAGTCTCGAGCTTCATGGCACGAAGCACAAATCTGAACATCGGCACCTACATTGAGTCGAAAGCTCAAACAGCGGCAAAAAAAGAAAAAGCTGGTTATCCTAAAGAGGGTTAGGTACTCCAGGCCTAGACAGTTTTCAATATTATATAAAACTCAAGTCCGGTCCGGCATGGAGTTTTGCTGTCACCTTTGGGATGGCTCAGCCAAATACCAACTTGACACACTTTTTTTCTCTGTATCTAGTGCAGAGCCAGGAGGCCAATGTTGGTGACGATGAGAGGCTAATTGGTGGCCAAGCTACGTATCCTGGCCCACCGCCGCAAAGTTGCATGTCTGTCGGTCTTCTGCAGACTGTACTTTGGAGATTATGCGCAGGAGCTCCACGAGCTGATTCCACCATCTCCCTTCTTCCATCGGGAAACTAGACATACTGCAGGTTATACCTTGTCGATGGTTTTACATATTAGTACGAAGCGCTTTGCTGAATCTTTTTTTTTATGCGCACAGCCAAGGAGTAGAACTCCCTCCCTGCGTCGGTTTTCCCGAGTTCATTCATATCACTTCAATCTATTTTAGTCGCGAGTAAATAGGTTTCTTATGGGTGAGCCAGTTCCATCGTCGACCTCATCTCTGCCCTTAGGGCATGATTGTGGTAAAGAGTATGCCCATTTCATATAAAAATAGTTATCTCTTTAACGGCGAATAATTTCATGAACAAGTAATCCTTAACGGCATAGGTATGAGCAAAGTAACGTAGGCCTCATCGTCAGCCATAAGACGTCCCCTGCTGGACAAAGGCCTCCCCCATAGAACGCCATAACGAACGGCAACGTGCCGTTTCAATCCACCGGTTACCCGCGACTGTCACGATGTCGTCGGTCCACCTGGTGGGAGGCATCTTCGGGTTCGTGGTCGCCACTCGAGATCTTTTCTTCCCCATCGGTTGTCGGGCGATGTGGCCCACCCATTGCCACTTCAATTTGCATATTTTGAGAGCTATGTCGGTGACCCTGGGTTGTAACGTAACTATTACAGATTAAAATTAATGTCCAACGACTATACGAAACCGCTTTTCTTGAAATAACGGTCATGTACTAGTTGTTGCCAGTGGCTTCGCCTGCTACAACTCGAAAATCGTCCCACGGGTAGATAAAATCGGGATGAAAACTGTCCTATGTGTTGATCCAGGTTATAAGGTATCTGTGTACTAAATTTTATCCGACTTCGTTCAGTGGTTTTTGCGTGAAAGAGTAACAAACATCCATCTATACTTATAAACTTTCGCGTTTATAGTATGAGTAGGTGGTGGGATTACTGGATGAATGCCTTAGTGAGGAAATACTATTAGGTCATTTCAGAACATGGGATTTCAGTTAACGTTAACTATAATGATTTGACCATTTGTCATACAAAACTATGTCAGGCTGAATGCGCGATGGTAGATTATAATTAAAACAATGCAAAATGAATATATATAGGCACACACAAGTATTCTGGCAAGTAGGAAAGTAATAGGAAAAAATGGTAGGTACCTCGACCGTCGATCTTCTTGATGCCTGGTTTTTTCGGGGCGCCCCTTTCTTCCACTAAATGATCACAAATTGTCTCCAAAAACAGATGATTGATATGAACACACGAACACACGATTATATTTGGTCTATTAGCAGATTTTTGTATATTTCCCAATAATTAGATACACTTTGAACGGTGATGCGAAACGAACTGATGCGTAATTGACAACTATGCATTGTCGTTGAGGTGCGAAAGGGAAGGAAAATAGAGTAAATGGGTGAGAGGGATAAGGATAGGAAGTTACCAACCAAAATGTGCAGTTTCTAACCCAATTTGAATTTAATGAACGATTTAGCGTTAACATCTTCCCCGGCTTGACAGGCCAAAAGGCCTTCAATAACACAAGGCACATTCAAAATTAAGTCACTTCGACGTACCCTAAATAAGTACATAAATGACATTGCAAAACAATACGCATCAATATTCGAAAATTAAAAATATAAAAATTCAAGTTACTACATTATTCGTAGCTTATTTTCTTTTAACTTAAGAACTAAATTAAACTATTAACTATTCGACAGCTAAATTAGAAATGTGGACTGTATATATATATTTTTTATTGGTTAGGTAATGGGTAAAGTTTTACCACGGGTCTGCGGTAGAGACCTGATTTCGTGCGGACGTCCGCAACTCTCACGACACTGTCCTTACCTTCGAACGTGCGTTCTACCACTCCAAGAGGCCAATTAAGAGGAGCGCTGTTGTCTGATTCGAGCAGCACCACAGTTCCAGGTTGGATAGAGGTGTTAGACTTCGTCCACTTGTTACGCACTTGAAGAGTGTTAAGGTATTCGACCTTCCATCTTTTCCAAAATGATTGGACAAGATGGTCGATTGCGCGTTTTCTACTTATAAGATTGACATTTTCGCGAGATAGATCTTCCGCAGGTAAAGATTTAAGAGGTGTTAACACCAGAAAGTGGGCGGGCGTGAGAGCTAGAGGTTCTGCAGGGTCACTACTCAACACCGAAAGGGGCCGCGAGTTTAACAACGCCTCTATTTGGGTGAGCACTGTCAACATCTCCTCAAATGTGAGAAGCTGAGTTCCTACTATCTTTGATAAATGGTTTTTAACAGCTTTCACGTTAATCTCCCAAATGCCGCCAAAATGCGGTGCCGCCGCTGGGTTAAACCTAAATTGAATGCGTTTTTCACGCAACTCGTTCGCGAATTTATCGCGGTACTCTTCTGACTCGAGTAAGTTATATATATTATCAAGATAGGATTTCGCGCCTATGAAATTTGTACCTCTATCGGCGTATATGACACTCACTGGCCCGCGTCTAGCCAAAAATCGTCTAAACGAATTCATGAACGCTTCAGTGCTAAGATCTGAAGACAATTCTAGGTGGATCGCTTTAGTAACGAGACATACAAACAAGCAAATGTACGCCTTAATGCTTCGAACGCCCCGACCGCGATGCAGTGTAATAGACAAAGGCCCGGCGTAATCGACGCCTGTGTGGCAGAATGCCTTGGCTTCTGTGACTCGGCATGCAGGCAGGCTTGCCATTATGGGGAACTGATTGACAGGTCGCGTCCTAAAGCACACGTTGCATTTGTGTACCCTGCTGCGTACTATGTCGCGAGCTGCTAAGATCCAGTACTTTTGTCGCAGTAAAGACATTAAAAGTTGCGGTCCAGTGTGCAAATTTTTACGGTGATAATAGTCGATAATAAGGTCGACGATGCGATCGCGTCGCGGCAACAGAATAGGGTGTTGACTATCGTACCCAATCGGGGCATTGGTCAAACGGCCACCCACGCGTAGAACGCCATCGTCGTCTAAGAATGCGCGGAGCTTTTGAAAAGCAGGAGGCATGACTTTACCTACCTTAAGTTTGGCAATTTCATCAGTGAAATGTACGCTTTGAAGATTCCTAATGACAATAAGTTCCGCATATTCAAGATGGGATAGTTCAAATTTCGACGGTAATTTTTTGATAAATCTAAGGACATACATAACTATTCTGAGTAATTTGTTCCATGATGAGACTCGATTAGCGAGCTCATAAAAAATAGGCGGTGATGGTGGACACACTTCAGTTGTCGTCATCGCAGTTACCTTAGCTTCAGGTATTTCACTTGCAATGGTAAAATCTTTGTCAAGTGGCCATTCGGAACGAGGCTGACTAGCAAACCTCGGTCCGTTAAACCATAATGGATGCACAAGTAGTTGTGCAGGGGTTAAACCGCGACTTAAACAGTCAGCGGGGTTATCTACTCCGGCAATATGATAAAAATGCTTAGGATCAATATTTTCTTGTATCTGAGAAACCCTATTAGCCACAAACGTCTGCCATCGGCTGGGCGTTGCATGAATCCACGCGAGTGCTACCTTACTATCGGTAAACGCATAAACGGAACATGCTGGTAATGAATAGGTATCTATCACCAGACGCATTAGTTTGGCCAGAATTAAGTTCGCGCATAATTCCAATCGAGCGAGAGTAACAAGAGTTTTTGAAGGTGCGACTCGCGATTTAGCGCACACTAAGTTTACCAACGTATGACCATTTTGAGGGAAGTACACGTGAATATAAATTACTCCACCGTACGCCTTCTCCGAGGCATCCGCGAACCCCAGTAAAGAGATGACGCAATCATCTGTGACTCCCACGTGACGCGGCAATTTAATATTTTGCAATAAAGGCAATTCCGATTCAAAGTTTTGCCATAATTTAATAATGTGAGATGGTGGCATCTCATCCCAATCGATGTTGTCGTTCCAAAGACATTTTACAATTAATTTTGCCGAAAGTGTAACGGGTGCAATAAAACCTACCAAGTCCCATAGACGGGCAATTACGGAAAGTACATTACGTTTCGTACATTTGCGAGGTTCAATATTTACGCGAAACGTGAATACATCTTCAGCCGGTAACCAATGTAAGCCCAATATTTTTAATTGATCGCTCGAACTAAATTCTACACCCTCGGAAACGCGATGATTGGCAGGAATACTAGCCATGACCTCAGGTGAGTTACTAGAGAATTTTACAAGTTCGAATCCGCCGGCCGCGAACAATTTAATCAGCTGATCGGACAGCACAACACCACGGTCAACCGAAGAGCAGCTAGTAGCCAAGTCATCCACGTAAATATCCGTGTCAACCACTTTGGCTGCAGCTGGATAACGAGAGCTCTCATCATTGGCCAACTGGCGAACTGATCGCACTGCTAGATACGGGCTACAACACAATCCGAATGGAACGCGAGTTATTTCAAATATTTGAATCGGATCATCAGGGTTAAAGCGATACAACAATCGTTGAAAACGCAAGTCGTTATTATTCATAATTATTCGCAAATACATTTGTCTAATATCTGCGCTAATAGCGATGGGCAGTAATCGAAACCGCAGCAATATTTGAAATAAATCATTTAATACTTTAGGTCCGGAATGTAAGATATCATTTAGTGATAAACCGGACGAAGTCGTGCTACTTCCGTCTAGAACAACACGTAGACGAGAAGTAGTTTTATCAGTGCGCACCACGCCATGGTGAGGTATTATGTAATGCGGTTTATCAAAGTCGGCGTCAGTATTATCGACAGTACGCAAATATCCCTTTTCTAAGTACTCAATAAATACATTATCGTATTCCTTTTTAATCGCGGGGTCGGTCAATAGCTTGCGCTCTAGTGCTAAGTACCTACGCTTAGCAATACCTAAGGAATCGCCTAAGGCAGACGCGTCGCGCTTGAAAGGTAAGGATACTACAAAGCGGCCTAATTCATCGCGTCGAGTAGTGCTTGAATAAAGCGCTTCGCATTCCTTTTCGTCAGGAGAAAGTGTATTTTTAATGTTAGGCACTTCTTCCAATTCAAAGAACCGATTTACGCGATTGTCAAGTGATTCGTTTATTGTGCAATACGCACGAACAATATTACAAACAGGATTAATCACTGGCGCCTGACCGACTACGATATAACCGAGCAAAGTTTCTATAGCTACCGGCTCGCCGGGCGAACGCGCCACGGTGCGCGAGCGCAATATACGTGCGAACAAATCCGACCCCAGAATAATGTCTACAGCGGCCGGTGAGCTATAACAACTATCTGCTAAAGGCAAATCTTTTAAGTAATCTAACTGATTGGTATCAATTTTTGAGACCGGCAGTGCATCCGTAATACGACTGACAATTAACGGTTGAATGGTAAATTTCACCTCATCGTTATGGCGGGAATTGAATGTTAGGCAAGTGATGCCATCAATCGGGTTAGTGACGTCACCGACACCCGATACAAACTTATTTGCGGTCGCATAGACCGGCAGTTTCAAACGCTTACAACATTCGGTGGTAATAAAATCGCGTTGCGACGCGCTGTCAATAATAGCCCGGATGATTGACACATTACCCATCGTATCAGTCACGTGACATTGAGCCGTCCCTAATAAGACTGAAGTCGAGGGTTTAATATCTGCCGTGCTAACAGCGGCGCACGACGCACCTACAGTACACAAAGAAACGGGGCGGTCGGCGGCACTGCAATGTCCATTCTGACCGTCCCCATGTGTATCAGGCCGCGCGGTTATAAAACGCTCGTCTGCTGACGACGAGGCGCATTGTTTACGTTCGGTCATATTATCAGACTGCGGGGTTGTATTCTGATTTAATGCAGAAGCACCGTTATGCTGATTCGTATCATTCCTATTTAGTGAGGAAGTACCTTTATTGTTAAAGTGTAACAAAGTATGGTGACTACGAGAACAGGTCGTACACTTGTTTGTTGATTGGCAATCAGACAGCGCATGTTTATTAGAGAAACAAAGAACGCATAATTTATTACGCTTCACCAACGAAAACCTATTATGAGGAGACATTGACAGGAATGTAGGGCATTGAACCAATTTAATGTGGTCCGTTTTCCCACAAATATCACATTTACCGTGATCCTGCACATTTACAAATGTCTTAACATTATTATGAGTACGTGACCCCGGGTTTTTACCAGACGGTTGAATGGTAGTCGAAACCACATTTTTTCGAGATTGAGAATTTGATTTTACGTTTGTGACATTATGGGCGCGTTGTAATATTTGTGCGTGTTTACGCATGAAGTTTACAAACTCGGTACAGGTAGGTGTTTTATCATTTAACGACATCTCAAACGCCTTAACTGCCTCGAGATTAATTTTCTTGCAACCAATATGGATGAACAATAGATCTTCCAAGTTTGTAACCTCCAACTGTCGCAACGCCGAAACAATTGACGAAAACTTATCGACAAATTCTTCCAAACTGCCCGCCGAACCGTCGACGGCGACGGTAGGTAAATTTAACAATTTATCTAAATACGACGATGCCAACAAACGTTTATCGTTGTACTTATTTATTAACGCATTCCAAATAACTTCATAATTTTCGGCAGATGGTAATATACCTTGGCAAATAGCTAACGCCTTGCCTTGTAATCTACCCACTAAATATTGTATTCTCTCGCCGTCGGTAAGTTCCGGATTGTCATGAACGACCGCACGAAATGTCTCATAAAAAAGCGGCCAATTTTCATGTTCACCGTCAAATGTACGCATTTCTAATCTAGGTAATCGGATAGTACCTACATGACCCTTACTAATCGAGGGTTTTACATCAATCTGTTCGCGTGATAACAATCGTATTTTATACTTAATTTGCGAATAAAGTTGTTCAAACGACAATAACGCTTTATATGAAGGCAAACTTGCATCGCTAAATGACGTTTCATAACGACAACGTTCCTCTAACGCGTCTACATATTTCTGATGTATTGCATCGATAGTGAAACTAGCCGCCAGAAATGTTTCAATGTTAACTGGATTACTAAAATCTAGTTTTTTCATCATGTCATAAATCGATTGAACATGTTCGAAATAAACTGTTAGTTTGCCTTGAATTCTTTCAAATTCACGATCATAACCCTCTTTTGCCTTGGTCATTGTATTAGACAATGAGATTTACTGCGGTAAGATAAGTATTGACTTAAACTTGAAACTTATTAGAAGTTAAAAGACCGACCGGTAATTAATAACCAAAGCAAAATGGCGGGCGTTATTTATGACCGTAACGCTCGTTAGCGTGCCTAAAATCTACAACATACGGCTCGAAGTGACCAAAAAATGAATGCGCGATGGTAGATTATAATTAAAACAATGCAAAATGAATATATATAGGCACACACAAGTATTCTGGCAAGTAGGAAAGTAATAGGAAAAAATGGTAGGTACCTCGACCGTCGATCTTCTTGATGCCTGGTTTTTTCGGGGCGCCCCTTTCTTCCACTAAATGATCACAAATTGTCTCCAAAAACAGATGATTGATATGAACACACGAACACACGATTATATTTGGTCTATTAGCAGATTTTTGTATATTTCCCAATAATTAGATACACTTTGAACGGTGATGCGAAACGAACTGATGCGTAATTGACAACTATGCATTGTCGTTGAGGTGCGAAAGGGAAGGAAAATAGAGTAAATGGGTGAGAGGGATAAGGATAGGAAGTTACCAACCAAAATGTGCAGTTTCTAACCCAATTTGAATTTAATGAACGATTTAGCGTTAACACAGGCCTTTGCTGGGTGGCGGCTTGAGCAATCGTTGGATATCTCTGAGTGCCGCAGTTAGTTTAATTCGACTATTTTATTTTATTTTATTCGACTATTCAAAAGTGCCTGTTACTGTCCTACTTGAAATAAATATTTTTGACTTTGACCCTTACCAAAACCAAATTTATCGGTTCTGGTTCAGAAGTCCAAACAATTATTACCTATTTAGAGGTGTTAGAGAATAGGTTTCATTAATTTAGAAAAATTGGGAATAAGTTTTCGAAAGTAAATTGCTAAACCGATGAAGTGCCTATCTTGAGTAACAGTTCCAGGTGCAGGAACGAAAATATAAGGGACCTTTAAAAAAAAAAAAAAAGCCGTGTTAGAAAATGACCAGTACGAGTTCAGATATATTAACGGAATCAATAAGGTCTATAATTATAATAATATTCCCACGAATTTTTTTCAGGTAGTGCCTCGTGGTAAAAATTGTCTGGCAGACATCGCAAAAAAACAAATCATGATGACGTGACGGCGGATAGTGATGATGACGATATCCTTGTTCATGAAAGTAACCACGAGAACAAATATCATGCCTAACAGCAATATAACTTCGGCTAATAGTGATACCGTGTCTGTGAATAGCCGACCCGATACTATATCGATTAACAGTAGTACAATGACTCCTGACTCGTGGAGGAGAGAGATCTTCTGGTTAAGCCGCGTTTACCTCGGTGGGTCTGTGGATGGGTGACCACCCATTTCATGCCGAGTTTCCTCAGTGCCTGTGAAGGCACGTTAATCTGTTGGTCCCAGTTGTCATGTGTGGATGTTTGGCAGTCAGTGTCCTGAATTTCTGACAACCGGTCCTACCAAAGGGTATCGTATTATCCAGTATTGGCTGGGTTGTGGGGGTTGGATGGGCAGTCGCTCCGTGTGGAGTGCTGATGTTCGGCTGCATCCGGTTGGACTGGATGCCGACCCCAACATAGTTGGGAGGGGGCTGGGCAAATGATGGTGACAATATCTGCTGACTCCCATTATTTGACAGCTACCAGCGATAGTTCAAAAAAAGTTATGGTTCACGTTTGAATCAAAAGAGTCTTCTAGCCCAGATTCAATCAAAGTAGATTACTAAAACAGTCGTACATCGAAAAAATTAATAAGACGATAAAAAAAAAAATTAAATTAAAATTATTAATTTGCAGGAACCTGAAGGATCAGCAATGACTAGTCCAGGGACTTTTGCAGGGTTGTTAAGTGAATAATGACTGGGCCAAAAATCTGAAGGCTCATTAATGAGCGGTCCAGATTAAGTAGCAAACTGAAGGGACGAACCGGACCAGTTTGATAAACGTCCTGAAGGCTCAGTATCGAGCGGTCCAGGTTACTAGTATTATGTCCTGAAGGCTCAGTATCGAGCGGACCAGGTTACTAGTGTATGCCCTGAAGGCTCAATAACGAGCGGCCCAGGTTGCTCGTGTATTTCCTGAAGGCTCAATATCGAGCGGTCCAGGGTGTTGGTATTATGTCCTGGAGGCTCAATATCGAGCGGACCAGAAGTACAAGCAAAGTCTGAAGGAATGCACCGGACCAGATTGTAGTCAGGATGAACGAACATCACTCATAATTATGTTTCTGTATTTTAGATACTGTTTGATGAGACTCCGCGTACGAGGACGTTCGCACGTCAGTATGGCCGTGACGGCGTCGCCGTTGTAAACAGCACGTGCAGCGGGCCAGGTGCGCAGCGCAGGCGTCACTAAGGCCGCCCCACTCTCCCCACTGCTCGAGCCAGTCTTTATAAACGAGTGCTCGGCGTGGAGGGGATCATTCTTGTCGCAGGCTTGGCCCGGTGCACATGCTGTAGCGCTTAGAGTTTTAATATTATATCTGAATTATATAGTTGTGTGTGTATAGTGATTTATTTTAAATATCGTGCTATTGGAGTAAAAGTTGATTACCGCTATATTTCGTAGTTTCATTTAAGATGATAGACCCTCTGCCTTCATATGTTTGTACCTATTAATTATTATGTTTTTAATTTGACTAAGTGTGATACAAAAATTAGCTAATCAGCTTAAATGAACTCAGTCCGTCCTGCGTCTGGCCGCGAGGCGAAGTAGGTACTTACCTACGTTTAAGCGGGAGTTGGGTGTATGAAAATAAACAAAAATGCCTATTGTATCTCTTTTTGACATTGGGGTCCTATAAAACTCTGTCACCTTAAGGTCATCTTCTAACGTACCTACCTACTCCTACTCAATGATAGAAATGAATTGGCTTAGGTTCTTGTGGTAGAACGTTACTAAAATATAGCCATGTTTTTATTTCTTTACAATGAGTACCTATGACGTCTCTATTGGTAAAACCTCATTGTACAGGACATAGTACCACAGATTACCAGATACTACATGGATTGGTGGGTGGAAAATCATCAAATGACACCCCCCCCCCCGCTCTTGGGCAGAGCGAAGGGGAGTGTCAGACTTCTACTGACTAAAAACCGAACCCATGTTCCTTCTTTGCCCTTGCGCCGAGGCCACGTTATCTAGTACAAAAATCCGCGGCCCCGACGGGCGTCGGCCCTTACGGGCCCCTCCTTGCTGACATCTTTTTGATGCGCGCGTGAAACACGAACGCGCCACCGACACGGTCTGTTGCCGTCATGACGACGGCCGGACGGCGAGCTAGCCCATTACTCACCGTCCACAGGCCCGCGTCTACGGTGGCCGGAAGCCATCACGTGGCCCCCGACGCCCGGAGCGCCTTCCGCGCCTGCTGCGGCGGCTGGGACGTTGAGAGGTTCTCTCCCTCTCTCGTTCCGCCACCTCCTTCGCTAGCATCACTGCTTCGAAGAAGGAGGCGACGGCGTCCCATTCCTCCTCGCCCCGGACCATGGCTTGCACCAGGGCCGGACGCGAGAGGTCGCCGCCGCCGATCGCCGCTACGAGAACACGTCCCTATCTATACCCATCGTGTCTCCCTCCGCCTACTCACTGCTCTCACAGTCACGTCTGATGAGCAGACGCGAACCAGAGAGCAGCGAGTAGGGTTTCCTCCTGCGACAGGCGCGCCGCCCGAGGACCCGAACACTGTTCACGTCTCTCGGCGGCGCGCCCCCCGCGTGTCTCTCTTTGTCTGGTCTCTCGCCTTGGACCTTTCCGGCATGAGTATATCTACCGGCAGAGCCCCAAGGGTCATTGAGACACGCAATCCCCACCACGACGGCAACGTGGGAACACTCCGGTGGGGAGATACTACACTCCTTAAAAAATGTTCAATGCCTACCGTTATCATAGCCTACACTTTCAAGTCAACAGACGCTGTGAACGAAAATGTACCCTAACCTTACAAACGTAAAGTGAGTTTTGCTTTGGAGAAGCGCGCCGCCGCGTGGATATTGTGAATTGCCAGAGCTGCCTGTCGACAAATATTATTATGATAATAGGTTTTGTAGTATCCTTATCCTTGCATTGTAAAAAAAAAATATTGTGCCATTCAAGATTCAGTGAAGTCTGACGTGGAAAAGAACTTTAAGGCATTATGGGTGTCAAATCCGTTATCCAAAATACCTATTCATTTAAAAAAAAAAAGAAATTATGATAGGCAATGTTGTAGTTTTTACCTCAACTTTGCCTACGTTTTCAAAGCAATTTTTTGGTGCTTTATAGGTGTTTTTTTACCATTAGCAAATGTATTCCTATAGCTTAAAGTCCAATATTGGACAGTACCTAATTGAAAAAACATACGACTTTCTTAACGATTAAAGATTTATCGAAGAAAAACGTCAAAATCCGTGCAAAGTTGCAGCATTTTACGGTATGGAAAATCGTCATTTTTGTAGTTAAACCGACATCCACGCGGGCGAAGCCGTGGGCAAAAGCTAGTTTACTAGGTATAAGATTAGAATTTTAAGTCAGCCGTTTTTACAGTCCGTTCAACCGATTTTGACTTCTATACCGTAGGCATAAGGAGGCCATTAAAAGCAAAAAGAATGTTACAATACAGACTGTTTACTGCAGCTGCATTTTGTCTTGCTGTCAACGTAATAGAGTTCACAATCGGTTGAACGGACTGTAAAAACGGTTAACTTAAAATTCTAATCTTATAGCAAATGGAGGTGTTTTATTTTGATGTAGGTACCTACCTAATGATTTTTTTTTCCTTTCTTTAAATTCCTGATTGTTAAACTTTAACGTAGGTATAAGTGGAATAGGTATTCTAAATCGAAAAAACTAGGTACCTATTTTATTAGGTATTCTTGGGGGAAACAAGGGCAAGGGGAGTTAAGTGGTAGAGTCTGTCAAGCGAGTCTAGTCCCATGAAAAACACTGATATAGCACGCTGAAAACTTATTGATAGAAGTCTGTCAAGCGAGTCGAGTTCACAACCCTTTTACTTTAAAATTCAAGTATCAATAAGTTTTCAGCGTGCTTTAACAGTGTTTTATATCAGTGATTTTTGAATTTGCCGCCTTTTTCATGGGACTAGACTCGCTTGACAGACTCTAGGTATATTTACCATTTAATCTTAATAAATTAATCTTAATTAATTAATAAAATCTAATACTTTATTTTTATCATAAAACATAAAGTACAATTACCTGAAATAACGTACAATACTTTATTATAAAGTACGGGTGGCAACCCTAGATACACTAGTTAGCAACAACAGTGAAAAATGGCGCTGCGAACAAATTATTGTAGAGTCTGTCTTATCCTAAGTATAAATACACCATTAGACATCATAGATTCCTTTAAATTCCACCACTTTGCTGACATCAATTTGACTGCGACCTCCAACCCCAAAAACAAAAATGTATCATTTCAGGAAACGAAACGTAACTTACGAGTATCTGTATAAGACTCAAGGGCCCTGGCTGGCAACACTGATTCAACAAAATCTTTCTTTTATTCTTTCGCGCGATCGGAGCCGGACGGCGATACTGATTCAAGATTGTGAAATAAGATAAAACCTGTGCTGTGTTTGTTAATAATAATTGTTTGTGCTCACATGACACCGTCCGTAGTAAACTTGGATCAAGTACTTTCGTGTTAGTACTTAACGGCTGAGTGGTTACGCTTACGCGTCATAACCTCACTTTCTTCGTACCTATTAGGTGAGTAAGTTAAAGTTTTATTGCATCAAAAAGGTAGTGAAATCTGCATTAGACTGTAAAGCGTTACCTACATATTTTAATTGTTTTAGAAAGAACTTGTGTGGATTGGATGTGGATTGTGGAACGTCCAGGGTGGACGAATGATCTTGTTGAAGTCAAATCTTTTTGCTAATGTGGTTCAGGTTCACCCACAACAGCAAAAAGTTTTTGATTGTTTCCAATTGTTTCATGGATGACACGACAGGCGTAGAAAAAACGTGCATGCATCAACCTAGCAAAACCTTGTAGAGGTATACCTATTCTCTGTCTACGATAAAGGCATATTATTATAAGTTGAACATGCGCAGTAGTCGAATTTTAGACGTCCCATAAAAATCAAACAGGGAACCTGCGCAGAACGACGCCATTTTGTTTCAACTTACGTGCCGCTGCCGGGCATTCTACTAACCTTTTTTATTATTAAAACTGCTGCGCTAATAATTAGTCGCTTCACTAACGCTATGAAATTATTATTCTTTCACAGTAAAACATGCCCGTCGTGAAAATTTGGTCGACAGACCTAACAGTAAAGAAAGCTGTGCCAATATTGGAATTAACCGTGGAAAATGTAATACAGACAGGTAAATCTAAATTAATTTGACTTACTTAATGAAATCTTTTTAGTTTAGATAGATTGTAGAGTAGACTTTATTTGGGCAATAATGTGCTGTCAAACCACATTAATTATTTTGCAGTAAGATGTCAATTAAACAAAATTAGGTATAGTAGGTATGTAGATTGTATTTATATAGAAGCCCTATTTTCTGTCACATAAATGTGAATGGAAGTATTAAGCAGATATTTAATTACTTACATTGTACCACATAGCGCTAACTTGAAAAGTCACAATTATTAGCACAGAAATTTGTTAAACATATTATTCGTATTAGTGATCGGTAACAATGATTAAATTTCATGGCAACGTTCATATGAAGGTTAATAACCATTATCAATAAGTTTATCTGAATTTTACTACACAGATTGCTTTAAGAGTCCCCGGTAAGGTCTTCTAATTCAGAATACAATTAGAATAATCAAGGAAAAACTAAAAAAGTTGCAATTTCAGTCTATTTTTCTAGATACACCAACTGTAACTTTGTAATCCTATTTATATGTATAGGATTACAAAGTTAAAGTTACATTTTCAGTGAGTGAATTTCACCAGCAGTTCCTGAGTTTACCGCGTTCAAACAAACAAACTCTTCAGCTTTATAATCTAATATATAAAATTCTCGTGTCACAGTTTTCGATGCCAAACAGCCAAACTCCTCCGAAACGGCTTGACCGATTTTGATGAAATTTTTTGTGCTTATCCGGTATCTATGAGAATCGGCCAACATCTATTTTTCATCTTTTTTTTTTCTATTTTTTTTACTAGGGAATTAAAAACGGCTTGACCGATTTGGCTGAAAATTGGTAGGGAGGTAGCTAAGAACCAGGAGAAGGACATAGGATACTTTTTTTTTTGGTAGTGTAGTAGGTAGGGTAGTAGGTAGGGTAGTAGGTAGGGTAGTAGGTAGGGTAGTAGGTAGGGTAGTAGGTAGGGTAGTAGGTGGGGTAGTAGGTGGGGTAGTAGGTAGGGTAGGTAGGAATAATTTATATGGGTCATATTCATCTAAATTGTACATGTTACGAAACGGAAACGAAATGGAAAGTAACGAAAATAACGAAACGGAAAAAAACTTTAATTCATCCCTACCTTATTTTTTGTTAATCCGGACTTATAGGCCTCCCCCAATTCCTACGAAAACATTACCTACTCTTTTTTTTGGATGGTTGGCTAATAAGAGCAGTTTGATCACCGCCTTTCCGTTTCGTTACGTAACGAAACGTAACTAAACCGACATAACAAAACTAAGTGAACATAACCTAAATCCTTGAATAATCATTCGGAAACACTATTACAAGAACATTTAAAGCGTAATTTTATCAGTGCACTACAAAAACAAATAAATATTATCATAATTACAAAGTTTTCTTACCTTAATCACAGAATTTTCGTAACTAAACCGAAAATAAAATATTTAAAAAACTGATGTGCACAACTAATATGACAAGACGCTGCAAATTGGCGGACTGTCTATGGTCCATACATTGACACATCAGTATTACTATTATCAACTTAAAAAAGATAAACAGTTTGTTTTCGATTACCAAATAACGTGCGAATTGTGTAACGAAACAAAATGTTACTAAACGGAAAGTAAATCTGTTACAAGAATTCAAAATGTATTTTCTATTAAATATTATTTAACGATATTAATAAGTTATTAATAAATCAATAGCTATGCTATAACATTATCATAAAAATTATAATAAAGGATACCACTACAAACGGGAGTCCTGTAATAAAGCCTAAGTTAATCATTACGTTAGAAATATGTATGGTGAAATAATCTTATATTTTATTAAATTAATATTTTACCATTTTATTTGTTTAAAGTTGTTTATATTTGGTATTCTAGATATCAAAGAACACCCGGTTGTACATAATTTGAACTCAATTAACATATTTTCATTTATTTTCATTGCACAAAATCATAAAACAGAACTGTGACATTTGAAAATTACAAATGTACAATTTAAATGAATATGACCCATATTATGTGACGCAGACGAAGTTGCGCGGGTCAGCTAGTATTAAGTATAGATTTCTAGAAAAAAATTGTCAGAAACTTGTTACTGTTTTAAATGTTGTGCAGATAAAAATGTCTGAGTTGCCACTTTTAATTGTATGTATTTAGCAATAGAGATGACATGAAATATAATGTGCTTTTAGTTTCTGTAGTAAGCTTGCTTTGCAACTGGAGTAGTAGACCGGCAAAATTGGATGAGCTGCCTCAGGAGACAACGATGCCGCAACTGTATTGTAGTTAGTGAACTGCCACAAAATGTAGTAAGTTTGTTATATGGGGCATTTTCTATGAAAAGGTATCAAAAGGTAAGTGCATCAGTTTTTAACCGACTTAAAAAAAAGAAGGTTCTCAGTTTATGCGATTATCTCGCGTTTGGCTGAACCGATTATGATATTGAATAAGATTTTGAAATTAATAACCATCCGGGTAATTACTTTTCACGACACCAGCTGGTAAAGGCTCTCTTGTTTGTTCAAAATCTGATAAGAAAGTGGCTCTCAATGATGGTTGATGGATGTTGATACATAAATGATTTGATTACTTAATTAAATACTTTTTAGCAAACAAGCGTAGGGCGTTTTTTTTATTATAAAAAGTGTCTAGTTTTTTAAACACAACGCACCACGCTGTAATCATTGAAATATGTTGGAACGATCCGTAGGTTCTCATTAGAGTTATTGCTGCATATTTTTTGTTCATGTTAATTGTAATCATATTATATTAAAAAAATGTATATTACTTACAGCAAATGAAAGGAATATATACGGATCTAAGATTTTTTTGATGGATGGCACAGAAGTAGAAGACAATGAAGCTCTCAAAGAACTCCAAAATGAGGTTATACTTATAGGGGATAGTTGGGAACCTGATCAAAGCGATAATCAAAGTCGCACAGCAACAGCGTCTACAATCACGGCTCCTAATTCACCAACGACAAGCACAGTTAGCAATAACAGCGACACAAGCATAAATAGCTTTGCGTTTGACATTCCCTATGACAAACTTCCATCGACGCTTTTGACAAAATTACATGATTGTGAACCGATTTCTAATACCGATGTCAACACTATTGTGAGAACTGTAACAGATGAACTCTTCCAAGAATCAAAAGTAGCATCAAGATCAGCTTACAGAGTGGTTGCACGGGATTTGTGTGACAAATTTCCACAACTATATGATAGAGATGCTGATACAAAAGAACTAATTGGAACAGGCTACCACACAATTTTTAAAAAAATTGAAGAAAGAGTTCATTATCTCCAAAGGCCGAATAAAAAAACAGGTATACGTGACGATACCTTAGGATCAAGAAAGAAATCTAGAGTCATCAGAAATTTGAGTGCAGGCTGTAAGGAATGGCAACCCAGCGATCCCTGTAATGTGGATCTTGAAACTTTAGATTCTAAAAAGGACTGGCTTAAATCGGTTTCTTCCATAAAGGAAAGAGATGAATCACAAGTTGAATTATATATGAACGAGACCTATGCACAGCAAAGGATATTTCTGAACTCGGCACCTACCATAACACATATTCTTGACGAGTGGCCAGTATTGTTAGAGGAGAAATATATGATTTCGCATTTTGATCGTCTTTGTGCTTTGAATTCCGGCCAGTGCATGGACGCCTTTCAAAACAAAACGACTTCATTGAACGAGCGATTAAAAGCTACAATCGCGAAGAAAAAAAATAAGTGCACTGTTAATGACAATAACTTAAATCACAACCTACAGATGGTTGCAACTTATTTCAATGAAGATATAAAACACATCTATCAAACACATGAGGTATCTATATACATATATATATATTTTTTATTATTCATAACTTTCATAACTTTTTTCCGAATGTGGTTCCATGCTAAATATAGTAGTTCCATTTACTAATTAACTTTTACTTTTTCAGGAACCATTAACTAGGGATCAAGTTGCAACAGAGCTATCCAAAGTAGCTGCGCCTAACATTGTATTTTTAGGTGAGACTTAATTTTTATTAGAATGATAAAATGCCTTAACTGCGAAGCATAACACTGTACGTTTCGTATAATTTATCATAATATAATTTATATGTAATCTACAGTGTTAAAACGTTATGTAAGAACCTTCTCCTGACAATAACAAACACAAAAGGTCCCGGTTTTTAAGTACGTTATTATAAAATTTTGGAGCCTATATTGCCTGTTTTAACCATTTTGTGTTTTGCCCACAGATAATGAAAATATATATTACTTGCTGGTAGAAAAAACGATCGTTAGCGAAACTGCGAGTCTGTCTACGTCGTTACAACTGTTGATGGCGGCTTACTTCAACTTGAATATGGAATATCCAGTAGAGTGTCAAAACACATTAGAATTTATACAAAGGTATGTTTTTAAGATAAATCCTAAAGAAGGAAGTAAAGTCCGTAAAGGACGCACGCTGAATAAAGTATTGTCATTAATGAGTAAACTTAACAGTATATTATAAAAGATAATAATTATGTCATTTACATGCGGTTATTGTGGCGAGAATTTCTCCTCAGTGATTTCGTACAATAACCATCAAAAAAGTCACAGGTTCTGTAAAAATGTTAAATTTCCGTGTGTTGATCCTTTGTGTAAGAGTATTTTCAATAATTATGAGTCTTTTAGAAATCACAATTTTAGATTGCATCAGCCTGGGACTAGTACTGATAGTCCACGAGTTGACATTAATTCAACCTATTCTAAGTGTACAGAATGTAATCAGAGAATATTGTTAAAAAACGTCGATTACCATTCAAGAACTCATGATATTCAATCTGGAAAAGCGGTAACTTGTCCATATTATAATCTTTCATCTGAAACAACTTCATGTGGTTCATCTACTTTTACTAGTATAGCATCATTAAAAAGTCATGTGTATCGCAATCATTTTAATTCTGTTTCGAATTTGACAGATCAAGAATTTTTAAACCCAAACAGCCTCGATTACATTCAGCCTAATAGTAGCGATATTCAAGATTGTAATATGTCTGACAAGTTAGCAAGTCAAGACGGATCTTAATAACGATACTGACTTGTTATTTTTGAAACCATTGCTGTTACTTTTACTCAAGTTAGAGACACGAAATCTTCTTTCTCAAGATGCTATTCGCAGTGTGGTGGAAGGTTATTCAGATGTCCATGAAAATTCTTTGAAAAATATTAAAATTAAATGTCTATATGCGCTTGAAACTTATTCAGATTCTAAAGAAACTATTGAGAAACATGTTTTCAATTCGACCTATGAAGATAGTATGAATGGCAGTTGGTCTAAAAAGTTGACAAGCAAGTACTTAAGATTTAAGGTGGTACCCTGAGCAAATAACCTTGAGCATTTGCTCCCTCTTTGCCGCACCCCACCTCTACAATACTTCGTAAACTATTACTTGCGCCACCTGGCGAACTTCATACGAATACAAGTAAAATTCACAGATCTAAGAAGTAATAGATATGGCATTCAAAGAAATATTTTTTTATGAAATGTTATTATTATATTATGGACTGGCCTGTTGGTCTAGTGGTTAGTGACCCTAACTGCTATGCCGGAGGTCGTGGGTTCGATTCCCACCCAGGACAAATGTTTGTGTGATGAGCACGATCATAATTTGTTCTGTGTCTGGGTGTAATTTATCTATAATATGTATGTATTTAGAAATATATAAGTATGTTTATCAGTTGTCTAGTACCCATAACACAAGCTCTGCTTAGCTTGGGACTAGATGGCGTTGTGTGATAGTTGTGGAATATTATATTATTATATTATTATGAATTCAGTTACTATACTCACGTCGATAAATAGGTAGGTACTTTCAACTTTTACAGTGATACAAATATTACGATTACGAAAATGAGCTCAAAATTAAAATCCAAGATGGCGCCGATGAAAATTTTTGGTTTATTCGTCATGGGTGTCGTTTTCATGGTTTTCGGGGTCGCTGATTACGAAAATGAGGTCAAAATGAAAATCCAAGATGGCGCCGACGAAAATTTTTGGTTTTTCCGTCATAGGTGTCGTTTCCATGGTTTTTGGGGTCGCTGATTACGAAAATGAGGTCAAAATAAAAATCAAAGATGGCGCCGACGAAAATTTTTGGTTTTTCGACTATATATATATATATAAAACGACAGCCATAACGGAAAAATCAAAAATTTACCTGGCCGCCATCTTGGATTTTCATTTTGACCTCAAAAACCATGAAAACGACACCCGTGAAAGAAAAACCAAACATTTTCCTGACCGCCACCTAGGGTTTTCATTTTGACCTCATTTTCGTAATCAGCGACCCCAAAAACCATGAAAACGACACCCATGACGGACAATCCAAAAATTTTCGTCGGCGCCATCTTGGATTTTCATTTTGATCTCATTTTCGTAATCAGCGATCCCAAAAACCATGAAAACGACACCCATGACGGAAAAACCTAAAAAATCTTTACCGCCATCTTGGATTTTCATTTTGATCTCATTTTCGTAATCAGCGACCCCAAAAACCATGAAAACGACACCCATGACGGAAAAACCTAAAATTTTCCTAGCCGCCATCTTGGATTTTCATTTTGCGTCCCCAAAAACCATGAAAACGACACCCATGACGGAAAAACCAAAAATCTTCGTCGGCGCCATCTTGGATTTTCATTTTGACCTCATTTTAGTAATCAGCGACCATAAAAACCATGAAAACGACACCCATGACGGAAAAACCAAAATTTTTCGTCGGCGCCATCTTGGATTTTCATTTTGACCTCATTTTCGTAATCAGCGACCCCAAAAACCATGAAAACGACACCCATGACGGAAAAACCTAAAATTTTCCTAGCCGCCATCTTGGATTTTAATTTTGAGCTCATTTTCGTAATCGTGCCAATATTATTTTGTATCACAGTAAAAGTTGAAAGTACCTACCTATTTATCGACGTGAGTATAATAACTGAATTCATAATGACCAAAAGTATTTGGACGCACCAATAAATATTTCATTGAATGCCATATCTATTACTTGAAATTACTTCTTAGATCTGTTGATAATGTGACGTAAGCGAGCGAGCGCATGAGCCGACGCGGCGCGGTGACGAGCGACACGGGTTCCCCCTTCGAGGCCTGGCGGCATACTGAATGTCAATAGATACGGTTGCGAATACGCTCAGAATTTTGCATAAAAATCTTTATAAAATCAAATTTTGGGTTTTTGAAAAAAAAAATCGTACCATAATGTTCATTATGAAATTGCTTATCCATTAGTGTAAAAACAAAATAAAAACAATTGTTAGTTTTGGAGAAGTAGCATGTTTTCAATAATTATTTCTCATTTCTGTGGTTTCGTTGTGAGGGGATTAATTAAATATTTTACTTAAAAAAGAAAAAAACAAAACGTACCATTTTGAAGGTAAGAGTATGTAGAAATTTAATGTATTTTTTGTTGGTTGATATATCTTTTTTTTTAAGAGTTATAAGCTCCAGAAAACTGCATAAAAAACGGCTAGAGCTACGTTTTGCTGGGGGACGCGCCTTAAACTTTACTCGGAACTTTGTAACATTGTTTTACCAATTTCTATAATGTTAGGTAGAAACAATTTTAACAAAATGTGTTCCTTACAATATGTACCAATTATAGACACCATTAGAACGTGGTTTGCAGATAAGACATTTCTTGAACAATATCAAAATCCAAAATATAAAGTAAATGATGTTTTAAAAGATATAACATGTGGCTCAAAAATGGGTAGTAACGAATTTATGAATAATCCAAACACATTAAAAATAATAATGTATCAAGACGCCTTTGAAGTTTGTAATCCCTTGGGATCATCTAAGATCAAACATAAAATACTAGGAGTTTACATGACGCTGGTAAATGTTTTTCCTTATAATAGGTCTAAAATAGATAACATGAAACTGGTATTATTGTGCAAGGAAAAACATTTAAAAGAGTTTGGTCATGATAAAATTTTTGGTAAATTAACGGAAGACCTTAGAAGCTTAGAAACACGTGGAGTGTATATTAAAGAGTGTAATCAGATTATTTATGGCACTCTTCTGACAATAATTGCTGACAATTTGGGAAGTCATACCATTGGTGGTTTTGTTGAAAACTTTAATGCAAAACATTTTTGCAGGTTTTGTTTAATTGAGAAAGAACATTTTGCACAAAATCCAATTCGTTTAGGAAAAAAAAGAACTATTGAAGACTATAACGAAGACGTAAAAATATCTAACCAATTACATGACGATGGTTGTTCATCGGTTCATAATCGAGGGGTTAAACAGAACTCCGTTTTTAATCAAATCAAAAACTATCATGTCATTGACGGTTTGCCTCCGTGTTTAGGTCATGATTTATTTGAGGGTGTTGTGCAATTTGACATCGCTTTAGCTATCAACTATTTCATTAATAACAAAAGCTTTACACCAAATTTTTTAAACGTGAAAATGGAACGTTTGTCAAAAATAGAAAAAAAAAGTGTGCCACCACCTTTTAAAGCTGGCTCTGTTAAAATAGGGGGTCAAGCTCTTGAAAACTGGCATTTTCTGAATTATTTGCCGCTAGTTTTATTAAACTCTGTAAATATTGACGACCCTGTCTGGCAAATGATAATAAAGTTGCGGGAAATAGCACAACTTATTTGCGCATATGAGATATCTATTGGACAAACAGCTTTATTATCATCTGGCACAAAAGAATATTTAGTACTTAGGAAACAGTTGTTCCCTAATATTCCGCTAAGACCTAAACATCACTACCTGTTACACTATGGTGAATTGACGAGAATTCATGGACCGTTGATTTATTCTTGGACGCTTAGATTTGAAAGCAAACATAGGTTTTTCAAAAACGTTGTCCGACACCTTCCAAATTTCGTCAATATCACACGTTCACTAGCAAATCGTCATCAACTACACGAAGGTTATCTTTCCCAGGGTATTCGATATGATACCAAATTATTTTCTAAACATTCTCGTATGAACAGAATCGACGAATTACCGTCAAGCGTTAGGTGCTTGATTTCTAACACCACCTCTGGAACAATCCTCTCGGCTTCACAAATAAGTTACAGGGGGATAAATTATGCAATAGGCGATTATCTTCTCTATAATCAAGAAGAAAACATACTGAATTTCCTTGAAGTAGAGATGATTTTATTTAGTGATACGTATGAAAATCCATATTTCATTGGATGTAATCATAAATTTCAATATAATTCAGAAATAGGCTTATGCAAAAAGCTTTTTACACTTCAATCAGATCTTAATGAAAATAAAATATGCAGGGATTACCAAAGCTTGCTACATTTTAACACCTATAGAACACATAATATTGACAATTGCCATTTTATATGTCTGCATCATGCTTTTTTAGATTTGCTTTAGAAAGTTATAGTTAGGTTCATCGAGTTTCGGTCGCTAGACATAATATGTGACAAAATTCACGAATTGGACCAATTATTAATATTAGCTTGGCCCCAAAAACCAACACAGCTGATAGATAAGTCGTTAAATAGGTCTTTAAATCTACTTTAATGTTGTCAATCTGCTGTCATGATCCATTTCCGTTTAGCGTCTTTCATCATGTGACCATTTCTATTGTTAAAAAAACACGCGTAATAAAGATAACACCCACCCATATAGGAAATAGGTTTCCGTTACAGGGGTTTATATACCAATATACTTTTTGAAAAATTACTTCATAGTTGATAAAGTAGGTACACACATCTGTACACTAAGACCATTTTTTTTTCCTAATTTATTTTCGTGTCGAGTAGTGCAGGCTGTGAGCGGTTTATATTGGTTTCGGAATATCCATCAATAATACTTTATTAGGCACTATATAATTTACGTGCTACTTAAAAGACTCATAATTATAAACATATAACTCATAATTAAAAATATGCAAATATACTGTAAGGCATATCTACGTCATAAAAAACGGAAATGATGTGCAGAATTGCCCTTTGGCACACATGTATGTACTTAATGAAGCCAAAACAACAGTTTTGACCTACAAATTCCTAATAGTCTAGTCATTATAGGGGTTGACTTTTTTTTGCAAATATCTCTTTTTCTATGGGTTTCAATGTTTCAAAAAAATGTGTAAATTCTTTCATAACTTTAAATATTATATGGTACGAACCTTTCTATTTATAATCAGTTTAAACCAGTCAAGTCAGTAAAGTCAGTTTTTCAGGATTAAACCTTAATATTACAGTTTTTGATCGAGAGTTCGAGACTACCAGTTGACCTCAGATAATCCTCTGCCCGCGCGCTCTACGCCCTCTATCTCGAAAACAGTTCAAGATATAAAAAAAAAGGTTGAATAGAAAAGTTGTAGAGAATTTAATTCTCTACAATATTAATCATACATACAAATAGCGAGAAACCCATAGAAAACGAGATATTTGCAAAAAATAGATTGTTGTGACCTTAGATTTTTAATAGACGCGGTCACCCTACCATAATGTGAATTTTGAGACAACTTTTAGGATGCCAAAATACAAGTTTTTATGTGGTAAACTGGTAATATACTGGGTATGTCGATTTTCCGAGATATGTACCTAATTTGGCCTAAAGTGACTGGACTATAAAAGAAACTTAGAATATTGATGTCCTCATTTATTGTATGGATGAATGTATTTGCGAAAATGTTATAAAATATTTTACAGTACACTTATATCGTACTGTACTATTACTTTGCATAGGTCTCGTTCATGTACAATCAAAAACAACTATCCGTTGCATCTCTAATTAATTTCCGTAAAAAACATTTTCAGAAAATTCGTTATATAGTTTTAACGGTATAGTTATAAAAAGTGCCTACATAATATTATAATAATTTATGTATTGGATTGCTGTTAGCTTTTAATTATATCATTTTATATGTTACTGTAATAACCAAGACGGTTACATTGTTGTTATATAATTCTGCAGGGCTCGTGTTGCCCGCAGGTGACACAGCTCTCACATCAGGGCCTGCAGTCTCTACACTAAATATCGTAAAAAATCTGTCGTAAAGCCGTAACGATGTCAAATTTCTTTAATAGATTTTCAACCTTATGCTGTTGAAATAAAGCTGAAAATCTATTAAAGAAATTTGACATCGATACGGCTTTACGACAGATTTTTTACGATATTTAGAGTAGAGACTGCAGGCCCAGGTGGAAATACCATACGATAGGATAGATTGACAAAGGGATTCGTACCTACATAGTTTTAATCAGTTTCCAACTCGAAACATGCCTAAACATGACTTCAAGGTCAGTGGGTCGTCTTAGGGGCGGATTTGACTTCAACAAGATCATTCGTCCACCCTGGACGTGAACTGAACGTGAGTCAACTGTAAGCTGCTTCCACAATCCACAAGTTCTTTCTAAAATTAAAATATGTAGGTAGGTAACGCTTTACAGTCTAATGACGATTTCACTAGATTGTTGATGCAAGAAACTAAAGTATATCTAATACTCACCTTAGCAGTACTACGGTGTCGTGTGAGCACAAACAATTAACAAACAAACACAGCATCCTGCAGGTTAAAACTTGTTCAGCCTTCACAATCTTGAATCTTTACCGGCTCCGAACGCGCGAAAGAATAAAACGTGGTTCAAAAAGAGCGACTTTTAGGAGAAGTCGTTGAGCTCTTTCAACGTTTAAGATATTCGTTTTATACGAACCGCCCCAGGTGGAAATACTATACGAAAGGATAGATTGACAAAGGGATTCGTACATAGTTTTAATCAGTTTCCAACTCCAAACATGCCTAAGGTTTTTAAAAACATGAACGAGCTTTCTTGTTTTCTGGACCAGATGAGAGATGTGATGTTTAAAAGATAAGCTTTTATTAATTATTATCCCTAAGTATTTTATTGATTCTGCTTTTGATATCACCAGGGCCCCGAGTCTGCTATTCAATAGTGTCAGAATGGTCGATCATTGATCTCAAAATAGTTGATTGATGACAAGCCAAAAAGTACCTTAAGTCGATAGGCATAAGGTACTTTTTGGCTTGTGAACAATCAACTATTATGAGATCAATGATCGACCATTCTGACACTATTGAATAGCAGACTCGGGGCCCTGGGCATTTGTCACAGTTTGTGGTTAAAGGATTACATGTGTGTGCTTATAACTTGAAATTAATAGGATTATATGCTACATTATGTATTGTAAACTGTATGTATTTCGTTTTACTGGCATTTAAGGTCAGTTTGTTATGTGCAAGCCAACGAGTTACTATATTGAATCCTTCTTGGGCCGCAACAAAAGTTTCGTCCCATGAGTTACCATAAAACGTTAAGGTAGTGTCATCGGCATAAGACAATAAATGACAGTTTGTGATGTTTAGCTGGCAATAAATTGTTTTTTTATTTAGGAGTTTTGTTTAAAAAAAAAAAACAACATTGTTTCCTATAATAGGTACAATCACAGATTATTATAAATATCTAATACTCACCTTAGCAGTACTACGGTGTCGTGTGAGCACAAACAATTAACAAACAAACACAGCATCCTGCAGGTTAAAACTTGTTCAGCCTTCACAATCTTGAATCTTTACCGGCTCCGAACGCGCGAAAGAATAAAACGTGGTTCAAAAAGAGCGACTTTTAGGAGAAGTCGTTGAGCTCTTTCAACGTTTAAGATATTCGTTTTATACGAACCGCCCCAGGTGGAAATACTATACGAAAGGATAGATTGACAAAGGGATTCGTACATAGTTTTAATCAGTTTCCAACTCCAAACATGCCTAAGGTTTTTAAAAACATGAACGAGCTTTCTTGTTTTCTGGACCAGATGAGAGATGTGATGTTTAAAAGATAAGCTTTTATTAATTATTATCCCTAAGTATTTTATTGATTCTGCTTTTGATATCACCAGGGCCCCGAGTCTGCTATTCAATAGTGTCAGAATGGTCGATCATTGATCTCATAATAGTTGATTGATGACAAGCCAAAAAGTACCTTAAGTCGATAGGCATAAGGTACTTTTTGGCTTGTCAACAATCAACTATTATGAGATCAATGATCGACCATTCTGACACTATTGAATAGCAGACTCGGGGCCCTGGGCATTTGTCACAGTTTGTGGTTAAAGGATTACATGTGTGTACTTATAACTTGAAATTAATAGGATTATATGCTACATTATGTATTGTAAACTGTATGTATTTCGTTTTACTGGCATTTAAGGTCAGTTTGTTATGTGCAAGCCAACGAGTTACTATATTGAATCCTTCTTGGGCCGCAACAAAAGTTTCGTCCCATGAGTTACCATAAAACGTTAAGGTAGTGTCATCGGCATAAGACAATAAATGACAGTTTGTGATGTTTAGCTGGCAATAAATTGTTTTTTTTATTTTGGAGTCTTGTTTTTTTATTATATATCCTCCGAACTGAAAATTGCTTGTTGTTTGTATTATGACTTATAAAATTTGTTAATTTTACTTGTTATTAGGCGATATTTTCTATAGAATTCAATACAAATTTTGTACTTTTACATGCTATCGATAATTCTCAGGATTTTGCTATTGGCAAGTTGTTATTTTTTTCTTGTGTATTTTAATAAATGCAGTTTTCGTCATCAAAATAAAACTAACCGATCTGGGTATAATCTCTTGTCACGTCTGAATAATATAACTGTGCGCCTAATATTACAGGAGTGATATAGTATTTGTAAAATGTGTGTGTGTTTAAGCAAATTATTCAATAACAATGAGGTTTTTGGTTTTTAATTTGCTTTGAGGTCACACCTTTTAATAAAGAATATATCACCTCTAATAAATGTAATATTGGGTGGACTGTTGCTAATACAGATGCAGCCAGTGTATATTCATTAGATCGGTTATTAACTTATTAGCCTGATTGACTTATTTCCAAGTGATTTTTTTGTCTTGATAAATACGGCTGCATTAATTAAAATACATAAGAAAAACTAACGGCTGGCTATGGCTAATAACTAAATCCGGAGAATTACCGACAGCACGTAAATGTACAGAATTTGTATTGAATTTTACAGAAAAATATCCCCTATTAACATGTAATATTACCTAATTTTACAGGTAATAATACGCAAACCACAAGTAATTTTACCGTGCCCATATTTAAAATCACAGTTTTCTTATGTAAAAACACATACATTTTATCAGTAATATTACCGAATAAAAAGGAAAAATACTTAAAAAATCATTAAAAATACATAATTTTTGTGGTAAATTCACATGAGAAATCTGTAATTAAACACATGATAATTCTGTAATATTACAGAATACTATGTAAATATACATAAAATATAATCATTAATACACAAACTTTATGTATTTTTACATAGAAATCTGTAACAAAACACATAATAATTGTGTAAAATTACCGAATAAAAAGTAAAAATACTTAAAAAAACATTAATAATACACAAACTTTATGTATTTTTACATAAGAAATCTGTAACAAACACATAATAATTGTGTAAAGTTACCGAATAAAAAGTAAAAATACTTAAAAAAACATTAATAATACACAAACTTTATGTATTTTTACATAAGAAATCTGTAACAAAACACATAATAATTGTGTAAAGTTACCGAATAAAAAGTAAAAATACTTAAATAAACATTAATAATACATAAAGTTTGTGTAATTTTACAGACGAAATCTGTAATTAAACACATAATAATTCTGTAATATTACCGAATACTATGTAAATATACATAAAATATAATTAATAATACACAAACTTTATGTATTTTTACATAAGAAATCTGTAACAAAACACATAATAATTGTGTAACATTACCGAATAAAAAGTAAAAATACTTAAATAAACATTAATAATACATAAAGTTAGTGTAATTTTACAGACGAAATCTGTAATTAAACACATAATAATTCTGTAATATTATTGAATAAAATGTAATTTTACATAAAATATCATTAATAATACACAAATTGTATGTATTTTTACATACGGTATTTGTAACATAACACATAATTACACTGTAATATTACCGAAAAAAAAAGTAAAAATACTTAAGTGAAATTTTACATACATGAAAATTTACAGAATATGTAAAATTACATAAGTGAGATTTTACAGATTATGTGAAATTACATAAGTGAGATTTTACAGATTATGTAAAATTACATAAGTGTGATTTTACATATATATTCTGGTAGTATGATTATGTAAAATTACATAAATGTAATTTTACATAACCGTCGATTTGTTTGATTATGTAAAATTACATATATGTAAAATTACATAATAATGAAATCAGGTCGATATGTAAAACTACATACGCCTTGTAAAATTACATAATTATGTAAAAATACAGAAACGTGAGGGCAACGAAAGTTGCCCTAAAATTATGTAAAATTCCCTGAAAATTTTTAACAGTGTAGGGCTAAAAGTAAATCTCGTACGACAACTTGTTCAGCCAGCTGGTGCGTGATTTAGTTTCAAGTAAAAAAAATGTTATATTTTTAAAAATGGAACTAAACGCGCTGCCGCTGCTAAATGCCGAACTCTTTGGTAGAATGTGTGCGTTGTATTGCAGCTAGGGAATGCAATCTCGTACGAGATTTCCGCCTAACGAGATCTCGCGAGACTCAAAACCCAGTCTCGCGAGATCTCGCAAATTACGGGATCTCGCGAGATTGAGAGAATCGCAATTAAAACATATACAAATGCTTGTTTTAAAAACTAGTCATTGACATGATATGTAATTAAATAGAAACTGCGTTGCTTAGTTATAAAAATAATGTAAGTTTTATTTTAAAAATCAACAGAGTACTTTATACCTACTGTAGCTAATCAATGCTAACAATGTTGGTAACAAAACAATAATTATCTATATTTAGTCCTTTGTAAAATATTACTTAAGTTTCAATAATTAAGAGTAATAGGAACATTACTTATGGTAAATAAATACAACAAAACAAAAACTTAACTTCACAAGTTGTTAAATAAATGTTGTGAGATCGTATTAATCAAATAAAAAAGTTTAAAGTAGAAGTCAGATGAAGTTATCAAGGTACGGAAAGGCAAGTTAGTTTGTCTGAAAATGGCTTCTCAAAAAACACATCATGTCGAGAGTATCATCTGACAGACGACTTCTGATTTTGCATGCCAAATATGCTGCTGAAAAAGCTCGTTCTGCCTCAACACTTGTGGGAACCACAGTTGAGAGGCAGTTATGTACGAAGTTTAAAAGTTCCCCTCTTACTCCACCAGCTTCGTACAAATTCATTTCTTTTTTTTATTAAAATGTCTAAAGTATTTGTTGTAGAATTTGTTGAGCGAGCAGTGGGCTGTTTCAGTGCTTTCAGCGATTTTTGCAGCTTTTCATGAAGTGTGATATTTTTTTCCGCGGAGACGGCAGAAAGAGGCATTGTAGTGTCTTCAATATCGAAGCCTTCATCGTCCTCTTGTGCAACCGGTGCAACAACATCGACATCCTTTGTCGATCTCGTTATCTCGCGAGATCTCGTACGAAATTTGACGAGATACAATCTCGTAAAATATGGCCGGGATCTCGCGAGATCGGGATCTCGGCGAGACGAGATTGCATTCCCTAATTGCAGCTACAGAAGAAATAAAAAAAGACATTGGCGCGAAATTTTTGAAATTGTATTATAATTGAATTTAATTTTTAATAAAATAAACTCATATTGAACATGGTTATTTTATTTTCTCGCAATCGTAGTGAAAAGTACAGTGTAACACACGGCGCTAAAATCCCATTATAACTCGGTTCCTATTTACTACCTCGCTAAAGCTCAGTAGTAAAACTACCTCGTATATAATGGGTCATTTTAGGCCCTTGTATTACAATGTACTATTCTTCTCTGCGCGGAGTGGAAGGGAGTGTCAGACTTCTTCAACCTGCCATTCCGTCAGGCGACAGTCCTTGCAATTTTGATGACATAATATGTTTAGACGCGCGTGGAACACGAACGCGCCTTCGACACGTCCTATCGTCGCGTCGTCATAAGACGGACGGACGGGGACCTGGCTCATTACTCACATCCACCGGCCCGCGCCTTTGCTGACCGGAAGCCAACACGTGGCCCCGACGCCCGGTTTGTCTCCCGCGTTTCGCCACCACCTTCGCTAGCATGACTTCTTCGTAGAAGGCGACGGCATCCCATGCCGTCTCGCCCCGGCGCATGGCTTGAACCAGGGCCGGACGCGATTAGTCACCGCCGCCAATAAGTAAACATTTTTTTTTATCCTCCAAATGAGTTAAAGAGGTCAGATAACGTCAAAATAGAAAGAATTTCTATAATCTTGAATTTTATGACAACTGCATAAGATAAGTTTTGATTAGGCTCCAATGCCCACTAAGATAGAACAGGCTATGTTTGCGTTATTTTTTAGCAATAGCTCGCTTTTGTAGATAATTTATTCTTGTGATATAATCCCGTTAAATCTTAGCAGAACCGGTCATATGAATCAATTATTTATTATTTATTCACACGTGTTGTAGCCCATGGTTTCTTCTTATATTATTTCAACATGCAAATTATAAGGAAGCTTAGGTGACAAACACTACGATTTCTAGAGCAGCATTTGCAAATTAACAAACGACCTAGATTTGAGAGACCATAATTTGATGATCATTACAGGCAGGTTTCCGTTTCGTAACAATTTATCTTCAACTCGAATAAAATACTGACAATATTTCTTGTATCGGGTCCAGCCAAAAGCACGTTAAAGTTACGTAATAGCAGTCACGGACGCAATATTACAAAAGGGAATGGAGAACTGCCAAAGGCTCTACCTATTATGCATCTGGATTTTTCTGAATAATATAGATAGATAGAATACTCTTTATTATGCACACCAAATTACAAAAAAACAATAGTAAAACATTTTACAAGGGGTGACACAATGGGCGGTCTTATCGCTTAAAGCGAATAATAATATAGTAAATAATAATAAAAATAATAATAAAGCAAAAGCAGCAAGTAAGTAGCTTAATATAGTAGTATTAATTGAAGGTATTCAAAAGGAAATTATATAATCACTTACAGTTACAGCTTGAGGACATTTGAATTATCATTCCAATAAATAAATAAGTAATTAATTGAATAATATTCTATCATAATGTTCATTTTATTTATATTTATATCTCGATTTTAATCTTAATTCCAACCATTAGATATTTTATTCAACATGACATTCCTGTTTCAATTTTATTTTATGTGACTTATTTTGACATCCTAATCTTTAGTCATTCTTTAGTTCATAAATAGCATGATTGTTTAATTTAATATTGTATGTATTCCTAAATTTAAATTATTATTTCTAATAAAATATGTATTTTACAGCATTGTATACTCGATTATGTGTAAGCTGTGGTTACCTGTAATTGACCGTACGTTACAGAACCATTATGTAATGGTATGAATTTTGAATGAAACTGTAATGTAACTTGTTGGTAATCCGAATAAATAAATAAATAAGTAAACAAATAAATAAATAAGTATTTTTTGAACAATTACGTTACTTAAGTATAGTTAATATGAAAAAGTATTGTGGTGCAGTAGTTAACAGTAGGATTGTGTGTGTTTATATTGTCATTGACTGGATCAAATATAGGCTGTGTCTAACCAGCGTTCAAGATGTTTCATTGTCTTTAAATCCCGTCCTTATACGATAACATTACAACGATTTCAAGATGCAGTTAAGCCCTATACCCATTGAAGTGTCTTAATGTTAGAAAGTTTAATCTAATCGCAACAATGTCAACAACAGGTTCTTTTGCAGATAAGATTATTATTATACACGTCATGTAAAGAATTACTACGAATTACCACTAGTTTCCCTTGAAGTATGAGATTAAAGAAAAGATTGGCGGACAATGTAGGATAGGAACGTGGCCACCAGCGGTTTTCCTCTTGCAGTTGGCAACGCGCGGGCTCTGTTATCATTTCAAGTGCTCTGCGCTATCAATACACTAACATTTGTTGAGATGTGCGACAAAATGTTTATGCAACCTACACGAGCTGGTTTTTATTTCATCTTAAAAGTATGTGAAAGATAACGACATAAACCCGTTTTAAGATGGTGGACGAGCGATTTTTATTTAAACCGTTTTTTGGGTAAAAAATGTCGATGCCCGCGAATTACGGAGAAAACTTGCCGTAATTGTACTGTAGATGCCTGCCATAATTTAAGAAAAATATGGACGTTGTTTCAGAAGTAAGTGTCGTCCCATGAGGAGCGGTTAAACCAGTTCTTTTAGGTCAAGTATTGATTGTATACTTAACGTTGCATAACATAACTACATTTAAGCTGACAATGGTTCTGTTTTGGGCGAAACATGCTGTAATATGATTAGGTTAGAATATGGTTTTCATTTGTTTCTACAAACCGATTGACACTGAATTCCGCCAATTAAAGGTGCATATACAGATGCCATATAAAAAATAGCTTGATTTGTTTGGTGTAATATGAATAGGTATAGGTACATAACACATATAGTGGACCGACAAATATGTCTCCTTTCCCAGTTTCCATATTGGAGCCGTTTAACTTGCGTTATTTTATGCTCTGTTAAAATTCAGCAATGCGTGTTGTATTGGTGGTACACATCAAATATACATACTTTCCGAATTCATTATAAATACTTTCGCGCCGAGTTTAAAAACGCCAACAAAATTTAATTGACTTGAACAATTTTATGAGAACGGTTTTATGAGACATCGTTAACTTAGTAATGATTTCTTTTGAGAGCAAATGTTTTGTCTTCAAAACATGTTTTTAGGGACCCGTACCTCAAAAGGTAAAAAAGGAAACCTTATAAGATCACTCTTTTGTCCTTCTATCCGTCCATCGGTCTGTCTGTGTGTCACCACCGATTTTCTGAGGAACGGGTGAACCTAGCAAGTGAAATTTAAACCAGATACTGAGGTCTGTAGTCCCGTATTTTATAGGTAGGTGTATATATCAAGGTTCTAAGTCAACACGATAAAAAGATTATTTATGGGCATTTTTTTTGTCCGTAGTATATCATAATATTAACTTGCACTTCACTATTGTATTGTATCTGGTTCTTCTAATCTAACCTAACAGACAGGTGTGTTGCTGGGGAGTTTGGTCTTCCCAGCTAAAACACTAGGAACTGTCGAAGGGTGCTCGTTTTGGAGGACTGTCTCTTGTAATTCAATTTTGACCTAGCCCCATTTTGGCTACCCAGCAATATTTGAATAAAAGACTTGATTTTGAGACATTTTTATAGATTGAAGACAAGAAATGCATACATTCAATGTGACGGATAGCAGACCAGGTATTGTTGTCATTATCGTAAATCTAAGATGGCGTTAACATTTGCTATAGATTAGAACAATCTGCAACGCAATTGTTCTAGTGAACAGTGGCGTAATATATCAGTATTTTTATTATTCTCGTGTCCATTAACGGAACAAAGACGTTATTACGGGAAGACGTTAAATATGATTATTTAACAGTAATAAAAGATTGTGTGACTTCAGTCCGAGATGTTACCGCGACGCGACTGGAGAGAGCGCGGTAATGTCGCGTTTACTTTCGAACGGTAATTGCACATTGTGCCAATGGCCGCACATAGCACGTTATGTACGAGTATATAACAATGACGTGAACTTAGAACATTTTGAATTGATCTTCGTAATGTCAGCAGTGCTGTTCGCGTTGCTGAATATCTGAATTTTATTCCAAATATAAAAAAAAAAACAATATAAGCATCATTGACACCTATGGATAGGCACAGAAATACCTACTCTTTCCAGTAATCTCCGAAGGGTGAGACAGCAGGTGTACCTGTTAGTACCTACATTTCGCAACGTATTACGTAATGGAGGCGAGCCTATTGCCATCAACGGGACACACCACACTACAATTCCAGACTCCGACGCTGCTACTGTAAAATTCTTTATGGAAAAACTCAATAACACTTTGACTGACAGACCTGGGAATCGAACTCAACTGGCACCATCGACCACTAGGCCAACGATACAGTTGAAAATTCGGGTCCAAAAATTTACTTTATCAGGTTAATTAATAACTTGCATCAACAAACAGAACATCCTGTATATTATTATTAAACTGATTCTGTTATTGAAAACGAAAGTCCATCATTACCTACTCGTATAGCTGTCATTTAATTTAACAATAATCATAGTTTTGTTGTGGTCGGAATAAAAATGTCATGCCCACATGTGTTTCACGGAAAATAATGGTACCTAAACGTATTATTTGCTATTTTCTTTATGTATTAGGTATCCTTTGTTTGAATCTAACAAAACAAATGCCTTTTATGTATTAAACAATGAGTACATAAACAATAATATAAGTAAGTAGTGTACCTAGAAAGGACTTATTTGCACTTCACTTTTTACAATGCAATGCCTAGGAAGATAAATATATTTATCTATTTAACAATATTGTGTCTGTAATATATCTTAGTGGAATAGTTGACCATGCTCTCTAAAATATTTACTCAGTAAAGGATTGGAGCAAGGGATTTCCCTTTTTCTAAAGTACTGTTTCTTATTAAAACTACATAGTAATATTTAAACAATGACACAACTAGCTACTCATCCCGTTATAGTATTGTAGATGTTCAAGTAATAGGTAATAAATTAATTGAAACCCGACCTTGCTTTGATGAAGATCTATTTAAAATAAATATTATAAATTTTTAGGATCACTTATTAATTTAGTATAGGTGAATGTCCAGCTCAGTGGAGGCCTACTTAGCGGTATTGGCCGTGACTCAAGAGTGGTATTGTCTTGGTTTCTATTGAGTTTAAAGCAGGTGGCGTTTTGTAGTTTCTGCCTACTCCCATGCGGGAAAACAGAGCGTGTTTATGTATATCCACGTACCCGTGTGGCTGTAATTATTTAGCCACGAACTCCTCTGCCAGCCACGAATTATGCTATGCCCATCATAGGTAGCACCAGGAGCTTAGCTCTCCAATCCCACGTCATTCATTGGCTTTGCAGGTCTCCCTACTATCAGACAGCGGAGATCTCCGCCTCACCAATTAGGTAGATAGGTACACTGTGTAATGGACTTCGACACGCAAATTGTCACTTACCACAATAATAGCACGTATTCTAGAGCAGCCAGGATAAATATACATTTTTCGACATTTTTGTTTTCATAACCGCTGACACATTTTATACTGAATCTCCCGTCGGGGCTGCGGGTTGTTCGAAAGAGATACCGCAGTATCGACACAAAAGGCTAAGAAGGATCATGGGTGGTTTTTAGTCAGTAATCTGTGGTAAAAGTCTGAAACTCCCTACCGCTCTGCCTAGTGCGCGAGGAGTCATTTGATGATTTCCAACGTCCAAAAAAAAATCTACAATCTAGGCTTCAACCAGCCGTTTTTCTAATTAATCTAGATATTTTGTAGCCGTTTAAGTGTGTCGTAATCTTTCTTATACTTGATTTTATTATTCTGCTCACTTTCAAGTGTTCTGTCACGCTTGGCAATGGCCTCATTAGATTTTGAGTGACTGGCCTTTTGAGTGAAATCTAAAGATATTGTTGTGGAATTATTCTGTAATATCGGTTTTTCATGAATACTTTAGATGAATACTTTTTCTTATTTTTTTTTTTATGAGTCCTTCTGCAGAATAGCCGCCTTCTGTCTTACCGAGTAGAATACGGAATCTCGACGCACAAAATATCGATGAATGCTAACACGATGCTACAAAACTGAGATGCACGTTACTGCGAAAGATCTTCACTGCGATACTACTTGACTTCGATGCACGTTATCGCGATAGATCCTCACTGCGATACTGTATTTGTCTGTATTCATTAATTGTGTAGTGTGCAGTGAATAACATCTCATCATCATCAAAAGTTTTTCAGTGTGTTTGTTATTAAAATTTGTAGATCTTCTATCGATCTCTTACTTCTCCTAACTTAGTCTGTATCATACACGTACATTTATTATTAACTAGCTTTTTAAAATGACGATTTTCTAAAAAAAAGACCGTGAGTGTGGGTTTGTGACATCACTTGTAGGTAAAAAAGAGGCCATTCTAGCGTAAAGTGTAATTTATTTCATCACCACTACTCTCAAAACGGTGAAGGAAAACATCGTGAGGAAATAGGCCTGAGTCCCTGCCGAGGGAATATTATTGGCTGATGATGATGAAGTTTTAATCACTGCACACTACACAAAAGAATATAGACAAATACAGTATCGCAGTGAGGATCTATCGCGATAACGTGCATCGAAGTCAAGTAGTATCGCAGTGAAGATCTTTCGCAGTGACGTGCATCGCAGTTTTGTAGCATCGTGTTAGCATTCATCGATATTTTGTGCGTCGAGATTCCGTATTTTACTCTGTCTTACGTACATTATTGATCGAAGCTGTCTTACCCGTCCTACACAACCACTTGCACCTTTCAGGATTTAATCGACGCAGATTTTAGAGCTGTGCAGGTGGCTAAATACTGGTCTGCCAACGTTTGAGTTTATCGATACGAAAAGAAGAAGAATAATACTATTTCCATATAACTTACTTCAGTTCTGGTCTGGTCAGAGCTGTACATGTACTACCTACAACCTCAATTAAAGCTACTTTAAGTGGTACCCTGCCTGCACCTCCGCTAAGGAATCCCTACAGATATTTTAGCAAATAACAGTTACCGATGGCCTGTCGGAGGTCAGGGGAATCCATTGTGTGCAGGGAACACAAGCCCGATAAATTCGGTTATTTCGTCAAAATATACCAACACGTTTGAAAATGGCGAGGTGTTGAAAATTGTAATGGCTGTTATCACGTTTAATATTGAAATTATTGAATATGTTCACGCATTAACACGGATTGATTAAATCAATGCATTTTGCTTATTTAGAAAAATAATATAAGCAGCTTGGGTCGAGCTTTAGGTCAAGCGGCGCTTGCCTGTGTTGCTCTGTGGATGGGTGACCAGTGTGATCACCAATAACATGCCACGTTTCCTCCGTGCCTCGGAATAAATTCCAAGATATTGACTGTATTCTTTATTATGAATAATTAACAAAGCTTTATTACGTCACACTCAATATGGTTATATTGCGTTGTTATTGAAATCGCTTTATGGATGTAATAATTACTAGAAAATAGTTGATTTTAATGATTTTTCTATCGGTCACGTTTGGTCCATAAATTCGATTAGCCGTGAATTACCACGTGGAATTGTTAATGAATTTTAGGATTCTAGAGTATTTCGCGGTAAAAGGTTTTCATGGCGAATGACCTCGGTCTTATATCTCCGGACCAAGATGATTTGAATTGAAGCTTGAAATTACCCTTTTTTGCGTAAATTATTAACTAAAACGCTAATAATGGTGCCCAAAATGGCCCAAATAGCCTTTTAAAGAGACGATCGACCAAGTTTTGGTGTGGACCGTATATATTTCAAGTACGTGTATAGTGAGAACAGTTTCGTCATCTTCATAGACGGTTTCTATACTAAGGCGGTTTGCAGTTCAAGATCATCAAGAACTACTACAATACTATTTGCAGCATTATCCTCCATATAATATTTATTTTAATTGAAGAATGAGCCTGAAACAATCCCTCTATAGCAGTCTAGAGAATGGAATTTATTGTTATCTACTTATAGAGATCTATTAAGTAGGTATAGGTAGGTGAGTACTTACTACTTATGTGTTTAAATAAAACCTCGTTTTTCCCTCCATTCAGTTATCACCTTCAGAATTAAGTGTGATGAACCATTATCATAATAAGTGGTGTTAACGAGCAATTGATTAGTAAACACCTTACACTGATAACAAATTATACATTGTGTTTGCAGAGGTCATCAAACAATTGCAGGATTGTGGGCAGGATTAATATCTACTGCAATCTTACATGAGTTACATGTATGAGTGCCACTATTCTTGTACTAGTAGTGAAGTACCTGACAGGTACCCCAGTTATGGTGTAAGTATTAGCTTTGTCTCCGTCCTCCCTCACCCTCGTATGTCGGAAATAAACCCACGAGAAAAACAGGGTTTAAAAAGGTAACAGTTAAAGTTACTTTCGCATCTTTAGGTAATGTGTAAACTGTGCAGATTAATAAGCCATGATAATGAACATGAATAGATTCCTTTATACAGCTGACTGAAGTGCAAAAATTTGGTCAGCTGGATGTTAAATGGACTACGATCGAAAAAAACACCAAATGTGTCCAAAAAAGCAGTTTCGACCAATTTAATAATGACTTGTTTGAGGAAAGGTCAACAGAAACGTGAGCAGTTGGTTCTTTCGAATTGTTAAAAAGTTGAACTTAACGATTGCCAAGTTCAACTTTTTGAAATCTCCGGTAAAGTTCGTATTATTAATAATAGATTTATTATTAATAATACGAACTTTACCGGAGATTGCAGTGCTCCTTGCTACTTTGATTTGTTCATTTAGGTAGGTATATTGAATGAGTAGAAAAATTTAGAATAGGTTAAGTTATGATGCGGCTGACTTTCCTTTGAAGATAAAAACCCTCCTTTTTAAAATATAAGAAATAAAAAAGTATTATTGAAGCTTGAGGTACCTAAGTTATTGAAAATAAAATACTAATAAAGTCACAGTTTTTTCCGGCTCTGTCTACATTCCACAACATAATGATTTCTATTTTAACCCATTTATCAAAATCTTATAAACATCGACTTAAAAGTGCCATTCAAAGTCATAGACCTCATTGACTTATTTATTAAAGCATTAGTCCTAATTTATCAACTCGTCTGCTGTCTGTAGCGAACTGCGCCCTCATACAATACAAGATCCAGGGTCATAGGATCAATCAATTAATAGTCATTCTGATAGAAAAAAACCCAGGACTCCAACACTACAGTTTATTAGATATAAATAGTTTTTGTCTTGATTTTTTAACTTTATCCAAATAAGGTATTCGAAGAGGTAATATTTTTTTTAATTTTCAATGGTTTGTGGTTTCATCTCATAAGGAAAACACAAAGCTAATGCCTCGAGCGCCTAGCTAGAGTTTTTTTGGCGCCAGTTGTCTTGGTCTATAAATAGGTAGGGTAGGGTGGTAGCCAATGAACCACCAAAAGTTTGAAGAGCTCTAGCGCGGTCGTTATTAGAGTTTAAGAAAATATTTTTATCTCAAAACATAGGTTATCTAATAAACTACCAAACTGCGTTAAACAAAATGGAAAATATTTGCTATTGCCTAATTAATACACGTTTTTCTAAAGCAAGTCAAATGGTTCATAATGTACACCTAGGGGTACACGATGAACCGGGGGGGTGGTACTGAATGATCCGGGTGGTACACAATGAATCACAGTAATAGAAAAACCAATAAACGTTTGTTTTAAGTTGAAAATTAATATGAAAGTAATAAGTTTAAATATTTATTAGGTTTCGGGTTATATAAAAACCACAGAATCAGTCTTGGAACTTAATTATTACAGTCATTATAAACTTTTTATTTCGGTCTCTTAACTTTCAAAAGTCATAGCACTCAAATATGGTATTCCGATGTTATTTTCGAGATTTTCACTGTTAATTCAGAGATGCCTTGGCCTAAACCCCCCTGAACCAATCTTGGCCTGCCATTTCATGGACTTTTACGATTTCACTTTCCAATTTTGTCTGTCTTAGAATTTATTGGCACAATTCAATGAATATTCCTGGTTCATTGCTTACCCAGGAAAAATGGTTCACTGCGTGCACATCCCCCTTTAAGAAATATTTGGGTATGTTTTCTAAAATAACCATGGAGGAAAAAAAATAAAAAGTAGTTTAAAATAAGCGCAAGGACCTACATTACACATACAATTCACTCAAAGTTTAGTAAGAGTTAGATAATTATAGTAATAAAAAAAAGGAACTCAGTTTTTTTTCAGCGTTTGTATTTTAATAAACACAAAGATGCGGTTCACACTTTCGTTTGTGGCGACAAGCGGCCGGCGACTAGACCAAACTGCATGATGTGACAAGCGAGTCGTGACATGTTTTTTGTGCAAGTTTGCTACGTACCGTATGGACGGTAGGTACTATGGTTCATACGGTACACGCGGTTCATTGGCTACCACCCTACCCTACCTACCTACCTACCTACCAAAATAGTTTTTTTTTACAAATCTATCCTCATTATAATATTTGTATTTGACATTATTATATTTATTAGCTGGTTATGTACAATAAACACAAAAATATTAATTAAAAATTAAAACTAAATTTTTTTATATTTTTTATAAGCCTGTACCTACTGTACTTACCACTGCTGGACAAAGGCCTCCCTCAAATCTTTCCTAATGGGTTTTTCCCTTTGGCAAAGCCTAAGGTCTGACTTTTGATACTCGGTGGCGGTGAGTGACCAAGTCTGAGCACATGTTAGAGGACGGGCACGATGAGATTACGTTTCAGGGATATCAGAAGATCACCCTGCAGTAGGGTCTTCCTGGACCAGATAGTTTTTCCGAGCGTTTCGACTCCGCAATCGATTGCTAAGTCTTGTCTATTTTTAACCGACTTCTAAAAAAAGAAGGAGGTTCTCAATTCGGATGTTTTTTTTATGTTTGTTCGGGCATAACTCCGTCACTTGCTAACCGATTTGAAAAAATCTTTTTTTGTTGGAAAGGGTATACTTTCCAAATGGTCCCATATTTTTTTTTATCGAAATCGGACAAGCGGTTTTTGAAAAATCAACTAAACTCAAAAAAAAATACTACATTGTCCACATTATGACCCATGAACATGTGAACCACTAAAAAGTGATAAATAAAAACTTTTTAACAAAAAATAAAACCGACTTCAAAAAAATAGTAGTCGGTGACTTTTGTTTGTTTGATTTCATTTTTTTGCCACTGACTTCAGAAACTGATTTGTTTTTGACTTTTTTGTGTATTTTTTTGAAGTCGGTTTTATTTTTTGTTAATAAGTTTTTATTGAAGGCATTTTATTAAATTGTAATTCAAAACAATGACTTTGGTACTCATCGATACAATGTATTTCCAGCCTAGCCTATCTACCTTGGCCCTGCGCTTAGATACTGCTGTTGGTCATGAACTGGAGTAAAGAACGATTCATTGCAATCCCCAACCTAAAACTGACCGTACTCAGTTATTGGAACATGGTTTTTACCTTCAAAGCTATGTGAAAAGGACTATATTGTCGGCAAATCCGAGATTCGTCAACCTTTTTTATTATAAACCAACCAATAACATAAAAAAAAACTTTTAATTACCTAAGACCCGTTATTAACTCCTCCTTTGTATTTTTATTAATTTCGACCTACAAGCGAAACTTTGAATAACGACTGTAAAATATAAAGCAGACTAGATAAGAGGTGCCTGAAGTATAAAATCATCATATTATTATTATTGTCTTAACAGTAAAAACTACTAATAACCAGTCGTTTAGAACTACTAACAATCAACGCTAAATGCAGTAAAACGATTGTGTAATTTATCCATCAATCTCAGAGATAAAGTTGGCGAAACACAAGGATCCTGTATGTATACAATCCTCTACTCATAAAACTTCCGTTCACAACCAATCAGAGACGTTCATTGTACTCATATTTAAATATTACAAACACTTGGGTTTTTGTCCTCGCTTTAGCCAACTTTTTTAATATGAAGTCAACATAGTCAAGAACTCGTTACCGAATGTATCAGTCTGATGCTTGTATGAGGACGCCTTACATAACTAAACAACGTAAAAAAAACACACAACAACATTTAAAAAAAAACACATCGCAATTGTGTCGCAGGTGAACGAGATTGGGTACATTCAAATTGTATCAAAATTATTGTATTGTAACATTCTATAAACAAAATATTGCAATAGAAGGTATGCTGCTAAGAAAATAAACACCAATTTTATTACAAGTCGCTGTTAGAATCGCACGAAATTTAAGAAAAAAAAACATTACCAACCGTTGGTTTAGCCTCCATTTTGACCGGTGTTCAGAATATAACATATGTGTTGTTAGAATCACTTTTGCTTTTTTCTCGACTCGTAAAGAAAGTACTCGCACTATGACATAATTTGTTGTAGAAGTGATATGCGCGTGCGGCGACGCGAGCGCGCGATTTGTCAGTGCGCGCCGTACTGACTTGCGTTTGTCAATCGGCAGCAACACCGACTCCCAGCAGTTTTCCAACTACGGGTACTGCGTCATTAACCAAGAGTTAAACTCTCATGTGGTTGTATGGCACACTGAGACACTGTACTCCCACCATCACTGCGATTGCATTCACCGATTAATCCATCAAGATGAATACGGATTTCATGTTGACGTACAGTCAATTGGGAAAATACCTCATTGTGCTATGATGCTATGCTTACTATGTGGAGTAACTTACTCATTTATTTTATTTTAACATTACCTAAATCATTATTTTCATGTGTTACTCTTAACTATAGGTGTTCCTCAGGGTGGCGTTCTGTCTCCTCTTCTTTTCTCTATATTTATCAACACTATTACCAAAATTATCACCTCCATTTTGTGTGTGCATACATAAAAAAATAAACTATAATCTAAATCATAGTAAGGAGAACCTATGACTAAATAAACTTTGTTTGTTTGTACAACAATATAAAAACCTGAGGAAAATAATAAATTAAACTAATGGAATGTCTCCGTTATAAACCTAGCACATGAGTCACCAGAATTGTCATCCCTACCACGTTCACCACTAAGAGGGAACAGTCATACAGCCAGCCTATATAATAGACCACGACATAAGATAGTCCAACAATGTATTTATGTTAAAAAAACTATACAAAGTGCAATTTTGCATCCGCGTCTTTCAGGAGGTCATTGTACTCATCATTATGAACAACTTTTAATAAGAAACCAGCGCTAAATCTCAAAAAAAATTAAGTTCAAAAATCTAAAACCCTACTACTAACAAAATCGCGGTCTTAAAAGTAGAAAACAAGAAAATAATTCTTGTCTGATATTCTTCGTAGTCGCATGCCACTGATACCTGATGCTTTTTCATGGCGTTCTCATTGATACAAGGTGGCATGCGACTACGAAGAATATCAGACAAGAATTATTTTCTTGTTTTCTACTTTTAAGACCGCGATTTTGTTAGTAGTCGGGTTTTAGATTTTTGAACTTAATTTTTTTATTTGAATTTTATTTTTGTGTGTACTTAAACTATAATATAATACATATTTGTAATGTGCTCGCCAAGACCTTTCATTTGATACCAAACTTGCTATGGTTATCTCAATTTAATATTTTTTGAGGTAAGTTTTTGACATTTAAATTCCGTCATAAAAAGAATTTATAAAATTTATATAGCCTATGTCACCCGGGCTATTCATACGAATCTATTGACACCTAATTTATTAAAATCCGTTCAGTAGATTAGGCGCTACGGTGGAACATACATACATACATACATACATAGACTGCCAAAATCATTACCCTTCCTTTTGGCTTCGCCGTAGTCGGGTAAAAAATATCAATTAAGTATGTTTGTGTAGCTCGTCAAAATGTATGGAACAGCTGTTTTTATCCCGCCTATTTCGGGTTGGTCCAACAGTACTTTATGTTTAGAAACTTGGGGTAACTAAGGTTATATAGTTTACCTGCTATTAGCAGTTTCATTAGTCGCAAGAAAATAAGTCACAAACTTAGATTTAATTTCCAAAGAAGAATGGGCAGACTTGCCCAAGTATTGTAGCACTTTGATTGTAGATCATTTAATGTTGTATTACAGTGAAAATCTACATCCATAAAAAGTTGCAGGAGTTTTTTTTTCATTTATTTGAAATGGGCTTACTCTTGATCTCAATCTTGCCCTAAGGGCAGAGATGAGGTGGGCTGCCTGCGGGTTGTTCATAAGATACCGTGGCCTCGAGTATGACACTCCCTGTGAGCGGTTATTTTGCCCACGCACAAAAAAAAAGGGCAGTGATGAGGTCGGCGATGAAACGACCAGAAGAAGCCTATTTACTTACTTAGATGATCTGACAAGTTATTTTGACATGCCTATTTACTTACTTAGATGATCTGACAAGTTATTTTGACATGGAGCTGATCTGATGATGGAGCTGGAAGGTGGCCATAGGGACTCTGTAATGGAACGACGCAACCTCATCGACTATGGGCTCGTTTATCCAGGGTCTGGTGATGGAGGTAGTTATAGGTGGCCATAGGAACACCGATGTAAAACGATACATTCCCATCGAGTTTGGTATCGTATGACTTCTCTTGGCAAGTACTTTGTCTCTAGATGGTATCCAGGATCTGGTTATGGAGCTAGGAGGTGGCCATTGCATACATTTTATTTTATTTTGAGACGTACAGTAATGTAAAAACTTAAAATTTTCTTCGTAATATATAAAAAGAATAATGACCGAAAGTGAAACTTTAAAAAAACCGGCCAAGAGCGTGTCGGGCCACGCTCAGTGTAGGGTTCCGTAGTGATAATTCTTTTTTTGTTTGAAAAAAGATACGTTCAGGATAATAAAATATGTAAACGAAGTTAAAAAAAATGCATGCATATACGATTATACTACAGACATGGCGAAACTATAAGGGTTCCTAGTTGACTACGGAACCCTAAAAAACTTATTTTACCACTTTGTCGGCGTAACTCATCCGTATATTTAGAAAAGAAAGAAAGAAAACATATTTATTCAGCACAGGCCATAAGTGCATGCAACAAACTATAAAATACTTAAACAAAAAAACTGAACCGAAAAACAAAAAGTAACAAACCGGCCAAGAGCGTGTCGGGCCACGCTCAGTGTAGGGTTCCGTAGTTTCCCGTCCGTCACAATAAGTGTTCCCACTTATGAGTTTAAAGGTGGTTTTTTTTCATAATGATTTTTCTAGAAAGTCCTTATGAAGTTCTACTTTTAAGTTTTTTTTCATATTTTCTAAACTTATGGTTCAAAAGTTAGAGGGGGGGACACATTGTTTTTTACTTTTGGAGCGATTATTTCCGAAATTATTGACATTATCAAAAAAATGGTTTTGTTTTAGTAAACCCCTAATCATTTTTAAATACCTTTCCAACAATATATCACACGTTAGGGTTGAAATTAAAAAAAAAATCACTTCCCACTTTACAAAAAATTTACACAAAAAACATTTTTTCATTTGTGTTACAAAAAACATTTTTTTTCCAATTTTTATTTTACCACTTTGTCGGCGTGATTGATACACATATTGGTAACAAATTTCAGCTTTCTATAGTGCTAACGGTCACAGAGATTAAGCGAGGACAGACGGACGGACGGACAGACATGGCGAAACTATAAGGGTTCCTAGACTTCCTAGTTGACTACGAAACCCTAAAAAAGAGTGTATGCATCTCACGGCTGCGCCAAATAGGACCCGTTCAGCAAACTGCCGAGCAGCTAGTGCCCGACGATAGATTTCCATGTTATTATTCCATGTTATAGCTTTCTATAGTGCAGACAGTCAGACAAATAGTCCAAGATCCTAGAGCAATCAGACATAACTTATTTTCACACGGATGAAACCTGAAGTTTTCAGTAGCGTCTCGTGTGCCTTGAATACCTACGCGCTTTGTGGAACTTGCCGAGTGACACCTGGGCAGGTACCAGGTGAGAAAGGTGACTAAAAATAAGAACTATTTAGTTAAATTCACATGGCTGATTTTTATATAATATGTCATGTAGAATATTATTTTAAAGTACATATGAAACACTTTTCGATTGAGGAATTATTATGCTGTAGTATATAACGAAATTAAAAGGAAAACTATCACAGATAAGTTAGACTTTACAAGTTTACGAGTAATAGAAGACCAACTTATAAAATGTACTTGTATAAAATATTTTCCTATACATAATGTATGGCACAGGTCTTGAAACTGCAAATGTAAGTTTGTTATAGGGGTTGAATTTCAAAAAATCCTTCCTTATTCCTTATATAAATTACAAAAGGGAACCTCTGTACAAAATTTCAGCTTTTTCGGTCCAAGGGTTTGGGCTGGGCGTTGATGAGTCAGTCAGTCAAAATCAAAACATTTATTTCAAGTAGGCCATTTACAGGCTCTTTTGAAGAGATATCGAACGATTACTCAAGCCGCCACCTAGCAAAGGCCTGACATACTTTTGTATGACAAAACTGCCAAAAACCTTTTCAACACACTTGCTCATAAAGTGGCTAAAATTTCACCGCAATTAGGCACATAATGACACCTATAATCAAACTGTGAATTTTTCATTACTATTATTCACTAGTGAGTTAAAGGTTTTTTTTTTTGGTTGAGTTGCTATGTTCTTAAAAAAGTTTCGATACAAAAAAGATCGTGTTCAATAGTAAAAATTAATTAATGTACCTAGTGCTTGCTCATTTCATGAAACTTTGTATTTAAATAGATAATTTAAACTTAAGTACGTTTTTAATAAATAAAACTTTCACTCAAATATAATTTTTGTTTTCTCTGTGATAAATAAAAATATGAATTCCCCATTTTGTACGTGGCTCCAAACACTATCCACGACAAGCAAAAAAAAAACCTCTTTTAGTCTATGGCTGATCGCTTATAAAAAAACATAATATTTCCCCGATATTGCGATAAAAATACACAACTCGTTTTCACTGTTATTATAGTTATTTTATTAGTTAAAATGTCTAGTTTTGAAGAAAATGATTCATGTTGTACACCGCCCGATGTAAAATTTGAAGCCCTAAGCGTTATGGAAAATTTGCTACCCGAAAACTCCAAGGAGAAATATCTATTAGCGTACCAAAATTTCAAGCAGTGGCAAAACACCAAGAAATCGCAGTCATTTTCTGAAAATGTGTTGTTGGCGTACTTTAAAGAATTATCTTCTAATTACAAACCTAGCTCTTTGTGGTGTATATACTCAATGTTAAAAAGTACAGTCCGAACGAAGAATGGAGTGGACTTAAAAACATACTCTAATTTGTCAGCTTATCTAAAAAGACTGTCAGATGGATTTAGAAGCAAGAAATCAAAGGTTTTATCGTCTAACGATGTTGAAAAATTTATAAAAGATGCTCCAGATAACCAATATCTGGTTACTAAGGTTAGTTAAACTAATTTTAAATATCTATCTACGTGACTTCAGCTTCAGCGTGTTGTGTGTTAAACTTAATAATTATTTTTTTCTTTTTTTTTCAGGTTGCTTTAATATTTGGTGTAACTGTAGGATACAAGAATTAACAAATATAACTGTAAAAGACATACAGAACCATGGCCAGTAATCTATCTGAAGAGACCGCTACGCCATCAAAAACAATTAATTATAATTTTACTAACTGCACATTTACTAATTGTTTCTATAAATAAACTTTTTATCTACTAAATAAAATGTTTTTTCTTGTATTAATAAGCTATTGCATAGCCATTGAGTTATAATGTACTAGCGTACTAGAGGAGACACCTCAACTCGATTTTTTGTAACACACGTTTCGGTGCGTGCACTGAACCTCATTTAGTCTATGCCGAGCGGTTGCTGCGACGTGACACATTTGAGTGAAGTTTTTTGTTCTAAAATATGCCTTCGTGTGCATTGAAATACTGTACAAATAATTCAAGAAATACAAGTAAAAATCAAGGAGTGATTTTTCACAAGTAATTAAAATATAACTATTATCTATTTATCACATTTGATTTAATTATATTTTTTCCATTGCAATGTGTCATCGCGGCGGCCATTTTTACGTGAATGTCAAAGAATAAAATGCTCAGACCAGACACTATCGACGTATTCAATGCTTGGCCACGAATCCTCTACATGCAAGTCAAAATATTGATAGTAGGTTGTATAATATTAATTTGCTTAAGTATCAAGACAATTAATAAAAAAGTTAAAATGTGAAGATTGCATTGATTGTTTGACTATACTATAAACTTCCACTTCACACATCTATCATAGGTATGTAATTGAATACGGCAAATTGGTCTTGCCCTGAAATGTGATTTTAGTTACATGTCCGTAAACACCGTAAAGCATTTAATTAGGAAAGAAGTATTTGCAAATTTGAATCAACATTCACTGAATCAGCCATCAACATTCAATCACAGATAAAATAAAAATTATTGTTACAGTTTAAGTAAATTTTTATTTATTTTCTAAGTACATACCTACCTACGTACAATATCAAGTAGGCAGAATAATAACATTGTCTCATCTGCACGTGTTGATAGTAATCTATGAGAACATGACACCCCCCGCCTGCCCCGCTGTCATCAAGTGCGCGCACATTTTTTGTTTGAAATAGCTTCTCTAGTACGCTAGTACATTATAACTCAATGTGCATAGCTTCTATCGCGGGCCTTGAGCGTGGAGAGCGAATCCAGAAATTCCGAAACGAAAATATTTCAACCAGGTTGCTATGGTTACGGAAAATAACAAGGTTGTCAACTGAGGTTGTCTAAGTCTAATTAAATAATTGATAAAAAATGCTATGCAATAGCTTTACCGCGGCAGTTTCCGAGTGCCACACGTTTTTTTTTATTCGCAAGTGTGTTGAAAAACGTCGTATGATACACGTGTGTATTGATGATTACCGTCCTCTGCCGCCTCTGCGGTAATCACCAACGTTACACACTTATACCATAATCTACTATTACCAAGCGACGCGCGGCCTAAGCAACCACCGAAGCTCTCCGAGTGCGGCAGTAAACTACTAAACTAATGATGCTAAATAAACTAAGCTACAGTGCCAATCACAAGGCATAATAACTCGTGAGTGTACAGTAGTCAGTCAGTCAGTCAAGACTTCTCTTTTTATTTATATAGATTTTCGATAATTATTAATTTACCTCGTGATTTGGTAAATGTGAATTAACATTGAAATTCATCACTTTCATCGCCAAATCCCACCGGCCGATCAGCCTGACCTACTTTCTCCTGAAAACTATGGAGAAGATATGCGAGAGATAGCAGAGGGATGGCGTCTTAAAAGCAACACCTCTTCACGCAAACCAACATGCATACAGCGCGGGTAAGTCCACTGAATCCGCTCTTCATCTGGTAGTCAGCCGGATAGAAGAAGCGATACATCAGAAGGGCACCTGCCTGGGTACTTTTATAGATATCGAAGGAGCCTTCGATAAAACAAACTTCTCCAGCATCAGCGTCGCCCTCTCCCATCACGGTGTGGAACAGGTACTGACAGACTGGATTACTAATATGTAGTCCGCCTTGGAGTAGAGCAGCAGATGGGCAGTGATAGCCAAGGGTTGTCCCCAGGGAGGAGTGCTATCGCCCCTCCTCTGGAATCTGGTGATCAATGACCTCATCACGAAGCTCAATGCTTACCACTTTTATACTATTGGGTACGCAGACGATCTCGCCATCCTCGAGTCTCGGGGAAGGTGACAGGGACAATCTGCAACCTCGCTCAGCAGGCGCTTCGCATAGTTGAACGATGGTGTGCTGAGTTCGATCTCTCAGTGAACCCCACGAAGACTGAACTAGTCATGTTTACCCAAAAACGAACGCTAGGCCCTCATCGCCTACCTAAGCTATTCGATACAGAGCTCCAGGTAACCAAAGAGGTCAAATACCTGGGAGTTATCCTAGACAGTAAGTTAAATTGGATCAGTCATCTTGACAACAAGCTTAACAGGGCCTGCATCATCTTTTGGCAATGCTAGGATGATAGGTAAGAAGTGGGGCCTATCCCCAAAAATTATACTGTGGCTTTACTGTGCGGTAATCCGACCCATGATCACCTACGGGGCAGTGATCTGGTGGCCCCGCACCAAATTAATAACAGCCATAAACAAGCTGCAACGTATGCAAAGGCTCGCCTGCATGGCGATCACAGGCTGCATGAGGACAACTCCGACTGCAACCCTCGAAGCCATACTGGGGCTTCCGCCGCTCCACGTGTTCATTCAGCAGGAAGCAACGATGACGGCGGTGCGCCTTAATACGCTACAACCCTGGGGTAAGAAGTACACGCAGCATACTGCGGCACTAGAGGGACTCCAAAGCGAGTGAGTTTTCCCTGGTGAAAGCTGTTGATGATCGAGTACCCAAACAGTACGTATTCGATAAGAAATACAAAATCAATGAATGCATGGGCATCTCCCTGGCGGCATCAGCCATCTTGGCTCGGGAGGTAAAGTATCAATCCATCCGTATACTCTCTGACAGCATGGCGGTGCTGCTGGCATTAAGGAGCCCCACGGTCAATTCCGGGCTGAAATACGAGTGCCACCAACGCCTGAACCAGGTAGGTCACCTCAATAATATAACCATTCAATGGATTAAAGGACATAGCGACTCCTGAGGCAACGATGCAGCGGACGAGCTCGCTCGAAGAGGCTCAAGCATGGCGGCGGTGGGACCAGAACCCATCGTGCCGCTCCCTTTCGGTTATCTTCGCACGCTGGTAAGGAAACGTACCAGAGAACTTCACGCCAAGCTGTGGCTAGCTAGACCACGGCGAGTGCAGGCAGGCCAAGGAGGCGCTTCCCGCCATCGACGCCCGCCTCACCAAACAAGCGCTCCGGCTGACTAAGCTGCAGCTACGCACAGTGACGGCCGCCATCACTGGACACGGTACATTTAACAAGCACCTCTTTGTTATAGGTGTCACGGATAGTCCATGTCGAGCCTGCATGGAAGAAGAAGAAACAGCAGCCCATGTGCTCCTGCACTGTCCGGGGGTTGCCCCATACAGGGCCAAGTACTTCGGTAACCCAGGTACTCTCCGCGAGATTGCCGGTAACATCAAGGGGTTGCTGGCTTTTCTCGGGGAGCTTCGGGTGCTTCGGTGGATCGAATTCCCACCCGCACGCAAAACACACGCTTCGGGCGTGGCGTTGCGGAAATGCGGACACTAGCCCGATGCATCTATCTATCTATCTACCTACCTGCCTCAAAACGATGACTTTTATTGTAAAAATAAAACACTACACTAATAACAACTTACATTTGCAGTATTAAGACCTGCGCTCCCATACGTTTATGTATGGGAAAATATTTTATGCAAGTACATTTTATAAGTTGGTCGACTATTACTCGTAAACTTGTAAAGCCTACTTAGTTATGATAGGTGATAGTTTTCCATTTATTTTCGTTATACTCGTATAAGCTACTGCCATGAATTCATTCACACGCCCAAACACAACCTGTATAGGTGGTTTAGGTAGGTATTAGCCACACTTGAGTCTAACACGCAATATTAGATCTATCCAACGACATTCCACACGATGGACTTCGCGAGAAAAAAAACTCATCTCCACTTTAATGTGTAGGTACTGGAGATACCCGGAAAAAAAAATTAAATGTGGCACTCGGAGACTGCCGTGGTAAAGCTATTGCATAGCATTTTTTATCAACAGCAAATAAATAATTATTTAATTTGACAACCTCAGTTGACAACCTTGTTATTTTTCGTAACCATAGCAACCTGGTTGAATACTGAATCTTGAATATTTTCGTTAGGGAATTTCAGGATTCGCTCTCCACGCTCAAGGCCCGCGATAGAAGCTATGCAATAGCTTAAAATATGGTCAAAATTTTATTTTACCACTTTGTCGTAAAGTATATATTATTCATGCCAAATTACTGCTTTCTAGTACTGACTTTTCGAGATACCCATAGCTAGTGCGGACGGACAGACAGACCGACAGACGGACATGGCGAAACTATAAGGGTTCCGTGTTGACTACGGAACCCTAAAACCGTTTGTATTTAACTCCAGAGAATATTTATTATTCTTCAGAAAGGCAAAAATTCTTCATGTCTGTAGGTACATCCTTTACAGTCTTTGATTGCAATGGCCTTATAAAATAACCACTAAACGCAATGTATAACGGCATGACATCGTTTTAGGCAGTTTAGCAACTATTAACATGCATCCATGGTCAGGCTACATTGCTTTGGTACCTACCTAACAAAAGGCACACACTTTTAAAACCTAACCTCCATCCTCCCGCCAAAACATTTCTTGGAAATGTAAACCTAGGTACCCATTGAGAAATGTCTGCATTGAGATCAATTGAGATATTATGTCTG